>CM076575.1:1745648470-1747020736 GCA_034641835.2 Pinus albicaulis | reverse complement strand
AAAAATTGGGTCCATTGCTGTTACGTTGAGGCCATAATCTCTCCACCAATCTTGTAGCCAGCTGGTCTGCCTGCAATTTTGCATGATGTCAACAGCTCCAAACTTGATCTTTGTATAGTGAGTTTCATTCCTTCCGTCCTTATTAATTAGGTCCCACCACAGCTTCTTATATCCTGCAAAATTATAAATTGTGTCAGGGAATACTAGTTCAGGGTTATTACCTGGCCATTGGATATTTCTGGACCATGTCCATGTAGGATCACGCGTCCTGTGAATGGATATGTATTTGTGATAGACTCTAGTTCTGTCACTTCCTTCAGTTGCAATAACAGCAATATCCAAAAAATTCTGGTGTAGAGCTTCTTCTGCCTCATATGCTGCTCTCATACTATGAGTATATACCATGTCATGAATCCCTGTACTGCCCTTTGGGTATACTCGTTCTCTGGTACAAAATGTTGCAAATCATTGTGATTTTGTAGATTTGCATTGAGGACCTTAGTGTTACGAAGTTTCCAAGTTGGTCTCCATTTTTCTAGTAGTCAAGTGTTAAACCAGACATAACATCTGTATGAAGAAACAGAACCAACTGCTAAATGGGTTCTTCCAAAAATAAACTTTGTCAGGGTTTATTTTTGGAAGAACCCATTTAGCAGTTGGTTCTGTTTCTTCATACAGATGTTCTGTCTGGTTTAACAATCGACTACTAGAACTAGCAAACATATCTCTGAGAGGGTCTTGAGTGGCCCTATCTTTCTCTCCAAGTTCTCTAAATGACACTGACTTTCTGAATGAGTCCATTTTATACTCATAAATGAAAGAGAGGATAATTTTAAGAACTGACCTTTTCACCAACCAGATCTCACACAGACAGTCTTGTCTTCTAGCTCTGATACCAATTTTACTGCGGGGACCTTTCACACAGGTTTGCACTGCAATCTTCTCAACAGGCAGACTATAGGGACCTTTCACACAGGTTTTTCACTGCAAACTACTCAACAAGCAGACTGGCTCACTGAATATCTTCTTGGTTCTTTAAGAGACCCTATGCGAACCCATACATGAACGTACTATCACGTTCACACTTCTTTCGGCTCTTTCTATGGCTTCCCTTCGCCTTTTACGGCCTACTCCGTGTCCCTCGGTGATTTCGCGAACCTCTGGCGAACTTTCGGCGATAAAAAAGAACACAATACTACCTTAGTGGACATTCATAAATCTCAGAGTTACAACTCTTAAAATGCAGAACAAAACTTTCTCTCTTTATTGATTTCAAAAGCATTTTACATCAGAGATCAGATTTACAGGACTCATATAGATCTCTTTCCAGAGATGGACTGCAGTGGCATTTACGAGATTTGCTACTTAGAGTTATAGCTCTTAAAATGCGGAACAAAACTTTCTCTCTTTATTGATTTCAAAAGGATTTTACATCAGAGATCAGATTTACAGGACTCATATAGATCTCTTTCCATAGATGGACTACAGTGGCATTTACGAGATTTGCTACTCAGTAAATGAGAGAGCGATACTGGAGGCTACCTGGCCAGTTGCAGACTCTGTCTCAGAGTTCTTAGTAAAACACACAATACATAAACAGACTTTACAGACTCGATCTATGATCAGGCCACTTTAGGTTCTTGCCTATGCCGAGCACATAGACACGCAGGCTTCTCTGATCACCTAAGGACTTGAGTCTTAGCACCGTGATGCAAGCAGATCGCGAGACTTCGCGCAGATGCAAAGGAGGGAGCTTCGGCTCGACTCAAACTCAGAACAAAAAAGACTCTAGACTCTAAACACCCGAATGCGAATGCCGAAGAATGAGCCTTAACCCTCTATATATAGGAAATAGGGGGGACAAACATTCAAATCGGTTCGTCGGATTGAGGACACATGGAGGAGAATCATGGCTTTCGGGTAACACCGAAGTGACATCCGCACCGAGATTCTTCCCTCTGACACTAACATGTGAAGTGTGTGTACAATTCAAAGTGGATGCCTTTTTTGTACAAGGCCCATGAGGAAACATCATTTATTACATACATGGAGGATGCTTTTTCAAACAGGTGAAAAGCCCTCGAGAAAAGACCTATCACTGTAGACCTGTGACTAGGTATTCTGTACACAGAGAATAATTTTGGTTTAGTGGAGCTCTCGTGAACCACTTGTTCCAGCTTCTGCTGGCATGTCAAGGATTTGAATGCCAGGATATCTATACTTATAATTTGCATCCCAAGCCTTGGTATAAATTCTTCATACAATCATGGGTTTATTTAAAATTACTTGGTGCTTAATTTTTGTCATAACAAACCATTCATTGTGTTGTACCATATGTTGTTTAAGTATCAATGTGTCTTCTGCGTCTTGGATTAAGGTCCTGACATTAGAGAACGGAATATGATCACATTCTTCATAATCACATATGTCACAACGGCTTTGGTACCAGTTTTCATAAAAAAATGGGTCCATTGCTGTTGTGTTGAGGCCATAATCTCTCCACCAATCTTGTAGCCAGCTGGTCTGCCTGCAATTTTTCATGATGTCAACAGCTCCAAACTTGATCTTTGTATAGTGGGTTTCATTCCTTCCGTCCTTATTCATTAGGTCCCACCACAGCTTCTTATATCTTGCAAAATTATAAATTGTGTCAGGGATTATTAGTTTAGGGTTATTACCTGGCCGTTGGATATATCTGGACCATGTCCATGTAGGATCACGCGTCCTGTGAATGGATATGTATTTGTGATAGACTCTAGTTTTGTCACTTCCTTCAGTTGCAATAACAACAATATGCAAAAAATTCTGGTGTAGAGCTTCTTCTGCCTCATATGCTTCTCTCATACTACGAGTATATACCAGGTCATGAATCCATGTATTGCCCTTTGGGTATACTCGTCTCTCTAGTACAAAATGTTTCAAATAATTGTGATTTTGTAGATTTGCATTGAGGACCTTGGTGTTACGGAGTTGCCAAGTTGGTCTCCATTTTTCTTTGTAAACAACCCATGATTCATTATCTGCTATAGACCTCAACTTGGTCCAATTTAGTGATAATGACCATCACATGTGATTCTTCTTCTTCATCTTCTGGGTCATCATTTTGTTCTTATTGCTGGATATGCTGTATATATTCTCTACTAAGGAAATCAGGCAGACAGTTATGGATTCCCTTGATGTGCTCAACTTTGAAATCAAAGTTGCTGAAATAAGCTTGCCATCGTGCAAACTTTGCATCTTCTGGATTCTTGATGGTCTTAGTTAAGACCTTATCCAAAGCATGTGCATCAGTCCTTAGCAGAAATTTCTTATTGACCAAATGAATAGAAAACTTGCAGATGCAGTTCCAAGCTTCCTTTACCTCCTGTTCAATGGTGGAGTAGTTCCTTTCAGCTTTGCTCCATACTCCAGAGGCAAACTGGACAACTTGTTCCTCCTTCTTGTTGTTGTCTTTATTTGGTCTTTGCTTTAATACACCTCCCCAACCTATGTTGCTGGCATCTGATTCAAAATTTTGAAATAAGAATCTTCTGCAACATACAGAATAGGGAGAGTCCTTACCTTAGCCTTGATTTGTTGGACTCCTTCTGAATCTACTTCTGTCCAAGGCTGAGGATTATTTCTCAGTCGCTGGTTCAACAGAGATCTATCTATGGCACAATTTGGATAAAAATTGATTACATAATTAAGACACGCTAAAAACCTTTGCAAATGTATCTTATCTAAAATCTCATCAGGAAACTTGTCTACAAACTCAAGTGCATGAGACTGTAAAGCAATTTGTCCATTTTCAATTGTGTGCCCTAAAAACTTTATCTTTGTCTGGCATAATTCCATTTTATTTTTACTTAATACCAGACCATTATTTTTGACCAATCTCATAAAAATCTTTAAATGTTTGAAATTTTCTTGGAGATTTTTAGAGAAAATCAGGATATCATCAATATAAGCGAACAACCATTCAGCATATGGTTTAAACACAGAATCCATTACCTTCTGAAATTTGGAAGGCGCGTGCTTCAAGCCGAAGGGCATCACATTCCATTCATAGTGACCAGCAGGAACACTGAATGTTGTCTTGAACTTGTCTTTCTCTGCTATAGCCACTTGCCAGAATCCTAATTTGAGGTCGAACTTAGAAAATACCTTGGCTCTTGAGATTCTACTGAGCAGGTCTCCTTTATGAGGGATTGGGTAGGTATCGTCAGCCAGCACAGAATTCAAAGGCTTATAGTTTATGACCAGTCTGGGAATGCCTCGAATCTATTCACTTCTCTTGTTTACTTAAAATCCATGGTAGTTCCAAGGGCTGCTAGACTCTCTTATCAACTTTCTGCTCAGAAGCTGATCAATTTTTGTTTCACAGAGCCTGCGATACTCTTTGTTCATGGGAATGGCTCTGGATTTACAGGGCTTACCCTCATAGTCTTCCTTGTTGGGTAGCTCTACACAATGCTGTTTTCTGTGCCAGAATGCATTGGTCTCTTCTGAACATCACTATTCTTCAAATTTCTTTTGAAGTTCGGAAATATGTTTCTGAACTATTGCAGAACTCAGCTGTTATTCAATGCTAAGAATATTCTTGTGCTCCTTGAGTTCTGAAAGACTATTTTCTTCTTTCTGTAGCTCTAACTGCATGGCCTGTACCATAGTAGAAACTCAGGTGTTAGAAACATAAGGAAAATTGAATCTTTTACCTTTGATAGTTATAAAGTAGCCAACTTTATTATTTGGAAACCTTATTGATCCATGTGGCTCTACTGCAGCAAGACACACATTTCCAAGAATGAAATCAACTGGTATGTCACCAACAACAAAATTTAATGTGACACATTTAGATTCAAAACAGACTGCAGCTTTAGGAACTTCATATTCAAGGGTAATTTTACCCAGTCCTGTGAGCTTGCGGGTAGCAGCAACCCAGTATTGAGACAGAATAGACTTTTTAGAGAACATGTTAACATCTGATCCTGAATCAATTAATGCTATCAAATCAAACAACTTTCCTTTTATCCAAACTTTAATTTCAACATGATGTTGTTGATATTGAATAGCAAGAAAATGCATATCTCTAATTCCCATAGTAGGATCAGGATGTCCTTCTGCAACTTCAACTTCTTCACTATTCTTTGGAGCACTATGCAGAGTATAATTTGTGACTCTACCTGAATGAATAGGAGTAGAAACAGGAGAGGCTTGAACCTGTTTACCTTTCTCAAGCTCTGAAATTCTTGATTTCAAGGTAGAGATCTTTGTCTTCATGCAGTGTATCTCCCTACTCACCTCCCCAAAAGTGAGTGCACGAACTTTGCAATCTTGTTGTTGGCGGAGATAACTGCATGTGTTTTGTTCATAAGAAGCATCAAAAAACATTGTATTCTTACCAGTTTTAGAACTGGAGGATGAACTGGAAGACTGCATGTATGCATCAAGCAGGCGAGTCTTTAGATCTCCATCTTCCATGGCTCGGATCTAGGCAAATACTTTAAGCTCATATTCATCATTTTGAGCCATGAGAACTTTTAACTTTCCTGAGAATTTTTCTGCAAGATCATTAATTTCAAGCATCGATGAAAACATCGAATCACTACATTGAAAATAAGCATGAACCTCTTCATGTTCAAACTCAAAGGAAGAATAATCAGAAGGAGAAACAGAGGGGGACTCTTCTTGAGCTTGCTGTTTTAATAACCGAGTTCTACAGTCTTCTGTTTTACAGAAAGGGGAATTACAGATATCACATTGAGGCTCTGTTTTTATCTGGGAAGTTTGAGCCTTTCCTTTATACTTCTGCCGAGTTTTCTTACCCAAGTTTTTCTTGGATTCTTTAGCCTCGGGACACATATTTGAAGTATGTCCTGGTTTACCACAAATCCAGCAGGTGACACCTTTCATCCGTTCTAATTTCTTATCCTTGGGACGGATGTCATCAACATCATAATAATGTGTCTTGGGGGCATATTTATAATGTCCCTTTCTAGCATGCTGTCGATATGGCTTTATTCGGGTATTTCGAGCCTTGAGCTCAGATATTTTTTAGAAGACATATGATAAGGTTGACTTCTCTTGTAAGCCTTCTTAGCCTTTTTCTTGGATTTTCTCCTTTTTACCAAAGGATCATCAACAGTGATGCCATACCTGCTACAGAATGACTTAGTACGAGGCAATATGTTTAGCTTATCAATAGATTTATGGATCTTTGAACTGGTGCAAAGAGAAATCAAAACTTTGGTTATGATACTATACATTTGACCCCATTGTTATAGCATCATTTCTCACCTTCACATGATTCATGATTGCTTAGATGGTTTTGGGCACCCATTCCTATAGACTTGGACAAATTCACTTAAAAACAGTGTAAAAATCCCCATACGCTACTATGCCCGTGCTTTTCCGCGTGTATACGCGAGTCCAGCTAGACTTTTCCGCGTATGCCATTAAAATGATTAAAATATATATAATTATTCCCTATTTTCGTGCTGGGTCGATGGTTACTCAGGTAGTTCAACCACCCCAGCACGTGGCCAACTGTTTCCAACTACTGAAACTACTTGGAGGGACTATAAAAAGCCCTCATGTGTATGGCCTAAGGGAGAGAGAGAATTTATTGATATTATACTTTGTTGGTATTCCCTATCCAAGTCTGATTCCCCGTGCCTCCTGCACTTTCCTAGTTCATTATAGGAAACCCTTGTTTCCTTGAGATGCACATCCCTTTATATGTCATCTCGTATGCACCAGTTTGGAAGGAGTCTTAGCGAGGCAAGGGCTGGACGGATCCGGACGACGGTCTGCGAAGGTCTTGGAAGGATCAAGTGATCTCTCCACTCGTTACTTTTGTACATGCTATTTATAATACAGAAGTATCATGCTGTTCCCAAAATAAATGTGTTAGTGTATGCTTATATGTATGAGAATATTTGTTATACAAGCATTCATTATGATTTATTTAATGTTTTATATGAATCTCACTAACATTTAGAGTAGATATATGCTGTACAACCAGTCCTTTGTGCTTGTTTCTTCTTGTATTTCAGGTTAAGAAGGAAGGACGGTTGCTGGGGGTTTGAACCCTGCAGGATCTGCTTCAACCGTAGGACCTACGGGTAACTTTCTCATTCTACTCTATTTAGTTTTTCTGAACGTGCATGGTTGTGTGAGTCTCCGTTAAGTAGCATGCCCCTGCTCTATGGAGGTTGTATCCCAACCAACCTCTAGGGTGATATTTCCTCGAAACACCCATAAATAAATTTCCAGTGGCAACTGGAAAGATTCTTGCAACTTCAAGATATCAACAAGCTTGGAAGGTAAAGTTGCCAAATAGACTTGTTTCCATAACAAGTTCTTAGGGTCCTTCACCAGGTAGATTCTTTGAATCCAATCCCGATGGAAATCTTCATACTGATTAATGTTTCTACATTTTAGATTCATCAGTATCAACTCATTTTGGTCTGAAATGGTTGGATCATCTCCACAGAAATGTTGCTGAATTAATGCAGTAAGAGCACCAATCATATTGTTTATGGGTCTGCCACTACCATCTGGATGGAATTCCACATCTCCATTTTCATCTTTAACTACCTCTTCTTCCATCTTCTTTATTAAAACAGGAGAGGACTCTAGTTCCCACCATCTGGCTAGAGTTCTTGTAAAGCATGGAATGAGGGTCTTACAACCCTCTACCTCTGATTTTCTGTCAATGCACATCAACTTATATTCTGTGATCATTTTATCCAGAACTTGTTTTATTTGGGCTGATGACAGATTATCAATATTCCACTCTTTATGGCTTTGGTCCCAAAATGTTTGTCTAGGGATAATATTTCCAAGACCATTTAGATCAGGAGGGGAATATCTTTTGTACTGAGGTTCTAAGGGTTCATAGACTGGTAAGACATGACCTTCAGACCCAGATTCAAAAAGAGAGTCAAATGTGACTTTAAGCTTTGGAGACTCAGGAGCATAATCTTTAGGAAGAAGCTGGGGAAAACGCTTAGTAGCTTTTTGAAAAGACACAGCTTTTCCTTTGTGGAGAAATGCAGAAGGGACATGCTTGTCTGTCTTCTTCTTTTCCTTATTCTCAATTCTCTCAGACCAATTAGTAATTAATTGTCGCGTAGAAACAAAATTCTCAATCACACTTGTTTCTACTTCATCTATCTTTTTCAAGGACTGTAAACAAAAATCTTTGGAAACTGAAGCATTGTACAATACAGAATTTAATGCACTATTTACATTATTGATAGATACTTGGACTTGATCTATTTGTTCTTTCACAGAGACAGCTTTAGCAACATTCTTTTCTAAACCAGTAACAACAGTGTTTGTCCAGTTTATTTGTTCACTAAATTTTTGGACTCTCTTTTCTATCCCAACAAGATTTTCTTTTTGAACAATGGGATAGGAATTGGCTGACTTTTGTCCTTCTCCTAGGAAATCCCTTTGAAAGGAGGATAACTGGTAGAAGTTTCAACTTTACTTCCATCAATAGCTATCCATGAATGACCCGAGGAGGATGCAGAGTCAGTCATCAATATCACCTCTGACTGTTTAGCTTTCTTCCACGAATAGAAATAAATCCATACATTTCTTTCATTCATATATTCCTTCCATTACAAAGCTAATTTTCTTTTCTCCTTTGTGCTGTGTGAAATAGCAAACTCATCTGCCTATGGATGTGTATGCAGATCCCAATTCAACATTTGCTTCATCCATTTTTCAGGGATCACAGTTTTACTACATCCATCCATTAATGTATATAACTTTTGTATCTCAGGGACAGATGGTATTTTTACATCATCTGGCAGATCCTTGAATCTGCACTGAGGAATCATTCCATCTTTTTGACTGTAAAAACCCACTCCATGCTTATCTCTGGGAGATTGCATATTCATGAATATTTCTGTTAGTCTGGGATCTTCATCTTGCAGACTAGGGACTAGATGCATCATGAGGACATGTTCGTCTTCATGAGGAAATGGAATATCAGAAAATTTGGGATTAGGATAGGGAGTGACTGATGTAGTTGGAGGAGCTTCACATGTTCTAGGATTGTGGTTCTGATGTCGGATAACTAGTATAGCGAGATGTTGGAGATTCACAGACTGATGACATTGTGGACAATCAACTTTCTGAGGCTAGAAATTTATAAGCTGGGAAAATTAAAATAATGAAATATGACTACAATTTGAAACAATAGATGAAAAAGCAGTATCTACACAATCTGGTGGTATATACAATGGAGACTTTTGACATATCTCATTGTTCCTTCTTCTGTCTATTGTTGATCTTCTAGGAAAAGACAAAATAACTCTAGACTGGTCTTCAACAATATCGGCAGAAGTGATAGCTCTGGCAGAGATGGGATTTGGGTTAGGAATGGTCTAGTGCTCAGGAAAAGAAAGCTCTTCCCATTTTATGGCTTGATGTTCAACTTTCTGATTTTTAGGGTCTGTCATGACCACGACACTGGTTTTGTTGGCTTTGCTTGGGGCATGAAGGACTGCGACAGATAAAGTACTGGTATGACGAAAACATCCCCTCGTCTGTATAGCAATATTATTTCTTTTCATATTCATATCAAATCCAGAAGTTTGGATTTGAAGCTGAAGGATATCAGACAAGGTCTCGTTATAGACATAGACTGAGAAATTTGGATAACAGTCAAACCAGATAGGTCCATTTGATAATGGAGCCACAATACCTCCTATCAAGGAATCTGTGTATTTGTTATGTGTTAGATCCCGTACAGTTTCTAACACATATGTATTCAAACCTTGACGGGTGAGGGCATGGATGCCGACACGAATACAACCCAGATGCAAAAAAATTCTCCCTAACTTTGCTGCTTCTGCTTGCAGAGACTTAGGATCTAAGAGAGGAATAGACATGACACAGTCAGAGTTTTCTTGGACTAAACTTATGGATTCTTTTATGGAAATTCGGGTGGCTGCTTTGAGATGCCAGACACCTAGATCTGAATAAACTTTGTCAGGGTTTATTTTTGGAAGAACCCATTTAGCAGTTGGTTCTGTTTATTCATACAGATGTTCTGTCTGGTTTAACATTCGACTACTAGAACTAGCAAACATATCTCTGAGAGGGTCTTGAGTGGTCCTATCTTGCTCTTCAAGTTCTCTAAAATGATTCGAAGGTAATAAATTTTTCCATCCCTGCTTGTCTGAAATGCAAAGGTAGGGAAATTATGCTTTACTTGAGCGATCGTGTGCAAAAAAAACAAATCTCGACCTCGAAATCTACTGCATTTAATAACCCACGAACCAAGGACGCTTTTGAGGCTTAATAACCCACGAACTAAGGATGATTTTGAGGCTTAATAACCCACAAACCAAGGAATCTTTTGAGGCTTACTTTCTCTTTGAAGGTTTAAGCTCCTCCTCCGACTAAAAAGGAAGCTCCAGGCCTGGGACATAATGCTTTCCTTTTTTCTCTATTTATTAAAAAATGTGGGGGCTTTATTTAAATTTTCAAAATTTTAATTTATTTATTAATAATTATTAAGTGAATGATTGTCAAATAATATTTTAGAACATTTTTAAAAGTAGTTATAGAAAACTATTTATTTAAGAAAATTATTTTTACTTATTATTATTTTAGATTATTAGTTATTTCAGAATATTTTTATTAGTAGTTATAATAGTTATAGAATATTTCTACTAATAGTTATAAAGTATTTTAGATTACTAGTAGTTATATATTATTTTATATTAATATTTTTATGAGTAGTTATGGATTACTAGATTATTTTTATTAGTAATTAGAGATTATTTTCTTAACTATATTGTTTAATTAAAAAATATTATATGAATATTAAGTATGATTTTTTGGGTATGTCGTATTTGTAAATTAATATATTAACTCATGTTATTGTAGCAAAATTTATTTACAAATTAAATTGTAAATGAAAAATCTCCAAATAATCTTAAAATGAATATATATATATATATATATATATATATATATATATATATATATATATATATATATATATATATATATATATATATATATATATATATATATATATATATTTTATAATTTATAATAATAATAGTTTATTATTTATTTAACTTTTATAATTTTATAATTTTGACCATTTAAAATATATAAAGAAATAAATATTTTGATTATTATCCATTTACAAGTAATTTAATTGTATTAATTCCTATCATATTAATTGATATCATATTATAAATATAATTGATTATTACATTAATTTTGTTTTAAGAAATGTCCCAATAAAATAAAATAACTGTACAAGATTAGTTTTATCTTGTCTTTTTAGATATTTGAAAGAATTATGGCTTAAGCATGAAGCTTTATCTTAATTTGGGTTTTGGACCATGTTTTTTTTGTAAAACCTAACATAATTTACAAAACAAAGTGGAATCACAAGCTCCTACCAAGAACAATATTATTTTATTTAGCACATAACTAATGTATCATTTTCTACAGGTACCCACAATCTTGCCTCTGAACTTAGAATTGAAATCAAAAAATATTTTGTTGTTTTACATAAGGTTGCAACTTGTAAAATAATTGAATAAATATATATTGGTATTTTCGTAAACCCTTTGTGCTCTTCAATTTTTTATTTTTGACCCACTTGGATTCTTGTTTTAATCCTTGAGCTCCACATGTAGTTGCAGGTCTTTGAATTCTCTCTGTTATTGGAAGCTGGTGCCATTTCCGACTCTTCCCTACATTGGTGAAGTTCTATTTATGTTCTTCTCATGTTATCGTTGTTTTTCAAACACTTGCAAACATACATAAGAAGTATTTTAACTTAAGATGGTTCTGTTATGATACATTTTCTTTAGTGCTTGATGGCGCACATATTTCTCCAATTCTGTACGAGAAATATCAAGATCATGTCAATTCCTTTGTGCACAAAGTATATGTGAAAGCCAAACATCATGACAAAGTTATGGATGCCAAAATTTTAAAGAAGATCCCATGTATAAATTATACAAAAAATATGTATACCAATGGATTCAATCCGATCATGCAATATGCTAAAGAAAGATACTAAATCCTTCTACAAATTAATTGTGTAAAATAAATACGATTGCATAATCACACCAAGAAAAAGAAAGAAGAAAATAAATCCACAACAAAGATATTTTTCCTAGGGAAATCTTGTTGCTCACAACACATCTATCTTCTATTTTATATTCAACGAAGGAATCATGAAACAATAGAATGCCCTCTTCTCACAAGAGTTTGTTACACTCTACCAACTATCTCGCACTGATCTGGGAAAAATCGACCAACACTTAGCCAATTCCCTGCCCCTTCTTAGCCTGCCTTTCTTACGCAATTCTAAGATAATTAATTCCCTATTATTTAGGAATTTTAGCCTTCCAAAACTGCACAATGCTCATGGGAAATCCTATGGGTTTATTACTGCATCTGGGAAGTTTGCTAATAATACAACTGATAGTTAACATCCCTTTAACCTTTGTCTCAACTGGGTCTTTAACATAACTGACATGCATGCAACTATTAATTATAGATCATCAATCACTTGACAGATAATTGCATGTGAATTAAATTTGATTTAATTTACTTGACCTCTCACTAGCGCAACAATCAGTTACATCTAGTTAAACTGATTTTAACTCAATTAATTGTATTAACTGATTTCTTGTGCATTGAACTAATACACTAACTAAAAATTGGACCCTAAAACAAATAGAATAATTATAAATGCCTCACCAACCACCTTCGACTCAAATTTCATGAGCTAACTGAGTTTATCACACTCAGTTAACTATTACAAGTGATTATGAGATAAGATTGCAATTTATTGTCCAATTTAATTAAGGGAAAATTAAATTAGACACACATTTCTTGATGAATTTTCAACACTCCCTCTCAACAAGAAAGGGATTATTAGCTACCTTGATCCTGCCTCTGTGGTATTTGAATTTTCTCTTGGTGAGCGCCTTCGTCAACATATCTGCATCTTGATCCTCTGTGGGAATGTACTGAAGTAACACACTGTATCCATAAACACAATCTCTAAGATGGTGGTATCGGATGTCACTATGCTTGGACCTGGCATGGAATACTGGATTAACAGAGAGTTTTATGCAACTCTGGTTATCACAATGTATCACTGTCGAATCCATCTGATGAGCAAACAAACCAACATGTATCTTCCTCATCCAAATGGCCTCACATGCTGCTTGAATAGTTTCCATGTACTCTCACACAGCTGAATTGAGTGCATCTAATCTTTGCTTCCTAATGTACCAAGGAAATTTTGTTGATCTTGTGCTGAAGATCCCTCCTGATGTTCTCTTCCTATCTGATGGAATTCCTTCCCAATCTGCATCGAAAAAACCTTGAAGCTTCACTCCCTCTATTCATTTGTACCATAATCCATACTCTGTAGTACCCCTGAGATATCTTAAGACATGCTTCCCCACCTTCCAAAAGATCTTGGTCGGCTTAACCATAGCTTTACTAAGTTGGTTAATTTCGTAGCATATGTCTGGTCATGTGTTCACCAAGTACCACAAGTTACCTATAAACAGTAGCGTCCACTACCTCACCTAAAGTAGCATCCTCCTTCCTCCATTTTTCTAAAAGAGGAGTCTCGATGGGTTTATAGCTCTCCATGTGGAGCTTTCTCAGAATCTCTTTGACATACTTTACTTGAGAAAAAAATAGCTGTCCGTCCCACTTTCATATCTCCAAACCAAGGAAATAGTGAAGGAGTCCCATTTCCTTCATATCAAACTCTCTTGCAAGATCCTCTTTGCAAGAAGTTATGAGCTGCTCATCACCTATTAGAATAAGATCGTCTACATAACGTACAATAAGTATAAGTTTACCATCGACCACAATCTGGTATAGGTTAGCATCCGCTTCACTCTTCGTGAAGCACAACCTAGTGAAATAGCTGTCAATCATGGTATACCAAGAATGAGGTTCTTTCTTCAGCCCATACGGTGCTTTGTTGAGTCTGCACACATGCAAATCCATGTCAAAGGTTTCAAAAAATTCTAACTGCTCAATGTACACTTCTTCCTCATTAAATCCATTGAGAAATGAAATATTCCATCCATATAATATATCTTCCACCCCAGCTGCACTAAGAGTGCAAGGATAGATCTAATCGATTAGTACCTTGCAACCGGTGTAAAAGTATCCTCATAGTCAATCCCCTCAACTAGTTAGATCCATAGGCTACAAATCTAGCCTTATACTTATCCACACTCCCATTCGTTGCCTTCTTCACCTTATAGATCCATCTAGATCCAACCACTGACTTTCTCACTAGTCTTGGGACAACCTCCCATGCACTATTCCTGACGATGAAGTCACAATACTCAACCATGGCATCAACCCAAGTTAGTTGTTGCACTGCTTCCTCAAAAGAGGATGGTTTTGTCAGAATACACTTGCTCATAAGAGCCATGTATCCAGTAAAAATGTGTATTTACTATCTCTTCCTGTCTAGTGATGTAGGTGCTCCTACATGTTTTTCCGCACCAAGTCTCAATCTATTAGCTTTTGTGATGCGCCTCCTACCATGTCTCTCTGCCAATCCATGATTCTTTGCATGTGGTTGTTTCACATCTTGAGGCTCATTATTTGGAACCAAGAGTTCCTCATCTGCATGAAAATAAAGCTCCCTCTCAAGGGACGATCACATGTCTTTATCCTCATCAAGTTTTGCATCCCGTTTGAAAATTGTCATCCTACTGTTTAGAAAATACACCCGATAGTCGTGGGGAGTATCAGTGTACCCCAAAAAAATCCCAATATTAACCGTTGGTTCTAGATTATTTTTGGAATATTTGGTCACATGGCAATAAACATATGAGCCAAAATATTTAAAACATGAAACATGAGGTTTCTTACCAAAAAAATCTTCCTATGGTGTACTCATGCCAAGTATCCGATGAGGACTACGGTTTTGAAAAATTTGTGTTGCATGCCTCTTCCCATAGATGCAATGGTAGGCGTTGATCATGTAAGATCACTCATGCCACACCCATAATTGTTATATTGTTTCTTTTTGCGACCCCGTTCTGTTTTGGGTTATGAGGCGCAATCAAATCTCTCTGAATTCCTTCTTTGGCACAAAATTTCTTGAATTCACTGGAGATGTCCTCATCACCATTTTCACTCCCCAGAGCTTTCACACGCTTCCCTATACCTTTATCTACCACTGCTTTGAACTCACAAAATTTTGAGAACGCCTGATCTTTATTTTTCATCAAGTAGATCCAACACTTTCTAGAAAAATAATAGAAAAAAATCACATAATATCTATGCTTTGTTATAGAAGCTGTAGAGAATGGTATGCACACATCTGAATGAAATCTCTCAAGGATTTCCACTGCTCGGTTCTCCTTCTCGTGAAAAGTGGCCTTTGTATACTTCCCCATGGTACATCCCTTGCATGTGTCTATCTGCCCTTTGGAATGTAAAAAATTAATACAAAATACATGTATGTCATGGATTCTCTTGATATAACAATAATATGCTACTGTTAAATACATAACTGATTGGAAAAATCTTTGTAAAATTTGAAACACAATCGCCAATCACAATATCAGGAAGAAATATCAATCACGCATAATATAGATAATTTTATCGAGGAAATATTATAGGTAAAAACCACACTATATTCTATTATGTATTATATCATGGATCATGAAACAATTACATAAAAAGCTCTAATTGAAGAGCTATCAATACATGAGCTAACTGTCTCACATTTTCATATAAAAATTGGTAAGTTCCTTAGCCAATTTACTGTCTCCACACAGCTTGCCTCCACTGCGCAATCCCTCAATGAGTGCAATATTACTACCTGCCTTGACTGTGCAATCCTCATGGGCACATCCAATGTGTGTGTGGTTGCATGTGTCTAACCAGATAATGTCACAACTGATATTTTACTTCTCTTTCACCTAGAACTCAACTGGGTCTCCACTGGATATGAAATACATGCACTTAATAGTAGTAAATATTTAGTTGCATGTGCAACCACTGATTTTGAATTAATTAATAATTAATTCATTTGATCTCTCACTAGTGCATCTTCAATTACAACTAGCACAAGTGATTTTAAATCACTTAACTGAGTTAAACTAATTTACAACTTTCATAATTTCACTTCCAACTATGTTACAACTTTGAATCACTCAGTTAGAACAAAGTCCACTTGCATGTCCCAACAACCAACCTCTTAACTCAAAATTCCTTTAGCTAACCAGTTTTCCACTTCATTTACTATTTCCAAGTTCTCATTGAGAATATATTACTTTTTATTTTCCAACTAATATTAAGGGATAATAACAGTCGACATGCATCTATAAATAGACATGCAATCTATAAATATAATTTTCACATACATATATACATAAACATGCATTTATAAAGAGAATTTTCTCATGCATCTATAAATAGACATCCACCTAAAAATAGCCCGAGGCTCCATCCTAGCGTAGGTTCTTAATTTTCACTAGGATATTCTTGTTGAATCTCAACACTCCCTCTCAACAAGAAAGGGATTATCCTTCACCCCGATCCTGTCTTTATGGTACTATAATTTGATCCTGGTGAGCGCCTTTGTCTGAATATCTACATCCAGATCTTCTGTAGGAATTTACTGAAGCAACATGATCCTCCTCTGCACACAATAACTGAGATGATGGTACCAGATATCTATATGCTTAGATATAACATGAAACACAGGATTAATCTAGAGTTTAATGCAACTCTGATTATCATAATGAATCACTGTCGGATCTAAATGAGAACAAAAAAAAACCAGCCAAGATCTTTCTCATCCAGATAGCCTCACATGCAACTTGACTTTCTGCCATGTATTCCACTTCTGCTGAACTAAGTGCCATGGATATTTTCTTCCTTTTGTACCAAGAAACAACTGTAGATCTGATACTAAAGGCCCCCCCTGATGTGCTATTTCTATCCGTTGGACTTCCAGCCTAATTTGCATCCGTGAATCCATGCAACTTCACTCCATATGTGTATCTATATCATAAACCATACTCTGATGTGCCCCTCAGGTATCTCAGGACATGCTTTCCCAGGTTCCAAAAGAGCTTGGTAGGCTTAACCATAGATTGACTCAGCTGGTTAACCGCTTAGCAAATTTCTGGTCAAATGTTCACTAGATACATTAGCGAACCCACTAATTGTTGATAGACACTAGCATCCACTACCTCTCCAGAAGTAGCATCCTCTTTCCCCCAGTTTCTTGGAAGAGGAGTATCCATGGGTTTGCATCCCTCCATATGAAAGCTATCCAACATATCCCTTACATACTTTCCTTGAGACACAAAAATTTCACCATCTCACTGCCATATTTCCAATCTAAGGAAATAATGAAGGAGGCCCATATGCTTCATTTCAAACTCCCTTGCAAGATCCTCCTTGCATGAGTGTATCAGTTGCTCATCACCAGTCAATATTAAATCATCAACATAAAAAGAATGATTAAAATCTTACCCTCCACCACAATTTGGTATATGTTTGCATATGCTTCACTTTTGGTGAATCCCAGTCCTGTGAAATAGCTATCTATCCAAGTTTACCAAGCATGAAGTGGTTTCTTTAGCCCATACATTTCTATTTTGATTCAGCACACATGCGACTCGCTGTTTAAGATCTTGAAACCTTCAGGCTGCTCTAGTACACCTCTTCCTCAATGATCCCATTGAGAAATGCAGTTTTCACATCCATATGATGAATGTGCCAGCCCATCTATAATGAGGGAGCAAGGATGCTCCTTATGGAAGAATACCTTGTGATAGGTGCAAAGGTCTCTTCATAATCTATCCCCTCGATCTATGAGAAGCCCCAGGCCACAAATCTAGTCTTGTATTTATCAAAAATTCAATCAACAGCTTGCTTTACCTTGTAGATCCATTTCAATCCTACCACTGATTTATCAACCAACCTTGTAACAATTTCCCAAGCATTTTTTTTTAAAATGGAGTCATACTCCTCAATCATTGCATCTACCCATGTGGGCTCCTGCACTGCTTCCTGAAAGGAAGATGGTTCAGTCACAATACATTTGCTCATGAGATCAATGTATCTATTAAATCGGTTAGCATATTGTCTTTGTCTGCGCTGTGAAGTAGGGGCTCATACATTTTGTGCAGCATCAAGTCTTAGCCTATTTGCTTCTGCGGTATGCCTTCTGCTAGTTCTAACGGTTGGATCTGCGTGAGTGGACTCCTCCACTCCATGAACCTCCTCCTATGGTTGATCCACATCTAGAGACTCATATTTGGTAACCAGTAGTTCCTCCTCCGCATGCAATCCCAACTCCCACTCGAGCGACAGCTGCATGGATTTCCCCTCATTGAATTTTAAATCTCGTCACACAACAGTCATTTGAGTTTTTGGAAGATGCATAGGATAATTTTGGGGTGTTTATGTGTACCCCAGAAAAATCCCCAACTTCATCAGTAGGCTCTAGCTTCTTCCTTGCGTCCTTGGTCACATGCACATAAACATATGAGCCAAAAATATTAAAGTGTGAAACATTTGGTTTCTTACCAGTGAAAGCTTCTTGAAGTGTACTCATTCCAAGTACTATATGAGGACAACAATTTTGTACATAAACTGCAGTGTTGCACGCTTTTTCCCACAAATGCATTTGTAGGCCATAATCATGCAATATTTCTCGTGTTGCACCAATGATCATTTTTTTCTTCCTCTCCCTGACCCCATTTTGCTGTGGGTTATGAGGCACTATGAGTTCTCTTCGAATTTCTTCTTTGATACAGAAGTTCTTGAATTCGTTAGAGATGTATTCTGCACCATTATCACTCCTAAGAGCCTTCACTTGCTTCCCTAAATCTTTCTCCACCAATGCCTTAAACTCATAGAACTTTTAGAATGTTTGATCCTTCTTCTGCATGAAGAATATCTAGCATTTACGAGAAAATTCATCAACAAAAATAACATAGTACTTATGTTTTGTTGTTGAAGCAACCGAGAATGGTCCACACACGTCTGTGTGAACTCTCTCAAGGATCCCTGAAGCATGGTTATCCTTCTCATTAAATGTGGACTTTACATACTTGCCCATGGTGCAACCCTTGTACTGATCTAACTGATCAAGTGTTCCCATTGGAAGTCCAGTAAATATTTGTTGCATGACTTTCAAGGATCCATGATGAAGATGGCCCAATTGCATGTGCCCTAACTCGCCCTCATCCCGGCTCACCACATTTTCTACCTTGTCCATCATGGCAGCGCATCCATCTACCTCTATCTTGTAGAGATTATTAGCTCGAATCCATATCCTTTTGGCTTGAACCATTGTTTTATGTCACAGGAAAGCTTTTCCATTTCTGAAAACAACATCATATCCTCTGTCCTCCAACATTGCGACTGAGACCAAATTTTTCTTCAAACCTAGAACATGCATAGCATCATTCAATTGAAATGTTTATCGAAATCCCTCTGAAAGGTAATGGTACCAATACCGATAGCATTGTACCATCCATCGTCGCCCATCTCTATATGCATCTAGAGATCTTTCTCCTCCAAGTCACTGAAAATTTCCTTATCTCTCATCATGAAAAATGATGTGCCATTATCCAAATACCACAGTGATCCCAAGGCACTTGACACCATGCATGTGATCAAAGAAAATTCAAGCTCAAATTGCGAGGCAAGGGCCTCACCAGCTGTAGCTCCAACAACCTTTTTTTTCTTCTTCTTTTGTGGATAGTTAGTAGTAAGATGCCCATGTTCATGACAATGAAAGCACTTCACCTTGGACATATCCAAATTCTTGCCTTTAGAATTATATTTTGAATGGAATTTCTTCCCCTTCCCCTTCTTTGCCTTGGAAGCCAAAGCACAATCCTCTTCATCATCATGATTTGATGAAGAGCCATCTCTATTGTTTTGCCTAAACTCCTCCTGCACCAGATCCGACCACAATCGTTCCCAATCCGGAAATTTTTCTCGTCTGTTGATAGAGTCTTCATAACTGTGCCAATTCTTAGGAAGTCCCAAGAGAGCCAAGCTCACCAGAACATGATCAGAAACAGTTATTCCCACACTCCCCATTTCATCCCAACATTGGAAAGACTTCGTGAGATACTTTGGAATGTTGTGGCCCTTTTCCTTCTTGATCTTTATAAGTTTATCTTTGAGTGCCAATTTCCTATGGTTGATGCTACTATGGAAAATATCCATCAAAGCCTTCCACATAGCATATGATGTGTCTTTCCCATGGATTCTTGAGACAATGTGGTCTCGTACTCCCTCCAAGAGGATCCTTCTCGCATTTGGCATTGTCTTTTTCCATACATCAAGATTGTCCGCATTTGACGAAGTAGGCTTAGGAACATCATTGTAAATGAATTCCTTCAAGCCATTATCTTCGAGTACTACCTCCATCCTTTCCTTCCAAGAAATGTAGTTTGAGCTACCCTCGAGTGCATACTCTAACCTCAAGCCATTAAAAGCCATTCCAATCTTCAATTAGTTGTAGCACCAAGCAATTCTTTTTGCAAATTCGAATTCTTTCCACCAAAAAATTCAACTCGTGCTTCACTACTACAATTTCGTGTGCTCTGATACCATGTAGAAATTTAAAAAAAAATACATGTATGTCCCATATTCTCCTGATCTAACAATATTATGCTACAGTTAAATACAGAATCTCTTCTACAAATCTTTCCAAAATTTGAAACACAATCGCCAATCATAATATCATGAAGAAATATCAATCACACATAACACAGATAATTTTATCGAGGAAATATTATAGCTAAAATCTCCACTATATTCTATTATGTATTATATCATGGATCATGAAACAATTATATACAAATCTCTAAGCCAAGAGCTCTCAATACATGAGCTAAATATCTCACACTGTCATACAAAAATTGGCAAGTTCCTTAGCCAATTTACTCTCTCTAGACAACACACCTCCACTACGCAATCCCTGCTGATAGAAATCCTTGAATGCATGCACTCTTGCCTGCCTTGACCGTGCAATCCTCATGGGAGCATCCAATGTGTGTGTGGTTTCATGTGTGCAACCGAATAATGTCACATCTGATAGTTTACTTCCCTTTCACCTAGAACACAACTGGGTCTCCACTGGATCTAACATGCATGGAGTTAATAGTAGTAAATATTCATTTGCATGTGATACCACTGATTTTGAATTAATTAATAACTAATTTAATTTATATCTCACTAGTGTATCTTAAGTTACAACTAGCACAACTGAGTTTAACTCACTTAATTGAGTTAAACTACTTTACAACTTTCATAACTACACTTCCAACTCTGTTACAACTTTGAATCACTCAGTTACAACTAAGTCCAATTGCATGTCCCACCAACCAACCTCTTAACTTGAAATTCCTTTATCTAACTGATTTTCCACTTCAGTTAACTACTTCCAAGTGCTCATTGAGAATAGATTATTGTTTATTGTCCAACTAATATTAAGGGCTAATAATAGTCGAAATGCATCTATAAATAGACATCCAATCTATAAACATAATTTGCACATACATCTATAAATATAAATGAATCTATAAATAGAATTTTCTCATGCATCTATAAATAGAAATCCACCTAAAAATAGCCCGAGGCTCCTTCCTAGTGTAGGTGCTTAATTTTCACTAGGATCTTCTCGTTGAATCTCAACATGGAAGCCCCGTAGAAATCTTCTGCATGACCTTCAAAGCACTATGATGTAGATGGCCCAATCTATTGTGCCATAACTCACCCTCATCCCAGCTCACCACTCTGTTTGCTTTAGTCATCAATTTTGCACAACCATCTATATAAATTTTGTAGAGATTCTTAACACAAACCCCAATATTCTTAACTTGTCTTGTGGGTTTGTGATGAAGGAATTCTTTCCCTTCACTAAAAACCACATGATATCCTCTATCCTCCAACATATAAACTGAAACTAAATTATTTTTCAAGCATGGTACATGCATGACATCTTTTAATAAGAAAGTTTTACCTGACTATCTCTAGAAAGTACTAGTACCGATCATAGTAGCACTATACCTCTCGTCATCACACATTTCAATGTGCATTTGGAGACCCTTCTCTTCCAAGCTACTAAAGAGTTCTTTGTCTCCCATCATGTGGAAAGATGCAACACTATCTAAGTACCACAATTATCCCATGACACTAGACACCATGCATGCGATGAGTGAGAAGTCCAACTCGAACTATGAAGCCAAAGCATCACCCACTGCAGTTCTTGAAGCCTTCTTGTTGTTTTTCTTCTTATGTGAACAATTAGTGATATAATGTCCATGATCGTGACAGTGAAAAAATTTCACTCTAGACATTTCATGCTTCTTGCCTTCTTTGCTAGTCTCATATTTGGAATAGGATTTATTTCCCTTCCCCTTATTTTCCTTACCAGCAAAGGCGCAATTTTCCTCATCATCTGTCTTGGATGAGGATCCATCCCTGGTATTCTTCTTGAATTCTTCTTATACCAATTTGACCAAAGTCGCTCGCAATATGGTAGCTTCTCCATCCCACTGACAGAGTCCTGATAACTATGCCATCTCTTGGAAAGGCCTAGAAGTGCTAGGCTCACCAATTCATCATCAACTACAGTAATCTCAACACTTCCAAGCTCAGCTCGACATTGGATGAACTTGGTAAAGTATTTCAGAATAGTGTCGCCTTTGTCCATTTTTATTTTCCTAAGCTTGTCCTCCAGTGCCAAATTTTTGCAGTCACTAAGAAGTGAAAATGTGAATTTGGGTTACACTTTTTTCCCTTTTTTGAGAAAAAAATATCATTTGTTTTCTATTCTTCAACTTTATACAAGCCAAAATAATTTTTCTGTTTAGAATTTCATTTTATGATCAAAATAAAAGTTGTCAGAAATTTTATTGGCTTTCTATTCTTATTTTTTGGAATTTTTTTATACACATTTGATATGTCAACTTAACATTTATTTGAGTGTGTGTTCTTTAAAAATCAAAGGATTCATAAAAATTCATGTTCAAATGTGTTGGTGTATTCTTTGAAAACTTTGTATTTCTGAGAAAAAAAATGTGTTACAACAATCTAGAGAGAGTCTACTTATGTTTCATTACATTTACGAAACCAACTAATGCATATCATAATTACTAGAATTTTTTGAACTGATCCAAAATGAAAAATCTGCATATTTTGAATATGTTTCTTCTTGCACAAAATTTCTCAACATATAACTTATAAACTAAAAATCTAAAAACTACCCATTATAGATAACGAACCAATATAATGCACCATAATTTTTTCAATTTTTTTTACATTATATTTTGGAAGATACAAAATATTTATTTCACTTAATCATAATTACCTTCAGAAATTGTTTGCAACCATTTTATTACAAAATTAATTAAAATTAGTAAATATTTATGAAATTCCATAAAAGTTATATTTCCTGAAAGTAGATTGAATTCTGAAAATGTTTGTCATGGGTCCGACAGTTTATTCATAAAGTTTCATGGAGTTTAATCAGTCCAAAGTTGAAGAAATGTGTTCATAGTCGAGCTACTACATAATTACAGACATGTTAGTTCAGCTGAACTTTTAAAAAAGTGCAACCGAATTGTTTTTTGTCACGATAGCCCGTTAATTCTAACATCACAAAAGTTCGGCCAAAGTTTTTACAAAAGTTCATCCAAAATTTTAATCGACTTTTACGTTTCTGGAAAATTCGATGAAGCCCCTCCAAAAAAACATTTGGCGGTTATATAAATAGCCAAAAAATGGAATCATTATTTTCACATAATTTCACACATTTCGTCATTTGGGCTGATTTTGCAAAGGACCTTTTTTGGGGTTAATTTTCAAAGGACTCTTTTTGGCTTGATATCAAAAGGATATTTTTTTATGTGATACATTTTTTGGAGGTATGTGATATTTTTTAAGATGATTTTTGGGCTTAATTTTCAAAGGACATTTTTTTGGAGGTATTTTGTTTTTAGAGTTTTTTGGCCTTAATTTTCAAAAGACGCTTTTTGGAATTTTTTGAGCTTAATTTTCAAAGGACTCTTTTTAGGCTTAATAATCAAAGGACATTTTTTTGAGGTATTTTTTAAAGTGATATTTTTTAGAGGCTTTTTGGGTTTAATTTTCAAAGGACATTGTTTGGAGGTATTTTTTTTTAGAGGCATTTTTTAGAGGTTTTTGGGCTTAATTTTCAAAGGACATTTTTTGGGGGTATTTTTGAAAGTGGCATTTTTTAAGAGGTTGGCCTTAATTTTCAATGGACATTTTTTGGAGGTATTTTTTAAAGTGACATTTTTTTAGAGTACGTGTTTCGGGTTGAAGTAAATATTTTATAATGATTTTTTAAAATGAGTTTTTGTCTAAATTTTTAAATGAATTTTTTTTGCAGGACTTCGAAGGAAATATTTTGAGATTCATTTCATTTATAGAAGACATTTTTTTCTCGGATATTTTAAAGTGTTTTGGGGTTAAGTATGTCTTTTGTGCAAAATTTTTAAAATGGTTTTTTTCTTTAAATAAAATGTTTCATGATGGTTTTTTTTTAAGAGTTTTTTTCTATATTTTTGAAGGAAATTTTTTGAGCTTCATACCCAATTATCATGGGAAATTGAAGGAATTACAAAATAAAATATGATCGAACAAGAGACCATGATGAATCTAGAGAACATGGGAGAGAATATAAAAAAAAAAAAAGAGAGAAGAATGCTCAAATATTGAAAGGGAAAATCAACCTCAATTAGAAGTTGAAGCAGGTATGTAAATGTAAATATTATAATTTTGATATTTAAAATTTGCCTAGT
This sequence comes from Pinus albicaulis, assembly GCA_034641835.2. Taxonomy (NCBI): domain Eukaryota; kingdom Viridiplantae; phylum Streptophyta; class Pinopsida; order Pinales; family Pinaceae; genus Pinus; species Pinus albicaulis. The sequence goes on along the minus strand of CM076575.1, from coordinate 1,746,995,897 downwards.
GTAAATTGTGAAACTTAATTTTTATTTGATCAACTAATTTAAAAAATATTTTGCAATGTAAACAGGGAGAGATATTCCTCAAAAAATTGATGATGAGATACAAAATTTTGAAAGAGAAAGTGAAAGAAATATTGAACCAATGATTGAAGATGGTGAAAATGTTGAAAGAAATTCAAGTGAAGAAATTGAATCACCAGGTATGTATATATATATATGTTGAACACATGTGTATTATTGAAATTATGCATATTTATTAATTGAGTTACTTATTGAATATGTAAACTTATTATGTACATTTAATTATAATATGTACAGATGAAATCAATATCGATGATGATATTTTAGAAAATGTTGACAGTCACACATATGGAGATAAAAAAGTTGACCGTGTTATACGATATCGTGTTTCTCGCATTATTTATTCGTTCTTCAAAGATGAAATTGTGGCAGTTCAAGCCCAATTTTTGAAAGGTATCCTAACATCAAGGAAATTAAAAGAAGCTACGACATTATTTGGTATTCGAAAATCAACAAAAGTTAAAAAAATGAAGGAAAAAATGATACAAAATATAAATAATGCTCTAAATTCAATTAGAATATCTAGAAATAAAAATGATTCATATGCACATAGAGAAATACATATGGTAGTGGTTTCATCAAGTAATAAAGATAATCACTTGGTAAAATCTATGGCACGAGCATTAGGAAGCACGAAAAAAATTTCACAAGCATTGAAAATTTCAGTTACAAATAGATGTAAATGATGAACTCTCTTGTTGGAAAACTATTTGTAGGCAACCATACAAAGATAGACTTGGATAAAATGTTAAAAAAATATATTTATATATGAATATTGGATTAAAAGTTCACGCGTTTCACCAAAAGGAAGGGATGTGATGCGAAAAAGAATATCACGAAATCAGTACGAAGAAAATCCAAAAAATTTCTTGGAAACCACTCAGATAGAGTTGTTCAACAAGTTCAAAGAAGAGAATCATGAAATTGATGTCTCAATCAGTGCTTTTGTGCAACAAAAACCATGGTATGTAAAACCTATCATTGTACACGGCACTTTTTGTTGTCATTATCATGTGGAATTTCAGTTATATTATGAAATATTCCTTAATTTTGGTAAAAAAATTTCGAAATATTCACCTACTCCTTCCACTATCCATGATTTCATATCTCTAATTCTATGTGGAAGAGAAATCCATGAATTATTTTACCAAAAGAAATGTGTTGGTGGTAAAAAATGCGATGATTCTGGAAATTTGACTAAATTTCAAAGAAAATATCATATTTATATAAACAATCAATCATTATCTAAGATGAAAGTGAAATGGAAGAGATATGAATATATCGATACATTGATTGAAGGTTCAAGTGTTAAAAGAATTGATTTACAAGAAGAAGTTTTTGTGATAGATTTTTTGAGAAACTTTGAGGCAGAAATTTATAAATACACCAAACATTCCCATAGAGCTCGATGGAATGACTTGAAACTCAAAAAATCTTGTAAATTTTTTCCTCCAGCGACCATTTTGTCAGTAGTTGATTTTGCGGAAAACTACACATTTGTTCCAAAAAGAGAAATTCAGAGTGAATACTATCATTATGGCCAAGTCTCCATGCTTGTCCATATTCTATATAGACATACTGAACAAAATGTTGATCATATAGAAAGCACCAGTGAAAATTGGCATGTTATTAAAGAATATCACTTTTATATCAGTGACGATCATACACATGATACATATTTTGTACAACACTATTTTGAAATGATTTATGACTCCTTGAAAAGTCATGGAGTAAAATTTAATAAAAATTGGATATGGTCAGATGGATGCGCAGGTCAATTCAAATCTTCATGATCATTCTTTTAGTTGTGTTGTCTTCATATGAAAACCTGCATTAAACATTGTTGGAATTTCTTTGAGACTGATCATGGAAAAGGAGAACATGATGGTGCAGGGACATGCATAAAATGAGCACTTCAAAGATATCAAATGGACCACTCTGCAAACCGACTTGTCTCAGATGAACAAGTTTTTCAATGGTGAATCGTTGCACTAAGCCATGAGACTAACCGATCAAGGGAAGTATGAAGGTACATTCCACTTAATTTTTATTTGATTTATAATTTTAAAGAATACATTTATCACAATGATTATATCTTTGATGGTATTCGTATATCATATTTATATTCTTATTTGAATTTTTCATATAGGGTTTTTTGGCATATTTGGGTCTAGGATGTAGATAGATCAATTGGAGATGACGTTGAAACAATAAAAGGGACTAAAAAATTTCGTTCAATTAAAAAAAATTGTCCACAAATGTGTTTGCATTAGATAAAAGTAAATATTCTTGTTTTTGTCATGTTTGCATAGAAAACACAAAATCCAATGATGTTTGTGAAAATAAAATGTATGTAAAAGATTGGCAACATACAAAACTAAATACAAAGGGGAAAATGTCCATTGCAAGGTTTGAAGAAATGAAATTAGAGGAGACTACAATATCAACTGATGGTCATCGGATCTTGTTAGAGAAGGTAGTATTTCAATTTCTTTCAAATGATACAGATCTAGAAATAGATAATTAAATCAAGTACACATGTTAATTTTAAATCTAATTTTTCATGTTAATTATTATCTAAATTTAAATACGTAAGTTTGTTTTATTGTGCAAGAGGTTCTTTTGCTATACTACCACCTACTATGAACGATGAAAATTTGATGTATTATTTAATGCATTGCACTGAATGAAAGATGAAATTATTAGAAAACTATAATGATCACTGGTTTACATACGACAGAGGGTCTATTATACTAAAAGGTTATTTCTTCCAACAAACTAATCAAAGTGTGGATTTTTTTTACTTTTAAGAGTATGAATCTGATGTCATAAGTTGTCAATATAGTCACTTGGTGTGTGCAACACACATAAAGTTGATGAAATTCAATCAAAGAAAAAAACGAAAAATTAAGAAATGGAAAAATGTCAAAATTCGATCATGAACGGATCATTGAAGATGGCATTCCATTGGATTTTTTTTTTATTGAATTGCCCAACAATTTCTTCTCTTTGGATTCATCTTTTAAAACTTCCAGAACTCGACTTAAAATTGAACTACCTATTTATGTTATATGTACTTAAGTGTTTGCACATGTACATTGTTTTGGTAGATGCACATGAGTAATTTATACACGTGTACACATACACATGTCTAGATTATTTGGTCTAAACGATTTTATAAATTCTCTGGTACAATTTTTCGTAATGTCATTATTTCAAAATTTACATATCTCTGTATCTAACATAGTTGATATAATGCAAATTTGAATTTGCGTGATTTTATTTTATACACGTGTCTATTAAAAGTAAATTATAATTTATTCATTCTTGAATGCAAAATGTGTGGTACGTGTTTTGTAATTTCCAGTTTACTATCAACTGAAATTAACTTTTCTATGTACATTAACGAAAAATGTTGTTTAATGGATATATATGTTCTAATGTAATTTTAAAATTTTATGATTGTTTGACACATCTAAGAACACCTAAAATTTTATGATTTTTTTTAGATATATACATTAATATGTATTGTACTTCAATCGTTTTTATGTACATACATTCATTTGAATTTTTTTGTTTGTTTGTAACTTGGGCTAAACTATATTAAAAGCATGAAAAAATGTATAGAGGAAATGGGCAGAGATGGCAAGAAGTGCTTAGCCTATATCCCTACCTTGGTAGTGTTCAAAATAAACCAAGTTTTGCGCTACCTCAAAGGAGGAAATGAACCCCTTAAGAGTGCCATCCAGTCTTGTAATACAAAATATTCAGTTCCCAAATAAAAACAAAAGAGATGAAGTATATCTTGAGGTGACAATAATGGATTTCATTCATATTCGTCTGTCGCCTGGTCCTCTTCCTCTATCAGGCACTCGTATTCTCTAGCAATGGCTTCCTCCTCAGTTGTGGGCATTCGAGAGGGATTCAGAGGGGTGGCATGGACGATGGGAACGACTAGGTACTCCTCATCATAATCTTTGGTCCAGACATCATCCGAGAGATAGCCCAAATTCCTATCTCCTCCATCATGGGCTCATAACCTGGAAGCGGGTTGGTTTTCCCGGGTAAAGGCTGCAAAGATTGTGGAATAGTGAATTTCCTGCCTCTTCTACCCTTGGGCTTCTCTAGAGGCAAACCAGTATCCCCATGAATTTTATCAAACGCTTGAGGAGCCAATACCTCATGGATATCATATGCAGAGCCCTCGGTGGATTCCAATCATTGGTCATTGCCACAACGATAGCGACCTGACAACGCACCTTTGTAGCTGCCTCTGAGGGGTTTCTGATGTTGGCATGGGGCCATAGTATGGCTTCTAACCTGTACATTTTATGTTTGTTTATATTTTAAAAAATTGATATGTATTGTACTCAAATATCACCTAAATAATAGATGCACATCCTAAAATTATATAACATTCACACACATGTTCAAATGCATAACCTACATACCAATGTATGTATTTTTTAAACGTGATTTGAAATTTCCATCTAGATTCATTTTATATTTAACAAAAAAAATGACAAGTTATGTTTTAAGAACAAAACATTATATCACAACATGTGAGCACATGCCGTATGTAGTTCAACTAGCCAAAATATACACATTTATGTGTAAATTGTAATTTGAAATTTCCATCTAGATTCATTTTATATTTAATAAATATAATGCCAACTTCATTTTATAGTTAACAAATATAATGAAAACTTGAGTTAAGAGAACAAAATATATCACAACATGTGATCACATGCCAAATGTAGTTCAAATATCCAAAATATACACATGTATACATGATTTGTAACTCGAAATTTCCATCTAGAGAGATTCATTTTATATTTTTAACACATTTATAAAATGAAAATTTTTTAAAAACAAAATATTATATCAGAATCACATGCCAAATCTAGTTCAACCATCGAAACTATATGTACACATTCTGAAAATGTAATTTGAAATTTCCATCTAGAGATTCATTTTATATTTAACAAATAAAATGAAAACTTTAATTTTAAAATCATAACATTATATCGTAAAACAAAACGTTATATCACATCATGTGATTACATGCCGAATGTAGTTCAACTATCCAAAATATACGTATGTATGTATATGGTTTGTAATTTCAATTTTCCATTTAAAATGAAATATTTAAAAAAAAAAAAACATTATATCACAATCACATGTCAAATGTAGTTCAACCATCCAAAATATACACATTGTGAAAATGTAATTTGAAATTTCCATATAGAGATTCATTTTATATTTAGCAAATAAAATGACAACTTGAGTTTTAAAAACAAAACATTATATCAAAACATAATATCACATGCCAGATGTAGTTGAACTATCCAATTTAAAAATAAAACATTATATCACAACATGATACCACATGCCAAATGTAGTTGAACTACCTAAAATATACAACTATCCAAAATGCCAAATGTAGTTGAACTATCCAAAATATACAACTGTTTTGTAATCTGAAATTTCCATCTAGATTTCAATAAACAAATAAAATGAAAACTTGAGTTTTAAAAGAAAAAAATTATATCACAACATGTGATCACATGCCAAATGTAGTTCAACTATCCAAAATATACACATGTACATGTGTTTTGTAATTTCAAATCTCCAACTAGATTCATTTTATAATAAAAGAATAAAATGACAACTTGATTAAAAAAAAAAAAAACATTATACATCACAAACTGTGATCACATGCCAAATGTAGTTATCCAAAATTTAAAATCATTCTTGATAAAAGAAAATGTAGTTTAAAACTATATGCAAACAATAAAATATGTCCAAAATTTGTATCTCACATGAACAATAAAAGTAAATATATATCTAGTTCAATGTATATTGTTACAGCTATCAAGTTATATAGAAAAGTAAATATGACTGCATAGATAAGAATATATATATAAAGTAAATTTAAGACTAGATGTATCAAATATAATTTTAAACACATGTGAATCATCCATCGAATACATATGGATCTAGTGTATCTGGCAGCAAAGTATCGACCCTCATTCTATCCTGTGAAGAATGGAAAACCTATACACAATGTGTACAAACATTAAAATTTAATGTTTGAAAATTGAATGAGAATATAGAACTTCATGTAAAAAAAATGACAAAAAAAAAATCATGTAATACCTCATGTGGTTCCCTCTCTATTGTGTTTTGTTTCTCGTCCATTAAAACTTCCTCCACGGTAACATCTTCCACAGTAAACTATACAATACATATATATATATATATATATATATATATTAAAATTTTCAAATGAAAATTCGTATAAACTAATTTTCAATAATATTAAAAAATGGTTAGACAACTTGTTCAAATGGTGTGGATGTTCATATCTCCATCATACACTACTTTGCTAGAGTCCATGGAGAATGGAAATAATCTCAAAAAACCTAAAATTCAAAAATTTTAAATGTATAAAATAACTCAACATTTATATCTCATTTTATAATAAAACGTTTGAACTTCAATTTATAACTCATAACTTAAACATATACATGAAAAATTGAATACTTGTGATGGTGGTGGATTGGGCACATCTCCTAAGGGTGGCTTCAAAAGAAAATCTCCAGAAACCTAAAATTCAAAAAAATTAAAAATGTAAAATAACTCAAGATCTATATCTCATTTTTTAATGGAACTTTTGAGCTGCAATATATAGCTTAAAAATATATTTAAGTGAAAAAAATTTCATACTTGTGATGGTGGATTTCTTACATCTCCCAAGGAAGAAGAAGGTACCTCCATCCCGAAAACATCGGATGAAATCAAAATCTGTTAAAATTTAATTATATACATGTACATGTGTCCACAATTATTTATTTTAAAAATATGTCATCATATTTTGATATATAATAATAGATAAAAATTAATTCTACATCATCATGTTCACTTGAAAAACACTAACATATGCCAACATATCATCTTGATGGTGAGAACCATCTTGATTGTGTGAACCAGAGGCTTCAACTGTGATATTAACATCTCGTTCACCAAGCATGAGAAGTGCAAATGGTGTTAACATATATGATACATTTTTGTTAGATTAATGTATACAAACAAATGTATGTATATATGTATTTATTACAAATTTTACATGGGTTAAAATAATCACCCTAACCATTAACAGATACCGATCACATGCCCTCTTGCTCATGAATATTTAGGTCGTGCCAACCATTGCGACGATTCTTTGCATACGTTCTGAGATCTTCATCACTCATGTTGTGTATCTCATCATTTGTATGATACAGAAAATTAGCATGTGCATTCTCTCATGCTCTTTTTCGATTAAGACAAACATCAAATCCACCCAATCCACTCTAAACATTGTCAATGATGGCATCCCTTACTTAACGGCCAATTTGAGAAGTGTCATCCATCTCTGACCACAAAGTTTCGACATGAAGAGGTCAATTAACCAATGGTGGCTCACGGTGAGGCAAATCAACATCACTCTTAGCGCCCCTATGGTCACATAATCAACCTTTCCTAGGACCAAAAAATTCATAGGGAAGGTCATTATAATTCGGCTTTATTCCCAAAAAGAATTTTGCATAAAATAACTTTTCCAAATAAAGTGGAACCTTGTTGTTCCATCGGAGTATTCCATAGGCAGAAAGGTTCCTATCATACAAATGACCAAATATATCAAGGGCTTGAAATATTTCACCTTTAGAATCTTTCTTTTCAGCCCTTCTTTGAAATTAAACATAGAATTGGACATTTTTGATGTAACTCCTTGTTTAACAGCCTCCCATGTATCAGGACCCATCACTGTTTCCTTTATTTTTCTCATCACTTCTACAAAAGTATCAGTGGTTTTCCCAAGCTTAGGTACACATCTACTAGTTCACTTAAATATTGACTAACTACTTCTAAACTTTCTCGACTCTCAGCAGGGAGTTTCAAAGAAGATCTCTCCTCAATTTTGAATGAATATATTGACACCTTTGTAACGTGCATTGCTGCATGTTTGATTCCTAAGGTATATAAAAAATTTCATATGGATAAGTTGTGGTTGTTGCACAACCTTCCTCTTGAATAACACATTCTATCCTATGTCTTTTTGGAGCAACATTTTCAACCTCTGCATCAATATATAAACTTTTGTATAAATAAAAAAACATGTAAACAAATTTGTACAAACTGAATGAAAATAATATTGAGATTGATGGCCACCTCAATATGGTTGGCCAGAATCATGCCCACCCTGAGACTGTTGAGAATCAGAACAACCACCGATTGGTTGAGAACCAACACGACCATACATTAATTTGCCTCCGGGGGAATGCATATAACCACCCTCATGCAATTGGCCACCACCTATGGATGGGCCTCTAGCGGAATGTGTACCACCACCAACATCACATGACGAGAGGGAATCTTCATAAACAAATATGAATTCATAATTAGTTCAAAAATACATTCATACATATAAATACATGTACATATGATTGATTAAAATGCATGAACCAGACCATAATTTCGTAAACCATGGGCATGCTCCATTGATGGAGTAGACATCCTTGTCCTCCTAACTACTAAAAAAATAAAAAATTAAACTTATTCAAAACTAATTTAACTCACAAAATTGATAAAAAATCAATTCCATATGTATACACGTACGTACATGGGGATAAAATTATATATATAGTCAACAAAAAAATTAATTCGACATGTATACACACATGTATGTATGGAGATAATATTATATAAATACCACGAATATCCCTCGATCCATGATCCCCCTCTATCGTAGAGGCATGGTATTCTATTTATCTTCGCCTTTATCCTCCTTGATATGTATGGATATATCTACAGTGGAAATTTACAGTTATTTTTAAATTGCTATTTAAAATAAATTCAAAATATTTCAAAAAATTAATGTAATTTAGTACATAAATTATGTAAAACACAACTTTCAAATAACTAATTGGTGTATGAAACTCAACTAAAACAATAAATTGTTGAAGTCCTCACATTTTGATTTTATAAAAAGGTGAAGTTCATCAAGTTGCGCTTTACATGGTTGGAGCACACTTGGTATATAATTGGAAAAAACACATGGTCATTAAAAATGACACATTTATAATTAAAAAACACACATATCAAAGATATGTTACAATGTCCATCAATAAATTTTGAAGGAGAGCGTCTCAACACTAATTCATCTTTGAGAGATGAATCTTGAATTGGCATTGCTCCCTATAATACTAATTCATCTATTAATTCATCTTTAACAGATGAATTTTGAATTGGCATTGCCCCACACAATAGATCACTAGACATATTATTAACATTTTCACAATGTATTATAGTAAAAAAATGAAATTATCTAGCAATATTGTTTTCTTTTCCATGTAGTTGTTCTAGCCTCTCCTTCTTAACTTGGTACATGCTTTTCATCTGGTTGCACACAAGTTTAGAATTGGTGAAAACTACAATTCCATTTGATCCATACTCCCTTTAGGGGAATTTTAAGGTCTAAAATGGCCTCCCTAAGAAAAATGTACAACAAAAATAAACTTTATAAGAACAAATAGGATTCAAGATGATTATTTCAATGATGGGGGATGATTCACCATTTTTTGAGTAAAAGGGTGAAAACATTAAAAAATAATAAAATAATAAAACTACTTTTTGAACTTGTATTTTCAATTTATCTCCCAAAATTTTTACTCAAATTTCGAGCAGGAGTACTCGTTGGATGTAAAATTTAATTCCTCATCCAAGGAGTACCCATATTGCATACTTTCGATGGATCTTTCTACACGAAAAATGAGAAATACATGAAACAACGTGATTACAATCACGTTTTTCATGTATTTCTATTTTTTCGTGTAGCAGGACCCATTGAAAGTATGCAACATGGGTACTCCTTGGATGAGGAATTAAATTTTTCATCCAACAAGTACTCTCGCTTGAAATTTGAGTAGAAAATTTGGAAGATATGTTGAGAATACGAGTTGAAAAAATAGTTTTTTCTTTTTCCCTAAAAAATTTGATGATGTAATCAAATATTGTTTTATTATTTCCACTATTATTTTATAATTTCCATAGGAGGCCCATTTTAGACCTCAAAATTCCGCTACTTCTATATGTTCCCAAGCCTTCTATCAATGTAATATAATATGTCTCGTTGTTTGTTGTTCTTTCCGATATATTTATTTTCCTTTGGAGGACCTTGTTAGTCGCAATATCACAAAGTAAATATGTAATCGCTACTTTCCCTCAATTGTGATAGCAAGAAACATCTATGCATAATGTCCATTTTTCAACCATATTTTGTGGGTTTTTTTATCCCTAAAAAAAAATTCAATAAAATATATTAAATTAACATTTATTTCAAATGCATGGGAGAAATGACATGTACATGGTTTGCCTTAAATTTTATGGGAGAAATGACATAGATATGACAGAGAAATGACCTAGAAATGACATGCATTAAATTTTTCCTTAAATTTTATGGGAAAAATGACACATGTATGGGAGAAATGACACACGAACATTTTTTTCCTTAAATCTTTCCTTAAATTTTATGTGATAAATTGAATAGAAATTACATGTGTATGCTTCCAAAAACACTAGAAAATGACTTAAATTTTATGGGAGAAATGGCATCTACAAAAATGGATATTACAATGAAGAACTTCTATTTAGATTTGTTACAGAGATTAACTTTAGGGGCATTTACTGGATATGTCATCTTTGAGAAAGGATGAGATCCAGAGGCTACCTGGCCCTTTACAGACTCTACCTTTAGAACTTTTAGAAGTTAAAACTCAATAGAGTGACTCAAATCCTATGGAAGTTCAGCCACTTTAGGTTCTAACTAAGGTTTTTAGGCCTTAAATTTTGCCTTGATTTTATGAGAGAAATCCTTGAGTTTGTGGGAGAAATGCCATGTGCATGGTTTGCATTAAAGTTTTACTTAAAGATTATGGGAGAAATCACATCTAGAAATGAAATGCCTTAAATTTTCCCTTTCCTAGAGTTTAAGCAAGAAATGACATGTACACGGTTTGCCTTAAAGTTGCCTTATAGTTTATGGGAGAAATGACATAGAAATGACATGGCTTAAAGTTTTCCTTAAATTTTATGGGCGAAATGAGACATGTATGGGAGAAATGACACCTGTAGATAATTTTTCTTAAATTTTATGGGAGAAATGACATATAAATGACATGTACATGGTTCCAAAAGCACTAGCAAATTCCAGAAATGACATGTACATGGTTCTCCCTAAATATTTCCTTGAGTTTATAGGAGAAATGGGAGAAATGACATTTATGTACATGGTTTGCCTTAAATTTTATGGGATAAATGTCATAGAAATGACATGTATATGGTTCCAAAAAAACTATCAAATGCCTTAAAGTTTATAGGAGAAATGGAATGCATAGAAATGGATATTACAATGAAGAACTTATATTTAGATTTGTTCCACAGATTAATCCTAGGGGCATTTACTGGATATGCAACCTTTGAGAAAGGATGAGATCCAGAGGCTACTTGTCCCTTTACAGACTCTGCCTTTAGAACTTGTAAACGTTAACACTCAGTAGAGTCACTCAAATCCTATGGAAGTTCAACAACATTAGGTTCTAACCAAGGTTTTTAGGCCTTAAAGCTTGCATTGAGTTTATTAGAGAAAGCCTTGAGTTTGTGGGAGAAATGACATGTGCATGATATGTCTTAAAGTTTTCCTTAAAGTTTATGAGAGAAATCACATCTAGAAATGACATGCCTTAAAGTTTTCCTTGCCTAGATTTTAAGGGATAAATGACATGTACATGGTTTTCCTTAAAGTTTTCCTTATAGTTTATGGGAGAAAGGACATAAAAATGACATGCCTTAAAGTTTGCCTTAAATTTTATGGGAGAAATGACACATGTATGGGAGAAATGACACATGTACATGGTTTGTCTTAAATTTTATGGGAGAAATGAAATAGAAATGACATGTACATGGTTCCAAAAAGACTGGCAAATGCTAAAAATGACATGTACATGGTTATCTTTAAATTTTTCCTTGATTTTATGGGAGAAATGGTAGAAATGACATGCGTGTACATGGTTTGCCTTAAACTTTTCCTTAAAGTTTATGGGAGAAATTACATGAAAAGGAGATGTACATGGTTCCAAAAATACTAGAAAATGCCTTAAATTTTATGGGAGAAATGGAATGTATAGAAATGGATATTACAATGAAGAACTTCTATTTAGATATGTTCTAGAGATTGACTGTAGGGGCATTTACTAGATATGTCACATTTGAGATAGGATGAGATCCAGAGGTTACCTAGCACTTCACAGACTCTGCCTTTAGAACTTGTAGAAGTTAACACTCAACAGAGTGACTCAAATCCTATGGAAGTTCAGCCACTTCAGGTTCTCAACAAGATTTTTAGGCCTTCAATTTTGCCTTGAGTTTATGGGAGAAAGCCTTGAGTTTGTGGGAGAAATGACATGTGCATGGTTTGCCTTAAATTTTATGGGATAAATCACATCTAGAAATGATGTGCGTTAAAGTTTTCCTTGCCTAGAGTTTAAGGGAGAAATGACATGTACATGGTTTTCCTTAAATTTTTCCTTATAGTTTATGGGATATATGGCATAGAAATGCCAGAGAAATGACATAGAAATGACATGCCTTAGAGTTTGCCTTAAATTTTATGGGAGAAATTACACATGTACATGGTTTACCTTAAAGTTTTCCTTAAATTTTATGGAATAAATAACATAGAAATGACATGTACATGGTTCCAAAAACACTAGAAAATGCCTTAAAATTTAAAACAATGTTACTAATGAAATGGGAACTATTACCTCAAAATTGGAACTCTAGCCCAAAAAGACTCAAAAAACAAGAGAAAACACCCCAAAAACAAAAAGTGTGTATTCCAGAACGCATTTATTTTTTTTCTCAAGGTTAGTTTTCACCTTTTTATAAAATTATGCTAAAAACGAAATTGCTTCTTCAAAAAATGATTGAAAAAACACCCTCAAAACAAAACAAGTTGATGCTGGAATAACAAAAAAAAACATTGTGTCACATTTTTGACACATTGTAACAATGGAATTAAAGACAACATATTAGGACATTGAAAAATCGTAAAATTATAATTTTTTTGATAGATGATGTTACATATAAAGAAAATCATGTCTGAAGGGCTTATCATTTCGAACAATTTTTATCCATGTTGTTAAACATAAAATATCTTGACTCTAAACAACTCTAAAATTGTAATTATTTTCAACCATAACATTAAAGATAAAATTTCATGGCGCATAAAAACCTTAATGACAAGTTGTAAATCTTAAGTTTTTAAATCTTAAGTTTTCAAGATACTTGAACCATGAAATTGTGGAGAAATTATACGACTTGAACAATTTTTAAAAATGAACAGGTAAATGAAAAATTTATTATTCATATATTTTTTTGGTTATATATAAAACCATATTTTTTAATTTTTTCTTTTATTGTTTTTCTATATTTTAAATTATAATTGTTTTATTTTTAAGAAAATAAAAATTAAAAATTAAAATCTTCTTATATATGTTTTTTTATATTTTAAAAGATATTTAAATTTTTTTTTATTGTTTCTTTAAATTTTAAATAGTAATTGTTTTAATTTAAAAAAAATTAAAATTAAAAAATAATATATATATATATATATATATATATATATATATATATCTATATATATATATATATATATATATATATATATATATATATATATATATATATATATATTTGTATGTTTATTTTTTAAAACATATTTTTAATTTGTTTTTATTTTTTTTTATATTTTAAAATTTTAATTGAACAGTTTTTTTATATTAAACAATACATTTTTTTTTTATTATAATAGTTTTTGTTTAAAAAATAATAATTTTTTTAAATAGTTTGTGTTTGAATAAAATAAAATAAAATAAAAATTAAATTTCCGCCAGCCAGGGGCTGGAGGCAGGCTGGGAAACCCTTGATGGCATTGCTCGGCCGGCCTTTGTCCCCCGGCTGGGTGGAGGGTGATTACGAGAATCACCTCTGGCCGGGCCGGGGGTGATTCTTAGAATCACCCTCCACCCAGCCGGGGGTGATTATCGGAATTGCCATCTGCCCAACCTGTGATGATTCTCAGAATCACCCTTCGCCCATCTGGGGGTGATTCTCAAAATCACTCTTCGCCCAGCTGGGGGTGATTCTCAAAATCACCCTCCGCCCAACCGGGGGTGATTCTCGGAATCGCCCTCCGCCCAACCAGGGGTGATTCTCGGAATCACCTTCTGCTTAGTCGGGGGCCGGAGGCAGATCAAGCGGTGCCATCAAGGGCTGTCCAGCCTACCTCCAACCCCCGGCTAGGCAGAGCAAGGCTGGGCAACCCTCGATGGTGCCACCAGGCTAGCCTTCGACCCCCGGCTGGGCGGAGGGAGATTCTTGGAATCACCCTCTACAAGGCGTGGGGCCAGAGGCCGTCTGGGCAGCACCATTGAGGGCTGCTCAGGCTGCCTCTAGCCCTCACCTGGGCAGAGGGTGATTCTGAGAATCGCCCTCCACCCAGTCATACGTTAGAGATAGGCTGGCCAACTCTCGACGGTGCCGCTCGGCCTGCCTCCAGCCCTCAGCTAGGCGGAAGGCAATTCCTAGAATCAACCTCCGCCCAGTCGGGGGTGATTCTTAGAATCGCCCGCCACCCAACCTGGGGTGATTCTTGGAATCGACCTCCGCCCAGCTGGGGGTGATTCTCGGAATTTCCCTCCACCCAACTAGGGGTGATTCTCGAAACCGCCCTCCGCCCAGCTGGGGGTGATTCTTGGAATCACCCCCCGCCCAACCAAGGGTCGGAGGTGGGCCGAGCGATGCCGTCGAAGGCTGCCCATCATGCCTCCTCCTAGACGGGGGCCAGAGGCAGGCTGGCAAACCCTCGAGAGTGCCGCTCGGCCAACCTCTGGCACTCGGCTGGACGGAGGGTGATTCCGAGAATCTCACTCCGCCTAGCCGGGGACGGAGGCTAGCCGAGTTGCGCCATTGAGGGTTGCCCATCCTCCCTCCGCACAGCCCAGGCCTAGAGGCATTCTGGGCAACCCTCAACGGCACCGCTCGACCTACCTCCGGCCCTCGGCTGGGTAGAGGGCGATTCCGAGAATCACCCCCGGCTGGGTGGAGGGAAATTCCGAGAATCGCTCACGGCTGGGCAAAGGGTGATTCCGAGAATCACCCCCTGCTGGGCGGAGGGTGATTCTGAGAGTCACCCCTGGCTAGGCAGAGGTCGGCTGGGTGGCGCCGTCGAGGGCTACCCAGCCTACCTTCGACCCCCGGCTACACAGAGGGCGATTATGGAAATTTCCCTCTGCCAAGCCGGGGGCTGGAGGCAGGCCTGGCGATGTCGTCAAATGCAAGAGATTGGGTTTTGGATCTATTTTCAGGTTCAAGTAAGTTTTATTATACAAATTTAAATTTAAATATTTTATTTTTTACTTTTTATGTCTTTATACTAATTTTCTTACTTATTTCTTTTGTACTTGATGATTAGGTACAACACTAGCATGTTTCCTACTAAAAGGAAGAAATTGCATTGCCATTGAGAAAGACCCAGTGTAATGTGAATTTATTCAACAAAGAATTAACGCTTTTGAATTCCTTCCAGATGTTGAGCAAGAAGTTAGTTTGAGGAAAGGGGATTTTAATGAATCACCTGTGGTAAAAAAATCAAAGGAACCTCAACCACCATTATATGGAATGATTGGAAAGGAACACTTTGGAAGATTTTCCGACATGAAAGATCCATTAGAAGGTGACAATGACCAAAATGAAGTATAAAATTTTGCAGAAGAAGCCATCAATGATGTTCTAGATGATGTTGAACATGTATTAGTCGATATTGTTGAGGATCTTTAAGTTATGCTTGCAAACAAAGCTCATTTTTGAGATCTATAAATCAAATTTACTTTTAATGTTTAGAATTTGATATTTTATGAGAATAATCCTTATTTTTTGCAAAAAACATGTGATTACTATTATTTTTTGACGTAAAATTCAATAAAAATGCTATTTTCTTAAGTTTTTTTTTTTTAACATTTTCCCAAAAATTAGTTTATTTAACATGTTTTTTTTAACAAGAAGTCTCTAAAAGTTTATTTTTTGCATTCTATTTCTATTGAAAATTTCTATTTTTTTGTCATACATTCAAAATATTGGTTTTTTAGCGAATTATTTGATGTGCATTGGAAAATTAATTAGCAATACATAAAATTGTAGAAAATATAAACTTTATAATATTGACCCTTTTTTCATTTTTTATCTATGTGAAAAAGTGAAGATATCATTACAAATTTTTATTTAAAAAAAAAAAAAATTTCTTTTTAAAACACAAGTACATAAATGCACTTAAAAATAAATATCTCATGGAAGAAGAAGACATTAGAAAATGTATAGTGTCAAAATAAATCCTCTAAAAAAACTTTGGTGATGATACACTACCACTTTTCAAAATCGACATAAAAAGCATCACAGAAAAAAAAATTAAAAAAATAAAAATAAAATAAAGTGCCAGAAACATGCTAAAAAAAAAAAAGATTTAGCATCACCACTTTTCAAAATCGAGTGTTTTTCTTGCTACGTCAAAAAGTAGGTACGAGTGTAGTTACCTATTTCATCGGTAATAGTTTTTTAAATTTTATGGGAGAAATGGCATAGAAATGACATGTACATGGTTCCAAAAACACTAGCAAATGCCTTAAATTTTATCGGAGAAATGACATGTACATGGTTATCCTTAAATTTTGTCTTGAGTTTATGGGAGAAATGAGAGAAATGAAATGTATTTACATGGTTTTCCTTAAATTTGGCCTTAAATTTTATGGGAGAAGTGACATAGAAATGACGTGTACATTGTTCCAAAAAACTAGAAAATTCCTTAAAGTTTATCGGAGAAATGACATGTACATGGTTATCCTTAAATTTTTCCTTTACTTTATGTGAGAAATGGGAGAAATGACATATAAGTACACGGTTATCCTTAAATTTTTCCTTAAAGTTTACGGGATAAATGACATAGAAATGACATGTACATGGTTATCCTTAAATTTTGCCTTTATTTTATGGGAGAAATGGGAGAAATTACATGTATGTACATGGCTATCCTTAAATTTTTCCTTAAATTTTATGGGAGAAATGACATAGAAATTGCATGTCCATAGTTTTCCTTCAAGTTTGCCTTCAAGTTTGAAAAATTGTTTTATGCACTTACTAAAACAACTAGTAGTAGTGGTTGATGAAGTTATGTCAAAAGTCACACCTTGACAAGTTTGTGGGAGAAATGACATGTACATGCTTTGCAAAATGATTTTATGCACTTACTAAAACAACTAGTGGTAGTGGTTGATGAAGTTATGTCAAAAGTCTCACCTTGATGTGTTTATGGGAGAAATGACATGTACATGGTTTTCCTTAAAGTTTAGTTTGCCTTAAATTTTATGGGAGAAATCACATCTAGAAACCTTTACTTTGACATCTATAAATAGGCTAAGAACATTAAAAAGGAACTTTCAACTTGCCTTAGTTATGTCCTTAATGAGGAGTATGATTCAAAACCTAACATATTGTCTAATAATATAATAATGTCATTTTTGGCTTGTACTATCATTCATCTAATATATAATAATGTCATTTTCGGCTTGCACTATCATTCATCCTTGATACGTACAAGAATTTTACAACTTGAACATCAACCTACACACAATCACCATATCACTATACATAATCTATATTAGTAATATTCATTACATCATCAAACACTCCACTTTTAACATTTTACAAGATTAGAAAAGTAAATGACAACACTAGGAGAGGAAGAATCATGGAAGGTGTAAATTTAGGTACATTAATAAAAAATAGTTAGCGTTAACATAAATATGAATACAGTGGAAAAATTATAGTAGCATTATGATAAGAATCCAAGGGTCTTCATTACTGAAATAAACCATTTCTATCAATCATTCCTATTAGCATCATGCCTCCAAATTCATAAAATGATAAACTGTAGTCAACATGATTTCACCTTTTTCATAGAATACCATTCAATTTCGCTTCATATGTATTTCCATTATTCATTTTTCCAACCACTATCAAAGGTATTCAATGTAATTATATCAAATTATAAGGAATCAATCTTTTTTCACTTATATAAAAGTGTAGAAGAAAATTTGTGTGCATATACTATAGGAAATAGACAATAAGGAAGCTATAAGAATCCATCCTTTAACACATTGTTTTCAATTCTTTGAGGAAAAGTGATATATAAGAATCAAAAAAGCTCTTATGTACATATGAATCAACCATATTTATCCATTTCAATCCATTGTACACAATTATGTACACATGAATCAACCATATTTAGCAATTTCAATCCATTGTACACAGGGAAATCAATTGCTATAAGATTTTGTAAGTCAGAGATATTTATGTGCATCTACTATAGGAAATAGACAATAAGGAAGCCATAATAATCCACAATATAACACATTGTTTTCAACTGTTTGAGGAAAAGTGATATCTAAGAATAAAAAAATCTCTTATGTACACATGAATCAACCATATTTAGCCATTTCAATCCGTTATACACCCTGAAATCAATTGCCAATTTCTATAAGATTTTGTAAGTCCCTATAAATGGGACAATATCTTATGATTTCACCTAAAAGACATGACTATAAGATATAAAAACTTTTTGTGATTAAAAAACACTTAATAAAAACCACGAAGAGGCCAATTTAAATACAAAAGAGTAAAAAAAATGAAAAGTATCACTAAATCAATGTTTGGTTATTTTTTTAAAAATAGCCAACCTGAGTCCTAGTAATTTAATCATCTCAATTACAACAAAACCACCACATCATCTAGTGAGGTGGGTCTAAAATCTACACATAGAAAGTTATGACTAAAGTAATAAGTGGAAAGGGGTGAAAAATTATTTTATACACTTACTTAAACAACTAGTGGTAGTGGTTGATGAAGTTACGTAAAAACTCGCACATACTGCTCTATGCTTTGAGGCATTACAAAGCTAGCTAGATTAGGAAGTTTTAGTTTAGGAATAAGAAAGAAAATCTCAGGTTTTAGCTTAGCAAGGAGTATTCATGAAGATCGGCACTATAACAAAAAATAAACAATCTGCTAAAAGAAAAATACAATCTAACAAAGGTTCGAGGAAGAAATAGAACACAAATACAACCTACAAGCTTAAGAAATAACAAATTTGTGAGTTCGTGCTCATACGAAGAACATAGAGATATTAGATCTGCAGAGGTTGAAGGAAAGAACCGATCTATTTGGTAAGGAAAGAACCAATCTATCAGCCATCAGTAAAACACATACAACTCTACTCTTTGAGTCATTAGAAAGCTAGCTATCTTAGGAAGCTTCAGTTCAAGAATAATAAAGAAAAGCTTAGGTTTTAGCTTAACAAGGAGCATTCAGGAAGATGGGCCTTGTAACCACAAACAAACACTCCGATGAAAGAAAAAGACAATCTAACAAAGGTGTGAGGAAGCAAAAAAACACAAATACAACCTATAAGCTTAAGAAAGAATAGACTTGTGAGTTGGTGTTCATAACAAGTCTCAATCAGGATGACTTGAACAAACCGAAATAAGCCAAACGATTAAGATATATAACTACAAAAAAAAAAAACTTTATACCTCCAAATCTAAAATGACATAAATCAAGCAACCATAAACCTTTTCACATGAAATGAAAGGGGTTCCTCACTATAACAGAAGCTCTGGACACAATAGAGTAGTTCTCTTAGCCCCAAAGTGGTCAGAAATAGTATATCTGGAAAACGGAAGTCATATGCAGTCAAATCGGCTTCGGATTTGGATCGATAATGGATGCGAACCTCAAAATGGCTCTAATACCATGTAGGAATATAAAGGCTAAGTTCCTTAAATTTAACACCAAAGGTCACCGCTCACAAATCGATCACAAATCAGTACACCAGTATATCACGTGGTTAAAACCCTCGAAGAGGGAAACAATCCACATCCTGAGCCAACACGGCCACTTCAAGAAATTTATTAATATAAAAAAGAAAATTTACATATGTTTCTCTCATAAACGGTTACCAAACAAATGCCCCTCCATGCCCTTTAAATAGAGATCATGGACCAATTGGTTTTTAAGCCACATATCAAGTGTCGGTAATACCAAGGAGAGAGTGAACCATCATATCACTACTTATCCTGACCATCGGATTATAAGTTACAAATGTACATTGTAAAGAAACACACTTTACCTAACTCTACACTAGACCAAATTATACTTAATTATCTCCTATGTGTTAGAATATCATAACAGTCTTCACAAACAAAATTGAAAATACATTTGAACCAACCATGATTACATACAATGTTATTTATTAAAGAGTGAAATTCCAATAAAATTTGAAGGAAATTGCTAATATAATTTTTAATTCAAGCACACACAAAAGGTTTAAACCCATCGGACACAAAATTTTATAACATTCAAATAAAATTCTATACAATGTCTTTGAAGTAAACTTGAAAAAGGATGAAATTGCAATGGCTGGACTAAGTGGCATACGAAATAAATTCATAGCATTGCCAATGTGACACGCAAGATGCTACCTTTCTGATTACATTTCATATAATAAAGAAGATGCGAAGGAAACCAATCCTAATCACAGATACGAAATTAGGCCAAATCGGTCAAAAAAATCTGAATATTTGGAAATTCATTCGATTCGATCGAACTATCCATAAAATTTCGATTCGGTATTTGGTTTATAATGCAGAGATGATATATGCGGGAGGCATCAAGCGGGAATATGGGGAGATAAAATTTGGGTTTTTTTTTGTTTAAATGGTAAAAAAAAATATTAATGTATTGTAGCTTACATTCCTCATATCCCAGAGAAAAGGAGTAGTTACCAAGGTAAGCTAAACCAACAGTCAGATTCCAAGTAAATTTGGTAAATTTTGAAACATATAACAGAACTTTTTCATGTATACTCACGATTTTTTTCGAATTGAAATTATTTGAATCGAATTATTTCCGTATCATATCGTATTCGAATCCATATTTGAATTCGAACTTGGTAACTATGATCCTAAGAATGCAAGGAAAAATGCTTGCCATTCTAGTGGAAAAATTAAGAAAGTGATCCAATAGCCCTGAAATGGTGGTACTCTTGCCGCAGGTGGTAATATATTGTCATTGTTGGTAAGGAGTTTTTCATTGGTGGTAATCTATTTTCATTGGTGTTAATCTATTTTCATTTGGGTAAGGAGTTTTTCATCTACTTGAGATGACGAGACGACAACAAATGATGAGGCAAGATGCAACGAGAGCAAATGGAAGAAAATGACGAGGCAGGCCACAGTGATAGAAAATGACAAAAAGGGATGAGGCAGGCTGCAACGAGGAAGGTTGTTACCGAAGACACAGGTTATTTGTAACATGCGAACAAAAAAAATAGAGGAAAACATTAAAACCCACAAAAAAATATAGGAGAGAAATAAACACAAACAGGAAGCTTCTCTCCTCCTTGCCCCTCCAACAGCAAGTCTCAACAACAAAAAAAATCAGCACAAAAAAGAAACCGCGAGACAAAGATTAGACAACGTAAAAAAGAAACAGTAACAAGCTCAAAACCTCTTCCGGTCTGTGGGCTAGTATATTTATAAGAAATAGTTTGGCCGAATTATTTTCAAAATTTCGGCCAAACTTCTATTTCTAGTTTTCGCATCCCTGGCCAAAAATCTGTTTACTCACACTGTCAATAAGCCTTGAATGTAAACAACATAATTAGTTTGGCTGAACTAATTTACAAAATTCAGCTGAGCTGTTGGAAAATTGAATTTTCCGCCCATGTTTCTCACGAAAGTGTAATCCACCTTCGCGTTTTTACCCTGTTGTTCTGAATCAGATCTGTCAAGGCCTTCCACATTGCATATGGAGTCATATTTCGATGGAATTGAGACAATGTGATCACAAACTACCTCTAATAAAATCCTCCTCGCTTTTGCAACCTTCTTTTTCCAAGCATCAAGAAGAGCAACGTTTGCTCCTGCGGGCTTTGGAATATCAATGTCGATAATTTTTTTCAACATTTTGTCCTTTAGAACTACCTCAATTATATCTTTCCATGCAATATAATTATAACTTCCCTTGAATGCATATTCCAATCTTAATTCATTGAAATCCATCTTGATCAGCCTGTCGAACCAAAGAATATTTTTGCAAATTTGAATGTTGTTCAACACAAACTCAATTTATTCTCAAGTACAGTGAATTCCTGCGCTCCAATACCATGTATAATTTATACAAACAACATTTATACCAATGGATTCAATCCGATCATGCGCTATGCTAAAGAAAGATACTGAATCCTTCTACAGATTAATTGCATAAAATAAACACAATAGTGCAATCACACTAAATAAAAGAAAGAAGAAAATCAATCCATAACACATATATTTTTCCTAGGAAAATCCTGCTTCTCAAAACCCCTCTATCTTCTATTGTATATTCAACCAAGGAATTATGAAACAATACAATGCACTCTTCTCACAGGGTCTCGTACTCTCTACCAACTGTCTCACACTGATCTAGAAAAAATCAACCAACACTTAGCCAACTTCCTGCCTCTTCTCAGCCTACCTACCTTGCAAAATTATAAGAAATTTAATTCCCTATTATTTATGAATTTTAGCCTTCCAAAACTGTGCAATTCTCATGGGAAATCCTATGGGTGTATCACTGCATCTAGGTATTTTTCTAATTGTACAAATGATAGTTAACCTCCCTTTAACCTCTGTCTCAACTGGGTCTTTATCAGAATTGACGTGCATGAAACAATTAATAGTAAATCATTAGTCACTTGTGAGATCACTGCATGTGCATTAAATCTAATTTAATTCACTTGACCTCTCACTAGTGCAACAATCAGTTACAACTAGTTATATTGATCTTAACTCAATTAATTGAGTTAACTGATTTCTCATGCATTAAACTAATACACTAACTGCAACTTGGAATCTAAAACAAATAGAATCACTCTACATGCCTCACCAACCACCCTCAACTCAAATTTCATGAGCTAATTGAGTTTATCACACATAGTTAACGATTACAAGTGATTAGGAGATAAGATTGCAATTTATTGTCCCATTTAATTAAGGGAAAATTAAATTAGACACACATTTCTTGTTGAATTTTTAACATCCCAAGGTGTCCAACCAAAGATAAAAAACATTTGTAGGGATTGTCCTGTTTATGAGGCAAATTATAAATGAGTTTCTGAATTGTTAGATATCATATTTTTTTCGAGTGGCTTTTCCATGGTAGTGCTTAGCTGGAACGATTAAAATTATGGTTTGTTATCTGGGTCTAGTGCACCATAATTGAATCTCATTCTCATGTTTATTCTTTATTTCTTATTTCCTATGCAATTATAATAGTGACATGCATTTCTTAGACCTTAAAAGGTTTGAAAATATGTGATGTTTATGAATTAGTTTTGAAACCTATCATGTCATTTCCAAGATTTGAATTCTCAGTATGAAAGACATCCAAATCCTTTGAAGAGGACATTTATGATTTTGGAAGATGAATAAAATAATTTATTTTTTTGACTTTGAGTTTTCGAGGCACTATGGTTTGTAATGTATTTGTCTAAGTGATTATGTGTTGCACAAGTCATTTCATGATAAACATGTGAGTAACATTAATGATTCTCACATTCCATGTTTGGTCTTCAAACATAGTTTCACTAATTTTAATATGTTCAACATGAGCAAACATAAGAACAATAATTGCATTCGGCTCTAATATTGGTAACACATTTCCTGTAATATCAATAATACATTTATTTCTAGCATTGCTATAGAACAATTCCATTTGGAAAAATTTCAATTAAGGACCTAAAATTCAAACAAGACAACAAATCTACTCTTTAATAATGTTGAATGAGGTCTATTCTTCAGGTATTCTGAGTCGAAAACAAAGGTCTTGACGCAGAGAAGGAAAATTTAATGTCTGCAGATATGGTTGATAGCAGGAAGAGTTCAAGAAAACAATATGTTTCTCATGATCATCTCTAAAGTGTATATTTTTATTTTCAAAGCTTCCTGATTTAGTATTTGTCTCTATGTTTAATCCCACATTTTATTAATATCCTATTTCACATGTTCCTTGTAATGGGGTTCATATAGTATGGCCTTTTTTTATCTATGGACACCAAAATGAAGCTTGATCTTCTTCTCACGTAGCTCACAAAACATTCCTTTAATTTCAGTAAAAATTTGATGAAATAGATCATCATACTCATGGAGAAAATCTACCATATCACTGACTATCTACTCATCTTAGAAGTCGCCTATCACTACATGTTTAGGTTGCTCTAAAGTATATGTTACATGAATTCAAACTAGAATGGAATTGAAAAAAAATAAGTGGATAACCAATGTGGTACCACACGAGTTTTTATTCCCCCTACCTGTATATCAATTGTCTTCTCTACTCAATTCTACAAAAAAACCACAGTACTTCATTTCATGTTTTCATGTTTAAATCCAAATTGTAGTTATTATCACATTTTATGTTTGGTCTTAAAACATAATTTCACTCATTTTAATATCTCCAACATGAACAAACATAAGAATAGTAATTCCACTTGGCTCTAATATTGATAATACATTTCTTTCCAGCATTGCTAAAGTGCATTTCCATTTGGAAAAAATTCCATTAAGGCCCTAGAATTCAAACAAGACACCAACGTATTTACTCTTTAGGAATATTGAATGAGGTCTCTTCTTGAGGTATACTCAGTGGAAAACACTACTCAGTGGAAAACAAAGGTTCCGGAACAGAGAAGGAGAAGCTAATATTTGCATATACGGTTGATTGTGGGAAGAGTTCAAGCAATCAATATCTTTCTCATGATCATCTATAATGTGTATATTTGTATTTTCAAAGCTCCCTGATTTAGTATTTCTCTAAGCTTTTGGTGACCTGAAAACCCTTTCATCCATGGTGGCCTAAAGAAAGATCCAACTCCAGCTAGTCAGACATATCCTCATCCATTTTTATTTTGGGCTAGAAGATGAAATAGCATAATATATGTTGTCCATTAGAATTCTTGACAGCAAAGTACCAACTTAGTTCTTATAAGAGAAATTAGTGTACAACAAATTATCAATTAATATATAATAAGCTTGGGCTAGCTAGCAAATCAAAGCTATGTATAACCTTATGAAAAACATACTTAAGATTTCACCTTTCATTCCTTCATGGTGAATCATTCTATGGAAAATTTTCTTTCTTCTACACTACTTTTTCCTTTGCTACTATCTTATGACGTTTCTTTTGTAACATATGATATAATTACTAATTATATTATATTCCAAACACCTTTTGAAAAAATTAAATAAATCAAAATATTCATATACATATTAAACATATACATATATGTTATTAATGAGTAGTTTGATTTTTTCTTATTAAAATAATTAAGTATATCATAATATTCAAATAGATATTAAACATATATTTTATTATTGAGTAGTTCTATTTTTTCTTCTGTCTATAATTTATTTTAAAACAATGTCAACCACCAAATCGATTGATATAAAAGTTATAATAAATCAACACCAAAATCTTCTAAATCACAAGATTTAAATCACATAATACTACGTAACATGGCCTATCATGACCCCCAAAGACTTGATATTTTATATATTTAAAATTAAAATAAATTCATATTTTTTTTAACGAATCAAATTTATATCATCGAATTTAAATACGAAAATACATTTACAATAATTTTTTTTAATATGTTTTTTTAAGATTTAATATATTTAAAATTCAAGTAATATGGCCTGCTTTAAATATAAACATTTTCCAAATAATGTTCCATGACGTAAATTTCACTTCATTGACTTTACCAACATTTATGATATTTTTTTGTTAGATTAAAGGAAAATGACGTTTAAATATTATTATTTAAAAAGGATAAAAGTGGAAATATTAGATAATGAAATAAAATTATGGTTTCTATTGAATTATTTCAAAAAAAATTGGAATAAAAACATTCAGACACAAGTTATATTTTCAATAATAATTAAAAATAACATTTTATTAACAGTTTTCAAAAATAAAAATAATCTTTGACAAAATCATTTCGAAATTTAATAAATTTAATAAAACACAAAGTCCACTAGTTCGATTTTACATAATTTTCCAAATTCCAGTGTGATGACGTGGAGGTGGAGGTGGCCGTGACTATTTGGCTACACAGTGAGGATTTCACCTTCAATTTCTTTTTGTTTCAATACACAACACTCGATAACTAAATATAGTATGGAGAGCTTAAAAAATAAAAATGTAAAAGATAAATATATTACTCGTAGAAATGGAAAGGTAGAATGTTGAGTTCAGGAAGTATATAAGAAATTGTTCGTGCGTGTGATTAAATTGATTGGATGAGATAGTTATTTGGATTTCTACAATCTAATATTAAGTATAATATAGAGAAATTGTAAATGAAAATGAGAAAACACAATGTTAGGTTGAGGAAACCATATCAAAATGTTTCAATACTTAAAATTACATTTAGTCACCATGGTTATATAGCTTGGGTATATGGATGTTAGGTTTTTGCAATCTACTACTAAGTATAATTAGATAATTTGTAAATAGAAATGAAATCATAGAATTTTAGGTTAATTGGAACCATTTGCACATAAAGATACATCTGTAATGTCTCATAATAATTATAAAATAATAAATAAGATATAAATAATATAATATAATGTAGTAAATAAGTAAATAAATAAATAGTCAAGAGAATATTAAATAAATAATAAATAAAACATTAAACAATAATTGTAGTTCTAAATAAAATAGTAAATAAAAAAATATATGTAAAAAACCCAATTTTAACATGCAATTAATTATATCACATAAACAATGAATAATCAATCTGTTGTAGCCGCTACAACACCACCCAAAATTTTGGGTATATTTAAAATTTCGGGTCCCCCTATGATCGCTTAGTCGTTAAGGCCTGTCATCGAACCTGCAGTCAGTGACATCTCATCGACCTATTCCCAACCCCTCATGAGTTGTCTCGCCATCATGATCAGATGTTGTTGCTGCAATCGCGCCATGTGAGGGAGGGATCACCCAGCATTCGTTCGAATAAGAACTTTCCGGACATTCAGCTCCCTCGCCATGGGTCATTAAGCGCGTTGTTTGAATACTTCTCTTATGATCATCGGTCCCATGTGTTTTGTCTAGGGGCACCACTCGCAAAGAATAACTATGAACTAATTAAGGTTATGTTGTTTATATAGGTCAATCCACCGACTGATCAATTCATCAACGATTGTCATGGCACCAAGGGGAATAAGAGTAAGCCCAATGTCAAGGTCACATCTGTGAACCATGACACATTCATTCACATGTCCCGCTTAGGTGGATATGAGACATAAGGCCACCTTTGAAGACCAAGGTTAAGGTGGATGACCAGGATGCACCCACAAGTGTGATGGAAGAGCACGTTAACATGATTTTCAGATGGAGGATGATATGGTGTGTGTTCATTCACTCAAAGGAAAAAGGAAGCACTGGGCACCAGAAGAATCTTATGATAACGCCACTGATATCAAAAGACAAAGGTTTCTCACGTTATTAACAGGGATGCCATATTAAGAGTGCACATGTTGATGTTATCTAGACAATGACACAGCAATAAAGGGTTTCTTCTATTTTCCACAATTAGATGAAATGGTTCACAGGTTCAAATGCATTTTGATAAGCATCGAAAAGGTCATCACTGTCAATTTAGTGATTAAGTATGAGTTTACATCGACAAATTAGGAGCGATCTATGAGTATGATCCAGTTTCTTTGAATTTACAGGCCTTAATTGTTTTCAAAAATAACGATGGACTATAGAGTTCGTCGCTTCAAATCCGACACTTTTGTCAGTCCCATCATCACCCATCAAAGTACAAGTGTTAGGTTTGATGGTTCAGGTAATGGGTGCATGACAAGTTTTGGCACAATTTCAAAATCTAAACGCACCTTTGGGAAGCATCTTTGTCAAACCTAAACTACATGATGGGCGCAAATCGATGGACCTAGGCCATGGTTGTAAATATCATATAATTGAACCAAGGAGAAAAGTAATGTAGTGTCTAAAACATATAGAGTTTCGGATCGAAACTATATCATAACACATTTCGAATGGGCCTAAATAGTTCTATGGTGGACATAGCAATCGAAACTTATGTTTAAGGAATGGGGCGGAGTGTATACAAACCATGGTGACTTGTCATAATAACTTTGGTGCGTTACAACCAAAGCGTAGAAGGGATAAAGCATACGTGTCAAACCACCATGAAACAAGGCAACGAAACTACGTGGCCACGTGAAATGGGCATAAATGGCGATGACAGGTTTTCAAGCGGTCAAACTGTATCATTAAAACACGCATAATGGACGCAGATGTTTGATGGAAAAGTTTCATCTCAGACTAAATGTTTGGAGAAAACGCATGTATATATACATATATCGGTCAACGATACGTTGGAGACATGGCGCAAGTCCAATTTGCAGCATGTTAATGCGCTTCTACGCCAAAGTTAAATATGGAGCGGAAACATATACATACAACGACCCAAATTTGTGTTCAAAACTTCGGAGAAAACATGCATTGTGATTGCGTTTTATAGCAAAGGTAGAGCAGAAATATATGTATATTTTCAATGGTTCAACGTCATTGCATAGGAGCGGTCAACCTTACGTTTGAAACCCAACACAGGAAACTACATGGCCACGTGGCATGTAGCCCAACGTTCGTTGGCAGGTGTTTCAACCATAATGAAACGTTGAAGCAAGATATATAATGAGTGGTCAAGTTGCGTTTAAACGTTAATCTGGACCTTATAACAGATTTACGATGGAAATGTTGTATAACTATTATGTGGGTATAATCAAAAGGAATGCCGAACTGTATGAAGACATCAGCGCAGTTTCAAACCTATGAATAAACGCATGGAGAAAATATATACGTAGTGGTCAAAGGCTGTGTTTAAACAGGGAGCAAGATATTTTAATAAACCTGCGACAACAACGTAGTAACCATGGTGCAATGATAATCAACTGCATGGATGAAATTTTCGGCATGTTTATCTCCAAGTCTGCATGGCAACTGTCATAGAAGACCGTGCGTTTCTGAAGCTACCGATACTAAAAAGGAAAGCGAATATAGTATGTGTTACAACTAAAGCCAGCGCTATAAAAGCATGCTGCGTCTGACACTGAAGGAGTTATTTCAAAGGAGCAGATAACAGCCAACTTCTGTAGCCCCGACGGCAATATTTCGGGAGAGAATCGCTCTTTAATTCTGTTGTGCTACTCCCATTTAGAAAGATGCTATCAATAGTAACACTACTGACCACTTCAAGCTGTCTTCGCAGAGCTCAGTCTTCGATGATTCGTTAGGCGCTTGCTGTTACTCTGTCCAAAGGATACTGAAAAAAACAGATCACATAGCCCATAGTGCGTTTTCCATTGCAGGCTCATGCAGGAATTTCTGTGAGTGGCATAGGGCCCTGAAAATTTTTGCTGCAGGCATATGTGCATGTGTAAAGCCTTTTCGACTCAGAGGAGTAGAAACCGAGTGTAATTGGCTTTGCACAACGACAGATCCGATTTCTGAAGGTGGGATCGAAGTGCCCGACCCAAAATGGGATTTCGAAGACTTCATGCTCTCGTTGTAATGCAGGTTGGATCACACACGGAGTCAGCTGCATTGGCTTTGTCATTATCACAGAATATTGATTTAGAGAGGAAAAGAAAACTGCTCATCAGAACGAGCCACAGTAAAAGAGATAGGTCGATGCATATGTTTGCATGCGAATTAAGATGAAAGAGATGGTCATGCGACTATAACACCTCGCTGGACAGAGAAACGAAAGAAGAGTACTTGAGCATGCAGATTATTTCCACGATAGGAGCGGAAACGCATCACTCCAGATGTTGAGACGAAAAGGAGGAGGTCGCAACCGTCCAGAGGTCGCAGAGTCACCCCAAAGTGCGACCTCCCTCGGATGGCAAACACCCACACCCATCTGAACATAGAGCTGCATTCTTGAAACGCGTATTGGACGTCTTCTTATGAGTAGCTGGCCTCGATGTAGTAAAAGGTGAAATAAACCAGAAAGGCGCCCCACATAGCACGTGGAAACCCCAGCTAAATAAACAGAGAATTTCAAGCTGGATGCAACGATCGAAGTTCGTCCTCTCTTCATCGAAGCGGGTGATATTGAACACTTAGCAGCCACATTCCGATTTACTCATGATGGTGTACCTGGAGACAATCCAAGGAAGCCTCCTTCTTTGCAATACTCACTTTATTCAGGACTATGCAGGGGTCCAAGCTGATCTTTAAAATCTTCTGGTTTTATGTGCCAATATACCTTTTATGCATCCACGTTTATATATTTATTACTTCCAAAACATGCATAAAATATTTGTATGCGTGAGGCTGATTTAACAGGTTACACATGGCTGATTTAATTCGCTTATCGGCAGGTTATATGAGAAGATGCTGATCTACTCTGTTGTCTCGCAGGTAATACAAGGAAACAGTAACGCCCATCCAAATTAAGAAGACTGCTAGCTCTCTCTGGAAGATGCGAAGCTGTGTTTCAAATCAAACTCAAGACCTCGTGTTATGTGGATGATCAACATCACCGGCAGATAGAGGCTGTTGTCTCACATGGCGAAGGCTAAGGATGGCCTCCGGAGAACAAGGTTATGATATCGCTGAAAGGGAAATGCAAAAGGAATGACCGAAAGTCTAAGGTCTCACATTTACCCAGGTCGCATTTCTTCGGTTTTTTTTTTTTTGCCTTTTGTAACCCCACGACCCAGTGACCTAGTCGCAAGGTCGCATCTCTTTGTGTTTTCCGCCTTTTGCGACATCGCGACCCAACTACCTAGTCGCAAAGTCGTAAGGTCGCAAGGTCGCATCTCTCTGATTTTTCCATCTTTTGCGACCCCGCGACCCAGCGACCTAGTCGCAAGGTCGCAAGGTCGCATCTCTCTGGTTTTGTTGCCTTTTGCGACCCCACGACCCAGCGACCTAGTCGCAAGGTCGCAAGGTTGCATACCTTCGGTTTTTTGCCTTTGCGACCTCACGACCCAGCGACCTAGTCGCAAGGTCGCAAGGTCGCATACCTTCGGATTTTTCCCTTTGCGACCTCGCGACGCATCGACCTAGTCGCAAGGTCGCAAGGTCGCATTCTCTCATTTTCTTACAACTTGTGACCCCGCGATGCATCCAGGTCACAGGTTGCAACAGCAGCCAGGTCGCAGGTCGCAAAAGGACTGGGTCACAAGGCAACCCAACAGTCAGGAAGATGAAAGTTCAAGGAAGCCCTAAGGGCAGGTTTTGTTTTATAAATACTCCTTCGGGAGCTTGTAAAAGGAGGGGGGGATTTTTCTTTTGGAAAACTCAAGAGCTACATGGCATTGTATTGAAAGGTTATACTCTTGTGCATATGAATACATATACTTGTCAAAACACCCTATGGTTATGATGTGTTTGCTATGCGAACACTATGTGTATTTCCTTATACAGTTTCAAACATCCTTTGATTAATGAAGCTGCACTCTTCATGTCATCATTTATGCATCATGGCTATCTTTGTTGTATCAATGATGTTAAATTTATCATCTGCTCTCTTAATGAATGTTAATGAACTTTTTTATTAGCATTTCATTTTATCTTTCAGAAAGTAAAGGGATATCTCACCATAAAGAACTATTTCTTTTCTGGTCAGACTACCTTGCAGGCAGTACCCCAAAGATGTGTTGCTAACGACACCTACTTAGGTGTACATGCTTTATTTATTGCCTTGATACGCATAGTGTTTTATTCATGTTTAATGCATCAATCATGTATTTTGTTTCATGTGAATAAGTGTGTGTCCGCAGGTTCAATCAGGTTCTTTTGAGACCGAAGGGAAGGCATCTTAAGCGGTAGCCGGACCCACATCCCGGACGGGATCCCTACTCCAAACGGTTCAAGGTCTAATTGGGACTTTCTATCGGGGAGATCCCCTATTATTGGCTGGACATATTTTCCCGTCAACAGATTTGGCACTAGAAGGAGGGCCCGAACCTCCGACCATATGGTTAACAAGAAGGGGGGCCAGATGACAAGCTGAGCCCTTAGAGCCTGCAGTTAATCTCATATCTGTAATGGCTCGTTCCCAAATCATTCTCCCAAGATGTTTGTCGGAGTTTTATGAACCTGGATACTTCATCCCCAATAAACTTATGTATCACTTGTCCCAGTTAAAATTTGATGGTGAAAATGGGGTACCTATAACCCAACACCTTTTAGATTTCTATGACTTTAGTGAGTGCTACAAAATTGGAAATGAAGGTTTCATTTGTTTTCTTTCCTTCCTCACTCTCGAAGGTCACGCTAAGCAATGGTGCTGCACTTTTCCGGAAGCTTCCATCCATTCATTTGAACAACTCGCCAGTGAATTACAACAAGATTTTCACACGTATGATTTTCATAACGTTTTACTAAAGATAAATGACATCAGAATGGAACCTCAGGAATCTTTAGGTGAGTTCTCTATCAGATTCGTTCATTATTGGTTTGAGTTCCCTGAAAAGGATGTCGATTGGAGGTTGTTAAGAGAATAGTTCGCGTATGCGGTTCTCTTTTCCCTTGAACCATTTCAGTTAGCAACCCGACCTGAGCCTAGTGTGCCCTATCACAACCTGCAAGTCAACGGCTGTTCTGACCTTGAGTCTTTCACGTACCATGTCAAATCTGAACACCCCAGTGGCTCATTATCTCTTTTGGCTCATGAAACCTACCCCGAGCCCACTCGATCTCTCCCTGGACTTAGTCCTAAATTTGGTTCACATTCGAATTATGAATCAGATTCACATTCGGATGATGAATCTGGTTCACATTCGGATTATGGATCTGGTTCATATTTGGATTATGAATCTGGTTCAGATTCGGATGATGAATCTGGTTCACATTCGGATGATGAATCTGGTTCATATTTGGATTATGAATCTGGTTCATATTTGGATTATGAATCTGGTTCAGATTCGGATGATGAATCTAGTTCACATACGGACTATGAATCGACTCCTACCCCGCATAAAGTTGATTCCCTTACAAGGTCTGCCAGATCTTTGTGTCCTTTGAATGCACGTGTTGAAAAGCCTTGTAGGGTTAACGCCCCTGCGACTCAATCTGTTCGTTCATTATTCCCCGGTTGGTTTCCCGTTCCGGCCACACCAGTAATTTCTTCGAGACATTAAAAATTTCCTCATACTGGTATTGGCGACAATCGTAAGCACGCAGATGGTGTTTCACAATCACAGTTAAAAATTGATGAATCTTTTGGATCTAATCTTTCTCACTCGGAATATTTAGATAGCCACAGGAGTGATTATATGTCTGGGAAACCTCGAGATGTCTTCTTTATTGATCCATCCCAGTCGGTAACTCTCGGGGAGCCTGACATGCCAGGTACCCAACTCGACCACATCGATGGTTGTAGCGATCACTCCTTATCTGAAAATATATTCAATCATACCACCGAGGACTGTCATTCGGATCGCTTGGTTGACCATATGAAGACACCATAATTCAATGATCCGCTTTGGGAGGATTCGGGTACCCATCAGAAAATCGAAGTGCCTCAGCTTCTGCCAACCGTTTCTCAAACGACGATCCCCACATACCATGCTCCTCCCAGCATAACCGCATCGAATCCGCCCCACCCCAGCGAATCTAAAGAATCTGATATATCGATCTATCAATCTGTTAGCGCGCAAACATTTGGCCAAATTGATACAAAGCCCACTGACATTTTGCAACTCACCACAATCCATGGTCACATCCAGTCGCTTGTTGATCTTGCCCAACCATCAAAGTTCGGAAGCCCTCCGCTCGAAGGTCCGGAGTTTGTTCAAGGTAGTGAGGAATTGCAGCCTACATTGAAAGTGGATTCGGATCCTCATACCCTTGACCAAACCCAAGAGCAACTTTGAGCTAGGGTTTTACAAACTAGGGTTTCTACGCTTGGATGCGCATGCATCTATAATTCGCCTGGCACTTGCTTATTGCTTCCATTCCATAAAACTGATGGTCCTCAACACCATGATGAGATTGCCGGTCAACTCGATGTGGATGTGCCTACAGATAGGAAATGGCTCACCCAGCACCCGTCAGACCTAGGATTGTGCATGAATAATTATGTGTCATTTATAAATGTTGAGATTCAGAAACATATTGCCGTGTATGAATATGAGAGTGGGATTCAGCTTGCGCAATCTATTCTGGCATGTTCTTTGGCAAGTATCTATGATCGTTTTGCCGTTGCACCTGCTCCTCAAGTAACTTTTGTTGCTACTACACTTTTTTGGATACTAGCTTTGATCCTGATCATTATTGTTCTTGCAGGTCGGGAACTAATGCGGTGGCTGCACTGGAAAGCTGATTTTACATAACCCGACCGCATCATTGGTTAAACTAGGGTTTAGGTGTAGGCTAGCTAGGACCTGCAATAAATTTTTTTGTTTAGTTAAAAGTTAATTAGGTTTACTTGCTAAATTTTACTTCATGATTTAAAAGTCTGTTTGTTATTTTTGTTTTTAGACATATTCGTGTTACAAGTATTTACCTTTTATTTCCTTTTCAATTACCTGTTGTTGCATAAATAATCATTGCTTGTATTACGCCTCTTTTCTACCTGCAGCCAGCTGATCTTTCCCGCACATGACATTGTATTGCATCTTGAGCCTCGCTTATTACATTGTGTCGTACACTCTCTTTCTCACATCATTTTGTCATATCGCCTACCACTGCATAAGCCCTCATTGCAACCCTATCACCTTGCAGTCTTGTTTTTCCCCGATTGCTCAAGTAGTAACCCCATTGTTTTGCGTGAGGTTGCGATGGCTATCTCAAGAGGCAGCTGTCTCTTAGGACCAGTCATCGAAGTCGCATTTTCAACAAGATGCATATGAGTCTAAACTTATTATCTGGGGAGATACGAGCCGGTTGTCTGTGGGAGACCTGATGAGTTGAAGTGGCCCATACCCGTAAGCCTAAGCCTTGTGCCCAGCATAGTCTTGGACGTTTTAATGAGCCGTTTTGCGCACTACACCTATTGTGGTGAATGTGATGTGAAGGTTCGGTACAAGGGAAAACCCAAATCAGGATATCTTTCAGTTTCTGTAAAACAAGAAACAACCTCTCTTGCCCGTAAAATAAGTCAGGATCCCTCATCCGCCCACGAAAAGAAGTGCCACGAGCACATGAAAATAAGTGTTGTAAGCACATGAAAAAAATAAGGGTAAAGGATCGAGAAAGGCTTCTTGCGCAGAGAGGTAATGAAACGACTCTGCCGGGGTATTGACTAGGCTTGCTGGTAGCGGAGCAACGTTTGTGATTTCTTGAAGTGACTTCGCCGGGGTACTGTCCAGGCCTGCTAGCAGCGGAGCAACACCAGACACTTACTGTAAAAAATCCTGAAAATAATAAACCCACTGCCTTTCTCTTCACATCATCAACAAGCTACTGGCATCTATGAGCTTTCTCTTTGATGTGTTTTGATTAGTGAGACTTAGCTGAGGCACAAGAATTAGGCATACCTATAAAGGGAAAATGTAATACAAATGGTACTCGCGGAACTTGTTCAATATTCCCTTGCATCATTATCCAGACTCAGACTAATTGTGGTGATATTGACAGAGATGCTGGATTCTACCAGTGGTTCGCCATTTGTTGTAGCCGCTACAACACCACCCAAAATTTTGGGTATATTTAAAATTTTGGGTCCCCCTATGCTCGCTTAGTCGTTAAGGTCTGTCATCGAACCTGCAGTCAGTGACATCCTAGTGACCTATTCCCAACCCCTCATGAGTTGTCTCGCCATCATGATCAGATGTTGTTGCTGCAATCGCGCCATGTGAGGGAGGGATCACCCAGCATTCGTTCGAATAAGAACTT
Source organism: Pinus albicaulis (assembly GCA_034641835.2). Taxonomy (NCBI): domain Eukaryota; kingdom Viridiplantae; phylum Streptophyta; class Pinopsida; order Pinales; family Pinaceae; genus Pinus; species Pinus albicaulis. The sequence continues at coordinate 1,746,959,690 of CM076575.1, read as the reverse complement.
TCCGTACATTCAGCTCCCTCGCCATGGGTCATTAAGCGCGTTGTTTGAATACTTCTCTTATGATTATCGGTCCCATGTATTTTTTCTAGGGGCACCACTCGCAAAGAATAACTATGAACTAATTAAGGTTATGTTGTTTATACAGGTCAATCCACCGACTGATCAATTCATCAACGATTGTCATGGCACCAAGGGGAATAAGAGTAAGCCCAATGTCAAGGTCACAGCTGTGAACCATGACACATTCATTCACATGTCCTGCTTAGGTGGATATGAGACATAAGGCCACCTTTGAAGACCAAGGTTAAGGTGGATGACCAGGATGCACCCACAAGTGTGATGGAAGAGCACGTTAACATGATTTTTAGATGGAGGATGATATGGTGTGTGTTCATTCACTCAAAGGAAAAAGGAAGCAATGGGCACCAGAAGAATCTTATGATAACGCCACTGATATCAAAAGACAAAGGTTTCTCAAGTTATTAACAGGGATGCCATATTAAGAGTGCACATGTTGATGTTATCCAGACAATGACACAACAATAAAGGGTTTCTTCTATTTTCCACAATTAGATGAAATGGTTCACAGGTTCAAATGCATTTTGATAAGCATCGAAAAGGTCATCACCATAAATTTAGTGATTAAGTATGAGTTTACATCGACAAATTAGGAGCGATCTATGAGTATGATCCAGTTTCTCCGAATTTACAGGCCTTAATTGTTTTCAGAAATAACGATGGGCTATAGAGTTCGTCGCTTCAAATCCGACACTTTTTTCAGTCCCATCATCACCCATCAAAGTACAAGTGTTAGTTTTGATGGTTCAGGTAATGGGTGCATGACAAGTTTTGGCACAATTTCAAAATCTAAACGCACCTTTGGGAAGCATCTTTGTCAAACCTAAACTACATGATGGGCGCAAATCGATGGACCTAGGCCATGGTTGTAAATATCATATAATTGAACCAAGGCGCAAAGTAATGTAGTGTCTAAAACATATAGAGTTGCGGATCGAAACTATATCATAACACATTTCGAATGGGCCTAAATAGTTCTATGGTGGACATAGCAATCGAAACTTATGTTTAAGGAATGGGGCGGAGTGTATACAAACCATGGTGACTTGTCATAATAACTTTGGTGCGTTACAACCAAAGCGTAGAAGGGATAAAGCATACGTGTCAAACCACCGTGAAACGAGGAAACGAAACTACGTGGCCACGTGAAATAGGCGCAAATGGCGTTGACAGGTTTTCAAGCGGTCAAACTGTATGATTAAAACACGCACAATGGACGCAGATGTTTGATGGAAAAGTTTCATCTCAGAAGAAATGTTTGGAGCAGATGCATGTATATATATATATCGGTCAACGATACGTTGGAGACATGGCGCAGGTCCAATTTGCAGCATGTTAATGCACTTCTACGCCAAAGTTAAATATGGAGCAGACTGATATACATACAACGACCCAAATTTGCATTCAAAACTTCGGAGCAGACATGCATTGTGATTGCGTTTTATAGCAAAGGTAGAGCATATATATATGTATATTTTCAATGGTTCAACGTCATTGCATAGGAGCAGTCAACCTTACGTTTGAAACCCAACATAGGAAACTACATGGCCACGTGGCATGTAGCCCAACGTTCGTTGGCAGGTATTTCAACCATAATGAAACGTTGAAGCAAGATATATAATGAGTGGTCAAGTTGCGTTTAAACGTGAATCTGGACCTTATAACAGATTTACGATGGAAATGTTGTATAACTATTATGTGGGTATAATCAAAAGGAATGCCGAACTCTATGAAGACATCAGTGCAGTTTCAAACCTATGGATAAATGCATGGAGAAAATATATACGTAGTGGTCAAAGGCTGTGTTTAAACAGGGGGAAAGATATTTTAATAAACCTGCGATAGAAATGTAGTAACCATGGTGCGATGATAATCAACTGCATGGATGAAATTTTCGGCATGTTTATCTCCAAGTCTGCATGGCAACTATCATAGAAGACCGTGCGTTTCTGAAGCTACCGATACTGAAAAGGAAAGCGAATATAGTATGCGTTACAACTGAAGCCAGCGCTATAAAAGCATGCTGCATCTGACACTAAAGGAGTTATTTCAAAGGAGAAGATAACAACCAACTTCTGTAGCCCCGATGGCAATATTCCGGGAGAGAATCGCTCTTTAAATCTGTTGCGCTACTCCCATTTAGAAAGATGCTATCAATAGTAACACTACTGACCACTTCGAGCTATCTTCGCAGAGCTCAGTCTTCGATGATTCGTTAGGCACTTGCTGTTACTCTGTCCAAAGGATACTGAAAAAAACGGATCACACAACCCGTAGTACGTTTTCCATTGCAGGCTCATGCAGGAATCTCTGTGAGTGGCATAGGGCCCTGAAAATTTTCGTTGCAGGCATATGTGCATGTGTAAAGCCTTTTCGATTCAGAGGAGTAGAAACCGAGTGTAATTGGCTTTGCACAACGCCAGATCCGATTTCTGAAGGTGGGATCGAAGTGCCTGACCCAAAACGGGATTTCGAAGACTTCATGCTCTCGTTGTAATGCAGGTTGGATCACACATGGAGTCAGCTTCATCGGCTTTGTCATTATCATAGAATATTGATTTAGAGAGGAAAATAAAACCGCTCATCAGAACGAGCCACAGTAAAAGAGATAGGTCGATGCATATGTTTGCATGCGAATTAAGATGAAAGAGATGGTCATGTGACTATAACGCCTCGCTGGACAGAGAAACGAAAGCAGAGTACTTGAGCGTGCAGATGATTTCCTCGATAGGAGCGGAAACACATCACTCCAGATGTTGAGACGAAAAGGAGGAGGTTGCAACTGTCCAGAGGTCGCAGAGTCACCCCAAAGTGCGACCTCCCTCGGATGGCAAACGCCCACACCCATCTGAACATAGAGCTGCATTATTGAAATGCGTATTAGACATATTCTTATGAGTAGCTAGCCTCGATGTAGTAAAAGGTGAAATAAACCAGAAAGGTGCCCCACATAGCATGTGGAAACCCCAGCTTAATAAACAGATAATTTCAAGCTGGATGCAACTATCAAAGTTTGTCCTCTCTTCAGCGAAGCGGGTGATATTGAACACTTAGCAGCCACATTCTGATTTACTCATGATGGTGTACCTAGAGACAATCTGAGGAAGCCTCCTGCTTTGCAATACTCACTTTATTCAGGACTATGCGGGGGTCCAAGCTGATCTTTAAAATCTCCTGGTTTTATGTGCCAATATACCTTTTATGCATCCACGTTTATATATTTATTACTTCCACAACATGCATAAAATATTTGTATGCGTGAGGCTGATTTAACAGGTTACACATGGCTGATTTAATTCGCTTATCTGCAGGTTAGATGAGAAGATGCTGATCTACTCTGTTGTCTCGCAGGTAATAGAAGGAAACATTAACGCCCATCCAAATTAAGAAGACTGCTAGCTCTCTCTGGAAGGTGCGAAGCTGTGTTTCAAATCAAACTCAAGACCTTGTGTTATGTGGATCCTCAACATCACCGGCAGATAGAGGCTGCTGTCTCACATGGCAAAGGCTAAGGCTGGCCTCCGGAGAACAAGGTTATGATATCGCTGAAAGGGAAATGCAGAAGGAATGACCGAAAGTCTAAGGTCTCACATTTACCTAGGTCGCATTTCTTCGATTTTTTTTTTTGGCCTTTTGCAACCCCGCGACCCAGCGACCTAGTCGCAAGGTCGCAAGGTCACATCTCTATGTTTTTGCCGCCTTTTGCGACCCCGCGACCCAGCAACGTAGTCGCAAAGTCGCAAGGTCGCATCTTTCTTATTTTTCCATCTTTTGCGACCCCGCGACCCAGCGACCTAGTCTCAAGGTTGCAAGGTCGCATCTCTCTGGTTTTGCCGTCTTTTGCGACCCCGCGACCCAGCGACCTAGTCGCAAGGTCAGAAGGTCGCATACCTTCGGTTTTTTTCCTTTGCGACCTCGCGACCCAGCGACCTATTCGCAAGGTCACAAGGTTGCATACCTTCGGATTTTTCCCTTTGCGACCTCGCGACCCAGCGACCTAGTCGCAAGGTCGCAAGGTCGCATTCTCTCATTTTCTTACAACTTGCGACCCCGCGACGCAGCCAGGTCGCAGGTCGCAACAGTAGCCAGGTTGCAGGTCGCAAAAGGACTGGGTCGCAAGGCAGCCCAACAGTCAGGAAGATGAAAGGTCAAGGAAGCCCTAAGGGCAGGTTTTGTTTTATAAATTCTCCTTCGGAAGCTTGTAAAAGGAGTGGGGGATTTTTCTTTTGGAAAACTCAAGAGCTACATGGCATTGTATTGAAAGATTATACTCTTGTGCATATGAATACAGATACTTGTCAACACACCCTATGGTTATGATGTGTTTGTTGTGCGAACACTATGTGTATTTCCTTATACAGTTTCAAACATCCTTTGATTAATGAAGCTGCACTCTTCATGTCATCATTTATGCGTCATGGCTATCTGTGTTGTATCAATGATGTTCAATTTATCATTTGCTATCTTAATGAATGTTAATGAACTATTTTATTAGCATTTCATTTTATCTTTCAGAAAGTAAAGGGATATCTCACCATAAAGAACTATTTCTTTTGTGGTCAGACTACCTTGCAAGCAGTACCCCAAAGATGTGTTGCTAACGACACCTCCTTAGGTGTACATGATTTATTTATTGCCTTGCTACGCATAGTGTTTTATTCGTGTTTAATGCATCAATCATGTATTCTGTTTCATGTGAATAAGTGTGTGTCCGCAGGTTCAATCAGGTTTTTTTGAGACCTAAGGGAAGGCATCTTAAGCAGTAGCCGGACCCACACCCCGGACGGGATCCCTACTCCAAACGGTTCAAGGTCTAATTGGGACTTTCTACTGGGGAGATCCCCTACTGTTGGCCGGACATATTTTTCCGTCAACACAATCCAAAACTATTTAACTAATCATCATGGAATTCTCAGAAACATGAGCAATACAACTTACCTGTAATGGCGATTTTCCTTACTTGAGACTCCAAGGTTGAACGCTATCTGAACCCTGCTGACTGCAACAAATTTTTGGGGACAACTCTTCACCCAACCGTAGGCTTAGCTGTACGTAATCTTTCCACAGCTGGCCACCCTCGAGCCCTCAATCAACGTACTAATGCCAGGGTCTCCTTTGCCTCACCATACCTTTCTCTCCAGAGAATGGATGAAAGAATGAATGATCCTTGAATCTTCCTCATTGTCTATTAAATAGACAAAACAATGGAATGGGAACCACATGCACACATTTATTGTGTCAACATGCAACTTAAGTTTTACTTAATTTAGTGTTCTCTTACTTTTTGTTAGCTTTACTTAGTTTAGAGTTCTCTTAGTTAATCTTTCTTTATATTAGTTTCTTAGTTTAAATCTTTGTTAATTTATTTACTTTTGTTAATTAATTCTTTCTTGAACTTTATTTATTGTTTATTGTTTTAGGACTCTAGTTTATTATTGACTATTTTATTTAGAACTCCAGTTATTGTTTAATTTTTTATTTATTATTTATTTATTATTCCCTTGGCTATTTATTTATTTACTTATTTATTAAATTATATTATATTATTTATATATTATTTATTATTTTATAATTATTATGGGACATTACAACATCTTTAACTATAATGTAAAAACATTTGAAATGGAAATGAGAAAATACAATGCTAAGTTGATGAAGTGATATGATAAAGGATTAACACTTCAAACTAAATTGAGTTAGTGAGTTAGGTTTGTTAGGCCATCATGACTTAAAATTAAGACTACTATAGGGATATTATGGATGGAATGAAAAAGTAGAATATGGAATTGAGTTGAGAAGCAATGTAAGAATATATAGACACTTCAACTTAAATTGAGTAGGTAATATTTGTGAGTTTGGTTGTTGTGAATTGCCGTGAATGCACCAAAAGTAGCAAGGTGCATTCAATAACTTGGTATTGGTGAGATTTTAATACTAATGAGACTATAATATCAATGGATCTATGCTTGTAACTAAACCATTTAAGAAAGTGTCCATGCTCAAATAAAAATGGGTCAGCATTTTAACCTTGAACCAAGGATTCTATATGGACATTAAATATGGAAATTGAAAATTTAGAGACAATGTAGGTAGAAATGGACAAGTAGAATATTGAGTTGTGAAGTCATATAAGAAAGTGTTATTGTTTCATATTAAATGAGTGGGCATGGTTGGTTAGTTGGGTTTTCATTTTTGTTAAAATTTATATATTAATCTTGTAGTAAGTATAATATAGGGACATTGAAGATAGAAATGAGAAATGTAGTGATGTCTAAGGTGGAAATGTAAATGAAAATGTTAATATTGAGTACAATATATAATCATTATAAATGGAAATGAGAAAGTAATGTTAAGTTGAGTGAAACCATATCCAAAAATTTCAATACATAAAATGGAATTGGTCGCGTAAGGTTAATTCATTTATCCATAATATTATACCACTAAGTATATTGTAGGAACATTATAAATGGAATGGAAAATAGAATGTTGAATTGATGAATAAATTTATAAGCAAGTAGTGACACTTCAAACAAAATTGGGAAGGTGAGGTTAGGTCGTTCTACCAACAAAACTTAGAATGTAATCTAATATATGGAAATTATAGTTGGAATGAAAAAGTAGAATGTTGTCTTGAGTTAAGGAAGCTATATAAGTAGTAATGTAAAGAGAATTCAAATTAAATTGAGAAAGTGAAGTTATTTAATTAGATAATTGTGATTTCATCAAGAAAATTGAGGTGCATTTCATGATGCAATATTAAATAGATCTTGCAATGTATATGTTTCCCATCCCATATATGACATTGGAATCATCAAATTTTGACCCAAATATAATATTTTATATAGAGCTTAAAATAAAGTAAATATTTGTGTATATAAAAATAGCATTAGAGAAATAAAATTCTATCACTAGGGGGGAATATATTTGGTACCTTCTGTAGCTATTTTCTATCAACCGACAATATATTGGGTACCTTTGATGGCATTGGGTAACTTTTCTAGGAGAAACTATTAGGGTCCATGTCCCTAACTAATGCATATATGTGATAATGTCTTGGGAAGAAATACGTCTTACCTCATACTATCCAAATCCTTAATTGTCATACATAAAGCACATTCTAACTAATGTGACATAAATTTTATGTTAGACATCGAAAAGTTACCTACATGCGTAGTTTTCATCACCAAATCATAAATGTAGAGACAACCCATACATGCTACACCAATAACCAAAATAATTCTCATGTCTTACTTGGAAATGAAAACTCATTTGGTAAGACCTTTGTAGTGATTTAAGGCTATTCACATGGCCCATGAGCCTTAAAGTAAGTAGTAAGAAGTAATATTCATGTTAATATGGCCTTGAACCATGCTTTAGGAATTGGGACCGATCCATAGAAATTTGAAATGGATAAAATACATGTGGTAATTACATTTAAATATTTCTTCTCACATATGACATACTACATAGAAGACAATCAAGGCAATGTTTCTACAACATATAACATATCGAGTTGCTATCCAAAGAAAAATAAACACAAGGTATTTTCTTAGTAACGCATGCCTCCAATGGTCCCATGAAACCATATTTATTGTCATTAACTTCTTGTTGTCGCTACGACAATGACGCTCCAATTTTTTTTCCTAAGTCTAGTTTGGAGCCTACATTAACTGTCATTTCAAGCCCCTTAGTGTCATCATGTTATTTGATTTTTTACTTGTGTGTTTTAACCTAGTGTCACATCCTCGTAAGTCAACATTTCCTAAGTGTTGTCACTTAACCATTAGAAGCGCTTGAGTTATATAGTTCATGGTTAGGTGAACTTATGACCAATATTGACTTACAAACTTGCTTTTTTCCATGCACACACTAAACAAAAATACTCAAAAGCACGGAAAAAGAAAAAAAAGAAAGAAAATCAGTCACAAAGGAAAAATCATATTCCAATTTGGTGAAGACATGCACTTTAGTTGAGCACACTCCTTCGGGTTGAAGAAGCACCCCCTCCTTGAGTGCATTCCTCCATGTTGAGCCAATGTTCCCAACTTGGGTGCACTCCTTTGTGCTAAAGACATGCACTCTAATTAGGTGTATGCATGAGAATATTTTTGCATGTGGGCACACTCCTATAAAATAGGAGCCGACGTAACTTCCCTTAACTAATCCTTTCACTTGTCAACTAGTGGCAATTATGCATGGATTGTTTTTGCATGTGAATTATTTTAAATCAACCTAATTAATCATTCACTTTCCTAATCATTCTCATCTTAGTTGGGTGCACAACTTTGGATCAATAAACACTCCATCAACCATTGTTACAAGTAAGTTTTTTCATGTCGAATATTTTCATTTCCTTTCATGTTTTTATTATCATTATTGCTTTTCTTGTTTTCATAACTTTGTTTTTCAATTTATTTGTTGGTGTTTATGTTCAATCTTCATTCTGAAAGTGTTAATATGATATCACATGCTAAAAATATTCACATTTTTCAACCTTCCACATTCCACCGTGAGTGGGAAAACATCGATATAAACTTACATATATTTCCTCTTATCAAAGTTATCATAAAATATTGTTGTTAAATTTTTTTTTGAGCCTTCAAAAATAAAGAAAAATTCTCAAATCAGAAGCCTAATCAACCTTGAAAACTGCACCCAAAATGACTATTTTTCCGCTGGAGTGCATTTCTTCACCATGAAGAAATGTGCCTTCCCTTGAGCACATGAGCACACCACAAATAATTCAATCACGTTCCTTCATCACTTCAGAATGAGCCAATGTGATCTATTTTCCTTTGTGCACATGAGTGCACCTTTAAATCGCAAAGGCTTGTCAACTCATTTCATCATTCATTCAAAGTGAACATGTGTGCCTTCTCCCTCTCCTTGAGAACATGAGTGCACTATGAAGGCAAGGAGTGTGAGAAACCCACTCCTTATTCCTTTCAAAGTGTGCCATTGCACCCTTGATGGATATTTCCTCCTGATTGAGTGAATGAGCACACTACAAAGCCCTGCATTACCCTTGAAACTCCTTCATTCTTTTAAAGTGTGCCCTCCTAGTTCTCACATCTATATTCTTAGGAATTCAAATGATTTTGTACTGTCGTTTATTGATTTTAATTTCTAGTTACATATGATGGCTCTTTGTACATTATTTACAAGTATTATTTCATATCTAGGTTTCTTTAAGATAATCTTGTCATTGTGAGTGTGCTACCACAAAAAATTGTTTCTGCTACAAGTATTGTCACCCTGTCATAACTTGTTGGAGCCATGCATCCTCGTAAATTGGAATCCAAAGAAATATCAGAGGAAAGCACTGAGGAACCTGTTGAATTTACCAATCAAACCTTTCTAATATATTCAGACACATAGTGTTTTATCAATAATACTACAAAGGTCATATGAAGCAATATATACAAAATATTCATGAAGAAAAGTTTTGTTGACGATTTGAAAGAAATAGAAGTGTACATCAATATCAAGAAGTCAAGAAGCATAGGATTTCATGCATAGTTCCCATCATCTCATGTATAGAGGTGATTGAGTGGATCATCATACACATGGATGACTCTCATTTGGTGCTACGTAGTGAGAGTGGCGGCCATCTTTCCACTTATTATGGAGAAGAAATTCAAGCATAATACAATATTCTTAGGCCCACAAAATGTAAAATTAATAACTCCTACATGACACTGCCAAGTTCTTTCATTGCCCATATGTAGTATATCCAAAAAATGTTCTCATTGATTTATATCAGTATTGGAAAACCATTTTTTATCAGTTTCATGGGTGTAATAACACTGAGGTGTTTGAGGATAATTAGATAGAATTAGATAAAAATGCTCCATATTGTGGTATCTCATGGTAAATATTTCAATTGGTAAGATATATTGTCATTTGATTTGCATCATCATGTGGGACAGGAATATCATCTTTGAGGGTGAACCAAGCACCATAATCCTTTATGTTGGTGTTTCTTCTAGATGAAATCTACATGCAATATACTTTCCTAACACTATAGTGGAATTGGACCATTGAGAAAAAGTTCCTAGTTTAGTTCCACTAGAGATTGTTATTAGAATCAATATTCAGAGGAACATATGAAATATTGGCCAAACTTCTTTGTAGTTATCTTTAAAACGATATTTCAAATTGATATTGCTTTCATGACCAATCAAGTGAAGTATTCACCTTGAGATATCATGGAATAGTTTGTAGCTTCTAATGGTACATACATAAGATTTTTTGGTTTTCAAATATCGCCTCATCTTCTGCCATGATATGTGACCAATAAGGTGGTCATGTAGGAAGTAACAAATCATCTCGACAAGAGATTATTATGAGTTCTTCATAGAAGGAAGAAAGCCTCATGTCCCATCTTCCCTTTGAGAATCAGATTATACGAGTGGGAGAGCCACAAGAAGACAACAATACAAATACAAGAGTTGGATTTCCTGCACTTCCCAGCTAAATACTTCTATGGATATGATCCTAAGAGAGGCTACATCAAAACATTGTGAAAGGATCAATTTCAATATGGGGTACGCATTGTTGTCCATAACAGAACATGAAACGATAAAGAAATGGTACAATGCTAACATGAAGGAACATCGAGGGATGGAGACTATTTCACCCCAAGGTCCACCAGCTCAAGACTTGTAGGTATAGGAGGAAGAAAAAACAACCCCTCAACTAAAGAGTGCTCCTTGGAAAAGGATCAGGTATGGCTCAACAGGTGAGAAAAAAAAGAAACAAAATTTTTATCTTTTGAACATAGGAGTTATTCATGCAGAAGAGGAGAGAAAAGAAGCATAAGGAGTGGAGAATAGGAGGCAAGATGATTTGAAAGAGAAGCAACAAAAAAAATAGGAGGAGAGGAAAATAATAAAACAAGAACAACAAAGGCAGTCCTATGAGGAAGAAGCAACATAGAGACTTGAAGAATAAAATTTGACTCAGGAGATCAAAGAAGAATAGTTGGAGGAAGAGGATAACATCCAACCCATGGATGATGAACCACGCACTCAAGAGGAACCTCCCCTTAAATATTACCATTTTACATTTGAAGAAATGGGAATCACACCTCCATTATAAGACAAATGCATGGATGTGTGTTGTGTAATGTTTAATGAGCTTAAGTAGAGGATCATGTAGCATAGGTATATAGAATTCCCTAATAATCCTCAGAATCTAGTCTCGGTCTCTACAGATAAGGTGACTATGACCACCACTACAAGGAATCCTAGAGCGATCATGGAGACAAATTTTGTATTTTCTACAAGGACACGTAAGAATTATGGACAGTTTTTGAATGAAAATTATAGGCTCAGAAGATAAATTTTTATAGTGAAGTAATAGGAAGAACATATTGTGGCAAAGAATCAACAGTTGTCATCGCAAAGCTTCAACATCGGAGAATGGCAGTCAACCATGCAAGAATAATTGGGGCCAATGGAGGACACCATGGTGTGACTATAAGATGAGATGATCCTTCTAAAACATGTGGTGTCTCCTCTTGTTGGAATTCAGAAGAAATCACACTAAATCGTGAAACTATTGAAATTACAAACATATCATTCGATCATCTTCAAGGGTGGGCCATCTTCAACCATGCAAGAAGAATTGGGGCCAATGGAGGACACCATGGTGTGACTATAAGATGAGATGATCCTTCTAAAACATGTGGTGTCTCCTCTTGTTGGCATTCAAAATAAATCACATTAAATGGTGAAACTATTGAAAATACAAACATATCAGTCGATCATCTTGATAGTGGGATTCCAAGTATCTAGATGATTGGGAAGACTTGGACAATAAATATATGATTGGTTTTGAGATAGATAGAACTTAGCTGAGACTTCACCATAAATACTACATGCATCTTGGAGAACAATCAATTACTATTATTGATGCATATAATTGACTACATAATGGTTTTGAGTCACTAGCACAAAATAATGGGATGCCTTCGATAATTAAAATTGAGGAAATCAAAGGAAGAGAGACAACATTCCAGGAGATAAAACACAAAGTCAACTATTTTGATTTCCCATAATTTATATCAACAACTTCAGTCAAGAAAAGTCAAGATTTATTAACACACTCTCATCTTGACTCAAGGATGTAGGGGTGGCATGGATTAGGGAGCTTTTAGCATGAATCGAATGGTCCAAGAGATTGAGATTCTCTCAAGATCTTGTGAAGAAGTTTGGTGATGTCAAATGGTTGATCGGAAGGTTGTTGCTCATAAAATTGTAAAATGTTAGCCATTGTAGATGGTTTTCCATTCGTTATGGATAAAAAAATTAATATGGTAGTTGAGTGTTGTAATGTGTAATGTGAATGACAAAAATTAAGGGGTTTTAATAAGTGCAAACACATTCCAACAATATCATGTGGAAGTTGCGAGGCTCAACGAGGTGGTTGTTATTATAAAGTAGAGATGTATTTTGCAGATTCAATAATGTGCTGGACTTGGTGAGGAGAGGGACCTTATATGTTGACCAATCCTTTAAACAACAAAAAGAGCTACAATACAACCTAAGCGAAGGAAATATGACAGTACAAGGAGTGAAATTCTAAAATTCAGCTTGGAATGGATTGTATGAAGACAACATTTTAAAGGAAATCCATCATCAAATCCTTTAAGTTCGATACAACTATTGATGTTAGGTCCCTATAATACTAGTGTAGCCCCTTATTTCTATTTTTAGTGTAGCTCCCTTATTGTTATTGTTGTGCCCATGTAGTCTCCATATTTTTATTATTGTGCCCCATAGAAGCCCACTGTTGTTGTTGTTGCGCTCGTACATTATTATTGTTATGTAGGCTCTGATTATATTGTGACCCCTTAGACTCTTATATATAGAAAGTATGTTTTTTTATTTCAATCATCCAAGAATTTTTCATTTATGTATTGTGAAGGACATCTCCCCCTCGAAGTGGATAATTTTTAAGTCGTCGATCTATCTTTTCTTCTATTTGTGAGTTGGTTACATAACATTTGATATCAAAGCTTTGGATTCGAGGGGTTTTCTTATTAAAAAAGGTCATCTTGAAATTTTTGATATAACATTTTTTCTACAAAGCTTCAAAAGCTGAAATTGAAATCACATGGATTCAAAATCTTGGTGAATTTCATGCCGAAATTTCATAGCTTGGTTCGCTATATTTTCAGAGATATGATTTGAGGAAGTTATGGTTTTTGCAAGATCTAGAATTAAGTCTCAAACATGTGACCGAGCGAAAATAATCATAAATTTATTTGTAGGCATCATATTTGAATTATGTCAAAAGTTGCTGAAATTCCACAGAATTTAGTTTTTTGTGTATAAATTTCAAGGCTGAAGGTCGAAAAAGTGACAGGTGGCACACTATACATAGATCTATTGAACCAGTCCATAATTAAGGCGTTGTGGGAGATTAGGCATAACTTTACCTTGAATAATCCAAATTAGATCTCACCTGTGGCATTGAAAATAAGAATCAGAGGGTTATTACTACACCAAATTTCAAATCTTAGAGATATAAAGGCATAGAAATACATCAGGTTCAATATCGAGCTCCTTAAAAGAAAGAAAAGTTGTGTATTTTTTTCAAAATTGCATAACGTTTTTTTGAAAAATAAGTTCTAAGCGATTCCAAGGGGATATTGAAGAACTGTTATCATTATCACGTTCTAAAATTCCTATAAAAAGGAATTCCACACCCATTAAGCCCTCAAAAAGCTCTATTATGACACATGAATAGGAAGAATTGCAACATGATATATGAAAATTATGAGACCAAACACAACAAATTCCTCTCTCCCAAAGAGTAGCCAAAAATGAAATGGAAGCTAATATAGATGGTATAGAAGATAATATCGAAGAAAAAATGGAAGGTTTAAAGGATGCTTCAAAAGCAGACATAAAAGGTTTGAAGGAATTTCTCACAAAGTTGCTACAAGAAATGATTCCTGATGGTGAAAAGATATTAGATGAAACTCATGATGAGAAAAAAATGTTAATTGTGATCTTATAACCTCTAACGTTGAATTGAATACCCACTATTAAACCAATTTTTGGTCATCTAACCTATTACTATTAGACGAACCAAATTACACCATGTAACACCAATTTTACCCTAGTAAAATTTCGTTCACTATGGAAAATAACTTATAAATCCATAATTTATTAAGTTGTTTATGGTCTAAATATGAAACCCCATGAGAAATAATTGAATAAATTCTTATTTGATTGATTTTCCTCAAGGGATAATTAATTAAACCATAGTTTAATTAATATTCATGGTCATATTTAACCCAAAACAGGAAAATTAATTAGATGAATCATTATTTATCTTATTATTCTCTAGGAATAATTATTTAAAACATTATTTAAATAATATTCTTTGTTAAATTTAACTAAATCATTTATAAATAACTGAATAAATCATTATTTATTTAATTATTACTCAACCATATTCTTAAAATAATAAATAAATAATTTATTTATTTATTATTTACAAATAAAGGGATTTGACCAAATTCAAATTCCTTTTCCCTCCAAAAAAATAATAAAATATTCAATAAAAGTGGGATATATACTTGATTAATAATATTTTAACTATGCACAAATATCTAGACTAACTCAATATTTTGTTATATATAGAAGGGTTTTTCTGTTCATTCACTACCTTTTGTTGCCTAAAGATCGCTCTAGATCTATACTTTTAGTCTCACTTTGATCCTCCAACATTGTCATATATTTTTACATTTTTTCTTATGATCTCCCCTTGAGTTCCATTTTTTGTCTGGGTTTTCTACACCATCAAGAGAGAGAGAGAGAGATCTTAGATTTGAAGCATTGAGGACATACAGGAACCCATTCCATTGAGGGGGACTGGTAACATCTTTCTATGTTCCCTTCCTAGGTGTCATAAATACAAAATTCTTTAAAAATATTCTTGTCTTGTCTATTTGATGCATGGAGTAACTCTTACTTTTACTTGTTGTTTAATTTCTTTAACTACATAGATCTGGATTTCTATCTCTTGATGGTGTAGAAAACACAGACAAAAAATGGAACTCAGGGAGAGCTCATAAGAAAAAATGTAGAGAAATATGACAATGATGGAGGATCAAAGTCAGACCAAAAGTATAGATCTAGAGCAACCTTTAGGCAACAAAATGTAGTGAATGAATGGAAATACCCTTCTATATATACAAAAATATTGAGTTAGTCTAGATAGTGGTGCTTAATTAAAATATTATTAACCAAATCTAGATCCAACTTTGATGGAATATTTTATTATTTTTGTTGGAGGGAAAATGAATTTGAATTTGGTCAAATCCATTTATTTGTAAATAATAAATAAATAAATGATTTATTTATTGTTTTAAGAATGTGGTTGAGTAATTATTAAATAAATAATGATTTGTTCAATTATTTCTAAATGATTTATTCAAATTTAACAAGGAATATGATTTGAATAACGTTTTAATAATTATTCGTAGAAAATAATACGATAAATAATGATTTATCTAATTAATTTTCCGGTTTTGGGTTAAATATGACCAGGAATATTAATTAAACTGTGATTTAGGTAATTATCCCTTGAGGTAAATCAAACAAATAAGGATTCATTCAATTATTCCTCATGAGGTTTCGTGTTTAGACCATAAAAAAATTAATAAATTATGGATTACTAAGTTATTTTTCATAGTGCAAGAAATTTTACTAAGGTAAAATTGATCTTACATGGTGTACTTTGGTCCATCCAATAGTAATAGGTTAGATGACCAAAAATTGGTGTAAGAACCACCATATTCTAAATATAGATATGAGGAATTTTGATGGCAAGGAACCAGTAACATGGATACTACAAATGGAGAAACACTTTGATCTCCATAATGTGCAACACACTCAAAAGGTACACATTAAAACTTTATATTTATAACCCAATTAGTTTGTATGGTATAGATGAATTTGGTCTCATAAACCACTTGTCACTTGGTCAATTTTTACAGAGGAAATGATATCACATTAAGAGGATACAAAGAGCAACACCTTCTTTAGCCAATTGATAAATCTCAAACAAAAGTGTTCAATGGTGGAGCACGTTGAGGACTTTAAAAAATTGAATAACGGTAACTAATATTGTTGAGCTGCATTTTTTCCAAACTTTTACGGTTTTTTATCAAATAATTACATGCTTGTACTTAGTGTTTGTAGCATTATTAACCTATTATGTTTTTAATTATAGGAATTAGAGACAATAATTATTTATTTATAAATTCTTTTTGTTAATTAGTTTGAAGAGTATTTTTTTTGTAAATTTCATTATGCCTTCTTGGTGGCATGAGAATAAGTCATCACACTAGCAGTACAAGAAAGCTTCCTGAACATGTTTGAATACAGATTCACCGCATGTACAAAAGCATCATCCAGAAATATCACCATTTACACCATAAAACTATAGATTAATTGTTGCAGGGTTTCATTGCCGAAGCTCTTCATAAGTCAAACTAGTTACTACAAAGTTGAGTACATAATGAGACTATTATAGGTGAAAATATAAATTTTGTGATCAAATGGTTAGGATTCTTAGAATTATGAGACTTGCATCACACTCATAATACCATGTTTCGTATAACATAGAAACTGTTCAGTAAAATTCATCACCAAAATGGAGTGAATGCTAAAATAATTGTTGAGTGCAGTTTTAAGTACAAAAATGGGTACAACGTGAATAATTTGGAAAATTTGGCGACGATTATGGGTCAGAGATCAGTATTGCTCAAATATTTAATACCTATGGGCCACAAATGAACATTAATGATGGTGTTATCATCAATTTAATTGCTCAGACACTTAGAGGTGAACCAATGATAATCCAAGCCCCAAGATTAGATCCTTTTTACGGAAATTCCTTCAAAGATGCCAGCAGATGAATAATTTTTGGGGTTTGGAGGAAAATAACAAATTTTACATTAGACAATATCGTTCAACCATAATGCAATTCCAATATCCAAAATCCGCCGCCAAGTAGGTGCTTCATGCCAATACAAAATTGATTGGAGTTTATTATGGATCAAATTTGTTGCATAAGAACCCACGATTTTTTCAAAAAGAATCAGATGGGAATTTGAAAAATAATAATGGAGGAAAACGTGAATTTTGTGAACTATTAAGTTTTTTTTATAAATAATTCATACGTGATTGTATTCATTTGGAGGTGTGGAAATTAAATCCGGCAGCGAAAGTTCTTCCCTGATTTGCAGTGAATCCAAGCATAAGGATATGGTTTGAGGGCAAAACACATTGGAATAAGATTGTGTAGCTTTCCTGCTTGTTGGTTCAACAAAGAAAATATTTCTCACGCAAACCACGAGAGCTTACCAGCTGTGTGTCTCATCTTCCATCAATATAATGGAGTCAGAATTAATTCCAGAAGCTGGATTCACACCAACTCAATGGGAATAAATCTTCTCGTTGTGATCTTAACTAGTTTGTGGGTGATCAAATCTGGCATGAGATTTACGAAGGAAAATTAGAGTTCAAGCTCCCAATGTGGCACTACTCTAACTTCACGATAATAATTGAATCAACAAATTGTAATTAATTGACAATTTTCCAATAATAGTTATGAATCAGATTGCTTGAAGCTGAGGGAACAAAAGGTAATTCCTCATTGCACCAAATAAGCATAATCCCTCAATTTTATAAATCATTTTATGAAAGAATGAAGATCAAGAATGGAATTGACATGTTTATTCAATTTTTTCAAATAAGTTCGATGAAAATCGATTACATGAGTTGTAAAAGCTGGAAGGAAGAAATGTAAGGAATCATCAACACATAGGGGAAGCATGTTAAAAACTATTTAAGATTTATTTTTGGAATATGATTGGGGGGGGGGGGGGGGAGGAGAGATCATAGAAAGGATTTGAATACATCTGGATCGATGCACACTACAAGAAAAAAGGACATTGGTGAGGGTCATGCTTGTGATGGACCTTTAAGGTCCGCCACCAATGTCACATATGGTGACAGTCCTTAAAAAAGTGTCAATATAAGTGTATATAGTGATGGTCCTTTAAGGTTCATCACCAAAGCCATTTTCAATGACACTTTTGGTGAGGGTCATTAAAGGCCCATCACTAATTCTCTCTTTTATGACACTTCTAGTGACGAACTTTTGATGACCCTCACCAATGGTCTTTTTGTTACTTTTGGTGACGGTCAAAAATGTTCATCACCATTGATCATTCCAATGAGTTTTTGATGACATTATATTCCTGTTAGTATTTTTTTTTTCAAAAGATAACTATTTCAGGTCGTTATTGTTGAGTATTTTTTATGATATTTCCAAGTCCATAGTGGTTATAATCAGTCAATTTGTTAAGAAGTAATTAGTGTGTATCATTTCCCTCAAGTAATCACTAGTCGAATAGAGTTTTCCTATGAGTCAACACATGATTCATATCTATTAAGCTTATTATCTATCAAAATCCATTTAGATAACGTTCCACTAGTGTGTATAGGAAATATATTATTTAATACATAATCAAGCTCTGACGATTCTATTACTGAGAAAGATGTAACACTCCTCACCAATTTGGGAACACATTAAATTAATGCTTTGTCACACACTAACATTACTTATCACCTCGCATGTCTTGGAACATATTTGTACCTAGAACATCTTGTCATGAAATTGATGCCCAAGCACATGGTGGCATGTGCTAGCACAACATGGAACTCTCCTAGTATGTGTTAGCATGCATGTAGTCCCTAGCATGCCGTGGAACACCTTGGTTGAATGCATTGACATACATTAACACTTGGCACACAATGCCAGTTTGCATGTATTGGTACCTATTATTAGTGTGACTAGCATGCCCCTTTTGAAAAAGATAAAGTCCTGACTTATTAACCCTCTTATGTGTTCATTTCCTTACATTTTAGCTTGGTTCTTCCTTTTTTTTCCTTGACACTTCTTGGCACATATTGACATACCCTAGAACCCCGCACATCCTTAGCAGCTAGCATGTATTGGCACACCCTGGAACTCCCTAACATACTTTGGCACTTCTTTACATGCCTTGATATTCCCTAGCATGCCTTACCAATGCTTAGCATAGCTTATCAGTCCCTCCTTGGCATGATAGCTAGCACTCATTAACACTAGTCCTTGGCACATGTTCCTCATATTTATTAACTTCCATGAATTTTGACCTAGTGCTCCCTTAATATTTTTTCTTATTACTCCTTAACACTCCTAAACATGCATTAACACTCTCTAGCACACCTTAGCAGTATTCAACATCTTATTCCACTTCATAGCATGCATAAAAGTCCTTGACACTTATTGGCTCTTGGCACATGTTGGTGCTTGGAAAGTCTTAGCATGTATGGAACATATTGAGATGCCTTGGTATGTTTTGGCATGATTTAATATTAAATTTATTTTAGATCAATTTTTGGAAAGTAGATGAGAAGCAAGAAAGGAAGACTTGGCACTTAGAATGCACTAAGACTTTGCACTTGGCACCTATTGGCGCCTAGTGTTGGTGTGCCTAGCATGCCCATCTTGGAAAAGGTAAATTGATGAACAATTATCCCTCTTATGTGTTCATTTCCTTGTAGTTTAACTTTTTTCTCCTTTTTTTTTCCTTGACAGTCCTTGGCACGCATTGACACACCCTTGCGCATCTTGGCATGCCTTATAACTTACATATTATCATGTTTGACATGCCTTCAAACTATTTGGCACATCTCAACATTCCCTAGCATGCCTTGGCACTCATGTCCTCAGAACTAGACTTTAAATTTTTTCACAACTTGGGAACCCAATCAACTCCTTGGATATTGTACCTCATCTGAAAACATTGACCTACTTCAACCCCAACAACTTGACCAATTACACCTACTACAAGTAGATTGTGCCTTGTTCACCTAATAACTCCCTATAACTCATCTTATGCCACTCATGTCCAGTCTCGAATTGTCCCACTTAACTATTTACCAAGACAAGGATCACAGGATCTAGCCATGGCCATAAAATAACTAAGCAACATATCTTACACAGGAAATATCTCCCATGTATGTTTATTTCATATAAACAATAGAACATTAACTGATAGTTTGCAAGAACCACAAGATTCACAAGGCACACAAGATATAAGCTAACACAAGCTGTGTGCCCCAAAAATTGTACACAACAATGTACAATATGAAATTATATAGAATATTTTAAAACATTAGCATGTAGCCAAAGTGTGCCACATCTCATATAAAAAAAAAATAACTAAAGGAAAAACAATGTTGTGCCTAGCACAAAGTGATCTCCCTTTATTTAAAACTGCTATGTCGAGTCTCTTATAACAACGGTAGGCTTGCCTCCTATAAATCCTATTCCAAAGGTATCCTAACACACTTCGTCCTTAGCACATTTGAATTTTATAACACTCCCCTGCACACACTCTTATTTGTTCCTTTCCATGCATTTTGAGCTAGTTATCCCTTGATATGCCCAAAAAATCCCTAACACTCTAGTTCAACATGAATTGACATTGTCTGTCACATGTTAGCATGCCTTTTCATTCCTTTGCATACGTTGACCCTCTCTAGCTATCATGCCCTCACAACTACCCTTACTTAATTTTCTACTTGGGAACCCAACCAAGCCCTCGCTTGACTACAAGAGCTTGACCAAGTTATAGTTACTACAACTAGACTATATTGTTGAATTGTGTAGCTTGGGCGGTACTTCACAAGCCTAGTGAGATGGCTTTGTGTGAATTTGGTCACAAAAGGCTTTGTGGGAATAGAAGAAATGTAAAGGGATTTTGGACCCACGACGAGCTTTAAAATCTAAAGGAAAATTGAAAAGGAAAATTAATATTTCCTAAGGTCTAAGTGGATAAAACTCGTAAGTTCTAGAGGGTTCCTAAGAGGTCTAGAAAAAACTATTTAAGGAGTCCTTAGGATGAAGGAAATAACATCAAGTGAGAAGGAGCTCATTTGATAAGGAGGCGAAGAGACATGTAGTCATAAAGAGGCCATGATCATTATCATGTATAAAATTCATTAAGATGCCTCAATATGCTTTGGCATGGTTTAATATTAAATTTATTTGAGATTAATTATTGGAAAGTAGAAGAGAAGTAATAGAGGATGATTTGGCACTTAGAATGCACTAACACTTGGCACTTGACACTCATTTCCACCTAGTGTTGATGTGCATAGCATGCCCCTCTTGGAAAATGTAAATTGATGACTTATTAACGCTATGATGTGTTCATTTCCTTATATTTTAACTTGTTTCTCCTTTTTGTTTCCTTGATAGTCCCTAACATTTATTCTCACACCATTGCAGATATTGCCATGCCTTAGCACTTGAAACATCTTAGCATATTTTACATGCCTTCGAACTATCTGGCACATGTTAGCATTCCCTAGCATCCCTTGGCACTCATGCCCTCACAAATATCCTTACATTTTTTCATGACTTGGGAACCCAATCAAGTCCTTATCTACTACAGTTCATGTGACATTGGTCGGATTTAGCCACAACAACTTGATCAATTGCACCTACTACAAGTAGATTGTGCCTTGTTCACCTAAGAACTTCCTATACCTCATCATAGGTCAGTCATGTCCAAGATGAAATTTTCCCACTTAACAAATTACCAAGACAAGGATCACATCTAGCCATGGGCATAAAAAAACTAAGAAGCATAGCTTACATAGGCAATATTTCACATGTATGTCTAGTTCATATAAGCAATAGAGCGTTAACTGAGAGTTTGTAATAACCACAGGATACACAAGACACACAAGATATAGGTTAGCACAAGTCGAGTTCCCCAAAACATATACATAACAATGTACAATATTGAATAGTCTAAAATAGTTTAAAACATGAACATTTGGCCAAAGTGTGCCACATGTCATATAAAAATAATAGATAAAGGAAAAATAGTGTTGTGCCCAACAAAAAGTCTCCCTTTGTTATAAATTTCTTTTTTGAGCTTGTTTTCACTATATAATTTAGAAGATTGGCAAAACTAAACTATAAAGCACAACATCAAACCACTTTTGATTCTAGGACTTAGCCTTCCTAGACTCAGAGAGGGTTATCTCTATTTTATGATTTAAATCAATTTAACTTGCTAGTTATACGTACTAATATTAGGCTAGTTACAATGATGGGGGTTCTTTGTTTGATTGATTGTGTGGTTGGACAGATAGGGCTGCATAAGCTATTACATTGGGAGATGGAGTCAAAGGCTGGAATAGCACATCAAAATCAAGAACAAATCATAGGGCAAGCTAACTATGGTAAATGGATTTTAAGAGTTGTATGAATTATGAGGTGAAAGAAACAGTAAGGTTCGATAGCGACTAAAGAGAAATTAAGAATTATTTAATCAGACTTCACCAGAAAACATCGGATTTTAAATGAAAACATAATTAAGGCACTCCGACAACAAATATTAATCTAAAATTTCTGATTTGTAATTATATGAGAAGATAAAAAACAAAGAAAACAATGGAAACATTTAAAAAAAGATGAAACACATCACCATTTTGACACGGCTCAAGAATCTTGTAAATGGTCTTTAATTATTGATGTCTAGCTCCAAAAAATAAAGTGCTTCAATAGTAGTTCTTACAATACAAGTGCTAAAATATCAAACCTTTTATAATGAGAATTATAGTGGTATTTAACTAATAACTAAGTCAGTTTTCCCTAATCTACACTCGCAAAATTTCATTGATTACAATTTAAGCAGAAAATGGACAAGTATGCCCATGCAAGACTATTATGAGGTGAATATGCCAGCCATTGTTGGATGGATTAGATTTGATTACCCTTCATGAATTATAAGGTGAACGTAATTGGGATTTTAAAATTCCCAAAAGACAAAGTGGGACAAAATTGATGTCTGGCCCAGCCTTTCTTGCACCGCCTTGGCTGGATCATCAACTCCAGTGTGGCACCGATCGATTTTTTGTCCTACTGTCATACTTTCTGGAACTATTTTTATGGAAAAATATTTCTGAAATATATTATCCTTGTTCACATTTAAGAACAATCATCAAAAAACAAATTCCTGAAAATCTTGGGATGTTTGTCATGCTGTGAAAAATGGGCGAAACTACTGAAAATAAGGGGTCAAATCAAACATTGTTTTCTCCCCAACGGTGACACCTATGAAAAATATGAGAGTGGTTATTTTTATTTACCCCGTGATATTCAAAAACCTCTCTCATATTTTTAAAAATCATCTCCATCTCTCCACAACATTTGTCATAAAATTATGACGAACACAGAAAAAACGGAAATTCGAAAAATATGGCTCAGAGATGGCTTTTTATTATCCCAAATAAAGACACATATGCAAAATATAGGAGAAGTTTGTGTTCTTCAACCCATTCTAAATAAAAACCTCTCTCATTTTGTCAAATTTAATTCCCATCTGCTCGAAATATCCATCAAAACAAAATAGTAAAACTGGCTAAAAAATGGTTTTTCAGCTGGGGAAAATAGTTTTGTAGGAGAAAAGTGGTATTTAGGACCCTTCTAAAGTGGTAAGTGGTAATAGAAAGTGGGGGTTTGAATTCATGAGAGAGTGACACATAAGGGGGTCCCTTTCTTGAAAACCATTCGTTTCGGACCCCCCTGCAAGGATAAAGTAATGATGGAAAAGGGGGGTCGAAATGAAACGTAGGCTGTTGGATTTAAAGATGATAGTGGCACGATGAGGTGGAAAGCCTTTGCTTCTTTCTGGGTATTTTTTCCTATTTATTCATGAAATGGGATATAAACCTCGTAGTCCCGAATTGACCTTTTATACACACAAAACATAGTGACAACTCGTTCACCCGGACCTGAAATTTTGTACAATTTAGTTATGAAGTGGCATTTCATCTGCGCACTTCACAACCTTTACATTTTATTTTATAAAGAATATGATCGATGATGTGATGCGATGGGGAGGTGACATGGAGGTTAAATGAAGTGGAGGGTAAGTGGGACCAGACCACAGCGCACAACACAATTCGTAGCATTTAGTTATAAGCGCGGAATATGTAGACTCTAAAATCTGCGAAGTGAGATGCATGGGGGAGGAGATGAGTGACATGGCAGGGAAGAAGTGGAACCATATCACAGGCACACATCACAATTCTTAATTTTTATTTATAAGATGCAGGGATAGCTCCTAAAATTTGCGAAGTGTGGGGAAGAGTGGCCCACTGGAAATTGGCGGAGTGTTATGAATCGGCGGAAGGTTTTTAAGCGGTTAGTGTTATGAAGTTTTATATAATATAACAATGTATTATAATGGCTGTGTAATGGGGCAGAGCTACTGTGGTGGGGCTGACTTACCGCATCACAAACTAAATAAAATATATTGCGGGTGCTCACAAGGTAAAACAATGCGATGCGATATCACAAATTGGCGATCGCATTATTTAAAGTTTAGTTCCAATGCGAAATAAGCAAAGTCTGTTAAATATGATGAAGGCCCCACTTTGAACATGATCGGGGGATAAAAAGCAATGAAACGGTAAAGGTGGAAGGGTAAAGCGAAAAGGGGGAAGAAAGGTAAGGTAACATATATTTAAAAATTGAAGATGAAATGGAAGAGAAGCATGGCGGGGAATGGGTTTCAGAGCATGGGAGAATATGGAGGAAATGAGGTGGGAAAAGAGGGTGAATGAAATGAAGTTTGATTCCCATCACACCTTGTTAGCAACAATTTTTCTCCTTTTCATTGAACTATAAGGAAAATTGACTCATTTTATGCTCTTTGACATTCAAGGTCTCCCTTTCTTCCCTGAAAATAAATGATAGCCATAGAATATTATTTTCAGTATATGAATAATCTAATCAGTGATAATTCACCTTGTGATATTGTGAAATACATGAGTCTAATAGAGCCCCTTCTCACAATCATAGGCTAGCCTCTTACAAATCCTATTATGAACTTTTTATAACATACTTCATCCTTGGCACATTTGAATTCATTGAGACTCCCTGAAACACACTCTTATTTGTTCATTTCCATGCATTTTGACCTAGTTCTCACTTGTGATACCTAGACACTCCTTAACACTCCTCAACATGCATTGACATTGTCCAACATGTGTTAGCACGCCTTTTAATTCCTTGGCATTCCCTAACCCTTCCTAGTTATCATGCCCTCACAAATACCCTTACTTAATTTTCAACTTGGGAACCCAACCAAGTCCTAGCTTGACTATAGAAGCTTGACCAAGTTACGATTACTACAACTAGACTATGTTGTTAAATTTTGTAGCTTTGGAGGTACTCTAGAAGCCTAGTGAGATGGGTTTGTGTGATTTTGATCACCACTAAATGTTTTGTGGGAAAATAACCCAAGTGAAGGGGATTTGGACCTGAGATGAGGTTTAAAATATAAAATAAAATTAAATAGAAAAAAATAATCTTTCCTAAGGTCTAAGTAGATAAAATTCGTAAGTTCTAGAGCATTCTTAAGAAGCCTAGCTAGGAAAAGTTATTTAAGAAGGCCTTAGTATGAAGGCGAGAACATCAAGTGAGAAGGAGCTCATTTTATCAAGGAGGCTAGGAGAGATGTAGTCCTAAAGTAGGTGTATTTAGAGGTATGAGTAAGTGTTGCTAAAGGGAGGCTGCTCTATTTCTAAATTTGCAGAGATCGAGTTTAAAAACTTTGGGGAATGGATGCTCATATGAAAAATGTTATGAAAACAATATAAATTGGGGTGATTGGGAGATTTTTCTAGCCCTGTCTATTAAGATAAAATTTGCACTCAGTATCTGAATTTGAAGATTTTTTCTTTAACTGTTTTGGCTCATGGATGTTTAGATGAAATATTGTATAAAAACATAATAGAATTGCAATGATTGGGAGATTTTTGTAGCCCTATATTTTTAGATAGAATTCGGTGTGCATTTTTAAATTTATGGAATTTTGGTTTAGGAGCTTTGGTAATGGTGTTTAGATGAAATATTTTTTGAAAACAGGATGGAATGGGGCAAATTGGGAAATTTTTTCTAGAACCAACTGTTTAGGTAGAATTTCTAGAGCATCTCTCAGTTTTGAAGTTTCGCTTTAACAGCTTTGGGCTATGGCCATTTGGGTAAAATATTTAATGAGAATATACTTGAACTCATGTGATTGGGATCTTTTCCTAGCCCTGGATATTTAAATAAAATTTGTAATGTATTTTTCAATTTGTGTAGTTTGGGTTTAAGAGCTTTCGGTCATGGATGTTTAGATGAAATATGTACAAAAGAAAATAAAATTGAGATAAGGGGGAGTACTTTCTAGTCCTCACTTTTTAGATAAAATTCACTATGCATTTATAAATTTGGAGAGATTGACTATGAAAACTTTGTGTAATAGTTGTATAGCTTAGGAATGTTATGAAAACGAAATAAAATTATGGTTATTGGGAACGTTTTCTAGCCTTGCTATTGATAAAATTTGTTTCATATTTCCAAAATATGTAGAGACTGGATTTAAGAGCTCTAGGCCATGGCTATTGAGATGATATGTATTATACCTTTCTATATGTTTAGGGATTGTGTTTAAGAGTGTTTTTTGATAAAAAAAAAATCTTAAATATGCAGCAATGGATATAAGATAAGGTTTAATAAGATACCTCCACCTAGAACCAAAATTGAATATATTGTTCTAGAGTGGATAGATGAAAAGACGAGCATTAAAGACCTCCAATAAGTGTATGGTTGTGAGCTTCCAAACATAATAATAATACTTCCTTTGTGGCCTGAGAAGGCTGATGCTGTGAAAGAGAAGATAGCTCTTTAGGGGAATTTTGAGGTCTAAAATGGGCCTCCTATGGAAATAATAAAATAATAGTTAAACCAATAAAATAATATTAATGAATTTTCAATTCACTTTTTTCACCACAATCCATGTAACCACATTTAAATTCAATTCAAAATTTGTACCAAAATAAAATTAATAAAAAAAATATTATTGATGTGACTATAAATAAGAATTAACTTTTCAAGAAAAAGTCATTATCATTACACAACTAATGCATTTGTCATTTGTACTTATAGATATTAACTTATGAATAATTTTAATTTGTAATATTGAATAAAATGAGATGAATATATAATTTAAAAATAAATATATGAAAATATAGAAATATAATATTTATTGAAAAGTGTGTAAAGACATGAAGATTGTGTATGGATATGCATTGTTTCTTTCAAAAAATATGAAATGAAAATAATAATATTTTATTCAAAATGTGTGAAATGACATTTATTATGACTACTTTACTTTTTGACTTTAAAATTACTTAGAGCACTACCATGGTTAACCATGATTTCTTATCCAACATTGAGAATGTGACAAGTAAATACCTTTAACTCAAACAATGCCACCTCAGCCATTAGGGATGATGTCATCCCATAAAATGTGATTGGTTCTCATAACATCAATTTTGATTTTACATTTTCCTTAGGAGGCCCATTTTCGACCTCAAAATTCCCCTAATGTAATATTCACCCTAAAGTAATTATGTTTATGTCTAAAATTAGAAAGTTGTCTGTTCATGATAATAATGAAGAATCTGCACTGAGCAGGGTTAATGCAATCTCTGTTTCATGAGAAACAACATTTAGAACTACCAAGAATGACCACAGTCAATCATTTATTTGTCACAATTTAAGAAAAAAAAAAATCGAAATCACTTATGGATATATTCACTTCAACTTGTCATGGAATTGAAACTCTAAAATTGAGTTCTTGGGATGGAGAAGATTTCATAAGGAGCAGACACATATTTCTTCCTCCCCGTCGCATATTAGAGTGAAAACCCTTGACTAAAATAAGCTTGAAGAATTTTGATTGCTAAACCACTTTCACTGGAAAGATTTACTATTTTCCCACATTTGCAAGGCTTGATATATCATATTAATCAAGAAACTGATTAAATAATCAATTAAATATTTATGATAAAATGGTAAAAATTTTTACTACAATTTCTAATCCCTTTTATATTCTTCTAGGTAGCTAAAATTTCATTTTTGATGGATTGAAATATTGTCATGGATATAGGCACATAAATAAACTTGTAGTAGAAAAATTACTGGATGGTTAGTGAAGAAAATAAATTACACTGCTAGCATAAAAAATTCCCTTGTGGATCTTTAAGAATGTTAGGGTGACAGATTTCATGGCGAGGCCTACATTCAAAGATGGATTTTTTCAAGTTCTTGACTATTATCTTTGCCAAGAGTTCCATTTTAGCAAATAAATAAGATTTAATTCCATGAATACTATTCACAGTTCAATCTCAAAATCAATACCCCAAGCGAACACATCATAACACGGGCCTAGAAAAAAATCCTAGGAAATAGCTTATAGCTCCCTCGATCAAGTGGCTTCTGCTCTAATGATTTTCTACTATCAATTTCCAGCTTGTCCTGCTGACTTCAATCCCAAGAAGTTAATATATACCAAAAATGGGTTGAAATCTCCCTTGAAGATTATATAGTCAGGTCTAATATTAAGCTATAGTCATTTCTATAAAGACAGTCCTAAAATTAAACTATTTGTGTTGTAAGGAGTTTTCAAACAACAGAGAATATTTCCATGCCCATGTTTTTTAGACATTTAGTAGGAAATGCTAAGGGCTCAAATGTAATTCCATGTTGCTTAGCTATGTATGTTTATCTACGTGTGGTCTCACTATGGCCTGGTTCGTCCAAGCTAGTTTCACTTTGATTTAGAATCCTTGGTGGTAATGTTGAGTACACAAACAGTACAGCCTCAACAACAAATCAAGCAGTAACTTAAAAGGGAGTAATAATTTATCCATCATATTTATATACAGAGTTCAACCCTTTGAACCTAAATTAGTTTCATGCCACAATGACTTTTAAAAATTGAAATAGAATCTCTACACCAAACTTGTCTATATCAGGAGAATTTTCCAAAACAATTTAGCTATTTGCAAGAACTGTAGGATAACGATCATAGACCAATGAATTGATACAGAGTAGAAATAATTGATGCACATTTTAAACCCTAATTCCATTCTGAGACACATTCCTTTCTTGACAAATTCCCTTTTTTGAAAAAATGAATATTACCATTTATAATATTGAAACTTCCTTTGTACTAGTTGGCTTGGTTGTATTATTCCATTATTAGTCTGTAGAACTTTTTCCTATTCCATTACATCTTAGCATATAATCAAGACTTGAATATGATTATTGTAGATGACATTTATAGATAAAGTACATTACTTCTCCTCCGGTGCGCCTTAGAACTATGAGGGATTTTTTCAAGGAGCAATTCATGCTTACATAGGGTTTGGATGCATGCTCTTGGGTTTTTTTTGGCCATTTTAAGGTCTTCCATGACAGAAAAAACAGCATAATCAACCCAACCTTGCTAGTATGATGTTTTCACCTTATCTGAAGTTTCGGTTATCTGAAATTGTGGTTATAATGAAATTGCGGTTATAAGGAAAGGCAGACTGGAATTGTGAGTTTTGGAAATCTTCAAATCTATTAAGTTTGTCTATGATATTTAGCATAGGAGAATCCCACATGGTGGAATTTGTATCTCCATCTATGATAGTTTTTGCTAGTTTGGCTGAATTGGGTATATCTTCTCATATAAGCATAATGCCCATTTTGTGTATCTATTGTAAGAGGTAACAACAGTATTGCATATTTTTTTATGCTTCTTCCTTGGTTCTTGTTTGGATTTTCTTGATTTTGTGAGTTTCTATTTCCATTTTATTACTGTATGAGGTCATCAAAATATGATTTATTTTGTATTTGAATCTGCCCTCTATAAGCTATGCTCTGCATCTTATTTGGAATTTTTTTTAAATTCATTCAAGTGGAATCTAATGGATCTTCAAAACTAAGTGGATTTTGGTTGTAGAAAAAATTCAATGTTGAGAGCATCCATTATTTCTGCATATGGATGGAACTACCATTGAATCAAATAATTGCTAGCCCATATGGATATGGTTCCTCAACTTCTGCATACGTATCTTATTTTGAATCGACTTTGGACCCATTGGATATTGACCATTCCTCCCTTCCATGAGAATGGTGGTTGCCTAACAGTCATATTGTGTTGGGTGTTTTATTTGATTTTCATTTCAAATTGTAAGATTGGGGTTTTGGTTTCATTGTAATTTTTCAAATATACCATTGGTTGTGAATTTGCAATTGGATCTGCATTGTTATGTAGGGTGGTCATCTGAGTATGCTTTTGTGTTCATAAGGGAAAAAGAATTTATTGGGCTCTAACAGAATGAGTTCTGTAATACGCTACATGAATGATATTGTTGTTGGTATCTTTGTTCTTCTACACTTCTCTCAAATTATTATAGAAAAATATCGTTTGCAACAACTAGACATTGTACAATGGGCATCTGAATAAATTTTGTTCTCTCAAAAGAAAAATAATTTATTGGGAGCTAGCATATTGAGTTTCGCAATATGCTCCATATAGGTTTCAGTGATATCATTGTTGGCGTTCTTTCTATTCTAGGCTCTTGTCACATCATTCCAGAAAATATATGTTTGCATCTACTGGAAAAAAATGTAAATTCATTTTTTCCATTATTGATGAATTAGCCTGAATGATTATTTGTTTCTTGATTTCTATGATATTGTTCAAAACCATAATCATATACATCACCATATTATTGAATTATCATTGTCTGTTTTTTTTAAATCCATGGGACATCTCCTTCTTTGAAATACCAGTTAGATGGACCAATTGCCTCTGATCTTGTACTTTCTAATTGTCTTGGCCAATGTTTCTTTTTAGTTTTTGAAGTAATAAGATCTTTCCTAACAGCCAATGTGTCACTTTGTTTCGATGATATGTGCCTCCATAAAGAAGATGAAATATTTTTAGATATATGAATGAGATCTAATAAGTGGGTAATCTTAATATGCTCCCAATATGGGAGGTTATAAAAGATAGATTTCCTTTTCATCCCAATGGGAAATTTATCAACATAGGTGTCGACGAATTCTAGATCATCGAACATAGGCTCCCCATTGAATCAAACATTTCTATGAACTCCTTCTCCTTCTCTCTCTCATATGCTCTAATTCATTCAACCGGTGTCGTTATTGGAGGCATTTGGGTTCTCTCTCGTTTACCATTTAAAGAAGATGTTTTTCTTATGTAAGGGTGTTCTTCTGGGAGAATACCCTGGAGCAGTCATACATTGCCTTTCATTGTTCGTTGGACCATAGAGCTTTTAGAGAAGGTCCAAAACATTTACATCCATAATACCCTTTTGTTACAAGACCTGCAAAATTATTGTATACAATATGCATGTCACGTTAAAGAATATCATGACGATAAAAACAATTACAATGAATTAAATAACTAATATGTGAAAGAATATTGTTTTGTATATAAACAAATCAATAAACATATAATTTACTAGAGAAAATTCCTAAGCCTGGATAATCATGTGTCGTGTAAGCACATATGCCATATAACATAAAAATCCTCTCTATTGCGATGGGTTTTGATACATCGTATACATTTATCCCATCCCATAATTCCTTCAATTCATCTACCAGTGGTTGTAATTAGACATCCATATTCTTCACTTGTCTTCTACCAGGGACTACGAGAGCCAACATAAGATGTTCATTCTTCATGGAAAACCATGGGGGGATATTGTTATTGATCACTACTATAGGCCAAACACAATAGTTGGTGTTCTGGAGGGAACATGGGTTGACTCCATCCATGGCTATGTTGAGTCGTAGATTTCATACTTCATCCTTGATTTTTTTGGGCCATGTATCCTCTATATGCTTCATGGCTATTGAATCTGTTGGGATTCACATAAGTCCCAACTCACTTCTGTGTGAGGCATGTCATCCCTGCAACATAGCTAATTATTTGCAGCGAAAGAGCCTTTGAATCCTTTGGATTATAGGCATGTGCCTCAATATCTTAAAGGGAGGACCACATGTTTTACCCTTATTTTTTTATTTATATCCCTCATATGGTTGTGTAAGTTTTCAAGAGAGTGCATGATATCCATACAATTCTCATCCAGATCCAAGATAGTTCGGCCCAATAAAAATGTCATCTACCAATAAAGGTCTCTATTCTGCATGTATTGATTGAAATTTCCCTTTATGTGTCTTGTATTCTGGATTCACTTATCCCATTTCTTCATAACCTCCATGTTTAAGAGAGTAGTCCATGAGAGGATAACTTCCCCCTCAGACCAGGAGAGTTCTTCCTGAACTTTGGCCAGTGTAACCTCCCAATATTAAGATGAAAATCCTTCTATCCTGTGATGCATGAGTGTGGCCTTTGTGGGCCCACTCTTGGTAATAATAAACCCCTCTTCTGACTCGATCCCATTGGTGTGGCATGGGGAAAAAACCTACTAGAAAATGGAATTAATAAAAAGACCAACCTCGACCCCATATGTGAGGTACAAAGGTGTTTCCTCAAGAAATCTCCACCTTGAATCAAACTTCTAAATTTTCATGGGATGAGAAAGGCAACATTCAATTTCACCACCCGCGAAATTCTAGTCCAACGTAAATCACTATCAGAAACAATAAATTTCCTAAATAACCCCTCCTTAGAAACAAAAATCTTGTAGGACAATATGTCTCCAACTTCGTTCGCAAAGAGGGTGGATGAAGGGAACCATAAGTAGACTACAAACAAGATTGGGAGCTAGAATCACTACCTAGATAATTGCTCGAAGATAAAAACAAAATACCCAGAAAATGATATACAATATAATGATCTACTTAATGCGAGTTCCTCACCCAACACACCGTGGCACCAATACTGAAAGACCAATAAGTGAGAACTTCTCCAAAATGAGATAACCTCTAGGCAAGAAGATAAACATCATTTCTTTGACATGGTGGAAGATTGAGATGAAAAGCTTAGACTAGAACTGACGGAAGGGGTGTAGAACCTTAATGAGAGATTTATTAAATAACAAAAATGTAAAGCTCTACTTGGGATAATGGGTAAGAGAGCGAGTAAGGAAAAGACAATGACCACCGCTCTCTCTTGGACACCATACAAAGCTCCCTGTAGCAATGCTAAATTAATCAAAACAAAAAAATCAAAGGGTGAACATAGAATTACCAAGTATCCATTGAAGCCACGCTGACTGGAGGAGGACACTAGTAACACGCTACATTTAAACTAGTTGGGGGGCTGGCAACACTACATTGTAGGGACTTTCCTGTCTTACTCCCAAGTTAATCACCCATATCACTAGTGGGATGGACATGACCTCCATCGCTTGCTTCCCTTTAACTGCAACTAGGAATCAACCATTCCATTACTACATATTTAACAACATGGTTAGAATAATAACCACTCCCTCCATCACACAAATAAACTTCCTCCTCTCACCAACCACAACCTGCTATCTTTGCCTTCCCATTGTAGTTAATAACCCTCACTCTGTGTCTATAATTCTTATACAATAAAGGCATTAATCTTAATTGGGGGAAATTTTGTACAATGCCCAACTCATTGTCCAAGTTGAGCGAGGACATCCTCCCCCCTCTGCCTCATTTAT
This sequence comes from Pinus albicaulis, assembly GCA_034641835.2. Lineage (NCBI taxonomy): Eukaryota > Viridiplantae > Streptophyta > Pinopsida > Pinales > Pinaceae > Pinus > Pinus albicaulis. The sequence continues at coordinate 1,746,926,004 of CM076575.1, read as the reverse complement.
CACCCCATTTAGGGAAAAAAATCACTTATTCTATGAATACAATTTTTTTCTTCAACTTAAATATAACTTTAAAATTAAATTATTACTAGCACAACCACATTGTTTAATGTGGTTATATGCATCGATAGGCATATAGGTAAACATTAATATTTTATTTTTTCACTAATAGATATAAAGACGAATCCTAAAAATGTTATGCAATCTAAACCCTAAACCTAACAACTAAACCCTAATAGAATAACGTCACTTGGTAGATGAATCCACACACTTAGAGGATCAATATACAACTTTGATCTACATGCCAACATTGAACAAAATATACGATATTTCATGTACTATAATTCCCTCTGAGTTAGTGATCATTCACTAATATTTATCAAGAAAAATTTCTAACTCATCACAAAGAATCACGTCACCATTACCAACTTTTTCGCGAATCGAGTCACCATCAGCAACACCATTCAAAAAATTTGTAGTGTGATATTACTGTTATTTCCCACTTGTGGGAGAGTAACATGAGGATTGAGGTGGATGCTAATTTAAATTAAAATTCAACCAAAAAAAACCTAGTAACCAAACAAAATGATTTGATTCTAATTTGGTTAACACATGGTCACATAAATAATATTTAAACTAAATTTACTTTTCTTTATTTTGAAATTAAAAACCCTTTCAAATACTTTTCATACAATTCATTTGATCATATATAAGATAAAATATATTCATTTAAATCAAATCTTGTCCATTCATTCACTTATTGAAAAATCAAAATTCCTTACTCCCAATTCCATTGTAAACCATTCCATTATAAACTACGAAAAAATAAAAGTATATTAAATTAATGAATTATTTTGCATCGATTTAACCCTTCGAATTTGAATAAAAATAACATTACATTCCATCAAAGAATAAAACATAAGGTGACTAGAGCCAACCTAAGAGTTCCCAATTTCTGTATTTCACGTGTAAAAAACAAGGCTTTATATCTGATTGAGAAATATGAATAATCAATTCCCTTTGTTTTTTAGCTTCTTGTTGATGGTGATTGTGGAGATTAAAATCAAAGGGCTTTGAGTATGAATGTATGAATGAATGAAGTTGAAGGGGGTTTTTATCTTTTGTAAATAGGTGAGGATGGTTTAAAGAGATAATCATCGAGGAGAGGCAAAAAGGAATGGATGTGTTGCAACAACAGAGTCATAGGCCCCTGAAACCCATGATGGATCCGCACTAGCACCAGGACCAGAATCAGAACCAACACCCACTTGGTGTCCCTTGGTATCCTGGGCAGTTTCAGTATCAAACCTTAGAGGCACCACCCTAGCAGTGGGTTCCTTCTCATCATCGTAATCCTTATATGGATCAATCGATGCAAGGGCAACAACAAAAACAACAACAATATGCTCCAGGACATGGGTTCAATCTCGTTCACGACATGTACACACAACATCAAGGGAAACAACATTACCCTCCTCCTCTGCAATGGCCTATGCTACCCCATCAGGTTACCCACATGTATGCTTAACCAGATCAGGTGACCATCTTTACACAACGATTTTTGTTATTTCTGGATGCACCATTGTCTGTTTTCATGTTTAGCACTTCTAATTCCATGAATTAATTACTATTGCTACTATTATTTATAGAACATATGCCCACTTAGCCTCTTGTAGTGTTTATATTCCATCATTTTTATATTTTCATTGTTTTGAATAGTAGTTTTAGTGGTAATCAGCATCTGGACATTCTTCCTGTAATTTAGGTATAGAAGTTAGGGTTAACTTTTTTCTATGGTATTGCCCTAATTTTCTAGTCCTTCTGTTCATTTATTAGGGTTCGACTAGAAATTAGTGTTAAAGATATCAACAGATTGGATTTTATGTACTTTTAGCATTTTAGACAAAAGCATCATCTGGGGTGTTCTAGATATATTAGGCATTTGGAAAACCATAATGACATAATAAAAAATATTGAGTATTGAAATTCAATTCGTGTGAAGAAATAAAAATTAAAAAGGGCTGGAAAATGGCATATAGAAATGCCAACCCGTGTTGATGCTGCATGAAAAAGTTTTAATACATCCTAAGTGAATTGAAAGTTTCCTCTTGTAGGCTAAGTCACATTGTCAAATTTGGTGAAAATAAAAAGGTAAAGAAAATATCTTCAGAATGAAACCCATAAAAATCTCAGTGAGTTAAAAATATCACATAAGAAATAACTAAGTTTTTATTTCTACATATCCCAAGAAAAAATAAACACACTTTTTTAAATAGCATCTAGAACACTATGTGTAAATTATTTTTTCCTCAACATTTCGAGTCACTAGTTGGGCTCATCGTCAAGAGCTGAGTGTTGAATCTGCTGACACACTTCTTTTATAGCTTCAAATGTGATAACATGTCAAAAATTACCAAATATTTGAACTATGTTTTCCTAGTATACTTTTTTTTTTTTATATAAACTTTTCGTTTGAACCAAAAAAATTCACCAAATATGCGGAAATTCGATTCGGGCTGTTGAATGATGAATCTGGTGAATTTAATTGGTTTCTTTTACACTTTTGTAAATTGCAAATTTTTTTTAAGAGATTCACTAAAACTGGCTACATAGGTTTTAGGCATAAATGCCTTCCACAACCCTCCCTTTACCTATCCACCACTATCACACTACAAGAAAAAAGCACATTAGTGAGGGTCATGCTTGTGATGTACCTTTAAGGTCCTTCACCAATGTCACATATGGTGACGGTCCTTAAAAAACTGTCACTGTAATTGTATATAGTGATGGTCCTTTATGGTCCGTCACCAAAGACATTTTCAATGACACTTTTAGTGAGGGTCGTTAAAGGCCCATCACTAATTCTCTCTTTGGTGACACTTCTAGTGACGAACATTTAATGACCCTCACCAATGCTCTTTTTGTTACTTTTGGTGACAGTAAAAAAATGTCTGTCATCATTGATCATTAAAAAACCGTTACTATAAGTGTATATAGTGATGGTTCTTTATGGTACATCACCAAAGACATTTTCAATGACACTTTTGGTGAGGGTCGTTAAAGGCCCATCACTAATTCTCTCTTTGGTGATACTTCTACTGATGAACTTTTAATGACCCTCACCAATGCTCTTTTTGATACTTTTGGTGACGGTCAAAAAATGTCCTTCATCATTGATCATTCCAATGAGTTTTTGATGATGCTATGTGCCTGCTAATATATTTTTTGTGAAAAGATAATGATTTAATACCATTATTATGGATTATTTTTTATAATATGTCCAAGGCCATAGTGGTTAGGGTCAGTCAATTTTTTAAGAATTAATTAGTGTGTATCATTTCCCTAAATTAATGACTAGTCGAATAGAGATTTCCTATGAGTCAACACATGATTCATATCTATTAAGTTTATTATCTAGAAAATTCCCTTCAGATAAAGTTCCACTATTGTGTGTAGGAAATATATTATTTAATACATAATCAAGCTCTGACAATTATATTAATGAGAAATACCTAACACTCCTCAACAATCTGGGCACACCTTAAATTAATTCTTTGGCACACACTAACATTACTTATCACCCCGCATGTCTTGGAACATCTTCATACCTAGAAAATATTGTGATGACACTGACACCCAAGCACATGGTGGCATGTGCTAGCACAACATGGAAATCTCCTAGCATGTGTTGGAATGCTGCATATAGTCCCTAGCATGCCCTGGAACACCTTGGTTGAATGCATTGACATACATTAGCACTTGGCACACAATGCCACTTGGCATGTATTGGGACCTTTTATTAGTGTGCCTAGCATGCCCCTTTTAAAAAATATAAAGTTCTGACTTATTAACCCTCTTATTGGTTCTTCCTTTGTTACCTTGACACATATTGACATACCCTGGCACCCTGCGCCACATCCTTAGCACCTAGCATGTATTGGCATATCTTGGCATTATTAATTGGCACATGATATAATTAGCACACCCTGGAACTCCCAAGCTCACTTTTGGAATTCTTGAAATTCCTTGATATTCCCTAGCATGCCTTACCAATGCTTATCATACCTTGTCACTCCCTCCTTGGCATGACAACTAACACTCATTAACAATAGTCTCTGGCATATGTTCCTCATATTCATTAACTTCCATGAATTTTTACCTAGTGCTTCCTTAATGTTTTTTCCTAGTACTCGTTAACACTCATCAACATGCATTATCACTCTCTAGCACACCTTAGCACTCTTCAACATTCCCTTCCTCTTCATAACATGCATAACACTAGTCCCTGACACATATTGGCGCTTGGCACGTGTTGGCGCTTGGAAAGTCTTAGCATGTATGGAATACGTTGAGATGCCTTGGTATGATTTGGCATGGTTTAATATTAAATTTATTTATGATGATCAATTGTTGGAAAGTAGATGAGAATCAACAAAAGAATACTTGGCACTTAGAATGCACTAAGAGTTTGCACTTGGCACCTATTTCCACCTAGTTTTGTTGTGCCTAGCATGCCCCTCTTGGAAAAGGTAAATTGATGACTTATTAACCCTCTTATGTGTTCATTTCCATGTAGTTTAAATTTTTTCTCCCTTTTGTTGTCTTGATAGTCCCTGACATGCATTGACACACCCTTTCACATCTTAGCATGTTTGACATGTATTCCCACTATCTGGCACATCAAGGGGGTGAAGAGAGATGTAGTTCTAAAGTAGGTCGAGTATGAGGGCTGATTAAGGGTTGCTAAAGGGAGGTCATGATCATCCTCCAAGAGCAAGATCATCATGTGAGGGTTCAGAAGAATGTTGCATACCTTAATGGTCAGTTTGCGCTAGGAATTAGGATGGCATATTGTTGGTTCTCTTTTGGGAGATCGAGCTTAAGAGAGGTTTCTCATGAGAATCTGGGCATGTCATTTCAATTGTGTCTTTGTGTGAAGGCCACATCAAATTATGAAATGTTTAATACTTGCAACAAGAAACAGTGAGATTGGAAACCAGAAAGGACAAAAAAAAAAGCACCCAAACTGGTGAGGAATTTTGATGCATCAGGAGTGAGGAATGTGGGGCGTCTAATTTATTTTTCCCTTAAGGAAACTGGACAATAAATTGTAATTTCATCTCATAACAACTTGTGTCAGTTAATTAAGTCATGATGACCGAGTTAGCTCAAGAAATTGCAGTTGACGGTCTAAGATGAGGCATCTAGAGGGATTCTAATATTTTTGCAGTCTAGTTGAAGTTGATGCATTAGTGGGGTGCAAGTGTAATTAACTCAATTAAATGAGTTAAAATCAGTTTAACTAGTTCTAACTGAGTGATGAGCTAGTGAGAGGTCCAGTGAATTAAATTAGATTTAATTCACAATGAGTGATCAATCAGATAACTAATAATTTTCTATTAATAGTTGCATGCATGTTAGTTTCAAGGAATACCTAGTTGAGACAGAGGTTAATGGGAACATAACTATCACTTGTATTCAGAGAAAATTTCCCATGTGAAATTATAAAGTCACTGGAATTCCATGTGGATTGCGCAATCAAGGAAGACTGATTTTCCTAATTAATAAGGAGTTAATTCCCTAGAAATTGCATCAGTAAGGCAGGCTGAAGTAAGAATGAGAATTGGCTAAGTACTAGACGAAGTTTGCCTAGATCAATGAGAGCCAATTGACAGAGTGCTGGAGAATCTCATGAGAGATTAAGCATTGTATTGTTTCATGATTCCTTAACTTAATACACAATATAGATAGAGGGGTTTTGAGAAGTTTCTTTTCCCAAATACATAATTTTGTTTTGCGATTGATAATTTATTTCTCTTAATTATATGTGATTATGGGATCGTGTTTTGTTTCCGCAAATTGTAGGAAGGATTCAATATCTTGTTTTAGTAGATTACAAGATCATATTGAATCTCATTGGTTAAATTTTCTACATGGTATCAGAGCAGGATTTTTTTTGGCGACAAGTTTGCAGAGAATATATGAATATTTTGGTGTAAAATTTTCGAAAAACAATAGAATATTTGGATTCCTTGTGAAAATATACCGAAATGGGAAAAAAAATTGGTCTAATCGGAGCTCAGATGAGGGAGATATTATCGATTTAAAATCAACTCTTTTTTAGAAACTTTTTGTAACATCGGGACAATTACGCTGTGCGCGAGTCAAGAACCTATATGCACTTGAGGTAACAGATGCATGTAAAGCTTTGAGGATAAAGGCATAAGTTAGAGACTTGGTGGTTTATAGGGAGCATAAATTACCTCTCAACATTCATCCTCATGAGAAGCAGTCTCAGAAGGTTGTGGAGTAGCTTCCACAATTAGAGAAGAAGAGAGGAGACCAAGTGGAAGTGTCCACTCAAGCAAAGACCTCCATGAGGGGGAAATTTCAAGCCAGATGGGAAGAGGGAGAAGCCATACCTCGAGGTGTAAGGTGGGTTGATATGTAGACATAATCCCAAGGTAAGAAATTTGGGCAAGGTCCATTGAGATGGCGTGTCTAATGGATTGAACCTGGCTACGAGGAGCCCACAGTACAATAGTAGTATGAAGGATCAGTTAGATTGATGTAGTCAGATGTCAGCAACACATAAATCAGAGTGACAGATGTCAAATACTGGAGCACAAATCAGAGTTAGCAATAATTCAAAGGGCACTGATGCAGATGTGAGTAGCAATGTAGAGAATCCAGTACTAGATAGGTGTAGTAGCTAGCAGTAGTCAGAAGACTCTGATGACAGATGCATTATACAGAGTCAGTTGTTCGGAGGTTATTCAGTTTCAGGATTTGGAGGTGCAAACAACACTAGAGAAGTGTAGCATGCAGAACATTCCAAATGTACCGGATGGGGATAGATTGAATTCCTTTCTTGTTGAGAGGGAGTGTTGAAATTTGCAACAAGAAACAATGAAATTGGCAAATAGAAAGGACAAAAAAATATGCACCCACATTGGTGAGGAATTTGTATGTACCAGGAGTGAGGAATGTGAGGCGTCTAATTTATTTTTCCCTTAAATAAATTGGACAATAAATTGTAATTATGTCTCATAACAACTTGTGTCAGTTAACTAAGTCATGATGATTGAGTTAGCTCAAGAAATTCGATTTAAGGTGATCGAGGTGGATATTGGTGGCCACCCGCCTATTCCACTTGGGCCCTCGCCATTGTCTCTTTTAGTTTTTCAGTTTCCTTAATTATAGCACAATTTACTATTTTTTTCAGTTTTTCAGGTCCTGAACTTCTGGAGCCGTTTTGAGGCCCCAAACGACGTTTTGTGGGCACGGAAGGTTTTTCGATTTCATAGAAATCGCATTAGCAGTTGTAGTCCTCAGAGAGATATTTCTAATGAGGTATCATGTGCATAAAATGAAGATCATATGACCAAGATCATTTCATCAGATACCCTCGTGAATGGGCCTTACAAGCTGTTTGCATAGACAAACCCCACAGAAGTTGTGTGATGGAAAAATATTCACACTATATTGAAGATAACACCTACCAAATAAGGATGAAATTTCAAATGGGGCAAGAAACAATAGAGAGATAGACATCGAAAAAGTTAAAATGCTATGGCAACAAGAAAGCAACTAGGTAGCATGGTAGAAAGCACAACAAAGAAAATTATAAAAATGCAAAACCCTACAAATTAGCACGCATCCAAACATCACCACAATTTTTTCTTTAACTCTAAATCTCCAAATTCATCAAATTATATCTTGTATTCAAACATTATCCTCTTTGTTAGCCATTGTGAAGATAAGCCTGAGAACTTACTACAGAACCATCACCGACATGTAGTGATCTTATTCTGTGACCATACAACCTACTTTCCTGAAGACACGGAAAGGTAAACTCTCTCTGCCAAGATTTTCCATATAGCCCAGGTTGAGCAACCACATATACATCAGCAATTTTTTCTCTACAGATTTGTAACTTAGAAGAGCTTTGTCTGACCACCTCCGGGTTGTTCCCAGAGTCACCTAGGCAAGCCCTCTCAGCATCATCCTCTTTCTGTAGTACCTAATTAGTAATTTCATTAACCATAACGGTTTCTTGATCATGCAAGTATTTCAAATATATTTCCGATAAGCATAAAGTTGTCATGTTAAACAATTAGGTCAAAATAATTTATAATATGATACAAAAAACACAAAGAAACCTCACCAACACTCAAATGACAACAAAGTTAAACCTCTACAAAGTATAAATAGATATCTGATAAACTTCATTCCACCACAAAAACATGCTTAACTAAAGAAAATTCTAATTATTGTGCTTTCAAGACAAAGCCTTCAAGAGAAATGATGTTATAAACATACCCCTACACCTCGTGAACAATCAATGTGTATAAGTGGACCATCATAAGGATCATTTTAAACATCATTATTATCATTTTATAAATCATTTTTATTAAATCAGCAAGAAGCAAACAACAATTGCATTCAGGTCCACTGAAGAAAAGTATATGGCAGTTTCATGTACTTATTATGAAGCTATCTAGATTTGCAACTTGATTGTAGAGTCAACCAATCAATTGTTGAAGCCCAATATTGCCTCTTGTGAGAATCAAAGTTACATCAAGCTCTATGAAAATCCAATGTGTCATGACCATTTCAAACACATTGATATTCAATACAATTTCCTAAGAATATTCCAAGTTCATTAGGGAGTTGGTAGTGTTGGACCACATTCTGACAAAGTTGCGTATGGTTAATAGTTTGAAAAAGATCCTAACAAAGGGGAATTTTGACAAGTTGGGGGAGAATCTTGGGTTATTGGAAAAAATAAAAACTTCTCAAGAGTGTTAGATTACCTAGTTGGTCCGAGTCGGTCTCACCTCAGCTTTGTGAAGTTGAGCAGCACCAGGATTGTAGAGCTAGATTGTGGTAAACCAGTCAGAAATATTCTTAAATATAGCTAGAAGCTTATAAAGACACCTTCGAGGATAGACGAATTATCTGTTGGGTCACACCCACCAAGTATGATACACTAGTTGAGGAGATTAACACCATCATCTCAGGTGCATTCACGAGTGCACACATATGGAATGAATGCCCACTCTCAAACTGCCCTCCAGTAGACCACGAGTGACCAATACTTGTTGTAGCATCTACTTCTCGCTAGGGCATCCTCACACTTAGTAAACCCTCCTCTTGGCTACCAAGATACTTCTCTAATAGCCCTGTCATAGGACACCCCTTACTTCATTGTGAGATCTGCTCCTAGTTGGGGTTTCTTAACACCCAAGAGAACCCCAACACATAGCTTCCATAGGTTGCATATGAATTTGATCCAATCACCAATCATTACACTGGTTAGGGCTTCTAACCAACACATTAACCCTCCCTTCTTTGCTTCTGCAGGCTGTACTAAAATGATCCAATTGTCCAAACTAGGACCAATAATTTAACACAAAAAAATACCTTCTAATGTGTTGGTACCCTGTTGTATTCTGAAATCTGGTTAGGTCTTATCCACAGTCCATGTCGGTCCTCTCAACACTTGCCAACAATTCCTTCTGTCAATGTGGCTTTCCTTCACCGTATAGTTTCTCTCGTACGTTGATTGTCCCTTAGTTATGTTGTAGGAATTAGGCCTTACGACCCCTCCAAAAAACCTAATATAGACATGCATTATCCCTATAATAACTATAGTGCCTGAGACTCTCTTAAACAACAAATATGCCACTCCTTTTGGTACCAAAACAACCCTCTTACCAAATTATTTACACAGCTACTCCTCAACCTTGTTATATCTCCTAATCTGACCTCAAAATAGTCATTTCAAGCTTCAACCTTCTCTTCTTCAAGTTGTGGCTTACATTAGAAGGTGTTTTACTCCTAAATTTTTTCGCTTGGATGTTATCTTAGCCTCCAACATCACCTTCTATTTATACGCAATATAAGGGCTTCATTTGGGCATCCACATGGGCTTGACAAGTTGTCACATGGCTTATTAACATCAAGCCCACCTAGACTCTTCTTGTGCAAATAAAACCATATAATTCAAAAATTCACAACTCCCTCTGAGCCTACACGATCTCCACTGGCATTTGTAGGGTCTTTGGGGAAAATAAGCATCCACTTCTAGCTCTTTGATATACTAATGAGTACAGATTATGATTATTTTATATGGCTTATATGACATTGAATCAAACTTGAGATGGAGGTTGTTATGTGTTAGAGAAATTAAGGAGATGGGAGTTAAACAATTTCTCTTATCATGAAATTATCTTATGATATTTTGTTATTATTATTTCTTCTTTCAATTTATCTTTTCTTATCATCAAGAGTAATTCCAATGAAAAAATAGAAGGAGAAACAAGATGTAGGCACATGTTAGGGAAAAACCCCACCTTTTGTGGAAAACGCAGTCAAAATTCTTCCTTCATTAGATTTAAGATGAGATGACCAAGACCTTAGACTATAGACTTCCTCCATCAAGTCATCCCTTCACTATGTTAGCACTGAGATATCCATGACACTGAGATATCCTTTGCTTGCACCGAAACTCCATCCTCATTACCTTGATCAAGTTTGAGATAACAACATAGCACCTAGCATCATTACTGAGATCACTAAGCATTATCATAGCACTGAGAGCCATAACTAAGATAATCGAGCATATTCATTGAATTGAGTATCATAACATAGCACTGATTCTGTGGTAGATCTGTGTTGAAACCGAGGCACTTTTTTGATGCAACATCATATAATGGAAGTTACCTGATTCATAGCGTAAATGGTTACCAAAATTCTGTAATATGTTCGAGACCTTATCCTCCAACACCAAACCTGTGATCATGATCCAGACTATATATGTGGTCCAAAACTTCAGATATTTCCAAACTTCTTTGGTATAAATGAAAACTATACCCCTATAAATAGTCTTTTGCCATAGTTATTGAGCTGACATGACAGTGTGAAGTGTTGTGTCTTGATTTGAGCCGACTTGAAGACTGATTGAAGTCGACTTAAGGATGCAACTTTGATGACTTGTATCACTTGACATGAGGGTTGTCTTTGAAGTAGATTTCGAGGATGATGACCTTGAAGAAGATGACTTGATGGAGGATCCTTTTGACAACCTAATGTTACATGATTTAAAAGCCCAAAAATTGGATCAATTTAAATTTGTAACAACTAACCTAGACGTCCACAATTGGGACGTTAATCTAAATACAACCGAAGCCTGAAACCCATGCTTTAATAAGTTGAATAATAATAAGTTATTTTGACAAATAAATTAATAATGAATACTGAACCTAGTTACATTATTCCACATTATTACTCCTAGAGCCTCATCCTTTTTCCTGTTGATGAAAAACTTTTATTAGTTATCCCTTGGATAAGAACCACCATTTTCGTAAAGTCCTATAACTCTTCACTCTTCAACAATGTTCCCATATCTTGTGCCAAAATTCCATAATTGTGTCCATTAAAATTTATAAGATCTAGCTTGAAACTCATTATTTTGACCCACTAATTTGATCGTAGATTTAGTTTGCAATTAGAAACCTTGAACCAATCCACTAAACAAATCTGACTTTTTAAGAGCATCTACAACTTGCAGGAGACTTGTAGGCAACATGCTACATCTCAAACCATTAGCTTTAATACCATGTTGGAGAATCGAGGGATTTTTTATATTAGAAAACTCATATTCTAAAATAGAGGTGGTGTCTAAATTCATTTTTATCACACCTAAGAACAACCAAACATAGTTCAACATACTAAGAACTGTAAGAAAAAAAATTATTTCCATACACAACACATATAATCTATTGTTCACCATATAATAAATAAACCCATAAGACCATCTTTTGTAGCACCAAGATGAAACCAACTCATTCCATACTTTTCTTAAGTTCAAATTGATAATAACATAAGAATGATTTGAATGCAAACTAAATGGAAATGAGTCATGGTAGAATGGATGAATTCAAAAGGTTGAGTTGGAAATTCAAAAGATAATGCAAACCATACATAAGAAATGAACACATCACAAGCAATATTGACCTTAGAAAATGATGATAACAACTCCTCTTAACCACCCAAGCTAAACCTAATTGACATCCTAATTTCATTTTTATCCATTTCTAATGTTTCATCTATATGAAATTGAAATGAATATTTTTTTTTTCTATTTATAAAAACTTATACCTCGAGCTCCATTTAAATTTGGATAGCATGGGTTGTCTTTAAAATAGATAAATTGAATTGACATTAAGCATAACCATATTGAAACCTCATCGAGAACATGTTTTGGCATTAAAGAATTAAATTTGGTGATAGTGTGGGTTGTCTTTAAAATAGATAAATTGAATTGACATTAAGCATAACCATATTGAAACCTTGTCTAGAACATGTTTTGGAAATAAAGAATTTAATTTGGTCATATAATAAGATTTAGAATTGTTTTTGATTGACTAAAAGCTTGTTTTCCTTATACACAAGGAAACAAGTTAACTAAGCAATAAAAAAAAATATCTTGCAATAGTGAAAGTGCACCCCTTAATGGCCTGCGAATGAATCATTTCAAATAATTTAATTTTACCTAAATAAAATTAATGAATTAGCTCTCACTCTATTTTTATTATAGAATACAATAAAAATGATTACTAAAAAATGACCTTTTTCAAATAACTTTCCATAAAATATGGTGATACAATATTAATAAAAATTATACACTTGAAATAACAGAGTCCCTTCTATAGAATGAGAGGCAAAGGCTAAGATTGCTTTAACAAAAGTCCAACACTAACATTTACCTTTTCCCACCAGAGAGAGCAAGGGTTCCCTCCCTACCCGCATCTACATTTTCCCTGAAGACGAAAACATGGTTCCTCATTCTTCATGCTTTGTTTCTAAGCTCTAATCTTGCTCAAGCTTTCCCGATACAGGTTGTTCAGTTTTACAAACATGTTCTGATCAAGATGATTGTAGGTCATGAATGCATATTTTGTTCATTTTTTATATTAGTTTCATCATATGTTTTAACATAAAAGAAGGAACCCCAGAGGTTTAAAACCGTAACCCTAGAATCTACTTCCTAGTGGTGCAACTTTTGCATAAAATCTCTGTTTAGGGAACACAATTATTCCATCTAAAAGAACTATATTTACGATTACAAATTTTGGTTAACCCTAGGGAATGAAATAAAAAATAATGGACCCATAAATGGCCAAAAAACATCATTTAGGGCCTATAAATGACTGTAGAAGTTCAAGACCCAAAAAACCATAGAAAAATTGATAAGAAGATAAAGAACCATTGATTTAGTGGAAGATGTGGGTGGCCACAAAATATCCACCTGGATTAGAGTGCCACATAAGTTTAGGGTGGGAGATAAGGTATGGTTGCATTTGTATAAAGAACACCTCTTAAGATCCCATTGGAAGTCCCCCTCGACTCTCCATTTCGATATAGGCCTTACACCAACACAAAAGTTGTGGGTGAAGATGCTTCTAAATAAAAAATTCCCTTTTCTTTGGATTGAACCTTATACTTAATTTGGAGCTACTTCAACCATATTCTCCACCTCTCATAGGCACCTCATGTTCCTAATTTGGTGCACATGTCTTGCTAGGAGCCATACTCAACAAAAATTTCCCCACTCGATGAAGGAACTTGACACAAAATGGACCACCTATTCATAAGGGGGGACAATTTTTTCAATAGAATACTAGTGACCACCCACTTGTTACATTGATTCAACGTTATTCCACATCTTGGTAGTTATATTATAGTGTTTTAGGTCTCAAAATTATGGTGCCTTTTTTGGGAATTTCCCTTGCATTTTTGGCATTTGTCATATGCTAAAGACACATAGTATGGATTGTATTGGCCCAAGAAATTTCCTAAATGGAGTTTTCATGCAAACATTGTAGCCCCAGGAAGTTGATATATCGATTAGCCTCTTTGGGCCCACGTTATTTTTGGCATGCTATTTTCTAGGGCTAGGGTTTTGGATTTTAGTGTTTTTGGATCTTAGGACATCATAACTTATGTTCAAAGTTAGTTTTGACATCTTGTAATGTTTTCTTGTTATTAAGAGTAGTTAACACATCTCTCTTCATAAAGAAGCTACCTCCATTCTGCTTAGTTTGTATCACTTTGCAATTTATAGTTATTTCTATTTCATCCATTAATACAATTTGGATTTTTTTCTACTATTGTACTCTTTGCAATATATTTTCTATGTTTCTATTTATGTTTTTTCATAATAAAATCCCTTTCAAACCTCAAGTCTACCTATGGATTCTTTTTTTAGTAGAAGCTTCTACCTTTGGATGACCATGGGTCATAATATTTGAATATTGGAGCAAATTGTCAACTTTTTTATATCTTTACAATGGTTAAGAACATGTGCTTCGTCATAAGATGTCATAGGTTCAAATATAAAGGGGTAGAGTATGTACACCTTTGTAGAGTTTAGCGGACTCAAGTCCTTTGTCCTACAAACAATGAGATCACAATAAAGTCTCACTAAGATCTTAAAAATATATTATTACTAATATATTACAAATATTAGCTCTATTTACCTTGGATTAACCTCGATAGATATATTTTTTAATGAGAAAAAAATATGCTTAAAAAATATAGAGTAATTCTCTAACATTTTTAAGTAATAAAATTTTACAACTTCTTTTATTTATTTTTAATATGATAAAACATACGTCAAAAAATTATAACATTTGAACTTTTGTGGGTGTGTTAACCATTTGAAATTTGGTGGCTTATCAATTGGAGGGAAAGCTAAGGCACGAGCACAGGGTTACTGGAGATTTGAAGGTTCGGCAGTTTTGGCTGTTAAACATTTTTGCGAAAACAAAGATTTCAGAGATTCTGTGCTGTGATGGTTTCTGGGGACCTTTAAATAGGCATAAAGGAGGGATTTTAGGCCACCGTAAGTCCGAATTTAGGCATTATGCTATGCTTCATCGTGGTCTCAACTATCTCCATTTACTGAAATGCAGACTCGTTCATTTGAGATTTGGGGGATAGTGATATTATTGTAATGATTTTGACTAGTGTTTTGTTTTGATCTTCTGTTATATTTTGGAACGTACATTGCAATTTTAGATGCTGGAAGGTCCTTCAAACTGGGGCTGGCATGCCACAAAAAGTAATGTCACATGAAAAACTGGTGAGGTGCTTTAGATTGTGGTTGGAATTCTAGTATCTGTTCTTTTTTCTTGTGAATTTTATCCAGAAGTTGTAATATGCTTGCAGGAACCAGGGTTTTATTACATATGGAAAGAAGAATTAATGAATTTTTGGAGTGTACTTCTAAGTTTTTTTATTATGTAATGCTTTGTATGCAGGTTCTCTGCTCGACATGGAAGCTCGACATGGAAGGACGATGGAACTGCTATTTTCTCTGTTGGCTGTGATAAACAAGCTAAAATGTGGCCATTGTTGACTAGGGGCCAGCCAGTGACTGTGGCTATGCATGATGCACCTATTAAAGAAATTGCATGGATTCCAGCAATGAACTTGCTTGCAACTCAAAGCTGGGACAAGACACTTAAGTATGTATATGATGGTTTTCTTTGATTTTGTCTCTCTTTGCTTATTTATGTTATGAGGTTTCTTGTAAATGTTAGTGGATTTTTGAACTTATGAATTTTAAACCCATTTTATCATAGTGCCAAAAATTTAATATCTTTTAGGCTTTGAGTGAAATAGAAACTTCTCATTTGGCCAATTTTTTTATAAAATTATATGAGATAAAGGGAAAAATAATTGTTAGATTAACCCAGGTCCTAGATTAACTACTCAACATTCTTCGCTTACTACCATAGCATCATACCTATGCAATCCTTATTAGAAGCAGAGACACCTTCCTTTTAATTTGGATTAGCATTGTATTCTGCAAATTTTCATATAAATTGTGTTGTCCTTGGTGATAACTTTTAATGCCTAGATCTCCTACTTGTAGCTGTCTATCACTCTCTCCTTTTATCCTATGCATTGATCCACACGTACAGGACCAAAGGTTGACTGGAACATTAGAAACTTGAAGTTATTTAAGACTACATCAACCTCTCCTCCAAACATGAAGAAAATTTTGAAAGCTTCCTCAGCTTTTTCCTCTAAGGCTCTAGCCCTGTCGAGACATTTACAAGCTTTAGAAAAACAGATTATTTTCGCCAAGTCACAGAGCTGAGGAATGTCTACCCCCTCATCAGGATACTGTATTTTCTATTGAATGATGTCATCTAGCATATTTATAATATTCTCAAATTCTTCCTTCACAGGCACCGTCCTTTTTATATAATCATCAAACATAGGAGTTTTATATTTGATGCCCTGAATGCTCCTGTAGAATTATTTCTAAACCATACTTAGTTCCTCTTGGATCTCAAGTGATTTCCATTTGAACTCTTTAACTGAGTCTAGTTCACCTTGCTGCTAGAATTCTAGCTCTTTAATTCTTTGCTTAGCAGCACTGAGTTCCAACTGAGAAACATAGAGTTAAACAAATAAGTATGTTGGTATTGATAATGGATTTGTGACTAAGGTATTATGGAATATTTTAATTTTGAAAAAAAAACTGGAAAGTTTGATAGGAGTTGTTATACATAATTAGAATAAACAAGATTATGTGTTTTTATGAAAGAAGTAGCTAATAGGAGAATATTTCTCTACATTATTTAAAATACAAGGAGATAATACATCACATATAGAATAAATATTGAGAAGAAGAAGAAAAAAAATAAATCATGCAAATAGGTCAATTAATGGACTATGTAAGGCAAGGTTAGTTCGACATCAGACAGAGTTTGAGGACAAGCTAGGCCAATCCTAAAATATGTATATAATATTGTTGGACGAGGGAGCACTTGATTGGATAGTATACTAATCTAAGAGGTAATTAAGTTTATTATTAAATTATAGAATACACGGAAGAAATTATAGAAGCACATAATGACCATGGAATTAAATCCTAAGCATATGCTCATATTATAATCCTAATCAGTTCTTATTTTGATTGGATGCAATTTAGAAACACTTTTGTATGTTGGGAAACTTCACTGATGCTACCAAATGGGGGAATGTCCAACAAATTCATCAGAGAGAACATTACAAACTTGGACTTCGAAAAATTACATTTACACAATAATTTGACAATTCAAAGATTAGGAACCTAGAAATTTGGAGATGTTGAGGCCACAATAAGAAGAAGACGTCAAGGTTGCAACGAGCAGACAAGCCAGAGGCCGAGGACATCACAAATTAAAAATTACCTGAAAAAAAAAAAAACAACTATAAAATTAAATAGCATAACAACAGAACAACAATAAAAAAAAATCACAAAACGAAAACAAAACAAAAAACCAACACCAAGAAATTTCTCACCTGCGCCTGTGAGCCCGCAGCTGTGTCTATGACCCTGCAATAAGTAAACATTGGAAATAAGCCCAAAATCCATCCATGTCTCTGGGCTGGTGTATTTATAAACTAAAGTTCGGCCGGATTATTTTTAAAGTTCGACCGAACAAATAGTTTGGCAGAACTATTAGTTCAGCCGAACTTTAGTTACCAATTTTCTCATCTCCGACCAAAAATATGTTTTCACACACCGTCTATACGTCGTCAATGTAAATGACAGAATCAGTTCGGCCAAACTAATTTCAAAAGTTCAGTCAAACTCTCATACAGTTCAGCCAAACTTCTATAAATGTTCGACTGAACTGTTGGGAAAATCTATTTTCTGCCCCTGATTCTCACAAAAGTGTAACCCACCTTCGTGGGTTTACCCATATCCTAATATTTAACCCAATATTATAAACCCTAATAATAAACCGAATATTAAACCTTAATGTTAAATCCAATATTATGAAAACTAATATCAAACCTAAATTAATATTGTCGCAATGTGACTTTGAGTAAATTGCAATGCAATATAACATTATGGCAATGATTTCCACATTGATTGTCACATTGATTGTCACATTGCGATAATGTTTGTCATAATGCAAGGTTGAATAGATTTATATACTATTGCAACCTCACAATATTAAACCCAATAATATAAACCCTAATATTACAAACCAAATATTATAAAAACTAATATTAAACCCAATATTATTAAAACATTAATATTAAAACCAATATTATAATATCATGATGGTAAACTATTTTAAAAATGAATATCAAGGTTTTCTATGTTTGACTATGTTCACTAATGTGGTTGGCTAAATTCGACTGTTAATATTAATAAATAATAATGAGAGGATATTGCATTTGACTGAACATGAGTGTTGACAATCAAACATAGTCAAACATAGTCGAACATACTAAACACCATTAGTAAATGTTGTTGATTATAATTGAATCTGGTTGAGTTACGATGGATGGGGATGATTATGAATGAACAAGGTTGACTATTATTAAAAATGGTAAACATAGGGTTTACCAAGTTTGATCATGGTCAACTATTTAAACAACTATAAATGTTGACTTTGTTTAACTATGTTTACTAATGTGGTTGAATATGTTTGGCTACTAATATTAACCAACAATAATAATAGGTGATTATGTTTCATCGGGGTTGAAAAGCATTGATTGTTAAACATAATTAAACATAATGAAACAAAGTGAACCACAATAGTAAACTAGTGTGTTTTAAACACAATTACTATTAATATTATTAAGCATTTTTAAACATTGAATATAGGTGTCCAGGGTTTGACTATGTCATCATATTGACTCTAATTATTTCAAGCATGATATTTATGGTTAACTATATGCATATTGACCATGGTTAACTATAGGAACCAATGTTAACTACATGTTTGGTTGAATATATGGTTAACCAAGATTTACTAAGGATGACTATGAGTGAAAAAGGTTGACTATCATTATCTATGAATGAACAACGTTGACTACCATTAACCATAGTAAATATATGGTTGATTAAGGTTAACCAACTTTGACTATTTATATATTGATTCCAAAGGTTTAATAAGTTTGACTAGGTCATCACGTTGACTCTGGATTTACATCTATGGTTAATTATAGCCATGTTAAACATAATGTGTGTCATTAATCATACTTGAATATAATTTTCATGTTTACTATATTTGACCAAATCAACCATAAATAGGGTGTGTTAATATCTATATTTATATATTATTAAAATGTCAATTTAAATATTAATATATTAATGTATAGTTATTATTATATAATTATAAATTTATGAAGGGTTAAATAATATTATTAATTTTTTAATGTTATTAATAAAATGATTAAAATTTATTATTAATATTGAATTTATTATTAGCAATTTAAATATTATTAAACTTTAATATTACTTATTAAAAGTTCATATTGTCAATTCCCACTAGCACATCCGGTTGAAGAAGTTCCTCGTTAGCAAGACGCCCCAAGATCAAACCTCACTGGAGGTGGTTGTGCAGTGTGTTAGGAGGAGGAGAGATGCTAAAAATTCCCATTAGCTTAGGGTTGGTGTGGCCCAAGCCGAGTGTGATCCCTGAGTTATTTTAATAGATTAGATGCCCTCGGGTCATAACTCCTCAAGCCATAGGTCAAGCCTAGAGGATCACAGGAAACTTGAAAAACGAAAAAAAAATATATAAAAAATTCATACAAATATAAATATAAAAACAAATATAAATATTAATATTAATATAAATATTAATATTAATATAAATATTAATATCAATGTTAATATTAACCTAACTATTAATATTTCTTTATCATAGAGGAACCTAGCAGCCTCCCTAACACGTACCTACTAGAAAACCTGGGGTCTATAGCTTGTCCTTCTCTTCATAAAATATGTCACAACCGAAGGGATTTGAAGCTTGGATCTATCAGTTTTCGTAGATTTCACATCACTTTGATCACTAACTGATCTTTTTCCCTCAAACAACTTGAATATTGATATTAATATTAATATTAAGTTATTAATGTTATTGAAAAATCTATAAAACTTTTCTATTGATATGGGACTTATTATTAGTAATATTAATATTATTAAACTTTAATAATTTTTTATTAAACATTTATATTAATATTAAAGTTAATATTAGTATTTATAAACTTATTATTATTAACTTGAATACTAATTTAATATTAAAATATATGGACAAGTACAAAGGCTCAAATGGAGACTACTATCTTGCATGGGAAATGACTCACTCGAAATAGTCTAGGTGACCGAGTGCCTATTTAGTTGGATGTTTCCACCACCTCATAATTCCTTGAATGTTTAGAGTTATTCTATTTGTTTGGATTTTATGTTTAGGCCGGTGAAAGTTTAATTTTTTGTATTGGCATTCAGGTAGACTTTATGGTTGCTAAACCTAAGACATGTTTTATTTACGATTTCTCATGATATGTTTTTTTTTTCTTAAATATCTCTTGTATTAGTAAAGTTTTGTTTCCTAGTAACACAATGATAAACAATGTGTATTCTTTCTTTAACCAATGAAATATTTTGAGTTAAGAAAAAGATCATAATCATCGTATAAAAGAGGAAAAACTAATATTTATAAGTAAGATAAAAAATAAATACAAAAGAGTAAAAATATAATATTAAATTTAAAAATAAAATATAGTGCATATCATATGCATACAAATATTAACACTATATATATAGATATTTAAAATTACATTTTTGTATTCTTATAATTTTATAAATTGTATCCCTGATGGGGGTGACAATTATAATTAATGAAAGGTAAGGTAGGGCATTAACACCCCTATCCACGTGTCATTTAAATTAATGAGGCATGGCATGGAAAGCAAGAGTAAATATCTCTAGTGAGGTTAAGAAATATATTTGATCATTGTGAAACTCGAGAACAATATTGGTTGTGCAGGGTAATTGGAGGTAAGGAGGTGGAAAAAACATGTTCTTTGGGTGTGCAGGGTGGAATTTTGACTTCGCTATCGCTGGCCCTTCAAGTTGAGACAAATAGGGAAGGATTTTCAATCGGTTCAAGAGACAACGTTTATTCAAATATGGCAGTTCACTGTAAGAGGAATTTGGACCTAAGCTCGTGGTGGGCTTCTTAGTCATTGTAATGGGTCTTCGTGGTTTGGATGGAGTGAGAGATGCTAGGCCTAGAAGACAAGGAAAAATCCTTGGTTTTCACTCCAAACTTCAATCCTTTGGTAAATTTATCATTAAAAGTGTCAGATTTGACTCATGTAATCTCCTCTTTTTGGTATGAATGTTTATATGTTGGACCAATTGTGTGGTACATGCAAATTTATGTTGGGTGTGTAGATGGAAATTGGAGAAGTTCATTGGTGAGAGAGAAGGAATCCCTCCACACATTGGTGTATGGTGTTATGGTAAAGAGTACTGGGTCAGGTGGTGAGTTTGTTGGGGCAATGTCTCTAAAAGTATCTTGCAACTACTTTTAGAGAACTCTCTAAGATATATTTATCCCTTATATCTATTGTGTCTTCCACTTTAATTTTATTAAAATTATAATGTAAATTTTTGTAGCTTTGGTCAATTATCTATAGGTTTATCCTTCCCTCATTGCATCATGTAGTGTTCTAAAGCTTAGGGGGTGGTGTCTAGGCCTTGCCTCCTGGTGTACTATGTGATTGGTTTGTGTGGAAGCTTTTTTCCACCCGGAAGGTTGATAGAGGGAGGGAGAGTCATGGATAGTGGGCTTCTCTGTGGTTCTGACTACTAAACTCACATTGGAATTGAGACCATCGAAAAAACTTGAAGATTTCAAAGGAACTAGTACATACAACATTGGGTTCTAGTAATTTGGCATAAGATTCATAATTTTGGTCTCATTTAGTGCTGACGTGGTTGTGCACATTGTGGTTTAGGACCACATATACATGGGGTAAAACATTGCGTGGAAAATCATGCAAAGGGGAATAATTAGAGTAACAACCTATTAATTCTCCTAGGAGAATAGAACCACACCATCCTTTTGACTATATCGATAATCGACTACAACAGGTAACCCTGCTTCTAGAGAAGCTTCCATGCATCCAACACGATGACAATAGTGAATTATTGGTTTTATGGATGACATGAAACATAGAAAATGGCGAATTATGGACTCATTGGAGTGTTTGTGCCATGAATATAAAATGATTCAGGAGTGATTGGAGCATTTGGAAAATATTAAAACATATGGAATTACAGATTCATGAGGCATTTTGTTCTTCTCCATCACTAGGAAATGGGATGGAAAATCTAGCTTCAGGAAATGTTTTAGATCAAGGATAAGCATTGGATGTATTTTCTATCTTACGATATTTTGGTATTATTGGGCTATTTGTATTTGGTATTTCAGTATGGTTTTGTTTCCTACAATGAAATTTTTCTATTATATTCTATCCAATAAGTATGGAAGGAATGATGAAGGAAGACTTTTGTTTCATTGCTACGCACAATGTATCTTTGACATGAATTAATAAAAATTATAGACTATATATATATAACAAAAGGTGAAATTGTAATTAGCTTTATCCCTTCATATATTAAAACCAACTTAGATCCATATTAACTTTGGATCTATCAAGCATCGAGAGGGATCAAATCTCTCAAGGTACAAAAATTTCCATCTTCACTTCAGATCTATCAAATCTCTCGAGGTGCAAAACTATTTTTTGAGTGCAGAACTTGAGGAAAGGTTTGCACCTCGAGAGATTTGATCCCTCTCGGAGCTTGATAGGTCTAGAGTTAAGATGGATCTAGGATATTTTAATTATTAATAATGATAATTATTAATTTTATTATTTTATTTTATTTTTTTAATTTAATTTTTAATTTTACGTAATTTCATTAAGTCAAAATGTTTATATTAATAATTTTATTTTTCATTTTTTATTTTATGTAATTAGGCTGAGTAAATTTTTTTAGATAACATAATATAACGGGACATTACAACATCTCTTCTGAGTGTCTCTTGATGTAAAAATGTAATAAAGTTAACTTAAAAAGAAAGGAACATTTATAGGCTATTTTTGAATGAGATATGGTTTTTGGGAATGTGATATTGATGAGAGAGGGATTGGTTGACCCATAATATTATAAGAAAGTATATTTACACATTAATAATATCCATGATAAAGTGGAAGTAGGTATATATAGTTAAAAATATTGATGTAATGAAAGTATTAAGTTTTTATATGCTTATTGATGAAATTTAAATATAACTACTAAATTATCATCAATTATAATTTTATTTTTTATAAATATTTCAAACCACCTAATGTGATTTATGATAAAAACTAAAATTCGGAAGTAAGAATGGAGTTAAATAATGTGAGATGAAATAAACTTTCAACCGTTTAAACCATCTATATTTTTATAACATTTCTATTTGAATAAAAAAGTTTTAATGTAACGTATAAGAACATAATATTTTAATAGAAATAAAATAATTATTACTTATTAAAATATTTATTAAATATAAAAGAATTCTAATTACGAAATAATAAATAATAATAAATAATAAGAAATGGAAAAAGTAAATTACATACCAAATAATATAAAATAAATAAAAATAATAAAACAAGGGTCTACAATAAAAGATTTTAATATTTAAAATTAAAGGGAAAGAGTAAATACATATATATGTATATATCAGAAAGAAAAAAAAAAAAAGATAAATAAATAAATAAACAAACATATAGAAAAATAAATAAATCAATATAGAAAAATTAAGATTGAAGAAAGAGGGCACCTTATAATAAATATTAAAACAAAGTATTCTAATAATAAAATCTTTAGAATAAGAATAAGAATAAGAATATATAAAGCAAAATGAGAGGACATATCATAAAATATATCAATGTATCTTTATTGTATGACATATAAAAACAAAACTAAGAAAATTAATTATGAATTATAATAAAATGAAATGGAATCCAAATAGAATATTTTGGTTGTGAAATGAGAAATGATTTTTGTACGGTATTTATGAGACTTGGTATTGTAACAAAACTTATTTACAAATTAAAAATATCTATGATAAAGTTTACCTAAATATCCATGGTTAAAAGTATTGTTATGTTATAAGTTTATTGTAAGTATCAAAGTCTTTGTAAGGTTATTAAATAAATTTAAATATGGTTACACAATTATAATTTTAATTTATAAGGTAAAGGAACTCGATAGCTCACTTAACATGTAAGTACTAGTAAATCTCTAGGGTCTATGTCATGTTTTCCTCTCCCTAAATCATGTCACAAATAGGGAGAGTTTGACATTGGATCTTCACAATTTCATATTACTTCCATCACCAATTGAAATATCTATATATTTTAATGTGCCATGTATATTATAATTTTTTTATGATATTTGTAATTGTACTAATAAAATAAAAATCACAATATAAAAAATTGAATTTTATCATTTTTAAATTTAAAAAAAAATTGTGGTATTGCTTCTATACTACTTTTAACCTTTTATTATTATATAATTGCACAAGCATGTAAATGTTCACAAATCCTTTACATGAACATATTAATATAAATTCAATATATTGATTTAACATGTAAAATTATATACCTACTTCTTTAAACTATACCTATACATGTATAGTTAAATAATTGTCAGCCAACGTAGTCATATTTGCAATCAGCATGGAAAAATATCATTTTTTACCACGTTTAACAAAATGGGTGAAAACAAGAAAGTTATGATTTAGTTGGGAATTAAGTCGAATTAAACAAAGTACATGTTAACTTATGGAGCAAGTTCGTTATGAAAACTAAAAAACGTAGTCCAAGCAGAGCAAGGATTAGAAAATAAAAGGGATTCTGGTTTCACCTTACAAGATGGAAAATTTTCATTATCGTAATGCATATTTCATTACCGTAATGCATAAAACAGTAGGGAAACAATGTAACATGAGGCTTTTCCTAGCCCGACGAACCATGAGAATTTGGTTTCATTTAAGCTCCTTTCATGCAGAATCGACCGACGAACAAAGGACGAGAATCTTCGCTGGTTTATTGTTTGTTATAAGGAAAGTTGGTCTAATAAAAACCATGCAATCAATGAATAGGCTCATTGTTTCCTCTGTGGACGAACTCATGGATCAGAGACCTCTGGTTAGAGGAATTAGTGAGCATGTGGCTGGAAATCAATCTCTGTGGAGAGGTGATAGCGTATTTCTGTAAGGTTTTTATTTACATTCATGTGAAATCTACTCCAAAGCGAGTGTATATAGTGAAGGTTATGAAATAGTAAAGAAAGTTTGATACATATGCACTGAACATGAAATAGTAAATAAAGTGAACCCGCTTCTATTAACCCTAGAGACATGTAAGTGAATAAGAAATTAACTATACTATGTTTTAAAAAAGTGAAATATATATTTTCTTAAGACATGTTTAATTATAATTATTGTGTCATTTGGTTATAAGCATGTAAAAATTATTTATATTGCTGAATTTTTTATCTCAATTCATTTCGTTGAAAAGAATATGGTGGTATTTTATTCATCATCTTGGTGAAGAAAATATTAATAGTTATTTCCTTGATTCCTTGGAAGGAAGTGCTAAATTTCTTGAAGAAGGAATATATGTCATAGATTTCTTGAAATAATTATGTGTTTATTTTTGCACACAGATATTAGTTTATGTTTATTTGGAAAAAAAAAAAAGATTTAGATCCATAGGAAAAAATACGTAGTTTCATTAGATCTTTTAGGAAAATAGGAGTTGTTCACATATACAAAAGGAAATAAATATTTAAAAGAAATAATTTATTTGTATCCACTTGAAAATATAATTTTTATGGTGGATTGTTGTTGAGAGGATATAAGTTATTTTTGTACACATAATGGAATTGCTATGCTTTCTTAAGAGGAAATAATTTTCTTAGCATGCACAAAATATAAATAATAGGTGTGATATTTCTTGAAAAAATAATAACTAACACATTAGCTTCTAAATAACTCTATCTGGGAAAATATGCTTTTGGAAAAGTAAGCATGACAATAATGTCTATTATGTTAGCTTTCTCTTAGATGGGAAAATGAATTTGCATGCATAATAGTAAAAAAAATAATATCTATTGAATTGGAAATATTACTTAGTTACATGAACAAAGAAGAAGTTTACAGGATAACTTCTTTGAATAATTTTTTATCTAATTACATGCATGGAAAGAAAAACTAAGTTGATAGTATCCTTTAAATGAAAATGGATGGTTGCAATGGTTTTCCTTTGGAAATGAATGTGTGTTGGTGTGAGAAGGATCATAGTAATGTGGTGTTTATTTCGATATTCTTGATAATTATTTTATTATACTTAATGCATGTGCAGTGTTGTTAGACAAGACATGTTGTGATTTATATTTACATCTCATGTATGAACACGAATAGATGTTAAAATATTTCTATTAAAGAGTTATTATTATTTGATTAATATTTTATCTTATCATGTTATCAAATCTTGTTGACGACAAAAATGAAAGGAAAGGATGATGGCTCATGCAAAGGATATATTATGTTTAAAATTGTGGCAGATAAAGAACCAATGGTCCATGTAGATGAGTACGAGCTGCAAGTGATAGAAAAAGAAGACCACAAGGATATAAATAGTGGAGATTTATGGGTAAATGACTTCATGATGATTTTTATAGCTTTTAGCTAAATATGTTTTATTTTAATGTTATTTTTTTTGTAAGATTTTATGACAATGGTTAAAGGATGGACTCCCTTATAGGTCATTGACTAAGGGGTGAACACCCTTATGAGCATTTAATAATAAAATTAAATGTTTCATGATTTTTACCCTACTAGGTTTTCAGGGTATATCGATGTTTAGTGATGTGATTTCTTATTGTGCTAGTTTGATTATGTTGATCCTTGCATGATGTGACGTTCATAACATCAAATATGTGATTAACTAATCAGGTTAAAGGAATCATGAAATGGATGCAAGCTTTCATAAACATTTTTATGTTAATATGCTACAATAGTGGTTCTTAAAATTTATGTAACTTACTCTATGTAATGATGAATATTATGTCTGATGGTTAATGAGAAATAAAGAATAGTAACTTTATAGTTACTCACAGGTAAATTTTGTAAAAAAAATTAATTCCATGTGTTTTCATGTGATGTAACTAGAGGATGTTACAAGTGGTATCAGAGTTGAATGTTGCAGCACTAGAACCTTTGGTAATTTTAAGAAGAAAGGAAATCCAGGTATATTATTAGTGAGCATCAGCTCAAGAATTAGTCTAACAATCTACATATTGATATATGTAGTAGACTACTTTTGACTTGAGATACATGATGCATGTTTATAATTTCACTGAAGAGTAATAAGTAACAAAGTCCGTTGCAAAACTTTGTTCATGACATTTGAATATTTTTTAGGATAAAAGACAAAAAAATCTTTGTTGCACCTATGAAAGACCTAAGTACTCATTATTCAAAGTGGGAATCAACTACCAATATTTGTAAATATGAAAATATTACTAATACATTTAATGAGCATGACTAAAGTTACAGTGCAATACTGATAAGGAATAAAATAATGAATGAAAGATATGGGGAATTTCCTTGAAGAGGACGATAGGGTGTTTTAAAAAGGACATTGAAAGAACCCCTCTCGATGTTAAAAATAAACCATGAGCTGAGTAGTGATACTTGAATATAATAGCTAGTTGTTAATTGAGTTTTGTCATGGCTGATTAGTTAGTGTTGTCGGACTAAATATCAAAAATTATATGCATGAATCGGATTTTATTTAAGCTTGTTGCAAGTTGTAGAAAAGTGATTATGGTAGTTACTTCATGAACCATTTTGTTGGTAGCAGCATAATGTGGGAAAATGGAAATGTTTGGATTATTACCCTAACCGTTATTGACATATACACATTAATGAATATTTTTATATAATTTTATGCATGAAAACATTGTATGTATGAAACTAAAATGATTTCGAAAGTGAATGATTATTTAAACAATTCATATTTATGACTAGCATTGTTGATGGGATTAAGTAGGAGTAGCTTAATGACAACAAGAGAAACTGTGAAGGTAAAACGTTGTGATGCAAATTTCAATCGTAAACAAGAAAGTATAATGTTGTGATATGCGTGAGTGTGTTATTTGGAAAATAATAATGTATACCACCTGTATGTCAGTTATGTTTCTTGTTAATATGAATATTGTAGACCCATGCTAAGGGTTAAGTATGAATGAATTATGTACCTAAATGTTTCTTTTGTTTTAATGATCATTTGAATATGATTCATTAAGTAAATTACTATGGTAAAGAGTTCTAAATGAGAATTTTACATGTGAGACAGTTGTGGATAGTTACAAACATCCAGAAGGCCTTGGGTTGATGGCGATTGGATACCTAGAGGGGTTGATGCTAATTTCCTTCCCATATTTCCTCTCCCTAGAGATAAATTATAAAATTAGTGTAAACTAGTTGGCCAAGATGGAGAATAGGGGAAAAAACCTGAGGCAAATCTATATATTCTAGAGCCTATTGGAGGAGGCACAAAATTCCTCATAGATAAGACACTATCAGGAAAATAAGCAGGAAGCTTCCAAGAGTAATACTGTATTGAACCCTATGTTGTCATTGGAATTATTGATACGGTCGACCAATGGAATTCTAGACTAGACCTATTATACAGGTCTCTTTGAGAGAATTGTCTAGATGTGAAAATGGATCAAGCTAGTTGTGGAAACCAGTTATGACTGGTTGGGAGGAGCATTATTTTTCCACTATAGTTATCATAGTAGAAAAATTAACTAATAATTTATGCTTTATGATTTTTTTTGTATGTTTATCTCATGTTGATAGAAAAAAAATCCTAGTTCTTGGAAAGGAATTACTGGAAGTGTAAGTTACTTTATTGTACTACCAATATTTTGAAAATATTAGTAGGGCCTAAGAAAAGATGAACTTGGTGAATTTATTTATTATTTTCATGATTATAGATTTAGGTGCTCTCTAAGTACTCTTAGAATTATTGTGTGGATGTATTTATCAGGATCTAAGACAATGTGCATGTGGTTTAATGATTTATTATTTTGATGACTAGAGGATTGATGCTCTCTAAAGAATAGGAAGAGTATTTTTGTTATAATATCACTTGAGATTGTATAAATGAGTGACAACTATAAGTATTTCATTTGATTGAAAATGTTGTGACTAATGTGATTATGTTAGAATTTTTTATCATAGATTACAGGGTGCTTAAAACATTGAAGCGCTTGCACAAAAGTGACCATGAATTCTAATAGAAATTGGTAAGTTGGTATAGAGATTTTGTTTTACTTCTATGAATTTCAGTAATGGCCAAGTGATGGAAAGTAGAAATTGCATACTGATGTAACCTAAGTGCTTATGATTATGGATAAAATGTTATTATTTTTTCTTATTGGTAGTTCTTGGAAATAAAATAATTCATTTTGAAGGGGAGGGATTCCATTATTAGTTGTTTATATTATTATATCATTTGTAACAGTTACTAATCAACAATCGAGATGGTGTTGTCTTTAAGGGGGGGAATATGTCACCTACCTAAGCCAACATATTCACATTAGCATTCATTCTGGAAAAAGATTATTTTTTATGAGGTTTAACGAAAAGGGTGAAAAAAAGAACAATTATTATTTATTTGGAAATTAATTTGAATTAGATAGAGGAAATTTTAAATTTTGGAGCAAGTTCGTTACGAAAACTAAAAAAACTTAGTCCAAGTAGACCAAGGCTTACAAAAGAAAAGGGATTATGGATTCACCTTACTAGATGGAAATATTTCATTACCGTAATGCATATTTCATTACCGTAATGCATAAAAAATTAGCGTAGAAATGTAATGTGAGTTTTTTCCAGGCCCTAGGAGCCATGAGAATTTGGTTTCATTCCAAGCTCCTTTCATGAAAAATCGACTGACAATAAAGGGTTATAATCTTCGTTGGTTTTTTTTTTTTAAAAGGAAAGTTGGTAGAATAAAAACCATGCAGTTGATGAATAGGCTCATATTTTCCTCTGTGGACGATCTCATGGATCAAAGAGCTCTGGTTAATGAAATTAGTGAGAAAGTGGCTGGAAATCGATCTTTCTAGAGAGATGATAGCATATTTATGTAAGGTTTTTTTTTTATAACTCCTATGAAATATACTTCCACGGTAGGGTATGAGGTATTTAATTTATTTATACATGGAACCTATCACATTTATTTCACGGGATGGTTATTTGCACATTTAAAGCAACCCATGCACTATGTGTAATTCAAAGGCATTTTTCTCATAGTGATATTAGCTTTAAATGTGTTTTATATCATATGACATATATTATTTAGGGATTTGGATGGTTTAACGTGTCTAAAGTTCCATTATGGTTACATTTTAGTTCCACTTATTATGTTGTGGTAGGTTGTCTATTTATGTAAGTTGAATACATATAGAAAAGGTTATGAAATAGTATGGAAGAAAAACAAGAATTTGTGTTAGTTCATTTTGGAGAAAAACATGTATTTTGTTGTACAATAGATTTTGTACATAAATCTTTCTTGGGAAATATGCTTTTGGAAAATGGACTTGCATTTACATGCATGAAAATAGTATATATTGTGTTAGCTTTCTCTTAGAAGGGAACATGCATTTTCATGAATAATAGTAACAATAATAATATCTATTGTATTCTAAGGTTAAATAGTTATATGCACAAAGAAGAAGCTGATGGGCTAGCTTTCTTTGATTTTTTTTTATCTAATTACATGCATGGAAAGAAAAGCTAAATTTCTAGTACCATTTAAATGAAAATGGATGGGTACATTTGTTTTCCTTTGGAAATGAATGTGTGTTGGTGTGATAAGGATAATAGTAACGTGGCATTTATTTTTGAATCCTTGACAATTATTTACTCATAATTAATGCATGTGGAGTGTTGTTCGAAGAGGCATGTTGTGATATTATATTAACATCTCATGTATGCACATGAATAGATATTAAAATATGTTGGAATTTTTGTGTTGGCATTGATGTCAACTATTGAGGTTATACACTTATGTCAACCTCATGTTGCAGATTGATGGACCATGGTGTGTGTTGGTATGTATTGATTTTGGTCTTCTTGATGGAACACTCATGTGATGGAATTGATGGAGCTTGAGTGGTAGCATGATGTTCATGGAGGATTTGGATTATTATTGATGACATTTCATGATGTTCTGTTCATGCTACTATAGGTAGAGGAGGATGATACATGTTGATGATGCATATCGACATGTAATTGAGATGGTTGTGGCACACTAGTCATGGTTTTCAACTAGGTCTTCATCTGGGTCTTCATGTCTATGCATACAAGGAGACTTGTTGTAGTGATATTATGGATTGAGGATGGCTCTAAAAAGGTTACAAAGGCACTTTAGATGCATTGTAGCTTGTGGCGATGTATAATGGAAATTGGAGGACTAGTTGGCATACTTTCCAGCCTTATTTATTTGATCTTCTAGGTTAACCTAGAAGTGACACTTGGGAGGCTTATTACATCTTCTTGTAGAGGTGTCAAAGGATATTATATAGGTCTAGAGGCTAGTATAAATGTAGGGGAAACTGATCCAACATATGAAAAATATCTTGAGCTGAAGGACTGAAGGTTTCACTCAATTCTAGATCTAAGTGGATGCACATAGGACTATGATAGCTATTGGGATGCTCGATTTTAATGGAGGAAAGCTTATGGGAGTGGTTATAGCTCTAGTCCCTCTAAGACGATGTCATGCATGCGACTGAGGAATTTCATTACTTTTCCTCTACATTCCTTGCGCTGTTCAGAATGAAATTAGATTGTGAATTCCTTGAGGCTTCTGGAATAGTTTAGAAGGGTCCTCGAAGGGTATGAATGAATTTAGTTCACTAGAAGTGACCTTATTGGATTGATTTTATCAAATTTATGCATATTTTATCCTATCTCTAAGCTCAATTTCGCCCTACATTTTTTTATTCTTATATTGTGAGCTTTGTGATGGTTGATGAAGTTAGAGGTTGAGTGTATGTGTGAAGATAAGGTTGAATAATGATATTATATTTCATACCTATTGGAGATTCTATATAATTCATTCCATGAGTTTTCATGATTGAATAGTGTGAAAATCTTAAACATGTTACTGAATAGAGCAATATTGGAGTTACTATTGGAGATGAGTTGGAGAAGTTTTTGTATGTTGCTAGAGTATTATAGGCGATCCTATGATATTTATTTTGCATGAGGTGTTGTTGCATGTATCACATAGCCATGTGTATTATGATTTTATATGTGTTATGTAAAATTATATTATTGTGAGGGTATGATATTCAGATTTGTGTCGACATAAATTTTACTATTGGAGAGAACATATTTTTTGCATTGTTTTTATACTTATTTGGTGATGATTGCTTGTCGCTGAGATAATTTATGCAGAGATGATTTCTGGTTGAGCATACTATCTCATGATCTAGTTTTAAAATATATGAAAGGAGTTATGCATGGTGGTGAGGAGAAGTGACGTCATGGAGGTGGAGCAGTGATAGTGAAGCTTCAAATAAAGGAATATTTTTCTCAATCTAATGGTGGTTCGATAGTCCAATGGCAGTTGGTGGAGGATTGATTGATCGTGGTAGCCTTGAACATATGGTATTCCATATAGATCCATAAAGAGAAGAGTATTTTGAGTTGATCGAGTAGTATCAATTTTCCTAGCCAATGGTAGTTGACATGTTGTATATGAGGTCAAGTGGCCATGGTTATGGGAGTCAAAAAACTATTTAAAATATAGATTGCTTGACATAATAAAATTCAAAGCAGAGAAGTAGAAATAAGGGTGGTTTTTCTCCTCGAAGGGTTTCCACCAAAAATATTGTGTCTCTTGTGTGGATGTGCCTTTGATTTGTTGATTATTGTTTATGTTACTCACATGGTTTATGATTTAGATGATTATATGTTATATGTATGAATAATATAATAATTTTTTGGTGCATATATGTATGATTTAGTTAAAAAATAATAAAAGGAAATATTTATATATACATATCACACTATTGATTCACCCCCGCCCCCCCCCCCTCTCATTAGTGCTCAAAGGTTTCCAAGAATTACTATCAGACTGGGGCTCTTGGTTGCAGCTTGATTGCTGGAGAGTAAATAAGGGGTTTGTTGGAGTAAAACTATAAAATATAAACTATTTTCTTATGGATTTGGAATTTGGAGAGCTATATGTGAAGGTTGTCGTAAAGATACAATTGCAGAATTTTTTTTGCAACAAGATGTTCAAGCACGATGCATAGTCTATGAAAATATTCATGATGGTGATAAGAACAGGCTAGTGGGTTTGAAATGTGCCATAGAGATGTGGGACAAGATAAAATTCATTTTTGGAGATGGTACCAACAACAATTTGGAAATATAGAATAATAGTAACAACAAGAAGAAATAAAAGAAGATCCTCCAAAAAGAAGAATCTCAACCACAAGAATCTCATTATTCTAGTGCACATGATTTAACAAATGATGAGAAGAGATCAAAAATTCATTTTCTGCAAGGTATAAATCGTGATGATTTTCTGTTGAGTTATAATTTTGATTCATATCTAGATCATGTTGAAGCACGTAGGGAAGATGAGAATGTTGTTAAAAGTATTAGATTTGAGATTTCTAGACTAACATATACATGCAAGGATCAAGAAAATTTGTTGTAGATCTATGATGATAAGGAGGCTAAGCAAGATTATGAGCTTAAGCATTAATTTGGAATAATTTGAAAGAGTTGAGGAAACCATGAGGAATCAATACAAATAGAAGGAATATGAATGTGTTAAATTAGAAGCTTAAGTTGTTTCCTTAAGAAGGCAGTGAAAGATGGAGAAGAGCATCGTAGCCTTGGATAATTTTCTTGAGATGCAAAGATCACCACTAGATAAATATGGTATAGGATTTAAAAAAGGTGAATGTAGTTTTCATGCAAGTAAGAACACCAAAGAATAACCCAAGAATCTTGTATCAAACAACACCAATAATAGAAGTGAGATCTAAGGTAATAATAAGAAAATCGAGTAACTGATTAAGAAACAAAAGAATCATTAGCAGAAAAAGAAAAAGAAAAATTAGCTATCAATCAACTAGCATAACCGACAATCGAGAAGTAAATATCAAGGAGCACCTACATTCATAATATATTTTTCTCCTAGGGACGATCGTGACAGATCTATAATATTTTCAAGGAATGAAAGTCCTTTTGTTCCTTATGTGCATAATGTAGAATTTTACAAGTGTCATAAGTTTAGGCATGTTGCAATAAACTACTGGAGGAGATGTTATAGACCATATCAATAGACATTCCAGCAATTCCAATAGCCAAGGAGAATGGCCAACATGTATACTTGTGATTTTTATGTTTATTTTTATTTACGTCACTTGTTTGGTCATAAGGCATTTGATTGTAGATATAAACAATGCAGTAGGAGTGCATTTCATTAACGATTTACATCTGGCATGAGAAGTATAAGAGTTGATCGTCTTATCTATATGGAGTTCTATACTTTCCATAGATTTGTCCATATGGAAAAATATTGTTTTCTCCCCCGTTACTCAAGGAAAAATTGACCAAGGTAGAAAAAACCAAGAAGCTATAGCACTGAAACAGTGAAGGAAGAGGACAAGCAGATCAAAGAGGAGAAGGAGCTTGTCAAGGAGGAGAAGAAGAAACCTAAGACCATATGGAGGAAGTGTTGAAATTCAAAAATAAAATGCAACACACACACAAGTGTGGGATCACAGGTCACACAATGATGAGTCCTAGGGATACATTAGTGTGAAACCAATTTATTAAATAAATTGGAAATTTAAATTTAATCTTATCTCATAACAACTTGTAATAGTTAACTAAGTGTGATAGACCTAGTTAGCTCAAGAGTTTTGAGTTGAGGTTCTAAGGATAGGCGTGTAAAGTGATTCTATTATTAACAAGGTCCAGTTGCAGTTGTAGCACTAGTGTAGTATGGGTGGGATTTGTTATCTCACAATAATTATGTTAAAATCAGTTTAACTAGTTCTAACTGTTTGATGAGCTAGTGGAAGATCAACTGAGTTAAAATAGATTTAATTCGTGTGTAGTGATCTATCAATTAACTGATGATTCATTATTTATAGATGCATGCATCCTAATTCTGGTGGATACCCATTTGAGACAAAGGTTCAAGGATAGTAAAATATTATTTGTATTTTAGGAAAACTGCCTAGGTGCAGTTATAAAACCATGGGAAGCCCATGATTAATTGTGAAATAAAGGAAGGTTGAATTTCCTTTTTAATAGGGGTTTAATTCTCTAGGGATTGCGTAACCATGATAGGACGAGGGTAGGTTGATAATTGGCTATGTGTTTTTCCATTTTTTCCAAGATAAGTGTGAATAAATTGGTAAAGTGTATGAGGTTGTGGTGATCACAAATACATTGTATTGTTTCTTGATTCCTTGGTTGATAATAAGATAAATATGGATGGGTTTTGAGCAGTTTCTTTCCCCAGGAATATCTGGTGTTGTGTATTGATTTAATTATTTCTCTTACTTGCATGTGATTGAGTGATCGTGTTTTATATTCCACAAATATTGTATAAGGATTTAGTATCTTTATTTAGTAAATTGCATGATCGGATTAAGTGCATTGATATAATTTCTACATGGTATTATAGTTGTGTTAGATATTTTATACATTGTATTACAATGCCAAGAATCACAATAGTGGAGAAGAAATTGAGCTTGTGTTGAACATTATTCAAACTTGCAAGTACTTTCCTTGGAGCTATAAGAGGATCAAGATGTATTTCAATGGCTTGAGACTCAAATAGGCACTCGAGGGCAGTTCAAATTATATTGCATGGAATGACAAGATGGAGGTAGTGTTGGAGGACAACAGTTTGAAGGAATTCGTAGATAATAATATGCAACGGTAGATGCTCAACTTCTCGATGCAAGGCAGAAGAAAGTAGCAAAGGAGAGGAGGATATTTTTATAGGGAGTTTGAGATCACATTGTCTCCATTCTCCATGGAAAGGAAAATCCATATGTTATGTGAAAGGCCTTGAAAAATCTATTTCAAAGTAGTAACGACCATAGAAAATTCACACTAATGGAGAAGCTCCAGAAAATAAAAATGAAAAAGAACAACAAGGAGGCTCCAGGATCTACAGCGGGTGAAGCTTTCGGCTCACAGTTTGAGTTGGACTTCTCTGTCATCGCATGAATTGCATCAACTATGATGGGATCTATCTGGTACTTAGATAGTGGAGCATATTTCCACATGAAGGGAAACAAATAACTCTTTAGTGGCTTGGAGGAGAAGTATCTTTAGATGCACATCGAGATGGGTGATGACGGGAGGTATAGCGCTACTGGGATTGGTACCGTTACTTTCCAGAGACATTGGGGTAAAAATTTCTTCTTAAAAGATGTCATGCATGTAACAGGCTTGAAAAAGAATTTAGTTTCAATTGCTATGTTGGAGGATCTTGGATATGATGTGGTTTTTAGTGAAGGAAAGACATTCCTTTGTCACAAATCCACAACACAGGTAAAGAGGATTGGGGCTCATGTGGATAACCTCTACAAACTTGATGTAGATGGCTGCACAACACTGAGTAGTAAAGTAGGGAAGGTGGTGAGACAGGATACACGTGAGTTATGGCACAGGAGATTGGGCCATCTACACTATGGTGCTTTGAGTATCATGTAGCAAATTTCTACATGTCTTCTAAAGGGTACTCTTGTGCAAATAGACACATGCAAGGGATGTACCATGGGGAAGTATAATAAGGCCACCATTCATGAGAAGGAGTACCAAGCATCAACAATCCTTGAGAGAGGCTAGTTAGACGTGTGTGGACCATTCTCTATGCATCCCACAACAAAACATAGGTATTATGTGATTTTTCTTCGTTATTTTTCTAGAAAGTGTTGGATCTTATTTCTGCAGAAGAAAGATCAAGTGTTCTTTAAGTTCCGTGAGTTAAAATCAATTGTAGAGAAAGATAGAGGGAATAAGGTGAAGGCTCTAAGGAGTGACGATGGCGGTGAGTATATCTCTAATGAATTCAAGAAATTATGCATCAAAGAAGGAATTTAAAGAGAATTGATTTCACCTAATAACCCACAACATATTACGGTTGCAAAAAGAAAGAACAGATCAGTTGTGGGAGCATCATGAGTTGTCGTTGCATCTATGGGTAGAGGCATGCAACACAATGGTATTTGTGGAGAACAGGAGTCCTCATAAGATACTTGGCATGAGTACACCAGAGGAGGATTTTTCAAGTAAGAAATCAGATGTTTCATATTTTAAAAATTTTGGCTCATCTATCTATTTCCATGTGACCAAATATACTAGGAACAATCTGAACAAACAACAGAGGTTGGGATACTTTTGGGGTACATTGATACTCCCAACAACTATCAGGTGTGTTTTCTAGCTAACAGGATGAAAGTTGTTAAGAGAGATGTTAGATTTGATGACGAGAAAGCCATGTGGTTTTCCCTTGAGAGGGAGATAGATTTGCATGCAGATAAGGAACTCTTACTTCCAAAGGATTAACCTCACGATGTGGAGTAGCCATAAGATGAGGATCATGGAGTGGAAGAAACCACTCATGTAGAGCCATCCACCAGAAATGGTAGGAAGTGCATCAGAGAGGCTGGCAGATTGATGATAGATGCGACAGAGCATGTAGGAGCACCTACATCACAATGCAGGCAGAGAAGGTCCCTAGATAGGTGCACTAGATACATGGCTCTTATGAGTGAGAGGATTGTGATAGAACAATCCTCTTTTGAGGAAGCACTATAGAAGCCAACATGGGTTGTTGCCATGGTTGAGAAACATGACTCCATTATCAAAAACAGTGCATGGGAAGTGGTCCCAAGACCATTGGGAAAGCCAGTGGTTGGATCCAAGTGGACCTACCAGGAGAATCATGTAGCAGATGGGAGTGTGGAGAAATACAAGGCTATATTTGTGACCAAGGGATTCTCACAAGTAGATGGGATTGGCTATGAGGAGAATTTTGAACCGGTTGGAAGGTACTCATCGATTAGATCTATCCTTTCACTCTCAATGTAGATGGATTAGAAGATACATAAGATGGATGTAAAGAAAACCTTTCTCAATGAATCTATTGAGTAAGAAGTGTACATTGAGCAGCCAGAAGGTTTTGAGACCTTTGACAGGGAGTTTCATGTGTACAGACTCAAGAGAGCACTATATGGGCTGATGCAAGCACCTCATGCTTGGTATACCAAGATCGACATCTATTTCACCAGGTTGGAATTCAAATCGAGTGAAGTGGATGCAGACCTATATCATATTTTGGTTGATGGTAAGATTTTGATTATTTTCCTTTATGTAGATAATATTATATTTACAGGTGATGAGAAGCTCATAAATTCTTGCAAAGAGTATCTTGCGAGAGAGTTTGAGATGAAGGACATGGGGCTCTTCCATTATTTCCTAGGCTTGGAAATATGGAAAAGAGATGGGGAGATATTTGTAGCTGAGGGAAAGTATGCCAAGGATATTTTGAGGAAGTTCCACATGGAGAGAAACAAACCCATGGAGAATCATGTTGCAAGTAACTCGAGGAAGGAGTGTACTACTTCAGATGAAGTGGTGGATGCTACTCTTTACAAGCAGCTTGTGGGTTCACTTATGTATTTAGTGAGCACATCACTAGACATATGCTACACAGTTAAGCAGCTTAGTCAAGCTATGGTTAAGACTACCAAAATCTTTTGGAAGGCAGGAAAGCATGTGTTGAGATATGTTAGGGGCACTATAGAGTATGGATTATGGTACATACAGACAAAGGGAGTGAATCTTCAAGGCTTTACCGATGAATATTTTCCAAGTAGTCCATCAGAAAGGAAGAGCACATCAGGGGGGCATCTTCAGCATAAGATCAACATAATTTTCTTGGTACAAGAGGAAGCACAGATCATTTTCACTCATTTCAGTTGAGGAATATTACATGGAAGCTAGTCAGGCTCCTTTTGAGGCCATCTAGATGAGAAAGATACTTTTTGGTTTGTTCATTCATCAGATGGATCCGAAGATGATACATTGTAATAACGAGAGTTGCATAAAACTCCTAGTTAATCCAGTATTCCATGACAACTCCAAGCATATAACATCTGGTGCCACCATCTTAGAGATTGTGTTCAGAGGCGCATTTTGTTGTTGTTGTACATTCCCACGGAGGATCAGGATGTCGATATCTTGACGAAGGTGCTTCTGAAGAGAAAATTCGAATACGACAGAGGCAGGATTGAGGTAGCAGATAATCCTTTTCTTATTGAGAGGATGTCTTGAAATTCAAGAATAAAATGCAACACACACACTAGTGTGGGATCACAAGTCACACAGTGATGGGTCCTAGCGATACATTACTGTGCAACCAATTTATTAAATAAATTGGAAAATTAATTGTAATCTTATCTCATAACAACTTCTAATAGTTAACTAGGTGTGATAGACTTAGTTAGCTCAAGAATTTTGAGTTGAGGGTCTAAGGATGGGCATGTAGAGTGATTCTATTATTAATAGGGTCCACTTGTAGTTGTAGCACTAGTGTACTGTGGGTGGGATTAGTTAACTCACAATAATTGAGTTAAAATCAGTTTAACAAGTTCTAACTCTTTGATGAGTTAGTGGAAGATCAAGTGAATTAAAATATATTTAATTCACCAGTAGTGATATACCAAGTAACTAATGATTCACTATTTATAGTTGCATGCATGCAAATTCTAGTGGATACCCAGTTGACAAAAAGGTTCAAGGCTAGTAAACTATCCGTTGTATTTTAGGAAAACTACACTGGTGCAGTTATAAAGCCATGGGAAGCCCATGATGAATCGCGCGATCAAGGAAGGCTGAATTTCCTATTTAATAGGGGTTTAATTCTCAAGGGATTGCGTAAGCAGGGTAGGCTGATAATTGTCTATGTGTTAGTCCAATTTTTCCAAGATTAGTGTGAAGAAATTGGTAGAGTGTATGAGGTTGTGGTGACCACAAATCCCATGTATTGTTTCATGATTTCTTGGTTGATTATACAATAAATATGGAGGAGTTTTGGGCAATTACTTTCCCAGGAATCTCTAGTGTTGTGTATTGATTTACTTCTTTCTCTTACATGCATGTGATTGATTGATCATGTTTTATATTCTACAAATATTCTAAAAGGATTCAGTATCTTTCTTTAGTACATTTCATGATCGGATTGAGTCCATTGATATAATTTCTACATGGTATTATAGTTGTGTTAGAGATTTTCTATAGGAAGGAGTAAATTCTAGACATAGGACTATGTGATAGGGTGCAAACATGCAATATTCATAGATACCTTATAGAATTATGAAAGGAAATAATGTTATCGTATTAACTATAAATGTAACCTAAAAATGAGAAATATATCCCCAAAAGCTCCTATTTTTATGCAAAAAAACATGAAATGACAATTTAAAACTAAAACTGGTGATGTTACATTACCCTTTTTTTAGGGTATAAATTCCAACATTTTTAAGCCATGGTATTAAAAACAAAAATCATGATCACAGAAAACCTTAAAATTTCAACAAATTTCAACCATGCCATTTAATATCAAATAGCATGAATACGAAAAACCTGAAGTTCCAACATTTTTCAACAATGAAATACCTGAAATTCCAACATTTTTCAACCATGGAATTAAATCTGAATATCATGAGTTCAAAAACCCTTAAAATTTCAACATTTTTTTTTTTATCATGGCTAAAATAACATTAAAAATCAACACATAAGAGTAACTTTACCAAGAGCCTTTTTTTTCAGCCTAAAATTATAGTTCTTTTGAGAAATTACTCTATGATAAGCTAGCCCATTTTCAATGGCGCACTAAAATTGTAATATTTCTTAACTGTGGCTCATAAGATCATCATTAGTATACAGAAAATCATGAAAAACTAAAAATGATGTAATTTATTTAAAAAAAAAATTGATTATATATATATATATATATATATATATATATATATAAACTACTAAAAAAAACTATTTTCTTTTTAAAATAAAAATTTATTAGAATGAAATTTTTAAGATAAATTTAAAAACAGTTAGACAAAATTATTTAAAAATTAATAATTGA
Source organism: Pinus albicaulis (assembly GCA_034641835.2). Classification (NCBI taxonomy): domain Eukaryota; kingdom Viridiplantae; phylum Streptophyta; class Pinopsida; order Pinales; family Pinaceae; genus Pinus; species Pinus albicaulis. The sequence goes on along the minus strand of CM076575.1, from coordinate 1,746,884,859 downwards.
AGAAAATTTTAAAATTTATTTGAAAAAAATAAAAACAATAATTAAAAAACACATGTAAAAAATAATAATAAAATAAATAAAATTTTAAAATAAACATATATTAAAAAAAATTCAAAACATTTTTTTGGGAAAAATATACAAAAATATATATTTGTTATCTTTAAACAAGCTCAAAAAAAGAAATTATAGAAAAAATAAATTAATTAAAAAAAGAAGTTATTAAAAAAATTAAAATAAATATCATATATATTAAAAATTATTCAAATATTTTAAAATTGAACATAAGTAAACTATAAAATAGCAAATAAAGAAATAAATACAAATATTTAAAAAGAAATAAAATAAATAAAAAAATAACAAATAAGTTAATAAAATTATATGCTAAATAACAAAAATAAAAGATGAAATATTAAATTATGATATGTGGGATAGGGAGATGCTTGACATTGCCCCTCCACCCACACTCCGCACAACCACACTACTTATGTCGTCATCAACCTGATTGGCCACATGGGTTGTGCGGTCATTGACCTAGCGAACTCTGTGGGTGGAGGGGAAATGTTTAACATCGTCGACTCACATAAAACACATCTTAATTATACAATATATGATTCCATAGTCCATAACCATAGTAATTATTGTTTTTGGATTGTTATTTTGTACATAGATTGAGTAGTGTCCAATATTTCGGGGGAACAATCCACCCATCATTAGGGACTAACGAACCAAAAAAAGACTGATATTGGCTAGTACCTTCATTCTCATTCCCACCACCATCCTACCCATAAATTTTTCATTTTAAAAAGCCTATTTTCTAAATCCATTTGCATTTATAATCCCCAATTCCTATATAAATAAAAATATAATCTTAGAAAAGCCATTAAAAATAATGGTTATTCCTCGATCCAAATTAATAAGGCTTTTAAGGTAGTTTTTCTTCCTAGCTCTAAGAATCCTCCTGCCCACACCCCTAGAGCTATTATTTCTCTTCCCTATATTAAACAAACCAGTGGTCACATCTCTAACATTTTAACAAAGAAAACCCTTAAAACTCTCTTCAAACCAATCAAGACCTTAAAAAATTTATTCAGAGCCCCTAAATAAAAATTGGATCCTTTGCCATGCCCTAAAGTTCATAACATTACATGCTCATGGGACCATTTTTATATTGTCTAAATTCATATACCAATAAAACCTTGTCTAAAATAACAAATTGTTTATACTTATGATAATCAATTTCAAAATATGCAATTGGTGAACACTCCTTCAACTCTAAACATATCGCATGATTTGTCCAACCTAAAAGCTTCGTCTCTACCCACTTCTATTCCACTAAAATCATACCTAAAACCCTCAATATTGAAAAATATCCAAATAACTTGAATCATGAAGAAGACTACAAATTAAGCTATTCTTGGAAGCCTTTTAATTAACAGCTTTAAACATTGATCTCCATCTCAATTTCTCATGTCTCATATTCCTTTTTTTAATCTTTTACATTTTATTAATTATATATTTTTAATTATTCATTTCATTTTTAGTAATTATTATCATTATTATTTCTAGTAATTATTATTATCATTATTTTAATTAAATTTAGTATATTTTTCCTCTCCTTATTTTTCTCTTCAATAAGTTAGTGAATAAAATTTTGCAATCATTTTGTTAGTTAAATAAAAATGGATTATTTTAAAAATAACATAATTTTTTAATCATTAATTGGTTTCTTAAAATTTAGATAATTTAATAAACTATTATTATTCAATAAATTAAAAATTTCAAATCTTATTTTTAATTTATATGAATGTATTATAACGTTCAATTTATTAGGAATCCATTATAATATATTTATAACGCGAAAAAAAAAAAAACTCATTAGTTATTTTGATTAACCTTAAATTTGTTGAATTTATAATGTCCCTCTTGACCTTGCAATCCAACATTTATCTTTGCACCTTTGTAATCCTATAGACTCACTCATTCTTAATTACTATGTTGAGGATAGGTGGAGTGTACACCAAAAATGTTGGACTATTCAATCTATATACACAATAACAATCCAAAAACGACAACTACTAACATATCTTAATGTTTTATGTTTTTAGTTTTTATTTTTACTTTTATATTTATTTTAATCAAATTTTATTTTATTTTCTTTATTTTTTTTTATAATTTTATAAATAAAAAATTAAGGTTTTTTTTTTCTAATTAAATATCTTTTTAATTAATAATTTTATTTAATAATTTTTAGAGTTTAAAATTTTATTTTTATTTTTTAATTTTTTCTTTAGATAGAGCTTGCAGGAGAGCACACAAAGGGGAGCAAAGGTTCTAGTTAGGGTTTCATGTTGGTAATTAACACATTTTTCGTAGCAAAAAGATTTCTTTTGGAAACTTCTATACATTTGTTTCAAGCCTACTAAGATCAGATACAATTGTTTCATCAGATGAGTAGTTCTAGAGGGAGGGGGGAGACCTCCTCCTATCATGAAGTCACCAAAGGGAACCAGTCGAAGCCTGAAAGTGTGTAGGGAGGTAACTCTAGAAATAGTGAAAGTTGAGTCCTATGGACCTAATGGCAAGCTCATATGCAGAGTTGTTGCCTTCCCGAAGAAGTTGACAACCCGAAGTTTGTTATACCAAACAATTGCGTGGAAGAGTCACACAAATACATGAAGGACCATTATATTATCTATATGTTCATGGGAATCCAATGGATCTAAGTCAGGTGTAAGGAATAAGGAGCAACATAATTGCATCCTAGGGCAAAAGGAATTATTATAGTGATTTTCGAATAGTTGAAGGATGGGAAGAGGGTTTTTGAAAAAAAGCTTTAATTGATGAACAATGTTGGTTTGTTTATGAGGTTTTAGTAGGAGTGTTACAACGCAGGGAGGGGAGAGTTCCTGACAACCCCAATACGGGTTCGACTCTTTTCTCCTATGGATGAATTCAGGGAACTAGATATATTGGAAGGAATTGGAAACATAATATAGAAATTCGTTAAGGCTTCAAAGATAACCAACAGGCGCAAACATGATTCCTATGTTAAAATTATTGTCTATGTGAATATTTTTAAGCCCCTACCTACATCGATAGATTTGGAGTACCAATTTGATGCTTAGAACTAACCTTTGAACTCCGAGCACATTCTCTTCAAGTGTCACCACTGCCATGAGCATGGTCACCTAATTCGAGATTTCCCTCTTACAATGGTTGGGAAACAAGTGTGAAGAGAGTTGTAAAATAATGGGGGTTTTCAAGAGGTGTCACGTCATCATCGGAACTATGGGACACTAGAACAAAAAAAAAACCTAGGCTAGACCTTAGGCATAACCCATCAGCGGTAAGAGAAGCAGGAGCCATCTAACACATCAGGGAAGAACTTGTAGGAAACTACCAGGAAGCAGAGTGGTAATGATTCTGGAGCGATCATTGAAGACAATCCATTCATCCTCTCATGGGTAGAACTCCTAGAGCAAGTGCTAGCTCTTGAACAGGTCTCCACTCGTGAATAGTCAATGGAGGTGGAAAACCTAGCACAAATTAAACATAAATTGTTGGAGGATCCAAGTTGGGACTCACACCAGAAGGAGATATTGGCGAATATGACCTAAAATATTGAGGCAGAGGACTAGCAAGATAACCTAGAAATAGATGAGAAAACAATGTTGGAATTTCTAAGAATACGAATTAGGGAAAAAGTGCAATCTATGTTAGCGGAACTAGTTCACCATTTTATTCATTTATATGGCATTATTAATAGCATAACATAACAATGTTTATAAAACTCTTATATATACTAGAAATTACCCTTAAAGGTGAAAAGGTACACTGAGGGAATAGAAGATTTGATAATATCCTCTCACCACAAATAGAGTCAACTAATTTTTATATGCATGCACATAATTTCTATCAAACTCTCCACTACAAGTGCCATGAGGTGAGCCCATTGCTCACAACCTAGACGTGGGCACAAAGTGTTCAAAAACCTTTCCCTAAGTGTGCCACACCCAACTATCTATCTTTTATAAGCCACGTGATGATGCTATCCCTATATTTCTATTAGGGCATGAGATCGATTTCTGTCAAGGTCCTAGATCCCAATAACTCATATTCCAATTGTTGCCCCTTACCATTTGGGAAAATGTTCTTTTTGGAGACAAATGAATGAATTTGTGAAGGAGAAAGAAAATATACCCTAAATCAAGTGGGAATAGGGATCTCCTCTCTCGTTGATAGGTAGTAGTGATAAGCATCACATTTGTATTATCCTCATCATGTGTCATGCATTAGGCTAGGACAAAGAATCATACATCTAAGTGAAGGGCATGCGGGAATAATGCGAATGGAATATTGAATAAACATCTATGATTTCCTTGACAAGAGAAAATCCAAAATAGGAAGTGGACTGACACTCTTTGAGGATTGGACAAGTATCCAAGACAAGAGTGGTCGAAAAAGACCGATATTCTTTGAGGATTGGGAATCCAAAATAATAGTAGTCCTATAAGGACATACCTAGTGAACATCCGAGTGGGGTATCCCTCAATTCAGAAAGGAAGTTTCCAATACACCCACCCATGACCCAATTTAGAAAGAAAATTGCTAATACACCCATTCGTAAAAAAATTGGACCTTTTAGGGATTGAATATTGGAAAAGAATTTGATTCTTGAAAGTTTCTTTGGAAAATAATTTGATTCTTGAAACTTTTCTTTGGAAAAGAATCTGAACCTTTTTGAGATTCATGATTGAAAATCTTGCAAAGGCCATGCTATTTTTCTTTCATCCTTATCAGTTTAGTGTCATGTCGTTTTTCCAATAGCTATTGAATATTTATGGAAAATCCAATATATACTTCTCATATTTAGGGAGAAATTCTTGCCAAAATATCATTTTTTGAAAAACGTATACCTACGAGGATTTGACTTAATAAGGCATTAAAGTGTTTTAATTTTTCCACTATTAGCAGCATCGTAGCCACAACATGTAGCTGCATTTATTAGTAGTCCATAGGGACATGTCCCTTGCATTTCCTACATCCCTTCACTCCAGGGAGGGGAAACATAGATGTCTCAAGGCATCAATGGGAAATAAGAGATAAACAGTTTGCCATCCATGAGATGTCCCACTGTCTCCAGGGGATGTCCCAAGGAATTTTCATGTGCTACAGTGATGCCATGCTATAGTCAATGGAAATGGGGAGTGCCACTGCATGTTTTAACAATTTAGGGGTTTTGTAAAACTCCAGTTTTTATCCCATATTGATTTCTTCTATGTCATGGAAAATATCATGTTCCATGCCATTTCAACAATTTCTAGAATATGCTAGGATGGTATATATTTACTTAAGTACCATAAATATGTTTTCAATTTGTGAAAATTGTTTACGAAAGAGTCCAAAACTTCAACAATTCCATAGAAATCAACACAGAAATAGTTTCCATAAAATCCACTAACATCTAAAATTCATATAAAGTTAATTCAAAATAATTTGACATTAACTACACTTAACAACAGTGTTGCATGACACAAAATTTGGAAAAAAATAGTGAGTATATAAAATCTGTCTCGACAAAAAATAGCTGAACAATAATAAAAAAATGAACTAGAAAACCTAAAGAAAAAAATATGACTTTTTCAATGCATCCGCTATTTTTTTCCAAAATTGTCAAAGGGAGTATTTTTGCCTCAATGACTCATTTCAGGCAGATCTCATCAATTAATTAGTGGTTTATGAAAATATTGTGTAAAAACGTGTTAATTAAACCAATGGAAGTCATTGCAAGCATTGTTTATGCCCATCTGATTCTTTATCTTAAAGGATTAAGCTACTATGACATACAGGGGAGATTTTTCAGGCACTTGGATTACTAGCTATGAATCAATGATTTTTATACACATTGTATATACTCGTTTGTTACATTCATCTCACCATATCCAAAATATTATACAAGACGAAAATTATCTAACAAGGAAAAATGATGCATATGAGGATGTCATAGTTCACTTATTATTTCCAATAATCGCCACAATAGCAGTGTCCAAATATGAAATGTTGGAGAGGATTGGAACCATGACACTGAAAATTTTCTCTAAAATATGGGAGAGTGGCAATCACCACATACTCAAAGTTTATGATGACCTAGATAGGTGTCCCAGGGTTGTGTTTAAAAGACCAATTTCAAATGTCGGCTTCTCACCGTGTTGACAATAATATTTTTCTTCAGCTTCTCCTTCAAAACATTAGTGCAAATCATGTGAGAAGCATACCCTGCTACCTTTCATTATCCCAAACAATATTTCCAACTCTGAAAAAAGTTTATCTGATATATATATAACCTTTATCCCACAATAAAAGTATACATCTACTTATTCATCCCAATCCACCTGCATCCAAATATCTTTTTGGTAGATGCTAGAAATGGAAATCCATGAAAAGAAAACTGATGAGAGGCAGATAGGCCGCTACCAGAGTGAACATATGAAAAAGGATTAAAATCTTGGCCAGGTGTGCATTTTTGAAATGTTTGTATGTCTATAGGACTTTATTGAACGAGTATGTCAATCATTAAATTATGCGTTATTTTTACTTGGGAGTACTCTTGCGACCCAAATAATGAGTGGAACTTCGGTTTATTTCATCCTACTTGATTGATCTATTGAAATCCTGGTGAAGGGAATTCCTGTGCATCTAAAGCTTTGTTTCTTAATTGCGTCGAACTACCTGGGGCCAGAAATTCAAGACTATGTTAGTGCTACTTAGATGTATTTTATATAGAATAGTGTACAAAAACTGAATGATCTGTAGCCATAGGCATCAACAAATTACCAATTGGGAATGATACAACCTGTAAGTTGTAGGTCAGAGTGCACTTTTTTCTACCACGAATTCTTGTTGAGGATTCGAAATAGGTACCAAATTTACATATTTCCGGGAATGAAACATAACAACATGGTGCAAAAATTCATTATCAATAGATTCAATCTCAGTAGATAGCATATGTCCCTTCATGCATGCCTCTTTTGGCTGAACCTATTCCCTGATGGCAAGTTCAGGCTCAACTCCCTTCATATTTTGATTCTTTTCAAACATCTCAACCTGTTCAAACCCCATTGAAAAAACAATCACTAAGAGAAATGAAGGAACACCTTATAAGACCTCAAGTTGGGGATTCAGAAATTCTGACACACAATGTTGATACCATATTGGCATCTGACCATGTTCAAACCCCATTGACACACGAGGCACTGAGCATGACACAAAAAAAATTATCTAATAGGGTTCAAATATAATAGAGTTTTTCTTTGAACAAAGTAAGTGACCTTTCTATAAATAACTTGAAACAAAACCATCATCAATACTGGAAACTAAGGCCTCAATGAGATGAGATGTAGATGGCTCTTGTATTTATGCAAAAGTAAAATCTTCTTCATTTAAATCAGGCGTGTGAAAATCCCTATAAGGTGCACTGGCTACCTCTGTAATAGCTGATGGAAACACGTTATGATAATATGACTCCATATGATGTCCAGAATGATCATCCAAAGGTTGCATAGCAGAATAATCTCTTGCTTCATCTTGGTTCAAATAAATAGCTTTTGTAACAAGGGCGTGATACTCCTCTTATTTGGTCTCTGACTCATTTTTTCCACTCCATAGGCTCTTCAGAAGTTTCATCGTCCTTCAAATTTCAAAGAAATAAAATGATCTTTCTCTGCAGCAATCAAGGCGTTTGATTTGGAGTCTCTGTCGATAATTCCTTTCCCTAAATATGGCATTGGAGAACAATACCTCTACGAATTCTACAGATGCAATGGATAGCAGTAGCGGGAGGCAACCAGAGGTGTAGGGAGAGAAAAAGTGTTTCTCGTTGGAAAAATTCAAGCTCTTTGAGAATGTGGAATTTTCAACAATATTAGAAGTAAAAACATCTTCTTCACGGTTTGCACGCGAGAATTGGGAGCGGGAATTGAAATTAATCTAAAATTTAAATTAAAAGTTAAAAATTAAATGTTAATAATAATATTTAAAACAAAAAATTATATATATTATCAAATTAAAAATTCAATGAGGTATTAAATTGTATATAAATTATTTAATAGGTAAAACTTATAAATTAGTAGTTTTATGAATTGATATTTATATGACTCAAAATTAAATGTGGTTTTTTCTTGTTTTAATATAGACATAAAAATGTATGATAACATGTCGTTTCTTAAATTTTGACACTTATTTTTTTTTTTCACTAAAATTCCACCTATCGCAATGAGACCAATTGCCTAGATTAAGCATTATGAGAGGGTACGACCAATGGACGAATTTATATTGAGCCTTTTATCTTTACTAATATTTTCACAACATTACCAAATTTTGTACACTAGGAATAACTATCAAGGCGTTTACCAATGGATATGAAAAGGGCCTTAGAATAGGAATATGGGCACCATTATTATTCTTTTCAAGATAAGAATTAGTATGAGGGAAGGTAAAAAAGGCTTTTATTTCTAAAATGAAGATTTTCATGCTCAAGGGCCATGAATTTGGCATTGAACAACCACATAGATCATATCTAAATAATCTTAGGAAAATATGGGATATCAATTAGATTAGGAATTTTTTTACACCATGTATAGGATTTCAGGAATGTACTTTGGGTAGGAGAGGTAAACAAGGGGATTAGGCCTTACAATAAGCTTGTTAGTGTCAAGGGCAATGAGCTAGACTTAAAAACCACATAGATTTTTTTTAAAGAATATTTGGTCTCGAGTTGGGATATGGGCACCACAGGATTATTTCTCACCACATATCGGAGGTAGTGTCTTTGTTATGGTTAGGAGAGGAAAAAAATTCCTTTGTCCCTAAATTAATCTTTGTCATGCTCAATTTCCATGAACAACACGTGTAGATGGGTATATGGGCATTTAGTAAGTTTTGCATAATAATAATGGGTCCCATGGCCTTTACGATGGCCAAAGAAGGACATTAAAGAAAAGGGAGTTAAGTCATAGATAATTAGTGCCCATTAAAAAAAATTCAAACCACCACATAAATTATATTCTCTAAGGGATATTCATTAGCCTCTAGAAGGGGTGTGTGTGCCATTTAATGGTTTTGCACACTATGATTTGGTCTTCGAGCCTCATCATTAGACCTTAATGAAATTAGGAGGTTTTCAAATCACATATGATTCTTACAAGTGTAGGCTTGGTAAAAATACAAATCTCATAAGGGGCTTAGGCCTTATTTGAATCTTTGATGATTAAGCTTTGGAAGTAGTTCTGAAAGAACAACACACAACCTCTATAGGGGATCTTAGGAAACTATGTGGGATATTTAGTGTCATTGGTAATTATTACATAGGAAGAATGGGTCTTAGACTTGTAGGATTGAAGGGATGAAAAAAATGGCCTCAATCCAAAATTTAAACTTCTTTGGCTAACATTTCATGAAAAATACCATAAATAACTGCAATATAAATCATCTTTGAGGAATTTTAGGCCTCCATCTAGGATAAGGGTTCCATTATGAGGTTTTTCACTCCATATGTGGGAGCTAGGTATTATATCTTGGCCAAGGAATGGAAAGGGGACTTAAGCCTAAAAAAAGTATTTCTCATATTTAATGTCCATGAACATAATATTATAATGGAAATATGGAAACAACGAGTATGTTTTACATAATAAATATGGGTTCTATGGCCTCTATGATGGAAATGGAAGGAAAACAAGATCATTAGTCCCTAAAAAAAACTTATTTAGTTCAAGGGACCTGACTAAGGCCTCAAACGTCGACCACACATATCCTATCTAATATATATCTAGCCTTTAGGTGTGATATGGGTGCTATTTGAAGATTTTGGTGACATATTTAGGTCTTAGGGCCTTTAATTTTTTCCTTAATATCATTGTAAGTATTTTTGCACCACATATGGAACCTGGGGCCTTAACCATGGTGAAGGAAGGATCATAAGGTGCTTGGGTCATATTTGATTCTTCCCATGATCAATCTTCTTGAACAAGTATTCTAATTACTACATGGAACATATCTAGGTGATATTTTGCCTATATGGGGGATCTTTGTCACCATGGGTATGGTTTAAATGGTAATAATGGGTCTTGGGGAATGTAATATCTTGAGGGTAGGGGAAAAGAGGCCCTTAGGCCCTAAATAAAGCTTCTTGAGTTCAAGGAACATGAATTAACCCTCAAACAACCACATATATACTCTCTAAGGGATATTCGGATTTCAACATGGATATGGGAGCCATGGCATGCTATTATACATAAATAAAGAGCCACAATAATTGTTAGTATGTATGGGTTTATAATAATAGTGTTTGCACATTCTAAGAATGTGAATGCGTTAATAGAATTCTTGAACATTTTTGTAATGCATGTATCTATAGAATAATATGGCTTTAGATTAAACTTCTCGATTTATATCAATTTACCATGTATAAATAAACATAATTTGAATTCAAATTAATGAAATCATTCTCTATGAATATAGTGCAATAATCGACCACAATATGTAATAATGGCACAAAAAACCCATAACAAATAGTGTGTTGAGAATTAAAAATTACTAACATAAATGACTAATTCATATACTTGTTGTACTTGTTATTTGATCATATTTTTATTCTTGGAGTATAATAGTCATTTATGTCAATCATTATCAATTTTGCCACTTATTATCTAGTAATATATTTTAATCCCACACTAAACTCATCATTTAAGTTAGTCATTTTTAGTTTAGTCACTTTTATTTCTAGACTAAATTAGTCATTTTTAATTTAGTCACTTATTATCTAGTCGTGTATTTTATTCATAGACTAAATTAGTCATTCTTAGTTTTGTCACTTAAGATTGCTCAAATTTAGTAGTATTTCACTTGAAATAATTGCGCTGACTAACTTTTTTAGTCACCTAGTCACTAATTTCATCATTTTCTACTAGTGGAATAGAGATTTGGCTCAACCAATCTATGGTTGGGTGGAACGTGGAAGTCTGATCTCTGGTTGGTTTTTACACCCATTAATGAAAATCCCATTCCTTTGGTATTGTTATGCAATTGTATTAGTTATAATTTGGATTCTATTTTTGTTGTATCCATGGTATTTATGTTGTTATTATGTTGGTTATAAGAATTTATTTTGCCACTGATGATGTATGGCTCTATCCATGTTTTTACTTGTAAATTAATTCATAATGTATCTATGGTAAAATATATAGTATTGCAAGTAATGATGTAAGGGAGAAATGTTTCTTAGCGATTCACAGATAAGTATGAGGCCCCTATATTTAAATCTATTGTTTACACCTATATATGTAATGTTTGTGATATGTTAGATGAAATTCCTATCATGGCTAGGAGGGTTTCATATGAGATCCTGATGACGTGATTGCTTTTGTAATTTTTTTTTAAAATTTTACTTATCATCTCGTAAAGTTTCATGAATTTTTGTGTTTTAAACTGGGCTCTGGGGCGAAAAAGGTCGCACAAATCTCGAAGTGACAGGCACAAAACTGACCAATTCAGGCCCTGACCGCATGCTTCCGCTATTGTGCCTGCAAATATAGGCTCCATGTTGTTACGTTGCCTTGGCATGCCTGGGGCTATGGTCCAAAATGGTTAAAACGTTAGTCTCCCTCAGGGGTCAAGGGTCTAGAAGGTTGGATTACCTCCTGGGGATGTAGTTGATGATGTGTGAGGTGTGTTTGTCTTGTTTCCAGCAATTCCACTTCCTTAAGTTCATATAGGAGGTTAAATCTCAGATTAATAGCCTTTAGTCACATTTTTACCCCGGTTGGCTGGTTACTTGGGTAGATGTAGGAAGGGGGTGTTACAAAGAATTTGTAAAGAAAATAAAAATAAGAGAAGGTAAATAATGTATTGTGTGGATATATGTATTGGATTATTATTTTCCATTTTATTTCATAAATAAGTTCTAATACCACATGAGCCCAAATCTCTATTACACCAATGAGGTAACAACCATGAAAATAAACTAAAATAAGCTAAGAGGGAAACTGAATATGTAATGCATAATCGAAAAAATAATTGTTGTGATTCGTAAGATAATCACTTTGGTAATTTATCATTTGAAGTGGGTGATGTCATAGGTTCTATGAGAGCTATGTGTTCAACATTGAAGCCTATGTGCCAACCCATAGCTAAAGTATAACAAAAAATTGCTAAGATTTTACAAAACTAAGATGTAAATAAGACACTAAGGATAGAAAGATATGCTAGGCCCCTTTGGGTAGGAGATCAAATTTGGGTGAATTTAGGAGATGAAGTGTCGAAAATCATACAGCACAATCTAGAAATAATAAGACTTGCAGCTAGCATTAATTAGTAGTAAGGCAGTTTATTGATAAGACTCATAGATAATATATCCATGAAGACAAGGAATACAAGTAATATAGCATATTAGTATAATTGAATCAATTTGATGATAAATTTTGAAATGTAACCATTATAGACAAAGGCCCAAATAAGGTGGAAGATATGAAGTATGAAAATAGACTGATACGTGATACAATTGATAAGAGATGGCCAAATTGCTTACCAATTGGCATTGGAATTCACATAATTGTAGGTGCTTGTTAAATTTCAAAAAAAAAATAAAAATATTTTTATAAATGAGGAATCCCATTGACTTCAAGCACAATTTGTTTACCATAGAAACTTAAGTATTAGTCACTCAGTCCATACATAAAAAAACATCCAAAAGTAGGTATCTCTAGCTATGATTTCGAAATTAAATTAGGTGACCACGTTCATAATAGGCCATTATTATAAAAAAAAAAAAACTAAACTAAACTACCTTGAAAGGAAAAAGGGTGATGAAACAAAATTATATAGATCTCTAATAGTTCTATGGTTATTCCCTTTCCATAAACCTGTTTATGGAGCTACGATGAAGGCTTTTATTAGAATTGATATATATATTTTTTACATTAGATCATAATTTGAGAGCCTTATTCCAACCTTTATATAAAACAATGCCATGTGAATATTTACTTCATAGATTTTCTACTATAATTTATAGATATTGTTGTAATATTATTGTTACCATTTGTAGATATTTGCAAAGTGATTTTTTATTGTTAATTTTTTTAGCAAAACCACTAAAAAATAAAATCCTTAAAAATAACTCATAATAAAATAAATAACAAATTTACTATAAATTGGGGTTATTGTGGGTGGTTAGGAAGAAAAAGTATTGTCCTCCCAACCTAAGTATAAATCCCTACTAGTGACATGATAAGCTCCGATGCTTTCTTTATTGGAACATGAAGACATCACACAATCCTAGTGTCCATTTACATATTTAATGTGTTGGAAATCACATGAGTTAGTTAGGAAGTGTGATGTTGGAATCACAAGTTTCATCTCTGAAGTGTGTAAAGGAATTTTTAGTGTGTTGAATCCATTTATGCATTCAAAAACATGTTAACACATTTTAGATTAAAAAAAATCATTATTTCACCAAAAAATATTCTTTTGGATTCACGCTAAAAAAAATGTTAAAATAGTTAGATTGTGCCCTTCTTATAACCATTGTCTAGTACTTCTACACTTTGGCCCTTTTTCGGGCATATTTTTTTGGTCGATTTTGTTTGAAATCCAACATAGATGTGAATAAATCACAAGTTTGAGCTATGAATTTTGTGTGAAATCCAAAAAAATGTGATATAATTACAATTTCTAGCTATGAAGTGTGCACAAATCAACTTTCATAGTGGTTTTCCAAATCTACAAACATAAAAATAAACTGAAATGAGTGTATATACATCGGTGAGAATAATTAAAATTGCAATATTAAATAATATATATCAATGTAAATCAAAAATAAAAATAATGTACCATAGCAACAATTGACTCATAAACTACACACATTCTTTCAAAACCATGTACCATGCCATCTTTCAAAATTTCATCTATTCGTGTAGTTCCATACTTTCTTTCCTGCAAGTTTTATACCCCATAACAAATCATATATTTAATATAAAAGATTTTTTTGTTCCATTAATTATAGACGGGGATAAGTAAAACAAGATCGATAGATGCTTACGAATTCCACAATTAATTTTTGATATGCCAACATATACTCACAACCCATATTTAATCCAATTTCAATCAATTCGCCTAATGGTTCTTCTTTGTATGTTAGCACCTGTTTGAAGACATTCAATGATGATTTTTCTAAAATAACTTAAAAAATACAAAAATGAAATCTACTTAAGTTGTTATAAGGAAGTAATAGTTACTCACAAACTTAGATATCAACCCTTTTATTCCTTTTCGTCTTGTTTTATGTGCTGAATGGGTTCCATTTTCTTTTATTTCCTGCAAGAAAATTCTTGAAAATTAATATTTAATGCTAAATTTTTTATGTATTGTACCTAATGATCGAAAAATTCAATGACTAAATATTATATTTGAAGCACGTTTTTGTTGATATTGCTCCACCTGCGATGAAATTTTGTCCATTTCTTTGACCATCTCCTTGTACACCTTTTTGGACATTCCTGCTGGCATATTTCTGATATCAACGCGTTCATCTTTTGAGATTTTCATAATCTTCCTAAAAATGTAACATGACAGTAAACTATTTAATTTTTATATTGATATATGAAAAGTAAATATAACAAAAGTGATATTTATAAATAATTCTAGAAAAACATTTAAAGGAATATTAATTTTTCATTCCTTCTTTTTTGGTGTTGTACGTTTTTGCTATTAAAAGTATGACATGTGTCATTGACCAATTCTTTGGAAACTCTTCCTGTAGTTTAGATAAAATTTGGTTATTGGAATCACTGGATTGTTTTTTTATTGTAAGTGGAAAGAACGTCTATACATTCATTCCAGTATATCCCTCGAAATTTTGGAAAAAAATTTCCCCCTTTCATTAACCTCCAGAACCACTCCAGATGAGCTAAGGAGCAATTCATTTTCATTTGCATGTTCTATTTTTTTTCTTTTCTTAGAACAACATTCCTTTTCTGATTTGTTGGTCCATGTAGAACATTAAACAGATGTGAATTAATAGACTGTTTGACACATGTTATCTAATAATTATAGGTATATTATTAATGAAAATTAAAATACGAAACTCATATTAGATCGATAGTATTTTTTCATTCACCTGATTCATCCTTTTGCAATTTTTTCATCAATATTTTATGCTCTTTTGGTCCTAGATCAAAAATAATCTTATCGAGCTTCATCATTTTGTGGCTTTTCATGATACACAGTAAACAATACATATTAGTTAAACTTACATATAGTTCAAAAATAATAATTTCTATAAAAAATTTACAAAGAACTTGCCTTTTTTTCTTCTCTTGATGTGTTATCAGTATTTTTTTTACTTGATCTCTTGTCAGTCATTTATTTATCAATCTGAAACCTATACCATATCATTCATTAATATATTTATAAATAAATTGTCAACTTTTTAGGTAAAAAATAAATCTCAAGAAATCAGTGTGCCTTTCATGATGTACGCACCGACATCGGTTTGTGGTGGTATTGGAAACACACCGCACAAACATTATAATAGACCATATGGTGCATGGGGGTATTATAAACACACCACACAAACAATGTAATAGACTGTACGGTGCTATCCTCGTAACATAGAGCACGAGTTCCCAATTTTAGATATGGCACACTAATTTAATTTTTTATTTTTTTAATTATATAGTAGTTGCATGGTGAGTTGTATAATATAACACACCGGTGCACTAGGTTACATAGGGTGCACCGATAAAAAAAATCCATTTTTTCCAAAAATTCACGCAAGGGCCTAATGGATTGGGATCCGACTATGCAAGTCGTCCGGTGGGTTGGATGTCAATCTAAAATGAAAAGGAATAATTTTGAAATCATAGAAACAAGGAGAAGAAAGGGAAAAAAAAATGAAGGGTTTAGGGTAAAAATGTATAAAAATGCAGAAAAAGTAAAATAACTGCAGAAAAAAAAAATAAAAAAAATTAATCATGAGATTGTTAGAAATTCTATGATACAGGGTTTGAATAACCAGAGGTTTCGTTTCTGATTTTCTGAATACTTCTATTCCAATGTATTTCACTGCTCCACAGTGCTCTCATGCTCTCTTGCTCTAGGTATGTCTCTTGCAAATTTCTGGCTGAAAATTTTGGCAAAAATAGTGAAATAATGAAAAGTGTTTAGTACTTAAAGAATTATTTTATGAAATTAGATTTTTGAAAATATTTTTCCGCCCATTTTCAATTTGCCACTTTTTTTTCACTTAAATAAAATATATTTGCGCTTTTTTATTTGTGTTTATTCATCAGTGGTGCGTCACTTAATAGCACCACACTGGTGCATCCATTTGTAACACTAGCACTGGTGCGCAGTAACTAAAACGCACTGGTGCGGTTATATGTACAATAGCACCGATTTTTGGTTAAGGCACCGAAATTAATTTTTGGTGTGTACACCAATATTTAGTGACCTCCAACCATAGAAATTGAGAATTATAATTTTTTTTATTCTTGAGAATAAGAATTAGAATTAGAATTGAGAATTGGAATTGGATAAATTCTTGATGGAAATAATTTTTCTTCCAATGCATTTTGTTTATTGCAAGAGGTCCCCACTGATTATGTGGAGAGAATACAATGTGGGGTGTGTGAATATGAAATACTACAGGGCCCTAGTGGGAAATTATGGCATGTGAACTTGTGCTATGCTAAGACATGGGAAGTTTTCACAAATGGTTGGGAAAGTTTTGTTTATGAGTAGTTTATTGAAGTTGGAGATATTTTAGCTTTTAGACATGTTGGAAATTTACATTTTGTTGTGACAATATTTGGGCCATTTCTTTTCAAAACTATACCTCATCTTCTTTCAAAAAAAAAAAAAAAAAAACTTGAACCTTTCCATAACCTGCAACAAGAAAAGGTGCCCCATAATATGCTTGCTGACCCATGATCTTCTTGCTCATTCGTAAGTTCCTCCTCCATATTGGCATCCAATTTCCTCTTTTCTCCTATGTGATTTCTATCTTGATCTTAGCAAAATTTATACAATCTCTGTTTTACAAGAAATTGACCTTTAAAGTTCTGGGAGAAATGTCAACGAATCCTTCATTCTACATTTCTTAGCAAAAGAAGACCACTTTTCAACTAGATGATGCAGTTATTACATGTGGAGGTAATGATATCCCGTAGAAAATGAGTATAGGGTTGAGCAGAGGAAAGACATTACAAAACGGGCTATTACATTAACTTTTCAAATGGAAATCGATTTGCAGGTGGAAATATGGTAGCTGCAGGTATCTATGCTTTTCTTCCCACAAAAATGGTCACTGAATTTCCATTTATAATACAAGCAGACTTTTTATTGGTATCATCCATAGGACCACATCTCACACAACTTATATATGCCATTGAGGTTCAATTGAAAGCTGAAGATGTGATTTTATGCAACGTCAGCTTTCCCGGTAAAAGTTTATGTAAGCCAACCGAAGCTCGGACAATACTCCCAGCTACTTTTAAACGCATTCTGGAGAATATTTCCCTTCATGGGGCCTACCAGCCCAATCAACAATGTCAATTGATCTTTCTCTGTTGTCCTTAAGGGAGTTAGAATCCTTCCCTTCATGGTGCATCTTGGCTTTATCAACTGCCTCGATTGATCTTTATCTAGTGTCTAATTTTTCCCTGTCATCCTTGTTAGAATGAGAATCATTACCTTCATGTGATATCTTAGCCCATTCAAGAGACTCAATTGATATCTCTCTCGCATCCCATAGCGAATAAGACTCCTTGCTTTCGAAAGACCGTTTCACCTTTCTAGTCACTAAAGCGTCGATAGGTATTTCTCTGCCATCAACTCTGCTATTCCTTTGTCCATCATGGGACCTCTTAAAACTATCGTCGACCTCAATCGAATGCTCTTTGCCGATCTCAACCTATACTCCTTTTCTCCTTTTGTACTTTGTCGAGCTTTGTAGTCATCTGCATCTCTGTAAGTGTCTTTGTCCATATTTCTATTTGAATCACTCATTTTCTCTCCTATAAACTTCTTAGCCAAAATTTTAACTCTCGTATTTTCAAATCCTCATCTCATTAGAAAAACTCTTTCCCATGATTCAAACCCTCTGCTGCTCCAATACTGCACTTTATAGAATAACCCTTTTCTGGTGCGCGGGGTTTTATAGGAGCACCAGTGCGGTTTCGTAATATCGAGGTTTCTGTTTCGGCATGGTGTTTTATGACGCATCAGTGCGGAAGAGTTTTGAAGCATCGGTGCATCTTAGTACTAAGATGCACCGGTGCATGTTATGATGATAAGTGCACAGGACTGTATAAAGTTATTTTTTTTTGTATGTAAGATCGTAATAAAATAATGATAATTCTAAAGTACATGAATTTATTTGCATTATTTTATAAACTTTATTATGTTAGAAGAATTCATATTATTCTAGATTTATATTTTACAATTATTTACAAATTTACAAATTTAAATATTTCAATAAAATCATTTCACATTAATACAATTAAAATTTTACAAATATTTTACATACAATTACAATTAAAATTACAATTACAATTAGAACTACAATTACAAGTACAAGTACAATTACAATTACAATTACAATTTTACAATGTCATATAAAATTACTATTAGAATTAGAATTACAATTTTAATTTTACATACAATTACATTTACAATTAAAATTTTACAATTACAATCATTTCACATCAATACAATTAAAATTTTTAAAAAAATTTACATACAATTCGAATTAGAATTAGAATTAAATTTACAATTACAATTACAATTACAATTTTACAATTTTTCATATATAAAATTACAATTAAAATTACAATTACAATCATTTCACAAAAAAATAAATATTACAATTATAGTTAAAATTTTATGTTAAATATTCTACATACGAGTACAATTAAAATTACAATTACAAATACAAATACAATTTTACATACAATTAAAATTAAAATTTCAATTACAATCACAACATAATATTTAATAAATATCATGGTCATTTAATATTAAATTAATTAATAAAACTCACGATCATGATATACATTGTACAAAAATCATATTCAACTAAAAATCACATTCAAATTCGCTAACATCATCGTGATCATGATCATATAACAAAACGCAATTAGCATTATATAACATCATCAGAACACAAACATCAAATATACATCTGATGCCAAATAACTTATGCTATCACATACACATCTATCAGCTACAAGTTGCACATTAAATGATCATATCTAATATGACCTAACAATATACACATCATGATGATCACCAACATGTAAATTAAGTACAACTGCAACATGAACATAAAATACATGGACCATATATATATATATATATATATATATAACTGAAAAATGTTAAAAATATACAACTGTAATATAAATTTCATAGATCAGCTGGTGGTACAACATCAATAACAGTACTAGTCGAGGCCTGCTCAGTCAATGGTGCAGCCTCAATGGCCGATGGTCCAACCTGCTCATGATAATGAGTACTGGTGGATGCTGCAGGCTGCTGACTGGACATGGCAAATGGTTCAACCTCATCTCCATGATTACTACTGCTAGATGCTAGTAGAGGCTCATGCTCATATGGCGCGGCGCAAAGTGAATGATCATGAGATGATGAGTCGCTACTCATGGATTGTTCATCATGTGTTGCGTCTCTACCACGTCTGTAATGTGCAACAGTCCTCCTCAGCCACGTAAGAGCTATCATAGCTCCTACAAAATTCCATATTAGGATGTACATGTCACACGGCATCCCTCTCCACATCTGTAATAGCCTATCATCGGCCTATATGTATCTGTAATGAGCAGGCCTACTGCTTGCCTCAGTAATCAATGCACTGAGTTGGTCGCCCAACTCCATCCTGTATCTAGTACCAAGTCGATCGTGCCTAGCAAAAGGCAGTACTGGTACACCAGTAGGAGCATGTATCTCTGCACTGACCTCCTAATGATCCTCGGCATCTGGCATGCCTTGATCGTCATCAGGATCCACACCTGGATCATGTGGTGGTGTCGACATGTCCTCCCCATAAGATGAGCCAATGTTTCCAAAATATATACAAGTAAGCAACAATATGTTATCCTTTCTCACAAAAAAATAATAAATCAAAAAATAAATAAATTAATTAAATATTACAAGTTAGGAATTTGTGGCTAACTCTTGGGTTGTTCCTCTAAGATAGGAGTTAGTTTAGGTAGCTCCTATATTGGTGTGTGTTTGGTTGAGAAATTATCTCAAAAAGGTGTTCAAGATAGCATGTAATATCTTGAGACACTGTCTCCTCATCTATTTAATTGTAAAATTACATTCTTTTAGTAATGATAAAAATATGTGAGGAAGTTGTGAGACTGGAGCCTTTTCTGCCATTATTTGGTGTCTGGTTTTTTATGTGTGTTTTTTTTATTTTTTTGAGTTAATTTAATTTTTAATATGTGTTATGAGAGATTAAGTTGAAGCTATGCTGTGTGTGAACATGGTTTTCGTCATAAAAATTTAATATTTTTATCATTATTGTTAGGTGGCAACGTGAAGTTACAGTGGCCCTATTATTGTTCTGTATAAGTACCGTTATTATCCGACGATCTCCCTGCTTCTGTTGCAGACACAACAAATGCGAATCATACGATCTCAAACCTCCAACTTGACATTGTGGTTCCCAAGTACGATAAAAAAGAGGGCAATTATGTGATGAACCAAAGGAAGACAGTCTAGGTTATAAAGAGAAATGCAAGGAGTGACAAAATTCTTGTAATAACTCCAAAAACAGAGAAGGTAAAGTGGATGAGGAGCATTGACAAGTGAAAATACACCACCAATTGTAGTCATTTGGATCAATTGGTGGGAATTAGGCATAGCTGATTTTCCACGCTTCTTCTATTGAGATGCGATAAGGTATGACGTATGGTGCAGCCCATATGACATTCCGCTAAGTTTCTATCATTCAATAAATTCAATTAATTTCACTTATTCATGATATATTTATAGAGGGATTTAATAGCCGAGGGAAGAAATTTAAACAATTGTGTTGAACACAATGATAGAGGCCAAATTGGACCTGTGATATCCCATGCAGAGTACTGAACATATATTAAGAGCTCGTTGAATGAATTAGCAGTCAGCGCTGAGATCGACCACCAAATCGTTGAAGCAATCATTATAAGGTGCAATAAAGGATTGTGGTGAAGCGACTGTTGAAAGTCGAAATTCCATATACATAAATTATGAAATGGGTAAGGCTGTAATGTTAGATACAAAAATTGACAATGGTTTGAGGTTGACCATAAACATCCATTGAAATGGCAAGCCAAAGATCCAGCTGTCACCGCCTTTCATAGCTTACAAGTCCCATCGAAAAGTGATTTCTCTGTTTGTATTTTCATATGTCAATGCAGGAGCACTAGTAATTTCGTAGAAGAAAAGAAGTAGTGATGCGGAATGGAGAATGTCATACGAAGTTGCAGCGATGGAGTGGTTTGTTTCGCTGGACTAGATATCGAATACAAACAGTAAATGATGCAGCTATAAAACGAGTTCACGAGAGGTGCCTTATCGTAAGCAGTGAAACCGTCGACGAGGAATCTGAGCATGAGGAGCTTGGGTTAAAAATATGCGTGAAAAGAATTGAATAAATTACCAAAGTGCAAAGACATTTAGAAGAAAGTGACATGGGTCGGAATGAGACTTTGACGATGTTGCATTCGTACAACAAGCCAATTTTGGAGCTCTTTTAGCATCCTCCTGCATGAAACAGCAATTTGCAGTACGCTTCCAAGTGGCTCATGCTTCTGCTGCAACCATTATGTCATCACAGATGTTGGAAATCAGACATAGTGACACTGTGCCAAGGTGTTCAGGCCATCTCTACTTTGATGACATGATATAGACACAATGAAATTGTTCTAATCTACATATGGCGATATGTATGAACAATAGATAGAAGGGACATGAGATAACTCCCGAATAACAGCCTGTGATTTCTCAATAAGCCATTCAACAATTGTACATGGTTGGTCAAAGCCAAGTCTATCTTGGAACGCATACAAGCTCATAATTGTTCCCACATATAGTCTTATTCTGCGGTCTCTAGGACCTTTTGAAGTGAGTACCTGAATGTGCCGATCTGTGCTTCCTGGAGGTCGAGAAATCCAAGGTCCATTGAAGTGTCTTGTTGTCCTTTTAATAAGTGGGAGAAGAGATAATGAGTGAAGAGAGTGCTCATATTATATGTTTTTCATGATTTTCATGGAACTATGTTTTGAGATTGGAGATGACTTTATGAAAGGCTTACAAATGTAAGTGCCCAAACGTTCTAAGAAAAGAAAAAGGAAATGGGTGCCAAGGTATATTTTAACTCATTATTGGGGTATCTTCACTTTTAGGTCATCAAGTATTTTGAAGACAAGTGCATTGGATAGGAGAAGATTTTTATTTTTTTCATAAGCATGAAGCTTGTAATAAGTGGAGTAATAAGTTGTAACTTGGAAAAATAAGGTGAAGTTTTTGTTTTTGTAATTTTGGAGAAATAAGTGACTTTGTGGAGTGATAAGGATTCACCTTTTTTGTAAATTTGGAGTGATCAAAAGAAAGCTCACTGTTGTAGGAGGTTGAGTCAGTTTTTGAAGACATTTTTTTCAAGAAGTTCTAGAACTTTGATTCCATGAAGATGTTGTGAAGTTGAATGATTATGTACACCAAAGTTTAATAAAGCATATGTTTTTTTGTGGTGATTGTGTCTTAGATCCACCCGAAATTGAATAAGGGGATCTTAGGTACACCATGTGTGTTTGTGATGGCGAGTGTTTTTATGGCTTCACGTTTTTTCTTATGATTTGTGTCTACTTTTGACACATAAATGATCTCATTTAATGCACACATAAAATTCAATGCAAGCAGGCAAAACACTTGTAATGAAGTATCTTAAAGGAAGGATAACTAAACTCAACACGTGCATCTGCGCACCTAAAACAAATAATCAAAGTTTTCAACATCAACATTCTACCTCAACAAGAAAATTCACTCAATACAATCAAGTTCATGAATCTAGAAACTCCAGCATTTCAAAGAAAAGTCTACATCAACATTCTTGAAAATACATTTAAGAACTTGTAATCAAATTCATTTTTTTAAGTGAATCATTAAAAATTCATTGTTAATGATTTTTTAAGAGGACAAGTGAATTCATTGTTTTAAAGTGAATCATTAAAATCATTGTAAGCTTTATTGGGTGAATTTTCGACGGTGTTCGACACGCTTTCTTTAAGCAGAATCAAGTGAATGCGCGAGGTATAACTCTAAAGAAAACAAGAAAAAAGTTCACATCTTCTGCAAGCGAGTGTGCGTATTAATTTAAACAATTTGCATCAAGTTAGTAAAAAGTTACAGCAAGTGAGCGTGAGTTCCAGTAAACTTGAAACAAGAGAAACAAGTTTCATCAAGCAAGTTAAAATCTACATCAAGCGAGCATGAGTATTCATTCAAGTGAGTGTGAAGTAATCAAGCAAGTAAAGTAAGAATTCAAGCAAAGTTATCGTCATCAAGTGAGCGTGAATACAAGAGTTCAAGCAACAAGCATTCTACAATTCTAGCAAGTGTTCCAAGAAAGTGCAATAAGCAAAAAATCTAGTGAGTGTGTCATTCAAGCCACACAGCAAGCGAGCCTTAATTCAAGTAACAAAATCAAGTGAAATGGTTCAAAGCACGACATCTACGACAAGAGAGCCTGAATTCAAGAGAGCAAGTTCAGATGGTGCAACACATTCAATTGTTAAAAATTATTCACAATTTGATCATCTCCGGTGATGAAGACATGGTGCAAATCAGCAAAGAAACTCTTGCTCATCTTTCACGGCATCTACAACAAATAAATGAAACCATTGAGTTTCTTAAACTAGAGTTGCAACTTCAAAGGAATGAGTTGCAAGAAAAGAGTGATACTTCCAAATCTTTGAACCCTCCAGATGATTAGTCATTCATCCAAACAACTTCAACTGTCGAAGTTGTTCCAGTTCAAATTTTTTCCAAGCCCGTCATCAAGCAATGGGAAGAAATTAAAAATAACAAGAATCGATGAGGCTTAGGATATGTCAACAATGACACCAACTTACATATCCCCGATTATTCAAAGCCAATTAAGTTTTTCAGTGAAGTATTTCTTACACAAATCACCTCAACAAGTTCTAATAAAGTTGTAGACAAACAGAAATGCACGCAACTTGAAGTTGCAGTCAAACCAAAATGTTCTCATTGTCAAAGAGCCAGTCATATGAATGATCAGTGTTTTGATCTCCATCCTTGTCACCATTGTGGCAAGCCCATTAATTCCTTAGAGAAATGTCACAAAAACCAACAACAATCAGCCAGATTGAAGATAAATTATGAACGGATCGATCCTCGGAAATGGTCATCCATAGTAAATAGATTTTCTCAGTTCTACAACCAAATACAATCACACATACTGTAGCTAACAGTGAAAAGAAGATGGTACTCTCATGCATTTTAACGGGGGATTACACCAGTGAAAAACTCCTACACTTGAAGGGGGGGAGTTCAGAAAAACTTTCTAGAGAAGTGTCTCTCCCTTCAGTTGACAAAGGGGGGAAAATGTCAATGAAATTAATGGTGGTTGCCAGACTGAAAGTATCGACAAAACTAGCAAAAGCAGCCAGTAGGCAGCTTCAGTAGCCAGTGGGCATCTTCAACGGCTAGTGGGCATCGACAAATTCGCCAGTGGGCAGTCGAAAAAAAGAAGCAATGAGAAGTTTTCAATACAAAAAAAGAAACAGAGAGTTGTTTTTGACATCATTAGCTAGTGGGCATTGAACAAATTTTGTTACTGGACAAAGGATGTTGATTTCATGCATAGGACAGATGGATCCTTTTGCAACTTGGCACGTGATTCAGTTGTCAAGAGAAATTCAGAGATGAATCAAACATGCAACTGACTCATGGTCTCTTCAGATTGCAGTTTTTTAGCATTCAGCTTTGGCGGTTTTTCAGGCAATGTTTTTTAAGGATCAACATGAGAACTTGGAAGATGGTTCCTTGTTCTTCTTTTGGATTTATCATTGAAGGGGGGAATTTTATCGTCTCTCACAAAACAATAATAAATCCAAAAATAAATAAATAAATAAAATATTACAAGTTAGGAATTTGTGGCTAACTCTTGGGTTGTTCCTCTAAGATAGGAGTTAGTTTAGGTAGCTCCTATATTGGTGTGTGTTTGGTTGAGAAATTATCTCAAAAAGGTGTTCAAGATAGCACATAATATCTTGAGACACTGTCTCCTCATCTATTTAATTGTAAAATTACATTCTTTTAATAATGAGAAAAATATGTGAGGAAGCCGTGAGACTGAAGCCTTTTCCGCCATTGTTTGGTGTCTGGTTTTTTATGTCTGTTTTCTGTATTTTTCTGAGTTAATTTATTTTTTAATACAATAATTAGACAATTTCATTACACAATTTCATAAAAACAAGCTAAATAACATGTTAGAATAAATTTAAATAAAATAGCAATATTACCTCTATCATCTGGCGGCTCATCATCTGTGAAGAGGATGTTGACACACCATCCACAATCCAATCCAGCATAAGGAAAGTGGACCATAATGAAGATATGCATCTTGTCAGCACTGGATAGCAACTCCAGTGCAACATGTGATATCCTGGCTAGAAACATAGTATTGCCCCTCTTGGGCATAGCTTGGCCGCACATGTGCATATGTGCCTCCAACATCGGCCTACGAGGCTGCTGAAAAAAAGTAGGCCTAATCTCTGGAAAACTGTCAAAAAATAAATAGAAAATATCTGAATCAAAAGGGAAGATGACCCTTCCTTGTGCATGAGCACGACATCTGTCTAAGGGTGTACAAAACTACCGCAAAAAAATGGCAGACCACCTGACAAGTTGTGGCTCCTGTACTAAAGAATCAAAATAATATAGAAGAGAGCCACTAATGCGTTGTTCGTCACTGGTGTTGTGTGAAATGGTCGAAATGAGAAGAGAGAGACACTGCACCTCCTCACTAGAAAATGCACCAACACGTAACTAACCTCCAGCGACCTAAAAATCCGCAGGAGAGAGTACTGATGCTCCAATGTATCTTTGGGAGTAAACTAATTGAATCCCTGCTACACAACCAACTGGAACCTCTGGGAATGAAGGAAAATCCACCCGTCTCATCGATAGCCCTATAGTGAAATATATATCTTCCTTGGTGGGTGTGTACCACTAGTTAGGTCCAACCTGGAGAGCCTTTCGGTGGGCATTCCACCTATAGATAAGATGTCTCAAAAACACATCATGGGCCTTTAGGGAAGTAGCCTCCTCATAGAGATTGAGGAGGCCTACATTCCTTAGGAGCCCCTGGGTAGCTGATGTAATAGGGTGAGGGTATACATGTCTCTCCCTCTCTCGTGCCTCCCAGAAGTGAACCATGTCATACTGCTTCACGTGTTGTTATTGTTTTTCCCCCTCTTCTTCGTGAATCATTGACATATTAAATATTTTTTTTTTATTAAATGGGACATGTATTTAGGAATATACATATATAATATTTTTTAGAAAAAAAAAACAGACCAGTCGATGCACCACCAAAACAGGCATGCACTGGTTCCGGTGCATTGTTTGTTTGTCACGCACTGGGGCCGGTGCCCCAGATGACATTAAACGCACCATATGCAGTGCACCTGAAAGTTTTTAAAGCACCGTTGACTATGTATGGTGTTAGAAGAGTGGTGCGGTGACTAAAATATACGCCTCAGTGCGTATAGTTCTATCAACGCACCGACTTCCTAACTAATTACATAGTCAATAGCCTGGTATTTTATGAGGTTGCACCGTTGACCCTGTCGGAATGTCGAATGCGGTGCGCTAACAAATATCGGGGAAGATACCTCCGTCAACACACCGTGTTGCTGCTATTCCACATGTTCAACGGTGCAGAAGGCTAAATGACCGCACCGCACTTTTTTTTTAAATTTTAAAATAATGCGGTGCACCTTTCGGTACCACCCTAGACATGGTACGCATACCGTTAGCACCAGTTGTGGTGTGGCTTGTAAATTTTATAGGCAGCAGCGCTTACCGGTGCGAGTTGAACGACTTCTGTGCACCGCGCGACAATTATTATTTTTCTTTTAAATGGTTAATTTTAAGGTTATTTGAAATTATAATCAGCTAGAAAGCTTAATTATGGAAAAACAAGAAAAATACCTGTATATTTCGTCGTCGAGCAGGCATATTGGCTGTAGAATTTGCAAAAGAAAATTTTCCCACCTTTTTGCAAAATGAAAGTTGGAGATTGATGGGAAATGCACAGTAGCGCTGAGTGAAATGGGTGCGATGGGAGCACCGATGTTAGTGTGGCTCAGATAGGGATAAATTGCACGGGTGCTTGAGAGTTCTGGAGCACTGAGAAAAGTGAAAAAATGGAGTTTTTTGGCCGTACTTTTTTTCTATTTAACCTTGTTCCAGTGCACAGGGTTTTATAGGCACACCAGTGTTGTTTCCTATTAGTGCATCGGTCGGTTTTTTTTTTGGCGTGGTGTTTTATGATGCACCCACGAGGTTTCATAATATCGCACCAGGAGGTTTCTGTTTTGGCGTAGTGTTTTATGATGCACCGGTGCAACAGAGTTGTGAAGCATCAGTGCTCTACAGTAATACGATGCACCGAGCAGGTGTGTATGGAGCACACAGTGTCGAGTGTGCTGATTTTTTGTGCGCATTGGTGCTTTCTCTTATAGAGTGCACCGGTGCGATTTTCGATGATAAGCTCACCGAGAGGAAAACATATGCAAAACCCTCTGCTTGCCAACTTCCTCTAGTAACCTCTGCTAGAAATAGATGTATGGGGTATTTTTATAAGGGGTTCCTAAAAAACGTTTGCTAGAGGGTTTTTTCCTTGTAGTGACAAGTGAAATTTCTAGGAGTTTGAAGAATCAATGAACCAAATTGTTGGTATTTGGAATCCTATTCCCTCAATTATAAATTATAAATTCATATATTATTCAATGTTTTCATCTGAAATGGATTGTAGTATTTGTAAGATGGATTATCATCGCCAACAACAGAAATAATAGATGGAAAATGATTTACACCAAAAACTTGCGGATGGAGTAGTTCAAAATTTGACATACTCTTTCATTATCCACCTCATATATATGAATTATTACATTATTCACTCTAAAAAATAATATGAAGGTCATCCTATGTTGAACATTAAACACCGGAAATTGCCACCACATGCTAAATGTTGCCACAATAAAATAATATTCCATTAAAAAATGCACTCTCTATAAAACGTATTGAACACTCTCCATTCTCCATATATCAATGACATATATCAATTTTTTGTCACTTCATGATTCCGACTATAATATCTAGTGTTTTCTAGGAATTCTATCCAAATTGTGTAGGTTAGGCCAACCAAAAATATATGTTCTTTAGTCTTCAATTTTGCTCAACACTGCTTCCAATACCATATAAATCACCTAGTGTGGATTGGACATGCACATAACCACCATCTGCAGCAAGATGAAGATCTGATATGGCTTCTTTCATGAGTTTTGACTCACCCTCACTGACTGTAAACACAATTTTATTCGTACCAGATATATGCAACCCATGAATTTCTGATTTCTCTCAAAGAACTAGTGTCCATCTAATTCAAGATTAGATAAAATACATGAATCATTGGATGGGACCCATTTCAGAGCTATCAAATGGCCACAAGCTGGAAGCACATCCATTTCGGGTCCGCAATGTTGTACATATCCATACAACATTCAGAGGTTGTCACCATAATGGACCATAACGCATTCAGAGGTTGTCACCAAGGCTATATCAATGCACTATTACAGAGCCTTTGCCATGCGTTATAAAAAAATACGCTTCTCCAATATGATTACGATGTCATAGAGGCTTTTCCATGTGTTAAAAAAAATGATAGATCAGTTTACGCTGCTTCATAATGCTCTGATGCCATAATTGCAACGTTCATCTAGCTTTTGTTTCAACTATGCTAACACCAATTAATGAAACCTTGATTGGAATATAACTATTGTTGGCATATAACATCCATTTGCATATATGTCTGCATATCACGAAACATATAATTTAAAAATTGAATATCCTCTTCCTTAATGCAGACTTGTCACACCAGTCATGTAGCTATCATAAAATTTATGTGCAATCACTGAGATTGTAACATTTGGCATCGTCTACAATAAATTACCTTTAAGAGAGCTCAATATTCCTTTGTCCATCTCACTCAATCATTATATTTTACGTTATGTGCCAACTAAGAATTTGTTTCCACTCTAGCATACATACCAAGATTCACTTCATTTCCCTATTCAAATGTTCATCCTCTCTGTTGCTCAAATCTCTTTAAGTAGAATTTTATCCTCAATTGTAAATACATCCAGATAAAACAACTATCAAAAAATATTGTTGACGCTGGCTTCAAAAACATCTTTTTGACTTGATATTCAACCGAGGACCATATTTGGAAATTGAAGGGATACGAAATTGATAAATAACAGGAAAGCGAGTGAGCGGGTGGAGGAATCTAAGCAGGCAAAGACTATCGAATTCGTATGATAGAAAATGAATTAGTAGTGGTTTAAAGTGAAAGGAAGGTATTTCAATTGCAGACTTCATGTTTGGAAATAACCCAGTTGAAGGCTTCAATATTGACGCATTATTTGAGCATTGTTCCAGTGTACCAATCAACCACCCCCAACGATACATCCTTACTGACCACAAAAATAAAAGGGTTTCCCTTGTTTCTCCTATTATTTCTCAGGGGATGTGGAAGTGATCTCGATAGCTCACAAAATATATGGATGTAGACAAATAATTTCCCCTCCATCCATCACTTCAGGACCCAATTAAGGTGATTTAGTAATGGTGTTCAAACATCCCCGACCACCTTTATTTTTGCCTCAGGATGGTGCCTTGCTATAGTCATATACCTTGGTGCCTTGGTATAGTCCTATACCTCACTTATAGGTACCATAATGCAAATTTAATTGCCTCCGAGGTAGCATAAATTAATCATCAAGATCAAACAATTTTATCTTGTTTTGTTGTTTCAAGATGAGAAGCTTAATAATGTCTTTGAAGGAAACTTGGAAAATGGGCACCTGCTTCAATCAAGGTGGCAGAATATCTCTACATGTGACCCGGAGAGAAATTTTGGAATTTTGAAAAAAAAAAGTTTGAAAAGGCCAAGAAACATCTTTACTATTTTTTTATTCTCTGTTTTATACACACATAATAATGAGGCTTCAGGTTCCAATCTGGCCATTGGCTCTAGTGGAAGTGACTTTCTATAACCTTGGCAGGCTTCCTAGGGCTGACTGTCACGTACATCGAGGACCGTGACCGTAAGGGTTTTAAGGGCCAGACAAAGAGAGTAAAGAGAAGTAATTCATCGATTTAAATGAAATAAAAAAAGTGATGTGTTGTTCAGTACATTTGATATCTTTGTTCAGTACATCATTTTCCCTAGGAATCCACACCGATAATACGACAAATTGGTGATGAAGGTGAAGACGATAATCAAATCACATGGTTGGTAGCTATGGGTCAATCTAAAATCTGAAGTGTGCATATTAGTTTATCACCAAGGTACCCCAATTTCGCATGCATTCACTTTTGCACCGAACACACAGAATAGGGTCCTTGCATTGCTCGCTCAGAGGAAAGTCAAGTTGCGCCCTCTGTGAGAGGATTTCTTTCATTGCAAGAAACAAATTGTTGGAGAGAATCTAATCCTTTTGTGAAATATATTATGACATTCCCATAGTACTCTCATTTGTTGTAGATTTTTTAAAGTGGATGAAATATCTCCAGCGATTCATTTTTCATACACTTTGACACTAGTATCCCTTTGAAGATACTATCATCTTTGTTATAAGAGGCACGTGGTATCCAATAAAGATCTTTGTTGCTCCCATTTTTAGAACAATAAAATATGCGTCCAGTATGGAAAATTGAGAGCATATCATGATCAAAATCCCATTGTATTTATTTACATTCTTTATTTGAATTGTAAATTGTATCCAGTATTGAATATTCATATCTTTGCATTGCATTAAATATATTATACTTATTTCTTTGACATATTGCATACATTGCAGGTTTTGCCAAAGTTTGATGCACAACTTATCCTCTTCAATTGATTATCTCTATGAAGAAATTTTTGGTGTTTCTTTCTTATGGTATTTTAAATAAGATATGGAATCATGATGTTACCACTCCCCCAGTGTTGATGTTACTCTTTTAATACTGACTAAATGATTTCTTTGCTTCCTAGAGCAGCTCCCCGTAAATTGAAGCTGTTCACTTGCTGTTCTTTATCCTTCCTCTTACACACTTTAGTAGGTTGATTTTGGTTTCCTGTATTTCCTTTTGATCCAGTTCTTGGTATGATTTGACGATCTTTCATCATTTTTTTGTAGTTCTTTAGAGAATTTGTTAGTTTGTAGTATTTGGCTTTGTGTCAAAGATTGTTGCATAGATAACACCTTAATTGACAAAGATGGGGAGGAAATAGTGTGTGTACTCTTGTGCTCTTCTTTGAATACAATTTACATTCAATGGCTCTATGTACAAGTTCATTTCACAAATGAAAATAGACATAAAATTTATTTATGTGCCTCGTGTATGATTCTCTTCTCTATTTTCATGCTTGAGGGAGCATTTTGGTTTTCTGCATTTGCTCCTAATAGGCTTTTATTTTCTTTCTCTTACATTCTGTAGCTAGATGTCCAAGTTCACGGTAGGAAAAACACTCGATATATTTCACAGGAACAAAGAACCTCCTTTGATATCTTCTGAATTTTCTCAATTTATCAACAAGACAAAATGGGCCTTTTGCACATTGCATTGTCTTCGACTCATTATTTTCATTTTCATTCTGATTCTTACCTTCTACTACATGTATCTCCAAGGCTATTATTTCCTCTTTACTGGTTGATTTTTTTGAGTTCTTCATCGACACGTTCTCTTCTTCTAGATGTTTATTCTAACTCAGTTCCAACCGAATTAGTCTCAACCTCTAACCTTTCACATTGCTTCTCTTTGTCCTTTAGCTGGTTATTCATCATCACCTCGATGCTCCTTTCTTCTTCAAGTTTTGTCCTTAGGCTAATGATTTCCTTCTTGTATTCATGTTCTCTTTCATCACATATCTACACCAGTGTCTTTAGATCTTTGTTTTCATTCTTCAATCTTTCTATTTTAGTTAAGACAATGTCAAGTTTGGCTTGTTCTTCACCAGTAGTTTCTTCATGGCAATCACGTCCATTAAGACTAGCATGCACCTCATTTGATTGAACCTTTTCCTTTTGAAAGGGGATTTTTTCTTGTTTATCTTCTCCTTCCTAACAATGCAGCCACTAATGTCTCTTTCATGCATGAGTTACAATCTATTCCAAATTTCTTTTGTAGAATTTAAATCCATTACTGTATCAAGATCATGTTCTGAAGATGGGTGTGCATTACGCATTTTTCATTGGCATTCCACTCTTGTTATTTCAAAGAGGGAGAGTATTTGTAGTAACCATTGCATACAAGTTTCCATACGCCAGGTCCATAAGCCATTAAATATGTTTTAACCTTATCTCTCCATTCATGAAAGCTTGTTGAACTCAACATAGGTACACTTTGATAGTCCATGACTCAACAAGATCATCTTGAATATATTAGGCTTACACAAAAGGAACCAGATCTGATACCAATTGATGAACCCTTGAATAAACTGAAAGGGGGGGTGAATAAGTTTAGTCCATTGAAGGAAATTAAAATTCCTTTCATTAAACTCATTAAAAAAACCATTAAATGAGCATATTAATACATAATGATCAACAAAATGAATATGTGAAAAGCAAGTAATAAGAGGGTTAGCACATCACATAAACACATAATAATAATGTACATGGACACTAGATATAAGTGGAAACCCTAAGGGAGAAAACCACGATTCTATTATTTTTGTAATGCAAAGGAAATCTCCTAATCCCTATTTCATCTGATTTTTTGTAGGTTCCAACCTAGAAGAGGCTACTACCTCAAATTTCTACAAGCTACAACATGCATGGAAGCTCCAACTTCCATGTGTTTTCTGCAGGCTAGCACCCACAGGAGGCTCCTACCTCAAACAGCTCCATCTAAACATTTGAACAAGACACAACTTGGAAGGAGACCACAATCCCCTCACAGAACATGAAAAAAATATGTTTACCTCCCTCGTTATCAACTCTGCATACCTCCATCTTTACTTATGCCTCTTCTCCCTTTAAATATTCTTCATATCAGCTCCATATGTGCACAGTATCTCAATCATCTCTCTCACATTCTGTCGCTATCTAACAAACTCACTATGCACTCCAAAATGACATCTTTTGTAGAGATAGTTTGATGATTGTTTGTATTCCATATAGGAATAGGAAGAGAATAGGATTGACACTTTGCCTTCCATTCATTCATTTCCACACACTTCATATTTTGAATATTAGTCCAGAAAATACATAAATAATCTAATAATAATTTTAGCCACATGTAATGATTGAATGGATCAACTTAACGGCAACATCAAATAAAAATGCATATCATTAACGTATCACAACAGTTCAACTTAATGCATCTTTGGCTTTTCCCTGGAGTCATCATTTTCATTAGATACTTGCCTTTACATCACAAGAATTTGGCTCAATCAATAATTTCACATTATTACAATTTCTTCATTGCAACAGTTTCACTGCACTTTTGTCTTATTTCCCTTGCTTTTCATTTATACCTTTGTTGATCCTAATCTCCTCGTTTGACATTAATGAAAATATTTCCAACACCTAACTGTAAAGGAAAAAACAATGGAAGTAGTTATGCCTAGAGAGGTAGACACAAGAAAAACAAAAGAAAAATATTTCTTTTTTTGACTCCAGAGTAAAATTCTATTGAAAATTTGCAAGGGAAAGAGGAAGAAATAATAACAGATATATAAACCACAATACAATTTATGGCTGGGGATAAATTTCATAATGTGGACTCTATTAAACCAGAGTTGTGAGAGATAAACACACTTACTCAAAATATTATTAGTGGGAAATAAAAAATAGTAGAACCCAAAAAAATTAGGAGGACACTGTTATGCATTCAAAACCAAAGAAAAATTAGCAGGATGTTGTTAAGGGTTCAACATACACAAATAAGAAAAAATGATGTAAATTTTTTTCGTAATATTTAGAGGATATTTTATGGGGGAACCAACTACAAAAATTTGTTCAAGGTTGTATGGTCACGGAGGCCTTTATCATATTCCTCAAATATTATCAGATATATATAAAAAGAGAAAGAAATTTTTTTATGGTTTTTCTTATATATATGGAACTTACAGTTATGTGTAATAGACATTAGAATATAGAGATATGGAACATGTCTTATACCCAAGCAATTAGATAGATTTCAAGCTCAGAAATGAATACAAGAATTAGCCATTCCTTAGAAAACACATAAAAATAATCATTTCTCATTATTTCTACAGGAAATAAATTTTTCCTCCTCAATAAGATAGGGAGTCAACATTCAACATTATTCACACAGGGAAATAACATTCCTCAACATTATAGCAAGCAGTGAACAGGCACAAGAATCAAACCATTCCTCGGGGATTACACCAGAGATTAACATTACAATAATTTACATTCATTTGCATTCAAAAATGCATTGACCATTACTAAAGAATACAAAGGACATGAAAATTCCATATTCCTACAAAAATCACAGTCATTCCATTCATAATGTGTAACACCCCCAATTTATGTGTTGGGATTTCAAAGTTAGACAGTTGAACTTTAATCCTAAGGGGAGTGGACCCCAAAGGATAAATAAATTGTGAATGTAATTTAATATTTAATTTGAGGAAATGAATAAAATACTGGTGTGCATGTTGACCAAAAATGAGATTTGAGATCACTTGCTAAATCCATGAGGATGGATAAGGCAACTATTCCCCACAATCCTTCAAAAATACTTGGAAGGAATTATTTCTAATTTAGATTTTGAGGAAGAATCTAAATTTCCCCAATGATGAGGAAAGTAGTTGGGAAGAGGTAAAAAGCTTGAAAAGCTGAGGGAAAGCATAAAACAACTTTAAAGAATCCCAAAAATGGGAAGCCTAGGCAAACAGGAAGAAAAACATCCTGCTATTCTGGACGCAGAATTAGAAACAGGATTTGGGGAACTATTAGCTTAAATAAGCTGCTCCTAAATAGATCAGGGGGTTGATCTATGGTGGAGGTAGTCTCAGCTCGGGGGTGAGTTCTGGGAGAAAAAAAAAAAACTCTACGATTGGGAGGTTGGTCTACTGCATGAGTGGTATGTATTTAAACCACCCAGGGATTTTATTTCCTGCAGTATGAATTGGCTACATATAATTAACTACTCTATATTAGAAGTGTAAATGTTTTCTTCCACAGAATTGGTTATCATGAATTTACCTTCAGTATTCTGTGTGATGGTAGATAAGAAATTCAACTATAGGAATTCTGGCCTATCAGTCTTTATTATGAGTAAGAGTAATCATGATAAGAAGAATTTTATTTGTAACTTTAATCTGCTTCAACAAATAAGAGAGGAACAATAGGAAATGAATCATTCAACCCAACTGGCAGAGAAAGGAGAAATTGTTGAAGTCTGTGGTGTTCTTACTTTTAACAGAAGTAAATAGCAGAAGACAATCTTCTACCCTCTGTATGGTAGTAAGAACAATAGCCTGGGACAGTATCCACCAGAATGTCTAAACCCAACCTGGGTCTAAATTGGGAGATATTGTACAAAGGAAATACCCAAGGGGGATTCAAGTAAAAATTTAAGCAGTTACTAGAATGAAATACTCTAGATCCTAAGAAAAACAATTATAGAAACAAAAACAATGTTATTGCCTGTACAAACTAGGGATACTAAAATATCCTGAAACAGATTCTCCAATGGAGATAATTTCAGTCAACTTTATCATGGATGCATCTAACATAGAACATGTAATATGCAAATAAACATTTCTGTAAATACATGGAAGAGTATAGACATAATACAAAGTACTCTGAATCTTCTTTTATTAAAGCAGTAGTGGAATCAATTGAAAACTTATTCAACACAGAAATATATTTCATACATGTGTTGTAAGGCAGCAATCACAAACCCTAGGAGGTATGTAACTGTCACCTGAAATTATGGTTATACATGAGATTAGAGGATTAATATGACCAGTCCTTATATAGCAAACATAAAACATTATGGAATATCACATGGGAGAGTCATAACTAGCTGCCCATCAATTTTATTGTATTATCCTGACCGCATGGGATTAATTTATGATAACAATACGGAAGTAAACACTGTAAAAAACTAGGTAGATATAAAAAGAGACTTGACAGACATTGTATATTTTTCAATGCGAGAAATAACCAATGGAAGCCTACAGTAGATATTAAATGTATTAACTCTACAGTATAGTTACAGACCTTCCTCTAGCAGGACTGGAAATACGAAAAATTTTGTATATAATGCCAATAGAAGAGAACATTATAGATATAGAACAAGTCTAAAATGAACACGATGAATAACTGAAGGCTTTTAACATAGTCAATCACTGTCCTTCGGCATCCCAACGAAATAAATATATTATGCCGAGAGCTCAGTCAAAACAAATTAACCAGAATATGCAACATATATATATATCAATCCGGAATCGATATTCACTGTTCCACGACCAAAAAGTAGCATCATAATCTTAACATGTCTCGGCAGAAATGCCGAATAAAACACAACAGAACTTAAAATGCAGAGATTACTGTCGACGGTGATAAACATCGTTCGCAGTATGAATTAGAAACAAAACTTTATCCATTATATGTCTCAGATTAACAAAATCAGAAGTTTATAGCGAGTAATGATGGCATCGTTCCATCACGAGAAATTCAGGACCCGACTTCTTGCCATCAAGCATTCACCTGGAAGCTATCTGAATAGGAGAATGCCACGAATACCGACCTGTAGGTATGAGCAGAAGTTTCAAGTTAGTACATGAAGCAACCTGTGCGAGAAATCCGCGTAGCTGAGGCTAGGGTATACACAGGGAATGAAAGACTTCACCTCAGTAAGTAAGAACTGACACCTGCATAGCCCAGAGAAGATGTATTAGAAATCCACGAAAATTTGATGGTGGTTAGAGTCAAGTGCATAAATCAATTCAAGAAAATGGGTAAATATGTAAAGGTTCAGGTATCGCTATTCAGTAACCAATAAACATTACAGTCGTTCCCCAATTGAAAGACTACAGTCAGTAGCATGCAACCAAGGATATGTAACCAGAGACGATGGGACAAAAAATCAATCATCAAGACTATTACCTGAACGCCGAGAGATTTTGGAACGAAAGCTCTTCCGCGAAATGCCCCAGGCACCGAGATGAAACCACGTACCGGAGAAAAGTTTAGTTAACTGTAAATAAAATTGTTCGACTCATAAAAATTCATAACCACGGAAACAAACGCCTGGTGAAAATATTTCTTAATGGAAATATGATTCTGGTAAATGGCTATCGAACTAAATACAAACCCCCAAACAAACAAGTTACCTGCGTTGAAGCCAGAGGTACCCACGATGTCAGAGTTTCAGGCGATTGTGGGAGAAAACGACCTCAACAGGCCGAGAGATGGTGTGGGAAGAATAGAATGAAGGAACCCCCTCTGAGAGACTTCACTCCTGCATCGATTTGCCGAGCCAAGGGATGGCCGCAACACTCGTTCTGAGAGAGAGAAAAGAACTAAGTTATGCAATGGATGAATTAAAGAACAACTGGAACCATAATCTAAAAACCCTAATCCGCCAACGCCCTACACTTGTCATCATCATAACGACGGTCATGGGGATTGGCGATCTCGGCTGAACTGTAACAATTAAATTCCGAACTTACATCCTCCATATCTGTCAACCAGGGTAGGTAGCGTACTACGGAACAAGTTAATAACCCACAGTCTCGAACACGCTTGAGGGTGAATAGCGTATCGTTCCAACGTATAGCCGGGTGAACCCAAGCCGAGGTGGCACAACCTTTATTAAAGTGGTACCTTGGACTTAAACGCCAAGATCGGGCCAAATCAACGTACGCAGAACGAAATGATGAACCTCGGAAATGCTACCAGAGTTCAGATTGAAACATATGTAAATCCTTAGGGTCTCAAATGAATATATATATCTGTGTTAATATGTGGTCTGAGAGTATGTGATCGTTCTGTACCAATGTTTCAATTTCATTAGGCCTTACGTTATATATATGTGATATATATATAAACCCAACGTTTCTGATATATATACCAACGTTTCGTCACGGCTATGGTTAGTGCGTTATACATTTTTATGATTGGTGCATGGTATAAGAGGAGTAGTCATACACATATATAAATCAGAAATATATATATATATCATCTGCCTATATATAAGTTTTATGGAAATGATCTTTATCATGTGTAGAAATTATGTCATATGTCATACTATATGTATATATATATCATATGCCCGAAGACCAAGTATATAATTGGGAAAGTCAATTAAACCTCAACATGAAGGTTATGGCCCGATTTGAT
Organism: Pinus albicaulis; assembly: GCA_034641835.2. Classification (NCBI taxonomy): domain Eukaryota; kingdom Viridiplantae; phylum Streptophyta; class Pinopsida; order Pinales; family Pinaceae; genus Pinus; species Pinus albicaulis. The sequence goes on along the minus strand of CM076575.1, from coordinate 1,746,846,124 downwards.
ACATAAGTTTGAATTTTTTTTTTTGTGTTAATAGAGGTACATTACAAATGGTATCAGAGCCCAAGTTATAAAACTGGGCTGTTGTTATTGTGCTCACTGAATTCTGAATGTTATTTTTATAAATGAATATTGTAGAGATTGTTTTTTTTTAATTTTACTGATCAATATTATGAGTGTGTACAGTGGTGCTAAAATGGCTGAAGGTGGAGAAATTTATGTGGATCTGCGTGATGAGTTTGGTACACCAGATCCCAATGCCCCGGTACTGGCTATGTTGCACAGGTTGCAATGAGAATTGGCTGAACTAAGAAGCCAGAATGACATATTGTCATCAGCCAGTAAGGAGAAGGAAAAGCTCATCAGAGAACTAACTTCCCGGAAGAGCCAAGAAGGCGAAGGTTCCGGAAAGAGGAAGATGGATGAGTCTGATGATGATGATGCTGCTAGACATCAATATAAACAGAAAAGAGAATTGCAGGGGGAATTCCGAAATATCAAACCTCCCTCCTATGATGGAGAGAAGGAGGAAGATGTTGAAGCTTGGTTGCTAAACATGATTAAGTATTTCCAAGTTTATGAATATGAGAGCAATCTGAAAGCCAGATTAGCTGTTTACCAGCTACAAGATAAAGCTACCTTGTGGTGGGAGGAGACAAAACTGGTGCATGCCATTGATGAAAAGACAGTTACTTGGGAAGATTTCCAGGTTAAGTTCAAAAATCGTTATTTGAATGAACGCTATTATGATGATAAAGCAAAAGAATTTCACGAACTTAGACTAGGACAGCTCACTATTGATGAGTTTGTTACTAAGTTTACAAACCTGTTGAGATATGTACCCTACATTAGGGAAGAAAAGGCAAAAGTACAAAGGTTTCTGAATTGTTTGCCTACAGTATACAAAGAGAAAATTGAGTTTGACAACCCAAAGACAATGGACGAAGCTATTAGAAAAGCGATATTATGCTATCAACAGTTTAAAGGAAAGGTTGAACAAGGAAAAAGCTGGTTAAACAAGGGGGAGTTTAAGGGAAAAAGACAAAAACCAGCATATTTAAAGAATTTTGGCAGAGATCATCAGCGGAAAAAGTTTAATAAACCCAAAGAGAGCCAAACTGCTCAATCCCAGGTGGCTTCAAAACAAATAGAGGGGGACAATAAAAAGGAAGGGACAGTCAGAATGAAGGAACCCTTGAAATGTTTGGGCTGTGGAGAACCCCATCTTTTGAGGGACTGTCCCCATCGAAACATTCATATGATCAGAAGAGAGCGGGAAGCGACAATAGTAAATGACATCGCCAGAAATATACCAACTATCAGTGCAACCTTGGAAAATCGGCAAGCAGAACATCAAGAAACCATGGTGGAAATGGAGGGTAAGATTTCTGACCTACTTGTTACTGTTTTGATTGATCCGCGTGCTTCTTTGAGTTACATTAGTCCTGGAATTGTAGAAAAATGTAAAATTAAACCTGAAAAATTTCAGCAGTCATGGTTGGTCCAGCTGGACACTAGGACTAAGAGAAAAGTAACACATAAATTGTCCAAAACAGCAATCCAATTAAATGGTTTTCCAACAGAAGTAAATCTGATCATACTGCCGTTAGGATCCTATGACTTGCTGATAGGAATGGATTGGCTGGAAAAGAGGAAAGCCCTGATGAATTGCTGGGATAAAACCCTGCATTGTGTGGATGAAGAAGGGAAACCTTTTACTCTAAAAGGAAAACCAAAATCCATTTCAGTAAGACAAATATCAGCCTTACAATTAAAACGAACAGCTAGAAAAGGATACCAAGTTTATGCAGTACATATGGAGGAAGTAGAATAGAAAACTGGAGAAAATCTGCTGAATGAATTACCGGTGGTAAGGGAATTTAAAGAAGTTTTTCCAGATGAGATTCCTCATCTTCCCCCCAAAAGAGAAATTGAATTTACCATAGATCTGGTGCCGGGAGCAACACCTGTTTCCCGAGCCCCCTATCGAATGAGTCCTCTTGAACTTATGGAGCTGAAGATGCAATTGCAAGAATTACTAGATAAAGGTTACATTAGACCAAGTGTGTCTCCTTGGGGAGCACCGGTCCTATTTGTGAAAAAGAAAGATGGAACTTTTAGGATGTGCATTGATTATCACCAACTGAACAAGTTGACCATTAAGAATAGATATCCGCTCCCTAGAATTGATGATCTTTTTGATCAGGTGAGAGGGGCCTCAGTCTTTTCGAAGATTGACTTAAGAACTGGGTATCACCAGCTCAGAATCAAGGAAGAAGACATTAGCAAAAAAGCTTTTCGAACACGGTATGGACACTACGAATTTGTAGTCCTACCTTTTGGATTGACAAATGCCCCTGCCACATTTATGTGCCTGATGAACAATGTGTTAAATAAGTATTTGGATAAATTTGTTCTCGTGTTCATAGATGATATTTTAGTCTACTCCAAAAATGAGGAGGAACATAGAGAACATTCGCGGATAGTGTTACAAACTCTGAAAGAAAATCAGCTATATGCCAAGTTCAGTAAATGTGAATTTTATAAGGATAAGATTCAATATCTGGGTCATATTATTTCTGAAAAAGGCCTTGCAGTTGACCCTGAAAAGATAAAAGCCATTAAAGAATGGCCAGTCCCAACTGATGTTTCAGCAGTAAGGTCATTCATGGGGATTGCAGGCTATTATCGCAGATTTGTGGAGAGATTTTCTGCTATAGCACATCCCATCACTTCATTGCAAAGAAAGGGTGTCAAGTTTGTGTGGACTGAAAAATGTCAAATCAGTTTCGAGCAATTAAAACAAAAACTTACTTCATCCCCTATACTAAAGATTGCAGATCCTGATAGATAATTTGTTGTATGTACAGATGCTTGCAGAGAGGGGTTGGGAGGAGTCCTGTTGCAGGAAAAATCAGTTATTGCCTATGAATCTCGAAAACTGAAAATACATGAACAGAATTATAGTGCCTATGATTTGGAATTAGCAGCTGTTATCCATGCGTTGAAAATGTGGTGGCACTATCTTCTTGGGAAAAAGTTTACCTTGATGACTGATCACATTAGTCTCAAATACTTCTTTTCCCAAACTGATCTGAATGCAAGGCAAGCCAGATGGTTGTCCTTTTTAAGTGAATTTGATATGGATATAAAACATATCAAGGGAAAAGAAAATAAAGTTGCTAACGCATTAAGCAGGAATGCTTGCCAGAATATAAACAGCCTTGGAAGTAGTGCACAGATCGAAGTAGAAGAATTGGTGAGAAAAGCAGCAAATCAAGATCCAAACTATGAAACACTCTTGGTGAAACTACAGAAAAGGGAGAAAACTGATTTCACTCAAAACCAAAAAGGGCTGCTCTATTATAAAAACAGGTTGTATATTCCAAATGTAGAGTCCTTAAAAAGAGAAATTTTGGATGAATATCACAAACAACCATATGCAGGACATCCAGGATATCAGAAAATGTTAACAGCCCTGAAAAAGAAGTTGTTCTGGCCAGGAATGAAGAGAGATGTGGCAGAATATTTAAGTAGGTGCATGGAATGTCAACTAGTCAAAGTTGAGCATCAACATCCAGTAGGTCTTTTAAACCCTTTTCCAATTGCAGAATGGAAATGGGACACAGTTTCCATGGACTTTATAACAGGGTTACCCAAAACCAAATATCAACATGATTCTGTAATGGTAGTAGTAGACACTCTCACAAAAGCTGCCCACTTTATACCAGTGAAATCTACCTTTGGGACAACTCAAGTAGCGAATGTGTTTCTGAAGGAGGTAGTAAGGCTTCATGGGGTTCCAAAGGTAATAGTCTCAGACCGAGATGCTAAGTTTACAACAGCCTTTTGGAAAGGATTGTTTGGAGGGATGGGTACTAAGTTGAATTTTAGTACTGCCTATCACCCTCAGACCGATGGGAAAACAGAGAGGACTAATCAAATTTTGGAGGATATGCTGAGAATGTATGTGATGGATAGACCATCAAAGTGGGAAGAGTATTTGCATTTAGCTGAATTTGCCTATAATAACAGCTACTAATCCTCTATCAAAATGAGTCCGTTTGAGGCATTGTATGGAAGAAAGTGTCGTACTCCTTTGAGCTGGAGTCAACCAGAGGATAAACTAATGTTGGGACCTGATGCCTTACAAGAGATGGAGAGAATTGTTAAACAGATACAAAGAAACATCAAGACAGCACAAGATCGCCAGAAAAGCTATGTTGATAAGAAAAGAGTGCACCGAGAATTCAAAGTGGGAGATCATGTGTATTTGCGTATTAAACCCAAAAAGAGCACACTTTATGCTGGAAGTTGTGCAAAATTGGCTCCTAGATATTGTAGTCCTTTTGAAGTCTTAGAAAGGGTGGGACCAGTGGCTTACAAACTAGCCTTACCACCCCATGTTAGAGTTCATGATGTGTTTCATGTTTCATTATTAAAAAGATATGTGCATGATGCTTCTCACATAGTTGATTGGAATGTTGTACAAGTGGAACCAGAAGGGGAGTTTCTGCCAGAACCGCTTCAAGTATTGGAGCGGGAAGAAATTGAATTGAGAAACAGAACAGTAGCCAGAGTAAAAGTGTAGTGGAAGCACTTTACTGCTGAAGAAGCTACTTGGGAAAGAGAAGCTGAAATGATGGAAAGATATCCGTTTTTGTTTGAAAAATGAACTCTAGTAGTTAAATAAAAACACCGAGGATGGTGTTTATTTTTAGAGGGGGAATATGTAACACCCCCAATTTATGTGTTGGAATTTCAAAGTTAGACAGTTGAACTTTAATCCTAAGGTGAGTGGACCCCAAAGGATAAATAAATTGTGAATGTAATTTAATATTTAATTTGAGGAAATGAATAAAATAATGGTGTGCATGTTGACCAAAAATGAGATTTGAGATCACTTGCTAAATCCATGAGGATGGATAAGGCAACTATTCCCCACAATCCTTCAAAAATCCTTGGAAGGAATTATTTCTAATTTAGATTTTGAGGAAGAATCTAAATTTCCCCAATGATGAGGAAAGTAGTTGGGAAGAGGTAAAAAGCTGGAAAAGCTGAGGGAAAGCATAAAAAAGCTTTAAAGAATCCCAAAAATGGGAAGCCTAGGCAAACAGGAAGAAAAGCATCCTGCTATTCTGGACGCAGAATTAGAAACAGGCTTTGGGGAACTATTAGCTTAAATAAGTTGCTCCTAAACAGATCAGGGGGTTGATCTATGGTGGAGGTGGTCTCAGCTCGGGGGTGAGTTCTGGGAGAAAAAAAAAAACTCTACGGTTGGGAGGTTGGTCTACTACATGAGTGGTATGTATTTAAACCACCCAGGGATTTTATTTCCTGCAGTATGAATTGGCTACATATAATTAACTACTCTATATTAGAAGTGTAAATGTTTTCTTCCACAGAATTGGTTATCATGAATTTACCTTCAGTATTCTGTGTGATGGTAGATAAGAAATTCAACTATAGGAATTCTGGCCTATCAGTCTTTATTATGAGTAAGAGTAATCATGATAAGAAGAATTTTATTTGTAACTTTAATCTGCTTCAACAAATAAGAGAGGAACAGTAGGAAATGAATAATTCAACCCAACTGGCAGAGAAAGGAGAAATTGTTGAAGTGTGTGGTGTTCTTACTTTTAACAGAAGTAAATAGTAGAAGACAATCTTCTACCCTCTGTATTGTAGTAAGAACAATAGCCTAGGACAGTATCCACCAGAATGTATAAACCCAACCTGGGTCTAAATCGGGAGATACTGTACAAAGGAAATACCCAAGGGGGATTCAATTAAAAATTTAAGCAGTTACTAGAATGAAATACTCTAGATCCTAAGAAAAACAATTATAGAAACAAAAACAATGTTACTGCCTGTACAAATTAGGGATACTGAAATATCCTAAAACAGATTCTCCAATGGAGATAATTTCAGTCAACTTTATCATGGATGCATCTAACATAGAACATGTAATATGCAAATAAACATTTCTGTAAATACATGGAAGAGTATAGACATAATACAAAGTACTCTGAATCTTCTTTTATTAAAGCAATAGTGGAATCAATAGAAAACTTATTCAGCACAGAAATATATTTCATACATGTGTTGTAAGGCAGCAATCACAAACCCTAGGAGGTATGTAATTGTCACCTAAAATTCTGGTTATACATGAGATTAGAGGATTAATATGACCAGTACTTATATAGCAAACATAAAACATTATGGAATATCACATGGGAGAGTCATAGCTAGCTGCCCATCAATTTTATTGTATTATCCTGACCACATGGGATTAATTTATGATAACAATACGAAAGTAAACACTGTAAAGAACTAGGTAGATATAAAAAGAGACTTGACAGACATTGTATATTTTTCAATGTGAGAAATAACCAATGGAAGCCTACAGTAGATATTAAATGTATTAACTCTACTGTATAGTTACAGACCTTCCTCTAGCAAGACTAGAATTACGGAAAATTTCGTATATAATTCCAATAGAAGAGAACATTATAGATATAGAACAAGTCTAAAATGAACACGATGAATAACTGAAGGCTTTTAACATAGTCAATCATTGTCCTTCGGCATCCCAATGAAATAAATATATTATGCCGAGAACTCAGTCAAAACAAATTAACCAGAATATGCAACATATATATATATATATATCAATCCGGAATCGATATTCACTGTTCCACGACCAAAAAGTAGCATCATAAGCTTAACGCGTCTCAACATAAATGCCGAATAAAACACAACAGAACTTAAAACGCAGAGATTACTGTCGACAATGATAAACACCGTTCGCAGTATGAATTAGAAACAAAAATTTATCCATTGTATGTCTCAGATTAACAAAATCAAAAGTTTATAGCGAGTAATGATGGCATCGTTCCATCACGAGAAATTCAGGAACCGACTTCTTGCCATCAAGCATTCACCTGCAAGCTATCTGAATAGGAGAATGCCACGAATACCGACCTGTAGGTATGAGAAGAAGTTTCAAGTTAGTACATGAAGCAACCTGTGCGAGAAATCCGCGTAGCTGAGGCTAGGGTATACACATGGAACGAAAGACTTCACCTTGGTAAGTAAGAACTGACACCTGCACAGCCCAGAGAAGATGTATTAGAAATCCACGAAAATGTGATGGCGGTTAGAGTCAAGTGCGTAAATCAATTCAAGAAAATGGGTAAAGATGTAAAGGTTCAGGTATCACTATTCAGTAACCAAGAAAAATTACAGTCGTTCCACAACTGAAAGACTATAGTCAGTAGCATGCAACCAAGGATACGTAACCAGAGATGATGGGACGAAAAATCAATCATCAAGACTATTACCTGAACGCCGAGAGATTTTGGAGCGAAAGCTCTTCCGCGAAATGCCCCAGGCACCGAGATGAAACCACGTACCGGAGAAAAATTTAGTTAACTGTAAATAAAATTGTTCGACTCGTAAAAATTCATAACCACGAAAACAAATGCCTGGTGAAAAGATTGAAAATATTTCGTAATGGAAATATGATTCTGGTAAATGGCTATCGAACTAAATACAAACCCCCAAACAAACAAGTTACCTACGTTGAAGCCAGAGGTACCCACGATGTCAGAGTTTCAGGCGGCTGTGGGAGAAAACGACCTCAACAGGCCGAGAGATGGCGTGGGAAGAATAGAATGAAGGAACCCCCTCTGAGAGGCTTCACTCCTGCATCGATTTGCCGAGCCAAGGGATGGCCGCAACACTCGTTCTGAGAGAGAGAAAAGAACTGAGTTATGCAATGGACGAATTAAAGAACAACTGGAACCATAATCTAAAAACCCTAATCCGCCAACGCCCTACACTTGTCATCATCATAACGACGGTCATGGGGATTGGCGATCTCGGCTGAACTGTAACAATTAAATTCCGAACTTACATCCTCCATATCTGTCAACCAGGGTAGGTAGCGTACTACGGAACAAGTTAATAAGCCACAGTCTCGAACACGCTTGAGGGTGAATAGCGTATCGTTCCAACGTATAGCCAGGTGAAACCAAGCCGAGGTGGCACAACCTTTATTAAAGTGGTACCCCGGACTTAAACGCCAAGATCGGGCCAAATCAACGTACGCAGAACGAAATGATGAACCTCGGAAATGCTACCAGAGTTCAGATCGAAACATATGTAAATCCTTAGGGTCTCAAATGAATATATATATCTGTGTTAATATGTGGTCCGAGAGTATGTGATCGTTCTGTACCAATGTTTCAATTTCATTAGGCCTTATGTTATATATATGTGATATATATATAAACCCAACGTTTCTGATATATATACCAACGTTTCGTCACGGCTATGGTTAGTGTGTTATACATTTTTATGATTGGTGCGTGGTATAAGAGGAGTAGTCATACACATATATAAATCAGAAATATATATATATCATCTGCCTATATATAAGTTTTATGGAAATGATCTTTATCATGTGTAGAAATTATGTCATATGTCATACTATATGTATATATATATCATATGCCCCAAGACCAAGTATATAATTGGGAAAGTCAATTAAACCTCAACATGAAGGTTATGGCCCGATTTGATACATAAGTTAGAATTTTTTTTTTTGTGTTAATAGAGGTACATTACATAATGGCATTTAAATAGCACAACAAGCATATATATACAATCCACTTACACACAAACCATAATATGAACTTATCTTATAATGAAAGATGTGGAAATTGAGATTAGTATCCTAACTCTCCACTCAAACTCATATTGGCTTATGCTATATTCTTTCTTGTATCTAATCACCCGCGAGCCATATTTAGGGTCTGAGGAGGTGGTTTTCTCAATAACTGCCAACCATTCCACCTTAGTGCCTTTTAATATACTAACCCAGACATCTGAGTTTCAATCATAACATAGAAAGTCTCAATTCGGTTTTGGAGATATATAAGTAACAAGAGATTTGTCAATTGCGTTACTCTTGTAGGAATAAGGGTGCACTTACCAAAAACTTACCAATGGTTCTTCCACCTGTATTCTCATTCCACCCCAAAGGCTACACCAGGCATTATCATCCCACTAGTCCTCGGTGCCTCAACCCCTCAGAATTTATCAACCAACATAGTCTCTAATGGTTTTATTAGCCCCAGGAACATAGTCACAACCTTTTGATTCTCAACCAGCAATCCCTCTCTGTTTTTTTGAGCCCGAATATTCTCATAGAATCTCTACTCCACTAAATTATTTCCTTCCTTTATGTCCTATGCTCTGTCCCCAACACAAGTGTTTTCCCCCAAGATTTCCTCCACTGTACCATCGACCTCCTCTTGCATGTTGAATCTATCAACACCACTCCCCCCATGGTTTTTGGCTCATCCACTCCTCTAGGAGCCCATTTCCTTCATTCATTTCTATAGCAGGGTTATCCCCTCCAATCAAGAAATTTTGATTATATTTTAAATACAACTATGACTGATAAGAAACTCCTCCTCGTGCAGACCTTTGAATCCATGTCCCATCTTAGGTAGGTTTTTTCTTTTTTTAGCCATCATATACATGAATGTACAAGTCATAATAATATTTATAAGAGGATTAATAAAAGGGTAGTCACACTAGTACTTCCTAACAAATTCTATCTCATCTCTTCAAAATTCCTTAGCATTCTCTTGGAGTGATATTTTTTCACGTCATCTAACCTAGAAGAATCATATAATGAAATGTAGTTTAAAACTCCACCATTCTCAGGTCATTTGTGGTCCCCACACATTACTTATTATGTTGCAAAGAAACCATGGTTAAACAAGGTAGATTATTTGTCATATACTCAAAAGTAGAAAGCACTTATTAAATATCATCATGTCACTTGTCAAATTTCAACCTAGGCGGGAAGATAACTATCATTCCTTATATATATGTATAAACTACTTTATTGATTTAGTTTTAGTTTTTTAAATATTTCAAGTCAACCCCATATTAAATAGCTAAAAAATTACACATCTCTTTTAATTTAGAAAAACCTATGAGCACTAATAAATTTTTTCTTACATCCTCTATTATTCTAACTGTATACAATTAATATAAAATTATTTTATTAAAATTTAATATTAAAATATTTTATATATAACACATTGAAATATTACTAATATTACTTTTATCATTGTTATATTAAATACTATAAAAATTACATATAAGAAGAACCGGCAAGCATGACCTACTGTATTATCTTTGAGTGTAAACATAACTACCTATATTATTTAACAGAACTTCATTGTTATATAAACATTGAATTTTAACCACTCAAATTTGCGATTGAAATATATATATATATATATATATATATATATATATATATATATATAATTTCTTAACTTAAATTAAATATCAATGATCGATGTTTCGATCAAGGAAAATTATATTACCAACAAAAATAAAATATTTTTAAGAAAACGTTAATTTCAAGTATAAATTTATCTCCAGTCCATGAAAACGATTAAATAATCTTTCGATCAAGAAAAATTATATTACTAACAAAAATAAAATATTTTTAGAAAACATTAATGACAAGTATAAATTTATCTAGAGTCCATGAAAACAATTGTGTATAGAGAAATACGTCGGAGATAAAACCTCTGACATAATTGAAGAGACTCTCAGATTCCTATAGAGAAATACGTCGGAGATAAAATCTCTGACATAATTGAACAGATTCTTCTAATGTGCAGAAAAAACGTGGACAAGTATGTATCCGCTTTCCAAAAATAATTGAAAAGAGATTCTTCCAACCAGATTTTAGAGAAAAACGTGAACAGGTATGTATTGTCAAGCCAAAATTGCAAAAAGCGCAATAATGGTTCATACAATATTAGTCAGCACTTTTTTTGGCCTCACTTATAAAACATAGCAGCAATGTTGAATGATTCCCTATCAAATTTTGGCACGTAACCATCTAGAGTGAATGGTTCCTTCCAAATTTGGCACGTAACCATTTAGAGCGACTGCCAGATGTGTGTATATATGTCCTCCAAAAAGTGCTACTCATATCTTTCATATTTATTATAAAAGAGGTAGCTTAGTAGCGTGTCTTTAAGACTCGAGCAGAGCAATGAAGAGGAACACTGTCCATCTTAAAATTGATCATTATCGGTTATATGTGTTATAATTTTTAAGGATATTTCGTTTACTAGTTGTTGGATATGCAAGGCAACTTGCCTTGAGCCGGAGTTCAAGGTGAAGACTAGTAAAAAAAATTGAAATATTGAAATAAACCAAGCTTGAGAGAGCGATGTTTTTCAAAGAATAAAATATTTTTATAATTAATATTTTTTTAATATTAATTTTCAATCGATTTCATCCCTGTATTCCAGCTATGCTTTTAACATTTTTAGTGCTAATTATCGATCGATTCCATCCGTGTATTCCAGCTATGCTTTTAACAATGACCGTGACATTGGATTTAAGATATACCATTAAACTTTTGCATTTCCACCAGAAAATGAGGTTGACATACAGCAGCAACCATGTTAGGCTTTATGGCTTTGGAGCAATAAGGTCATAGTTAGATCGTAACAATTTCTGCATGTGTAGGATGTTTTGTTTTTTTCCTTAAAAAAAAAATTGTGGATGTTTAGTGGCCACATCTCATTGAAGCCGAAGACATCTATCAATTTGTGTTTTTTTGTCAACAAATTTGGAGATGCCGTGTTGGAAAAATCATAATATGAAAAGGGATTAAATAATATTGACAATAACAGAAACTGCGCAACAAGCGTGTACACAGTGAAGGATTGAAATATAATAAAAAATTCACTGTAGATCCTGGCAACAATAATGGACTTAGAAACGATTTTCAAAGCCAACTTTCCTCAATATGGGAGAGGTCTTGCGGGCAGGGATGGAATTTGACGGGCATTTTTGCCTGTCATAACCGTTTTTCTTGATGGGTTTGGCAAAATGGCAAACGTATTTTCGACGGTCAATATTTTTCCGAAAACGTCGTTAGTTCTTATTAAGTTATTCTGCAAGTACTTTGTTTATCAGATAAAATTCCAGTCTGAGGAGGTTGTTCTGAACTTGGCATCTAATGTCCAGATTGTTGGCAACTTTCCATCTCAGTCCATCATATAAATGAGGAACGCGGTTACTACGCCTTGTTCTAAGTTTTATTGGGATAAATGATAGAAACTAGATTAAGTTAGAAAATTGAGTGACGACATTCGTCTTCCATCCTCTTAATAAATTTTTCATCATTTAAAAATTAAGTGATTATGAATTTCCAGAAACTTATTACTATAAATTATCTCGAATGTTATGTCACGATTTTGAAAAAATATATAATTTAGTGTTTTTATTTTCTTGGGAATTATATAAATATATGTTGAAGACAATGAGGCATTATAAACTTGATTTGTTAACTATTTTACATATTTCTTTTTTATTTATTTATGTGCTTTGAGTTTAATAGGAAGATAAAAGAAGCAGAAGATAACACTATTATCTATGTAACACTATTATCTATGTAAGGTGATAATGGTAGCAAATTGTTTTAATAAAAGATAACAAAAATTGCTTTGTTTTTTTAAGTGTAGATTGAATAATTTAATCAATTTATTTTTAGTGAGAGAGATAATAATTTTTTTTAGTTATATTGTAGAAATAACAATAAATAAATTTGGGTGTGCAATTTTTATGGAAGATTCTTATATTTATTTATATTTTAATCTAAATATTTATTTAATGGTCATAAATGAAAGATATTATATATTCTGGTTATGTCATATTCTAGTTATCAATATTTATCTTTTTACATTTACTTAATACAATAATGAAATCACCACACCAGTTATCAAATAACAAATATCACCATATAAATCAACCCATTAATTTTTAAAGGTAAAAAATAATAATTAACATATATCAATCATATTTATTAATATAATTGTACTGATCTTAAATTTGTCAGCTCCTCATATTTAAATTATTACTAGTTATAAAAATAAATTTATTTGTATTTTAAATTAATTAAACATTAATGATTAAAAACCAATCATTCATATAAAATTTTAAAATGTGTCATTAACCCATAAGAAAATGGTATATTAGCATTCATATATCAAAACACTAAGTTTTAAACAAATTTGGAAAAAACAAGTACATTCTTTTTCATATTTACTATTAGATGGAATCTCAATATATTACTTAGTAATTTTCTTTAATTTTTTTTACAAAATATATAATTTTATACTGTTATATGTGGATAGAGAGTTTTGTGAAATCTAGGATGATATTAAAATGTAAAAGTGCAGTTTAATTGTCTCATGTTTTGACTTTTTTGAGTAAATTTTGTGGTTCATGGATTTGTTGGATTTTAAATTTTAGTATTCCACACAATTTAAGTGCTCCAAAGGTTTTTTAGGGCATTCAATCCATTAATGCATTCAAACACAAAATATTTTCCAAAAAAAATTGTCATCAAATTTTGACAAAAAGACCAAAATATAGAACAATTAAACTACGACAAATATTAAGAGACAAAAGAATATATATACCTACTTTCCACCATAAAAATCACAACTTGGGCTTAGGCACCATATCCATAAGACATGTGGGAGGGTAATAATATTAATGGCTCTCATGACACCTTGAGCTCCTCATATAGAAGCTAAGTAAGGGAATGTCCTCCAACAAAGAAGGGTCCAATCACTACAAAGAAAATACCAATTAATAACACTTTTAACAAACCCACTTGTTCTTGTTATCTTTTTAGTGGAGGTGAATAGTCAATGAAAATTTTTTAGCAGAGTATTTTTTGAGAACATAAACCTTTAAAGTCTTGACAATTACATTTTCATAACATCCCTTGCTCTCTTGATAGTTATACATCCTCCAACTCTCAATTTTTGTAAAATACATACATTGAAAAATATGCAACATGGCAAGGAAGACATATAGTTTTCCTTATGCTTGTTATTAAGTAAACCACACATAGTTTTTCTTATGCTTTTTGTTAAATACAAGGCACATGCACATCATGTTACAAGACATGCTAGTTTTAGGGTTATTGTGAAACTTGAATTTTGCTAAAATGAAAATTTAAAAAGAAGAGGCACTCATGTGTACAATACAATCCACACTAGATTAGGCTAACATTTGATAAAAAGAACCTAAATAAAGTAACTATATTGATTCAAGTGATGCAATGTGTAGTATAATAAGTTTTCAAAAGATTGTTGTGCAATATGCACTAAACATACCAATGCTCTAGTGTTCTCTAAATAGACCATTGCATTGATGTATCTTTATACAAGGAGCATTGCATCAAGGTCCCATTAAATTATTTTATTTTGAAAATAAATTTTGAAGTGTACTAAAAATAGCTACGCATTGGTGCATAACACACACATATGCAACAAGGTAGGTTAAGATATTTTATAGAGGAAAACATGTTAGCAGTGTGCCATATACCTATGAATTTGTCAATGCATTGGAATACTAGGCACATTGGAGTAGGGTTAAAGAAAGAACAACAACCAAATTATTATTTCAATTTTCCTTTATTTCTTCACACATGTTCAAGCTTCAATGTTGTGTGAGAATATAATAATGAAAGAGGAAAACATAACATAATCCTATAACATGATGTTAGAAGATCCACAGTGTCCATTTATTATAAGTTCATTTTTTATTTTTATTTTTAAAAGGTTCAGATACTATGCATTCCATCTTATTAATAATAGTTTGTATCTCATGATCCAAAGAAATGCTAGAATATATATGGTAAAATGTATGTTTTATATTTAGATTGAATATTATATATTATATTATATAAGCCATAACATAAACCATATTAATTAATTTAATTTTGAGTTTTTATTGAAAACATTGAATAGTTACTATGTTACTCATTTTATATGTTCCATAATATCTACTTAGTCACATGTCATATATACAAACGCAATGACTTGTCAGGGTCAAGGAATTTGATTTCAGGTTCCAAAGATTTTATTGTGAGTGTTCCATGCGATTTCAAACCAACATTCAATATTTAATAAGTCATTTGTGTGTTATGTTAATTTTGTTTTTATTTAATAAGTCAATTTTGTGTCATGTTAATTTTGTTTTTCCTAAATATATATATGTGAATTTTTTTAGCATAATTTTGTTATTGAAAGATAATTTTTTAATTAAAATTTTATTGGTGAAGAGTTAATTTATTATAAGAACATCAATTTTGAAGGGAAAAATTTTAAACATAACATTTTTTGACGGTAAATATAAGGACCCAAAACGTCAAAATCTTTTGATATAACAGGTAAATAAAAATCCAAATCCCAATCCTGCTTGCCGGTCGTAAACCTACTGGTCGATTTACTAATCGAACTTTGTGTGACGTGGCCAATAGGAAAGCCTACAAATAGTTGCAATTCATGTTAAATTGAATAAAATAACGTAAAATCATTCTAATTTTGATTATTTATTTTAGTTGTGCGAGGGTGGATCATGCAGTCCCAGCAATGTCACAGTCATCTTCATGTGTTACAGTTGCACGAGCACCATGATACTAATTATTCGAAATACCACACACTTGTATGAGCACCATGATACTGATTATGCAAACCATTTTTTAATGTACATGCGATTGAACATAGAATTGTTCCTCCATGCCTTCTGCGATGGAATAGAGTTCAATGATGATTGACGTCTGACCTGTGAGGTCCGGTTATGGGAAAGTATTACATAAGGTATCCATGCCATAAAGAAAAGCTAACAACATCACCTGATCCAGCAGCATCACCTGCAGTAGTCCGCGCATCAACAGACCCCATGGGAGCAGCACCAGTTGAAATTGATATCTGGTTCTTCGCACAGCAACCCTCATAGCAACAGCCATACTTTACTAAACGTGCGACATGCCCCTGCCACCGATGAAGAACAGGAAGTGAAATGGAGGAAAGGAAGAATGCCAAAAAAGCACGCCACCAGAAGTAAATAAGAAAACTCCACATCAATTCTTCAGGAAAACAATCCATGGAATTTCTATGACCTGTTGAAATATTAAAGTCACCTGCCGTGCCTTGGGCAAGAAGAAAAAAGAACAAAGTACAACAGCAGTAGCAGCAGCACAGAGTTTTGAGTGCACAGCACTCTGTATTAAAGAAGAATGAAGAACGTAAGGAGAATAATTTACTGATGATGGGCCGCAGCCAAGTATGACAGAGAAAGGAATTAATTTTGAAGTATGGGCGAAGTCATTTTTGACAGAGGAGCGAAGATTTCCCGTAGTTCAAGTCTACGGAGGAGCAGGTTTAATTAAAATAGTCAAGTCGGGCTTTAAAGCCCTCAACAGCCAAAATGAATGAATTGCTTAAAAACAGGCAGAAGTCCTTTATGAGGAGGAAGGACAAGTGGTCCCTACCACTTAAGCGCTTTAGCGCAGATCGCAGAGCGCAATTTTCAGTTTTCAGATGTGAAGTGTCTTGTTGATATGGAAATCTACGATGTGCGATGGTTGCGCCATCGCAACATCGCAACATCGCAATGTCGCAAATCGCCCTCCACCCATTCCATTGTATTGATCGCACATATTGAAAGTTGCGATGTGCGCCCGTCGCACCATCGCAATGTCGCAAATCGCATTTTTGTTGTTCCGTCGTTCCGCCACATCGCACATCACAAAATGGTCGACTGCGACGTGGTCCCCACTCGTACGTCACGCCATGTTAAGTTTTATGTTTGGAAGGTGATTTTCCTTTGTATTTTGGTTTATTTATTTGTTTATGTTTTATATGTAATTTGTGCCACCGTGCCATATAAAGGGAAAAGGCCCGAGAGCCAATAAATGAATGTATGTATTGTATTGCATTGTAAACGCTGTGTGAGCCCGCAGGCAAAGAAAACACAGTAGGATCATTACAGCACTGTTTTGTCTGTTTTTAGAGAGAGAAGATTTGTTTTGTGGAGCACTGCGTCTGTAGCAGTCCCAGTCTTACTTTGGTGAATCCCTCCATTGAGGAAGAAAATTTGTAACAGTTTGTTTTTAAGTTTTGTTATTGAAATAGAAAGCATTTTCATGCCATCTCTATCTGTGATTAAAGTTTCTGTTTTTTTTTAAGTTCTCTATGTTTAGAGGAGAGTTTTTCCTCTCCACTGTTTGCTTGGAATTCCCAAATAATTCCAACATGGTATCGGAGCTAGTTCAGGCTCTTTGAATGTCTCAAAGAAGATGAAGAAGAAGAAGACTTGTTGTAGCGTTTTCTCCAGCAACGTGAAAGCCCAACAGAAGTCACAATCAGGTATTTCTCAAAGATAACAGAATTGTTATTCTTGTCTTAAAAGAGTTTTTTCTTTCAGAAAAAGGAAGACAGTTTGTTTAAGTTTAAGCTTAGAGTTCATTTTTGGAGCAATGGCTGGACCAAGCACTGGTATGAGTCTTGGAAATGTTCAACTTCCATAGTTTAATGGAAAGAACTATGATTATTGGGCCATTACCATGAGAGCCCTGTTTGTATCACAAGACTTATGGGAATTAGTAGAAGATGGTTTTATAGAACCAATTGATGAGCAGGCTTTTAATGCCTTAACTCAAGCAGA
Source organism: Pinus albicaulis (assembly GCA_034641835.2). Lineage (NCBI taxonomy): Eukaryota > Viridiplantae > Streptophyta > Pinopsida > Pinales > Pinaceae > Pinus > Pinus albicaulis. Next base: position 1,746,828,547 of record CM076575.1, on the reverse strand, counting down.
GAAGGATGTGTTGAAGAATAATAGGAAGAAATACTCTGAAGCTCTCTTCTTATTGTATCAAGCTGTAAATGAGAGTGTGTTTCTGAGGATAGCAGCAGCTAAGAAATCCAAGGAGGCATGGGAAACTCTGAAAGTAGCCTATCAAGGTATGGAGAAAGTTAGGACAACAAAACTTCAGTTGCTGAGAAGAGATTTTGAAACTCTTTGCATGAAAGAGTCAGATAATGTAGACACATTTTTTACACATGTGATTGGGATTGTAAATCAGATAAGATCCCTTGGAGAAACTCTTGAAGAAAGAAGGATAGTGGATAAACTTTTGAGATGCTTACCCTCAAGGTTTGATGTTATTGTTACCACTATAGAAGAGACCAAAGATCTCTCACAGTTCACAGTTGATGAACTTCATGCCTCATTGATAACTCATGAACAGAGATTGAGTAGAGATGAACACTCATCTCTTGAGCACGCCTTCAAGACCCAGATTCCTTCAGGAAGAGGAAGAGGTCAAGGAAAAGGAAGAGGAAGAGGCAGAAGCTAGAGCAGAGGTGGAAGGAACAACCCTTCACATTCATATGGAAGGAGCAACAGTCAAAGTCAGAGCCACGGCCAATGCAACATCCAGCAAGGTGGGCATCAACACCAACATGCTCATGGACAAAGGTATGACAAATCCAATGTCCAATGTCATTATTGCAAGAAATATGGGCACTATGCCAATGAATGTAGAAAGAAGCAAAATGATATGAAAAATAAGCAGAATGCTAATGTAGCCAAAGAAGAAAAGAACCCAAGTAATGTGCTATTAGCTTGTAATGTAGCACAAGATAGAGAAGATAATTTTTGGTTCTTAGATTCTGGATGTAGTAATCATATGACTGGCAACAAAGCAGTGTTTGCAATTTCAGATGAGGAGATTAAGTCTGAAGTGACCACAGGAACTGATACTAAGATCTCTGTCAAGGGAAAAGACAGAGTTAGTATTCGAGCAAGAAATGGGGAGCAAAAATTTGTTCCCGATGTATATTATGTTCCAGGTCTGAAATGTAATCTTTTGAGCGTTGGGCAGCTCATAAGCAAAGGTTACAATGTAATGTTTAAAGATGATGTGTGCACAATGAAAGATATTCCTCCAAGCAAGAAAATCATTTCTGAAATCCAAATGACTAGCAATAGAATGTTTCCGCTCAAGTTCAACATTGACTTGAAAGGAAAAGGAAAGAATGTAGCAGCTGTAACACAAGAAACCTTTCAGAAGGAAGCAAACGATGAAAATTGGTTATGGCACTTGAGATTTGGACATCTCAATTTCGGAGGATTAAATTTGTTGCACAGAAAAGGAATGGTAAGAGGTTTTCCATTGATTGAGAAGCCTGACAGCCTATGTGAAGGTTGCATCTTGGGAAAGCAACACAGAGAAAATTTTCCATCAGGGAAAAGCATAAGGGCAAAATCACCCTTAGAAATCATTCACTCAGATTTATGTGGGCCGATGCAAACAACATTTGTTTCAAGCAGCAATTACATGCTGACCTTCATAGATGATTTCACAAGAAAAGTGTGGGTTTATTTTCTGAAATATAAGAGTGAAGTCTTTCAGAAATTTTTCCATTTTCAAGCTCTTGTAGAGAAACAGAGCGGGATGTACATAAAAGTCCTCAGAACCGACAGAGGAGGAGAATACATCTCAAAAGAATTTCTGCGTTTTTGCAGAGAGAACAGCATACACAAGCAGTTTACCACAAGGTACACACCGCAACAGAATGGAGTTTCTGAAAGGAAGAATAGAACCATAATGGAAATGGTGAGAAGTATGCTAAAGGCAAAACATTTGCCGAATGAGTATTGGGCAGAAGCAGCAAACTGTGCTGCGTATATTTTGAATAGATGTCCTACAAAAGCTGTGATGAACAAAGTTCCAGAAGAAGCGTGGAGTGGCAGAAAACAGGGAGTCACCCACATGAGAGTTTTTGGATGTGTGGCATATGTACACATTCTAGACAAGTTGAGAAAGAAGTTAGATAGTAAGGGGGAGAAGTGCATTTTCCTTGGATATTGTGAAGATTCCAAAGGATACAGATTGTATAACCCATCCACAAAGAATTTTGTGATAAGCAGAGATGTGAAATTCATTGAAGAGGAAGCATGGGATGGAAGCATAGAGAAAACAGTCAATGTTAAAAGCTGTTTGTCTCATGATGAAGATGAGGAAGATGTGGTTGAAATTAACAACTCATCTGCAGCACAACCTCCACCAACACAAGGACAGGAAGGGACACCTCAAGCAGCAGTGAGAACACCCTTGAGAAGAAGCGGGAGTGCATCTCCAAGCACACCCCATGGAGCAGAAATGAGTGCTTCATCAAGCACAACTACACCAAGTGAAAGAGGAACAAAGTTCAGAAGTCTCAGAGAAATCTATGAGCAAGGAGAAGCAAACGAAGGTATGAATTCCTTATTTTCTTTGTATTGTCAAGTTGATGATCCTATTCATTTTGAAGATGCTATTAAAGATAAAAAATGGATAGAAGCTATGGATGATGAAATTAACGCTATAGAGAAGAACAAAACATGGGAGCTGGTTGATCTCCCAGAAGGTAAATAAGTCATTGGAGTTAAATGGGTCTATAAGACCAAAAGCAATGCTGAAGGAAAGATAGAAAGACACAAGGCCAGACTTGTTGTCAAGGGATACAAGCAGAAGCATGGAATTGATTATGAAGAAACTTTTGCACCAGTTGCAAGAATGGAAATCGTGAGAGCAGTGTTGTCCATAGCAGCACAAAACAAATGGAAAGTATACCAGATGGATGTAAAATCTGCATTTTTAAATGGAGTTTTAATGGAAGAGGTATATGTGGAACAACCTCTCGGATATGAGAAGAAAGGCCAAGAGCATAAGGTCTGCAAATTGAAGAAAGCTCTTTATGGGTTGAAGCAAGCACCAAGAACGTGGTACAACAAAATAGACTCCTATCTATTGGAGAATGGATTTGAAAAGTGTGAGGGAGAACCCACCCTCTACATCAAAGAAAAGGATGGTAAGATGTTAATTGTTGTTTTATATGTTGATGATTTAACTTTTACAGGTAATTATGATTACCTTGTTGAGAATTTTAAAATAGTCATGAAAGATGAATTTGAAATGACTGACATGGGTTTGTTGAGATACTTCTTGGGAATAGAAGTAGAGCAAAATGAGAAAGGGATTTTTATTTCTCAAGAAAAGTATGTAAATCAAGTTTTAGAAAGATTTAATATGCAGGAATGCAAAGCTGCAATTACTCCCATAGTAATGGGATTGAAGTTGAGAAAAGATGACAACAGCAAGGATTTTGATCCAAGTTCGTATAAAAGCATAGTTGGCAGCCTCATGTATTTGACTGCAACTAGGCCGGATATTATGCATGTTGTTAGTTTAATTTCCAGATTTATGGAGAATCCAAAAGAAGCACATTGGCAAGCAGCAAAGAGAATTCTGAGGTATGTGAAAGGAACAAAAGGATTTGGTATTTTATATACTACTTTAGAAAATTCAGAATTAGTTGGATACACTGATAGTGATTGGGCTGGAAGTGTAGATGATCGGAAGAGCACTTCCGGTTATGTTTTTGATATGGGTTCAGGAGCCATTTCATGGGCTTCTAAGAAATAGCCTATTGTAGCATTGTCTACAGTAGAGGCAGAATATGTGGTAGCTACAGCAGCAGCGTGTCAAGCAATTTGGATGAGAAGAATTTTGAGAAGTTTGTGCCAAGAACAGGTAAAGGGCACTGTGATTTATTGTGACAATAGCTCAGCTATTGCATTATCAAAGAATTTTGTGTTTCATAAGAGAACGAAGCACATAGACACAAAGTTTCACTATATCAGAGAATTGGTGAAGAATGGAGAAGTTGTCTTACAACATTGTAAAACAGAGGAGCAATATGCAGATATTTTGACAAAGCCATTGGGACAGAAGACCTTTGAATTTTTGAGAAAATGTTTGGGTATGATGGATAACCCAGCAGCTGACTTTAAGGGGGAGTGTTGAAATATTAAAGTCATCTTCCTATTTTCACAGAAGAAAGAATAAAGCATGAGTAGAAAGGAAGAACAATAGGTTTACAAACACTGGGATAAATGAAGAATGAAGAATGAAGAAGAATGTTTCATGATGGCTTTGTCATACACCTTAGAGAAAGGAATTAATTTGGGCGACCCAAGCTGAGCTGACAAGAGATCGGAAGATTTTAGGTCATGCCTGCTGAGAGCAATTAATTAACAACAGCCTGCTTTAAAGCCTCAGTCACCAAAATGAATGAATTGCTGAACAAAGCAGAAGTCTTTTATGAGGAGAAGAAAAAGTGGTCCCTACCAGCCATACTTTAGCGTATCGTTAGTAGCACAGTCTTTAGATTTCGTATGTAGAAGTGTCTCCTTGACAGGAAACCGCGATGATGGTTACGCCATTTGAAACATCGCAAATATCGCAATGCCCAAATCGCTCCACCCATTCCATTGTATTGATCGCAAATATTGAAAGTTGCGATGTGCGCCCGTTGCACCATCGCAATGTCGCAAATTGCATTTTTGTTGTTCTGCCGTTCCGCCACATCGCACATCGCAAAATGGTCGACTGCGACGTGGTCCCCACTCGTACGTCGCGCCATGTTAAGTTTTATGTTTGGAAAGTGATTTTCCTTTGTATTTTGGTTTATTTATTTGTTTATGTTTTATATGTAATTTGTGTCGCCGCGCCATATAAAGGGAAAAGGCCCGAGAGCCAATAAATGAATGTATGTATTGTATTGCATTGTAAACGCTGTGTGAGCCCGCAGGCAAAGAAAACACAGTAGGATCATTACAACACTATTTTGTGCATTTTTAGAGAGAGAAGATTTGTTTTGTGGAGCACTGCGTCTGTAGCAGTCCCAGTCTTACTTTGGTGAATCCCTCCATTGAGGAAGAAAATTTGTAACAGTTTGTTTTTAAGTTCTGTTATTGAAATAGAAAGCATTTTCATGCCATCTCTGTCTGCGATTAAAATTTCTGTTTTTTTTTAAGTTCTTTGTGTTTAGAGGAGAGTTTGTCCTCTCCACTGTTTTCTTGGAATTCCCAAATAATTCCAACATGACCAAAGCTATGGCAAAAAATAATTTAAATATTTATCTAAGGTATGGAAATCAATATTTATATTCTTGATTCATCTATGTATTGCATGACAGCCTTGTATTCTTAGGATTCAAGCTTTTCTTGGATGATAATGACATCAATTTTGATTTGAACATGAAAAAGAGAAGAAGAGGCGCAAGTCCAAATTGAAGCCAAAATGCAATGACCACTGCCCAAAATTTTTATTATGAATTTTTATATTGGCGCATATTCCACATGGGAGAAACACCAGTTGAAATTGATATCTGGTTCTTCGCACAACAACCCTCATAGCAGCAGCCATACTTGACTAAACATGTGACATGCCCCTGCCACTGATGAAGAACATGAAATGAAACAGAGGAAAGGAAGAATGCCAAAAAAGCACGCCACCAGAAGAAAATAAGAAAGCTCCGCATCAGTTCTTCACGCAAACAATCCATGGAATTTCTATCACCAAAGCTATGGCAAAAAATAATTTAAATATTTATCTCAGGTATGGAAATAGTATTTATATTCTTGATTCGGCTATGTATTGCATGACAACCTTGTATTGTTCGGATTCAAGCTTTTCTTGCATGATAATGACATCAATTTTAATTTGAACATGAAAAAGAGAAGCAGACACGCAAGTCCAAATAGCAGCCATGAAATGCACTGACCACTGCCCAAAATTTTTATTATGAATTTTTATATTGATGCATAATCCACATGGCAGCAGCACCAGTTGAAATTAATATCTAGTTCTTCGCACAGCAAGCCTCATAGCAGCAACCATACTTGACTAAATGTGTGACATGCCCCTGCCACCGATGAAGAACAGGAAATGAAATGGAGGAAAGGAAGAATGCCAAAAAAGCACGCCACTTGAAGCAAATAAAGCCCTAAAGCCCGTTCAAGAACCAGAGTAAAGGCTAGGATCCACTCTATGTTTCTCAATGAAGAAACCCAAGCATGGTATATAAAAAAAATGATTTGCAGGACATCTAAGTGGGAAACACAAGGTGAACATGTTACAGTCACGAAAATTACCTTATATAACTGACCTAAAATCGTTGATCGCAGGATTCCAATGCATTCGTTTTCTCCACAGTGCGAGACATTAGTAAAGTGCCTTGAGTTCAGTTGATTGCAGGCTTGTCGATTTCCCGTTTAAGTGGAAACATGCGTGCGGATCAATCTGATGCGTTGAATTGGCAGGCGTTGGAGCAAAGCTCTGCAAATTCGCGCAGCAACGCAAATTAGTTCTGCTGCGGAATTGCTTTCTCTGTCATCCGACTGTCAAGAAAATGGAATAATGCCCTGAGTTTTGTTGTGGAATTGCTTTCTCTGTCATCCTACTGTCAAGAAAATGGAATAACGCCCCATGTTTTAGTATATCCGACTATGAAGAAAATGGAATAATCCCCCGAGTTTTAGTATATCGGCTATCAATAAGCCATCATCTCTTTCCAGCATCTTACACCAGTGAAGCCACGTTGTTTACACGCATAGCCACGTTGCTTAGATGCAGGTGGTAGCTAATTGAACGCAGGTGGTAGAAGATTATAAAGATAAAATGTTGACGAATTAATGTCAACATTACTTGGTTGAAATTTTAACTCTCAAGATCATTCACTATTTAACCTAAGTTGCATATCAGTTTGCCTCGATATAAGGCCAAATAAGACCTCAAACTTTCCTATTAGCTGAAATAACAGTGGGAGGAAGCTCATAGGTTGACCAAACGATGAACATGATCTATATTAAAAAACATGGGTCTAAATTAAGTTTATAAACTTCAGTTTGCTGCAGGGACTAATGGAAAAATATATTTCGATTACAATAGTCCTGCCATGTGACCGGCCGCAGGGATTAATAACAACAACCACTGAAAAGCGTGGTCCAGATTACTCACACATTCTCAGTTCATCCTGTTATGTTATATATAACCAATCGAAAATGTTGTGTCTATATGTAAGTGATAAAATAACACACATTACCAATTCACCATATTAAAATCTATATATATATATATATATATGAAAGTGATAAGGTAGTAGTGTGTATATAATATGAAGACGAATGAAGAATAAAGGATTGAAAGACTGGAGCAACTCCAATACTTTAACCGATTTATAGAAATTGCGTCCACCATTAATTCGGCCATCACAATTGACGCCACCTGCGTCTTTGTAATTGTCAGAATTTCTGAATGTCAGTGTTCTGTTTAAGATACTAAGTGGGCTATAAAAAATTAGGGAAGCCGCTTCCAGTGGCTGGTCCCCGTTTCGCTAATACCTTAACGCAATCGTCCACAACGCGGGGCAACGTTAAATGATAGTGAGAGGAAATCGAGACGTTCATCGTAACGGTTGGCCTCCCACCAAAATTCACGAGAATTTCGCGCTCTATTTGAATTGAATCATCTCCTTTTTATTTCAGCAACAAAGGAGACGTGAGTTGTTTGCAGATCTATCGCGAGACGTGAACCACGTAAAAATAAGTGGTCCGCTCACATCTAGCTTCTTGTTGATGGTTGAGACGTACAAACGGAGAAGTCCAATTCTTTTAGTGTTTTGGATTCTCTCATCAGTTTTTCAAACTATAAGACCAAAACACAGATCAAGCACATGCAGAATTACATTAACAAATATGAAGGCCTGAATCAACTTCATTATAATAATTATAATAAGAGATTTATATTAATAAACATTAATATTATTAATTATTATATAATTATAATAATATTATAAATAATAATTAAGTCTTATAATATCTGTTAGAATGTGTAATTCCTACTTGTCCAGTTGTGACTCTCTATGTATAGAGTTTGTTCCTATTCAATAGGTATTAGCTAAAACTAGTTTCCTTGTTTGGTGTGAGGTTGAGATATTCCCTCAACCAACTTATTGTACGTCCAAGATAGATTTCCTATCTTGAGACTAATTCATGTATAAATGTGTGTAATCTATTTAATTAATAATATAGTTTTGTTCTAGCATGATAAATTCGATTATGTGCTAATTTGATAGCACTCTGATTATCACAATTGATACATGTTGAACCACTTTGCGTCTCTTCAAGATTTGCAAGAATTCTCTGCAACCAAATAGCTTCACAGGTGGCATTGGTCAAAGCTTTGTACTCTGATTATGTTGATGATAAAGAAACAGTTGGCTTTTTCTTACTACTCCAAGATACGACCCCTGATCCTATATGAAATGCATAGCTAGAGGTAGATCGTCTGTCATTGGATTTCCTGCCCAATCTGAATCAGAAAAACCTGTCAGTGTAACATCAAACTCATCAGTATACATAATACCTAAATTCACTGTTCCCTTTAAGTATCGGAGAACTTTCTTTGCAGCATTCCAGTGATTTCCTGAGGGCTTAGCCATGAATTGACTAAGGATACTGACTGAGTATGCAATGTCTGGTCTGGTAGTGGTGAGATAGTTCAGACTTCCCACCAGCTGACGATATAATGTTCCATCTGCCTCTTTAGTTCCATCTTCTCTGTACAACTTTGCATTCTGTTCTAAGGGAGTTGACATAGCTTTGCAATAATTCATATTGAACTTTTTAAGAATTTCCTTTGTATATTTTCTTTGAATGATCAATGTTTTACCAGGCTCTCTCCATACCTCAATTCCTAAACAGTAATGCAATTCACCCAAATCTTTCATTTCAAATTCCTGTGACAACTGAACTTTAATTTATTCAATTAACTTGTGAGCACTGCCTGTGATAATGAGATCATCCACATACAAAGATATTAAAGCAACATTTCCCTTTTCATCTTTCTTAACATACAAGTTAGGATCATTTTTGATTTTCACACATCCATTCTGAAGAAAGAAGGTATCAATCTTTACATACCATGATCTCGGCGCCTGTTTCAAACCATATAATGCCTTTCTTAACCTGCAGACTAGATGCTCCTGTCCCTCTTTGACAAACCCTTCAGGTTGAACCAAATAAATTTCTTCCTTTAAATCACCATTTAGAAAAGCAGATTTGACATCCAATTGATGTATATTCCAATTATGTTTTGTAGCTAAGGCAATCAGTAATCTAATTGTATATTCTTTTTTGTTATGTTTGACCACAACTAGATTTTGTGAACTGATATCGAGACAAGTAGTCATTAAGGGGGTGTGTTAGAATGTGTAATTCCTACTTGTCCAGTTGTGACTCTCTATGTATAGAATTTGTTCCTATTCAATAGGAATTAGCTAAAACTAGTTTCCTTGTTTGGTGTGAGGTTGAGATATTCCCTCAACCAACTTATTGTACGTCCAAGATAGATTTCCTATCTTGAGACTAATTCATGTATAAATGTGTGTAATCTATTTAATTAATAATATAGTTTTGCATATTGACATTTTATTTATATTAGTTTAAAAATATTGAATGCAGAATTACATTAAAAAATATGAAGGCCTGAATCAACTTCATTATAATAAGAGATTTATATTAATAAACATTAATATTATTATTTATTATATAATTATAATAATATTATAAATAATAATTAAGTTTTATAATATTAGTTTAAAAATATTGAATGCAGAATTACATTAACAAATATGAAGGCGTGAATCAACTTCATTATAATAAGAGATTTATATTAATAAACATTAATATTACTATTTATTATATAATTATAATAATATTATAAATAATAATTAAGTTTTATAATATTAGTTTATAAGTATTGAATTTTAATATTAGGGTTTATTATTACAGTTTTAATATTAGAATATTAGTATTGAATTTTAATTTAAATAAGTATTAGTTAAATATTAAATTAAGTGAGTAAATTTCACTTAATATTGAAAGCTTGGTTTTAATCTTAATTCTAGTTCTTAGTTCTTTATTCTTGTAAGGAACAATGATTCACAACTCAATGATCAGCCATGGCTGATGATTGGTAAGAAAAGAACAAAAAACCACTTTCTCCACGTGTATGCTAATATTAATACTATTAAAGCATTAATATTAATACAAATATTAATTATTATATTATTATAATAATTTTATAAATAGTATTTAAGATTTATAATATTGAATTTTAACGTTACATTTTAATAATCATTTTCACTATTGGGTTTTAATATGAAATTTAATATTGTAAATCATAATATTAAATTCAATATTACAAGTGTTAATTTTGTAATTTTGTAATGTAATGTTGAATAAATTGCAACGTGATGTGATATTGTGGCAATGTTTGTCACAATGTGATGTTAAATATAATTTTGTAATCCAATATTATAAAGTTTAATAATAAACAGAATATTAAATACAATATTATAAATTCAATATTGTGTTAAAAATGAGGACAATACTGAGAGGGGGTGAATCAGTACTATAGGAATTTTAAAACTTCTTTACACTTGCAATGATAATAGGACACCAATAAAATTTTTTAGCAATTAATTTATATGAGCATGACAATAAATCATATATGTATCACAATGAGAACATACAAATTCTTCAAATATTTCTTTCAAATTCTTCACAAGGAAAGCTACAACTTGTTGTCACAAAGTTTTCTAGCTACAACCAACACGAAGCAATTAGTCACCGATTTATCAACTACAAATGAACAGAGCTTAAAACCCTAGTTTTATCAACTACTACTAAAAGGAGCTTCAATCCCTAACTTTATCAACTACTACTGAAATGAGCTTCAACCCCTAAGCATTTACTAGTAACTAATAGAAGGGGTTGCAAGCCATACTTTGTAGGCTACAACTTGCATGACCTTATTGATTCACCTTTCATAAAATTTTCGTACTCAAATCATGAAACCGCTTCCTTTCACAAACAAATAAATTTTGACCTCAAATCCTCACCACCATTAAAATATATTCTTCAACAATCCCTCATCATTGATCAATCCACCGCAAACAACACACAAACTAATTAATTCCTCTTCTCTTTGCAAATTTGTTTCTTTTTATATAGAAAATTGACTTGATATTTTTAGTAATTGATCATTTCGTTAACTTCAACTCAATATCATTAAAAAATTCTATTTTATTCATATACCACTTCACTAATGTCTTCTAAATCTGATCTCCAGTCTTCTAAGACTCCTCTATTGTTTCTCTGGGAGAAATTGAGTTAAACTACCAAAAATGAAATTTTGGATATTTTTTTTTACATGTTTTAATTGTGACTATGTAAATTGGCACACCACCAAATTTGGCCATTTTTCTATATATACCACCAAATATAGCATGTTTTGCGAATTTCTCCAACTTCTACTTATCCGTGGATAAATTGTTAATCTAATTCATCAAACTACCATATTTTGTTGGTTCTTGTAAAAAAATCAATCGACTGGTTTTTTCTTTGCCCACTGCTTCAATGTCTTCATGTTAGTGCTTTGAAAAATATGAGCAAGTGTCGTGACCAGCTCCTCATAGGGTGAGGAGTTTAATGAGGTCGGGGATCAGGGCCTTTGCTCCTACCGTGAATGTCCTAAAGGTCCAACCATCTAACTCACCAACTTGCCAAAAACAAATACACATGAAAACTTCACCGAACATAACCCCTATCCTGATTTTTGAGGAACTACCATGTCACCTTGTTGACATGCCCATTGCCAACTAGTGGGTCTTGAGTGGTGCCATGTGCCACTCGATTTTGGCCCACTTGGCCACCCAACGAGTCTATATCAACATGTCACATGTCCACATTTTGTACTACCACGTCACATGTTTTTATGTCATGTGCCACCATGGCTTCATCTGTGCGTCCACATCACCTCTTTGGACCAATATAATTACGACATGTTCCTTTTTTTGGTTGATCTAGATTGTCAACTTGTACGACTGAAGATGGATTTCATGCCTTTATTTTTTTTCATTGAGTTTATAAAAAGAACCCAAATATGTTAAGGGTTAGGGGTCAAAGAAATTTCTTTGTTCCAGACTTGCTCTTGATCCTGAAGGCCCGACCTTTGGCTAGGCCCGACTTGTAAGAGTATTGACTAGGTTGGGAATCGGGGCATATCCAAGCCTGAGGCAATACCTTGATGACTATAACCTTGTCCTTCTTGGACTCTTCTCCGCTCACAAGTGTTGAAATTTTACCTTGAATGAATTTTTTATCCAAGAATCCTTTTTTATACTTCAATGTCCCATTGGAAAGATATTTCAAAGCTTTGTTCATCTAAGGGGCTTCCCACTTGATTTGAGCTGATTTACTCTACTATAAATGGCTCTAAAGTCTCTGCATATTCACCATATTTTTCTCTGCCATAATTGAGTTGATATTATTTCTTCTTGCAAGAATCTCTACTTTTTTCTTCATCCAAAACACCTTTTCCATCAATGACAACAAATTTTTAACATTTTCCTCCTTTGGCATTGATGGCAACACCCTGATCAACAAAATCATCACCATGAAGCAATCAACAACTTGATATAAGAGTTCTTCTTCTATCTCATCTTCTCCTCCATTTGAAGCTTCTCCCATTGAAATGCACTCCTTTTTTTTTTGTACTGCGATTATGATATACTTATACTTTATATAAGAAGCTTCTATTATTTCATAATTTATGTATTCCCCCTTTATTTGAAGTTATTATTCATTTGTTTGATTATAAAACTACTACCCCTTTAACATAAATGGAAAAGACACCAACAAGTTTCCATTATCATGTGGATCCTACGGAATTGGTAGCTACCTCATGATATGATTGATGTGCTTACTGGCTCTCCTTTCTTCCTCTTGAGGAAGATCTACTTGAACGAGGAAAAAGGAACTAATCCCAATATTTACCTTAAATACTCAAACTACTCCCTTGGGAGAGGTTTGGTGAATATATCAACTACTTACTCTTTAATAGGTACATACTCTAGATTCACAATTTGATTTGTAACCTACTCTTTTAATAAATGGTATTTGATTGGAATATGATTTATATTTGAGTGAAAATAGAATTCTTTGACATTTTTATGGCACTTTTATTGTCATAGATAATAGGAATAACATGATCATGTAAAACTTGTACATATCACAAATTTTTCTTCATCCATAAGATTTGACTGCAACAAGAATTTGTTGCTATATATTTTTCTTCATCAATAGAGAGAGATTGAAGTTTTCTTCTTGTTCAACAATGAAACTAGAAATTATCCAAGAAATCAATCACCAATTGTAGTGTTCTTTCAATCATCTACATCACCTACCCAATCAATATTAGTATAAATAATTAGCAAGAAATATTTACCTCTTGGGTACCGAAGTCCATAGTCCATCATGGCTCTAAGATATTTTAGAATCCTCTCATTTTCTATAAGATGGATATACCTGGGGTATTCTTGAAATATTCCAACAATTCCAACTTCTTTCATAATATTTTGTCTTAAGGCTATCAAATATCAAAGGTTTCCAATAATATACCTCTATAAGGTCTAGTTTAATTTTGGCGATTCATTATTTTTTCTATGCTTACAACCTATAACCATTACTCCGCTCACTAAGGAACAATCCTCCATGGAAAGTCTCTTCAATAAATTCTTGATATATTTTCTCTATGAGATAAAAATCCCTTTGGGTTCTATAAGAATAGATATCTCGATTTCAACCCTCATATTAACCGAAAACTAGCATGTTAGTTGATCTGAATCACTAAAGAGTATAATTTCATCAACATAGACGACCACTAATATTAATTTTCCATTAATATATTTTAACTTACATATTACTATCAATTGCACTTCTTTTGAAACCACCATTGAGCAAGTAATTATCCAACTTAGAATACGAAGCCCATAGCGCTTTCTTGAGACCACACAAGGCCTTCTTAGTCTGCAAAAATAATCCAGATGGTCTGACATTTGAAAACCATCTAGATTTTGTATGTAAAATTCTTCCTGCAACTCTCCATTTAGAATATAATATTCAAAATCCATAATGAAACTAGAAAATTCAAAAGAAATTCTAATGGCCTCTAATGGAGAAACAAGAGAAAAAGTTTCATCAAAATATATACCTTCTATTTGAGTATATCCTTCACACACTAATATTGCCTTGCTTTTTACTTCTCCATGTTGATCCAACTTCTTCCTTAAGACTTAGTTCATTCCAATGAAATTCTTGGTTGCTGATCTAGGAAGAAGCTCCCAAGTATAATTTTTTTCTATCTAGTTTAGTTCTTCATGCATATATTTTAACCAAATATCATCCTAGATATCTTGTACAACATCTCTTAGTACCTTCATGGATACCAAAGCTACATGCACTTGAGCATGTGGGTTTAGTATCATCCTTATTTTATGTGCATATGTGTTTAAGCCACCAACAATTTGATCAAATAGGTGGTGCTTTTGCACATAGCTTGAAGGATATTTGGTTTGAAAACTAGAGGGGTATTTATTGTATTTTTCTAAAAGTATCTCTTTGACTTTATCATCATAGTTGAATATATTAGGGAGCTGGTATTTTTTGTCCGATGACTTCGGATTTGAGATATTCATCCACTTTGACCTTAATACGATAAAAAATACTCTTTGTATTTTTATCCTAACATATATGGCCCTTGCTATTTTTATAATATCTAAGAAAAATACCTTCTTCATCCCTTTCCTAAAACTTTCCAAGCTTCTCACCATTCCTCTTTATGTGGCAATCACTTCCAGAACCTATGAAACACTTAATTATTGCAAGTCTTCCATACCAAAGCTCCTAGGGAGTCTTGTCATTATTTGCTATAAAGTGAGCTTTGCTGAGTACCACTACTCGTTTGTGAATATATTCTACCAAAAATCTATGTTTAACATTTCATTTCTCCCATCATGGCTCTCAGTAACTACTGAACTGATCTATTGGCTCTTTCTACTAAACCATTTTGTTCTAGAGTTTCTGATATAGTGAGTTGCCTTTCGATGCCATGTTGATTGCAAAAATAATAAAGTTCTTTTGAACTAAACTCATCTCCAATATTAGACCTTATACTCTTGATTTTATAATGTCTCTCGTTCTCAACAATGGCTTTAAAGTATTTAAAATTCTCAAAGGCTTCATATTTCTCTTTAAGAAAAGAAAGCCATATCATTCTGCTGAAATCATCCATGGTAAGCATGAAAAAAAATGATTATGGGTGTTTGTATTCTTGTTGGGCCACAAAAATCCATATGAAGTAGTTGCAATGGATTAGTTGATGGGCTCTCTTTGGGATTGAATGGTACTTGAGCCTGCTTAAACAACTGATAGGAATTGGAAATACTATTCTCAGCCTTTGATAGGTTTGGTAGATCCTTGAATCCATTCCTCTTTCTCAATATGATTATGTGAATAAATTCAGATGTCCAAGTCTCTTTTTCCATAGTCAACTTATTAAATCTTCAACAAGGAACATTTCGTTATTTTCACTTTCAAAACATAAACATTGTTGTTTGTTCTTGCAGCTTAAACAAATACTTCACCAAATCCTGCAAACTTTATTTGACCATTCTTACCCTTGAAAATCACATCATATCCTTGGTCAAACATCTGAGATACACTAAGTATATTATGATTCATCCCATCAATAAATAATACATTCTTATCTTTACCTCTTTCATTTGACAGACTGGAAATTATTTTTCCAACAATCTTACGAGGTACATTATTATGAAAGGTCACATTTTATTTCTCAACTAATTTCCACATTAAACGCATACTTTTTTCTCTTAACATGTCCTTTTAACAACCATTATCCACTTGCCAATGAATTCATTCATTTTTTTCATTAAAAACAATGTTTCATTGTTCTGAATTTTCATTTTCTTTCTACACTCTAGGATTTCTGCTTTTTTGTTGGATAACTAGATCGAAAATCATATTATTAAGTCTACAATCAACTTCTCTATGCAAAATTTGTATAGTTAAAGCATTGAAAAAAATTATTCAAAGAATTAAAGGGATTTTACTTGGGTATACTCATCCTGTTTCTGATCAGTTCATTAATTTGCAATAAATTCTTCTTAGTTGCTTAAACTATCTGTAAGATAAACTCACCCTAAAAATTGTTGCTTTTTCCACATAGTTCGTACATGTGAAGGAAAATCCTAGAAATATGTCTACATTCATGCAATAAAATCAATTTATGAAGCTTTGTTGGCCTACCCTCTTTGTATTTCTATTTTTCTCACAAGTGTTGTTTTCCTTTGGCTGACAAAGTTCCTGTTGTTATTGCATTGTTGCCGCTAGCTATTGGGTCTCACACTTCTTTTGTCTTTTTTCTATTCTATTCAGTCTTTTTTTTTTGTGTTCTCAGCATATTTGTTTACTTGAACAAAATTAATCAGTTTATTTCCTTTTAATTCTACTACTAAGATATATTTGGCCTCAAATCCAAGCCCATATCAATTTATGGAGACTCTTTATGCTTCTAAAAGATCATTTACTTTTTTCCCCCTTTCCAAACATTTGGTTGAAACTGAATTGGTCCTTACCTTTTCTAACTCTTTTCTGAGCAAAACAACCTCTTTGTCAAGCTTTCCACATGCTTGACTCTTTTCACTGAGCTACTTCTTTAAAGTCTCTTGTATCCTATTACCTTCTTCGATTTCCAGGAGTAATGGTTCAACAAATTCAACTTTTCTTTCGTCAGTAAATCCTTTCGAGATTTATTTTTATTTCTCAACATTTCTATATTTTTAAGTGCACTCACCAACTCTCCTTCTAAGTCTACTTAGACCTCTTCACCATCAGAACTAATAGCTTCAACTTCCATATTTTCTATATCCATAAGCATAAACTATTTTTAAATTTCATCTTCTCTATCCTCATCAGAGGATTGGCTTTGTTAATTTTTATATGAGTTAGCATTTTCTATGAAAAATATATTATTTTTGGTCATATTTCCATCCTTTTGCACTTTCTTGAACTTTTCTCTTGGATCCTTTTCCTTCTTCTTATTTTCATGACATTTAAAAGACTAATGACCAATTTTTCCACAATTAAAAAACTTAAAAGGTAGCTTACCTTTATATCTATTTGAGCCTCTCTTAGGATTCCTCACGAACTTGGATTATTTTTCATCTTATTCCAAAAATAATCATCATGCTCTTCCTTGGATTTTTTATCTACTTTGAAGTCTGACTCCTTTGTTATAGGATTTCCATTAGAAATTCTCATCTCATAGGTAGTGATTGCAGCAAGTATTTGATCCAAAGCGAGATGTTTTAGGTCTCTTCAATAGTTAAAAACTTTGCATTAAATCTCTTAGGAAGATATCTCGAGCCCTTTTGAACCACTTCGGACTCTTATAATTTCTCATCAAGACATATTATAATGTCCATAACTGCATTAAATATCAAGAATTACTCTGAAATATCTTCATGTTCATCCATATTTAAAGATTCAAATTGCATTATAAAGCCTTGAATTCTCCTTCTTTACCTTGTTTTATCCTTCATAGAAACTCCTAATCTTTTCCCAAATATCTTTAGCTATTGGGTAGTCCATGACCTTGACTAGTTCAAATTTAGGTAGACCAGCAGATAGGGAATTCATAGATTTAACATTTCATGTGAATACCATATTTTGATATTTAATAATCACTCCTAAAGAATTTTGATATTATTCTTATACTAAACCCCATACATCATTTCTAACCGATTGAGTGTAGGCCTTTCTCCCTACTTTCCAGAACATACCTTGTTCCATTGAACATAGGTGCCTTAATGGTGACTTCACCTTCCTAGTTTTTCGTGGTCCTTGATATTTCTTTCATTTTTTTAAATTCATCTAAAATAAATTTATTTTCTCTGATACCAATTGTTAGAAACTATGACAAGATCGAGAGGGGGAGTGAATCAATATTGTAGGAATATTAAAACTTTCTTTCACTTCCAATAATACTAGGAGACGAATCAATTTTCTAACTATTAATTTATACGAGCATCACAATAAATAACATATGTACAACAATAAGAACATACAAATCCTTAAAATATTCATTTCAATTTATTTGTGAGGAAAGCTAAAAGTTGTTGTTACAAAGTTCTCTAGATACAACTCAGAGGAAGAAACTACTCCCTAGATTATCAACTACAACTGAAAGGAGTCTCAACCCCTAGTTTTATTAACTAGTATTGAAAGGGGCTTCAACCCATAGATTTATCAACTACTAATGAAAGAAGCTTCAACCACTAAGTATTTACCAGCAACTACTGGAAGGAGCTACAACCCTTGATTTGCAAGCTACACATGCATGACATGATTGATTCATATTTCATACAATTTTCATACTCAAACCATGAAGGCCACTTCCTTTCACAAAAAATAAAAAAAATTGACCTCAAATTATCACCGCCATAAAAATCACCTTCAAAAATTCATTAACAATGATTAATCAATAAAAATTTGTCACACACACTAATCAATTAGTCTTCTATTTACAAATTCGGTTTTGTTTATATAGAAATTTGAGTTGACATTTTGTATAATTGATATGTTAGTTAACTTCGGCTCAATACCATGCATAAATATATGTTTCTATTCATATACCACTCTTTTCATGTCTTCTAAATTTGATCTTAAGTCTTTTAACACTCCTTTATTGGTTCTTTGAGAGAAATTGAGTTAAACTACTCAAAAATGAAATTCTAGAATTTTTTTTACAAGTTTTAACTGACTATCTAAATTGGTGCACTAGTTGATATGGATAATTTTCGGGATATACTGCGAATTATAAAAAAAATTAGCCAATTTCACCAACTTCCACTTATTTGTGGCTAAATTGTTTGTTGACTTTAGTAAACTACCATATTTCATTGTTTCTTTCAAACAATATGTTGACTAGCTTTGTCCTTCATTGACTATAAGAGTGCTTACCTCTTAGTGCTTTGGCAAATATGACTAGGAGGTATGACCAACTTCTAATGGGGTCAAGAGCTTAATGAAGTCAAGGGTCATGACCTTTATTTAACTGTGAATGGCCTAAAGGTCCACCCATATGACTGATCAACTTTCCCAAAATAAATACACATGAGAACTTTACCGAACATGAACCCTATCCCAAGTTTCAAGGAACTATTGTATCAACTTGCTCATGTGATCGTTGACATATGGTGGCTCCTAAGTGGTTCCATATGTCACTTTGATTTGGCCCACTTTTTTAGCTAAAGATTCCAAATCAACATGTGAGGTGTCCTCGTTTCGTACTACCACGTCACCTTTGGTTATGCCATGTTGATGGCATGTGCCACCATGGCTCCACCTATGCCTCAACAACCCCTCTTTCAACCTATATAATTACACCATGTGTCTTCTTTTGGTTGTTCCGTATTTTAAAAAATACAATTGAAGAGGGGCCATATGCTTTTCTTTGTTTTTCATTGAGTTTCTAAAAATGTAACACCCCCAATTCATGTGTTTGAAATTCAAAGCTAGACATTTGAACTTTAATCCTAAGGGGAGTGGACCCCAAAGGATAAGTATTTTGTGAATGTAATTAAATATTTAATTTGAGGAAATGAATAAAATGAATTGTGCAGATTGATCAAAATGAGATTTATGAGATCACTTGCTAAATCCATGAGGATGGATAAGGCAACTATTTCCCCAAAATCTTTCAAAAATCCTTGAAAGAAATTATTTCTAATTTAGATTTTGAGGAAGAATCTAAATTTCCCTAATGATGAGGAAAGTAGTTGGGAAGAGGTAAAAAGCTGGAAAAGCTGAGGAAAAGCATAAAACAACTTTAAAGAATCCCTAAAATGGGAAGCCTAGGCAAACAGGAAGAAAAGCATCCAGATATTTTGGACGCAGAATTAGAAACAGGCTTTGGTGAACCACAGCTTATACAATCTGCTCCTAAACAGATTAGTGGTTGGTTTGTTCTAGGAGGTGATCTTAGCTCGGGGGTGAGTTCTGGGAGACAGAAGGACTCTAAGGTTGGGAGGTTGGTCGATTGCATGAGTGGTATGTCTCTAATTTGATTTGTGCTTTTACTTGTTGTGATATGAATTGGCTACCTATAACAGTTCATTTATATGTTATTAGATTTATTAGTGCTACATTTAACAGAATTAATCATAGGGCATTCACCCTTATAATTCTGTATGGGTGTAGATAAAATTCTGTAGAGTAGAATCCAACAGAAAGTCTAAACCAAGGTTGGTTTAAATCTGAGGATACCTATCCTCTACAGATAAATTACTGTAAATTACTTCTGATCTATCAGTATACAATTGTGAGCATGATTAGGTAAGTTTAAGAGAAATTCTCCTAATCCCTAAACCAATCCTTAAGGTAAAAGCTGGAGATTTCTAATATCTAATAATTCACAAATTTGTAACTTTAATCTGCTTCTGTGAGAAATAGAGCAGTGAGAAATTTAGTGCAGAGAGTGCAGAATTAATTAATTAGTAATTACTAAGTGAAGAGCAGAGAGGTATAATAATTTCAACAGCTGTACATGTTAACAGTTAATAAAATTACTATTCCCTTTAGCAGGGATTGCATGGAAGAGTAGTAAACTGTAATGTTGAAAGAACATTAATTAAGTAGCAAGGGAATGAATCCAAAAACATGATCAGTTCTGCAGAAATAACTAGAACAAGAGATCTATGTATGAAAGAGATGGGAGTAGCTATAAGGAAATAAAAAGGATATCTAACTAGAAATATATATAACTTGGAAAACTAGAAGAGCATGGGAACCTACAATAATATAATACTTGTATCTCATACATTTTAAATGGATATATGTATGAGAATGGACACATAAACATATGCATGCAATTATATGTATAGACATATATCAGTAAAGTAAATTAATTTAAACATGAGTATGGGGAGACTGTTAGATCATGAAAAATATATATAGTACAAGAAATTAGAAATAGCTAGCTACAGAAACAGATTTACATGTGCATATAAAAATTAAACTGAACTATAACTCTCCAGAAATCCTGAGAGTCTCTTGTAAGATTCATACAAAACATAAATAGCTAAGAGGCCTTGTACAATTGAACAACATTATCTATAAAGAGATTTATATCAGCTACAGTCACTGCTATGATAAGCAAAGTAAAGAGGAATAACTCATTGGATCAAATCGTATCAACTCATACTACATAAATCATTCCATGCGAGGAAGCATGAGGCAGTCCATAAAATATTAGAGATGTAACTCATTGAAATTTTGGCAACCAAGAAAATAAGTGACAATATATACAAAGGTCTTGATACATGCCACAAAAATATCTGAGCCTGTTGGGCTAGAGTCTGGTAACCGAAACCATATTCCCAATTTAAAATTTTAAAACCATTAAAAAGTACCAACATACAAATGCGGGATATAAGCATTCTGACTCTGACAGAGTCTAGTTCTTTAAAGGACACTGTGTAAAACCCTACAAGAGCTAATCAGTCTGCATAATTAAGACAAAACAATGCAACGAGAGGGTGATATTATCCCCACAGGTACATACCGACCTGAAACACCAAGGGAGGTGAAATTAACATCCAGTGAAATGAAAGGGCATAGCTGCCCACAAAGGAATATGAATGAGTCTACGTTACTTGTGGGAAAACACAGTCAGGACAGGAAATAAGTTAATAGGGTATTTGATAGCAAATCGCTTGAATAGAGAAATTGTTACACTGAAAACTGTCACCTTGACATTCTGCTGACTGTATGAGCTTATTATTACTCATACTTCCTGCTTTTGCAAGTCCAATATACCAGCTCCTCATATCAAGCTTCAAAATCAGAAGAAAATCCCTAAAATCCCCTAAGAATTGGTATCGCACTTTCTCTATGCATTCCCTGCGGTCCCGCACCTAAATCTCAGCCTGCATGCGGAACCATACCGCACGTTCTTTGTGTAATGGGTGCGGACCTCTGGAAAACATAAAAAGGCGAGAAAATGAAGATTAAAAAGTGAATTCCAGGTGAATTCTAGAAGATTCTAGACGGGAATTTTCGGAATGGATACGCTTTGAAGCTGGTTCATGCATCCCTCTCTTAATGGAGCTAACCTCTTGATGTAAGGAGCTTATCCCTTTGAAGGAGGATTCTATCCCTTCATATTTGGAACTAGAAACCTCCTCTCTTTCACTATAAAAAGAGGCCTTGGGTAGCCTCAAAGGGAGTTCAAGCTTATGAGATTTGAAGTTAAATGTTGTTGAGATTTAGACTTAAGTAACTAAGACTTTCTGTGAGGTTAAATCACTCATCTCCATTTGTCTTAGCTCAAGAGTGCAATGCTTGTCAAAGTAAAGGAGAGTCCTGCTTCGGACCCCGGGAGGACCTGCACAACATCAAGGCACAGGTTGTAAAGGTTTTCTATCTTTAAAGTTAATACAAATATACTCATTTCTCTCATTAAACTGTCAATTTGTGGTTTATTTCATAAATTCCTTGATCATTATGATAAGTATGATTCATGATAATGTCTATACAGGTGCTGCTTAATCTTTTTCCTTGTTTGTGATTGCAGATATACAAAGGAAATTCTTTCAGTGCACGGGAAGGACTTCAACAAAATCAAGTAAGAAAGCAAAGCGTTGGACATAAGGTAGGCCTTGCACCCGTATAGTGTTTTTATAAATTGCATATGCTTAGAGAGAGATTAGTATAATTGGCTGTTTGTTGCTAGTTACCTTTTGTACTAGAGAGATCGGTCTTGTCCGCAAGACGGATTAATCTACACAACAAAATGGCGACTCCACTGGGGATGAACTTGTTTGTTCTTGGTTCTCTTTCATTTTTGACTTGAGAAAAGGTTTCTTTTTCTGGTCTTTGATTGATTCACATCTGTCTGGGTGTTTTAAATTTTTCTGTTTTTGAAAATTTAGAAGTGTCTTGAATTTTTCTATCATTTTTTGCTAGGACTGCACTCTGCATAACTGTTACAGTGCGGGCAGTTTCGCACGTTCTTTATAGAATACAGTGCGGGACCGCACCTGTAAACACTGCTTACATGCGGACCCTGTAAAAATTTTGAAAAATTTCTAGGTTTCTTTTTCTGGTTATTTTTTAGATCTTTGGTTTCTGCCCAGACTGGTTATTATGTCTATCAAGAATTCATTGTTTATGAACTCCAACAGTGTTAGTGTTTTGAATGATTTTCTAGGAGGTCTTGCCGATTGGATTATTTTTCCTGTTTGGTCTTTGTAGTGATTCAAATTTTTTTGACAATTTGCAGTATCTCAGATCACATAAGATCTCTTTTTGTCTCTTGAATCCGACCTCATTGTGAAAACATCCTAGTTTGAGAAATTAAGTCTTTTTTATTTCTTTGCAAATCTTCGAAAAGAACTTGCTTTAAAGTTTTGAATTTCATTTATTCTTTGAGTGTTTTGAAAAAACATATTTTGAGTGTTTTTGATCTGTTTGATAGATTCTTAGTTTGCTGAACAACTAAGAGAAACATTCATAAAAAAAACTCTAAAAAGCTTTTACTCAACTTAGATTAGTTTTTTAGATTAGTCTTCATAGTTTTGAATAGTTTTAATTTTCGTAGATTTCTTTCGAAAGAGAATTGTTTTGTAGCTTCTTGTTTGGAAAAGAAAATAGTTTTTCTTGTGAGCTTTGATAGTTTAACGAAAAGACAAAATGTTTCTTTCACTTAGTTTTCATGTTTGAAGAAGAAATTTGAAAGTTGCATTCTCTAACTCTTCTTTAGATAGAAAATTCATTGAAAGAAAAAAGAATTGAATATCATCATAGATGCATTTTAGTGTTTTTGGAAGTCGAGTCTTCACATCATACAAAGTTTCATTTCCGCGCCCATTTGACTTAAGAAACAGCTCTTAAAAGTAACGCTTAAATAAAATTCATCTAGTAATATTTTTATTTCTAGGGCTCTCATCACCAACATAGCTTAGGCTAGTATCTTGGAGTAGGGAGTAATTAACTCTCCAAGATAAATAAAACAAACAAGTAGATATATCTTGCGGTAGGAAGAATTCCAGTTGTTGCATGTATGCTCTGGGAAGCTCCTCTTAAAGGAGTTAAGCACGAGATCACATCTGAACCAGTGGGGTAATCAATCCTTCCTCATTGGGAACGATAGAAGATATACACGTATTAAAAACGGTAAACCTCGGATAAACCATTGTCGAGGAGCCAGGGGTAACTTGTCGGTAAACCTTGGATTCTGTTCAAGGAGCCTTCAAGGGGATTGAGCTTTGTTACTCTGCCCTTGCGTGTGTGTCGGATCGTAGACTGTTCCCCCAGGTATATTTGTTTCAGTTGGTAACCTTAGAAGCCATAATCTTTAGGATTCTTTCCTAAGGTGACGGTGGAGGGAAGATCCCACTGTACCTGGAACAGACGTCGACTAGACTCACTTGGACTCTCTGGGGGGTTCTCTTCACTCGAGATGGTTATTGGAAGAAACTTGTGCCAGTCTGTTTCATTAAGCAGGTTGTCGGGGTAACTGTTCCAACCGCCCTTTTCGTGTTAAAACTCTACTAAGTTGGATTTCATCACCAACTAGTGATTTTAGTACGGAAAGTTACTTGTTTGTGTGTGGTTTGAACTCTTAGATTTTTAAAGCGAGTGATTCAATTGTTTGTTTCTTAGAGACTTTAGGTGTTTTTATTGAAATTTTTCTTTGTTTGCGTGTGATTAGATAATTTTTCATCGTGGCGGAATTGCCGAGACAATCCCGGAGAATACAAGGGAAACCCCCTGAATTTACACCAGGTCATCTAGAAGGGCTTCGGGCTCTGGTACCACACATTAGCCGTAGACTTAGATCAACAGAAGCTGAAAGCTATGCTATTGTGATACATCCTGATCATCAAATTCCTACAACAGAATATATTCAAGAACCGATTTCAGTTTCTGAAGTCACTGAAAATATTTCTCCTACTGGAGAATTATCTGACGAACCTAAAATCTCTGAGCCTGAAACTGAATCTTCTGTGTTAGAAACATCTTTAGGATTTATCTCACCAACTTCTAGCGATCCAGGTTCACCAAGGGTTAGAAATATCATTACTGAAAATCTTCCTTCTGGACTAATTTCTATAGAAGAACTTACTAATCCAGACGAAGACATATCTCTTCCCAACTCCCCTCAATCGTTAAATCTTAGGGAGCGTGAATCTATTTTCTACAACCCTATTCGAACTAATCCCTGGTATCTTTCTTTAACTGATTTTTTAGAGAATCCGGGTCTTACTTTTTATCCACCTCGAGCTCCTTTCCATCCTACACCCAGAGGTTACTATCCGTCATCTATTATGGCTGGAGAGTCGTCCATGTTTTCACAAACGCCTGAATCTTTTTTACATGGTGGTCCTTCTGTTCCTGCGGGATATCAGTCTTTGTCTGGTACTTTCTCAGGAGCAACTCCTCAAACTATCGAAAATGTGTTATCATCTGGTCTTGGTGGACTTAAAATTGAAACGTCAAACGCAGAGCAAGTTTATATGATGTCTGGTAACGTTCCTAATCCTCAAGCTCAAGGCAGTCAGTTTCCTTCTGGGGGTCAACCTCAGGGAACTCAGTTACCGCCTGGGGGGCAACCTCAGGGTAGTCAATTACCGCCTGGGGGGCAACCCCAAGGTACTCAGTTACCACCCGGGGCTCAACCTCAAGGTAGCTTTTTCCCATGACAAACTGTGGATAAATATTATTTTGGGGGGCAACCCCAAGGACAGTACATACCTCAAGGTTACCAACCTCAAGGACAGTACATTCCTCAAGGTCAACCCCAAACTCAATATGCTCCTCAGGGTCCTCAACAACCCCAACTTCAGTACGTGCCTCAAGGTTATCAACCTCAAGGGCAGTACCCAATGCAAGGTTACCAACAGCCTTCTGGTCAACCATCTGTTCAAGGAGCAGGAACTTTACCTTATTATCAACCCTACGTTCAACCAGGTTTTGGTCCTTACGTTCAACCTTCTACGGGACAATACCCCGGAATGATGGTGTGGGATCCGTCCCAATATCAACAGCCTTTGCAGCCTACCGTGCAGTTACCTTATCAGCCTGGTCAGCCATTGGTTTCTGGTTCAACTCAGCAACCTGGTCAGCCAGCTATTCAAACTCCTGCACCTAGTTCAGTTCAGCAGGCTGGGCCTAGTACACCTCAGACTCCGCCCCAAACTGCTGCAACTGCTGCAACGTCTGTTCAACTTGTTACACCTATTTCTGGAGTGTCTGTAGCCCCGAGTTCGGCTATCCCTGTATCCGGGCAAATCCCTCAAGTCTCTGTACCTCAGTCAGGGCCTACAACTCAGACTACAGTTCAGATGCCTGCAGGACAATCCGGTACAAGTACAGTTGTTACGAGTCAACCTCAGTTTACTTATCAACCATACCAAGGACAACCGCAATACGGTCCCTATGTTCAGAATCCAAGCTATCAGCCATACCCTGGTTATACTTATCAACAACCTCAGTATGGTCCGATTCATCCTGGTTATCCGGGAGGTTATACAATACCCAATGCTAATCCGATTCCTAGTTATCCTGGGTATCCACCTCCTGGATCTGCTTTGGCTTCTCAAGGTTTTCATGACCCTAACCGTCAGTTACCGTTCATCGCAACTTTGGACTTACCAGATTTGACGCGCCTTACTAATGATCCTATTTTCTATTATCAGAACTGGCCGTCAATGCCTCATAAGTTGCCCAGTGACATACCAAAATTTGAAGGTAAGTCAGGAGAGGATCCATCAAATCATGTGATGACTTATCACCTTTTGTGTGCATCTAATTCTATTATTGATGATTCGATTCGCTTACGTCTTTTCCAAAGGACACTCATAGGTCTTGCAGCCAAATGGTACATTGAGTTGCCACGAGGCTCGTTTCATAATTTCAGTCAGTTAGCAACGTCTTTCTTAACTCATTTCCAGTTGCCTGTCAGATACGACAATGACACAGAATTATTAACTTCACTAAAACAATCTACGTCCACGTATATTTCTGATCATATTCATGAGTGGCGACGTAGACGGCGTTTGGTGAAGGTTTATATTCCGGATCAAATTTTGGCAGAGTGGTTTGTAAAATCATTACTGCCCAAGATCACTGAAGATGTAGCTAAGGCTGGTGTTGTTACTGAAGAGCAAGTAATTGCTCAGGCTCAGTACCTAGACCTCGTCTATACGCAGTCAGGTACTTTACATGAAAAAATTCCAGATTTACCCAAACAAGGTCAGATAGCTGCTCCTCCTTTAGGGTCTCATGCCGCTGACGGTATGATTGGTACAGTTAGTTCCAAAAGTAAGAATAAATCCTCAAAAAATTCTTCTCCAATCATAACTTTACCTGATTCCCCGAAGAGAGAATCCTCTCAAGAAGTTTCTGCCGATATTCATGTCGTTGAAACATCTACGGCAAAATCAAAATCCGGTTGTAAAAAGAAGGGGAGGAATAAAAACAAGAAAAATTCGAAAGAGAAAACAGATAGAGAAGAATCCAATGATGAGAAACGTAAACCTCGTTATACTTGCTTCATTTGTGAACAAGATCACTTCACGAAAGAATGCCCATATCGAGAAGAGGTTACGAAACTCATTAAAGGATCACAACAACCTGCTGTCTTGAAGGATCCTTTTCCAGTTCAAGATAGTAAGATGATTGGTTCTTCCTCGACCACTTTAGAAGAGCCTATTATGACGATGTCTCATATAAGGGTTGCGACGCGATCGCAAGATTACGGTTCTAAGAATCCCGTTGATGGCAAAGAAGGAGAGTCTTCCAATGCCAACGCATCAAATACAACTCCTCCTGTTTCCGGTCCGCTACAGATCGAGAAACAGAATCCAGACTTGATAATCAAGCCACCTGCTAAAGGTGTTCTTCGTAAATCATCTTTCAATCCACATGCGAGAGCTGCTCAGAATTACAACATTGTTGAAGATTTAGCTATTTCTCCTTCAGCAATGTCGACTTTGGAAGTGCTGCAGTCGTGTCCAGCACAGCGTAAATTGTTATTGTGTGCCATAGGAGCTGTTGATGTTCAGGATTCTAACCTTATAATCTTCGATTTAGAAACTAGTACACCACGTCTTCCTCACCAAATGGCTTTCCAGATTCCAGTGTTAGTAAAAAACAGACCTATTTTTCGGACTGTGATTGATGAGGGAGCTTCAACGTGTATTATGTCGCTTCAGTGTTGGAAATCTCTTGGTTCTCCTACACTTAACGAATCTCCGACGATTCTAAAAGCTTTTGATGGTCGAGGTTTTCAACCTTATGGTATTTTGCAGGATTTACCCATAGGGGTTGAAGGAAAAATCGTTAATCTAGATGTGGAAGTGGTTGATGCCCCTTTAGATTACAACCTTCTACTGGGTCGTAGTTGGTCTTATGCTATGACTGCTGTTGTCTCTTCGGTCTTTCGACTTATAAAATTTCCATATCAAGGAAGGATCGTGACAATAGATTAGTTAACTTATTTTTCGTCAGACCCAGCCTCTACAGAAACAATCCAGTATGTTGGTAAAACGACTATCCCTTAAAAGGATGTTGGAGTAGGTTTGGTTAAAGATTCTGGTTTGCTAGGAACTTTTTCCTTTCCTCCTCCTAACGTATCGTCTTCTACTGCAACTATTCATATGATTTCGTCAGACACAGTTATGTCTCATGATCCTTGGATTCTACCTTCAGAATCCGAGATCGACTCATTTGATGGCGCGATGCCTTTGAGTCCATTTGAAATTGCGTACCAGACTGTACAGTCTTTTTCCAACCCCTTTTCAACCGAAATCGATCCAATGAATGGGATCCAAGAGGAATCGCTTTCTATTTCTAGTTCAGACGCAACGACATTTCCTGAAATTGTTCATACAGATGAGAAAATTCGTGAGTTTTTGTCTGTTGATGATTTACCATGGGAAGATCTCCATCATAGGTCTTCATTCTTACCTGAATTACATCATTTTGAAAATGATTTCGCTTCAATTTTTACTGCTGAATATGCCAAGGAACCTCAGAATCCATTGAAAAATCCTGATTCTGAATTAAATTTAGAAAATATATCTAGAACGGTTCCAATTGACATTTCAGTAAAGCCAGGAATAATTGAAAACATTCATATAGGTGCTTGTTGTTCAGACGAAGAAATTCGGACTTATAAAGCCCTATTTCAAGAATTCCGTGACGTGTTTGCCTGGTCTTACGAAGAAATGCCAGGAATTGATCCATCGATCGTAGTACATGAAATTAAGACTTACCCGGATGCTAAACCTGTTCGTCAACGATTACGTCAAATACATCCTAGGAAAGTTGCTGCTATAAAAAATGAAGTTGAAAAATTACTTCGCGCAGGATTTATTTATCCAATTCCCTTAACGGATTGGGTATCGAATATTGTTCCTGTGACTAAAAAACAAGGAACAATAAGAGTATGTATCGATTATAGGGATATTAATCGAGCGTGTCCAAAAGACAATTATCCAACTTCCTATATCGATCAGATAATCGACGATTGTACTGGAAGTGAACTTTTTTCCTTTATGGATGGTTTTTCTGGCTACAATCAAATAAACATACTCCCTGCAGATCAACCTAAAACAGCTTTCATTTGTCCATGGGGAACGTTTGCCTATTGTAAACTACCTTTTGGACTTAAGAACGCTGGAGCAACTTTTCAACGGGATATGTCTTATGCGTTTCATGACATTAAGCACATTGTTCAACCATATCTTGATGATTTACCTGCTCATTCATTACGTAGGGCCGATCATCCCACTCATTTACGAGCAATTTTTATGAGATGTCGGCATTATCGGATAAGGTTGAATTCGCATAAATGTGTTTTCTGCGTAGAATCGGGTCGTTTACTGGGATTTGTTGTCTCAAAATCAGGCATTCGTGTTGATCCTTCGAAGGTCGAAGCTATTGTTAAATTGCCTCCTCCTTCGACATTGCGCCAACTCCAGAGTTGCAGGGGAAAGCAAACTTTTTACGTAGATTTATTCAGAACTATGCCGAGCTTGCAAAGGGTTTTACCCGGTTGTTGAAACAAGACATTCCGTTCTTTTGGGACGAGGTCGCTGATCGATCTTTTGATGCACTTAAACACGCGTTGACCCATGCACCGTTATTGCATCCTCACAACTACAACTAGGATTACATTCTATATCTCGCTGCTTCTCATTCCACTATTGGGATGGTACTAGTTCAGGAAGATGAATCTCACAACGAACATGTGATTTATTATCTTAGTCAAAATTTGAATCCGACTGAAATCAAATATACACATGTGGAGAAATTGGCCTTGGCAGCTGTTCAAGCTGTCCAACGTTTTCGACATTACATATTGTTACGTAAAACCACAGTAATTTCTGATTGCAACCCTATGATGTATATTTTGACGAGACAATTGCTAGGGGGCAAGTATTCTAAATGGATAGTTATCCTACAAGAATTTGACTTGGAATTTGAAAAATCCAAGGCAAAGAAATCTTTGGTTTTTGCGGAACTAATGTGTGATTTTCCCTCTACTGATATTGAAACAGTGGCAGAAAAGTCCATTGTGGACGAATCTTTGTTTCTTATCAGTACGCTTGATCCATGGTATGGGGATATTATTGTATATCTCCAAACCCAATCTTTTCGGCCTGAAATTTCACGAACTCAATGACGGAAAATACGCTTCCAATCCCAACAATATAATATCATTGGTGATACTCTTTATCGACGAGGAGCGGATTCTATTTTTCGACGTTGTTTAACTCATGAAGAAGCTGAAAAGGTACTCAATGACTGTCATTCTGGAGCATGTGGCGGTCATATGTCTGGGTATGCCACTGCCCAAAAGATATTGCGTGCAGGTTATTTCTGGCCAACCTTATTTAAAGATTGCATTTATACGGTTCGGAAATGCCACAACTGTCAAATTTTTGATAGAAAAATGCGCGCGCCACCCGCTCCTCTTCACCCTATAATTGCTGTTGGTCCATTTGCAAAATGGGGTATCGATTTTATCACATGTAACCCTCCCTCGGCCGGGGGGCATGCCTATATTATTCTCGCAGTAGATTATTTTACGAAATGGGCTGAGGCGATGCCTACATATTCAGCTGACGGCAAGACTGCTGCAACATTCATATTCAATCATATAATTGCTAGGTTTGGTGTTCCTCAAGCTATTATTACGGATCATGGAAGTCATTTTCGGAATATCATGATGACTGAACTAACAGAACAACTTGGCCTACGCCACGATAGTTCCACTCCGTACTATCCACAAGCAAATAGTCTGGTTGAAGCCATTAATAAAGTTTTAGTCACCATGATTAAACGAATCATTGGTATTCACAAGACGAATTGGCATTCCATGTTATTTTCAGCGCTTTGGGCATATCGAACCTCAGTCAAAACATCAACAGGTTTCACTCCTTTTCAACTAGTTTACGGTTTAGAAGCTGTGCTACCAATTGAATGCGAAATACCGTCATTAAAATTAGCCATAGAATTACTTCCAGCTACGTATGAAGAGGAAAAACGTTTCTTGTACTTGGCCCAATTAGATGAGAATCGGCGAAGTGCTGCAATAGCAAACGAGGCTCATGTTAAAAGGATAAAAGCTCGGTATGATAGAAATGTGACCCCTCGAAATTTTTCAGAAGGAGACCTAGTTTTACTTTATGATCAAGCTAACGACAAGCTAGGAGCTGGAAAATTCGTGCCTATGTGGCATGGTCCTTACATTGTGAAACGAAAGTTAGCAAAAGGGGCCTATGAGTTAGTAGATTTTGACGGTGTCCCTTTGGATAAACCCAGAAATGGGATTTATCTAAAGCGATATTACGCTTAAACAAGGTGTGGAGATTTTTGTTAGTTTAGATTTCTTTACTGCTGGTGTGTTTTAGATTAGAAAAGTGTGCCTAGTTTAGAAGTGTGTTTTTATCACTATGACTGCTTATCTGAGTTTTACTCCTGATATTGCAGATGTCGACGTCTCTTCAAACCTACATTGGTTTTGCTGATGGTGCTTGTCGTAGTACACGGAACATTTCTTCCGCAGCTTGGGTTATCTATTCACCCTCTGACGAGTTAGTATCCATGCATGGGGTAAGCCTTGGTCAAACAACAAATAGCATTGCCGAGTATAGTGCAGTGATTGAGTTATTATCTGAGTCCATATCATTTGGAATTCGGAGTTTGATTGTAAGGTTGGATTCTGAACTTGTTGTATTACAGCTTAACAGGGTTTATACCATTAGAAATCCGGTGTTATTACGGTTATTTTTGAGAGTTCGTCTCTTGGAACGTGAGTTTGATTACATTGAATATTAGCATATTCCAAGACATTTAAATACATTAGCAGATTCAATTGCTTCTAGTATGATAAATAGACATTTGCAATAATTAAAAGCAGTAAAACAAAAAACATTCATTCATGTACGCAGATAGCCGTCAAAATAGTGATATATATATATCATAGGAGTGTGTTCAAAAAATATACATCGTCTTCGATCAGAGGAAACACCTTATGATCGGCAAAAATGATAACACAAAAGTACAAAAATGAGTCTACATGATCATCTCATCACTGATGATGATCTCGATAGGAAACAACTGCTCGAGCCACCCTGCATAGGAACCTCCTGAAAGGTCCTGGGACTCCAATCACATATCTTTGTAGCCTGAGAGGGATGTCATCTATGCTCGTCTCTGGTATATCTAGAGTCACGTGTTCTAGATGATGTTCCAAATCAGTCAAAATTTCTACTGATTGGTCTGCTGGGGCTGGTGCGGGCGCAACTGGTTGTCTCCTCTCGAAAGGTTGGAGATGAGCTGGTCGTTGTGGACCCACATCTGTATTCAAAAAAATTTTGGTTATTAGTTTTCTAAGACGATAAAAAACTAAAAAATTAGAATTTAGCAAACGTTGAAAAATGTTTTACCTGAATCGTCCCACTGTTCCCCTGCAGGGAGAGACATCTCTCTATCTCTGCGGAAATCTATCCCTGCATACGGAAAATCCTCTATCGTAAAAATTTGGCGATCCAGCCAATGAAAATATGAAACAGGGAATCGTACAATCTCAGTGCCCTCGATAGCATGACGAGCCATCAGCGTGGACCAGCGAACCATTCTTGGTTCTCGAGGTCGACCGGCATCAACTGAAATACTCTGTGGAGCTAACTGAGGAATCCTCTCCAAAGCAAAAGAAACGACAATGGAACCATATCCAAAGTTTTTTAGTTTCCCGGTTTTTTCTCTGGTAAGTTGGCCTTTTATATTGGCCAACACGGCTTCGCACCAGTTGAAGATGGTGCCGCGAAAACAGTCCACAGCAATGCGCATTTGGGAACCAGTAGCTACATGAAGCGCGGCGCTCCCACATAGTTTGGTAACAGTTAATGCTATAACTTTCAGTTCAGGATGGATGATATGTTTTATGTCAATCCGTTTGTCCCGAGGATCTGCCTGATCATTGCAAAATTCGAGTTGAAGACTAGCGACAGTCTGGCCACCTGGCCTAGTCCCAAACAAAGATACATGTTCTCCCCTCTTGGACAAACCAGTCAAAAAGTATATATCCTCCAGCTCAATTTCGAGCCGGTGGCCACCAATGAAGAAACACTGGTCCTCCACATGCCATCTATCTACCAACCATGTTAAGAGATCCACTTGTGCCCTCATGCCAGAGATGGCCCAGAATTTGTATAAGCAGCATGCTTTTAATGCCCTTTGTGTGGGAAAATGGAGTATTACAGCTTCATCCACTTCCTCATGTTCCCTTTCTCGCCAAATAAGCATCTTGTTAATCCTGCAACACAAAATAAGGCATATTAGAATGATTTCATTTGAAAAATTTTGGCATAAATTTGAGAAAACCGTGCTTTAAATTTAACCGCGCGGGTACCGCACCCGCTCTTTGTAAACAGAGCGTAGCTCCGCACGCGAGATGTGTGCCGGGTGCGGTACCCTCGATTTTTTCCCGTTCGGAAAAAATCGAGGTCCGCAGGTTACCTGTGTCCCGCCTGCGGACCCCACGGGCGCATTTTTGAACCAATTTTTGCCCTAAAAAATCAAACTAAAGCCTAAAAACGAATTCTAAACGGATGAAAAACAAGATAAGGAGGTCGTGGATTACCTGGGGCTGACGATTTTCGATTCCAACGGTTGAATTTTCCAGAATCTTCACGGGAACTTTTTTATCCAAAAGCTTTTTACTTTTCACTCTGCAACTGAACGGTAAAAATGAAATAGAAAAAGTCCTTTTTATAAGTTTTTTTGAATGAATGAATTGTAAATTTATTTATTTTTCACTTTGAAAGGGATATTTTTGAAAGCATTTTTATTTATCTTAAACAGGTATGTGTAATGTTTTGAGTTTTTGTGCAGAAACAAGATTTTTCAGGTGAAATGATCATTTTTCAACAAAGAGCATACTTTTATCACTTTTTCGGACTCTTTCAAAAAATTTTACGAAAAAGCGAAACCTTGGAGTCCTCTTTAAGCCCTTTTCAGACTCTCTAAATATGAAAATATTGCCGAGTACTTGACTATTTGAACTCGTTAAAGTAAATGAACAGTCGTCCCTTCAGTATAAGTTTACCCCTTTTACGGACTGAAATGGACTATTTACGAAAAAGGTATACGTTGACTAATTACGGTCAATAGAGTTCTCTCCCGCATTATTTATCCTTTTTCGGGCTCGAGAGACTAAATTTACGAAAAATTACACCCACGGAGTTTTCTTAAGTTTTTCTTCTGACTCCCTAAAACTGAAAAACACCGAGTTTCTCCTATACTGGACTCGTTAAAACTTAACAGTAAAGGACCTGTTTAATTTTTAACAGGAACGAACCACTCCTTCTTAGGGTTCGAATTTTAAACTAAGTTGGACTCATCCGAAGGATGAGCTTATAACCAAGCAAATGTTATCCTCCTCAAGCTTGTCAAAAATAAAGAGGTACTTGCCAGAAATGGTGGGGGAAAAGAGAGAAAAATGAGCATGTTTGTTGTATTTTAAAATTGTCAGAAAACTCAGTCGACCACTCTTGGACACGACACTTATATTCACCTGGGTTGGGAAATCCTTTGCTTAACAGTTAATCAAACCACATTGAAAATTTTCAGCCGGTTTCTGGGTATTAGCTTTAAGTCAATTGTCACCAAGCCATCTGCAGTGTCGTTATGTGTCCAAGAGAATAGTTCAAATAAAACCATTCATCTGCAAAATATCTGTCATTCATCATTGACCATCCCTGAGTCAGTCCTTGCCAACATATTTTCAAAACTTGATCTATGATTTCGTGTTGTGGGCTTGCCTACGACAGATCACTTTCTATCGACATCAACACATTATCTAGGAAGTTGATCCAGAAATCGTCAGTACCTTGAAATCTGCATGCCTCAATGGCAGGTTTCTCGCCTTCGACGACAGGTTGCATCATTGACCTTCGATCGAATGATTCCGTGACATGTTCGACTTCGGCTCATTCATTCACATTTCATGGATTGTACTGAGTACTTTGAGAGCCATTGACATTACTGGTGGTTTCTCTCACACTTGTTAACAGTTCACATCATTGACTGGTAATCAAGTGGTTTCTACCATGTTCGACTTCAATACATTCATTCACATGGATAGAATCGTACTGGTTCGAGATGCGGAAATCAAGACCCTGGATCTAGTTTCCACCATCAAGGCTGCGAGGAATTTTGTTGTCATCTATACAGTAGACTATTGATAAACAGATGGCTGCGTCCATACTGTGTCTACATATATCTGTACTATGATGTATTCAAAATCATTCCTGTATCAGAACGATTTCAGTTAGTTTATAGTTAGTTTTTATCTGAGCATGGGAATGCCTACCTCGGTGATGACATATACATGTATATATTTTGCATTGAATGTTTTTACAGGTTCCAACTGGGGTGTCCACAGGATGATCTTTGAAATGATAAAGTACTGCACTCTTCATATATGACAGACTACAGCTTCATCTATTCCAGACTTTGCACTTTAGGGGGCAATTTGTTACACTGAAAACTGTCACCTTGACATTCTGCTGACTGTATGAGCTTATTATTACTCATACTTCCTCCTTTTGCAAGTCCAATATACCAGCTCCTCATATCAAGCTTCAAAATCAGAAGAAAATCCCTAAAATCCCCTAAGAATTGGTATCACACTTTCTCTATGCATTCCCTGCGGTCCCGCACCTAAATCTCAACCTGCATGCGGAACCATACCGCACGTTCTTTGTGTAATGGGTGCGGACCTCTGTAAAACATAAAAAGGCGAGAAAATGAAGATAAAAAGTGAATTCCAGGTGAATTCTAGAAGATTCTAGACGGGAATTTTCGGAATGGATACGCTTTGAAGATGGTTCATGCATCCCTCTCTTAATGGAGCTAACCCCTTGATGTAAGGAGCTTATCCCTTTGAAGGAGGATTCTATCCCTTCATATTTGGAACTAGAAACCTCCTCTCTTTCACTATAAAAAGAGGCCTTGGGTAGCCTCAAAGGGAGTTCAAGCTTATGAGATTTGAAGTTAAATGTTGTTGAGATTTAGACTTAAGTAACTTAAGACTTTCTGTGAGGTTAAATCACTCATCCTCATTTGTCTTAGTTCAAAGAGTGCAATGCTTGTCAGAGTAAAGGAGATTCCTGCTTCGGACCCCGGGAGGACCTGCACAACATCAAGGCACGGGTTGTAAAGGTTTTCTATCTTTAAAGTTAATACAAATATACTCATTTCTCTCATTAAACTGTCAATTTGTGGTTTATTTCATAAATTCCTTGATCATTATGATAAGTATGATTTATGATAATGTCTATACAGGTGCTGCTTAATCTTTTTCCTTGTTTGTGATTGCAGATATACGAAGGACGTTCTTTCAGTGCACGCGAAGGACTTCAACAAAATCAAGTAGGCAAGCAAAGCGTTGGACATAAGGTAGGCCTTGCACTCGTATAGTGTTTTTATAAATTGCATATGCTTAGAGAGAGATTAGTATAATTGGCTGTTTGTTGCTAGTTACCTTTTGTACTAGAGAGATCGGTCTTGTCCGCAAGACGGATTAATCTACACAACAGAAATTACTCTTAAAAATCAAGGAGTTACCTGTAAACCGAGATTCTCGTACCTTACAAGTTCTCTGCATCAACATTGGAAGCAGAATGTCAGCTAAACTGAAAATCTGAAGGTTAATAGTGGATTGAAACAAAATTATATGTACAGAATGGAAAAAAAAAACCAAACCTCACGAAGTCAGGAGGTATGACTCTCGCTCTCCTACGACGAGGTGAATCAAGGAATTTTAACTCTGCACGATATTAACAACGTGAGAAAAGTATAAATTAACGAAATCGACAAAGGCGCCATGTCGACAATAAAACAGAAGAGAGAATACAACGAAAAAATTTGCTCAGAAGATATAACGTTAATGGTTCCCAACGAAACTGAACCATACACGTAACCTCCAGAACGAAATGCATTCGCATCATTAACATTCAAAGACTTCCTCAGAAAGAAGTATGACAAGTTCCAAGCGACGAACTTGATCACCAATCACAAATTTCTAAACGAGTGTATAAAATGAATACCCGATAGCGTGCAGTGGCTTAGATAAGCCACGAAACTCCTTCATGAGCTGGGATGAGTAAACCATACGAC
This sequence comes from Pinus albicaulis, assembly GCA_034641835.2. Lineage (NCBI taxonomy): Eukaryota > Viridiplantae > Streptophyta > Pinopsida > Pinales > Pinaceae > Pinus > Pinus albicaulis. The sequence goes on along the minus strand of CM076575.1, from coordinate 1,746,790,852 downwards.
TGGCAAAGACCTTGCCTTCAACCCAAGTTGTAGAGCTGCAAGGCGAAGGGATAAGCGAACAAATGATGCACGCGGAAACTGGCTCCAAAAAAAAACAAAGACTTATATAATCATTCCAACAACCTTAGAAACCCTAATACGAAAAGATCGCAGATGTCCACTTGGTGCAATCACAAGGGAAGAGCCACGGATCGAATGGTTGGTGGTTGTAATTACACCAGCCGTGTAACATTAATGGTGTCAAGATATGAAATTAAAACTCAGACGTCCTGATCGTATGAGTAAGATTGCTTTGTAAACCGAGTAAGATCTAATGGTGTTTGACAGATCGACGTGGATCTAACACATGAAGGGAGGAATGGGAAGAAACCATCACAACCCATACAATTGAACCGTAAATAGCATACAATATGACGTGGAGAAGACTTATCCCATCTCAAAATACACATCACCGCAAGGAGATTCGAACCATACGCCTTACGTGGAAACCAGTACACGTATTCAAGTTCACATTTAAATTGGATATGAGACCTTACGTACAAAGAGAGGTGAAGATATCAACTCAGGTTTGAAAACAATGATGAATGCCACCTCAGAAGCACGAAATCAATGTTCATATAACAGTATGTAAATTTGCTTCAATTATGCTAAATCCAAAGGTATAGCTATATACGTGATGGGAAAAAAAATCAAGGACATATAAGTTGCCAAGGGTCCAGAATGCCTCGTGGGCATAACCCATTCGAATCCATTGTGTATAAGGTATGAAGATGGGCCAAATGGCCAACTGCCAATGACCACCAAAGTGAAGTTAACTATAGGTGCTCGGTGCGACCTTCATAGAAAATAAAATGATATTAAATCACTCCACACTTGGAGTTAGAATGAAATACAAACAAGTTAAATAGGAAGTTGATAGATATTAACTTGGGGTATATTAATATACTAAAGTAATGCATAAGGGGGAAAATACAATATGATTTCACTAGTTAGGGAGTCAATATTTTTATGGTGGACCTATTTTTGAAATCATGAAAGGCTGGGAGAATTTTTTTTTTTTTGAGTAAATGGGAGATGTGAAAAATGGTATCAGAGCCTAAGTTATAAAACTAGGCTGGTGACATTTTGCTCACTGTTGCTGTGTGTTCACTGTATAAATTGATTTGTGTGGAAAAAATAAATAAATTTTTATTTTTATTTTTAGTGATTTGTGTAGTGTAGTGTACAGTGGTGCTCAAATGGCAGAAGGTGAAGAAATTTATGTGGATCTACGTGATGAGTATATTAAACAAGATCCCAACGCTCCGGTGATGGCTATGTTGCACAGATTGCAACGAGAAATGGCTGAGATGAGAAGCCAGAATGACAGGTTGTCATTAGCTAGTAAGGAGCAGGAAAAGCTCATCAGAGAGCTAACTTCACGGAACAGCCAAGAAGGCGAAGGTTTCGAAAAGAGGAAGACTGATGAGTCTGAGGATGATGATGCTGTTAGGCATCAATATAAGAAGAAAAAGGAATTACAAGGGGAATTCCGAAAGATCAACCTCCCTCCTATGATGGGGAGAAGGAGGAAGATGCTGAAGCCTGGTTGTTGAACATGATTAAGTACTTCCAGGTCTATGAATATGAAAGCAATCTGAAGGCCAGATTAGCTGTCTACCAGCTACAAGGTAAGGCTACCTTGTGGTGGGAGGAGACGAAAATGGTGCATGCCATTGATGAAAAGACAGTTACTTGGGAAGATTTCCAGGTTATGTTCAAAAAATGATATCTGAATGAACGTTACTATGATGATAAAGCCAAAGAATTCCATGAACTTAGACTGGGACAACTCACTATTGATGAGTTTGTTACTAATTTTACAAATCTATTGAGATATGTACCCTACATAAGGGAAGAAAAGGAAAAAGTACAAAGGTTTCTAAATTGTTTGCCTGCTGTATACAAGGATAAAATCGAGTTTGACAACCCAAAAACAATGGATGAAGTTGTTAGAAAAGCCAGATTATGTTACCAACAGTTCAAAGGAAAAACTGAATGAGGGAAAAGCTGGCTAAATAAGAATGAGTTCAAAGGGAGGAAACAGAAACCAGCCTATTTGAAGAATTTTGGCAGAGATCATCAGTGGAAAAAGTTTAATAAATGCAAAGAAAGTCAAACTTCTCAGTCCCAAGTGGCCGCAAAACAAATAGATGGAGACAGTAAGAAAGAGGGCACAATGAAATGAGAGAACCCCTGAAATGTTGGGGCTGTGGAGAACCCCATCTTTTGAGGGACTGTCCTCATTGAAACATTCAGATGGTTATGAGAGATCGAGAAGCTACAACAGTAAATGACATAGCCAGAAATATACCAACTATCAGTGCAGCCTTGGAAAATCGACAAGAAGAACATCAAGCTACCATTGTGGAAATGGAGGTCATGGTTGGTTCAGCTGGCCACTGGAACCAAGAGGAAGGTAACACATAAATTGCCTCGGACAGGAATAAAATTAAATGATTTCCACACATAAGTAAATTTGAACATTCTACCCTTAGGTTCATATGACCTACTGATAGGAATGGACTGGTTGGAAAATAAGAAAGCTTTGATGAACTGCTAGGATAAGACTCTACATTGTGTAGATGAGGAAGGGAAACCTTTTATTCTTAAAGGCAAACCAAAACCTATCTCTGTAAGACAAATATCAGCACTACAATTAAAACGAACAGCTAGGAAAGTATACCAAGTTTATGTAGTACATGTGGAAGAAATAGAACAGAAACTCGAAGAGAGATTGCTGGATGCTGTGCCAGTGGTAAGAGAGTTTAAGGAAGTATTTCCAGATGATATCCCTCATCTTCCCCCCAAAAGAGAGATTGACTTTTCAATTGATCTGGTGCCGAGAGCAGTACCTGTTTCCCGAGCCCCTTATCGAATGAGTCCCCCTGAATTGATGGAACTGAAAATGCAATTGCAAGAACTGTTAGATAAAGGTGATATTAGACCGAGTGTGTCTCCTTGGGGAGCACCAGTGCTGTTCATGAAAAAGAAAGATGGAACTTTTAGGATGTGCATTGATTACCGTCAACTGAATAAGTTGACTATTAAAAATAGATATCCCTTGCCCAGAATTGATGATCTTTTTGATCAAGTGAGAGGAGTTTCAGTATTTTCGAGGATTGACTTAAGAACTGGTTATCACCAGCCTAGAATTAAAGAAGAAGACATCAGCAAAACAGCCTTTCGAACTAGGTATGGTCACTACGAATTTGCAGTCCTACCTTTTGGGTTGACAAATGCCCCTGCCACATTTATGTGCCTAATGAACAGTGTGTTAAACAAGTACTTGGATAAATTTTTCCTTGTGTTCATAGATGATATCTTAGTCTACTCAAAAAGTGAGGAGGAACATAAAGAACACTTGAGGATAGTATTGCAAACTCTGAAGGAAAACCAGCTATATGCCAAGTTTAGCAAATGTGAATTTTAGAAAGATAAGATCCAATATTTGGGTCATATTATTTCTAAACAAGGCCTTGCTGTTGATCCTGAAAAAGATAAAGGCTATAAAAGAATGGCCTGTACCCACTGATGTTTCAGCAGTGAGATCATTTATGGGAATTGCAGGCTATTATCGCAGATTTGTGGAGAGATTTTCTGCTATGGCACATCCCATAACCTCATTACAAAGGAAGGGGGGTCAAATTTGAGTGGACTGAAAAATGCCAAAACAGTTTTGACCAATTAAAACTGAAACTTACTACAGCCCCCATATTGAAGATTGCAGATCCTGATAAAAAATTTGTAGTATGTACGGATGCCTGTAGAGAGGGGTTGGGAGGAGTTCTTTTGCAGGAAAATTCAGTTATTGCATATTAATCTAGGAAACTGAAGGTACATGAACAGAATTATAGTGCCTACGATTTAGAATTAGCTGTTGTTATCCATGCTTTGAAAATGTGGCGACACTATCTCCTTGGAAAGAAATTTACGTTGATGACTGATCATATTACTCTCAAATATTTCTTTTCCCAAACTAATTTGAATGCTAGACAAGATAGATGGTTGTCTTTTCTAAGTGAATTTGATATGGACATAAAACATATCAGAGGGAAGGAAAATAAAATTGCTGATGCATTGAGCAGAAATGCTTGTCAGAATATCAATAGCCTTGGAAGTAGTGCTCAGATCGATGTAGAAGATTTGGTGAAAAAGGCAGTAAACCAAGATCCAAATTATGAAACAGTCTTGGTGAAATTACAGAATGTGGAGACCTTGAGAAAAGAGATTCTAGATGAATATCACAAACAACCATATGCAGGACATCCAGGATATTAGAAAATGCTAACAGCTTTGAAAAATAAGTTGTTTTGCCCAGGAATGAAGAAAGATGTACCCGAATATTTAACTAGATGCATGGAATGTCAACTAGTCAAAGTTGAGCACAAGCATCCTGCTAGTCTTTTAAACCCTTTGCTGATTGCAGAATGGAAATGGGATACAGTTTCCATGGATTTCATAACAGGATTACCCAAAACAAAATACCAACATGATTCAGTGATGGTGGTAGTAGACACTTTAACAAAATTTGCCCATTTTATACCAGTGAAATCTACCTTTGGGACAGCTCAAGTAGCAAATGTGTTCCTGGAAGAGGTAGTAAGGCTCCATGGGGTGCCAAAGGTGATTGTTTCTAACCGAGATGCTAAGTTTATGGCCGCTTTTTGGAAAGGGCTATTTGGAGGTATGGGCACTAAATTGAATTTTAGTACCGCCTATCACCCTCAGACTGATGGGCAGACAGAGAGGACTAATCAAATTTTGGAAGACATGCTGAGAATGTATGTGATGGATAGGCCATCAAAGTGGGAAGATTACTTGCATTTAGTTGAATTTTCCTATAATAACAGCTACCAATCCTCTATCAAGATGAGTCCGTTTGAGGCACTGTATGGAAGAAAATGTAGTTCTCCTTTGAGCTGGATCCAGCCAGAAGATAAACTAATGTTGGGACCAGAGGCTTTACAAGAGATGGAAAGAATTGTCAAACAGATACAAAGAAACATCAAGACAGCACAAGATCGCCAGAAAAGCTATGCTGATAAGAAAATAGTGCACCGAGAATTTAAAGTGGGGGAGCATGTGTATTTGCGTATTAAACCCAAAAAGAGCACACTCTATGCTGGAAGCTCTGCAAAACTGGCTCCTAGATATTGTGGTCCTTTTGAAGTATTAGAAAGGGTGGGACCAATGGCTTACAAGATGGCCTTACCACCCCATGTTAGAGTTCATGATGTGTTTCACGTTTCATTGTTAAAAATATATGTCCATGATGCTTCTCACATAGTTGATTGGAATGTTGTAGAGGTGGAACCGGAAGGGGAGTTTCTGCCAGAACCGCTTCAAATATTGGAGCGGGAAGAAATTGAATTGAGGAACCGAAAAGTAGCAAGAGTAAAGGTGCAACGGAAGCACCTTACTGCTGAAGAAGCTATCTAGGAAAGAGAAGTTGAAATGATGGAAAGATATCCATTTTTTTTTTTAAAATGAACTCTAGTAGCTGAATAATAACACCGAGGTTGGTGTTTATTTTTAGAGGGGGAATATGTAACACCCCCAATTTATGTGTTTGAAATTCAAAGCTAGACATTTGAACTTTAATCCTAAGGGGAGTGGACCCCAAAGGATAAGTATTTTGTGAATGAAATTAAACATTTAATTTGAGGAAATGAATAAAATGAATTGTGCAGATTAATCAAAATGAGATTTATGAGATCACTTGCTAAATCCATGAGGATGGATAAGGCAACTATTTCCCCAAAATCTTTCAAAAATCCTTGAAAGAAATTATTTCTAATTTAGATTTCGAGGAAGAATCTAAATTTCCCCAATGATGAGGAAAGTAGTTGGGAAGAGGTAAAAAGCTGGAAAAGCTGAGGAAAAGCATAAAATAGCTTTAAAGAATCCCTAAAATGGGAAGCCTAGGCAAACAGGAAGAAAAGCATCCTGATATTCTGGACACAAAATTAGAAACAGGCTTTGGGGAACCATAGCTTAAATAAGCTGCTCCTAAACATATTAGTGGTTGGTCTGTTCTAGGAGGTGATCTCAGCTCGGGGGTGAGTTCTGGGAGACAGAAGGACTCTAAGGTTGGGAGGTTGGTCGACTGCATGAGTGGTATTTCTCTAATTTGATTTGTGTTTTTACTTGCCGTGGTATGAATTGGCTACCCATAACAGTTGATTTATATGTTATTAGATTTATTAGTGCTACATTTAACAGAATTAATCATAGGGCATTCACCCTTATAATTATGTATGGGTGTAGAGAAAATTCTATAGAGTAGAATCCAACAGAAAGTCTAAAGCAAGGTTGGTTTAAATCTGAGGATACCTATCCTCTACAGATAAATTACTATAAATTACTTCTCATCTATCAGTATACAATTGTGAGCATGATTAGGTAAGTTTAAGAGAAATTTTCCTAATCCCTAAACCAATCCTTAAGTTAAAAGCTGGAGATTTCTAATATCTAATAATTCACAAATTTGTAACCTTAATATGCTTCTGTGAGAAATAGAGCAGTGAGAAATTTAGTGCAGAGAGTGCAGAATTAATTAATTAGTAATTACTAAGTGAAGAGCAGAGAGGTATAATAATTTCAACAGCTGTACATGTTAACAGTTAATACAATTACTATTCCCTTTAGCAGGGATTGCATGGAAGAGTAGTAAACTGTAATGTTGAAAGAACATTAATTAAGTAGCAAGGGAATGAATCCCAAAACCTGATCAGTTCTGCAGAAATAACTAGAACAAGAGATCTATGTATGAAAGAGATGGGAGTAGCTATAAGGAAATAAAAAGGAGATCTAACTAGAAATATATATAACCTGGAAAACTAGAAGAGCATGGGAACCTACAATAATATAATGCTTGTATCTCATACATTTTAAATGGATATATGTATGAGAATGGACAAATAAACCTATGGATGCAATTATATGTATAAACAGATATCAGTTAAGTAAATTAATTTAAACATGAGTATGGGGAGACTGTTAGCTCATAACAAATATATATAGTACAAGAAATTAGAAATACTAGCTACAGAAACAGATTTACATGTGCATATAAAAATTAAACTGAACTATAACTCTCCAGAAATCCTGAGAGTCTCTTGTAAGAGTCATACAAAACATAAATAGCTAAGAGGCCTTGTACAATTGAACAACATTATCTATAAAGAGAGTTATATCAGCTACATTCACTGCTATTATAAGCAAAGTAAATAGGAATAACTCATTGGATCAAATCGTATCAACTCATACTACATAAATCATTCCATGCGAGGAAGCATGAGGAATTCCATAAAAAATTAGAGTTGTAACTCGTTGAAATTTTGGCAACCAAGAAAATAAGTGACAATATATACAAAGGTCCTGATAAACGCCACAAAAATATCTGAGCCTGTTGGGGTAGAGTCTGGTAACTGAAACCATATTCCCAATTTAAAATTTTAAAACCATTAAAGAATACCAACATACAAATGCGGGATATAAGCATTCTGACTCTGACAGAGTCTAGTTCTTTAAAGGACACTGTGTAAAACCCTACGAGAGCTAATGAGTCTGCATAATTAAGACAGAACAATGCAACGAGAGGGTGATATTATCCCCACAGGTACATACCAACCTAAAACACCAAGGGAGGTGAAATTAATATCCAGTGAAATGAAAGGGCATAGCTGCCCACAAAGGAATACGAATTAGTCTACGTTACCTATGGGAAAACACAGTCAGGACAGGAAATAAGTTAATAGGGTATTTGATAGAAAATCTCTCGAATAGAGAAATTACTCATAAAAATCAAGGAGTTACCTGTAAACCGAGTCTCTCGTACCTTACGAGTTCTCTGCATCAACGTTGGAAGCAGAATGTCAGCTAAATTTAAAATCTGCAGGTTAATAGTGGATTGAAACAAAATTATATGTACAGAATGGGAAAAAATAAACAAACCTCACGAAGTCAGGAGGTATGACTCTCGCTCTCCTGCAACGAGGCGAATCAAGGAATTTTAACTCTGCACGGCATTAACAACGTGAGAAAAGTATCAATTAACGAAATCGACAAAGGAGCCATGTCGACAATAAACCAGAAGAGAGAATAGAACGAAAAAATTTGCTCAGAAGATATAACGTGAATGGTTCCAAACGAAACTGAACCATACACGTAACCTCCAGAATGAAACACATTCGCATCATTAACATTCAAATACTTCCTCAGAAAGAAGTATGACAAGTTCCGAGCAACAAACTTGATCACCAATCACAAATTGCTAAACGAGTGTATAAAATGAATACCCGATAGCGTGCAGTGGCTTAGATAAGCCACGAAACTCCTTCATGAGCTGGGATGAGTAAACCATAGGACTGGCAAAGACCTTGCCTTCAACCCAAGTTGCATAGCTGCAAGGTGAAGGGATAAGCGAACAAACGATGCACACGGAAACTGGCTCCAAACAAAAACAAAGACTTATATAATCATTCCAACAACCTCAGAAACCCTAATACGAAAAGATCGCAGACGTCCACTTGGCGCAATCACAAGGGAAGAGCCACGGATCGAATGGTTGGCGGTTGTAATTACACTAGCCATGTAACATTAATGGTGTCAAGATATGAAATTAAAACTCAGACGTCCTGATCATATGAGTAAGATTTCTTTGTAAACCGAGTAAGGTCGAATGATGTTTGACAGATCGACGTGGATCTAACACGTGAAGGGAGGAATGGGACGAAACCATCACAACCCATACAATGCAACCGTAAATAGCATACAATATGACGTGGAGAAGACTTATCCCGTCTCAAAATACACATCACCGCAAGGAGATTCGAACCATACGCCTTACGTGGAAACCAGTACACATATTGAAGTTCACATTTAAATTGGATATGAGACCTTACGTACAAATAGAGGCGAAGATATCAACGCAGGTTTTAAAACAATGATGAATGCCACCTCAGAAGCATGAAATCAACGTTCATATAACAATATGTAAATTTGCTTCAATTATGCTAAATCCAAAGGTATAGCTATATACGTGATGGGAAAAAAAATTGAGGACATATAAGTTGCCAAGGGTCCAGAACGCCTCGTGGGCATAACCCATTCGAATCCATTGTGTATAAGGTATGAAGATGGGCCGAATGGCCAAGCGCCAATGACCACCAAAGTGAAGTTAACTATAGGTGCTCGGTGCGACCTTCATAGAAAATAAAATGATATTAAATCACTCCACACTTGGAGTTAGAATGAAATACAAACAAGTTAAATAGGAAGTTGATAGATATTGACTTGGGGTATATTAATATACTAAAGTAATGCATAAGGGGGAAAATACAATATGATTTCACTAGTTAGGGAGTCAATATTTTTATGGTGAACCTATTTTTGAAATCATGAAAGGCTGGGCGAATATTTTTTTTTTTTTGAGTAAATGGGAGATGTGACAAAAAATAACCAAATAAGGTTAGGGGTCGGGAGTTGGAGAAATTTCTTTTTTGCACACTTTATTTTGATCCCAAAGGCCCAACATCTAACTAGGCCTAACTTGCTAAAGGATTGACTAGGTGTAGAGTCACGGAATATCTAGGCCCGAATTAGGACCTTGCTAACTTGAACCTTATCTTTCTTTGACTATTCTCCTCTTACAAGTCCTGAACTTTGACCTCCAATAAATTTTTGATCTAGGAAGCCATTTTTATTCTTCAATATACCATTATAAATCTCTTTCACATATTTTCCCAAATGAGTGGGTTCCAACGCTTTTCTACTATAAATGGCTCCAAATTGTTTGCACCTTCACCATCTTTTCCTATTCCATAATTGAGTTAATCTTCATTATTATTGCAAGCATCTATGCTTATGTCTTCATAGTAATCACCTTTTCCATCAATGACAAGACATTTATAACATATTGAACTGAATACTATCAACCCAATATTAAACCTAATATTATAAACTTTAATATTAAACCTAAAATTATACCAAATATTACAAACCTTGATATTATAAAACCTAACATCATAACTCTAATATTAAACCCAATATTATAAACCTATTATTACACCCTACTATTCGGTAATCAATATTATATTCCCTAATACTAAACCTAATATTATATACCCAATATTAAACCCAATATTATAAACCATAATATAGAACTTAATATTAAATACAATATTATAAACCCAATGTTAAACTATAATATTAGATTCAATGTTATTAACTGTGATATTAAACTCTAATTTTGTAATGTCATATGCGACGTTGAATAAATTGCAATATTGTACAACATTGTGACAATGATTTTTCCATTAATTGTCACATTGCAACAATGCTTGTCACAATGCCATGTTGGAGATATTTCTGTATCACTAACGTCACAATATTAAACCTCAATATTAATCCAAATATTATAAATGTTATCATTATAAATCCTAATATTTAAGCCAATATTATAAACCCTAATATACCCAACATTAAACATTAATATTAAATCCAATATTATGAATACTCAGATCAAACCTAATTTTGTAATGTCACAATGTGACTTTGTGTCAATTGCAACGCAATATACAATTGTGACAATGATTACCACATTGATTGTCACATTGTGATAATGTTTGTCACAATGCAATGTTGAATAGATTTCTATATCATTCCAACCTCACAATATTAAACCCAATATTATAAACCCTAATATCATAATTTTAATATTAAAACCAATATTGTAATATCAACATGGTAAACTTACATAATATCAACTCGTACGACTGAAGAGGGATTTCATGCCTTTATATTTTTTCATTGAGTTTCTAAAAATAACCCAAATATGTTAAGGGTTAGGGGTCAGAGAAATTTCTTTGTTTCACACTTGCTCTTGATCCCGAAGGCCTAACCTCTGACTAGGCCGGACTTGTAAAAGTATTGACTAGGTTGCAAGTCAGGGCATATCCAAGCCCAACTCAATACCTTGATGACTATAACCTTGTCCTTCTTGGATTCTTCTCCGCTCACAAGTTTTGAAATTTGACCTTAAATAAATTTTTGATCCAAGAATCCTTTTTTAGACTTCGATGCCCCATTGGAGAGATACTTTAGGGCTTTGTTCATATAAGGGGGTTCAAACCTGATTTGAGCTGATTTATTCTACTCTAAATAGCTCTAAAGTCTTTGCATATTGACCATAATTTTTTTCTACCATAATTGAGTTGATATTATTTCTTCCTGCAAGCATTTCTACTTTTTTCTTCATCCAAAACACCTTTTCCATCAATGAAAACACATTTTTAACATTTTCCTCCTTTGTCATTGATGGCAACACCCTGATCAACAAAACCATCACCATGAAGAAATCAACAACTTGCGATAAGATTTCTTCTTCTATCTCATCTTCTCCTCTATTCAAAGCTTCTCCCCTTGAAATGCACTCCTTTTTTTTTGTACTCCGACTATGATATACTTATCATTCATATAAGAAGCTTCTATTATTTCATAATTTATGCATTCCCCCTTTATTTGAAGTTATTATTCATTTGTTTGATCATGGAAACTACTACCACTTTAACATAAATGGAAAAGACACCAACATGTTTCCACTGTCATGTGGATCATGTGGACTTGGTAGCTAGCTCATGATATGCTTGATGTGCTTACTGGCTCTCCATTCTTCCTCTTAAGGAAGATCTAATGGAGCAAGGTAAGAGGAAATAATCCCAATCTTTACCTTAGATACTCAAACTACTCCATTGGGAGAGGTCTAGTGAATATATCAACTACCTACTCTTTAATAGTTACATACTCTAGCTTCACAATTTGATTTGTAACCTACTCTTTTAATAAATAGTACTTGATTGGAATATGATTTGTATTTGAGTGAAAATAGGATTATTTGACATTTTTATGGCACTTGTATTGTCATAGATAATAGGAATAACATGATCATATAAAAATTGTACATCTCACAAATTTTGCTTTATCCATAAGATTTGGCTGCAACAAGAAGTTGTTGTTGTATATTTTTCTTCAACAGTAGAGAGAGATCGAAGTTTTCTTCTTCTTCAACCATGAAACTAGAAATTCTCCAAGAAATAAATCACCAACCGTAGTGTTCTTTCAATCATCTACATCACCTAGCCAATAATTATTAGTACAAATAATTAGTGAGAAATATTTACCTCTTGGGTATCAAATTCCATATTTCATCATGGATCTAAGATATTTGAGAATCCTGTCATTTGCTACAAGATGGATATATCTGGGAAATTCTTGAAATATTCAAAAAATTCCAACTTCTTTCATGCTATTTGGTCTTAAGGCTATCAAATATAAGAGGTTTCTAATAATATACCTCCATAGGGTCTAGTCTAGTTTTTCCGATTCATTATTCTTTCTATGCTTGCAACGTATAACCATTACTCTGCTCTCTAAGGAACACTCCTCCATGGAAAATTTCTTCAATAAATTATTGATATATTTTCTTTTTGAGATAAAAAATCCTTTTGGGTTCTATAATAATATACATCTCGATTTCAACCCTCATATTAACTGAAAACTAGCATGTTAGTTGATCTAAATCACTGAAAATTATAATTTCATCAACATAGATGAACACTAATATTAATTTTCCATTAATATATTTTAACATACATATTACTATAAATTGAACTTCTTTTTAAACCACACTTGAGCAAGTAAATATCCAACTTAGAATACCAAGCCCGTAGGGCTTGCTTGAGACCACACAAGGCCTTCTTAGTCTGAAAAAATAATCCGAATGATATGACAATTAAAAACCATCTAGATGTTGTATGTAAACTTCTTCTTGCAACTCTCCATTTATAATATAATATTTTAAATCCATATTGAAACTGGAAAATTCAAAAAAAATTCTAATGACCTCTAATGGAGAAACAAGAGAAACAGTTTCATCAAAATCTATACGTTCGATTTGAGTATATCCTTCACACACTAATATTTCCTTGCTTTTTACTTCTTTGTGTTGATTCAACTTCTTCCTTAAGACTCAGTTCATTCTAATGGAATTCTTGGTTGCTGATCTAGGAAGAAGCTCCCAAGTATAATTTTTTTCTATCTAGTTTAGTTCTTCATGCATATATTTTAACCAAATATCATCCTAAATATCTAGTACAACATCTCTTAGTACCTCCATGGATACCAAAGCTACATGCACTTGAGCATGTGGGTTTAGTAGCATCCTTATTTTCTGTGCATATGTGTTTAAGCCACCAATAATTTGATCAAATAGGTGGTGATTTTCCACATACCTTGAAGGATATTTTGTTTCAAATCTAGAGGGGTATTTATTGTATTCTTCTAAAAGTATCTCTTTGACTTTATCATCATAGTTGAATATATTATGGAGCTGGTATTTTTTGGCCTATGACTTCGGATTTGACATATTCATCCACTTTGACCTCAATATGATAAAAGATACTCTTTGTATTTTTATCCTAACATCTATGGCCCTTGATATTTTTATAATATCTAATAAAAATACCTTCATCATCCCTTTCCTATAACTTTCCAACCTTCCCATAATTCTTCTTTATGTGGCACTCACTTCCAGAACCTCTGAAACACTTAATTATTTCAAGTCTTCCATACCAAAGCTCATAGGGAGTCTTGTCATTGTTTGGTATAAAGTGAGATTTTATGAGTATCACTACTAGTTTGTGAATAGCTTCTACCCAAAATCTATGTTGAAAATTTCATTTTTCCCATCATGGCTCTCAATAACTGCTAAACTGATCTGTTGGCTCTTTCTACTAAACCATTTCTTTCTGGAGTTTTTCATATACTGAATTGCGTTTTGATGCCACGTTGATTACAAAAAACAATAAAGTTATTTTGAAGTAAACTCACCTCCAATATTAGACCTTATACTCTTCATTTTACAATCTCTCTAGTTCTCAAAAATGGCTTTAAAGTATTTAAAATTCTCAAAGGCTTCATATTTCTCTTTAAGAAAAGAAACCCATATCATTCTACTGAAATCATCAATGGTAAGCATGAAAAAATATGATTATGTGTGTTTTTATTCTTTTTGGGCCACACAAATTCCTATGAAGTAGTTGTAATGGATTAGTTGATGAGCTCTCCTTGGGATTGAATGGTACTCGAGCTTGCTTAAACAACTGACAGGAATTGGAAATAGTATTCTCAACCTTTGATAGGTTTGGTAGATCCTTGACTCCATTCCTCTTTCTCAATTTGATTATGTGAATAAATTCAGATGTCCAAGTTTCTTTTTCCATTTTCAACTTAATCAATATTCAACAAGAAACATTTCGCTATTTTCACTTTCAGAACATAAACACTATTGTTTGTTCTTGCAGCTTAAAAAAATACTTCACCAAATACCACAGACTTTATTTGATCATTCTTAGCCTTGAAAATCACATCATATCCTTGTTCAAACATCTAAGATACACTAAGTATATTATGATTCATCCCATCAAGAAATAATACATTCTTGTCTTTACCTCTTTCATTTGACAGTCTGGAAAATATTTTTGCAACAATCTTACGAGGTACATTATTACCAAAGGTCACATTTTATTTCTCAATTGATTTCCATGTGAAAAGCATAGTTTTTTCTCCTAACATGTGCTTGTAACAACCATTATCCACATACCAATGAATTCATTCGTTTTTTTCATAAAATACAATGTTGCATTGTTTTGAATTTTCATTTTCTTTTGACACTTTGGGATTTCAACTTGTTTGCTATGTAACTAGATCAAAACTTGTATTCTTAAGTCTACAATCAACTTCTCTATGAGAATATTTTATAGTTAAAGCATTGAGTCAAATTATTCAAAGAATTAAAGGGATTGCACTTGGGTATACTCATCTTGTTTCCGATCATTTGATTAATTTGCTGATAAATTCCTCTTAGTTTCCTAAACTATCTGTAAGATAAACTCACCCTAAAATTTGTTGCTTTTTCCACATAGTTCATACATGTGAAGGAATATCCTAGAAATATGTCTATATTTGTGAAATAAAATTGATTTATGAAGCTTTGTTGGGCTACCCTCTGTGTATTTATATTTTCCTCACCAGTGTTGTTTAAATTTGGCTGACAAAGTTCCTCTTGTTATTGCATTTTTGCTACTAGCTAATGGGTTTCACACTGCTTTTGTATTTTTTCTATTCTTTTCAGTCTTCTTTTTTTGTTGTGTTGTCAGCATATTTGGTTACTTGAACAAAAGTAATTGGTTTATTTCCTTTTAATTCTACTACTAAGATATATTTTACCTTAAATCCAAGCCCATATCAATTTCTGGAGACTCTTTATGCTTCCAAAAGCCCATTTAATTTTTTTCCCCTTTCCAAAAATTTCATTGAAACTGAATTGGTCCATAACTTTTCTAACTCCTTTCTGAGTAAAACAACCTCTTTCTAAAGCTTTCCACATGCTTTAATCTTTTCAATGAACTACTTCTTTAAAGTTTCTTGTATCCTATTACCTTCTTCGATTTGCAGGAGTAATGGTTCAACAAATTCAACTTTTCATTCATTAGTAACTCCTGAGATTTATTTGTATTTCTCAACATTTATATCTCTTTAAGTACACTCACCAAATCTCCTTCTAATTCTACCTTGATCTCTTCACCATAAAAATTAATAGCTTCAGCTTCCATATTCTCTATATCCATAAGCATAAACTCTTTTGAAATTTCATCATCTCTATCCTCATCAGAGGATTGGCTTTGTTAACTTTTATATGAGTTAGCATCTTCGGTTAAAAATATATTATTTTTTTCCATATTTACATCCTTTCGCGCTTTCCTGAACTTTTCTCTTGGATCCTATTCCTTCTTCTTCTTTTCACGACATTTGAAAGAATAATGACCAATTTTTCCACAATTAAAACACTTAAAAGGTAGCTTACCTTTATACCTATTGGAGACTCTCTTAGGATTCCTTACGAACTTGGATTATTTTTCATATTATTCCAACAATAATCGTCACGCTCTTCCCTGGATTTTTTATCTACTTCAAAGTCTGACTCCTTTGTTATAGGATTTCCATTAGAAATTCTCATCTGATAGGTAATGACTGTAGAAAGTATTTGATCCAAAGAGAGATGTTTCAGGTCTCTTCAATAGTTAAAAAATTTGCATTAATTCTCTTAGGAAGATACCTCGAGACCTTTTGAACCATTACCGACTCTTCTAATTTCTCATCAAGACATCTTATAGTGTCCACAACTGCATTAAATATGAAGAATTACTCCAAAATATCTTCATGTTCATCCATATTTAAAGACTCAAATTGCATTATATAGCCTTGAATTTTATCTTTCTTTACCTTTTTTTTTCCTTCATAGAAACTCCTCATCTTTTCAAAAATATCTTTAGCTATTGGGTAGTCCACAACCTTGACTAGCTCAAATTCAGGTAGACCAGCAAGTAGGGAATTCATAGCTTTAGCATTTCATGTGAATTCCATCTTTTGATATTTAATAATCACTCCTAAAGGATTTTTATATTATTCTTCTACTGAACCCCATACATCATCTCCAACTGATTAAGTGTAGGTATTTATCCCTACTTTCCAAAACACAGTTTGTTCCATTGAACGTAGGTGCCTTAATGGTGAATTCACCTTCCTAGTTTTTCATCGTCCTTAATATTTATTTCATTTTTAAAATTTATCTAAAGTAAATTTATTTTCTTTGATATCGATTTTTAGAAACTATGACACGATCGAGAGGGGGAGTGAATTAATATTGTAGGAATATTAAAACTTTCTTTCACTTGCAATAATACTAGGACACAAATCAATTTTCCAACAATTAATTTATATGACCATCACAATAAATAACATGTGCACAACAATAAGAACATATAAATTCTTGAAATATTCATTTCAATTTATTTGTGAGGAAAGCTACAATTTGTTGCTACAAAGCTCGCTACATACAACTCGCAGGAAGAAACTACTCCCTGAATTATGAACTTCAACTGAAAGGAGTCTTAACCCCTGGTTTTATTAACTACTATTGAAAGGGGCTTCAACCCATAGATTTATCAATTACTAATGAAAGAAGCTTCAACCAATAAGTATTTACCAGCAACTACTGGAAGGAGCTACAACCCTTGATTTGCAAGCTACACGTGCATGACATGATTGATTCATCTTTCATACAATTTTCATACTCAAACCATGAAGGCCAATTCCTTTTAAATAAAAATAAAAAATATAAAAAATTGACCTCAAATTATCACCACCATAAACATCACCGTCAAAATTTCATTAACACTGATTAATCAATAAAAAATCGTCACACATACTAACCAATTACTCTTCTATTTACAAATTCGCTTTTGTTTATATAGAAATTTGAGTTGACATTTTGGGTAATTGATATTTTAGTTAACTTTGACTAAATATCATGTATAAATATATGTTTCCATTCATATACCACTCTTTTCCTATCTTTTGAATCTGATATTTAGTATTCTAACACTCCTCTATTGGTTCTTTGAGAGAAACTGAGTTAAACTACTCAAAAATGAAATTTTAAAATTTTGTTTACAAGTTTTAACTATGACTATATAAATTGGTGCACCAGTTGATTTGGATAATTTTCAAGATATACCAAAAATTATAAAAAAATTAGCCAATTTCACCAACTTCCACTTATCTGTGGCTAAATTGTTTTTTGACTTTAGTAAAATACCATATTTCATTGTTTGTTTCAAAAAACATGTTGACTATATTTGTCCTTCGTTGACTATAAGAGTGCCTGCCTCTTAGTGCTTTCACGAATATGACTAGGAGGTATGACCAACTTCTAATGCGCTCAAGAGCTTAATGAAGTCAAGGGTCACAACCTTTATCCAACTATCAATGGTCTAAAGGTCCACCCATATGACTCATAAACTTTCCCAAAATAAATACACATGAGAACTTCACCGAACACGAACACTGTCCCAAGTTTAAAGGAACTATTGTATCACCTTGCTCATGTGATTGTTGCCACATAGTGGCTCCTGAATGGTTCCATATGTCACTTTAATTTGGCCCACTTTTCCAGCTAATGATTCCAAATCAGCATGTGAGGTGTCCTCGTTTCGTGCTACCACGTCACCTTTGGCTATGCCATGTTGATCGCATGTGCCACCATGGATCCACCTATGCCTCGAAAACCACTCTTTCAACCTATATAATTACACCATGTGTTTTCTTTTGGTTGTTCCATATTTTCAAAAATACAACTAAAGAGGGGTCTTATGCTTTGGTTTATTTTTCATTGAGTTTCTAAAAATAACCAAATAAGGTTAGAGGTCAAGAATTGGAGAAATTTCTTTGCTTCACATTTGATTTTGATCCCAAAGGCCCAACCTCTAACTGGGCCTAACTTGCTGAAGGATTGAATAGGTGTGGAGTCATGAAATATCTAGGCTTGAATAATGACCTTGCTAACTAGAACCTTGTCTTTCTTTGACTCCTCTCCTCTTACAAGTTCTGAACATTGACCTTCAATAAATTTTTTATCTACGAATCTCGTTTTATTCTTCATTATACCATTAGAAAGCTCTTTCAGTTCTTTTCCCAAATGAGTGGGTTCCAACGTTTTTCTACTATAAATGGCTCCAAATTCTTTTCACCTTCACCATCTTTTCCTCTCCCATAATTGAGTTAATCTTCATTATCGTTGCAAGCATCTTTACTTATATCTTCATAGTAATCACCTTTTCCATAATGACAACACATTTATAACATATTGAATTGAATACTTTCAACCTAGTATTAAACCTAATATTATAAACTTCAGATTAAACCTAATATTATAAACCATAATATTAATTGAAATATTGTAAACCCTAGCATTATAAAACAAATATTATCAACCAAGCATTATTAAACCTAATATTAAACCAAATATTACAAATCCTAATATTATAAAACCTAACATTATAACTCTAATATTAAACCCAATTGTTACACAGTAATTTGTCACCGTCCCTACCAATCCCCATCCCGCACAGTGGAGGACCCATTTTGTGACCTGTCAACATTGTCATGCCTTGAAACCATCATCAAAGCATTCCTCTAAGCATGAGCTTTAATTGCCCTTAAGACGTAATTTGTCACCGTCCCTACCATTCCCCGTCCCGCACAATGGAGGACCCATTTTGTGACCTGTGAACATTGTCATGCCTTGAAACCATCATCAAAGCATTCCTCTAAGCATGAGATTTAATTTCCCTTAAGACATCTCCTTGCAGAAATCATGAAAAACATCTCTTTTTGCATTGGCGCGGGAAGACAGTTTAGCACTCGCGCCAATGGGGGAAATCCTGCAAATAGGTCGCGCCACCTGGCGCTCTGTCCCAGAGCATTGGTCGCGCCAGCCAATTTAAGGAGTGTTTTTTAAATAAAGATGGCGGAAGTTGAGTTTCAAGAAACTCAGAACCATTGCCTATCTTGAGTTGGGAGGTTTGGCTGCGGGAGTTCTATGGAAGGGAAGTGGTTTTGCCACCTCCCATGGAACCTTCCTTGTTGATAGGGCCAATCCCACCATAATAGGGATCCCAACTCCCTCCTCCTCCATCTATAAAAGCCTGCTCAAATCCATGGCAAGCTAGTCTTGAAGTGCCTAAGCTTTGAATCTTCATATTCCCAAAAGCCTTTGTGATGTAAAGAGCACTCTTTTTCCCTTAAGGCCGACTCAAGTAAGGAGACCATCGTCGAGAGACTCTGGAGAGGTTTTCCCTTTCCCTGGTGAGCTTTGCGAGACGTGAACGACTGGAGACCCATCCGAAGGAGACCACGACGTCAGAACTTGGTTGTAATCTCTCTTCGTTTGTTATTTAATAGATGATTACGATTATGGTTCCACTCTGTTTCCCATCATGTTAATATGAGTAATGTCCTTTCTGACTGATATTTAGTTACGTATGCCAGATTTTATGCTTGTATCTGTTTGTTTCTTGCTTGTGCAGGTGTTCATCCGTGGAGATCGTGGAGGGATCGTGATCTTCCGAGGCTGAGGAACGGGGACGCTTCTTCTTCATATCATAGCATTGGATTCCAGGTAGGCTTCTATATTTAGTCTTTTCATTCGTAACTAGGGACCTGCGTCGTAACATTGTTTGATTGTTGCTAGACCCCTGCTGGGCTAGTAGGGATCGCCTCTGTCCACAGAGGGGATTTACCTCCTCAACAATTTCGCAACTCCACTGGGGACGAAATTGCTCAGGCATCCTTTGAGAAGCTGAAGACATTGCTAGTCAATGCTCCGTTGCTTCGTCCTCCGGACTACTACCGCGACTTCACTCTGTATCTAGCTGCCGCATTTAGCACCAATGCCATGGTCTTGGTGCAGGATGATGATGACGGTGATGAACACGTCGTTTATTACCTGTCACGGAACCTTCTCGACCCGGAAATGCGTTATGCACATGTCGAGAAGTTGGCCTTAGCAGCATTACATGCCATATAACGCTTTCGCCATTACATCCTTTTGCACATGATAACAGTGGTTTCAGACTACAACCCTATGACGTATATTCTTTCTAGACAATTACTAGGGGGCAAGTACTCCAAATGGATTGTGATCTTGCAGGAGTTTGACTTGGAGTTCACCACTGCCAAGTCAACTAAATCACTGGTCTTCGCGGATTTGATATGTTCTCTCCCTACAGACTCTGCTCCCTCACACTCTGAAGATCATATACCGGACGAAACACTTTTCCTAATCAGTACTCGTGATCCTTGGTACGGTGACATCATAGTGTATCTTCAGACCGCGACATTTCAGTCTGAGTTGGATAAAGCTGCACGCCGTCGGATTCGGCACCAGTCCCAACCCTACCGTATAGTAGGAGATACCTTATATCGTATTGGAGTAGATTTGGTGCTCCGACGATGCCTTACCTTGGAAGAGGCTGAAAAGGTTCTGAATGACTGCCACAGTGGCGCCTGTGGTGGACATATGTCTGTGTATGCTACTGCCCAGAAGATTCTGCGTGCAAGTTATTTCTGGCCTTCCATATTCAAGGATTGTATCACTGCAGTCCGTAAATGCCATCCGTGCCAGATTTTTTAGCGCAAGATGCGCGCGCCGCCATTGCCATTGCATCCCGTTATTACCGTCGGCCCTTTTGCGAAATGGGGCGTGGATTTTATGACGTGTAACCCTCACTCGGCAGGAGGGCATGCGTATATCATTGTCGCCGTCGACTACTTCACTAAGTGGGCCGAGGCGATGCCTACACTAGCTGCTAACGGGAAAACGGCTGCTCAATTCATATTCAACCATGTTATCGCACGGTTCGGGGTTCCTCAAGCCATCGTCACTGATCACGGTACTCATTTCCGCGATTATATGATGGTGGAGTTGACTTCAACATTGGGCTTGCGTCACGACAACTCAACACCATACTACCCTCAAGCGAATGGTCAGGTTGAAGCGGTGAACAAGGTCTTGATCAGCATGCTTCAGCGAACAGTTGGGATTCATAAATCTAGTTGGCATCTCCAACTGTTCTCAACTCTCTGGGCATACCGAACATCTGCTAAGAGTGCAACCGGATTCACACCATTCCAATTGGTGTACGGTCTGGAAGCTACTCTGCCGGTTGAATGCGAGATTCCTTCACTAAAATTAGCTGTGGAGCTCTTACCGGATACTTCTGCCGAGGAAGAACGTCTTCTGTATCTTGAACGGTTGGATGAAACCCATCGTCTAGCTACTTTGATCATCGAAGCACAAAAGAAGAGGGTGAAAACACATTTTGATCAATCTGTTTCTCCCCGTTCTTTTATCGAAGGAGACCTCGTCCTCCTAAACGATCAGGCACATGATAAGCTTGGAGCCGGTAAGCTCCAGCCTATGTGGCACGGGCCCTATACAGTAAAGCACGTTTTGAAAAATGGGGCCTACGAGCTTATAGATTACGAAGGAGTTCCGCTGGCGCAGCCCAGAAATGGGCTATACCTTAAAAAGTACTATGCCTGAAGTGATTTCTTGGTGTGGTGTGTGTACATAGGTGTGTGATTGTCATTTGTGTGCATGTATGGTGTGGTGTGCTTTGTAAACATCTTTCTGCTAATCAGGTCTTCCTGGTTGTGCAGATGTCTATTCATCCATTTGTTGGTTTCGCGGATGGTGCCTCCCGCAGTACCAGGAATCTGTCTTCAGCAGCCTGGGTAATCTATGATCCTGCTGGTGAGTTGATTGACCTGCAAGGCGTGTGTCTAGGATGTACCACGAACAACATCGCAGAATATAGTGCCGTGTTGGAATTATTAACTGAGGCAGTAACCCTTGGTATCCGTGAATTGCTCGTGTATCTATATTCGCAGCTTGTAGTGTTACAACTGAACGGACACTATTCGGTAAGGAACCCGTCCATCTTACGTCTGTATTTGTGTATTCGATTACTGGAAAGGAATTTTGACTACATTACATATCATCATATACCCAGGCATTTGAATACATTAACAGATGCAGTAGAAAATTTAGTATTAGACAGACATTTGCGTAATTTATAAATCGTCATCACATGTAAAGAAGACTCATCCAGAAATAGATATGCATATATATAGATATCGAAATGTTTACATAAGAGTGTGTCACATAAAACTCAAAAAATATACATAATCTTCTTAGTACATCCGGAGACGGTATGTCTCTCAAAAAATAGGTGTGGTATAAATCCTAAGGACTAATCTGCATGGTGCTCATGATAGCATGTGACTGCACGAACTAAGCGCCTCAGGATTCAGTGGATCCGACTCGGAACTCCCACTGTGTGGCGCTGGTATGCCATCGGTACGTCTGCCAGCCGGGCGTAGTCTGAGATCCCGTGGGCGATGCCCTCGAGATTCGGGATCATCTCCTCTCCCCCGGTGCCCTCTCCCTAGATCTCAGGGGCGAGCTGTGTCCTCCGTGAGATTGGAGACATCCCGGCTGGTCTTTCAGGTCCCACATCTACATACATATATGATTGTGTTAGGACGAATGTGTATTAACAAAAAAACATAAAACACAAAAATCAAAATATGAGGTCTTACCCAACTCCTCGTCCCAGTCGTCTCCTTCTGGCAGTGGGAGATCTAGGTCCCTGGTAAAGTCAGTTCCTGCATAGGGCCAGTCTTCCACGACAATCAGCTGGCGCCGTAACCACCTAAAGAATTCTGGCCTCCAGGACATCTGTTGGCCACCTCCAGCTCTGGGCATCAATGCTGCCCAGCGAGCCATTTTTGGCTCTCGTGGTATCGGATCTGCCACTTCGGCTCCTTGGCCCTGGAATATTGGTAAGAGTTCCAGAATGAACGATACCAGGATGGAACCATATCCGAAGTGTTTCAGTTTCCCCTGTTTGCATTTCGTGAGCTGCTTTTTCATGTTGATTTTTACTGCTGTTGCCCAGTTAAACAGTAAGGGACCCATGAATTCTGAGGCCAGCAAGAGTTGAGTCTTTGTGGCCTCGTGCGGTGCCTGTGATCCTGCAGCCCGCGTGATGGTGTGCAGAACAACTCTCAATGCCAGATCAGGGATAGTGTGGATATCCACTTTCTTTCTTCCTGATCCCGTTTGTGCTCCTCGGCACACTCGTGCCATCACTTCTTCCATCTTTTCCCCAGATGGTCTGCTTCCAGTCAATACAGGGATCAGACCTCTGCGGGACAATCCAGTGATAAAATAGACATCAGATACCTCTAGTTCTAAAACCTGATCTCGTAGCTTGAACACCTGTTCATGCTCATCCCAGATACTGATCAAATACTGGAGAAGCTCGGGCTGAGCTCGTAGACAGGGTGTGAGGAAGAACTTTTTCAACCCGCAGTTTCTAAGGGCATTCATGCAAGCTTGACTTTGCATGGCTTGTTCATCCTCTTCTCCGTGCTCTCATTCTTTCCATTCAATTTCCATTTTGATTGATTACCTGCATTCATATGGTCAAAAAACCTTGGTTAGATCTCTGATGAGCCTCAAATTCCATGCAATTTGGTCTAAATGTTGAAATTTTGGGCGGATTTTTAGGTTCGGCCGCTGGCGCAGCTGTTTCATGAATAGTCGCGCCACGTGGCACGAGCCCTTTGTAGGAAAGAGCTCATTGGCGCGGGTCCGTGCCCGATACCCGCGCCAATGAGCGCAGCCCTAAAATTTTAAAAGTGGCCACATAGAACTGATTTTCAAGGGAAAATTATCAAAAAATGAATGAAAATGAAGAGCAAGGGAACGCCTCTTACCTGTGACAGACGAGAAGCTGAATGGTCAACTGGATTTGTCGCAATCACCGACAGAATTTTCTGCTCCAAATGGACCATTGTTGCTTTCTACCAAGGTAAATAATAAAAGTAATTTTATTTTTACCAATTTGACATATTTATAACTTTTTCGACGTTAAATGAGTTTTAAAAGTTATTTTTATCAAATATTTGCATATGTTATGTCGAAAATGGATTTTACACTTGCTTGGTATGTGCAGCAACAGGTTTTTGCGGCTTAAACGATGGAAACGAGTTATATTTTATACTTTTTCGGACTCGGTAAATACACAAAAAAGTCACTTTGGAGTCATCTTTCAGCTCTTTTCTGACTCCCTATACATGAAAAGATTGTCGAGGCCCTTGTCGTTTCGATCTCGTTAAAATGGACACGAATCGACATCTACCCAGTATAAGTTTAACCCTTTTTCGGGCTGGGATGGATTGATTACGAAAAAGGAATACCCTAGCCTATCGCAACTAGGAGGTTTTCCCGGATATTGTTTTCTACCTTTTTGGATATGGGAAACTATTTATGAAAAGGGACTGCTGGAGTTTACTTTTCTGCTGTCTTTTCAAACTCTCTAAACATGAAAAGACGCCGAGTTCTCCCTTTGTCAGACTCGTTAAATCCTGATGACATCGGATTCAGTCGAAATGACGTTCTCCGAATTCCTCCTTCCTAGGACTCATTAAATGCACTAGGATGGATTCGCCTGAAGGGCAGACTTATATTACAAGAATATGCTATCCCCTTCAAGCTTGTTATAAAAATAATTGGGGTACTCGCCAGAAATGGTGGGGAAAAATGGAACCATCGTTGTTGTTGTTGGCAGTATGTCGCTCTTGAACATGGCACTTGTCTGCATTCGTGTCGGGTTGGGGACATCTCATCTCATTTCTTCACTTTGCCTTCGTGGGTTTGGATAATCCCTTTTGACCTCTCATCTGCTCACTGTCTCGTCACCATGACCTCTGATCCGTTGATGTCAAATACTGCCAAGTCCACTGTCGTGCCGTTTATATGTTCAAGAGAAGTTGGCCTCTGCAGATATCAACCTTCCTCTGTTTCTCATACGATCTTGATTCACAACAAAACATCATGTCATCTATCTCGTGTCGATGATGTGGGAAAAATTATGGCCCACCTTCGATCAAGGTCACTTCCTGTCGACTTCAGCTCATTATCCAGGAAGTTGGTCTAGAGACTCCCTATGGTACCTTGGAGCCTGCATGCCTCAATGGCAGGTTCGTCGCATTCGATGTGAGGTTTTCATCATTGGCCTCCGATCGAGTGATTCTGCGGGTGTTCGACGTCAACTCATTTATTCGCATGCCGTAGATTGTACCTATAGTACCTTGAGGACCATTGTCATTATTTGTGGTTTCTCTCGCGTCTGTTAACAGCTTTCATCATTGGCTGGTAATCAGACGATGTTCTTGCATGTTTGACTTCAGCTCACATATTCGCATGCTTGAACTTGTACTTTGTTTGGGTCGAGATGGAGCGCAAGACCCTGGATTGTGTCTGTTGTAATCTAGGCTGCGATTGTGGATTATTATCATTATGTACATGACTCACTGATTGGATGGCTGCGACCATACCTGAGTCTATTTGTTTGATCCTAGTTGGATGGCTGCGCCCATACCCTGGATCCGGATTATAGCATACTCTGTTTCGGATGGCTGCGTCCATACCACATATACATCATGTACTTGAGATATCAGTTGTATCTTTCTGCGCAGGTTTTCCGACGGCGGGCCTTCGGTTGAACATGTTCTCGTAAAGCATTTCACCCCTCTCTCTCTCGGGCCTCATACTTTAGGGGGCATCGGTTACACAGTAATTTGTCACCGTCCCTACCATTCCCCGTCCCGCACAATGGAGGACCCATTTTGTGACCTGTGAACATTGTCATGCCTTGAAACCATCATCAATGCATCCCTCTAAGCATGAGCTTTAATTGCCCTTAAGACATCTCCTTGCAAAAATCATGAAAAACATCTCTTTTTGCATTGGCGCGGGCAGACAGTTCAGCACTCGCGCCAATGGGGGAAATCCTGCAAAGAGGCCGCGCCACCTGGCGCTCTGTCCCAGAGTATTGGTCGCGCCAGCCAATTTAAGGAGTGTTTTTTAAATAAAGATGGCGGAAGTTGAGTTTCAACAAACTCAGAACCATTGCCTATCTTGAGTTGGGAGGTTTGGCTGCGGGAGTTCTATGGAAGGGAAGTGGTTCTGCCACCTCCCATGAAACCTTCCTTGTTGATAGGGCCAATCCCACCATAATAGGGATCCCAACTCCCTCCTTCTCCATCTATAAAAGCCTGCTCAAATCCATGGCAAGCTAGTCTTGAAGTGCCTAAGCTTTGAATCTCCATATTCCCAAGAGCCTTTGTGCTGTAAAGAGCACTATTTTTCCCTTAAGGCCGACTTAAGTAAGGAGACCATCGTCGAGAGACTCTGGAGAGGTTTTCCCTTTCCCTGGCAAGCTTTGCGAGACGTGAACGACTGGAGACCCATCCGAAGGAGACCACGACATCAGAACTTGGTTGTAATCTCTCTTCGTTTTTTATTTAATAGATGATTACGATTATGGTTCCACTCTGTTTTCCATCATGTTAATATGAGTAATGTCCTTTCTGACTGATATTTAGTTACGTATGCCAGATTTTATGCTTGTTTCTGTTTGTTTCTTTCTTGTGCAGGTGTTCATCCGCGAAGATCGTGGAGGAATCGTGATCCGCCGAGGCTGAGGAATGGGGACGCTTCTTCTTCAGATCATAGCATTGGATTCCAGGTAGGCTTCTATCTTTATTCTTTTCATTCATAACTAGGGACTTGCGTCATAACATTGTTTGATTGTTGCTAGACCCCTGCTGGGCTAGTAGGGATCGCCTTTGTCCGCAGAGGGGATTTACCTCCTCAACACCAATATTATAAACCTATTATTAAACCTTACTATTCGGTAATCAATATTATATACCCTAATACTAAACCTAATATTATATACCCAATATTGAACCCAATATTATAAACCATAATATAAAACTTAATATTAAATCCTAATATTAAATATAACATTATACCCAATATTAAATTGTAACATTAAATTCAATGTTATTAACTGTGATATTAAACTCTAATTTTTTAATGTCATATGTGACGTTGAATAAATTGCAATATTGTGAAACATTGCGACAATTATTTTTCCATTAATTGTCACATTGCAACAATGTTTGTGACAATGCCATGTTGGAGATATTTTTGTATCACTAACGTCACAATATTAAACCTTAATATTAATCCAAATATTGTAAATGTTATCATTATAAATCCTAATATTTAACCCAATATTATAAAACCTAATATTAAACCCAACATTAAACCTTAATATTAAATCCAACATTATGAATACTAATATAAAAGCTAATTTTGTAATGTCACAATGTGACTTTCTGTAAATTGCAACACAATATATAATTGTGACAATGATTACCACATTGATCGTCACATTGTGATAATGGTTGTCACAATGCAACGTTGAATAAATTTCTATATCATTCCAACCTCACAATATTAAACCCAATATTATAAACCCTAATATTGTAAACCCAATATTATAAAACCTAATATTAAACCCAATATTATTAAAAAATTAATATTAAAACCAATATTATAATACCAACATGGTAAACTATTTAAACAATGACTATCAAAGTTGTCTTTTTTTTATGATGTTCACTAATGTGGTTGACTATGCTTGACTGTTAATATTAATCAATAATAATGAGAGGATGTTATGTATGATCGAACATGAGCGTTGACTATCAAACATAGTGAAACATAGTCGAACATACTCAACACCATTAGTAAACATGGTTGAATATAATTGAATATGCTCGTGTTACGTTGGATGGGGATGATTATGAATGAACAAGGTTGACTATTGTTAAATATGGTAAACATAGGGTTTACCAAGTTTCATCATGGTCAATTGTTTAAAAAACTATAAATGTTGACTTTGTTTAATTATGTTCACTAATGTGGTTGAATATGTTGACTACTAATATTAACCGACAATAATAATAGGCGATTATGTTTGATCGACATTGAAGAGTGTTCATTGTTAAACATAATTAAACATAATCAAACATAGTCAACCACAATAGTAAACTAATTTGTTTTAAACCAAATTAATATTAATATTATTAAAAATTGAATATGGGTGTCTAGGGTTTGAATATTTCATCATGTTGACTCTATTTATGTCAAGTATAATGTTTATGGTTAAGTATATGCTTGTTGACCATGTTTACCTATAGTATCCAAGGTTAACCACATTTTTGACTATATGGTTGGTTTACTATATGGTTGACCAAGATTGACAGAGGATGACTATGAGTTAAAAAGGTTGACTATCATTAACTATGAATGAGCAAGGTTGACTATAATTAACCATAGTAAATGTATGGTTGATTAAGGTTAACAATTTTTGAGTATTTATATATTAATTCCAAAGGTTTCCTAAGTTTGACTAGGTCATCACGTTGACTCTTGATTTACTTCTATGGTTAATTATAACAATGTTAAACATATTGTGTGTCATTAATCATAGTTGAACATGCCACATGTCCACATTTTGTACTACCACGTCACATGTGTTTATGTCATGCGCCACCATGGCTTCATCTGTGCATCCACATCACCTCCTTGGACTGATATAACTATGACCTGTTCCTTTCTTTTATTGATCGAGATGGTTAACTCGTATGACTAAAGAGGGATTTCATGCCTTTATTTTTTTTTCATTGAGCTTATAAAAAGAACCCAAATATGTTAAGGGTTAGGGGTCAAACAAATTTCTTTGTTTCACACTTTCTCTTGATCCTGAAGGCCTAACCTCTGACTAGACTCGACTTGTAAAAGTATTGACTAGTTTGGGAGTCAAGGCGTATCCAAGCTCGATTCAATACCTTGATGACTATAACCTTGTCCTTCTTGGACTCTTCTCCACTCATAAGTGTTGAAATTTGACCCTGAATAAATTTTTGATCCAAGAATCCTATTTTAGACTTCGATGCCCCATTGGAAAGATATTTTAGAGCTTTGTTCATCTAAGGGGGTTCCAACTTGATTTGAGCTGATTTATTCTACTATAAATGGCTCTAAAGTCTCTACATATTCACCATATTTTTGTCTGCCATAATCGAGTTGATATTATTTCTTCTTGCAAGAATCTCTACTTTTTTCTTCATCCAAAACACCTTTTCCATCAATGAAAACACATTTTTAACATTTTCTTCCTTTTGCATTGATCGCAACACCTTGGTCAAGAAAATCATCACGATGAAGCAATCAAAAAATTGATATAAGAGTTCTTCTTCTGTCTCATCTTCTCCTCTGTTCGAAGCTTCTCCACTTGAAATGAACTCCTTTCTTGTTGTACTGTGACTATGATATACTTATCATTTATATAGGAAGCTTCTATTATTTCATAATATATGCATTCCCCCTTTATTTGAAGTTATTATTAATTTGTTTGATCATGAAAACTACTACCCCTCTAACATAAATGGAAAAGACACAAACATGCTTCCACTATCATGTGCATCCTGTGGACTTGGTAGCTACCTCATGATATGCTTGTTGTGCTTACTAGCTATCCTTTCTTCCTCTTCAGGAAGATCTACTAGAGCGAGGCAACAGGAAATAATCCAATTATTTACCTTATATACTCAAACTACTCCCTTGGGAGAGGTTTGGTGAATATATAAACTACCTAATCTTTAATAGGTACATACTCTAGCTTCACTATTTGATTTTTAACCTACTCTTTTAATAAATGGTACTTTATTGGAATATGATTTGTATTTGAGTGAAAATAGGATTATTTAACATTTTTATGGCACATGTATTGCCATAGATAATAGGAATAACATGATCATATAAAATTTCACATCTTACAAATTTTGCTTCATCCATAAGATTTGACTGCAACAAGAAGTTGTTGCTATATATTTTTCTTCATCAGTAGAGAGAGATTGAAGTTTTCTTCTTGTTCAACCATGAAACTAGAAATTCTCCAAGAGATAAATCACCAACCCTAGTGTTATTTCAATCATCTACATCACCTACCCAATCAATATTAGTATATATATTTAGCGAGAAATATTTACCTGTTGGGTACTGAAGTTGATAGTTCATCATGGCTCTAAGATATTTTAGAATCCTCTCATTTGCTATAAGAGGGATATATCTGGGGGATCCTTGAAATATTCCAACAATTCCAACTTATTTCATGCTATTTGGTCTTAAAGCTATCAAATATAAGAGGTTTTCAATAATATACCTTTATAAGGTCTAGTCTAGTTTTGGTGATTCATTATTCTTTCTATGCTTGCAACCTATAACCATTACTCTTCTCACTAAGGAACACTCCTCCATGGTAATCTTATTCAATAAATTCTTGATATATTTTCTTTGTGAGATAAAAATCCCTTTGGATTCTATAAGAATAGACATCTCGATTTCAACCCTAATATTAACTAAATACTAGCATGTTAGTTGATCTAAATCACTGAAAAGTATAATTTCATCAACATAGACGACCACTGATATTAATTTTCCATTAATGTATTTTAACATACATATTACTATCAATTGCACTTCTTTTGAAATCACACTTGAGCAAGTAATTATCCAACTTAGAATATCAAGCCCATAGAGCTTACCTAAGACCACACAAGGCATTCTTAGTCTACAAAAATAATCTGGATGATCTGATAGTTGAAAACCATTTGGATGTACTTCTTCCTGTAACTCTCAATTTAGAATATAATATTTGAAATCCATATTGAAACTGGAAAATTAAAAAAAAATCTAATGGCCTCTAATGGAGAAACAAGAGAAAAATTTTAATCAAAATCTATACATTTGATTTGAGTATATCCTTCACACACTAATATTTCCTTTCCTTTTACTTCTCCGTGTCGATTCAACTTCTTCCTTAAGACTTAGTTCGTTCCAATTGAATTCTTCGTTGCTAATCTAGGAAGAAGCTCCCAAGTATAATTTTTTTCTATCCTGTTTAGTTCTTCACGCATATATTTTAACCAAATATCATCCTAGATATCTTGTACAACATCTCTTAGTACCTCCATGGATACCAAAGCTACATGCACTCGCTGCATGTGGGTTTAGTAGTATCCTTATTTTTTGTGCATATGTGTTTAATCCACCAATAATTTGATCAAATAGGTGGTGCTTTTGCACATACCTTGAAGGATATTTGGTTTGAAAACTGGAGGGGTATTTATTGTCTTCTTCTAAAAGTATCTCTTTGACTTTCTCATCATAGTTGAATATATTAGGGAGCTGGTATTTTTTTTCCAATGACTTCGGATTTTACATATTCATCCACTTTGATCTTAATACAATAAAAATTACTCTTTGTATTTCTATCCTAACATCTATCGCCCTTGATATTTTTATAATATCTAAGAAAAATACCTTCATCAACCCTTTCCTCAAACATTCCAAGCTTCTCATCATTTCTCTTTATGTGGCACTCACTTCCAGAACCTCTGAAACACTTAATTATTGCAAGTATTCCATACTAAAGCTCACAGGGAGTCTTGTCATTGTTTGGTATAAAGTGAGCTTTGCTGAGTATCTCTACTATTTTGGGAATAGCTTCTACCAAAAATCTATGTTGAACATTTCATTTCTCCAATCATGGCTCTTAGTAACTACTAAACTGATCTATTGGCTCTTTCTACTAAACCATTTTGTTCTGGATTTTCTGATATAGTGAATTTCCTTTTGATGGCATGTTGATTACAAAAATAATAAATTTATTTTGAAGTAAACTCACCTCCAATATTAGTCCTTATACTGTTTATTTTACAATCTCTCTCGTTCTCAACAATGGCTTTAAAGTCTTTAAAATTCTCAAAGGCTTCATATTTCTCTTTAAGAAAAGACACCCATATCATTCTGCTGAAATCATCAATGGTAAGCATGAAAAAAATGATTATGGGTGTTTTTATTCTTGTTGGGCCGCACAAATCCATATGAAGTAGTTGCAATGGATTAGTTGATGAGCTCTCCTTGGGATTGAATGGTACTCGAGCTTGCTTAAACAACTGACAGGAATTAGAAATAATATTAGTAGCCTTTGATAGATTTGGTAGATCCTTGACTCCATTCCTCTTTCTCAATCTGATTATGTGAATAAATTCAGATGTCCAAGTCTCTTTTTCCATAGTCAACTTAATCAATCTTAAACAATAAACATTTATCTATTTTCACTTTCAAAACATAAACATTGTTGTTTGTTCTTGCAGCTTAAACAAATACTTCACCAAATCCTGTAAACTTTATTTGACCTTTCTTATCCTTGAAAATCACATCATATCCTTGGTCAAACATCTGAGATACACTAATTATATTATGATTCATCCCATCAAGAAATGTAATACATTCTTGTCTTTACCTCTTTCATTTCACAGAGTGGAAATTATTTTTCCAACAATCTTATGAGGTACATTATTACCAAAGGTCACATTTTATTTCTCAACTTATTTACATGTTAAAAGCATAATTTTTGCTCCTAGCATGTGCTTGTAACAACCATTATCCACGCACTAATGAATTCATTAATTTTTTTCATAAAAGACAATGTTGCATTGTTCTGAATTTTCATTTTCTTTCGACACTTTGGGATTTCAACTTCTTTGCTGGATAACTACATCAAAACTCGTATTCTTAAGTCTACAATCAAATTCTCTATGCAAAATTTTTATAGTTAAAGCATTGAATCAAATTATTCAAATAATTAAATGGATTGTACTTCGGTATAATCATCCTGTTTCTGATCAGTTGATTAATTTGCTGATAAATTCTTCTTAGTTTCCTAAATTTTTTGCAACATAAACTCACCCTAAAATTTATTTCTTTTTCCACATAGTTCGTACATGTGAAGGAATATCCTAGAAATACGTTTACATTCGTGGAATAAAATCTAGTTATGAAGCTTTTTTGGGCTACCCACTGTGTATTTCTATTTTCCTCACCAGTGTTGTTTTCCATTGGGTGACAAAGTACCTCTTCTTATTGCATTTTTTCTGCTATCTCTTGGGTTTCATACTGTTTTTTTATTTTTTCTATTCTTTTCAATCTTCTTTTTTTGTTGTGTTATCAACATCTTTGTTTACTTGAACAAAATTAATTGGTTTATTTACTTTTAATTCTACTACTAGGATATATTTGGCCTCAAATCCAAGCCCATATCAAATTCTGGAGACTCTTTATGCTTCTAAAAGCTCATTTAATTTTTTCCCCTTTCCAAACATTTGGTTGAAACTCAATTGGTCCTTACCTTTTCTAACTCATTTTTGAGTAAGACAACCTCTTTCTCAAGCTTTCCACATGCTTTAGCCTTTTCACTGAGCTACTTATTTAAAGTCTCTTGTATCCTATTACCTTCTTCGATTTGCAGGAGTAATGGTTCAACAAATTAAACTTTTCTTTCATCCGTCAATCCTTTTGAGATTTATTTTTATTTTTCAACATTTCTATCTCTTTGAGTTCACTCACCACTCTCCTTCTAAGTCTACCTTGACCTCTTCACCATCAAAATTAATAGCTTCAACTTCCATATTTTCTATATCCATAAGCATAAACTCTTTTGAAATTTCATCATCCCTATCCTCATCAGAGGATTGGCTTTGTTAATTTTTATATGAGTTAGCATCTTGGGTGACAAATCTATTATTTTTGGCCATATTTCCATCCTTTCGCACTTTCGTGAACTTTTCTCTTGGATCCTATTCCTTTTTCTTATTTTCACAACATTTGAAAGAATAATGACCAATTTTTCCACAATTAAAACATTTAAAAGGTAGCTTACCTTTATACCTATTTCAGCTTCTCTTAGGATTCATCACAAACTTGGATTATTTTTCATCTTATTCCAAGAATAATCATCATGCTCTTCCTTGGATTTTTTATCTACTTTGAATTATGACTCCTTTTTTATAGGATTTCCATTAGAAATTATCATCTCATACGTAGTGACTGTAGTGACTATTTGATCTAAAGCGAGATGTTTCAGGTCTCTTCAATAGTTAAAAAATTTACATTAAATCTCTTAGGAAGATATCTCGGGACCTTTTGTACCACTACCGACTCTTTTAATTTCTCATTAAGACATATTATAGTGTCCACAACTACATTAAATATCAAGAATTACTCTAAAATATCTTCATGTTCATCCATATTTAAAGATTCAAATCGCATTATAAAGCCTTGAATTTTATCCTTCTTTACCTTTTTTTCTCCTTCATAGAAACTCCTCATCTTTTCCCAAATATCTTTAGCTATTGGGTAGTCCATAACCTTGACTAGTTCAAATTCAGGCAGACCATAGAAATTCATAGCTTTAACATTTCATGTGAATTCCATCTTTTGATATTTAATAAACACTCCTAAAGGATCTTGATATTATTCTTCTACTGAACCCCATACATCATCTCCAACTGATTGAGTGTAGGTCTTTATCCCTACTTTCCAAAACACAGTTTGTTCCATTGAACATAGGTGCCTTAATGGTGAATTCACCTTCCTAGTTTTTCGTGGTCCTTAATATATCTTTCATTTTTTTAATTGATGTAAAGTAAATTTATTTTCTCTGATACCAATTTTTAGAAACTAGGACATGACCGAGAGGGGGAGTGAATCAATATTGTAGAAATATTAAAACTTTCTTTCATTTGCAATAATACTAGGACACAAATCAATTTTCGAACAATTAATTTATATGAGCATCACAATAAATAACATATGTACAACAATAAGAACATACAAATTCTTGAAATATTTATTTGAATTTATTTGCGAGGAAAGCTACAAGTTGTTGTTACAAATTTCTCCAGATACAACTGGCAGGAAGAAACTACTCCCTGAATTATCAACTACAACTGAAAGGAGTCTCAACCCCTAGTTTATTAACTACTGTTGGAAAGGGCTTCAACCCATAGATTTATCAACTACTAATGAAAGAAGCTTCAACCACTAAGTATTTACCAGCAACTACTGGAAGGAGCTACAACCTGTGATTTGAAAGCTACACGTGCATTGACATGATTTATTCATCTTTCATATAATTTTCATACTCAAACCATGAAGGCCACTTCCTTTCACAAAAAAATAAATAAATAAATAAATTGACCTCAAATTATCACCACCATAAACATCACCTTCAACAATTCATTAACATTTATTAATCAATAAAATATTTTCACACACACTAATCAATTGATCTTATATTTACAAATTCTCTTTTGTTTATATAGAAATTTGAGTTGACATTTTGGGTAATTGATATTTTAGTTAACTTTGGCTCAATATCATGCATAAATATATGTTTCTATTGATACACCACTCTTTTCATGTCTTCTGAATATGATATTTAATCTTCTAACACTCCTCTATTGGTTCTTTGAGAGAAACCGAGTTAAGCTACCCAAAAATGAAATTTTAGTTTTTTTTTACAAGTTTTAACTGTGACTATCCAAATTGGTGCACTAGTTGATTTGGATAATTTTCAAGATATACTGTGAATTATAAAAGAAATTAGCAAATTTCACCAACTTCCAGTTATCTGTGGCTAGATTGTTTGTTGACTTTAGTAAACTACCATATTTCATTGTTTCTTTCAAACAATATGTTGACTATCTTTGTCCTTCGTTGACTATAAGAGTGCCTACCTCTTAGTGCTTTCAAAAATATGACTAGGAGGTATGACCAACTTCTAATGGGGTCAGGAGCTTAAAGAATTCAATGTCCACGACCTTTATCCAACTGTGAATGGCCTTAAGGTCCACCCATATGACTGATCAGCTTTCCCAAAATAAATACACATGAGAACTTCACCGAATACTAACCCTGTCTCAAGTTTCAAGGAACTATTGTATCACCTTGCTCAGGTGATCCTTGACATCTGGTGGCTCCTCAGTGGTTCCATATGTCACTTTAATTTTTCCCACTTTTCCAACTAAATATTCTAAATCAGCATGTGAGGTGTCCTTGTTTTTTATTACCACGTCACCTTTGGTTATACCATGTTCATGGCAAGTGCCACTAGGGCTCCACCTATTTTTCGACAACCCCTCTTTCAACCTATATAATTACCCCATGTGTCTTCTTTTGGTTGTTCCATATTTTCAAAAATACAACTGAAAAGGGGTCCTATGCTTTGGTTTTTTTTTTCATTGAGTTTCTAAAAATAACCAAATAAGGTTAGGGGTCGGGAGTTGGAGAAATTTCTTTGTTGCAAACTTGATTTTGATCACAAAATCCCAACCTCTAACTAGGCCTGACTTGCTGAAGGATTGACTAGGTGTGGAGTCACGGAATATCTAGGCTCGAATGAGGACCTTTCTAACTATAACCTTGTCTTTCTTTGACTCTTCTCCTCTTACAAGTCCTGGACTTTGACCTTCAATAAATTTTTGATCTAGGAAGCCGTTTTTATTCTTCAATATACCATTAGAAAGCTCTTTCATATCTTTTCCCAAATGAGTGGGTTCCAACATTTTTCTACTATAAATGGCTCCAAATTATTTGCATCTCCACCATATTTTCCTCTTCCATTTTTTAGTTAATCTTCATTATTCTTGCAAGCATCTCTTCTTATGTCTTCATAGTAGTCACCTTTTCCATCAATGACAACACATTTCTAACATATTGAACTGAATACTATCAACCCATTATTAAACCTAATATTTTAAACTTTAATATTAAACCTAATATTAAAGAAAATATTACAAACCCTAATATTATAAAACCTAACATTATCACTCTAAAGTTAAACCAAATATTATAAACCTATTATTAAACCCTACTATTCCGTAATCAATATTATATACCTTAATATTAAACCTAGTATTATATACCCAATATTAAACCCAATATTATAAACGATAATATAAAACTTAATATTAAATCCTAGTATTAAATACAATATTATAAACCCAATACTAAACTGTAATATTAAATTCAATGTTATTAATTATGATATTAAACAATAATTTTGTAATGTCATATGCGACGTTGAATAAATCGCAATATTGTGCAACATTGCAAAAATGATTTTTCCATTAATTGTCACATTGCAACAATGCTTGTCATAATGCCATGTTGGAGATATTTTTGTATCACTAACGCCACAATATTAAACCTCAATATTAATCCAAATATTATAAATGTTATCATTATAAATCCTAATATCTAACCCAATATTATAAACCCTAATATTAGACCCAACATTAAACCTTAATATTAAATACAATATTATGAATACTAATATCAAATCTAATTTTGTAATGTTGCAATATGACTTTGTGTAAATTGCAACACAATATATTACTGTGACAATGATTAGCACATTGATTGTCACATTGCGATAATGTTTGTCACAATGCCACGTTGAATAGATTTCTATCTCATTCGAACCACACAATATTAAACCCAATATTATTAAAAGATTAATATTAAAACCAATATTATAATATCAACATGGTAAACTATTTAAACAATGACTATCAAAGTTGTCTTTGTTTGATGATTTTCACTAATGTGGTTGACTATGATTGGTTGTTAATATTAATCAATAATAATGAGAGGATATTATGTGCGTTCGAACATGAGCATTGACTATCAAACATAGTCAAACATAGTCGAACATACTCAACACCTTTAGTAAATTTGGTTGATTATAATTGAATATGGTTGAGTTATGTTGGATGGGGATGATTATGAATGAACAAGGTTGACTATTTTTAAATATGGTAAACATAGGGTTTACCAAGTTTCATTAGGGTCAACTATTTAAAAAACTATAAATGTTGACTTTTTTTAGCTATGATCACTAATGTGGTTGAATATGTTTGACTACTAATATTAACCAACAATAATAATAGGTGATTATGTTTTATTGACATTGAAGAGTGTTCATTGTTAAACATAATTAAACATAATCGAACATAGTCAACGACAATAGTAACTAATTTGTTTTAAACCAAATTAATATTAATACATTGAATATGGGTGTCTAGGGTTTAAATATGTCATCATGTTGACTCTAGTTATTTCAAGTACGATGTTTATGGTTAACTATATGTATGTTGACCATGGTTAACTATAGTGTCCAAGGTTAACTACATTGTTGACTATATGGTTGGTTTTACTATATGGTTGACCAAGATTAACTAAGGATGACTATGAGTGAAAAAGGTTGACTATCATTAACTATGAATGAACAAGGTTGACTATCATTAACCATAGTAAATGTATGGTTC
This sequence comes from Pinus albicaulis, assembly GCA_034641835.2. Taxonomy (NCBI): domain Eukaryota; kingdom Viridiplantae; phylum Streptophyta; class Pinopsida; order Pinales; family Pinaceae; genus Pinus; species Pinus albicaulis. The sequence goes on along the minus strand of CM076575.1, from coordinate 1,746,752,185 downwards.
ATTAAGGTTAACAATTTTTGAGTATTTATACATTAATTCCAAAGGTTTACTAAGTTTGACTAGGTCATCACGTTGACTCTCGATTTACGTCTATGGTTAATTATAACAATGCTAAACATAATGTGTGTCATTAACATAGTTGAACATGATCTTCATGTTTACTATTTTTGACCAAATCAACCATAAATATGGTGTGTCAATATTTAGATCTATATATTATTAAAATGTAAATTTAAAGATCAATATATTAATGTATAGTTATTATTATATTATTATAAATTTATGAAGGTTTAAATAATATTATTAATTTTTTAATGTTATTAATAAAATGATTAAAAGTTAACATTAATATTAACTTTATTATTAGTAATTTAAATATGATTTCACTTTAATATTAATTATTAAAATTTCATATTGTCAATTCCCACTATCACATCTGGTTGAGGAAGCACCTCGTTAGCAAGGCAACTCAGGATCAAACCTCACAGTAGGTGGTTGTACCCTATGCTAGGGGGAGGAGACATTTTAAAAAATCTAGTCAGCTTAGGGCTGGTGTGGCCCAGGGTAAGTGTGATTGTTGAGTGATTTTAACAGATTAGATGCCCTTGGATTGTGGCTCCTCAAGCCACAGGTCAAGCCTTGAGGATCACATACAACTTGAAAAAAGAAAAAAATATTAAAAATTCATATAAATATAAATATAAATATTAATATTAATATTAACCTAACTATTAATATTTTTTTTGTATTGCAGAGGAACTTAGTAGCCTCCCTAACATGTAGCTACTAGCAAACCTCTAGGGGTTTACAGCTTGTCCTCCTTTTCATAAACTATTTCACAACCGAAGGGATTTGAACCTTGGATCTCTTAGTTTTCACAGATTTCACATAACTTTGATCACTAATTGATCTTCCACCGTCAAACAATGTGAATATTGATACTAATATTAATACTATTAAAAAGTTATAAAACTTGTATCTTAATATAGGAGCTATTATTAGTAATATTAATATTATTGAAATTTAATATTACTTAATAAACATTTATGTTAATACTAACTTTAATATTAATATTTATAAACTTATTATTATTAACATTAATACTAAGTTAATATTAAAATCTATGGACAAGTGTAATGGCTCTAATGGAGACTAATATATTGCATGGGAAATAACTCACTTGAAAAAGTCTAGGTGACTGAATGCCTATTTAGCTGGATGTTTCCACCACCTCATAATTCCTTGAATGTTTAGAATTATTCTATTTGTTTGGTTTTTATGTTTAGGCCACTGAAAGTTTAATTTTTTTGTATTGGAATCCATGTAGACTTTATGGTTGCTAAACCTAAGACATGTTTTATTTATGCTTTCTCATGATATGTGTTTTTCTTGAAAAAATATCTCTTGTATTACTAATGTTTTGTTTCATAGTAACATGCAAGGTGATAAGCAATGTGTACTCTTTGTTTAACCAATAGTTACACAACAAAATATTAACATAAAGATCATATTCATCATATCAAAGAGAAAAAAATAATATTTATAAGCAAGATAAAAAAAAATTAACATAAAGAGTAAAAATATAATACTAAATTTAAAAATAAATAAAATATAATGCATATCATATGCATATATATATATATATATATATATATGATATATATATATATATATATATATATATATATATATATATAATTAAAATTACATTTTTATATTCTTAAACTTTATAAATTGTATGGGTGTGACAATTACATTTAATGAAGGGAAAGGTAGGGAATTAACACCCCTATCCATGCATCATTCAAATTAATGAGGCATGGCATGTCAAGCAAGATTAAATATCTTTAGTGAGGTTAAGAGGTATGTATGATCATTGTTATCCTCCAGAAAGATATTGGTTGTGCAAGGTAATTGAAGGTAAGGAGGTGGACAAAACCTCATATTTGGGTGTGTAGGGTGGAATTTTGACTTTGCCATCCCTAGTCTTTTAAGTTCCAACCACAAGGGAAGTATTTTCAACTGGTTCTAGAGACAATGTCTATTCCACTATGGTGCTTCATCGTAATAGGATTTGGGACCTGAGCTACTGGTGGCTTTCATAGCCATTGTAATGGGTCTTCATGGTTTGGGTGGAGAGACAGAGACTGGGTTTGGAAGACAAGGAAACATCCTTGGGGATCACTCCAAACTTTAGTCCTCTGGTAAATTTCTCATTCAAAGTTTCAAATTTGACTCAAGTACTCTCCTCTTTTTGGTATGCATGTTTGTATGTTGGATGAATCGTGTGGTACTTGGAAATTGATGTTTGGTGTGTAGATGGAAATTGGAGAAGCTCATTGGTGAGATAAAAACAATCCCTCAAAACATCGGTGTATGGTGTTATGGTCAAGAGTACTGGGTCAGGTGGTGAATTTTTTGGGGGCACATCTCTTAAAGTGTCTTGCGACTACTTTTGGAGGGCTCTCTTAGATATATTTATCCCTTCTCTGCATTGTGTCTTCCTCTTTCATTTGATTAAAATTATAGAGTAAATTTGGGTAGCTTTGGTCATTTCTATATAGGGTTATCCTCCCCTCGTAGGGTGGTGTAGTATTCTATAGCTTAGGGGGGTGGTGTCTAGTCCTCGCCTCCTTGTGTAATATGTGATTGGTGTGTGTGGAATATTGTTTCCACCTAGAAGGTTGATAGAGGGAGGGAGAGTCATGGACGATGGGCTTCTCTATGGTTTTGAATACCATACTCGCATTATAATTGAGACCATCAAATAAAGTTGAGGATTTCAAAGGAACTAGTACATATCACATTGGGATCTAGTAAGTTGGCATAACATTCAAAATTTTGGTCCCATTCAATGCCAACGTGGTTGTGCACATAGTTGTTTAGGGCCACAGAGCTGTGGGGTCAAACAGTTCATGGAGAATCATGCAAGGGGAAGAATTAGACTAACAACCTATTGATTCTCCTCGAAGAATAGAACCACCCCATCCATTTGACTGTATGGATAATTGACTACAACAGGTAACCCTGCTTCTGGAGAAGCTTCCATGCAACCAACACGATGACAAGAATGAAGTTATTAGTTTTATGGATGACATTCAAAATACCAATGGCAAATGATGTAATCATTGAAGTGTTTATTTCATGACTAGAAAATGATTCATGAGTGGTTGGAGCATTTGGAAGTGCTAGCCACCTATAAAAATATGTCATATCAAGTGGTGACTAAATGATTTTTGACAGCCTTCAAGAAACAATTTTATTGCCAAAATTGTTGATGCTTAAAGTCTTCTGATGATATCCTATCCTTTGGATAATCGTCACTGTTTTTCCCCTTTTTGAACTCATAAATTCTGTTGTCATTCCATGAAGAAAAAACTACTGCAAAATCCCATTTTTCCCTCCTCCTTCATTCAAAACTAACCTTCATTTTTTACCGCTTTATTCCCCATGAAATTCCTCTATTTTTTATTATTTCCATTCTTCCCTTCATGAAAATTCCTTTTATGAAGTCTAAGACTCATTTTTAGACTTTACTGAAACCCCCAAATCCATCAAAAATTATGAAAAATTTCATAAAAAATAAGTTTTTTGAGCTGCAGGCTTAAGCCCCTTTAGGTTAAGTACTAAACCACTTCCCCACATGTTCCCAGGCGCTAGAACCAAGCACCAAGCCCTTTTGGCATTTATTGCATCGAAAGTTATCAAATGGGTAGATTGAAAGACCATTATTTTATCTCCGATCCGATTGGGCCTTTTTATGTTTTAAAGCCCCAGGCCTATCATTTCCCATATAATCCATGGCCTCGTAGACAGGAACCAATCCACATATATCTAAACCCACCCTTGAAGCCAAAAACCTTTGTATTATATTAAATATTTTTTTTTCATATATATTAACATTTTTCCATCGGTGTATGATGTGAAACCATATCCGTCATTGATCACCAAACTAAATCAACAGATTGTACCAAATCGCATCGACACTTTTTTTCATCGGGCGCATTTTATTTCCTCCCCCGATTTACATTCCCTAATCCATTCTCCATCGTCGATCTAATCTACATATTGATGGCTCACAATCAATCACATCATCGAACTCCATGTTTTCGATCACCGAGCCCCGATTGCATCTGGGCTGTCCACGTGTCCAGATCAGACGGTCCAGATGCATCTCCAAAATTTGGTTATATTTTATGGGCCTCACGTTATAATGTTCTTGGCCAATCCACAGCTGTTGATATTTGTAGATCAACGGTCCTCATTAACCCATTCTCTGCTTTTGTGTTTTTTTCATTTATACCCCAGATCGAATCCCGACCGTTGATCCTGTACATCCAACGGCTTGTATTGATCCCGACAGGCCTACCCCATGTGGGTCCTACCTTCCTCCAGAAATAAAATCCACCATCGATTCTCTGATCCGACGGTCCATACTAAAACTGCCATACCGTTTATCCCTCACACGTCTAGTGAATTTCGTGCTTTCTCTCCACCGTTAGATCTGAGGGCCTAGATCTGACAACCCACACGGATTTTTGATCAAATTTCACCGTGGAGGTTAATCTTCAAAAGTTACGCGATATAGGATGTTTTCAAAATACATGTGTTGCCTTCCAAGGCATATCGTGTTCAAAAAGGTGAAACCACCTTTCTCCCATTTCACCACGCGATACTGCCTATTTTGCTCTCCGAAACTACTTTCCCCTGTTTTATTGTGTTTTATCGTGTGGTGTCTCCCACTATTGATCTCTACAGATCAAAGGCTCAGATTTAATCTGGCCATATGTTATCGCCCTCCGCCTTTCTTAGATGGTTTCTCAGAGCGATCTCCACCGTTTATTTCATGGGCGGATCTTATTCGATGGTCCACGATCATCTCGAAACCCCAAATTTCATTTTTATGTTTTTCTCTTCGCAAAAGGAAAATTCCTCATTTCCGTTGTATTTCTTATGTTTTTATCAAAAAGCAGCCCTGCTTCATTATTTCTCCCTGGTCACTCCCCACCGTCGATCTTTACAAAATCAATGGCTCTGATATAAATTTCCACCCCTTATCCATCAACCGCCCCTTTTGATCTTCGTATACAATCTCCACTGTTGGATGCTGTCATCCAATGGCCATGCTCGAAGCCAGAACCTCTAAAGCAGTTTTTACCAAATATGCAGGATTTCTTGATTATTTTTGTATTTTGTAGGATTTAAAATGGTTTTCAAATGTTTCAAAAAGAAAATGAAAGCCGAGGGTGATGATCCTCTAGAATTTCATTCATTAAAAGGAAAGGCATATACAGGCTTCAATTTCACGTTTCATGAATGACTCATGGGCATTGATGCCATGTGGACCTTGTAGATACCTGCACATCAACAAGACACAAAGAGTTAAATCAAATAAAAAAGTATCAGTGTCGAAGACCAAAACACAGTAGAAAATAAGGATTCAACATGGATTATACAGTTTAATGGATTATGGCTAAAGTCGATTATCAAAGGCCTTATCCATTGAATTAAACATAGTTGAAGACAAATCGAGGATATTTATCAGACAGAGGATGCCTCCACCACCACATTAGGGGAAAATTGATTCCTCTCAGCTACTAGATTGCCACCTATGACTTCACAACATTCAAACAGAGGCCAATTAATCACCAGAACAGAGCATGTCTTCTCCTTATAGCTGAATAGTTATTTCAAATCAAAGAAGCTAATATAAACTATCAGCAGAGTTATTGCAAAAGATGACATGGAGCCTTAAAGTCAACATAAGCTTCCAGAAAACTTAAATTACTTAATGCAAACAAATTAATACAGGAAAATATCTATAAAATTCTCCCTAGAGCCCCTCAAAGGCCGAGAAGCATTAACTGTATTAGTTGAACTCAGAAGATCTTTTCTCTCCTTCGACCTCCTCATTCCTGTATAAAAAATTGTTGATGAATCCATTGTAAACATTGTTTGGTTGTTTTATCACGAGTTGTAATAATGAAACTCTCTAAAATAAATACATAATCTGTTGAAGTTGAAGAAGAAATTGAAGTCTTGGAAGCCCTGATGATGTCGTTGCATGCTTATTCTTGAGAAGGCTCTATCATTAGATCCATGAGCTTGGCTGTTGGTGAAGTATTCTGAACTGTTTAATGTTTTCCCCTATTTTCATTTTGTTCCATAAATTCTTACTACAGTAGGATGAAATTTTTAGGCTAAGAAACGACTCTTGGAAGCACCTTATACTTGTTTATCCTTCACTCTTTTATGTTTTCTTCTAATGAAGTATTTTAGAGTCTTTAATCTCTCTCTTTAGTCTTCATGCTTGTTTATTTCCTTAATAGTTCGAAATAGTTGGTTTCAGCATGATTTATGGTTCTCCTTGCTTGTCTGATGCCACTTAAAGGTTGTTATTGAAGTCTCCGTTTGAGGTTTCTTTGTTTACAGTGAGCCAATGAGGTCTGTTCTAATCTTGCCCTTTTTTCTTGCTTGAAAATTTAGCTTAAAGGTATTTATAGTTGTGATCATAGATGTATTTAGGTGTTCCCTCCTCTATGATCGTAATTATAAGTGAATATTTTATGTTTTCTAAGTCATTTGAAATAAAATATTTGAGGAGATAGGGTGTTCCCCGAATCTTAGATTTCATTTTAAAGGTTGTTTTGAAGTCATTATTTGCTTAAAGTGTTATTTGTAGAATTCATGGTTAGCCCTGTCTATCAAATAGCTCTTTATTGTTCAAGTTGCGCTTTGAAATTCCCTTTGTTGAGAATTAAACTTATCTTTCTAAATCATTGATGTCCATCTAATTCCAAAACCAAAGGATCCTACGGCCAAGTTAGATTTGCCCTTTGATATCCCATATCCATTGATAAGTTTATTATGATCTCTTTTTGACTCCATTGCCCAATGAAACTGATATTTCCTCTTTCTATATATCTTTCCTAGACCTTTTAGGTTCTGCTGTATCGATTCAACCAAACAAACAAACAAACCCTTGCACTTAATAACTAGTCTAAAACCTATACTCAAATCACACAAGATAAACCTTTGCAAAACAAACAAGTTGAGAGATCCCTCTCTAAGAGCAGGAGGACTAGATCCTGTAACTCTAAATATTGGTGCTGATGTTGCCTTGTCTTTTGATTTTCCAAACTATCAAAACACGAGACACCAACATAATGGTGATCACAGTGGGACCCTTCTAAGTTAGTGACAATCTAAGTACCCCTTAGGACTCCTGAAATCCCTTATTTTATCTTGAAGGAACTAGTTACCAAGCCATAAGAGTGAAATATGTATGCTTAAACATGTTAGCTAAGTGTTAAATCAGATTTAGGAAACTCTCATAACCTATAAGACCAAAATAACTTAGGAAAACCCAAAAAACATTTTAGTTTGGGTTCATAATAAATGTGGTGGTCGAACCATTCCATATTTTACCTTCATACAAGCTAAATAGTTTCCACCTCGCGACTCCACTGGCCCCAGTACGCCTATTACTCATCTAGGTCCCCAGATCTCTTTAGGACTGTGTTAACCAACCTTGAAGAAGTTTAAAATCCTAGTCCCATATAGATAAGACATCGTGAGAGGTAAAACTCCCAAAAATAGTCCTTAAAACCTAAACCTCTCTCATTTTTTAAAACAGTCTGGCTTCACATAAGATCAACACTAGATCCCATCCAGACCCAAATTCTCCTTTAATCGTTGACAATCTAGAGATAATTCTATGGTAGACTTCTAAATCTGGAGAATCGAATGCTAATAGGAGCCTATTAAGAACAAAATCTGTCCCTGAAAACCTTGTTGTCTTAGAGGATTTACACTTTGATGTACAACATACAAAGAACATCTTTAGAACTAGATCTCAAGGTGATTTAAACCAAAATGATCTTGACATTGTAGATTAGCAACAAAGCTTCAGTAGAGAAGCCTCACCTTCCACTCCTCCTGATTCGTAGCATCTTCGTCACTTTAACCTTTTCCATAATAGGTCGGCTCAAAATTAGTTTGCTAGCCCAAGTGTTTCTTCCACTCCAATCCATACTACCACTGTGCAAAACACTTATGTTCATCCCACTCACACTTTTTCAAACCCACCTCTTGTAAATCCACCCTTATTTCCAGCCATGGCAACATGATATGCCCCATTAGTGTTACCACGACCTCTACTTCCCTTACCAAATGATTACCAATCCAAAATCCCTCACTTCACTAGAAAAGAGTCTACAACAGCTCAACATCATGTAGATAGGATGGAGGATGCATTCGATTACATGGAGATAGAAGAAGAAACTATGAAGATGAGGATCTTCGCCTAAATTTTAGGAGGATATTTAAAGAAATGGTTTAAAAACTTACCTCCTAACAACATAAATGATCTCCCTGCCTTGCATCAAACATTCATCAACTAATGGGAACTCAAAAAGAACCCTCTCCAAATACTAGCAGAGTATAGCAGCGTCAAGAGAAATCAAGGGGACAGTGTTCATGACTACTCCACTAGTTTCAATAGCGTTTACAATGCTCTTCCACCTCACATGAAACCTCCTCAAGGAATGGCCTTGGTAAGGTATCCCGAAGGCCTTGATGCTGAAATGACTTATCAGTTAAGAGAGAGAGATTACTTAACCTTAGAAGACATGCAGAAAGGAGTTGTGAGTGTAGAAGCAAACATAATTGAGAAAATAAATAGGTTGAGATTAGAGAAGAGGGTAACTTGTAAAGATGACCTACTACCCTCAACCTCAAACTCTGACACAAAAATTGACAACCTAGCGAAGTTGATGGAGAGGATGCTCGAAAAGATCAATCTGAATGATAGACTTCCATCAAGAGAACTTGAAAATAACCAAAACAGAAATATAAATCATAACTATAGGAGAGAAAACAATCAAGATAAGCAAAAATAAAGTGACCAGTAGGTTAGACCTCCCTTCAGCAAAACTGTGTAGATCAATATGAGGAAGATAGGGAGTTGGAAAGGTTGGGAGAAGCTCATGTGAGCTTGATTGGGTTAGATAGTGGGGATGATGTTTTCCTCACCGAGGAAGAACAAGGTTTCTTCTGTGATCAAAGTACAAATACCTATGAAGATTCTGATGATTATATATTGGGGTTTGAAAATGCAATCATGGAGGTACACAAACAATATGATCTTAGGAGCAAAGGGAACGTAGAAAATTTGAAAGATAAGAACACTAGCACTGTTGTCAAGAAAAACACAGAATGTCAGCCTAAGAAGATAGCAGATAAACCCATCATTTTGGCTAAAAAACCAGATTTAAACAAACATAAAAACATCCAGCCAAATGTGGAGTAGAGTACTCCTAGCACCTTAGTTATTGGTCCTAACAAAACAATCCAAATTACCAGTCCAAACAAAGTTCAACAAATTAAAAATGATGAAAAGAATTCAATTGAAAAGACAGACGTAAATATCAACAAATGAACTATTCCTTTCATCCTTGAGGGAGAGATTGCCAAGATAAAAATTACCATCCCCCTAGCTAAACTTGTAACCCAAGAAGTCTACAAAAACCAAGTTTTAAAATTTTTGAACCTAGGAAGTGATACTGACACCTTAAACTTGACAGATGACAAACCTGAGTTTTTGTTTGGTCCAGAGGTTGAAGGAAAATACCAAGAAGGGTTTGTCCCTTCCTCCTATGTTAGTTTGAACATACATGAGAAACTTTTACATAATGCCATGTTAGATTCTGGAGGTTCACACAATCTAATGCCCAAGGTAGTAATGGAAATCTTAGGCTTAGAAATTACTAAACCATACAAATATTTGTATTCCTTTGACTCAAGCAGAGTCAAATGTTTGGGTTTAATCAAAGATTTATGTGTTAACTTAGCTCAAATTCATGCTAAGTGTCTAGTAATGGACATAGTTGTAGCTGATATTCCCCCTAAGTATGGCATGCTCTTATCAAGATCATGGGGAGCCAAACTTTAGGGAAGCCTTCAAATGGACATGTATTATGCCGCCATCCCTATTTTTAACCAAAAAAAAATACTATACAGGGAATCTCACATGAAGTACATGGTGAGCAACATTGAAAAACCAAACAACTCTCCAATCTATTCTATTCAATCAAGTTTAGATTCCTTTATCTTATGCAATGAATATGAAATCACTCAATAAGATAAGGAAAACGTAGACCCAATCAATTCACCAGAACAATCATAACTTCCCTCAAATCACATACAAAACATTGGAAATCAACAACAACAAGAAAATGAAAATGATGCAAACATACTTTGGAAAATAAACTATGATGGATCCTGTAATAAAGCAAGTGCAGGGGTAGGTGTTTGGATTCAAAATATGAATCAGAGTTTTTCATATAAATTAGATTTCCCATGCACTAACAATATTGCTGAGTATGAAGCGCTTCTCCTAGGCTTACAATTTCTTAAACAATTAGAATCCCAAAAGATATCAATCTTAGGATATTCTGAACTTATCATAAGAAAAATCAAAGGAGAATACTCAGCTAGAAATCCAAGGCTTAGGGAATATCGAAATGCTGCCCTTGATTTATTGAAAACCTTTGAAAAGTATGAACTTATTTTCATTCCTAGAGCACTAAATCATCTAGCAAATGAACTCGCTTTCAATGCTAGCAATTGCCAAATACCTGAGATAAATGAACAACTTAGCGTAAAGGTAAACCACAAGCCTGATGTGCCTGATAAAGAAGATCACTGGCAAGTGTTTGAATCTGACAAAAACATAGATGACTTCTTAAAATCAGAAAACGATTTCGACATACCAATATCAGAAACCAGCCATAAATAAAACTTTTTGTTATATTGAACAAATCCCATAAGTTGAAATGACATATTCTGCTGATATTAATCATTATGAGAATCCTTTTGAAGAAGAGACAATTGAAAGCACATACCAAGAAGACTTGGAAGTTTTACAATGCAAGAATGATAAGATTCCAAGAGGTCTCACACCTTTAGAACACCTTTTTGATTTTAACGATGTAGCCAAAGAATCAAGAATGGAGCCAGTAGAAACAAATGTAGAAGAGCATAACATAGGTAGCCTAGCAGAACCCAAGATGATTAAATTTTCCAGCACTCTCCCAGCTCACATAAAATTGCAATATATAGAGCTATTCAAATATTTTAAAAATGTTTTTGCTTGCGGATACAAAGACTTGAAATCATATGATAATAGTATCATTCAAGACAAAATCCCTCTTAAAGAAAATAAAAAGCCTTTCAAATAAAAGCTAAGGATAATAAACCCTCTTTTAATCCCTTTAGTTAAGGCAAAAATAAAAAAGATGCATGATAATGGGATCATAGTACCCATTAGATATTCAGAATGGGTATCAAACTTAGTTTCTGTTAGAAAGAAAACAGGGGAAATCAGGCTCTGTATTGACTTCAAAAATTTAAATAGAGCCTCTCTAAAAGATAAGTACCCCTTACCCAAAATGGAAAATATACTTCAAAGTGTAGTTGGGTAAAAAAGGATATCCCTCTTATATGGGTTCTCAAGTTACAACCAGGTGTTAGTGCTCCCAAGTGATCAAATCGAAACTGCTTTTACCACACCTTGGGGCACCGTTATCTATGTCAAAATGCCTTTCAGATTAATGAATGCAGGGGCCACCTTCCAAATGGCCATGGACATAGCCTTTTCTAAAGATATTGGCCATTTTATAATCATTTACCTTAATGACATAACCATATTCTCAAAAACTGATGAAGAACATTTGATTCACTTGAGGAAAGTTTTTGAGAAGTGTAGGAAATTTGGCTTATCATTGAATCCCAAGAAAACACTCTTTGGTCTCCAAGAAGGTAAGCTTCTTGACGATATAATTTTAGAAGAGGGAATCAAAATAGACCCCACGAGGATAGATGGCATATTGCAGATCAGCCATCTAAGAAGCCTCAAAGAATTACAATCTTTCATTGGAAAGATTAATTTTTTGAGGAGGTTCGTCCCCAACCTTGCTGAGCTACTAAAAAACATTACAAACATGCTTAAGAAATATGTACGTGTAAAATGAACTTTACCAGCTAAATGATCATTTGAACTAGTCAGACAAGCTCTTACTCAAACACAAGTCCTGATTAGTCCAGATTTTACCAAAGACTTTTATATCTTTTATTTTTCATTTGAGCATACAATAGCTACAATTTTACTTCAAAAGAATCATTTAGGGCAAGAACAACCAATATCCTTCTTTAGTATGGCCTTAAGAGATGCTCCTCTCAAATATAACATCATGGATAAGCAAGCCTTAGCATTAGTGAAAGCTTTAAAGGACTTTAGGGCCTATATTTTACACTCTTACATAATTGCTTTTGTTCCACATACTGTTGTCAAGGACATTCTAAGTCAAGACCTTGATGGTAAAAGGGGAAAATGGATTGCAACTATTCTTGAGTATGACTTAGAAATCAGGCCCAACAAACTATTTAAGGGGCAAGGATTAGCAAAAATTATTGTTGAGTCTAACTTCCAAGCACTAGACATGAATATGGTAGATGTGTTGGAAGAAATAGAAGAATATACTGCTCCTTTTATTGAAGAAATATTTCTCAATTATCCTTGGTATGCTGACATTATTTATGTGCTTTTATATTTAAATACCCCTCCTTCTTTGTCTAAAACTAAAGCTAGATTTTTGAAACAAAAAGCTTTGAGTTATTGCATCTTAGATGGGGTATTATATTGGAAAAATTTTGTTGGAATTTTGCTTAAATGTTTACTTAAAGATGATGCAGGGAAAATCATGCATGAGTTGCATGATGGAGAATGTGGAGGACACCTCTACTGGAAGGCCATAGTGAACAAAATTCTTAGATCTAGTTACTATTGGCCTACCATTTTCCCAGATACTCAGAAGTTGGTCATGTCTTGCCATAAGTGTCAAATTTTTGATGGCAAAATTAAACCTCTTCCCTTACCCTTGCATCCTATCAGAGTTGAGGCACCTTTTCAAAATTGGGGTTTAGACTTCATTGGGGAAATTCACCCATCCTCCTCAGCCCAACATAAGTGGATACTCACAGCCACTAACTTCTTTACCATGTGGATAGAAGCTATACCCTCCAGAAATTCTAATTACTCTGTCATTATCAAGTTCCTTGAAACAAATATCCTATCTAGATTTGGTTGTCTCAGAAAAATCATAATAGATAATGCTGCTGCTTTTAAATCTAAGAAAATTGTTGATTTCTGTTACAAATACCACATAACCTTGGGCCATTCCACTGCCTACTATCCCCAAGGAAATGGATTAGTTTAATATTCCAACTAGAGCCTCATCAATATCATCAAAAAAATATTGGAACAGTCTTATGGGCTGATAGGTTAACTACAAAGAAATCAATAAATATGTCCCCCTATCAGCTAGTCTATGGCATGGATGTAGTCTTTCCCATATCATTAGGAGTTCCAGTCATGAAACTCCTTCAATAAGTGCAGGTTGAAGAGAATGATATATAGAGGAGAATAAATCAAACCAACCATTTACAATAGACTAGAGAAGAAGTATATGAAAGGATGCAGTTAGTCCAAGAAAATGAAAAGAAACTATTTTACAAGAGGACTAAGGAAAACAATTTCTAGGTTGGAAATGTTGTTCTTAAAAGGGATTCAAGAAGATAAGAGAAGGGAAAACATGGAAATTTTGAAAACTTGTGGAGAGGTCCCTATATTGTTCATGCTGAGAGGGGTCACAATGCATTTTTATTGAAAGAATTGAATGGAGAAGATCTGTATGGAGGTCCTGCCAATGGCAGGATGCTAAAGCATTACTTCTGCCAAGAATCATGAGTTTCAAAGAATTTTATTTTTTCATTTTAAAATATCATAATCTGAACGTTGCATTCAAATTTATAAAAATAAAAATAAAAAAACAGTAAAAGAAAAGAAAAGAGGGCATATTGTAAAAACAATAAAGGTACAGCCCCATACCAAAAAAGAGAAGCAAAACCTGAAAGTGTGCAAGCTCAAATGCCACTACTAAAACACACTTCTAGTTGGCCATACAGCCTAATCATGGCTAATTAGTTTTTAATTGACTACTGATAGGTTAGTGAATTCGATTTTCCAAACAGCTTAATATTGGCTTATCAATAGGTAGATTAGGTTAGAAATTAAAGGTTCAAACATGCTCAGAATCTGAACCAGAAAAAAAGCAAAGAACAACTCAGACAGAAGTAAAAACAGAGCTGAAAAAGGATGAAGGAAGTGCTTTAAATTTCAGATCTTAAGCCTTCCATTTTGATTTATTCTTCTGCAAAATAATTTCTATGTGTAGCTTGTTATTTGATGCCATAGATCAGCAACAAGTTAGACTGTCAAATCTTGACTTGTATGCTTTTAAATTTCTGTTTTAGAAAATAGTAAATAAAAATCTGTTAGACTGTTTAATCCTAACAGATTTTTAGATTAGGTAGAGAAGCATATGAACTCAACTGTCTAATCTGAGTTCATGGAGAAATAAGTGGTAGAAATAGATTAGATTTCTTGCTTTTAAAAGAGTAAAAAGTTGTAAGAGAGTTTGCCAATCCAAGTGTAGTCTAAATAAGAAAAAATGTTAGATCAGTAGGATTGGGTAGGTATAAAGCTTGTGTTGATGAGGAGCCATTATGCTTCATGGCTGCTAATATATTTTTAGAGCAAAATAAGACCATGCAAATGAAGAAAAGGTAGCGCAATGGATAAGGCAATGATCAGCCTCCAGAGAAAGCAAGTCTGAAATTCTTGATGCCTTCAAGAAGGAACCATCCCCAAGTGGAGCCACTGTTAGCCACCTATAAAAATCTGTCATATCAAGTGGTGACTAAATGATTTTTGACAGCCTTCAAGAAACAATTTTATTGCTAAAATTGTTGATGCTTAAATTCTTTTGATGATATCCTATCCTTTAGATAATCATCACTGTTGTTCCCCTTTTTGAACTCAGAAATTCTGTTGTCATTCCATGAAGAAAAAAACTGCTACAAAATCCCATTCCCCCCCCCTCCTCGTTCATTCAAAACTAACATTCATTTTTTACCCCTTTATTCCCAATTAAATTCCTCTATTTTTTACCCCTTTATTCCCACATAGGAGTGCCAATCCACATATATCTAAACCCGCCCCCGAAGCCAAAAACCTTTGTATTATATTAAATATTTTGTTTTCATATATATTAACATTTTTCTGCCAGTGTATGACGTGAAACCATATACGTCGTTGATCACCAGACTAAATCAACGGACTGTGCCAAATTGCATCAGCACTTTTTTTCATCAAGCGCATTTTATTTCCTCCCCCGATTGACATTCCCTGATCCATTCTTTGCCATCGATATGATCTACAGATCAACGACTCACAATCAATCACAATGTCACACTCCATGTTTTTTTTCCCACTGATCGCCGAGCCCCGATTGCATCTAGGCTGTCCACGTGTCCAGATCAGACGGTCCAGAATGCGTTTCCCGACTTTGATTATATTTTATGTGCCTCGTGTTATAATGTTCTTGGCCAATCCACATCCGTTGATCTCTATAGATCAACGGTCCTCATTAACCCATTCTCCGCCTTTGTGTTTTTTTCATTTATACCCAAGATCGAATCCTGACCATTGATCCTGTACATCCAACGACTTGTATTGATCTCGACAGGCCTGCCCCATGTGGGTCCTGCCTTCCTCTAGAACTAATCTCCACCATTGATCCTCTGATCTGACGGTCCTTACTAAAACCGCCATACCGTTTATCCCTCGCACGTCTAGTCAGTTTCGCGCTTGCTCTCCACGGTTAGATTTGAGGGCCTAGATCTGATGGCTCACACGAATTTTTGCACAAATTTCAGCGCAGAGGTTAATTTTCAAAAGTTACGTGATATAGGATGTTTTCAAAAGACATGTGTCGCCTTCCAAGGCATATTGTGTTCAAAAAGGTGAAACCACCTTTCTCCCATTTAGTCATGCGATACTACCTATTTTGCTCTCTGAAACCACTTTCCCCTGTTCTATTGTGTTTTATCGTGTGGTGTCTCCCGCTATTGACCTCTGCAGATGAACGTTTCAGATTTAATCTGGCCATATTCTATCACCCTCCGCCTTTCCTAAAGGATTTCTCAGAGCGATCTCCACCATTGATTTCATGGGCGGATCTAATCCAACAGTCCACGATCATCCCAAAACCCCAAATTTCCTTTTTATGTTTTTCTCTTCACCAAAGGAAAATTCCTCATTTTCGTTGTATTTCTTATGTTTTTATCAAAAAGTGGCCCTGCTTCATTATGTCTCCCCGGTCGCTCCCCACCATCGATATTTACAAAATCAACAACTTTGATACAAATTTCCACCGCTTATCCATCAACCGCCCCTTTGGATCTTCACATACAATCTCCACCATTGGATGCTATCATCCAATGGCCACACTCCAAGTTGGAACCTCCAAAGCAATTTTTACCAAATATGCAGGATTTCTTGGTTGTTTTTGTATTTTGTAGGATTTAAAAGGGTTTTCAAATGTTTCAAAAATAAAATGAAAGCCAAGGGTGAGGATCCTCCATACTTTCATTCATTAAAAGGAAAGCCATATACATGGTTTAATTTCACTTTTCATCAATGACTCATGGGAATTGATGCCATGTGGACCTTGTACATACCTGCACATCAACAAGACACAAAGAATTAAATCAAATCAAAGAGTATCAGTGTCGAAGACCCAAACACAACAGTGTTGAGAATGCAGCAAGATGATGGAGCTTAGTGAAATGAAGTCGCCTTCACTAAGTGGGCCCCGCAATTGCAGATGCAGTAGCAAAGTCTGTTACATGGTTACTATCTATTTTTGAACATACGAACAGACCCCAGGAGACATAACGAAGATTCTTGGAGTATGCGACATGTCGGTAAAAATAGATGAGACCCTATTTTAGGACCCAGACTATTTTTAGACTGATCTCCTAAAAATATGGAAGTCAAATATTATTTTCCCTTAATAATATTTTGACTATAAACAGCAGGTTACTCTCTTGGCGCACTTCAGTTTGAGTCATGGAGGTGGCTCATGCAACTGACACAAGGAATCACGTGGTTCCTAGGGTTTGATGGCATCTTGCATGGTTTACTTCAGTTAGACTTCAGTGGCAGAAGTTTTGGAGGAGTTAACGGGACAAGTAGTGGAGTTATGTTTTGTTTGTTTTAGTTGAACTAGTTGGGATTAGTTAAACTAACTAATCAACTAGATATGAGTGGAGTAAATTAAATAATATTTAATTTACTAAATATTAACTCATTAGTCAGCTCAAGAACACTTCAGTTCACTACAGTGCATGATCAGTTCAGTGGAGACCAGTGAAAGAGATAGATGAAAGGGTAGAGTTAGCTATCAGTTGTAACTATACTCTTGCTATTTGCAACACATAGATAGGTGGAGTAAGCTATGAGTATTGCAAAGTTTAGGCTGGTGGTTTATCTATATAAGGAGGCCATCACCTAGCATTAAAATACGCAATAGAGGTTGGCTATCAAGTGGCTAAGGATTGGAGCAAGTGATTTGCTAGATCTAGCTTGATAGTGTGTAGCATGGGAGGTAGTGCATGAGAGCTTGTGAAGAGTTTTTGTACTATGATTGTTGCATGATTTCTCCATTATAATATACACAATAGCTGGGGGGTTTTCAGCTATAGGCTTTCCCCATACATACTGAGTTAATGTGTGATTGATTTGATGTGCGATTGCTTCTATATTATTTCCGCATGTGACAATTAATTGTAGAAGAATGTTATGTGTTATGTATGCAATTCGAAATTGATATATGACCGGGTTAATATTCAGTGAATAAGTGATTTATTCAGCTAATTTCTACATGGTATCAAAGCGAAGTTAATTGTCGAAGTCTATTACGGTGATTGCAAACTTATTTCCTCGGACAGAGTCTGCATGCGGGCCAGGTAGCCTCCGGAATATTCATCCTTCTTTGTAAGGTGAAAGATCTGGTGAATGCCTTTGCAGTCAATCTCTGATTTGGAAATAATTTGTTTTCAAGTATAGATCGGAAGCGATAGAGCTTGGAGTTTGGAATTCGAATTTTGCAGAAGGTTGTTCTTCTGGGTGCCGGTGTTGAAAGATGTCTTCTTTCAATGGTTTGCGACTCGAATATGCTCTTGAAGGCAGTTCGAACTATGTTGCATGGAAAGATCGAATGGAAGCAGTGTTAGAAGATAATGGTCTGAAGGAGTTCATGGATGCGGATGTCCCAAAGCCCACTGATGCAGCTCTGGTCGATGCATGGCAAAAGAAGATCGCGAAATGTCGAAGGATCCTGTTGGAGGGCGTCAAGGATCATATTGTATCCAGCCTGCATGGAAAGGCTACTCCATATATAATGTGGAAATCTTTTACGGATCTATTCCAGAGTAAGAGCGACCAAAGGAAGCTGGCGCTCAAAGATAAGCTCAGGAACATCAAGATGGAGAAGGGCGACAGCATCGCCAAATACCTCACGAAGTTCACTCAGTGCAGAGATGAGCTGGGAAGTGTGGGGGTGGCTGTCAAAGTTTCACTGAGTGCATGCTTGGTTTCAAGTGTGATGGGATCGGTGTGGTTCTTGGACAGCGGTGCGTCATTTCATATGACGGGAGATCGGGAGTTGTTCTCAGATCTGGAGAAAAAAGATTTGGGTGTGCACATCGAGATGGGCGATGATGGTAGATACAATGCGACTGGTATCGGTACCGTATCCTTTCAGAGGGAGTCTGGTAAACCCTTTGTATTAAAGGATGTCATGCATGTACCTGGATTGAAGAAGAACCTGATTTCAGTAGCGATGTTGGAGGATAAGGGTTATGATGTGGTCTTCAGCGAAGGACAAGCCTTCCTGCGCAATAAGACTACTGGAGAGACCCGGAAGATAGGGGTTCGAACTCAGAACCTTTATCAGTTGCAGGTAGATGACTGCGCAGCTATGGCATGCAAGGCGGGAGAAGTGGTGAGCCGGGATGATGAGGGCGAACTATGGCACAGGAGATTGGGCCATCTTCACCCTGGAGCTTTGAAGATTCTGCAGCAGATTTCTACTGGACTTCCTAAGGGCACCCTTGCGCAGTCAGATCAGTGCAAGGGGTGTACTTTAGGGAAGTATGTGAAAGCCACCTTTCACGAGAAGGATAGTCGCGCCACGGCGATCCTTGAGAGAGTTCACACAGACGTGTGTGGTCCTTTCTCAGTTGCTTCGACAGCAAAGCACAAGTATTATGTGATCTTTGTTGATGATTTCTCTCGAAAGTGCTGGATCTTCTTCATGCAGAAGAAGAGCGATACATTCGCGAAGTTCTGTGAGTTTAAAGCACTGGTCGAGAAGGAGTCGGAGAAGAAGGTGATTGCTCTAAGGAGTGATAACGGTGGTGAATTCATCTCGGCTGAATTCAAGGAGTTCTGCAGCGCAGAAGGGATTCGGAGAGAGCTCATCGCACCCCATAACCCACAGCAGAACGGGGTGGCTGAGCGGAAGAACAGAACGATCGTGGGTGCTGCACGGGCGATGTTGCATGATCGGGGCCTACCCCTTCACTTGTGGGCTGAGGCATGCAATACAGCAGTGTATGTGCAGAACCGTTGTCCTCACAAGGTTCTTGGCATGAGTACACCAGAGGAGGCTTATTCTGGCAAGAGGCCTGATATTTCCCATTTGTGGATTTTCGGATCTCCTGTCTACATGCATGTGACGAAGGATGCGAGAAGGAAGCTGGATCCAACTGCTGAAGTTGGAATATTTGTGGGGTACACTGATGCACCTCATAACTATCGAGTGTATGTGCCAGACAGTCGCAAGACTGTTGTGCGACGGGATATAAAATTTCAGGAGGAGAAAGCCATGCAGTGTTCGCTTGAGAGGGAGCTACACTTGCATGCAGATGAGGAGCTGTTAGTTCCTAAGGAGGAGCTTCCAGATGTGGATCAGCCACAAGAGGAGGTTCGGGAGGTGGAAGAAACCACCCAGGCAGCGCCAACCATCAGAGGGCGCATGCGCACTACAGAAGCTGAGCGACTGGCTCGGGATGCAGAGAAGGTTGTAGGACCACCTACAGCACAGCGCAGACAGAGACGGTCACCGGATCGGTACACTGGATACATGGCTCTTATGAGTCAATGTGTTGTGACAGAGCCATCCTCTTTTGAGGAAGCTGTGGAGGAACCCGCATGGTTTGATGCCATGATCGAAGAATATGATTCGATCATCAGGAACAGTGCATGGGAGATTGTCCCAAGACCGGTTGGGAAATCAGTTGTAGGTTCGCGATGGATCTACAAGGTGAAGCAGGCGGCTGACGGGAGTGTGGAGAAGTACAAGGCGAGATTTGTCGCCCGTGGCTACTCACAGATCGAGGGGATTGACTATGAGGAGACTTTTGCACCTGTCGCAAGGTACTCTTCCATACGGACGATCCTTGCTCTCTCAGCGCAGATGGGGTGGCACATTCATCAGATAGATGTGAAGACTGCGTTCCTCAATGGAGTTATTGAGGAAGAGGTGTACATAGAGCAGCCTGAAGGTTTTGAGATCTTCAGCAGTGAGTCGCATGTGTGCCGACTAACCAGGAAACCTTTGTGCAGTGATTACCAGCACCAGTAGCAGGCACACTGAATGAACGACTGCTAACGAACGGATTCTCCAGGTGAGGCGGATCAAGCACAGCACGGATTGTGGTGGAGGGAAGGTGGTGATCATCGTCTTGTATGTAGATGAAATCTGATTTTGAGCAGCGACGACGATTGTTTTCATGCAGGAGGATCTTGCCGAGGAAGTTTGAGATGAAGGACACAGGCATCCTTCATTGTTCACGGGATTGGAAATTTAGCGGTAACATGATCGGAGAATTGTTTGTTTCTCGAGCAAGTATGTAGGAAATTCTGGAGGGTTAAACACGGTGCTGGCAGTACCACTATTGCAGGAAAGAGAAGGGTACTTAGGAGGATTCTCTAGAATACCTTTGTCTGTCGAACAGTTGGTGGAGTCGTTGATGTATCTGGTCAATACTCGACCCGATATATGCTATGCAGTTAACCAGCTTTCGCAAGCTATGGTTAAGCCTACCAAGCTCTTTTGGAAGGCGGGCAAGCATGTATTGCGCTATATCAGAGGCACATCGGGATATGGTCTATGGTACAGACAGGAGGAGGGAGTGAAACTTTCTGGTTTCCTTTAAAACGGTGGGCGAGGAGTCAACGGATCGGAAAACGCCACGGAGAAGGTTGCCATTGGGTCGACAGCAGTTTCCTGGTACAGCAGGAAGCAGAGATCCGTGGCACTCGGTTCAGCAGAGGCCGAGTACATGGCAGCAAGCTTGGCTGCATGTGAGGCTATTTGGATGAGGAAGATCCTCGCAGGTTTGTTCAGGTTGCATTTGGAGCCTACGGTGATCTACTGTGATAACCAGAGCTGCATCAAGCTCTCGGCTAATCCAGTATTTCATGATAGGTCCAAACATATCGACATCAGGTACCATCATATCAGAGATTGTGTTCAACGGAGAATCATGATGCTTTCATATGTTCCCACGGAGGATCAAGATGCCGACATCCTGACGAAGGCGCTCACCAGGAGCAAGTTCGAATTCCACAGAGGCAGGATAGGGATTGCAGATAATCCATATCTTGCTGAGAGGGAGTGTTGAGAATGCAGCTAGATGATGGAGCTTAGTGAAATGAAGTCGCCTTCACTAAGTGGGCCCGCAGGCAAATTCTGGCGCAAAGTCTATTTTTAGACTATGTCTATTTTTAGACATACGGAGCATAATTTGGGAATTCTACTTGAAGATTCTTGGACTATGCGACATGTCGGTAAAAATAGATGAGACCCTAATTTTTAGGACCCAGGCTATTTTTAGACTGATCTCCTAAAAATATGGAAGTCAAATATTATTTACCCTTATTAATATTTTGACTATAAACAGCAGTTTACTCTCTTGGCGCACTTCAGTTTGAGTCATGGAGGTGGCTCATGCAACTGACACAAGGAATCACGTGGTTCCTGGGGTTTGATGGCATCTTGCATGGTTGGCTTCAGTTAGACTTCAGTGGCAGGAGTTTTGGAGGAGTTAACGGGACAGATAGTGGAGTTGTGTTCTGTTTGTTTTAGTTGAACTAGTTGGGATTAGTTAACTAACTAATCAACTAGATATGAGTGGAGTCAATTAAATAATATTTAATTTACTAAATATTAACTCATTAGTCAACTCAAGAACACTTCAGTTCACTACAGTGCATGATCAGTTCAGTGAAGACCAGTGAAAGAGATAGATGAAAGGGTAGAGTTAGCTATCAGTTGTAACTATACTGTTGCTATTTGTAACACATAGATAGGTGGAGTAAGCTATGAGTATTGCAAAGTTTAGGCTGGTGGTTTATCTATATAAGGAGGCCATCACATAGCTTTGAAATACGCAATCAAGGTTGGCTATCAAGTGGCTAAGGATTGGAGCAAGTGATTTGTTAGATCTAGCTTGATAGTGTGTAGCATGGGAGGTAGTGCATGAGAGCTTGTGAAGAGTTTTTGTACTATGATTGTTACATGATTTCTCCATTATAATATACACAATAGCTGCGGGGTTTTCAGCTATAGGCTTTCCCCATACATACCGAGTTAATGTGTGATTGATTTGATGTGCGATTGCTTCTATATTATTTCCGCATGTGACAATTGGTGTGAAAAGAGGATTGTAATATTGTCTTACATTGATGTGATATATGAGGTTAATATGGGTGAATAAGTGATTTATTCGGCTAATTTCTACAAACGAAAAATAAAGTTCAACATGGATTATACGAGTTCAATGGATTACAACTGAAGTCAATTTATCAAAAGACATATCAAATGGGTCAACAAATTAAAGAACAAATCAAGGATATTTATCGATAGAGGATACACTCACACTTTGTCGGTGATTCCTCTCAGCTACTAGATTGCCACTTTTGACTTCACAAAATTCAAACAAAGGCCGAGTAATGACCAGAACAGAGCATATCTGCCCCTTACAGCTGAATAGTTATTTCGAATCAAAGAAGATAATATAAACTATCAATAGAGTTATTGCAAAAGATGACAGAGAGCCCTAAAGTCAACATAAGATTCCAGCAAGCTTAAATTATTTAATGCAAACCAATTAATATAGGAAAATGTCTATAAACTTCTCCCTAAAGCCCCTCAAAGGTTGAGAAGCATTAACTGTATTAATTGAACTCATAAGATCTTTTGTCTCTTTCGACCTCCTCATTCCTCTATAAAAACTTGTTGACGAATCCATATTAAACGTTGCTTGGTTGTTTGATGACGTGTTGTAATACATAAACTCTCTGAAATAAATACATCGTCTGTTGAATTTGAAGAAGAAATTGAAGTCTTGGAAGCCCTGATGATGTCGTTGCATGCTTATTCTTGAGAGGGCTCTATCATTGGATCCATGAGCTTGGTCTTTGGTGAAGTATTCTGAGTTGTTTAATTTTTTCCCCTATTTTCATTTTGTTCCATAAATTCTTACTACAATAGGATTAAATTTTTAGGCTACGAAATGACTCTTGAAAGTAGCTTAGACCTATTTATCCTTCACTGTTTTATGTTTTCTTCTGCTGAAGTATTTTAGAGTCTTTAATCTCTCTCTTTAGTCTTCATGCTTGTTTATTTCCTTAATAGTTTGAAATAATTTGTTTCAACATGATTTATGGTTCTCCCTGCTTGTCTGCTTCCACTTAAAGGTTGTTATTGAAGTTTCCCTTTGAATTTTCTTTATTTATAGTGAGCTAAGGAGGTCTGTTCTGATATTTCCCTTTGTCCTTGCTTGAACAGTTCGCTTGAAGGTCTTTATAGTTGTCATGATAGATGTATTTAGGTGTTCCCTCTTGTATGATCATAATTATCAATGAATATTTTATGTTTTATAAGTCATTTGAAATAAAATATTTGAGGAAATAGGGTGTTCCCCGAATCTTAGATTTCATTTTAAAAATTGCTTTCAAGTCATTATTTGCTTAAAGTGTGATTTATAGAATTCATGGTTAGCCCTGTCTATCAAATAGCTCTTTATTTTTAAAGTTGTTCTTTCAAATTCCCTTTGTTGAGAATTAAACTTCTCTTTCTAAATCATTGATGTCCATCTCATTCCAAAACCAAAGGATCCTACGGCAAAGTTAGATTTTCCCTTTGATATCCCATATCCATTGATAAGGTTATTATGACCTATTTTTTACTCTATTTCCCAATGAAACTGATATTTCGTCTTTCTATCTATATTTCCTAGACCTTTTAGGTTCTGCTGTATCGATTCAACGAAAAAACAAACCCTTGCACTTAATAACTAGTCTAAAACCTATACTCAAAGCACACAAGATAAACCTTTACAAAAAAAACAATTTGAGAGATCCCTCTGTGAGAGCAGGAGGAGTAGATCCTGTAACTCTAAATATTGGTTCTGATGTTGCCTTGTCTTTTGATTTTCCAAACTATCAAAACATGGGACACCAACAGGAAGGAAGACTAAAACATATGGAAAGACAGATTCACAAGACCTTTTTTCCTCCTCCATCATTAGGAAATGTGATGGACAATCTAGCTTCGGGAAACCCTTTAGATCAAGGATAAGAGTTGGATGTATTATAGCCCTTAGGATATTTTGGTATTATTTGGCTCTCCATATGTGGTATTTTAGTATGTTTTTACTTCCTACAATGCAATTTTTCTATTATATTATATCCAATAAGTATGGTAGGAATGGTGATGGAATAATTTTGTTTCCCTGCTATGCATAATGTATCTTGCATATGAATTAATCGAAATTATATATATATATTACACAAAGTGAATTGTACTTTAAAGAGCTTTATCCCTTCATATATTAAAACCAGCTTAGATCCATCTTATCTTTGGATCTACGATGCTCGAGAGGGATAAAATCTATCGAGGTGAAAAAATTTCCATCTTAACTTCGGATCTATGAAGCTTTGAGAGGGATCAAATATATTGACGTGCAAAACTATTTTTTGAGTGGAGAACTTGAGGAAAGTT
This sequence comes from Pinus albicaulis, assembly GCA_034641835.2. Taxonomy (NCBI): domain Eukaryota; kingdom Viridiplantae; phylum Streptophyta; class Pinopsida; order Pinales; family Pinaceae; genus Pinus; species Pinus albicaulis. The sequence goes on along the minus strand of CM076575.1, from coordinate 1,746,727,148 downwards.
TTACACCTCAAGAGATTTGATCCCTCTCAGAGCTTGATAGTTCTAGACTTAAGATGGATATAAGATAGTTTATTTATTAATAATGATAATTCTTAATTTTATTATTTTATTTTATATCATTATATTTTATTTATTTTTTTAATTTAATTTATATTTCTATGTAATTTCATTAAGTCAAAATGTTATAGTTAATAAACTTTTTTTTTTTTACTTTGACTGCGTAAAATTTTCTAGATAATAGAACATAAATTACAACGTCTCTTCCATACTCGGTTGGAGAGTGTCTATCGACGGAAAACTGTAATAAATTTGACTTAAAAATAAAGGAACATTTATAATCTATTTTTAAATGAGATATGGTTTTTGGGAATGTGATATTGATGAGCGAGGGATTTTCCCATGATATTGTAACAAAGTCTATTTACACATTAATATTATCCATGATAAAGTTGGGTGAATATTTATGGTTAAAAACATTGATATAATGAAAGAATTAAGTTTTTTTGTGCTTATTAATGAAATTTAAATATGCCTACTAAATTATTATTTTAATTTCTAGTTTCTATTTATATCTTTTATATTTTAATATGATATAATATTTGGATATATTTGAAAACAAATTATAATTTTTTTTTATCCATGATTCAAACCACCCAATGTGATTTGAGACTAGGATTTTGAAGTAATATTGCACTTAAAAAAATGTAACGATGAATGTTTACTAGGATTTTGAAGTAAGAATGCAATTAAATAGTGTAGAGATGAAATAAACTTTCAACCATCTAAAACCATATATAATTTAATAATATTTCTATTTGAATAAAAATATTTTAATGTAACATATAAGAGCATATTAATTATTAGAATATTTAATAGAAATAAAAGAATTCTAATTCAGAAATAATAAATAATAATTGAGAAATAATAAATAATAAGAAGTGGAAAAAGTAAATTAAATACCAAATAATATAAAATAAAGAATAAAAAAATCAAATAAGGCTTTACATTAAAATATTTTAATATTTAAAATCAAAGGGAAAGAGTAAATACATATTTATGTATATATGAGAATAAATAAATATATATCTATAAATGTAAAAAACATAAAGAAAAATATTAAATTAAAAAAAAAAATCAATACAGAAAACATTAAGATTCAAGAAAGAGCACAATCTATAAAAAAAAATGGTACTAAAACAAAGTATTCTAATACTTATATATATAACATTAGCAATAAGAAGAAAAAGAATATAAAAAAAATTAAAATTGAACAAAGAGCACAACTTATAACAAATGGGACTAAAACAAAGTTATATATATATATATATATATAATATTAGAAATAAGAAGAAAAAGAAGAGGACATATCATAAAATTTATCAATGTATTTTTATTGTATGACATGTAAAAACAAAATTAGGAAAATTAATCATGAATTATAAGAAAATCAAATGTAATTCATATAAAATATTTTTGTTGTGAAATGAGAGATGGTTTTTGCATAGTATTTATGGGACATGGTATTGTAACAAATTATATTTACAAATTAATAATATGTATGATAAAGTGGATGTGAATATCCATGGTTAAAAGTATTGTTAAGCTATAAGTTTATTGTAAGTATTAAAGCCTTTATAAAGTTGTTAAATAAATTTAAATATGGTTACACAACTATTATTTTAATTTATAAGGTAAAACAAATCTTAGCGCACACACACACACACACAAATATATATAGTATCACAGAGGAACCCAATAGCTAGCTCAACGGGTAACTACTAGTAAACATCCAGAGTTTAGAGCAAGTTTTCCTCTCCATAAACCATGTCACAAATAAGGGGATCTTAACGTTGAATCTTCACAATTTCAGTTTACTTTGATCACCAATTGAAATAGTTATATATTTTAATGTGACATGTAGAATATAAATTTTTTTGTGATATTTGTAATTGTACTAATCAAAGAAAAATTACAATATAAAAAATTGAATTTTATTATTTTAAAATATTTCATCACTCAATGTTGCATCTATACTAATTTTAAGCTCTTATTATTATATAATTACACAAACATGTAAACGTTCGCAACTCCTTTCCATGAACATATTAATATAAATTCAACATATTGGTTTGACATGTAAAATTGTTTACAACTTCCTTAAACTATATCTATACAAGTATAATTAAATAATAATAAAATTACTTTTATGATGATATTGTCACATACCTAAGCCAACATATTCACATTTACAATTAGGATGGAAAAATATTATTTTTTTATCTAGTTTAACGAAATAGGTGAAAACAAGAACAATTATGATTTAGTTGGAAATTAATTTGAATTAAACAAAGGAAATGTTAACTTACGGAGCAAGTTCGTTATGAAAACTAAAAAAATGTAGTCCAAGCCGAACAAGGATTACAAAATAAAAGGGATTCTAGATTCACCTTACTAGATGGAAATATTTCATTATTGTAATGCATATTTCATTACTGTAATGCATAAAATAGTAGGGAAACAATGTAATGTGAGGTTTTTCATAGCCTGAGGAGCCATGAGAATTTAGTTTCATTCAAGGTCCTTTCATGCAGAATTGACCGACCAACAAAGGGTGAGAATATTCACTGCTTTCGTGTTAGTTATAAGGAAATTTCGTGGAATAAAAAACATGCAAAAACCATGCAATCAATGAATAAGCTCATGAAGAATTAGGGAATTTTTTTCTCCCGCACTGGAATTCAAACTCTGCACGTGCGCAACATCACTCCTAGCAGAGGCCTGTAGCCATGGCTGCAAGAGGGGGTTCCAAACCCCTTCCTCCACCTCCTGAAGTCTCGGCGTTCAAAAAATTAACACAAGGTAGCAACAAATACCCCCTCCCTAACTGGTAGCATAAGTTCATTAAAAATCTAGACAACATCCCAACTGTGGAGCTCCTAGTCGAGGAAACCTATAGGTCTGCCATGAATCTCGCTGAAAGAGGACTCATAGGGAAGTTCAATGGCCTCTGGTCATCTCCCAAAGTTGTGGAAGATTGGGTGTAGAGAAACTAGACACCCCTGGTCTCGGAAGGCATCAAAATCCACTTTGTTGGAAAAGGATTCTTCGTTTTTGTGTTTAAGAATGTGGAAGATAAAAGCGTCATATTCAGAAATGATCCATACTTCATGGGGAATCAAGGGCTATATTTAAACAAATGGATGCTCGATTTCGACCTTGCCCAAGATGTGCCTTCAGCTGTCCCAGTGTGGGTGTGCCTCCCCAACCTCCCTCTACACTGCTACAACTAAAACTCTCTCCAAACCATCGGCAACTCCTTTAGAAGATACATTGATCAAGCAGTAAGAAAGTACCAATACTCCAGTGTACACAATTGTGTGGAGTTTGAACTGGAAGTAGGGTTACTAGAAGCCATAAAAATATCAGTAGCAGACTGGACCCATATCAAGGAGTTGGATTAGGAAAAAATCTCATTCAAATGCAGGAATTTTCATGGCTACAACCATTTTTCCAGGTATTTCAAAACAAATGTTGAAGAAGAAAGTGAGAAATTGAAGGAGAAGAAATGGACCATAGTATAGAAAGCATCCTAGTCGAAATCTAGAGGAAAAGGGGCAACAAAAGGGAGCAAAGCCTTAACATAAGAGAAACACTCGGTGTAGGGATCTCCATCGCCTCATCGGTAGCAGCCAATACTATTAAAGAGGATAATACCGTAGGAGACCCACTAGAAACAATCATGAACAATAAGGAACAGGTCATCCCCCCCGCCACAGAAAAAGATAAAGAAGAAGCAATCCTTCTTGGAGCTACCCCTGACATCTCGTCCTCTTCATCATATGTAGATATGATCAGAAAGAAGTCATCAGACTCCCCCTGATCCTCAAAGGATGAGACCTTTGAGAGGCCCTTGAAGAGAGCCGGAAGAAAATCCCATAGAGAAGCATGGGATGAAGCCAAAAAAACACAAGCCATCCCACAATCGAGATGTCCATTGGAAGGAACACCAGAACAAGGCCTCCCAAGAGAGGAGCTCCAAACCCCTCGATCGGTAAATAATTAATTTAGTCTCTTGTAATTTCATAGGCTTGGGTAACCCATCAAAAGGTGAAGCCATCAAATCTCTACTAAAAATGGAACCCTTAGAAATATCATTTCTCCAAGAGAGTAAAATCGAAGGAGACTCCCTCCTCGACACCAACAACAAGAAATGGAAGAAGAACATAGGAAAGGAAGTAATATCAAGGGTTTCCTCAGGTGGAATTTCAATCCTGTGGAAGGAAGGCTAGTTTTAGCTGGAAAAATCCTTTGGGACCCAGCACTAGATATTTACCGAGCTAAGCCATTCCACAAGTAAGTTAACTTTTTCTCTCTTCAAATTTTATGTACCTGTGCTTTATGCTGATAAGAGAGAATGTTGGAAATCTCTTTCTCCCTTTTTAGATCTCCATTCCCCCAAGAAAATCATCATAGCTGGGCATTTAAACATATTACTGGATTCAAAAGAAAAGAGAGGAGGCAGCATTAGTCGAGACCAAATTCTCCCTTTGGTCGAAGACCTTGTTCATCAATTGAACCTCATGTATTTTAAACCTAGGAGATGTCTCTACACATGGTCGAATAACGAAGTTGGGGAGGATCATATTTCTGCCAGACTGAACAGGTTCCTTGTCCAGAGTTCATTGTTGTTGGAAAAGAGATTCATCTCCTCCAAAATCCTACCCAAGCTGACCTCAGACAATAATCCCATTCTTCTACAGTTGAAAGAGGAAGAAAAATTGGGACCAATTCCTTTTAGGTTCAGTCCTCTCTGTAGTGATAGAGAATGGTTTAAAGACACTGTTTGCATGGCATGGTCCACTTCAGTCACTAGTTCCCTAAGTTATGTATGGGAGAATAAATTAAAGGCCACAAAGAAAGCTTTGAAAAAATGGATAAAAACACCAAATAACACCCCAAATAGCCAGAGAAAGAAAGAATTCCAACTGTTGGAGGACTTGCAAATGGAATTGGACATGAAATCTATCACCTCTCCAGAGCTTGCAAGGGAACAAACAACCCAAGCCCACTCCTACTACTCCTTCCGTATTGAGTAGGAATAATGGAGAATTAAGTATCGTAGCATATGGCTGAAATCATGAGATAAAAACACTTCCTAATTCCACTGTCAATTCAGAGCCCACCTCTCCCACAATCATATTTCAAAAATAACAACCACTGATGGGTTGGTCTATAAAGACTTTGAAAAAATAAAATTTTCTGATGTCTCCCACCTCCAAAACCTTTATAACAAAGGGTGTGATGGCAACAAAGAGGACATTTTGGACTTCATCTCCCATATCCCCTCTCTGGTCAATAGAGAGGACAATTTAGCTCTCATAAATCCCTTCACTGATGATGAAATATGCAATGTTGTATGGTCTATGTAACTAGACAAGGCACTCAGTCCCAACAGGTTTTCATTTGACTTCTATAGGATATGTTGGGATGCCATCAAAGTGGCCTTGTTGAGAATGATTAAAGGGTTCCTCGAAAAGGTGGGGGGAGGCACTAACTCCACTTTCCTATCTCATATTTTGAAAGAAGTGAATCTTAGCTCCTTTGGTAGATTCAGTCCTATCTCACTCTGCAACGCCTCATAAAAAATCAGATCCAAACTCCTTGCCAATAGAGTCAAACCGCTCCTAAAAAATCTCATCTCCATCTCTCAAGGAGGGTTTGTCAAAGGTAGACATATTCTGGACAATGTCATCTAGGTGAAAGAAGCTATGCATTCAAGCAACCAAAGAAAAAAGAAAGGAATGCTAATCAAAATTGACATCGCAAACGCATTCGATAGGGTCAACATGTGCTACCTCTACAGGGTCCTCCTCTCCTTTGGATTTTTTAGTGTCAGTCTAGTCGTACTGCCATCAGTGATCAAAACTGCTCTTTTGCATTTGCATATTAGGTGTCTCATACTGAACAAATTTCACCATTCCGTTAGGTCATCGATTCATTGATGGTAGCAATTTTTTATCTGTTTTCCCTCATGAGGTACTTGCTGATTGTCCTCCCTATGGTCTTCAGTCATTAGGCACTTTCATTCTCAAAATCATATCAGTAGATCATAGGATGGGTCGCATTAGTCTCTAAGGTCTCACCATGGTCAAATTAATGAGTCAAGTGTCAAATAAAGATCAGTAAGGCCATGAGGAGGTCAATAAACTCAAAATTATAGCACCAGGAGGATCAGAGATATCATTCATTCAGTTTGATGTAATTTTCACCTCAAAACCATCTTTTGAGGTGAAAACATAATACTTTTCCTTTCAGTCACAATTCAGAAGCTGTTATCTCCACAAAGTGATGTCCCTGCCTTCAAAGAAGTTTTCCAAAGCATGTTTAGTGCCAGAGCATCTTCCAAGCAGATCCATCAGAAAGATCCCGGAAATATTTTTCCAACGGTATACTACACTCTCAAAACTGACTTCGGGATTGAAATTTATGCTTAAGTGAAGTAAAAGTCCCTATATCCTCATATATCCCCTATTTCCCATTTTTCCCTTTAAACTTTGTTTTATTAAATTTTTAATATTTCCCTTTAAAACCCCAATTTTTCCCCTTTACTATTATAAATTCGCATTACAATCATTTTAACAAACATGCGATTTATTGCTAACCACTTCCCCACCATTACCCTTGAAACTTTATTATAAAGTCAAAGTTTCCATTATATATAACCCCCGGTCGTATAACCACTTCCCCTTTCCATACCCGTAGACTTCATAACAAAGTTCATGTCATATCCCGTATAACCCAAAGTCCCTTCCCCTTTATTTAATCGCAATCACAAACTTTTCCAAATCACAAGTTTATTGAAGTGCCAATCGCAATTATTTGCGATGCGATTAATCGCAACTCCTCTCCCGATACTCCGATTGATCCCACAACACTCCGACCATCGTGATCAAAACTTAACTCCTATTCCTCTGATTGCACCATTCCCTCCGATCCTCCGATTGCACTGCCCCTCCGATAGATTGCATCGCACATATTCCCGATTGAGATTTCGATTGCCCCCGCTCCGATTTCTGATTGCAATTGTAACTCTTGGGTCCCACCATACGGTTCCTCCACCATTCATTACAAAATGCCTTTTTTCCTTTGTTAAAGTTTATAATTCGTTTCTTTTGTTTATACAAATGTTTTCCATATTCCCCCTTTCCCAATCGCATCGGAAGTTTTAAGTTTATCACTCTGCCTGCCTCCCTCCGCGATCCCGATTGCGATTACTGTTGGTTATATATTTCTCCCCAATCGCATCGCAAATTATGTTATTGTATGCTATATCCCCTCCCACTCCAATTATGATTGTGATTTTCATATTATCGCTGCCCATTTCCCTTCCCTTTTCCCATTTAAAATTAAATTCTTCCCTTCACGAAAGCGTAATTGCATTTGCAGTTTTGTTTCAACGACAGTTTAATAAAAAAGTCAGTTTTCTTCAAAGGGCTAATGGAAAGAGAAACGTCAGAGGCCAAGAACCAAAATTGTAATAGTCAGATATTCAGTGATGATTCGAAAGGATCCATGCTACAGGGTTTCGCCTCCTCATTGGATATCCCAAAATTTCAAGTGGAATAATAGTAACGCTATTCTCCCTTTACGGAGAGATTGTTAGCTCTTGGTATTCCATCGTCAGTTATGATTTCTCCTCTACCCATCGATTTTCATTCCCACAAAATCTGTCTATTTATTGTAAATGCAAATTAATTGTAAAGGGTCTAAAAAATCTGAGGTTTGAAAACTCAGAAGTTGGGGAATAGTGTGGCAGTGAGCTCTGCGTTGCATTGTATAGTTTGGCAGGGAATTAAATAAAGTGATGCAGCTCTGATTTATGAGATTCATGTGGTATGAGTTTTAGCATATGTCTCTCCTTTATGTTTCATATGTACATTGTTATGTTCCATCATTTATTCACAAACATTTCCAGTTGAATGTTTTCAAGTCAGAAAGGTAGAATCCATCCTTATATGCTCTACCTTGGGGAACCATTCATACTCTGTGTGTTTTCTTCTGTTTGAAAATGATTAATTTATTATGCCCTTTTTAGCTTTCTCAACAGTCTTTCCACTCCATCTTATTTCAACTTAATTGCTAAATCTCCTGCCTATCTTGCCCCATGAAATACTATACATCCTAATTTAATTCCTCAGCTCATGCTATCCTTTTGTCCCATACATCCCTGAAAATTCAGTCATTTATTAAAATCCCTTTTCCCATTTATATATCTAGCCAGTTGTTACCCTGATTTTCCTTTTTCAGCCTGAGGTTTAGATTGGGTGCTAACATCTCTAGCGACTCCACTGGGGAACATTTACAAACATTTTTCATAGAAGATTTATCACCCCAATAATATTTTTCTTGTAAAGTCTCGATGATGATATTTCAGAGTTTTTTAAGGCTAATATAAATATTGTACAGTAGTAAGTTGACCACACTGGATTCAAGAAGATATACAAGGGCTAATCCTGATCCAAACCCTCCCCCTGTGTTTGAAAATCCAAATCTTATCCCAAGAATAGTCAGAAGACAGGAGGTATCACTAAGTCCTACACCTATTTCTAGGTCCCACACTTGGCCCAGTGACTGGTTTTTTGTAAAAGATATTTCTTTTGACGAGAGTTTTGAGCTCTCTTTGTTTAGAAGTAAGTATGAAACTACACTCGAAGGCACAGCTTTAGATTCAGAATTCCTTGTGGATATTGAAATTCAAAGAGTGAATTCCTCCATTGATGACTACATTTTGAATTCTCCTCAGTCCATCACTGCAACTTATATTCCTGATCCTTCAGAATCATCAGGAGCAACATTTCCCCCTCATAATTCATCAGCATCCCCTTCAGTCAACTCCCAGTTATCCCCTCCTCCAACAACACCTCCTCCGAATCTTGAAAATCCTGTTGTAAACCCACCCAGAGTCATGGTTGCCTGGTATGCGCCCTTGGTTTTACCTCAGGTTCTCAATGATATGCCTGCTGACTATCAGAGTAAAATTACTATCTTTGATGCCACTTAGGGCATTACAGCCCAGCAACATGTTGACAATATGAATGACTTTTTTGACTTGTATGAAGTACAAGAAGAGAATGTAGCTACCAGGTTGTTTTTCCAAAGCTTCGGAGGTGAAGGTAGAAAGTGGTTCAGAGCTTTACCAGCTAGCTCAATTCGTACTTTAAAGGAGTTACACACATTGTTAGGTCCCTATATTACTAGTATAGTCCCTTATTGTTGTTAGTGTAAACCCCTTATTGTTATTATTAAACCCTTGTAACCCCCGTTTTGTTATTAATGTGCCCTTAAGTTATTACTGTTAGGTCGGCTAGGATTACATTGTGGCCCATTAGGATTACATTATGGCCCCATAGGCTCCTATATATAGAAAGGAGGTTTTGTAAATTGTATAATCCAAGAATTTTTCATTTATGTAATGTATTGGAGGTTTCCCCCTCGAAGTGTCTCATTTCTCAGGTGTTTATATCTCTTTTCTTCTATTTTTGGAGCTGGTTACACAACATTTGGTATCAGAGCTTTGGATTCTAGGGTTTTGCTGCTCCAAACAGGTCATCGTGGAATTTTCGCTATAAATTTTTTTCTACGAAGTTTCAGGAGCTGAAATGTTTAGGGTGCAAAGCTGAAGTCCTGAGGAATATTTTATAAAAATTTCATAGCTTGGTTCGCAATATTTTCGGAGATATGATCTGTGGAAGTTAGGTCTTTTTTCAGGCTCATAAACAGATCATCGTGGAATTTGTGCTATAACGAATTTTCTACGAAGGTTCAGAATCTGAAATTATTATGGTGCGAATTTGAAATCCTGAGGAAATTCTTCAAAAAATTTCAGAGTTTGGTTCGCAAAATTTTTGGAGATATGATCTGTGGAAGGTAGTGCTTTTTCAAGCTCCTGAATTTCATCTCAAAGTGGTGATCGTGGGAAAATTTCAATAACTCTCTCTCTGGGCATCGGATTGGAGTGCCGTAAAATTTTTTCACAAGAAAACAGACTATAGTTTCTTGGCTATCAATTTCCAAGACAAAGGTTAAAACAACGACACGTGGCAAGTCGTAAAAGTTTGCTCTACTGAACCAGTCCATAATTAGGTTATTGTGGGAGATTGGACACAACTTTGTCTTGGAGAATCCAATTCAGGTCATACCTGTGGCATTTGAAAGATAATTCATAGGGCTAAGTTGGTAGTAAAAACAAAATATTGAAGTGCTTCAATCTCAAAGATAATCCAATTTCAATATCGATCTCCTCAAAAGTAAGAAAAAGGTGTGTATTTTTTTTTCCTAATTGCATAAGTCTTGTTTGAAGAATCAATTTGAATTGATTCCTAGGGCATATTGTAGAATATATATCAGTATTGGGTTCTAAAAGATTCCCCATAAAAATAATTCAACACCCATTAAGCCTTCAGAAGGCTCTACTATGACTCATGAAGATGAAGAATTGCAACATGATCTATCAAAATTACAAGAGCAAGTGCAACAAATTTCACTCTCGCAAAGAGCAACAAAAAATGAAATGGAAGTTTTGAAGAAAGGCGTTGAAGCGAAGATGGATTCAAGTATGATGTAGTCGATGGCATGGAAGCTGGCATGGAAGCTAAGATGGATGACATGAAATACAACATGGAAAACATGAAGAATGATCTAAAAAAAGACATCGAAGGTTTGACAAAGTTGATACAAGAAATGTTTCCTAATGGTGAAAAAATAGTAGAAGAACCTCATGATGAGAACAAAATCAATGTTAATCGTGATTTCATAAACTCTAATGTTGGCAGGAAGAACCACCATATTCCAAAAATGGATATGATGAAGTTTGATGGAAAGGATCCTATAACATGGATACGATAGATGGAGAAATATTTTAATCTCCATAACGTGCAAAACACACAAAAGGTATGAATTGCAACTTTACATTTAGAACAAAATACATTTTTATGGTATCGATGGCTTTGCTCCCGTAAAAAAATTGTCACTTGGTCAATTTTTACGGAAGAAATGATAGCACATTATTAGGATACAAAGAGCAACACCTTCTTTAGCAAATTTATAAATCTCAAACAAAAGGGTTTAGTGGGGTAGCACATTGAGGAATTCCAAAAATTGAATATAAGAGTAACTGATATTCCAGAGGAACACAGGATCGATCTCTTTATAGGCACTTTAAAGGATAATATCCAACATGAAGTTCGTTTTTTGGAACCAGATTCATTGGAGAAGGCATTCAGGTTGGCAAGAAAAGTTGAATGTAAAATAATGGTGACAAGGAAACCTACCACTCAATTCTATAAAGAAGGAAGTGTTGCTACGCCTAGATTTCCACAATCGACAAGGTTGACACCACAAAAATTGGAAGAAAAAAGAGCAAAAGGGCTTTGCTACAGTTTTGATAGCAAATACACTGAAGGTCATAAGTGTACTAAGAATAAATTATTTTACATAGATTGTGAAGAGGAAGAAGAAAATGAAGAAGAAGATGATATACACCAGGAACCAACCGTAGAAGAGGAAGAAATGAATCTGACCATATCTTGTAATGCAATGGCAGGAATTACCACTCCTCAAACTCTCAAGATAGAAGGAAAAATAAAGAAGAAAAAGGTAATAGTGTTGATTGATCCAGGTAGCACCCATAATTTTAGTCATTGTAAGGTAGCCAAGGAATTCAATTGTTTCCTATACCCAGCACCAGAATGTCAAGTGATGGTTGAAAATGGAGGAACTATAAATTTCTCTGGAAAATGCCATAATATCAAGCTAACCATGGGGGAATATGTATTGACTAGTCCAATGCTTTCCATTCCTAATGGAGGTGCTGATGTTGTACTAGGAGTACAATGGTTACAATCTTTGGGGACGGTAGCTTTTAATTTTCAAGAACTTTTCTTGAAAATTTTTTCAGAAGGAAACGAATCCGAATTACGGGTTATTGAAGGGAAGCTTGGAAGGATAATAAGATCTAATGTCATGAAAAATATTCTAAAGAAAGAACAACGAGGCGTAATTGCACAATTATGCTCACTAGAAGTTCTGACATCAAAATCATCTATTTCTGCAGATCTCCAACAAGTCTTGGACAATCATTCCAAGGTTTTTGAAACTCCCAAAGGACTCCTACCTATTCGTGACCAGGATCATGCTATTCATATGATTCCAGGAAGTGTTCCTCCAAACATTATGCCTTATAGATATCCTTACTTCCAAAAGAGCGAAATTGAACGTATGATTGCAGAAATGTTAGAGGCAAGTATAATTCAACCTAGTCAATGTTCTTCCCTTGCTCCTATAGTATTGGTACACAAGAAGGATGGATCATGGTGAATGTGTCCGGATTATAGGGAGCTCAATAAGCTCACCATTAAAGATAAATTTCCCATTCCTATGATTGATGAATTATTGGATGAATTACATGGAGCAATTTATTTTACCAAGTTGGATCTTCGTTCGGGATATCATCAAATTAGAATGAAGACTGAAGATATTCCAAAAACAGCATTTCGAACTCATGAGGGTCATTATGAATTTTTGGTCATGCCTTTTGGCCTTACCAATGCTCCTTCTACATTTCAAGGGTTGATGAATTCCATTTTCAAACCCTTCCTTAGAAAATTTGTGCTAGTATTTTTTGATGATATACTAATCTACAGCAGGTCTTGAAAGGATCATGTTGAACATGTTGACAGGGTGCTCAAACTATTGCAGGAGAAACAATTATATGCAAAAAAATCCAAATGTTTCTTTGGAGCACAAGAGGTGGAATATTTGGGTCATATTGTATCTCACGAGGGTGTTAAAGTAGACCCTAACAAAATTAAAGCCATTAAGGAATGGAAAGTCCCCACAACCATAAAGAAGTTGCGAGGATTTCTCGGGTTAACGGGGTATTATCGCAAGTTTGTTAAGAATTATGGGAGAATAGCAGCACCTCTAACAACATTATTGAAGAAAGATGCATTTTCATGGACTCCTGAAGCAACTAAGGCCTTTGAACATCTTAAAGAGGCAATGTGCCTAGCACAGGTCTTAGCTATGCCAGACTTCACAAAAACCTTTATTGTGGAATGTGATGCCTCAGGAAATGGAATTGGTGCAGTTTTAATGTAGGAAGGAAATCCCATTGCTTTTGAATGTTGTCCAATCAAAGGAAAGTATTTACAAAAACTTATTTATGAGAAGGAAATGTAGGCAATACTGCATGCACTAAAGAAATGGCGAACTTACCTAATGGGAAGACACTTCAAGGTAAAAACTGATCATGATAGTCTTAAACACTTTTTGGAACAAATACTATATTCAGAAGAGCAGAAAAAATGGGTCACTAAGATGTTGGGTTATGAATTTGAAATAATCTACAAAAAAGGAAATCTTAATGTTGTTGTAGATGCACTCTCAAGAAAGAATGAAGAGGTGGAAGCATTTCTTTGTGCCATTTCTATTATCCAACCAGATTGGATAACTGAAGCAAGAGATGAATGGAATAAGGACAAAGATGTATGGACACTCATTCAAAAGTTGCAGCAATATCCTAGTACATCTGATACATTTAGTTGGAAAAATGATTCCTTATGTTACAAATATCGCTTATATCTTTGTAATAATTCCCAACTAAAAAAAATATTCTTCTGGAATTGCACACTTCTCCTTTAGGAGGACACTCAGGATTTTTAAAAACTTACCATAGGGTGAAGAGAGATTTTTTTTGGGATGGCCTTAAATCTGATATTCAAAATTTTGTGGCGAAATGTTTGGTGTGGCAGCAAAATAAAGTGGAGACAATTAAGACCCTGGGACTTCTACAACCTTTATCCATTCCAAGTCAACATTGGGAGGAGATTTCAATGGATTTTGTCACAGGTTTACCTAAGTCCGAAGGAAAGAATGTCATCATGCTGGTAGTTGATAGACTTACCAAGTATGCACACTTTTGTGCATTATCTCATCCATTTAAAGCAAGTACAGTTGCTACCACATTTATGGACAAAATTCAAAAGCTACATGGAAGCCCAAGGGTTATTGTGAGTGACAGAGATCCCATTTTTACTGGAAATTTTTGGACGGAGTTATTTTCTTGTTTGGGTACTCAATTAGCTCATAGCTCATCTTATCATCCTCAATCTGATGGTCAAACTGAGATCGTAAATAAATGTTTGGAAGGATATCTTCGTTGTTTGTATCTGATAAACAAACACAATGGGTCAAGTGGTTACCTCTTGCTGAATGGTGGTATAACACTTCCTTCCATACTGCAGCAAAAATGACCCCATTTATGGCACTTTATGGATATCATCCACCATCCATCACATCATCTTTAAGGGAAAATTCGAAGGTTCAAGCAGTGGAAGATCACATCGAGCATCGGCAAGAAGTTCTCCAACTCTTAAAGGATAACCTGAATTTGGCACAAAATCGAATGAAACAACAGGCAGATCAACATCGTAGCGAGAGAAGTTTTGATGTAGGAGATTGGGTACTTTTACGGCTACAACCATACAAACAAATGTCCCTCAAGCAAGCAAAGAAGGATAATAAATTATCGCCAAAGTACTATGGTCCTTACAAGGTGTTGCAAAAGATTGGTACTATGGCATACAAATTGGAACTTCCTGCTTCTTCACGAGTACATCCAGTTTTCCATGTTTCATGCTTAAAGAAGGTTATAGGTGAAAATATTCCAGTTCAAACAATATTGCCAGAACTTGATGAGGAAGGAAAAATCATATTGGAACGAGAAGCGGTCATGGAAACAAGAACTCGAAAACTACGGAATCGATCAATTTGAGAGTATCTCATCAAGTGGAAGAACTTACCCACTGAAGATTCTACATGGGAGGATGAGAATTTTATACAGAAGCACCCAGAGCTACTCAAGCATTGAGGACAACACTTTTTTGAAGGAGAGGGGCATGTTAGGTCCCTATATTACTAGTATAGTCCCTTATTGTTATTAGTGTAACCCCCTTATTGTTATTATTGTACCCTTGTAACCCCACTTTGTTATTATTGTGCCCTTAAATTATTATTGTTAGGTCGGCTAGGATTACATTGTGGCCCATTAGGATTACATTATGGCCCCATGGACTCCTATATATAGAAAGGAGGTTTTGTAAATTGTATCATCCAAGAATTGTTCATTTATGTAATGTATTGGAGGTTGCCCCCTCGAAGTGGCTCATTTCTAAGGCGTTGATATCTCTTTTCTTCTATTTTTGGAGCTGGTTACATAAAACACACAGTTCTTAGACCGGTGGGAGGTGAAAAGGAATCCACACCAAATTCTATCTGAATATGAGAATATTAAAAGAAATGTGGGTGAAACTGTGCAAGACTATTATTTAAGATTCAATGCTGTATACAATGCTATTCCGGCTAACCTCAAACCTCATGTGGATTCACCTATGCTGAGGTTTCTGAATGGTTTTGATGCCAATATGGCATATCAACTGCGTGAAAGAGATTCGATATCACTTGAAGACATGCAGAGGATAGCAGTAAGCGTTGAAGCAAATCTGCTGGATAGAAGAGCTCGATCCAGAGCTGAAAAGAAAGTCCTGGTGAAAGAGGAAGCCTCCCCTTTAGACAAAAAAATGGACACACTGATTCGTACAATGGAAAAGATGGTTGATCGATTAACTATTTCGGACAGAATTGAACCCCAAATAAGAAATCCAAATTTTAGAGGACAACAGCATCTGCAATTCATAATTAGACAGAGAGAACAGAGGGCGCAAGACCAAGCAGCACCACAACAGTAGATAAAAATGCCATTACAGCAGAACTACATGCAAGGGACTGACTCAGATGATGATAACCCTATATTTGAGGCCAATCACTTTTTCCTAGCTGATGGTGCACCCATCTTCCTCACAGAAGATGAAGAATACACAGTGGCGACTCCAGACATTCAAGGGGATGAAAATTTCATTTTGACCAATGACGCGGTGTTAGAAGAATAATTTGATGACTATCAGAGGGGATATATGAACTCTTTATCATCCCAGCAAAGGTATTATTCGCTGAGGAATAGAAACGTCACAATCAATCCCATTCAAAAGAGAAAAGAACTCCAAATGAAGGACGATGCATAGAATAAAGGAAAAGAGCCGGCCAATCCTTCATCCAGCAAAGCACCCGCAGCTACTAACACAGCAAATGAAAGGGGCCAACATAGCACAACGAAGGAGAAAACAGAGAAGAAAGACCCTCCCATTAAAGAGGTAGAAAAAGCTCCTTCCTTTAATTTAGAATATGAAATTTCCAAACTCAAAGTGTCTGTGCCCCTGACTGAGTTGGTGATTAATAGTGTATATAAAAGTCAGGTGTCTAAAGTCTTGCAAATTGACCCTCTTTCTGATATGGTTAATGTGGAGGATAAATACCCTGAAATTATTTTTGGTCCAGCCACACAAGAGTTTGAAGAAAATGAAGTTCCCTCCTTTTACCTAAGTCTTAGGTTGCATGAGTTCATCTTGCATAATGCCATGTTGGACTCTGGGGCCTTGCATAATTTGATGCCCAAAGCTGTCATGGAGAAGTTAGGCCTTGATGTTACTAGAAAATACCATGATTTGTATTCTTTTGATTCAAGTAGAATCCACTGTATTGGTCTCATCAAAGATTTAGTAGTGTCTTTAGATCAAATCCCGCCTAAAAATGTCTTGATGGATGTAGTTGTTGTTGATGTCCCACCACAGTTTGGAATGCTTCTATCCAGGTCTTGGGGTGCAAAACTCAAGGGAACCATACAACTTGATTTCTCCTATGCCACAATCCCTGTATTTGGGTAGTTGACAAAGTTATATAGGGAAAAGAAAATGAAATATATGATTACTAGCAAAGACAAGCCAGTAAACCATCCCATCAATGCAGTCCACACATATTTAGAATATTTTGTCTTATATTCAGATGGTGGTTTAACTGACAAGGATGTTCAGCTGGTACAAGTAGAGGAGATACCCGAGATTTCAGAAAATTTCAGAGAAGTCCTCAAACAGGAAATGGACAAAGTAGCAAATACTTCTGAGCCTCTTGCCTTCCAGCAGCAAAGCGATAATGAACAGCAAGAAATCAACCAAGGCAAAGAAGAGAAAGAGACAAATTTCCAGCATCTTCAAGAAGAAGAAGAAGGCCTGTGGAGTATGGATTTTGATGGAGTTGTTGGTAAGGATGGAGTTGGCATTGGAATATGGATTCGGAGCCCCGTTTTCTAGCCTGAAAGAGTCCCTAGTAATGCTAGAGTATGGGCTTATAAGTTGGCTTTTGACTGCTCTAACAATGAAGCAGAGTATCAAGCTTTGATTGTAGGCCTCAAAATCTTGAAGAAGTTGGAGGCGAAAAGGATTTTTGTGTATAGCGACTTTGAGCTAATAATCAAGTAGGTGAAGGGAGAATACCAAGCTAAACATCCAAGACTGAGGGCATATAGAAATGTAGTTCTGGACATTTTGAAGACATTCCCAGAGTATACTTTGACAGCAGTGCCAAGGATGCAGA
Organism: Pinus albicaulis; assembly: GCA_034641835.2. NCBI lineage: Eukaryota > Viridiplantae > Streptophyta > Pinopsida > Pinales > Pinaceae > Pinus > Pinus albicaulis. Next base: position 1,746,709,604 of record CM076575.1, on the reverse strand, counting down.
ATCTTATTGTTGATTCTCTTGCCACTACTGCAAGTAACCTGAAGATTCAGATGAACTCCAACAATAAGTTTGAAATCTATGTCAAACATAGGCCTACTGTTGCGGACAATTTAAGGTATTGGCAAGTATTTTGGGATGATAATGAGATCAATGCGTTTTTACAGGGTGATGGAAAATTCAAGGACACTCCCATACAAGGCGAGTATGCGGTTAATGATCAAGAAATGGAAACAAACAAGATGGACATATTGCAGCTGAAAGATAACGTAAATCCTAGAGGTCTCATACCTCTAGAGGAGCTGTTTGATTAGGACGATGTGGCAAAGAAGCCAAGCTTGTTGCCCACAGAGAAAGGAGTTGAAGATGTGAATCTTGGAACACCTGATCAACCCAAGTTTGTGAAATTGTCAAAGACATTGTCCCCTGAAGCAAAGGAAAAGTGTGTGAAGTTGCTGTCCAAATTTTCTGACATATTTCAATGGGATTATTTAGACTTGAAGGTGTATGATAATAACATAATCCAGCATACTATTCCTATCACGCCGGATCAAAAGCCATTCAGACAGAAGCTGAGAAGAATCAATTTGAAGCTACTACCATCCATCGAAAAAGAAGTAAACAGATTGTACAAAGCTGGTATCATAGTCCCCATTAGATTTTCTGACTGGATTTCAAATTTGGTCCTGGTACGTAAGAAGACTGGGGAAATAAGGTTGTGTATAGATTTTCGGAACTTTAATAGGGCTTCCTTAAAGGATAATTATCCACTTCCGAAAATGGACCATATTCTGCAGAGAGTAGTTGGAGTATCCAAGATGTCACTACTTGATGGCTACTCAGGCTACAACCAAATCTTGGTGCATGAAAAAGAACAAGATAAAATTGCCTTCACAACACCCTGGGGAACCTTCCAGTACGCCAAAATGCCTTTTGGACTAAAGAATGCAGGAGCTACTTTCCAGCGTGCAATGGAAATCGCTTTTGCCAATGAAAAGGATGTTTTTTTGGTTGTTTATTTGGATGATTTGATAGTGTTTTCAGGATCAGATGATGAGCATTTGCACCATTTGAGAGTTTTTTTCAGCGATTCAGAAAATTTGGAATTTATCTCAATCCCAAGAAGTGTCTCTTTGCCATGGACGAAGGCAAGCTGCTGGGGCATATCATCCAAAGATGATATTCGCATCGATCCAGCTAGAGTAGAGGCGATTCATCTCATAGAATTGCCACGAAATAAGAAGGGGATCCAAGCATTCAATGGCAAGATGAACTTCTTACGTCGATTTATACCCAATCTGGCTGAACATTTGAGGTAAATGACTAATATGTTGAAAAATGACAGCACTATTAAATGGAGCAAGGAGGTTATCAAATCATTCAATCTGGTAAAGTTTTCTTTGTCCAATGCCCCAGTTTTGATCAGTCCCGACTACACTCAAGACTTCATCATATTTTCGTTCACATCGGGAAATACTTTAGCTATTGTTTTAATGCAAAAGAGAGAAGAGATCGAAAAGCCAATTGCCTTCTTTAGTAGAACTATTAGAGATGCCGCTTTGAGGTATAATATTATTGAAAAACAGGCATTGGCTCTTATCAAGGCATTGAAGGACTTCAGGGTCTATATTCTTCATTCACATACTATAGCTTATGTCCCTAACACAGCTGTGAAGGATGTGTTGATGTAAACTGATCCAGAAGGTCAGAGAGGTAAGTGGATAGTGGCTATGTTAGAGTACGATCTGGAGATCAAGCCCACAAAGTTGATCAACGGCAAAAGCTTGGCGAAATTGATGGCCCAATCAAATCTGTGCGCCTTAGATATAAATATCATAATAGTAGTGGCAGAGGATGAAGATAAAGGTTTGCTGGTTCCAATTTCAGATATTTTTCTGCAATCCCCATGGTATTCAGACGTCGTCTATGTCCTTCAGCATTTGTCACCTCCTACGGGCATGTCTAAGAGTAAAGGTAGATCTCTGAACCTAAAATCTACAAATACTGCATTTTAGACAACGCTCTATATTGGAAACATCCCAGAGGCATTCTTCTCAATTGTTTGGTTGAAGAAGAAGCACAGAAGGTAATGCACGAGTTTCATAAAGGCGACTGTGGCGATCACTTGTTTTGGAAGACTACAGCTAACAGGGTATTGAGAGCAGGATATTATTGGCCCACATTATTCTCTGATTTATATAAGACAGTGATGAAATTTCATGAATGCAAAATCTTCCAAGGGAAGAAGAAATTGCTTTCACTCCCTTTGAAACCAGTTTCAATGAACGCACCCTTTCAGCAGTGGGGGCTCGATTTTATAGGAGAAATTCACCCCACGTCCTCAGCACAGCACCGATGGATATTGATAGGGACAGATTACTTTAAGAAATGGATCAAGGCCATCCCAGCCATGAAAGCAACAAACATGATAATCATTCAATTCCCGGAATCGAATATTTTATCTCGTTTTGGATGCCTAGGCAAAATCATAACAGACAACGCAACAGTGTTCAGATCAAAGAAAATGATCGATTTTTGTGACAAATACAACATCGCGTTGCGCCATTTGACATCTTATTATCCACAAGGCAACGACCTGGCTGAGTCATCTAAAAAATCACTGGTGAATATAATTAAGAAAATGCTGGAGGCAAACAAAATAAACTGGCACCGAAAACTCATCAACGCACTGTGGGCAGACAGAGTTAGCAGTAAAAGATCAATAGGTATGTCACCATTTGAGCTGGTTTATGGTACTGATGTTGTCTTTCCTACATCCCTTACAGTCCCAGTTATGATATTATTGCAAGAATTTGGTAGCGAGGACGAGGAAAATTAGCGAAGGATTGATCAGATGATCCACCTTCAGCAAACAAGAGAGGAAGTGTCACAGAACGCTATTCAGTTGTAGGAGAATATTAAAAAGATCTATGATAGGAAGGCAAAAGCAGAAAAGTTTCAGTTGGATGATATAGTGTTGAAATGGGATGCCAGAAGTAAGGACAAGGGGAAGCTTGGTAAGTTCGAAAATCTGTGGAAAGGACCATACAGGATCTCAGCATACAAAGGATAGAATGCCTTATTTCTTTCAGAAATGGATGGCCAAGATTTCCTTGGAGGAGCAGTAAATGGTGGGCTTTTGAAGCACTACCATTGTTGAAAACAAAGGATTAGAAATCTATGTCGTCAACATTGTATATACCATGTTATGTTTATCAGAGTTCAGAGTACACAGTCATTGAAGTTTGGGGCCCGAGGTGAAGGCTATAAATCTTGGATGATATGTGTATGGTACGGTTTTACTTCAGTCCTCAGTTTTAGTCTTGAGTCAGTGTCAGTCTACATTGTGTCAGTTTTTTAGTATTTTTTACTCCATGCCCTATGGATAAGGCTACATGGTCTACGGTGTTCTTGGCACCTCCAAGGAGCTACCATCCCCATTGGAGCCAATGTTAGTGTCAGTCTAGTCATATTGCCATCAGTGATCAAAACTACTCTTTTTCATTTGCATATTAGGTGTCTCGTACCGAACAAATTTCACCATTCCGTTAGGTCATGGATTCATTGATGGTAGCAATTTTTTATCTGTTTTCCCTCATGAGGTACTTGCTAATTTTCCTCCCTATGGTCTTCAGTCACTAGGCACTTTCATTCTCAAAATCATATAAGTAGATCATAGGATGGGTCTCATTAGTCTCTAAGGTCTCACCATGGTCAAATTAATGAATCAAGTGTCAAATAAAGATCAGCAAGGCCATGAGGAGGTCAATAAACTCAAAATTATAGAACTAGGAGGTTTAGAGATATCATTCATTCAGTTTGATGTAATTTTAACCTCAAAACCATGTTTTGAGGTGAAAACATAATACCTTGCCTTTCAGTCACAATTCAGAAGCTGTTATCTCCACAAAGTGATGTCCATGCCTTCAGAGAAGTTTTCCACAACATGTTCAGTGCTAGAGCATCTTCCAAGTAGATCCATTAGAAAGAGCCCGGAAAGAGTTTTCCAACGGTATACTACACTCTCAAAACTGACTTCGGGATTGAAATTTATGCTTAAGTGAAGTAAAAGTCCCTATATCCTCATATAACCCCTATTTCCCATTTTTCCCTTTAAACTTTGTTTTATTAAAGTTTTAATATTTCCCTTTAAAACCCCCCTTTTTCCCCCTTTCCTATTATAAATTCGCATTACAATCATTTTAACAAACATGTGATTTATTGCTAACCACTTCCCCACCATTACCCTTGAAACTTTATTATAAAGTCAAAGTTTCCATTATATATAACCCCCCGCCGTATAACCACTTCCCCTCTCCATACCCGTAGACTTCATAACAAATTTCATGTCATATCTCGTATAATCCAAAGTCCCTTCCCCTTTATTTAATCGCAATCGAAAACTTTTCCAAATCGCAAGTTTATTGAAGTGCCAATCACAATTATTTGCGACAAAATTAATCACATCGCAATATACTGCGATTCCGATTGATCGCACACCCCCTGATTCATTAATCACAACTCCTCTATCGATACTCTGATTGATCGCACAACACTCCGACCATCGCGATCGCAACTTAACTCCTTTTCCTCCGATCGCACCATTCCCTTCGATCCTCCAATTGCACTGCCCCTCCGATTGATCACATCGCACACATTCCCGATTGCGATTGCGATTGCCCCAGCTCCGATTTCCAATTGCGATTGTGACTCTTGGGTCCCACCATACGGTTCCTCTGCCATTCATTACAAAATGCCTTTTTTCCTTTTTTAAAGTTTAAAATTCATTTTTTTTGTTTATACAAAGGTTTTCCATCTTCCTCCTTTCCCAATCACATTGGAAGTTTTAAGTTTATCACTCTGCCTGCTTCCCTCCCTGGTCCCGATTGCGATTACTATTGGTTATATATTTATCTCCAATCGCATCGCACATTATGTTATTGTATGCTATATCCCCTCCCGCTCCCATTCTGATTGCAATTTTCATAGTATCGCCACCCATTTCCCTTCCCTTTTCCCATTTAAAATTAAATTCTTCCCTTCACAAAAAGCGTAATTTCATTTCCAGTTTTCTTTCAACGAATGTTTAATAAAAGGTCAGTTTTCTTCAAAGGGCTAATGGAAAGCGAAACGTCAGAGGCCGAGAACCAAAATTGTAACAGTCAGATTTTCAGTGATGATTCGAAAGGATCCACGCTACAGGGTTTCGCCTCCTCATTGGATATCCCAAAATTTCAAGTGGAATAATTGTAACGCTATTCTCCCTTTACGGAGAGATTTTTGGCTCTTGGTCTTCCATAATCAGTTATTATTTCTCCTGTTCCCATCGATTTTCATTCCCACAAAATCTGTCTATTTATTGTAAATGCAAATCATTTGTAAAGGTTCTGAAAAATCCGAGGTCTGAAAACTCATAAGTAGGGGAATAGTGTGGCAGTGAGCTCTGCGCTCCATTGTACAGTTTGGTAGGGAATTAAATAAAGTGATGCAGCTCTGATTTATGAGATTCATGTGGTATGATTTTTAGCATATGTCTCTCCTTTATGTTTCATATATACATTGTTATGTTCCATCATTCATTCACAAACGTTTCCAGTTGAATGTCTCATATATACATTGTTATGTCTCTCCTTTATGTTTCATATATACATTGTTATGTTCCATCATTCATTCACAAACGTTTTCATGTCAGAAAGGTAGAATCCATCCTTATATGCTCTACCTTTGCAAACCATTCATACTATGTGTGTTTTCTTCTGTTTGAAAAGGATTCATCCCTTTTCAGCTTTCTCAACGATCTTTCGACTCCATCTTATTTCAAGTTGATTGCTAAATATCCTGCCTATCTTGCCCCATGAAATACTCTGTATCCTGATTTAATTCCTCAGCTCATGCTGTCCTTTTGTCCCATACATCCCTGAAAATTCAGTCATTTATTAAAATCCCTTTTCCCATTTATATATCTAGCCTAAAATCAGTTATTTATTATTTTATTGAGTATCTATTCTACGGAGAGAGAGCGTGGTTTAGTTGTTACCCTGATTTGCCTTTTTCAGCCTGAGGTTCAGATTGGGTGCTAACAGGGTTCCCGCCTGATTTTTTCAACATGATAAAATAATGTTCAGACAAGGCATGGATTGCTCCACTCATCAATGGACGACCAACCAGTTACTTTCAAGCCATGAGGGGACTAACGCAAGGCTACCCTCTCTCCCCTTTCATGTATATCCTAATGGCAGTCTCTCTGAGCAAGATTCTAACAATAGATAAATCTACAGGGTTTGCTCCCCATCTAAGTATCATGAACGGGCTGGAGCCCATCAACCATGCAATTTTCTCCAATGATTCGCTGCCACTAGAAGGAGTCACCTACAATATCACTAACTCATTTAAAGCCACCCTTCAAAGATTTTGCAGTGTCTCTAGTGCTCTAATAAATGAGAGCAAGAGTGTTGTGTATGGTTGGAATGCAATGGAGCACGAAATTCAGAGAATCGTGAAAATTATGGGCTTTGTAGGCTATGTTTGCTGGGACAAAATCAAATACCTAGGGCTGCCTCTAGCGCTTGGAATCAACAAAATATCCATATGGGCAGATGTAATCAGCAAAGTCAAAGAGAAATTTGAATTATGGGGAGGCCACAACCTCACGAATGGTGGAAAGCTAACCCTCATAAAATATGTGCTCTCCACCTTACCCATATACCAATCATCCTTCCTACTGGTTCCCAAGTCCATCTCTGACCACATCTCCAAACTTATCTGTGATTTTCTATGGCAAGGTGGTAGGGGTAATCAGAGGAAATATCACTTGGTTAACTTGAACATGGAGAAATGACCAATGTGAGAAGGTCGCCTATAGATCAGAGATCCTGCCCATGCCAACATGTCACTCGACTATAATATCATGTGGAAGCTATACGCAGAGTCAAATTACCTGGTAATTCGGATCCTCATAATTAAATACGTAAAAGATGCATCCCTCAGGAAATTGCAAGCAGACATCAACAGGAAAATTTCACTGACATGGAACCTCTAGAGGAGAGGAATTGAATTCTTCCAAAAACATTTATATTTGTCCCTAGAAATGGAACAAAAATCAAGCTATGAAAAGACAACATAATGGGCCATCTGCCCCTCTCCATCTCTTAAACACTTAATGAGATTCGGGATTCGCTGTGACAACACAGTATTCATAGACTAGATGAAATTTCTGAGTGGGATTAGACTAATAATTGGAAATCTTGGGCCTTCCCAAAAACTCTGGATAATCTGCAACAACAAAAAAAATACACTCATAACCGAGTTAAGAGATGCTACCTTGGCCCACAAGCTTTCTTCTGATTCATGGGGCTAGGGTACCTCTGGAACTTACACAGCTGCACAGGGTTTCATTCTTCTTCAAAGACAGCGTGAGCTAATTCATCTGACGAGATTTTGGAGACTAGTTTGGGATCCTAAGGGACTCCCCAAAATTATGTTTCTTCTTTTGGATCCTTATGAATAAGAAGACCTTGACAGGAGAAAATCTACTAAAAAGAAGCATAGCAGGCCCTCATAGGTGCGCTCTTTGCAGAAATGCTCTTGAAACCTCAGATCATCTTTTTGTAGAATGTTCCTTTGCCAAATAAGTGTTGATCTTCACCCTTCGTTGTCTCAATGTCACAAATCCCTCTCAAATCTCAGTGGTGGACTTATTTTTGACATGGAACGAGTGCTACCCTAAGCTCATCTCCAACAAGGCTCTTTTGTTTCATTTGGTACACCATCCTGAAGTATGTTTGCTAGAAAATATAGCTAGCTACAAATGAACAGATTTTAAATAACACATCTTGGCCTCCCCAATCAGTTGCTGCCAAAGACAAAGCCTTTCTCCTTGAATCCCTGAGCTACCAATCCCATAAATCTAAAAGCCCTCCCCTCCCAAAATAAAAGAAGTGGATGGGGAATTTTGTTTTGCAAGAAAGATATAAAATCATGGATAGGCCCCAAGCCAACCCAGGATGGCGTTTAAGGGACTTAGATGAAATATTTCAAGTTTGGTGGAGGAAGCAGGGTAAAGCAATGATATTCTTCGATCGAGCCTCCAAAGGAAACCCTAGGGTAGAAAGAGCTAGAGGTGTGCTCTAATCTCTAGATGGTACAAGAAAAGATAGTTTCAGTTGGGGCCTCAGGTAGCGAAAAAACAACCAAGTAGAAATTCTCAGATCATTAAAATCTTGCCAAATTGCATGAGAGAAAGGCATCAAAGACTTCTAAGCCTTTGGAGATTTTGAAATATTGATAAAAAAGTTACATTCGAAAGATCAATTCAAATATGTAGCCATAAACATGGTCCTCCAAAGATTGAAGTTCATCTTGCTTGACTTCTCCTCTTTCCAACTCTTCCACATCCTCAGAAGCTCAAACAAAGAAGTTGATCACAATGCAAATAAAGGCTACATTCTCTTGCAAGGTGATCTTAGCATAAATGACGGAAATCCTTCACAAACCTGCATACCTTGAGAGGTTGAATATCATGTAATAGGAATCTGGATAGTTCTCTTGTATCAATGGTTGATTTGGCCTCAGCCCAACCAGGTTCATAATAAATAATAAATAATTGTTTTAGTTAAAAAAAATGAATAGGCTCATCATTTCCTCTGTGGACGAACTCATGGATTAGATACCTCTGGTTAGAGAAATTAGTGAAAAAGTGGCTGGAAATCAATCATTTTGGAGAGGTGATAGCATATTTCTCTAAGGATTTTATTTACTCTCATGCGAAATTTACTTCAATGCCAGTGTATGAGGTATTTATATCATTTACAGATGACACTTGTTACATTTATTTCAGTGGATTGTCATGTGCATGTTTAAAATAGACCATGCACTACGTGTAATTCAAAGGCTCTTTTCTCATAACAGTACTAAGTTTAAATGTGATTTATATCAGATCATATAGATTCTTTAGGGATTTTAATGGTTTAATGTGCCTAAAGTACCATTATGGTTACATTTTAGTTCCACTTATTATGTTGTGGTAGAGTGTCCATTTAAGTAATTTGAATACATATAGTGAAGGTTATCAAATAGTAAAGAAAGTTCGATACATATGTAGTGAATATGGTTACATAAGTGGTTAACATGGAATAGTGAAGGATATGAAATAGTAAATAAAGTGAACATGTATCTATTAACCCTAGAGATATGTAGGTGAATAAGAAACTAACCATCCTATGTCTTAAAAAATTGAAATACTTATTTTCATAAGGCATGTTTTAATTATAGTTATTGTGGTATTTGGTTATAAGCATGTAAATACTATCTATATTGCTTAATTTCTTATCTCAATTAATTTAATAGAAAAAAATACGTTTCTATTTTATTCATCTTCTTGTTGAAGATAATATTTATAGTTATTTTCCTGATTCCATGGAAGGAAAATGTTTGGTGCTAAATTTTTTGAAAGAGGAATGTGTGTCATAGATTTGTTGAAATAATTATGTGTTTATTTTTGCACATAGAAATTAGTTTATGTTTACCTGAAAAAATACATATCTATATCCAGAGGAAAAAATACCTGGTTTCATTAGTTCTTTTTGGAAAATAGAATATGTTCACATATACAAAACGAAACAAGTATTCAAAAGAAATAATTTATTCGCATGCACCTGAAAATATTAATTTTATGCTGGATAGTTCTTAAGAGAAAATAATTTTTTTAGCACACACCAAATATATACAAAACAAAACAAGTATTGAAAAGAAATAATTTATTTGTATGCACCTAAAAATATTAATTTTATGCTGGATAGTTCTTAAGAGAAAATAATTTGTTTAGCACACACCAAATATAAATACTAGGTGTGATATTTCTTGAAAAGCAATATGTTATTTTCTTTTAAGGAAATAGAAATATTGTATTTGATCTCTTGAAATGAAATATGATCTTTGCGCCTATGAAAAATACAATTATGATGTTGGATTATTTGAAAATAAATATGGATAGAAAGGATATAATTATTGTGTTAAACCTTGTAAAGAGAAAAATGAATTTTCATAATTATTTTGTTACACATTGGAAAGGAAAATGAGCAATTGCATGCAATAAACTCTTTATCTTTTCTTTGGAAAAATATATGTATTCGCACAGAAGAAATAATAACTAACACATAAGTTCCTTTTAGAATAAATCATGTATTTTGGTGTACAATAGAATTTGTAAATAACTCTATCTTAATATGCTTTTGGAAAAGGGACTTGCATTTTCATGCATGCCAATAATGTCTATTATGTTAGATTTCTCTTAGAAGGGAACATGCATTTGCACTCATAATACTAAAATTAATAATATCTATTGAATTGGAAAGGATACTTAGTTACATTCAAAAGAAGAATTTTATGGGATACCTTTCTTTGAATAAGTTTTTATCTAATTACATGCACAGAAAGAAAATCTAAGTTGATAGTATCCTTTAAATTAAAATGGATGGTTGCAATGGTTTTCCTTGGGAAATGAATGTGTGTTGGAGCGAGAAGGATCATAGTAATGTGGTGTTTATTTTGACATGCTTCATAATCATTTTACTATACTTAATACACGTGAAATGTTGTTAAAAGAGGCATGTTCTTATTTATATTCACATGTCATTTATGAACATGAATAGATGTTAAAATATTTCTTTTAAAGATTTATTATTATTTGATTAATGATTTATCTAATCATGTTATCAAATCTTGTTGAGGAAAACAATGACAGGAAAGAATGGTGGCTCATGCAAAGGATAGATTATGCTTAAAATTGTAGTAGATAAAGTACTAATGATCCATGAAGATGAGTATGAGTTGCAAGTGATGGAACAACCAAGCCACAAGGATATAAATAGAGGAGATTTATGGGTAAATTATTTCATGATGACTGTTATAGCTTTTAGCTAAATATTTTTTATTTTAATGATATTTCTTTGTATTATTTTATGACAATGGTTAAGGGATGGACTCCCTTATAGGCCATGTGAACACCCTTACGAATGCTTAATAATAAAATTAAACGTTTCTTGGTTTTCACCCTATAGGTTTTTTAGGGTATATCGATGTTCAATGATGTGATTTCTTATTGTGCTTGTTTGACAATGTTGATTCCTTGAATGATGTGACATTCATAATATCAAATATGTGATTAACTAATCTGGTTAAAGGAATTCTGAAATGGGTGAAAGGTTCCATAAAATCTTTTGTGTTGATGTGCTACAGTAGTGGTTGATAAAATTTATGTAACTTACTCTATGTGATGATGAATATTATGTTTGATTTTTAATTAATAATCTAGAATAGTAATTTCTATAGTTACTCATAGGTAAATTTTGTAAAAAAATTCATATCCATTTGTTTTAATGTGAGGTAGCCATGGGATGTTACAAGTGGTATCAGAGCTGAAGGTTACAACATTGGAAACTTCATGAATTATTAATAAGAAAGGAAATTGAGGTATACTACTAGTGAGTATCAGCTCGAGAACGAGTCTAGCAATCTACATATTCATATATGTAGTAGACTACTTTTGACTTAAGATGCGTGATGCATGTATATAATTGCATTGAAGAGTAATAAGTAATAAATTCGTTGCACCTATGAAAAACCTAAGTACTCATTAGTGAAAGTGAGAATCAACTACCAATATTTGAAAATATGAAAATATTACTAATACATTTAATGAACATGACTAAATTTATAATGCAATAACGATAAGGAATAGATTAATGAGTGAAAAATATGGGGAATGTACTTGAAGAGGATGATAGAGTTTTTTAAAAAGGACGTTGAAAAAACTCCTCTCGATGATAAAAATAAACCATGAGTTGAGTAGTGAAACTTGACTATAATAGCTAGTTGTTAATTGAGTTTTGTCATGGCTCATTAGTTAGTGTTGTAGGACTAACTATTAAAACTTATATGCATTAATTGGATTTTTCTTAAGCTTGTTGCAAGTTGTAGAGAAGTGATTATTGTAGTTACTTCATGTACCATTTTGTTGGTAACATCATAATGTGGGAAAATGGAAATGTTTGGATTGTTACCCTAACTTTTATTGACATATACACATTAATGAATATTTTTATATAATTTTATCCATGAAATTTTTTTATGTATGAAACTAAAATGATTGTGAAACTGAATACTTATTTAAACAATGCATATTTATGACTAGCGTTTTTTATGGGATTAAGCATGAGTATCTTAATGACAACAATAAAAAATATGAAGGTGAAACGATGCAATGAAAATTGCAATCGTAAACAAGAAAGTATAATGTTTTGATATGCATGATTGTGTTATTTGGAAAATCATAATGTATACCACCTGTATGTCAGTTACGTTTCCTATTAAAATGAATATTATAAACCCATGTTGAGGGTTAAGTATGAATTCATTATATACATAAATGTTTCTTTTATTTTAATGATCATGTGCATGTGATTCATTAAGTAAATTAATATGGTAAAGAGTGCTAAACAAGGATTTTACATATCATATAGTTGTGGATAGTTATGAAAGTCCAGAAGGCCTTAGGTCTATGGTGATTGCCTACCTAAATTGTTTGATGGTTCTTGCATTCCCATATTTCCTCTCCCTAATTATAGATGATATCAGTAAGGGAAAAGATTTGGCCAAGATGGACGATAGGGGAAAGAACCTGATTCAACTCTATATATTTTGAAACCTCTTAGACGAGGCCCAAAACTTCTCATAGAGAAGACACTATTAGACGAATAGGAAGGATGCTTCCAAGAAGAACCTTGTATTGGACCCTATCTGGTCAGTGTAATTATTGATATTGTTGGTCAATGGAATTCAAGACTAGACATGTTATGGTATTTGTTAGTTAAATGTCTATATTTGAAAATGACTCAATCTAGTTGTGAAAACCAGTTCCGACTTGTTAGGAGGAGCATTCTTTTACCACTATAGTTGTCATAGAAGAACAATTAACTAATCATTTATGTTTTATGATTTTTTTGTATATTTATTCCATCTTGATAGAAAAAAATCCTAGTTCTCAGAAAGGAATTACTAGAAGTGTAAGTTCCCATATTGTATTACTAATTTCCTTTATTGTATTACCAATATTTCAAAAATATTAGTAGGGCCTAAGACAATATTAAAATGGTGCACTTGTTTATCATTTTGATGATTAGAGAGTTAGGTGCTCTCTAAGTACTATAAGAATAACTATGTGGATGTCTTTAGCAGAGTCTAAGACAATGTGCATGTCATTTAATATTTATCATTTTGATGACTGTAAGATTGGTGCTCTCTGAAGACTAGGAAAAGTATTTTGGTTAAAATATCACTTGACATTGTATAAATGAGTGACAATTATAATATTTCATTTGATTGAAAATTTTGTGACTAATGTGATTATGTTGGATTTTTTTTATCATAGATTACAGGGTGCTTAAACCATTGAAGCGCTTGCACAAAAGTGACCATGAATTCCAAGAGAAATTGGTAAGTGGTATAGAGATTTTAATTCTATGAATTTGAGTAATGGCGAAGTGATGGAAAGTAGAAATTGCATATTGTTGTAACTATAAGTGCTTATGATTATTGATAAAATGTTATTATTTTTTCTTATTGGTATTTCTTGGAAATAAAATATTTCATTTTGAAGGGGTTGGATTCCCTTTTTAGTTGTTTAGATTATTTTATCATTTGTAATAGTTACTAATAAACACTTAGGATGGTGTTGTCTATAAGGGGGATAATATGTCACCTACCTAAGCCAAAATATTCACATTAGCATTCATAGTGGAAAAATATTATTTTCTTACTAGGTTTAATGAAATGGGTGGAAAAAAAAAACAATTATGATTTAGATGGAAATTAATTTGAATTAAACAGAGGAAATTTTAACTTATGGAGGAGTTTAGTTAGGAAAACTTAAAAAAAACTTAGTCCAAGTAGACCAAGGCTTACAAAATAAAAGGGATTATGGATTCACCTTACTGGATGGGAATATTTCATTACTGTAATGCATATTTCATTACCTTAATTCATAAAACATTATGGTATCAATGTAACTTGATGTTTTTCCAAGCCCTCGGAGCGATGATAATTTGGTTTCATTCCAAGCTCCTTTCATGAAAAATTGACCGACGAACAAAGGGTCAAAATCTTCATTGGTTTCTTGTTGGTTATAAGGAAATTTTATAGAATAAAAACCATGTAGTCGATGAATAGGGTCAACGCTTCCTCTGTGGACGAATTAATGGATCAAAGACCTCTTGTCAGCAAAATTAATGAGCAAGTAGTTGGAAATCGATATTTATAGAGAGATGATAACATATTTATGTAAGCCTTTTTTTTAATCTCCTGTGAAATCTACTTACACACTAGGGTATGAGGTGGTTACTTTATTTATAGATGGCACCTAGCACATTATTTTACTGGATGGTCATATTCACGTTTAAAACAACCCTTGCACTATGTGTAATTCAAAGGAATTTTTCTCATAACAGTATTAAATTTAAATGTGTTTTATATCATATCACATATATTATTTAGGGCTTTGGATGGTTTAACGTGCCTAAAGTTCCATCATGGTTACATTTTAGTTCCACTTATTATGTTGTGGTATTTTTTCCATTTATGTAAGTTGAATACATATAGTGAAGGTTATGAAATAGTATAGAAAGTTTTATACACATCTAGTGAATACTATTGCATAAGTGGTTAACATGGAATAGTGAAGGTTATGAAATAGTAAATAAAGTGAACCTACTTGTATTAGCCCTAGATACATGTAAGTGAATAATAAATTGACCATACTATGTCTTGAAATAGTGAAATATGTATTTGCATAAGACAAGCTTTAATTCTAATTATTGTGGTATTTGGTTATAAGCATGCCAATACTATATATCTTGCTTAATTTTTTATTTAAATTAATTTCGTACAAAATAATATTCTAGTATTTTATTCACTTTCTTGTTGAAGATAATATTAACAATTGTTTTCTTGATTCCTTGGAAGGAACATGTTTGGTGCTAAATTCCTTGAAAAAGGAATGTGTGTCATATATTTCTTTAAATAATTGTGTGTTTATTTTTGCACATGCAAAATTAGTTTATGTTTATTTGGAAAAAAAAATACATATTTATATCCAGAGGAAATAATACTTAGTTGCATTAGTTATTTTTGGAAAAAATGTGTTGACATATACAAAAGGAAATAAGTATTGAAAATAAATAATTGTTTTGGATAGTTCTTGAGAGGAAATAAGTTTTCTTTTGGTAATTTAGACTAATCTTAATGTTTCCATTTTTTTCTCCTCCCATCTTCACCCATGGGTTTCGAACCAGTGACCTTGCAGACGAAGTGCCTTAACATTGCATCCCATCACCAACTGCTCTACACCTATTGGGATTTGAGAGGAAATAAGTTATTTATGTGCACAAAATAGAATTACTATTCTTGATATTTATTAAGAGGAAATATTTTTTTTAGCATGCTCAAAATAGAAATAATGGGTGTGATATTTCTTGAAAATAAATATGTTATTTTCTTGTATGGAAATAGAAATATTATGTTTGATCTCTTGAAAGGAAATATGATCTTTGCACATATGAAAAGTACAAATATGATGCTAGATTATTTGAAAATAAATATGCATGGAAAGAATACAATTATTGTGTTAGACATTGTGAATAAAAACAAGAATTTTTGTAATTATTATGTTAGATCGTGGAAATGAAAATGAGTAATTCCATGGAATAAATGCATTATATTTACTTTGGAAAAATATATATATCCACATGAAATAAATAATAACTAACACAATAGTTCCTTTTGGAACAAATAAATTATTTTGTTGTACAATAAACTTTGTAAATAACTCTATCTTGGGAAATATGATTTTGGAAAATGGACTTTCATTTGCATGCATGAAAATAGTATATATTATGTTAGCTTTCTCTTAGAAGGGAGCATGCCTTTTCTTTAATAATAGTAAAAATAATAATATCTATTGTATTGAAATATTAATTAGTTACATGCACAAAGAAGAAGCTGAGGGGCTATCTTTCTTTGAATAAGGTTTTACCTAATTACATGCATGGAAATAATAGCTAAATTTATAGTATCATTTAAATGAAAATGGATGGTTACATTGGTTTTCCTTTGGAATTTAATGTGTTTTGGTGCGAGAGGGATAATAGTAATGTGGTATTTATTTTTACATCCTTGATAATTATTTTCTTATACTTAATGCATGCACAGTGTTGTTAGAAGAGGCATGTTGTGATATTTTATTCACATGAATATATTTGAAAAGATGTTGGAATTATTATGTTGGAATTGTTGTGTTGGCATTTATGTCAACACGGTCATCAAAAATGCATATTTATGACTACCATTATTGATGGGATTAAGCAGGATTAACTTAATCAAAACAAGAAAAACTCTGAAGGTATGACACTACAATGCAAATTGAAATTGTAAGCAAGAATGTATAAAGTTATGATGTGCATGATTGTGCTATTTGGAAAATCATAATGTATACTGCCTGTATGTCATTTATGCTTCCTGTTAATATGAATATTGTAGACCCATGCTCAGGGTTAAAAATGAATGCATTATATACATAAAATTTTCTTTTGTTTTGATGATCATGTGCATATGATTCAATAAGTAAATTATTATGAGAAAGAGTGCTAAATGAGAATTTTACATGCCAGGAAGTTGTGGATAGTTATGAAAGTCAAAAATGCCTTCAGTTGGCGGTGATTCGCTACCTAGAGGGGTTGATGGTGCTTTCCTTCCCATATTTCCTCTCCCTAAAGATAGATGATATAAGTAGAAAATAATTGGCCAAGATGGAGAATAGGGGAAGAAACCTAAGGAAACTCTATATATTTTGGAGCCTGTTGGAGGAGGCCCAATATTCCTCATAGATAAGACACTGTCAGATGAATAGGAAGGAGGCCTCCAAGAGGAATCTTGTATTGTAGCCTTTGTGGTCATTGAAATTCTTAATATTGATGGCCAATGGAATTCTAGAATAGACCTATTATGGTCTCTATCAGACAATTGTCTAGATGTGAAAATGACTCAATCTGGTTGTGGAAACGAGTTCCGACTAGTTGGGAGGAGCATTAATTTTCCACTATAGTTATCATAGTATAACAATTAAATAATAATTTATGTGTTATGAATTTTTTTGTATGTTTAGTTCATCTTGATAGAAAAAAATCCTAGTTCTCAGAAAGGAATTACTAGAGATGTAAGTCTCTTTATTGTATTACTAAGTTCTTTTATTGTATTACGAATCTTTTGAAAATATTAGCAGGGCTTAAGAAAATATGCACTTGGTGGATTTAATTATCATTTTGATAACAAGAAAGTTAGGTGCTCTCTTAGTACTCTTAGAATTACTGTGCGGATGTCTTTAGCGGGATACTAAACAATGTACATGTGGTTTAATGATTTATCATTTTGATGACTAGAGGATTGGTGTTTTCTAAATAATAGGAATGGTGTTTTGGTTGAAATATCACTTGATATTGTATAAATGAGTGACATCTATAAGTATTTCATTTGATTCAAAATTTTGTGACTAATGTGATTATCTTGGATTTTTTTAATGATATATTACAGGGTGCTTAAACCACTGAAGCGTTTGCACAAAAGTGACCATGAATTCCAAGAGAAATTGGTAAGTTGGTATAGAGAATTTGTTTTACTTCTATGAATTTGAGTAATGGCTAAGTGATAGAAAGTAGAAATTGCATAATGTTGTAACTGTAAGTGCTTATGATTATTGATATAATGCTATTATTTTTTCTTATTGGTAGTTATTGGAAATAAAATATTTCATTTTGAAGGGGATGGATTCCCTTTTTAATTGTTTATATTGGTATATAATTTGTAACAGTTACTAATCAACACTTAGGATGGTGTTGGCTTTAAGGGGGGGAATATGACACCTACCTAATCGAATGTATTCACATTCACATTAAGGCTGGAAAATGATTATATTTCTACCAGGATTAATGAAATGGGTGAAAAAAGGAACAATCATGATTTAGTTGGAAATTAATTTGAATTAAACAAAGGAAATGTTAAATTATGGAGCAAGTTCATTATGAAAACTAAAAAAAACTTGGTCCAAGTAGACCAAGGTTTACAAAAGAAAAGGGATTATGGATTCACCTAAATGGATGGAGATATTTTATTACGGTACTACATCTTTCATTCCTGTAATGCATAAAAAATTAGGTTAGAAATGTAATGTGAGGTTTTTCCAAGCCCTAAGAGCCATGAGAATTTGGTTTTATTGCAAGATATTTTCATGCAAAATCGACCGACGACCAAAAGGTCAAAATATTCATTGGTTTCTTGTTGTTTATAAGGAAATTTGGTAGAATAAAAACCATGCAGTCGATGTATAGGCTCATCGTTTCCTCTGTAGACGAACTCATGGATCAAAGACCTCTGGTTAGCGAAATTAGTGAGCAAGTGGCTGGAAATCAATCTGTCTAGAGAGATGATAGGATATTTATGTAAGGTTTTTCTTTTAATCTCCTGTGAATTCTACTTCCATGCTACGGTATGAGGTCTTTAATTTCTGTATACATGGAACCTATCACATTTATTTTACTGCATGTTCATATGGACGTTTAAAACAAACCATGCACTATGTGTAATTCAAAGTATTTTTTCTCATAGAAATATTAACTTTGAATCTGTTTTATATCATATCACAAATATTAACTGTGGCTTTGGATGGTTTAACATGCCTAAAGTTCCATTACGGTTACATTTTAGCTCCACTTATTATGTTGTGGTAGGATGTCCATTTATATATGTTGAATACATATAGTGAAGGTTATGAAATAGTATAGAAAGTTTGATATGTATGTAGTGAATACGATTACATAAGTGGTTAAAATGGAATAGTGAAGGTTATGAAATAGTAAATAACATGAACCTACTTCTATTAACCCTAGATACATGTAAGTGAATAAGAAATTAAACATACTATGTCTTGAAAAAGTTAAATACGTATTTGCATAGGACATGCTTTAATTCTAATTATTGTGGTATTTGGTTATAAGCATGCAAATACTATCTATATTGCTTAATTTATTATTTCAATTAATTTCCTTCAAAATAATATGCTGGTATTTTATTCATATTCTTGGTGAAGATAATATTAATAATTGTTTTATTGATTCCTATGAAGGAACATGTTTGGTGCTAAATTCCTTGAAAAAGGAATGTGTGTCATATAATTCTTGAAATAATTATGTGTTTATTTTTTCACATGAAAATTACTTTATGTTTATTTCAAAAAAAATACATATTTAGATATAGAGGAAACAATACGTAGTTGCATTAGTTATTTTTCGAAAATAGGTGTTCACATATACAAAAGGAAATAAGTATTGAAAATAAATAATAGTTTTGCATGCACGAAAATAGAATTATTAAGCTCGATAGTTCTTGAGAGGAAATAATTTATTTATGTGCAAAAAATAGAATTACTATGCTTGATATTTATTAAGAGGAAATATTTTTTTTTAGGATGCTCAAAATAGAAATACTGGGTGTGATATTTCTTGAAGAGAAATATGTTATTTCCTTATACGGAAATAGAAATATTTTGTTTGATCTCTTGAAAGGAAATATGATCTTTGCACCTATGAAAAGTACAAATATGATGTTGGATTATTTGAAAATAAATATACATGGAAATAATACAATTATTGTGTTAGACCTTATGAAGAAAAACAAGAATTTACATACAATTATGATATTAGATCAGAAGTAAATGATAGTGCATGCAATACTATGCATTAAATTCTATTGATATATATATATATATATATATATATATATATATATATATATATATATATATATATATATATATATCGTCATGCAAGAAATAATAACTAACACATTAGTTCCTTTCAGAACAAAGCAAGTATTTTTTTGTACAATAGACTTTGTAAATAACTCTATCTTGGGAAATATTCTTTTGAAAAAGGGACTTGCATTTGCATGCATGAAAATAATATCCATTATGTTAGCTTTCTCTTAGAAGGGAAAATACATTTTCATGAATAATAGTAAAAATAATAATATCTGTTGTATTGGAAGATTAATTAGTTTCATGCACAAAGAATAAGTTGAGAGGTTAGCTTTCTTTGAATAAGTGTTTATCTAATTACATGCATGGAAAGGATAGCTAAATTTCTATTATAATTTAAATGAAAATGGATGGTTACATTGGTTTTCCTTTGGAATTGAATGTGTGTTGGTGTGAGAAGGATAATAGTAATGTGGTATTTATTTTAACATCCTTGATAATTATTTTCTTATACTTAATGCATGCGCAATTTTCTCCGAAGAGGTATGTTGTGATATTATATTCACATCTCATGTATGCACATGAATAGATGTTAAAATATGTTGGAAATGATGCCAACAAAGTCATGGTCATGGTGATTAGATTTTTGATGGTTGGAATTGATGTATTGACAGTGAGATGGATGTGTTGGCATTGATACCAACTCTTGAGGTCATAAAGTTATGTCAACCTCATGTTTCATATTGGTGGACCATGGTGTGTGTTGGTATGTATTGATGTTGCTCTTCTTGATGGAACACTCATGTGATGGTATTGATGGAGCTTTAGTGGTAGCATGATGGTGATGGAGGATTTGGATTGTTCTTGATGACATGTCACGATGTTTTTTTCATGCTACTACAGGTAGAGGAGGTTGCTACATGTATATGATACTTATATACTTGTGATGGAAATGGTTGTGGCACACTAGTTGGGTTTTCAACTAGGCCTTCATCTAAGTCTTCATGTATATGTCTATGAGGGGACTTGTTGTAGTGATATGATGGATTGAGGATGGTTATAAAAATGGTGCAGATGTGCTTCAAATATGTTGCAGCTTGTGGTGATGTGTGATGGAGACTAGAGGAATAGTTGGCATACTTTCCAACCTTGTTTGTTGGACATTCCAGGTCAACTTGGCAATGAAATTTTTGAGGATTATTTCATCTACTTTCAGAGGTTTTAGAGGATATGTTGGAGGTCTAGAGGCTATTATAAATGCAGGGGAAAGTAATCTAATATATGGAAAAGTTATTGAGCTGAAGGACTAAAGGTTTCACTCAATTCTAGACCCAATCAGATGCAAATAACCCTATGGGAGTTTTTGGGATGCCCGATTTGCATCGAGGGAAGCCTATGGGAGAATTTATATCTCCATCCACTCTGAGATAGTGTTATGGATGCAAATCAGGGATTTCATTACTTTTCCTTTGCATTCTTCACGTTGTTCAGAAGGAAATTAGATGGGAAATTACCTAAGGCTTCTAAAATTGTTTAAAAAGGTCCTCCAAGGGTATGATTTCATTTAGTGCACTATTAGCGACCTTATTTGTTTGATATTGTCAAATTTATTCACCCTTGGTCCTATCCCTAAGCTAAATTTCTCCCTACATTTTTTTATTCTTGTATTGTGACTTTGTGATGGTTGATGAAGTTACTGGTTGAGTGTATGTGTGAAGATAAGGTTGAATAGAGATATTATGTTTCACACCTATTGGAGAGTCTATATTCTTTATTGCATGAGTGTTCATTACTTAATAGTAAGAATATCTTAAACATGGTGATGAATAGAGCATAATTGGAATTGCTGGTGTAGAGTTCAATTGGAGAAGTTTTTGTATGGTGGTGGAGTATTGTTGGTGATCCTCTAAAATTTATTTTGCATGAGCTGTTGTTGCATGTATCACATATCCAACTGTATTATAATGTTATATGTAGTATGTAACATTCTATTGTTGTGAGGGTATCATATTTAGATTTGTGTCGACATAATTTTTAATATTGGAGAGAACATATTTTGTGCATTGTTTTTATATTTATTTGATGATGATTGCTTGTTGCTAAGAGAATTTATGCAGAGATGATTTCTTGCTGAGCACAGTTTCTCAGGATTCAACTTCAAAATATATGAAAGTAGGTATGCATTGTGGTGAGGAGAAGGTATTTCAAAGAGGTGGAGTTGTGATAGTGAGGCTTCAAAGAAAGGGAGAATTTTCTCTATCCAGTAGTGGTTGGATAGTCCAATGGCAGTTGGATGAGGATCGATTGATCATGGTAGCCTTCAACGTATGGTGGTACATAGGGATCCATAGAGAAAAAAGTATTCTGATTTAATCCAGTAGTATCGATTATCCAAGCCCATGGTAGTTGTCATGTTGTATATGAGGCTAAGTCAACATGTTAATGGGAGTCAGAAAACTATGTAAAATATTTCTTGCTTGACATAATAGAATTCAGAGGAGAGAAGTAGCAATAAGGGTGGTTTTCCTATTGGATGGGTTTCCACCAGAAATCATTTGTCTCTTCTGTGGATGAGCCTTTGATTTTTTTATTTTTGTTAATGTTGCTCACATGGTTTATGATTTAGATGATTATATGTTATATTTCTGAATAATATAATGAGTTGTTGGTGAATGTATGTGTGATTCAGTAAAAATTTAATAAAAGGGAAAATTAATATATAGATCATGCTACTGATTAACCCACCCCCCCCCCCCCTCTCCCCTTTCCCCTTCTCATTAGTGCTCAAATTTTTACAAAAATAAGTATCAGAGTGAGGCTCTTGGTTGCAACTTGATCATTGGAGAGTATATATGGGGTTTGTTGGTGGATTTTGAATTTTTTCTTAGGAATGGTTGTTTTAACCACTTCAAATTACATGGTATGGAGTAAAAATGTAAAACCTAAATTATTATCTTGTGGATATGAAATCTGGAGAGTTATATGTGAAGTTTGTCATAAAGATCCAATTGTAGAAAAAAATTTTGCGACAAGATGGTCAAGCATGATGCATAATCTATGAAAGTATTCATGATGATGATATGAAGAGACTACTGGGTTTGAAATGTTCCAAAGAAATGTTGGAGAAGATAAAATCCATTTTGGGAGATGGTACAAGCAACAATTTCGAAATTTAGAAGAATATAAAAAATAATAAGGAAGAAAAGAAGAGCCTCCAGAAACAAGAATCTTAGCCACAAGAATCCCACTCTTCCAATGAACATGATTCAACATATGATGAGAAGAAATCAGAAATTCATGCTCTCGAAGGTATAAATTTTGATGATTTTATGTTGAGTTATAATTTTGATTCAGATCCAAATCATGTTGAAGCACATAGGGAAGATGAAAATGTTGTTAGAAGTCTCAGATTTTAGATTTATATACTAACAGTTGCATGCAAGGATCAAGAAAGATATTACAAAGTTGTGATGATAAGGAGGCTAAGCTCAAGGAGTATATTTTTAGCTTAGGCGTTAAGTTGGAAGAATCTGAAAGAGTTGAGGAAGCCATGACGAATCAATACAAAGAGAAGGAATATGAATGTGAGAAATTAGTTTCTTAAGTGGCTTCCCTAAGAAAGAAGTGAAAGATGGAGAAGCGCATCGTAGCCTTGGATAATTTTCTTGAGATGAAAATATCATCGCTAGATAAATCTGGTACAGGATTTCAAAAAGGTGAATCTATTTTGCATGTAGGTAAGAAAACCAAAGAATAACCCATGAATATTGTACCAAGCAACACCAGCAGCAAAAGTGAGATCCAAGGTAATAACAAGAAAATATAGTATCTGATTAAGACACAAAAGAACCATCAGTAAAAAAGAAAGAAAAATCAACAACTGATTAAGCATCATAACCAATAAGTGAGAATTAAATATCAAGGAGCACCTACATTCATAATATATTTTTCTCCTAGAGATTATCGTGACAGATCTATAAGATTTTCAAGGAATGAAAGTCCCTTTGTTCTTTATGCCCATAATGTATAATGTTACAATTGTTATAAGTTTAAGAATGTTGCAGTAAATTTATAGAGGAGATAGAATAGACCATATCAATAGATATCCAGCAATTCTAGTAGCCATCTATACTTGTGATTTTTATGTTCATTGTTACTTATGTCACTTGTTTGGCCATAAAGCATCTGATTGTAGATATAACCAATGTAGTAGGAGCACGTTTCATTCACGATTTAGATCTGGCATGAGAAGTATAATAGTTATCGTATTAGCTATATGGAGTGCTATATTTTCCATATATTTGGCCATATGGAAAGATATTATTTTTTTCTCCATTAATCAAGGAAAAATCAACCAAGGTACAAAAAAACAAGAAGATATAGCACTAAAACAATGAAGGAAGAAAAGAAGCAGATCAAAGAGGAGAAGTCGGTCAAGGAGGATAAGAAGCAACCTAAGACCATATGGGGGAATGAGAAACAAATTTTCAAGTACTGAACCTAATTCCCTCCTATGGTCCATGGATATTTCATGCATAATTATCGAGGATTGTAGATCATGAGAGGTGCATAACCTCAAGGGGAGTGTGTGATGATTGTTGTAACAATATTGATGAGTTCTTTTCAGCCTCATGCACATTTAGGTCGATGGGATAAGCCTGACTTATTGGAGGTATATTAATCTCATGGGGAGCTATGCATGGTATTGAGATTCAGGATTTATGTTTCCTTTTTCATCTCTTTCCATTAATGTGTTTTGTAGAATTTTATATGTATTTCATGTGTAGAAAGAAGAGCACATTTTTTAGCCATATATATGATTTAATGGCTAGTTCAATATATGTGCATCCATGAATATATTGTGATCATGACTCCAGCATATATTGTGATGACATGAGACATGGACCAACCATTTATAGGTTTTCATATGCATTTATTACAACCACGTATTTATTATTGTTTCATCACTATGTATTGGACCTTAATGGATTTATTTGGTCCAAGTTATGCACCTTTGATCGTAGGCCTAAGCTTAATTTCTCCCTACATGTTTTATTATTGTATTCTGAGCTTTGTGATGGTTGATGAAGTTATAGGTTGAGCGTATGTGTGAAGATAAGGCTGAATAATGAGATTATGTTTCATACCTATTGGAGATTCAAGGTTCTTCAGTCCATGAGTGTTTATGACTGAACAATGAGCATATCTAAATCATGTTGTTGAATAGATTAGAACTAGAGTTGGTGGTGTAGAGTTGAGTTGGAGAATCTTTTGTATGTTGTTGGAGTGTTGTTCGTGATCCTCTGACATTTTTTTTGTATGAGTTGTTATTGCGTGTAGAACATATCCATGTGTCTTATGATGCTATACGTGGTATGTATAATTATATTTATGTGAGGGTATAGTATTTAGATTTGTGTCGACACAGTTTTTACTATTGGAGAGAACATATTTTCTGCATTGTTTTTATATTGATTTTATGATTATTTATTTCTTCTGAGAGAATGAATGAAGAGCTAATTTATAATGTAGCATGGTGTCTTGGGATGTAGTTTGAAAATAGATGAAAGGAGGAATGCATGGTGGATTGAGATACTATACAATGGTGGTTGGATATGCCAACAGTATTTGGGCAAGGATCGACTGATCATGGTAGCATTCAGAATATAGTACTCTGTAGAGATCCATAGAGAACAAATTATTCTGAGTTGATCAAGTAGTATCGAGTCTCCTATCCAATGGTAGTTGTCATGTTGTATATGAGGTCGAGTCTCCATGGTGTTGGGAGTCAGAACACCATGTAAAATATTGATTTCTTGACATAATAGAATTTAGAGAAGAGAAACAACATTAAGGGTGGTTTTTTTCCCAGAAGGGTTTCCAACAAAAATCTTGTGTCTATTGTGTGGATGTGCATTTCATCTGTTGATTATTTTTTATGTTTCTCACATGGTTTATGATTTAGCTTCCTATATGTTATATGCTGAATAATATAATAAGTTGTTGGTGCATGTATGTGTGACTTAGTAAAAATTTAATAAGGGAAAAATTGATATATAGATCACACCACTCATTTACCCCCCACCCCGCCATCCTCAATAGTGCTCAAAATTTTCCAATAAAATATCACTTTTAGAGACTAATTATTTGTTGATTAATGCTTTTTCTAATCATGGTATCAAAGATTTCTGATAAAAAAAAATGACGGTAAATGATGGAGACTCATGAAAAGGATATATTATGTTTAACATTGTGGTATATAAATAAAAACTAGCCCAACTAGATGAGTTTGAGTTATAGGATGGTCCACTAGGCCAAAAAGATATAAATATTGGAAATTTATGGGTAAATCATTTCATAATGATTGTTATAGCTTTTAGATAAATATGTTGTATTTTAACGATACATATTTGTAAAATTTTATGACAATGGTTAAGGGATGGAATACTTTGTAGGCCATTGAGTGAGGGATGAACACGCTGACGAGTGTTTAATAATATAATCAAAAGTTTGGTGGTTTTCACTCTATGTGGTTTCCAGGATATATCGGTGTTCAATGATGTTATTTCTTATTGTGTTAGTATGATAATGTTGATTCCTTGCATGATGTGACATTCATAATATCATATACATGATTACATAATCCAGTTAAGGGAATCATGAAATGGATGCAAGGTTTCCTAAAAAATAGTTTGTTAATATGCTACAACAGTGGTTGCTAAAAGTTATGTAACTTACTATATACAATGAAGAAGATTAATTATTATTTTATTTTTTTTACATGATTGTGTTGTACATTATGTTAATCACACGACTTGAATAAATAATAAATTATGCAACAAACATGGAAATTCACCAATTTCAACATCTGAACACACTCGGTACAAATATTGGACTGCTCGTAGGTCATTTTAGTACACCCGGTTGACCGGGTACCATCCTTGAAATAAATCTAGAGCTACATAGTCATCGATAAATTGATCTCTTTCGTCACAGAGTGCACAGAGCTCGACCAGATCTTGAAGATGATTACAGGGGAAGAGTTGGTCATTTAGGTGACCTTATCTCGTCTTACACATACAATATAGTAATTTTTTAATTTTTCCTTTGAGTTGTAGTGCTATTTGTGGATTCGTGTCTGAGCCAGTTAAGTCAGGGTTTTCAGCGATCAAGCATCACATGAAATACAACACTAGAAAAAGGGCTGAAAAGGTGGTACAAATCCCAAAGTTTCAGGGAAAAAATGACTCTTTGGAACCCTATCCATGACCTTTCCTTGGAATTCCCATGGTTATAGGCTTCTATCCACTCCCTTTCTGGTACATGCCCACAAATAAGGCCCAAAAGGGTCAAAAATCAGTCCCCCCTCATGGTTCAAGGGTCTCAGAGGTTAGGTTACCTCCTAGAGGTATTGTTGATGCTATGTAAGGTCCATCTTTTAGGTTTTCGTAAGTTCCACTTCCTTAAGGTCATCTAGGACATTGAATGTTGTTATAGTAGCCTCTCGCCGCATGTTTACCTCAGTCATAGTTTGGAAATTTGGGGTCCATAACCTTGTAGAGCTATTTTGAGGTATCATATGAAACTTTGGGGTCAAAACTTTGTGGGCATAATTCTAGCCCATCAAAGTTATTCTATTCCCCAAGACCTTTCCAATAATTTGAAAGTGACCTTGACAAAATTTTCTATATGAATCTCATTATAGTATCCCCTCATCGCTTCATTATTTTTACATGATTGTGTTGTACACTACCAAGCTCATTCAACAAAGAATAAAATGTAAGACTTGAATAGCCATACTAATTTAAAAAGCATAGAATAAATGAGAGTAAAAAGAATTATGCTAATTATGCTAATCACACGACTTGAATCAATAATAAATTAAACCACACCTTTCTAAATTGTAAATTTAAGCTATTTCACCCAACGACATTCAAATGTTAACCTAGAGTAGGAAATTAATAAAAAACTAGAAACTGCAGAAACAACAAATTGGGAAAATGCAACAATAAACAAATTACTTTAAAACAAGTAAAATTTTCTTGAAGGAACAACATTTCAAATTCAAAGAAACAAAATTAATTAAAAATAAAAATTACAAAATTAAACTACTTTACATGTTCAAGGTGGTACTCGTTCAAATAATTGGTCCCAACAGAAGGGGGAGTGGGACTTAAAATACTTAAAAGATAAAAATGTGTTTTGTTCTATTTTGGTGTTGTCATTAATTCCAAATTGGTAGAATGTTGTAAATATTCTTGTGAAAAAGTAAAATTTTCTTGAAGGAACAACATTTCAAATTCAAAGAAACAAAAATTAATTAAAAATAAAAATTACAAAATTAAACTACTTTACATGTTCAAGGTAGCACTCGTTCAAATAATTGGTCCCAACTTAAGGGGGAGTGGGACTTAAAATACTTAAAAGATAAAAATGTGTTTTGTTCTATTTTGGTGTTGTCATTAATTCCAAATTGGTAGAATGTTGTAAATATGTTATCATTGATGTCAATAGCTGGTAGCAGGAGGAACAAGTGTCAAATCCATGGCTGAAGGAAAAGACTCTAGACACACAAGAGGGAAAAAATATCAAAAGCTCCCAGTATGGTTGGGGAATCTAGGGATCTAGTTGGTAGGAAAATTGCTCCACTTTGTGATGAGCAGGGTCATGACAGAGGGTG
Organism: Pinus albicaulis; assembly: GCA_034641835.2. Lineage (NCBI taxonomy): Eukaryota > Viridiplantae > Streptophyta > Pinopsida > Pinales > Pinaceae > Pinus > Pinus albicaulis. Next base: position 1,746,681,072 of record CM076575.1, on the reverse strand, counting down.
ATCTAGTTCACCTTGGGTTTGACACATGCATGGCAAGGCATAATTATCATTTTTTGCTCAGGGTCAAGATGAGTAGTGTAGGGGTATATATTTGCATCATGGAGATGCCCGAGCATGATGGGATTGGCCTTCATATATTTTTCGTCACTAGGACACATGAGAGGAGGATACATTATGTGCATCATGGGGTGTATTTAAAGTCATAGTAGTGTAAGGTCATGAGGACAATGACCTTGCAGTTGTTAGAGTCATAGTATTTGTAGTGCCAAAGGCACTGGGTGGATGGAACATGGGGCAAGCATTGTTAATCAATCCGTTTCTTGCTTCCCATTTTCTTCCTTCCCACAACCTAATCCTAAGACTCATCTCGAAATAGTTGAGGGGAAGCTTCAACTTAGAATACCCAAGATCATTGCACTCCATCTAAATCTTAGGACTTGCACTTCATATAGGATAGTTCCTCATCCAAGAGGTAGTTTTCCATCCAATTAATTGGCTATAATTTATGAAAAGGAAGGAAATTTTGACTCCATTAGGAATTGGTCTCAATATTAAATCCAATCAAATACTTAATATTGCTAGATTTTACCAAGTAGATATGCCACCAAACTATGTCTCCCAAACAAGTTGGCTCCCAACTTGTTTTACATCACCTCATATCTATAGGGACTACCGGTCCCAATAATAATAATTTTATTATTGACGATGATGATGATTAACGTCCACTAAGACTGATGAATTTAATTAAAAAATTAGTTATTATTTTATTATTTATGTTATGATTTTTATTAATTTATTTCATTATTTTAATATTTTTCTTAACCAATACTTTCAATATTTTAATAATTTCCTTAACGTCTAGTGGGTTAGTTTATTTTATTAAAATATTCAAAGCACTCATGTTCCTTCGTACAAATTGTCTACTTATTGATGATGGGTGAAGGGTCAACCTGAATAAAAAATCATCCATATAATCTCATTGATATTCGATGTCATTTTTGACATACTTCTTCAATACTTCGTAAAATAATGTGAAGTCAAAGTTATTGTACCAAGAGGCATCAAGTATGGTAGAGATGTTTGAAGGTAATTTAATGTCGTGCTTAACCCAAAAAAATAAAAATAACTCTAGGTGAGAACAAATTTACTAGATCAATATATATCTATATATATATATATATATATATATATATATATATATATATATATATATATATATATATATATATATATATAACATTAAAATAAAAATAACTTCACGGTTCTCATCCATGGCATTGACACATGATATTCATGTGGAGTATATCATATTTAAAGAGTGAAATTAAATCAACCTAGGTCACTCTTAACTCTGGATCTAACAAGCACGCACATAGAGGGATCAAATATCTTGAGATTCAAACCTCTTTTAGAGTGAAAAGAGATTTGATCTTTCATCCATGGAATTGAAACATGCTATTTATGTGGAATATATCCTATTTAAAGAGTGAAATTAAATCAACCTAGGTCAATCTTAACTCTGGAACTACCAAGCACATAGAGGGATCAAATATCTTGAGATTCAAGTGATCCATCATAGAGCTTGGTAGATCTAGAGTTAAGATGGGTCTAGGCTAGTTGCACTTGAGGCACTATATAGCCTAGTATGGTAGATGTGTTGTAATGTAATGTCCTATAATGTAATGTAATGTCATGTTTAACCCTAAAAATAAAAATAAACCTACGTCAAAATATTTTACTTGAACAAAATAAAATAAAAATAAAAAAAGGTTAACATTAAAATAAAAATAACTTTATGGTATCCACCCATGGTATTGAGGGATGGGTGTGATAGCTTATGGTATTTACCCACTGTATCCATGTAGAGTATAGCCTATTTAAAGCATGAAATTAAACCATCCTAGATCCATATTGACTCTAGATTTACCAATGGTAGAGAGGGATCAAATCTCTTCAGATGGACACCTCTTTTAGAGTGAAAAGAGATTTGACCCCACTCATTCTTGGTAGATCAAAAATTATGATGGATCTAGGTTAGTATTTTACGAGTTTAATTAATTTTTCTCAAAGGATCCTAGTATGGTAGAGATTTTGTAATGTAATATCTTGTAAAAATTTTACTTAGTCAAAATAAAATAAAAATAAAAATCACTCTATGTTAAAATAAAAATAAATTCAAACTAAAATTTTACAAAATAAATATTCTACCTTATTATTATTTTTTTATGGGTAGTTAAGGTAAACCAGGCTTGGTCAAGTTATCCAAGGTTTTTTAACTCCAAATTTATGAGAATCTGTGGTATTGTCCCATGGTGTTTATGTCCCACGATATTTATCTGAAACATAGTTTTTTTTAAGGGGGAAATAAACCCAACCTAGATCTGTCTTAACTCTTGATGTACCTAGTGTATAGAAGGATAAAATCTCCTGAGAGAAACTTCTTTTAGAGTGAAGATAGGTTTACCCTTAGGGTGCCAAGTAGATCTAGAGTTAAGATAGATTGATATAAATCTCTAAACTATGTGGTAAAAAGCCTTGTTACACTATTTGAATTTTTAAATAATGTAAAATAAATTTATATTTGATGACTTAAGTAATAGGTATCTCTAAACTTTGCGACGGGGAACATTTTTATGGTATTTAAATTTTGGTAGAAACATATAGAAAGAATATATTATTAAACATAAAACTGGTGTTAACATAATTAAAAATAATTTATTATTAAATTAGCTAATTGGATTATATTCTTTTGTTATTGATATATGTATACATATAGGGATTTAGTTTTTGTTGTCATCATAGTTATTTATTATTTATTTTTGTTATTTTTTATTTAATGATACATGATAATATCTCTCCCACACATGGTTATTTATTTTTTTGTTGTTACTTATTAGTAATATTTGGTTTCAAAGTACCAAACTTGAAAATACTTCAATATTTTATTTATTCATTTTCAATGAGATAACGAACAATGAGTGGATATAAAACCAAGTTTGAAACCTGCTACTATGTCAAAAGAAATTTTAGGTCGAAACAATGACAAGGCGAAGGGATGATAACATAAGTTTTGGGATACGAATAATGAGTAATTAAGTAGAGTTGAAAATTTTTAATAACATGTAAATGAGAATGTGGTTATAAGACCTAGTATGTCATGTGTAACCCTAGTAAATTATTAGTAAATACTATACATAGGACTAAGTGATAGGGTGCAAACATGCAATATCAATATATACCTTAGTTATAGACTTACAAAAGGAAATAATGTTATCATATTAACTGTACATGTAATACTATAAATGTAACCTCTATATGGGAAATATATCCCCAAAAACTCCTATTTTTATGCAAGAAACATGAAATGCCAATCTAAAACTCAAAGTGATGATGCTACATCACCAGTATAAAGTCCAACGTTTTTATGCCATGGTATTAAAAACCAAAATTGCGATCATTGAAAACCTTAAAATTTTAACAAATATCATCCATGAAATTTAATATAAAATAGCATGACTACGAAAAACCTGAAATTCCAACATTTTTCAATGATGGAATTAAATCCGAATATCGTGAGTTCAAAAACCCTTAAAATTTGAAAAAAATTTAATTATGTCTAAGAGAACATTAAAAATCAACACATACGAGTAATTTTACCAAGAGAAAATTTTTCAAGGCTAAAATTATAGCTCTTTTGAGAACTTATTCTATGATAGGTTGACCCATTTTCAATTGCGCACTTAAATTGTAATATTTCTTAACTGTGGCTTATAAAATCATCATTAGTATACATGAAATCATGAAAAACAAAAAATTATGTAATTTCTAAAAAAAAATTAATTATACATATTACTGAACTACTAAAAATGCATTTTCTTTTTAAAATAAAATTTATTAGGATGAAATTTTTAAGATAATTTTAAAAACAGTTTTAGACAAAATTATTTAAAAATTAATAATTGAGGAAAATTTTAAAATTTATATGAAAAAGGTAAAAGCAATAATTAAAAAAACTATACAAAAAATAATAATAAAATAAATAAAATTTTAAAATAAGCATATAATTAAAAAATTCCAAATATTTTTTTTGGAAAAAAATAGAAAAATATATATTAGTTTTTTTTATTAAACAAACTCAAAAAAATAAATTACAGAAAAATAAATTAATTAAAAAAAAATGTTTATTAAAAAAATTAGAATAAAAATCATATATATTAAACAATAATAAAATATTTAAAAAACTAACATACGTAAATTATAAAATAATAAATATAAATATTTCAAAATAAATAAAATAAATAAATAAATAAGTTAATAAAATTCTATGCTAAATAAAAAAATAAAAAATGAAAGATTAAATTATGATATGTGGGAGAGGCATCGATGACACATTAAATTATGATATGTGGCAGAGGCATCGACGAAACATTAAATTATGATATGTGGGAGATCACAATGCCTGACATCGCCCCTTCACCCATACTCCTCGCGACCATAATACTTATGTCGTCATCAACTTGATTGGCCCCATGGGTTGTGTGGTGATCGACTTAGCTAACTCTGTGGGTGGAGGTGAAATGTTTGACATCGTCGACTCAAATAAAACATATATGAATAACATAATATATGATTCCATAGTCCATAACCATAGTAATTGTTGTTTTTGGATTGTTATTGTGTACATAGATTGAGTAGTGTCCAACATCTTGGGGGAACAATTCACCCATCATTAGGGACTAATGAACCAAAAAAACAACCATATTGACTAGTACCTTCATTCACATTCTGACCACCATCCTACTAAGAGTTTTTTTATCTTAAAAACCTATTTTCTAAAGCCATCTGCATCTTTGATCCCCAATTCCTCTATAAATAGAAATCTCATCTTAGAAAAGTAATTAAAAATGCTGGTTATTCATTCATACAAATTAATAAGGTTTTTAAAGTAGTTTGTCTTCCTGCCTCTAAGAACTCTCCTACTCACACGCTTAGAGCTATGATTTCTCTTCGTTATATTAAACAAACCACTAGTCACATCTCTAACATTTTAACCAAGTATTGTCTTAAAACCCTCTTCAAACCATCAAGACCTTAAAGAAATTATTCAAATCCCCTAAATAAAAATTGGATCCTTTGGCATGCCCTAGAGTTCATAAAATTACATGCTCTTACGACCATTTTTATACTGGCCAAACTTGTATACCAATAAAACCTTGTCTAAAAGAAAACGTTATTGATACTTATCAAAATCATTTTCAAAATATGTTATTGGTGAATACTCATTCAATTCTAAACATCTCACATGATTTGACCAAGATAAAATCTTCGTCTCTACCCCCTTCTATTCCACTAAAATCATACGTGAAACCCTTGAAATTGAAAAACATCCAAAAAAACTTGAATCATGAAGAAGACTACAAATTAAGCCATTCTTGGAAGCTTTTTAATTAACAACTTTGAACATTGATCTCCATCTTAAATTCTCATGTCTCGTATTCTTCCTTTTTAATCTTTTACATTTTATTAATTATATATTTTTAATTACTCATTTCATTTTTAATAATTATTATCATTGTTCTTTCTAGTAATTATTATTATCATTGTTTTAATTAACTCTACTATGCTTTTCCTCTCCTTATTTTTCTCTCAATGAGTTAGTCAATAAAATTTTCCAATCATTGTGTGAGTTAAATAATAATTGATTATTTTAAAAAAGAACATATTTCTTTAATCATTATGTCACCATCATCATATTATTTACCATTAAAGAACAATTATTACTGCACCCTTATGTGTGTGTGTGTGTGTGTATCATTTGTGTCATAACGAAAGAAAAAAATATGAGTATGTTTGCATGTATATTATAACCCTATCATTGAATTATTATAACTATTATCATTGGGTTGTCGACATTAACTTCATTACACTTATTTTTACTATACATCATGATGCCACAGATTGTTAATCACCCTTGCATGAAAAGTACTGACCCAGGATTTGGTTTTAATATTGGTTTACCTATCCATAATATGTACTTAACTTAAGATCCGGTCCATCCAGTTACTTATTCACCTTTCTTCTGGTAAGCATGTTCTCGTATGTAGTGTTTCTTGGCAGTTGTCGGTTGTGATTTTCTTATGGCTATTTGTGCTATTCGTTGACCTACTAAGACATAGATTCGAAGGTGTTAAGTTTTGCGGGAGGGTTTAGGGTAACCACTGGACCCAAGCATCGCATTCATGACTCATTTGTCTCTGCACTCCTATGGGTTTTCTCTACAATGTTTTTTCGTTTCCCTCTAGTTTCTAGCTTCGGCAGCAAATGTAAACCTCTTCCTCCACCGAGAGCATGGGATTGCTGCAATTCTGCTAATAAGCCTAAGGTTACCATTGTTTTCTCTAGTTCTTTTTTTCATTCATATTTGTGTTGAAAATCCCTAAAAATAGGGTTTAGAGTACATGTAATGTTTCATTGCTTCTACACTATCCTCATCGAGTTCTTTCCAAATTTCATAGGTATTACCCTAGAAGACATTTCCTATTCATATTTGCTCAGGATTTTTAGAGAGAAGATCAATTGTTCTATCTGTGAGAGGTTCATTGTTAATTCCATTTGTTGTTTGCTAAACATGTTCAGGATGGTAAATCCATGGTGCTGGAATGTTTCTCCTTCGACAGTTGATTCAGTTTCAATTCTCGCAGGAAGTCGAGAGCAAGATTTTCCAAGTGCGTCAAGAGATGGAATTCAGGTATGAACACGTTTTTTCTAGTTCCATGTCTTCTTAATTACCCTTGATATTCATAGAGAAATAATCATGTTTTGTGTGTTTGATATGTGTTGCATGATAGGGTTGGTTGTAGGGGTCCTAGCGGCATAGGAGGACCCCTCAGATTCTTCAATACTTATCCACGGTGGCCGCAATAGTAAGCCAATCCCCTTATCCGAAAATGTGATTCTTTCACATATTTTTTGATGGTTACTGAGGTTTCACCATATGTTTGTAACAGGTATAAGAAACCAACCCTGGTTCATTTCATGAGTTTTATTTTAAGGCTTTCTATGATAGGGTTGGGTCTCCAACCTTAATGTGAAGGGGTTTCGGTATATCTACTATTCAGGATTTATAGAAGTTCCAATTGAACTTATGAGGATATATGTATAATTTTTTTGTTTTTACTCTATATAAATTTTCAAATGCTTTGTCCTCCAAAGTTCTGCCATTTCGCAAACCCTCACTCGTTTTGTGCAATTTTTCTTATATATATATAACTCAACTCTATAATTCTTGTGTTAATGAATCTCTAGTTAAATCTTCGATTAAACTGTTTGTGAGAGTTTTCATTATAGTTTTACATTTAAATAAGTAGCCTTTGAGAGTGGAAAGATTTAAGACAATATCTGAGTTTATTGTTTGGGTTGCATGCTCAGTGTTAATATGCCTCCCATTTTTAGAATTACCATGTGTTCAAGAATTTCATAGCTTCTTTCTCTATTTGTTTGTTGAACCTTATTCAATGGGTACTTTAGCCATTAAGCAGCCAAAGAGCATTGAACCCGGCTCTGTTCACGACGGAGCTCAGTTCTAAACCTATAAGCCTAATGACTCTTTACACAAGTTATTAGAGATGTATAAGCAGTTTTTATAGATTTTACAGCATGCATATTATCATCTATTCTTTCCTACCCTTAATACAATCTTATGTAGTTTATTTATGAAATTTCAATTCATTTATATAATTTGTACATTGATAACATGACGGGGTTAAAAAAAATTACTCAGCTATACATAGTACTCTTATTTGAAAATTCCTCTCTATTTTTATTTATCTATGTATGTAAATGTATATGTTTTCTAAGAAACTAGGATTTACATAGATTAGCAGTTTTTTACAACAAGAATATATATACATCTCTTTTCTTAACTTCATGGTGCCACATACCTTTTTATTTCTCTAATAACTAGTTTTTTCCATATTTTGTGGATAAGAAAATACTAGTGTTAAAATCTAGCTTAGCTGATAATATTTTCTAATTCCTTTAATAAATCAGCACATGAAATGAAATACAAATTCATTATCATTTTCTATAGCTTAACCAGAAAGCTCAAATAATTATCTCTCTTTATTTGTTCAACTGATTGTGACACCCTACCATGAGAGAGGTAATCACGTATTCCACTCCCCCTGTGCTCCACACCAGAGTCTAAGGTTGCAGTTATTTCTAGAATTTAGGCCTCAGGGCCTCTATCTAGCCTACACTTCTTTCAGGTTACATAGCTCCACTGGTATTGAGCCAACTCTGGACAACTCTTTCCTTACAACAATATGTTGTTAAGCCTTTTCTTTTTGTTCATGAACAGAACCCCTCCCCCTTCTCAAGATTACCTTTTTATCCTATGGGGGAAGGTAACTGTCAAAAACTTCCTCTTCCTTTTTACTCTGGAATCTCGGAGTTTATTTACCAATTATTTAACCAACTACTGAATGTAATATTTATTCATAAAGTAGAACTCTAGTCCACTAAGGAATAATGATATTCATTAATTTTTTGTTCACTAACAAAAAATCAAATGCATTTTATGACAGTCTTTTAAATATAGCATTTAAACTAGGTGTTACATCTTCCCCCACTAGATGTAAATGTTGTCCTTGATGTTTACTTCATTGTAGCAAAAATTTTAGGATATGCTTCTCATATAGAGTTTTTTTCCTCCAAGGTAGCCTCCTCCAGGCTAAAGTGCTTCCACTCCACTTTAACTTGGGGGATGGCTCGCCTCCGGAGCATTATTTCTCTATGATCGAGAATACGCTAAGGATATACTAGAAATTTTTCATATGGTTCTACTTGCATGCAACATAATTCATGATTAATTTAATTAAGGATTATTATTTTTCTATAATTCATAACATAAACATAACTTACATGTATTCTATGCCATATTATAACATGCTTGGGGTAATGTACATATTGTTTTAGTAATGATACATGAAACACGTTGCACACCAATATGTGGCTAGGAAATGCCAGTCGATAAGGCCCCAACCCTACTCATTCCAAAATTTGGAACGGTCCATAATACCTGGGAGCCAATTTCACACAAATATTCCATATTAAGGTTATGTTATTAGGTTTAATTCTTACCTAGATGTTGTTACCAACTTCGAACTCTTGAAAAAATATTTTTTCGGTTGACATATATATTTTTCCTGTCCTGGACCGCTTTTAAATTCTGTCTGATTTTTCTTACCTCACACTCCATTTCCTCTAGCATGTCTAGTCCAAGCATCAATTTGGTTTCCGAACTGCTCCAGTTTATGGGGGTCCAACATTGTCTCTCGTACAATGCCTCAAAAGGACTCACCTTGAGGGATTCTTGGTATCTATTATTATAGGCGAATTCAACCAGATGTGAATGCTCATGTGGCATCACATACTGGTGTAGCATGTCTTATAATATTTGATTCTTCATTTCATTATGTCCATCTGTTTGAGGATGATAGGTTGTACTATACTGGATATCTGTTCCTAAACTAGCGAATAGTGCTTTCCAGAAATCTAAGCTGTACTTTCCATATCGATATGAGATGATGACTCTCAGAATGCCGTGCAGTCTAAATATTTCCCTCATGAAAATATCAACAATATTTATGGTCTTTTAATTTGAATGGACTGGTATGAAATTAGCTACCTTGTTGAGTCTGTCCACCATTACCATAATTGAATCATTGTGCCTCTTGCTTCTCGGTAGACCTCTGAAGAAATCAAGTGAGATGACTTCTCATTTCCATTCCAGTACAGGAACAGGGTGAAGCAATCCTGCTGGATTTTGGTGCTCCACCTTGAATTTCTAACACTCCGAACATTTGTTCAAGTATTCAACAATGTTTTTACACATTCCAGGCCAGAAATAATCTTTTCTAATTATTTTCAGAATATTTTGATATCATGGATGTCCAACATAGGAACTCTATTGATATTCATCCAAAATTAGCTCCTTCAAGCTCATTTGATTTTAAATACATATATTTCCTTGAAATATGAACATTTGTTTATCAAAAATCCCATAATCTGATTGCTTTCCTTGTTTCCCTTCCTCTCGTGCTTGCTACCACAAGAACTGATACTCAGGGTCGGTCTTTGCTGCCCCCATGATTTTCTCGAGGAACTTAAATTCTTCTTGATTAAAGTAAATTTCATAGATGCAATGTTATTTCCTACTTATATCATCAGCTACATGGTTCTCCTTACCTTTCACATTTTGAATGTTAAAGACGAATTCACTTAGGAACACATTCCATATTTCTTAGCGGGCATCAAATCAGATTGTTTAATTTAGCTAGTCAAGCTACTGTGGTTTGTTCTCAACGCAAACCTTTTCCCCAACAAGTAATCTCTCCAAAATTTAAGGGAATATACTATCGCTTTCAGCTCTAAATTATAAGCAGAGTATCACTACTCATGGTCCTTTAGCTTCCTGGATTCATACGCTATTATCTTGCCTTCTTGTGTCAATACCGCTCCTACTCCTTCCTTACAAGCATCAATGTAGAATTTAAACTCTCTGCTTGGGTCAGCTACTTTCAATAAAGGGGCAGTAGTTAATATTTATTTTAACCATTCAAAACTGGCTTTACATTCCTTAGTGCACTTAAAAATCCGCCCCTTCTGCTGCAAGGAATTAATGGGAAAGGCTGTCTTAGAGAATCCTTCGATGAAGCGCCAGTAGTAACCAGCTAAGCCCATGAAAGAATGTATATCTACTACATTTCTCGAAACTCTCGATTGCATGATTGTGCTTATATTTTCACGGTCTACCAAGATTATTTCAGTAGATATTACATGATCTAAATATTGGATATGTTCTTTTTAAAAATCACATTTGCTAAATTTGGTGTAGAGCTGATGTTCCCGCAACACTTTCAACACTAAGCATGAATGTTCGTTGTGTCCTTCCATACTTTTAGAGTATATTAATATACAATTAATGAATATTAAAACAAATTTATCCAAAAATGAGTGGAAGATGCCATGCATCAGACTCATGAAAGTTGTTAGTGCATTGGTTAATCCAAATGGTAACACCAAAAATTCATCATGTCTGTATCTAGTACGAAAGGTTGTTTTCGATATGTTCTCATCCTTAATCTGTATCTGGTGATACCACAATCTCAGGTGAATTTTTTAAAGTAACATTTCTCCTTTTACTTGATAAAAAAGGTTATCGATTCATAACAATGAATATTTGTTTTTGATAGTCAACTTATTAAGCTGTCTATAATCCATACACATCTCCATCGTACCATATTTATTTTTAACAAACAACATTGGTGCTCCCTAAGGGAACACACTGAGTCGAATATACCCTTTTTCCAATAGCTCTTGCAGTTGCATTTTTAACTCTGTCAGCTCAGTCACGCTCATTTGTATGGTGCTTGCGACAAAGTTGCTGCTTTGGGAATTAACTCTATAGTAAATTCAATATCTTGTTTTCGGGGTAATCCTAGAATATTTTTAGGATAGAATGATGGGACACAATTGAATTGGTTTCTTAATGTTTGTAATTCTTGACAAGAACCATCCTCCACCTTAAAATGGATGATTTTCTCCTTGAAATCTACCAACGACCAATGTCTTTCTAACCAGTCCATTCCCAGGAAAATATAATAGGAGCTCGAGGCTGGAATATTCAGTTCCATAGTTATATGTTGTCTTGTTATTTCTGGGATACAATTTGAAATTTTGGCATTAACCCTTCTCTTTGCTCCCGTAGCCAATTGTACCAACCAGGGATTTTTAAATTTCTCGCTTTGCAATTTACAGTTTTCAATTACCCATGGATTTATATAACTTAGACTAGCACCAGGATCAACCAAAATGGATACAATTTGGGAATATAACTTACCTTCCAGTACTATCATGGTTGGCTAGAAATATGCTTATCGATCTTCTAGTGAAGCATTGATACTTCGTATGTTTCATGCAATATCCCTAGTGTGGATTCCTCCTGCAGATTAGTTGTAACTTCATTTTTTCCACAGTGAGGAAAACTATTAAGTAATGTTCCTCGCCACATCCCCAATATTTTAGTGGTGGTTTCTGGATGTACCGATGGTTTGGCTTGCTAGATGCTTCAGTAGGCTATTCGTTAGCTATCCATTTGAAATTTTGCCGATTTTTCCAAATTGTCTATTTGGTGGGTTCCTTGTGGAATTTTTATAATTTCCTAGTGTGCTACGTTTAAAATTCGAAGTACCTTTATGTCCCTTCTTTGGTGGCCAACTCCTGCTAGCATCTCCTTTCACCTTGGACTGCTGATAGAACATTAATGCTTTCCAGATCACCTCATCTGTAGTCTTTGGATTCACAAATTCGATCTTCTCCTTCATGTGAGTAGGTAGGATACACAAGAATAATTGTACTTTTTCTTTGTCATCCCTCAAATATGGTACGTACCTTAACAAGGAGTTAAATTTAATGATGAACTCCTCCATAGACAATTGACCGAACCTCAAGTCATGCAATTCTTGAGACTTTTCATCATAGAATCACTTAGTTAGATACTTTTCCTTAAAATACTACTATAACTCATCCCAATTCACATTATTATATTAAATTTCCCACACATTTTTCACTTCCGCCCATCATAATGTGGCTTTTTCCCGCAGTTGATAAATAAACAAGTGAGCTTTGAGCATCTTGTTATACTCATAAACTTGAAAATATTTATTCATATTAATTATTTTATGCTTCTACCACTTCCTTTGCCTCTCCATCGAAAGTAGGAGGTTTAATTTTCTGAAATTCACATCCAGCTCCACTTTATGTTTCTTTGTATCCTATTATTCTAAAGAATTTCTAAAGTCTACTTCATTGTACGTTCTGATTTTTTTCTTCACTACGTACTAATTCCTTTTGGATTGTCATTAACTTGCTATTGTTGCTCACTTCCTTCATGGATGTTCCTCTTCGGCCTAGTCTGTGGTGCCCGATGATTAATTTTATCTAAGAGGCTCTTAAGAATACTCTCCTATTCCCACATTGACCTTTCATTTTCACTTCTTACTCGAATCATTTTTTTCTGGATTTGTTGTACAATATCTGGCAATATGTTGGTCTGATGTTGATGTTCTTCTAGTGATATACTAGTTTGCTTGTGTTGATCCATGCTCAGTTGTACCTGAAATTATGGGTTAACCTTTGGATTAGATAAGGGATGAGCTTCCGCTATAGTTCTTCGTGTCTAATTACTAGATCCTCTCCTCATAGAAACTTATCAATAATTTTTGTCATTGTGTACAAAATTAACAAAAATGAGAACACCCATAGTTATTCAAATGGTGCATCTGACCCCAGCGTGTAACCATGCTTTGATACCACTTGTCACAGTCATCATATTATATATCATAAAAAAATATTATTTCACCCTAATTGACACATTATAATATGTATGTGTGTGTGTGTGTGTGTGTTATAGCGCAAGAAAACCATATGAGTATGTTTTCACATATATTATAACCCTATCATTACATTAGTATAATTATTGTCGTTGGGATATTCGGTGTTAACTTCATTACACTAATGTTTACTATACATCATGATGCCATGGATTGTTAATCACCTACACATGTAAAGTACTGAGATGAGATTTCATTTAAGATTGGTTTAACTATTTATAATTTGTACTTAATTTAAGATCCCGTTCATCCGGTAACTTGTTCACCTTTCATCCAGTAAGAATCTTCTCCTACAGAGTGTTTCTTGGTAGATGTGGGTTGCGATTTTCTTATGGGTATTTTTTCTATTTGTCAATCTGATAAAACCTAGATCTAACAGTGGTACGTTTTGCAAGAGGGTTTAGGGTAACCACTGACCCAAGTGTCACATTCATAGCTCATTTTTCTCTGCACTCCTATGGTTCTACTCTGCAATTTTGTTTTCATTTCCCTTTGTTTCTAGCTCCGGCAGTAAGTGTTAATATCTTCCCCCATCGAGAGCATGGGATGATTGCAGTTCTGCTGATAAGCCTGAGTTAAATGTTGGTTGCTCAATTTATTGTTTTCATGTAGCTCTGTGTTGAAAAGCCTTTCAAATAGGGTTTATTTTACAAGTAATGTTTCACATATTCTTCACTATCCTCATCGAGTTCTCTCTGAATTTTGCTGGTATTACCCAGATGACACTTGTTATTCATATTTGCTCATGATTTTTAGAGAGAAGGTAGATGTTTTTTATGCATGAGAGTTTCACTCTTAATTCCATTTGTTGTTCATTAAACATGTTGAGGATGGTAAATCCATGGTGCTCGCAAGAAGTCCAAAGCACCATCTTCCAAGTGCATTCGGAGCTGGAACTCAGGTATCAACATGTTTTTGCTAATTCCATTTCCTCTTAATTACCCTTGATAATCATAGATAAGTAGTCACAGTTCCTCTGTTTGATATTTTCTGCATGCTAGGGTTGGTTGCAGGGGTCCTGGCTGAATAGGAGGACCCCTCGTATTCTTCAATACTTCTCCATGGTGTCTGCCATAGGTAAGATGAACCCATTATTAAATATGATTCTTTCACATATTTATTGACGGTTACTGAGGTTTAAACCCTTTGTTTTAAATGGGTACCAGAAACCAACCCTTTTTCATTTCATGAGTTTTATTTTAAGGCTTTCTTAGAGAGGGTTGGGTCCCGAACCTTAATGTGAAGGGGTTTCAGTGTATGTACTATTGAGGATTTATAATTAATATCATGTTTTGACTTCACAGAAGTTTGAAGTGAACTTATGAGGATATCTATATACGTTTTTTGTTTTTACACTATATAAATTTTTGAAGGGTTTGTCCTCCAATGTTCTGCCATTTCGCGAGCCCTTGCTCGTTTTGTACATGTTTTCTTATAACTCTGATCTACAATTCTCGTGCTTAATTAATATCTAGTTAAAGCTTCGATTCCACTGTTTGAAAGGATATTTTTCATTCTGGTTTTACGTTTAAATAAGTAGCCTTCCATAATGGAAATATTCAAGACAATATCTGAGTCTATAATTTCGGTTCCATTTTATTTGTTAATGCACCTCCCATTTATAGAATTATCATGTGTTCAAGAATATCATAGTGTCTTTCTCTGTTTTTTTGTTGAAGCTTCTTCAATGGGTAGTTTAAGCATTAAGCGCCTAGAAGACATTGAACCCGATCTGTTCACCACAGAGCTCGGTTATAGACCTATAAGCCGAATGAATCTTTACACAAGTTATTTGAGATGTATATGTATATTTTAAAGATTTAACATCATGCATATTACCATCTATTGTTTGCTACCCTCGATACATTCATGTGTAGTTTATTTATGAATTTTCAATGCATTTATTTAATTTGTACATTAATAACATGATGGGGATAAGAACGATTTACTCAGTTAGACATAGTATTCTTATTTGAAGATTCTTCTCTATTTTTATTTTATATATGCATGTAAATGTATCTGTTTCCTGAGAAACTAGGATTTAAATAGATTAGCAGTGTTTTACAGCAAGAGTATCTATACGTCTCTTTTCTTAACTTCATCATTCCATATACTCATTTATTTCTCTAATAACCATATTTTTTCCATCTTTTCTAGGTAAGAAAATATGAGTGTTAAAATCTAGCTTACTAATATTTCTAATTCCTGTAATAACAAATGAAATACAAATTCATTATCATTTTCTATATCTTAACAAGAAATTTCAAATACTTATCTCTATTTTTTCGTTCAACTGATTGTGCAACCCTACCATGAGAGAGGCAGTCACATCCTCTTCTCCCCTCATGCTCTGCACCAGAGTGTAAGGTTGTAGTTATTTCCAGAAGTTAGGCCTTAGGACCTTTGTCTTACCTACACTCCTTCCAAGTTACAAAGCTCCACTGGTATTGATCCAGCTCTAGATAACTCTTTCCTTACAACAATTTGTTGTTAACCCTTTTCTTATCTTCATCAATAGAACCCCTTCCCCTTCTCAGGTTTTCCCTTTTATCCTCTTGGGGAAGGTAACTCTCAAAAACTACCTCTTCCATTTTACTCTATAGTCTTGGAATTTATTTACCAATCGGTTAACAAACTACTGAATGTAATCTTAATTCATAAAGAAGAAGTCAAATAACAAATAATAATTTTCGTTAATCTTTTTTTTCACTAACAAAAAATAAATTTTTTTTTATAATTCTTTTAAACATAACATTTAAAATTAAATTGAGTGCTACACATTAATTTCTCTCTTAAAATTTAGATCATTTAATAAACTATTATTATCCAATAAATTAAAATTTTCAAATTCCATTTTTTATTTATATGAAATTATAATAATGTTATATTTATTAGAAATCCATTATAATATATTTATAACGTCAAAAACAAATAAATTGATTAACCTTTTATTTGCTGAATTTATAACCTTCCTTTTGACCTTGCAATCCAACGTCTCTCTTTTCACCTTTATAATCTTATAGGCTCACTCTTTCTTAATTACTATGTTGTGATGGTCCTTGAGGATAGGTGGAGTCTCCAGCAAAAATGTCAGATTATTCAAACTATATACACAATAACAAGTCAAGAACAACAATTACTAACATATCTTAATGGTTTGTCTTTTCAGTTTTTATTTTTATTTTTATATTTATTTTAATATAATTTTATTTTATTGTTTATCATTTTATTAAAAAAAAAACATTTTATTTTCCAATTAAATAATTTATTTTTTTAATATTTTTTTATTTAATAGATTTATTTATAATTTACAAAATTTAAATCAGTTTTTTTTTTCTTTTTTTTTGTTTAATGATTTTTATAATTTAAATTTTTATTTTTATTTTATAATTTTATCTTTAAATAGAGCTGGTAGGAGAGCACACAAAGGGGCGCATTTTGGGAATTAACACATTTGTCGTAGTGAAAAATTTTCTTCTGGCAACTTCTATACATTTGTTTCCGGCCTACTTAGATTAGGTAGAATTTTTTCGTGAGATGAGTAGTTTTGGAGGGAGGGGTGAGACCCCCTCCTATCGTGAAGTCACCAAAGGGAAGCAATTGAAGCATGGAAGTGTGTAGGCAGGTAACACTAGAAATAGTGAAATTCGAGTCCTAGGGGCCCAATGGCAGGGTTGTATGCATAGTCGTTAGCTTCCCAAAGAAGTTGACAACCCGAAGTTCATTATACCAAAAAATCACCTCGAGGAGTCACACAGCTGCATGAAATACCATCAGATTATTTATATGTTCATGGGAATCCAATGGATCTAGGTCTAGTGGAAGAAACAATGAGACACAGAATTACGTCTTAGGGAAAAAGGATTTATTGCAGTGATTTTCGAAGTGTTGAAGCATAGGAAGATGGTTTTTGAAAACATGATTTACTTCATGAACAATGTTGGTTTGTTTATGAGGTTTTGGGAGGAGTGTTACAACCTAGAGAGGGGAGAGTTCCTGGCAGCCCCAATATGGGTTCGACTGTTTTCTCTTATGGATGACTTCTAGGAACTAGATATCTTGGAAGGAATTGGAAACACAATAGAAAAATTTGTTAAGATTTCAAATATAACCAGTAGTCGCAGGCATGCTTCCTATGCTATAATTTTTGTCTGTAAGAATATTTTAAAGCCTCTTTCTACATCGATAGATCTGGAGTACCAAGTTGATGCTTAGAATAGACCTTTCAACTACGACCACATTCTCTTCAAGTGTTTCCACTGCCACAAGCATGGTCACCTGATTCTAGATTTCCCTCTTACAATAGTTGAGCGAAAAGCATGCAGGGAACTATAAAACAATGGGGGTTTTCAAGAGGTGTCGTACGATCATGTGAAATATGGGACACTGGAGCAAGAAAAAAACCTAGGATAGATATTAGGCATAACCCATCAGCGATAAGAGAAGCAGGAGCCATCCAACACATTAGGGAAGATCTTGGAGGCAACTATCTAGAAGCAGAGGAATAATGATTATGGAGTGGTCATTGAAGAGAATCCCTTCTCCATCCTCTCGCGGGTATAACTCCTGGAGGAAGAGCTAGCACTTGAAGAGGTTGTCCATCGTCAACAATCATTGAAAGCAGAAAACCCGACACAAATGAAGCATAACGAAGATGGGACTCGCACCTAAAGGAGATATTGGTTAATACGATCTCAAATATAGATGCAGAGGATCAACAAGATAACCTATAAATAGATAAGAAAACAATGTTGGAATTTATAAGATCATGGGCTAGGGTAGAAGGTAAATCTATCTTTGCAAAACTACTTCACCATTTATTCATTTATATGACCAATTATACCAATCAATTCCTAATCCAAATGGATGTTCCTTGGGGGAGGGACGTAAAGGTGCATCACGGTTGCAAAAAGCCAAATAGCAAGCCACGAATGACTGTAATCGCAAGGGGAACAAAACTTCATGGGACGTCCTCAAGGCCATAGGTGAGATTCTGATAAACTCTAGAAAAATTAACAAGATAAAGATGTATTTGTTGACTCCCTTATCAGGTAATATAGGAAGATAGTTTCATGAAACATTAGTGGCCTAAATAGTTTCAGGTACACAAATATAATAAAGGAGAAACTAGATATAGTCCTGCTACAGTAAACCAAAGTTAATATCTTGGCACTAAGAACTATTTTGGCTCAGTGTTGGATGGGATGTGAAGTCATGGCCATAGATTATAAAGGTTGTGCAAGAGGTGAGTAGTGATATGGGACCCTCGGGGGTGATCTTTGATTACTAGATGACTACCCCAAGCACCCTGATGGGTTTTTTTCATTTCCTGGGATCCGGGGAAGAATTTTTGTATTAAACAACATGTGGACCCAGAATGGTTGGAAGAAAGGAGGGCTTCCTTGAGGAACTTTAATCCATGAAAAAAAAAATCAAGGAAAAGGGTCGATTATTGGAGGAAAAAATAATTTTATCAAAATCTTGGATGAAAAAAATGTTGTGATACGAAGGTTGCATCTAGCATCAACCAAATTTCAAGATCTCATATATGATCTTTTCCTAGTATACATTGGTACAATAAATGGAGTCTTCACTTAGAACAATAGGTGAAGAGATACCCATCATATTTCAAGTAGGCGAGATTTATTCTTAGTGACTGAAGATATGGTAATTTAGGATGCCTACATTGAATCAGTAATCATCCCAGGCCTATGGTCTAACCATTGACCCATTAGGATTGAAATTGACCTGAAATGATCTCCTAAGAACCAAACTTTGAGGTTCAAAATATTTTGGCTCTAATTCCAAGAATTCCTTCCCAAATTTGAGGAATGGTGGACATAAATCTAGGACCGAGGGTGTAACCAGATGAACATGTTGTAGCTTAAGCTAACATAATTGAAGCTCTACGCAAAAAAATGGAACTAGGAGGAGTTTGGGAAACGTTTCAAGATTAAAAATGACTGGAGTGAACAATGGAGGAATATAATATTTTATAATAAAATATGGGAGGTCAGAGGCTCTAATAGAAGAGTAAATCCATGTACTGACAAATCTTGAATCCTAATGAAAGCAGTTAGAGACATGTTAGAGACAAAAATCTATGTTCGAGTGGATTCACAAGGCCTTAGTTGAACATCAACACCATAACCACATTTTCTCCTCAATCTTGCAACTGGTCTCTCACTTGATGGAGCATGAAGTGTTGAAAATGCAACAAGATGATGGATCTTAGTGAAAAGAAGTCGCCTTCACTAAGTGGGCCCGCAGGCTATTTTTGGCGCAAAGTCTATTTTTAGACTATGCCTATTTTTAGACATATGGATCATGGTCTATGAGTTGCAGGATGCTATTTATGGATGAATGGTCATGTTGGTAAAAATAGATGGACATCTATTTTTAAACATTGGGCGGAATCTATTTTTAGACTGCCAGGCTAAAAATAGAACAGTCGAATATTATTAACCCTTAATAATATTTAGACTATAAACATTATCTTATCCTCTTGGAGCACTTCAGTTTGATGCTTGGATGTGGCACATGCAGTTGACAGAAGGAAATACGCTTTTCCTATGGGTTAGTTGAGCTATTGCATGGTTGACTTCAGTTAGAACTCATGTGGCAGAGTTTGGTGGAGTTGATGAGACAGTTTGTGGAGTTGTGTTCGGTTTAACTTAGTTGAACTAGTTGTATTTAGTCTAACTGATAAATACACTAGTGATGAGTGGTGTGAATTAATTATTAATTAATTCACTAATTATTAACTCATAAATCAACTAAATAATACATCAGTTAAGTGCAATGCATGGACAATTCAGTGGAGACTAGTGTTAGAGGTGGGTGAAAGGGTGAGTGTGACTATTAGTTGTGACTATAGCTCTGCATGAGATTTGCACACACATTGATTGAGATTTCCAATGAGGATTACGCAGTACAAGCTAGTGGGATTCGAACTTGGATCTCATCATTATTCATCTTCGATTGCGCAGTAGAGGCAGGCAGACTTGTGGAGGAGATTTTAAATTGTGACTTGTTCATCTTAGAGCTAGTTTTGTGTGTAGCATGTGAGATAGTGCTGAGAGCTGTGAGGAGCTTTGTGCTATGTCTTGTTACATG
Organism: Pinus albicaulis; assembly: GCA_034641835.2. Classification (NCBI taxonomy): domain Eukaryota; kingdom Viridiplantae; phylum Streptophyta; class Pinopsida; order Pinales; family Pinaceae; genus Pinus; species Pinus albicaulis. The sequence continues at coordinate 1,746,660,502 of CM076575.1, read as the reverse complement.
TTCTCTATCATTATAAAATACAGATAGTTGGGGGTTTTCAGCTATTAGCTTTCCCCATTACATACTGTGTTATATGTGTGCTTGATTATATTTTAATGTGCGCATGCGACTGCTTCTATTTCCGCAAATTGATGATCAATTGTAGAAGAGGTTATGTATTATGCATGAAGCTTAAATAGTGTGTAATCAGGATAATCTCGGTGAATAATTTAGCTATTATTCAATTTTCTACATGAAGAGATAAAAAAAATATTTGTTTAGTTATCATCAACATATATTAACCGAGGATCAATCATACCATTCATAATCCATTGATAGGATCATGCAGCACTTCCCTAAGTTGGTCTCCCAATATCAAAATGTGGTTCTCATGATGGAAATATCCTTTCTGGAGGTCGAGGAAGTGGTCATGGAAATGTATGAAAACAAAACCCCATGCCCATATGGATTTACCGCTGACTTCATTAAGGCTTGCTCGTAATTTGCTAATAAAGAGGTTGTTGATGAATCATGCTACCCAAAGAAGTTTGGGCAATGGTGAATGCCACATTCTTGACCCTAATTCTTAAAGCCAATCACACCAAGGATGCTAGTGGCTTCCAACCCATATATATATATATATATATATATATATATATATATATATATATATATATATATATATATATATATATATATATATATATATATATATATATATATATTTGCAATGTGATCTACAATAGTATCTCCTTTTTCATAGTTCAAAGTCTTAAAACACTCCTGAAACACCTTATAGACCCTAAATATCCAACCTTTGTGGAAGCTCTCGAGATCACAGTTGGCCTAATTACAATGCACGAAGTTCTAAATTCACTCAAGTGGGGGAGAAACATATGCATGATTATAACATTAGATATTTAAAAGGGCTATGATAGACTTAATTTAGACTATTTAGTCAGAGTGTTGGACACTTTTTTGTTTTCCCATGAGTGGGTGGGTTTTATCAGATCTCTTAGAAAAATGTCATTTTCCTCTATTCTCATCAATGGCTCCCCCTTTCGCACCTTCATGGCCTCTGGAGGTCCATGTCAAGGTGATCCTATTTCCCTGTTCCTCTTTATCCTATCGGTAGATTTCCTTGCTCAATATCTTAAATCAACTGTCAACCAAAGAATCCTTAAAGTATCGAGTTATGGAGGTAGAACCTCCCTCTATCGCATCCAAAATTTGTATATGATATTATTTTTTTTGGCACTCCCTCTATTAAAGAGATTACAACCATCAAGAAGATATTAAATAACTTCATGGATGCCTCGGGTATGTTGATGAATGGTGATAAATCAAATATTTATTTTTTCAACACTAACAATTTGGTGCAAAGGCATTTGGCTAGAATTCTTGGATTTCATATTGGAACCCTCCCATTGAAATAACTTGGCATTAGGGAAAATTTTAGAGGCTAATATTCCCAAGTGGGATAATTTTTAATGCATTTTCAAAAAAATCGATTCCTTAATTTCCATTTTTTCTAAAATTTATTCACGTAAATGTTTTAGTATTTTATTGTTTTACCTTAAAAATTGCCAAAATTTTATATAATGACTATATAAAATTATCATAAATTTGAATACTTTTACAAAGAATTTGCCAAACATATAACAAATTTCATATAATGTACTAGTGCGATTCGCAAAAGTTTCTAAACTTTAAAATAAATTTCCATCCTTAAAATTTTCCCTGCTCGATGTCTTTATGGTAGACAACTCATTGAATATCTTTCTTTGGTCGGAAATTAAGGACAATATAATTCAAATATTGTCTAGTTCAGATTTGAGAGCCCTAAATATTCCAATCTAGATTAGCCTCCTTAAAGTAGAGTTGCAGGAGCTTCCTATGTACCAAATGACTATGCTTCGAACTCCAAAAATGGTATATAATAATATCGTGTCAGTATTTCATGATTTCCTCTAGCATAGTTCTCAAGAATCTAGGAAATGGGCACTTATGGCCTGGGACAAGGTAATATTTCCAAAAGGAGGAGAACTTCTTGGTATTATGGATCCATAAATGCTTAGTCATATAATGGGTGCTAAACTCTAGTGGAGGTTGCTTTAGGGTGGATTCGAAATATGGAAGCAACTATGAAAGCAAAAATATAGTCCAAGAAAGGGGAAAGTAGATATGGCGAAGGAAGAGGGGCTGCCAGAGGGATCTTCAATATGGAAGTTAGCTAAGGAATGGAGCTATTTTATTAAAGAGAATATATTATAGGACGTCGGAAACAGACACACGTCATGGTTCTAGGAGAAGTCCTAGAAACATATGCCTAAATTAGTTAAACAAGAGGACGTTCTTAATATCAAATATCTCACTCAGATGGAAGGAGAAAAGGTTGTGTCGGATTACTGGACCTTAAGGAACATAGTTATCAATCAAATAGGTAATTGAACTACCACCTACTTTTTTGAGGTAGCAAGAAAAACACCCGATTTTGGAAAGTATTAATGTAGGATTAATTTTTTCTAGCATGTTTTTGACACTTTAATTTTTTTAATTTTTTTTATGTGGTGCTTTTTATGTTGATTTTGAATAGTGGTGGTGTATCATCACCAACATTTTTTTAGAGGATTTATTTTGACACTGTACATTTTCTAATGTCTTCTTCTTCCCTGAGATGTTTATTTTCAAGCACATTTATGTACTTGTGTTTTAAAAAGAAATAATTTTTTTTTTAAATAAAAATTTGTAATGAAATCTTCATTTTTTCACATAGATAAAAAAATGAAAAATGGGTCAATGTTATAAAGTTTATATTTTCTACATGTTTATGTATTGTTCATTAATATTTCAATGCACATCAAATAATTGTCGCTGAAAAACCAATATTTTCAACCATATAACAAAAGAAATACAAATTTTCAATATAAATAGAATGCAAAAAATACACTTTTAGAGACTTTGTTAAAAAAAACATGTTAAGTAAACTAATTTTTGGGGAAAATATTGACAAAAAAAAAATTAAGAAAATAGAAATTTTATTGAATTTTATGTCAAAAAATAATAGAAATCACATGTTTTTTGGAAAAAATAGGGACTCTTCTCATAAAATATGAAAGTCTAAAAATTACAAGTAAAATTGATTAATAGGTCTCAAAATTGAGCTTTATTTGCAAGCATAACTTAAAGTTAATCAACAATATCAACTAATCCATGTTCAACATCTTCTAGAACAACATTGATGTCTTCTTCCACAACATTTTCTGCTTCATTTTGGTCATTGTCATCATCTAATGGATCTTTCATGTCTGAAAATCTTCCAAAGTGTCCCTTTCCAATCATTCCATATAACGGTGGTTTAGGTTCCTTTTATTTTTTTCCACATGTGATTCATTAAAATCCCCTTTCCTCAAACCAACTTCTTGCTTCACATATGGAAGGAATTCAAGAGCATTAATTCTTTGTTGAATAAATTTGCATTGCACTCGGTCTTTCTCAATGTCAGTGCAATTTCATCCTTTTGGTAGACAACATGATAGTGTTGTACCTAATCATCAAGCACAAAATAAATAAATAAGAAAATTAGTATAAAGACATAAAAAGTTAAAAAAAAATCTTTAAATTCAAATTTGTACAATAAAACTTACCTGAACCTGAGAATAAATCCAAAACCCAATCTCCTTTCTTTGAACATGAATCTATAAGATAGTTAATCAATGCTTGTGATTTTTCATAAATGTTAACTATATCTCCTTTTGCATCTTTAACCTCATATGTTAGTTTTATTACAACTACATCATGAACCAATATTTGACTATGACTCTTCCCATCTACTTGATTTATAAGAATACGCTTATAGATACCCTATTCTGTCCAACATTCAACATGGATGAACTCACAATAATTTATAATAGGCTGATCTTCAGAAGAAACAATATTTGGCTTATGCTTGTAACGTAACATAGTAAAACTTCAATTAAATTGTACATAAATAAAAAAATTTAATAGTAATCAAACATACAATTTGAAAGTCATACCATGTAAGTTGCATCCTTGAGTTTTTTTTTCCCTTGAAGCTTGTTAATAACATTGCAAATGGCGTGTCTGAATTAAATTTCATAAATCGCCAAAGTGGTAATTTTTTCACTTCTTGAAAACCCGTAACCACTTTACTAAAAGCTTGATAAGTATATGGTTCACTATCACATTCAATGTCTAGGAAATTTAAATCATGAGGAATATCTTCAATAACTACGACATATTCCCTGTTATGTATTAGTGATACAATGTCTTCACAATCACCTTGTATTATTTGATATTGGATACTGTCGAGCCCATTCCAAATGTAATGATTAAGATTAGGATCAAGTTCAACATTCATAAGATGCTTCTTCCTCATCTTTTCCAACTCAATTTTTTCAATAAAGATTTTCAAGGTAGCTGGTACTCCATTTCCATCCTTCTTCGACATCTTTAATTATATATATATATATATATAAGTAATAAAATAAAAACAGTTTAAATATGAATAAAATGAATGTATAAATCAACATACATTATTGAATGCAATATAAAAATCTTTAAGTTTTGTTTTAGAACTTGCTTCTCGGTAGTGGCGCACAACATAATTCCAACTGTCTTCATTCAACATTTTAACCATATGTTCTTGTATTTTCATAAAAATCTTGTGATTGAATAAATAAAGTTGAAACTTAAGTATAGTGACATGTATCAAAAGTTCTACCAAAAACATTATGCTTTATTTAAAATAAAATTATAATGAAAGGAAAATAAGAAATAATTCAAGAAACTTACTTTTGAAATTCTGCACACATTTCGTCCATTGATAATTCACCCGACTTCACACGGGCTAGTACTGATTTGACTAGTTTCTCATCCTTCACACCTTGCATTGTTCTCCAAGGTGTGATAGTCATATCCTATGGAAGTTGCTTCATTTCAAGATTTGTCTTACTGTTGGTACATATTATGGGTTTACTCTTTTTAACCTTCTAATTTTTTATGAAAATATTCTCCTACTGCTCAAAAATCTGATCAATCAAATCCCATATCTCCCCAGTTCTAAATGTCAACTGAAAAATGTTATCCATGCTTCTGAATATACTTGAATTCATTTTTCCATCTTTTCTTTGATTTTCTCATCAATTTGATAACATTTTTCCATTAAACATTCCTTCCAAAATGTTAGAGTAACTTGTATCATATCCCCACCACATTTTTCTATGAATTCATTATGAATAAATCTGACCCTTAGTATGAAAATCATTTTCATTTTGTACTCATTATCTGCATTAGATCCCATGCCAATAAATTTGATTATATTTATGTTAAGCCAATGTAAATGATGCATTTCACTGTTTGAAAAATATAGTTATTGGGATATTCCTCAATCAACTGTCTTTTAGTCTCTACCGAATGGTTCCCTCCAACTACATAATACTTATAATCAAAACATTTTGTCCCAATGCATGTTTTTTGGGAACTTGACGTGGATCAACAAGAACCACATAATCCACCACATGCGCATATGCATTGAACTTGAACAATTTTTTTAGATTATGTACATATAGGTGATGGGCCTTGGTAATTTGATATTAAGATTGTCCTTCATATGGCCCATAGAATTGGCTAACATTAAGCTCAAATGATTGGCCACCAATAATTAATTTATTCTTCCTCAACTCATATCGAATGGCATTTTGCTTTGTTTTAATAATTTCATCCTCTCACTCATCACTTGGTGTTATGATTTCTCTACTTCCGTTAGATTTTTCAGATTGTTCTTCACTGCTACTCATGACTTTTACAGGTTGACCAACATTTAATTTCCTCTTCTTATTGGTTAACATATCAGTTCTTTTATAAACAAGCTCTTCATCATCAGGTAAAAGAAAGACATCTTTGGATATTTTTATTTTTTGTGTCCAATTTTATTTCTCCTTTTGCACAAGAGTTCTAATCTCCTCCTAACTAATTCTATCATAATTTTAAGTTTCATGTTTCACATCTTCAAAAGAAACATGTTTAGGTTTACTAGATTGACCATCCTTAGTGACTCTTGGTTGATCCCATCTTTGTGTTATTGCAATGTCACGAGCTATCGATATTTGATTCAATCTCCTTTCCTCTACTTTTTCTGTGTGGAAAGTGTTGATCACAATCATAACATTTGGCTCCATAAAATAAATACCTTCAAACATGTTTGAAAGACTCAGAACAAAATTCTATGAGACAAAATTTAACATGTCAATGATCAATAAGTTACAAAAAAATGAACAATACTTACAATAATGCATCACTGAAATATAAATAAGCACACTGACAATGCTATTTGCAATGTTGCTTGAGATTTCTTTAGAAAATTTAGTACATATTTCATTTGTACCATACTTGACCTTTGATAGACGATATCTAACCTTATCACGTTTATTAGCCTCCCTTGCAAGAACACAAATATTTTTTGTATTTGGGACCATACATATGTCTCGTACTCTGCCAATCACTTCATATGGTTCATTTAAGTCAATCATACCACAAAATAGATAGATATGTATATCAACCTCTGTTTTACTGTCTTCAAGATACCATGAGAAATCAGTGTTATTTATTTCATCGGTGTTCTTCCAATTATGAATAATCTTTCATGAACCTGGTGGGCCACTTGATTGACTTTTATTAGTGTGCGCAACAATCTCCTTATTGCATCTAGCAATATCCATAGTGGATCAATATGCAACTTTATATTTGGGAGTTGTATCCTTAGTGCGTCCAGCTACAACTTTAGAATTGGTAATTGCAGCCCTAGGTGCAGAAGCATTCACAGAAATCCTTTTTGATGCCATTTTCGTGATAAAAAGAAATATATATATTAGTTAATGAGAAAACACATAACTTAGTTAATCATTTTTCTTTTAAGTTTTCCAATATAAATTTAAAATTTATCCAAACATAATTTCTATAAAATAAATTAAAAAAACAACATTTATTTCTAAAACTAAATAAATTGAAAATAAACCAATAAAAATAACTATAGAAATTTTTCATTTAAAAACAAAATATTAAAAATCATATTTAGATATATGTATATATATCTATATAATATTGTTTGAGTACATTTTATAAAAAAAATTAAAATTGGTTTTAAATTGTATAAAACAATTTAAAAAAAATAAAAATTAATTTCAAACTTAAGTTTACGTTTAAGATAAAAAGCAAAAAACACAAAAAAAAATTATTTAGTGTTTCACAAATGTTAAAATAATTTTTTTTTTATACGTTAAAGAGAAAATAATAAAAAAATTAATCTTAATTTTTTGTTTTATTTTTAATTGTTTTGTTTTTTTGTTTTATATTACACAACATTTTTTTTTTATTATTATAATTGTTCTAATTTAAAAAAAAAATAACAAATAAAAATGTATATATTTTTTTGTTTATATCATAAAACAATTATATATTTTTTTTCTCTATTGTTTTTTAATTTTTTAAATTATAAATTGAATAGTTTTAAATTTTATATTAAACAACAATTTTTTTGTCAATATAATTGTTTTAATTTAAAAAAAAATAATAATTATGTGTTAATTTTTTTATATTATAAAACATATCTATTAATTTTAAATTTTTTTTTTTTTTAATATTTTAAATTATAAGGATGAGAGATTACGCGCTTTGCAACCTAGGGTTTCCTAGCGATCCCTACAATGGCACAGTCTGCATACTCTCTGCCACGGTATTCCGTTCGTCTTACTACCCACGACAGTAGACTGTCGATATTGAAAGCTCTACAATGGCTGACCCTCAGGGGGGGCAGCAAAGACTTCCCCCTCCACCGAGAAAGTGCATCAAGCGCAAAACTTGACAAGGTCTTCCGGTCCAGAACAAGGAATCACTGATACAAGAGGCTCACCTATGCAAGAAACGAAAAATGCTCGCACTGATCAGTCAGACAAGCGCAGTGAAGGACAAGAGAGTGGGATTGGGCAAAAGGAGGTGCCCAAGGTTACATCAGCGACATGCAAACCCATAGCAGCTGAAAGACCCAAGATAGAACTTCCTAGCCACAGAATCAATGGAAAAATCCAGTACATGAGGGATCATGCTCTCATTGGCAAATTTATTGGATACTGACCAACTAAAAAAGCTCTGCAAGCATGGATCTCAGCTAAATGGAAACCCAAGGGGCATGTTACCCTGCAGCTAGGACCAAAGGGGTTTTTCACGACGATATTCATTTGCCTTGAAGATCGAAACACGGTCATGGATGAAGGCCCTTATTTATTCAACTCCGCCGGTCTATATTTAAGGGAGTGGGTTGAGAGATTTAACCCTGACAAGGAGGATTTTAGTTGGGCATCAGTTTGGATCCAGATATACTCGCTCCCACTGGAATACTGGGATGAAGAATCGTTGAGAGACATTGGCAAGGGATTGGGCGAATTCATTAAAATAGCTGAAGAAACGAAGCTGCGCAGATACACCTCCTATGCCCGTATTTTCATTTTCATGCACCTGGACAAGCCCCTTCCAGATTCGGTAAGTCTCTACCATGATGACTATGAATGGATTCAACCCTTAGATTTTGAACATGTTCCCTTTCCCTGTCGCAAGTGTCATTCCCTTGGTCATCTATTTTGGGACTGCCCTCTAAATTTTAAACCCCAAACCCCTGATCCCTTAGATAAACCAACCCAAGATGGCTTTACCAAGGTAGCTAATAAAAAAAGAGCGCATAAAAAACCTTCCTCTGGGAAAAAACCCCTTCAGGACGTCGCCTCTATACCCTCCACAAGCAACAGCTTTGAGATTATTGCAAAAAACTCGGAAGACTCTCCTCTGAACACTTCGCCAATCCCTCTGTTGACCCTTTCGACCTCTCCCCCCCCTCGGTCGGGCTCTTCTCCCAAGTCCTCATCCCTAAATGGCAACTCTGGGATTCCTAAAGAGATTCGGAAGGATCCAGATTGGAAGCCTAATGGTATGGATGTTGATTTCATCCCCATTCAACCACTGCAATCCACATGCACCTCAGCATAAAGCAGTCAAACACACTATATGGAAGAAGAACCGGAAAGCATTGATTTGGGAGGTCTTGACATATTTGAACTAGAACAAGCATGCAGAAGGAAAGACTGTGACAAGATTCAAGAGCATCAACTCAACACCCTGGAAGTCATCATCTCCAGGGCTTACCAACAACAACAACTGGGCATACAACCAGGCATTCAATGGGATGGTAGCTTCTTCCCTAAAGACTCCAAAAAACGGGGAAGAAAGACAGATCTTCAAAGAACCATCACAATAGGGAAAAGCCCGGTGGACTCAGGCAGATATGCTAAGTTGACAAAGTACTATAAGCCCACCACTAATAGTGAATCATGAAGCTCATTTCATGGAATTTAAGAGGGCTAAATAGCCCCAAAAAACTCAGAATGATAAAAAACATGATAAAGCAGGAGCAGACCCAGATCTTCTTTATGCAGGAAACGAAATGTACCAGCAACACTCTTGGTCAAATCCTCTCTAGAGCATGGCCAGGTTGTCACTCAGTTGCAGTAGACGCTTTAGGAGCCTCTGGGGGACTGACAATCGCCTGGAACACGCAAGCTATAACGCTCTCAGACTTTCATGCTTCCCATCATATCATTCAGACTAATTTTCATATCATCGGCACCAACATGCATGGACATCTCAGCAATTTCTACTTCCCTCAGGAAGCAGGTAACAAAATTGCTCTTCTTGACACAATAGAACTGCTCAACCTCAACAGACTCCATCCTGTCTGGATCATTGGAGGAGACTTCAACATGATTACCAAGCCGAAGGAAAAGAAAGGAGGTCGAGCCAAACTGGATCAGGAGAACAACCACTTTAAAGATTTTATCCAAAACAATTTGTTAATTGATCTGCAATTTTCCAATGGAATTCACACCTGGAGCAATCGCAGGGCAGGCCGGCAAGACATTGCTTCCAAACTGGACAGATTCCTCATCTCAGACAATGCAACACATCTTGGAGGCGATATCTCAACATCCATTCTTCCATTTTCAGGCTCAGACCATTGGTCGATCTCACTCCAATGGCAAAGGCCAGGCAACTCCACCAGGCATCCCTTCCGCTTTGAAGCTTTTTGGCTCACCCATCCCGCTTTCAACGACCTCATCAGATCCACCTAGACTACCTCCATCTTTCCAGAGGGATCCAAAATGTATCAGTTTCAATAGAAACTGAAATTCCTGAAATCCCAAATAAAGCGCTGGAATCAAGAGACTTTTGGAAACATCTTCCAGGCTCAGGAAGATTTAAACAAAGAGATGAGGGAACTATAGCAATATATAATTGCAGAGGGCTAGAAGTAAGGGACTTTGGAAAAAGAAAAGCACATTCATAATCAATTGGAGAAGCGTAGAAAGCAGGAAGAAATTCTTTGGAAGCAAAAATCTTGTATCAGATGGCTGAAAGAGGGCGAAAGGAACACCAAATTCTTCCATAGAATTACAATACAGATAAGAATGCACAACACCATCTCTTTTATACAAACGCGAGAGGGAGAACGAGTGGAAAGCCATGCTGAGATCGAACAGGAGTTTATCAATCACTTCAAAGAGGTCCATCAAGATTCCCAAATTGATAGAAGGCCTGCAATTGAAAATATCACCCAAAATGTGCCGAAGTTAATCACAGAAGAACACAACCAACTTCTTCTCTGACCAGTATTGCCTCACGAGGTGGATCTGGCTATGCACCAACTCAAGGAGGGCAAAGCCCCAGGCTCGGATGGTTTCACCACTACCTTCTTCCACTCTTTTTGGGATCTCATCAAAGAAGAGGTGTGGCAAGTGGTGGAGGAATCACGCACTCTTCATTGGCTCCTGCCATCTTTGAACTCAACCTTCGTAGCCCTAATCCCTAAAGAATAAAACACCAGTAGTCCGGATAAATTCTGTCCCATTGCACTATGAAATGTTATTTATAAGGTGATATCCAAAGTCATAGCTAAGAAATTGAAGCCGCCGCTGCCCTTGCTCATATCACCGGAAAAATCTGGATACATGGAAGGATGAAAGATATTAGATGGCATTATCCTCACTCATGAAATCATACACTCACTCAAGCACTCCAAACAGGTAGGTATGCTTCTCAAGATTGACCTCTCCAAAGCTTTTGATAAGTTAAGCTGGCTCTATATCCAAAAAATGCTAACAGCCTTTGGTTTCTCCCCAATGTGGACTCGATGGATTCTAAGCTTAATTTCCTCTACTTTTTTATCGATCCTCTTAAATGGAGTTCCCTCACGACCTTTCAAACCCTCCAGAGGTATTTGACAAGGAGATCCTCTCTCCCCTTTCCTTTTTTTTCTAATGGCGGAAGGTCTGGGGCGCCATATCAAACATGCCCTCCTCTCCTAGCATCTCAAGGGTCTGTTTTTTCACAATTCTCCAGCTATTACTCATCAAAAAAATTTCGATGACAACATGTTTTTTGTGTACCCCTATGTTCAGGAAGCCTCCATCTTCAAATCCATTCTGAAGGATTTCTCAGATGCCTCAGGGATGAGTATAAACTCAGCCAAATCGCAGATTTTTTTTTTCACACCCCCCCTATTACTCAACATACCATTGCTCACCTTGTGAGCTTTTACTTAGCCTCCTTACCCTCCAATTACCTCGGTGCTCCTTTAATTGACTCTACCATTAAGCACACATCTTGGCGTATGCTCCTGGAGAAGCTAGAATCTCGTCTCACCCTTTGGACTCATCAAACTCTGAACATAGCTAGCAGATCAATGCTAATCAAAGCTGTGCTTCAGGCGATGCCTCTCTATCTTTTCTCTATCTTGGCAGCACCTAAATGGGTCCTGAAAAAAAAAAATCTCTCCAATGCAATTTTCTTGGGGTGCAACAGGCACAAACCGCAAATGGGCATTGGAAAAATGGTCGACGGCATGCCAACCAAAATAAAAAGGGGGCATAGGTCTGAGAGATCCCCAACATAGCAATGCAATAATGGGCGCAAAAATTGGGTGGAAATGACTCTCTTCTCCCAACAAACCTTGGGCCGCCCTCTGGACTGCTAATTACGCTAATCACAGACCAACGGAAGATCTAATTAGATTCACTCCCACTGAAAAGGGGTCACTAATATGGAACATTTCTAGACAACACTTTTCGATCATCCAACAACACAGCTTTTGGGAAATAAGGAACGGCAGCACTGCAAGGTTCTGGACTGATTCCTGGCATCAATTACCAAAGCTCAACAGCATATTTAATCTACCGCGCAGCCAAGAGTGGGAGGAGCAACAACTGGAATCCGTACGGCAACAATGGACTCCGGAGACAGTACAGGGATACAGACAATGGAAGCAGATCGACAGAATGATCAGGAATGCAAACAACCAGACTAAGGAAGACATGGAGCGTGAGCTCCAGAATAGGCATATTAGATCCTCCGAAGGCAGGGACATCCTAAGATGGGGATATACCCCAAAAGGATCCTTCTCCACCAAAGAGGCTTACAAAATAATATGCAACGATCCAATGCCCTTGGATCTTATATGGAGCAGAATCTGGTCACCGGGTACCTGGCCCAAAGTCTCTTTTTTCGTCTGGCTTATGGGGCACCGGAAAATCCTTACTTGGGATAATCTTTGGAAACGAAACTTTCATGGGCCCTCCATTTGTCCCAATTGCAACTCTCAGGAGGAAACTCTCCAACACCTCTTGAACTCTTTCCCTCTTGCCAACCAATTGTGGGAGAAGGCCAGCTTTCGTTGTCAAAAGAAATGCAGAGTGTCCGATGATATAATCAACTCCATTCGACATTGGCACCAGAACCCTTATAAAAGCGAACTACTCAACCAATTATGGAGATTGATTCCTGGTCTTCTCCTTTGGACTATTTGGAAAGAAAGGAACAAGCTCATTTTCAAAGATCAAAGCACTCCTTTAGACATCATTTGGGGCAACCTTTGTCTTAACCTCAAAGAGACCTTGGCTCTTCAAAATTGGCACCTGGAAGATTTCCCCACTCTTGCAAATGAGAAAGCCATCTGGGAAAATTGGAACATACAACTTCCACAAGGCACGCACAATCACAAACCTTCAAAAGGCCATAACATTGGAAAGCTCTCTTGGACCCCCCCTCCAAAATTCTCTTTCAAACTCAATTTTGATGGAGCTTCGAGGGGAAACCCTGGCAAAGTAGGATTTGGCGGCATATTTAGAGATCATGAGGGTTTGCATTTTCTATTCTTCTTCGGAAATATTGGTTGGGACACAAACAATTCGGCAGAATTGGAGGGCCTATGGCAAGGTCTTCTCCTAGCCCAGCGACATGGCTTCCAACCTCTAGAGGTCGAAGGTGACTCCCGAATCCTCACCAACATGGGAAATCATCTCCTCAATGGGACTCATGCGTACAAAATTGATAACAGTTGGATACTCGAAGCCAGATTAGAAGCAATTGAGCAATGGCTCCATACCAATCAGGCCATCGTATTCCAACACATTAGATGGGAAGGCAACTAGGTTGTTGATCTTCTTGCCAATGTGGGGGTGGATAATGGGCACACTCTTCTCTCCGGAGCTCTTGACATAATTCAGAACAATGATCAACAACAAAAGTGAAAAGCACTTATCCAAAGGGATGCAACTCTCCTGGATGCGGGTGTATAGCCAGCAGATTAACTCGATGGGACAGGGGTGCAGCGAGGTGGGACGACACCTGCCCACCCACGACATGGCGAATATTTGGCCATTGTTAGGTGGATCTTGGCATTTACGTTTTGTAGATCTCCTCAGCATTTTTTCAATGGGTTCTGGTTTTCATTTCATGCCCACTGCGTTTATTGCTTCCTTCACATGCTTATGTATTCTGGAGACTTTGGCTCTCATCAATGCCTCTGTTATGATGGGAGACTCTCGATGCATGAGCGGGAAGGATAAATGGTAGGGAAGAGATGGACCTTTTGTGGATTTGCCTCAGTCGCACCGCGCCCACTTCCTTCTGGTCTCTGGTCTCATTTTGGCTTTCAATCTGTATTTTTTCGGCTCTACCAATCCTAGTTTCTCTCGCTGCCTGGAGGGGGAAGTTCTTTTGGAGCTCCGCTCTGGTCCTACAGCGAATCCGCCTCCTTTGGACCCTGGGCACCTCTCTCGGGCCTCTGGCTTCATTTCTATTTGTTATTTCCCTGCCATTGCTGCTGTCTGGTCCCATTTTGGCTCCCCTATGCCTCTTCTGCGCCACAGAATGTGGAGTCGCAGATGCGGCACCAGGGGTCGACCTTCGAGCGCGTAATCTAGCCCTTCTTCTGTCTCACCTTCTCTTTCCAGCGGACTGTTGGCTGGCCACTACCCCCATACCCGCAATGGGAGAGGGAATCTCCTTGATTCTCGCCATAGCTCGGGCTCCCCTACTCCACGTCCTCCGGCTACCTCACTTCCCCCCACCACTGGCTCCGCACGCTTCACCTTCAACAGCACTCTACTTCGTCCAAGAATTACTGCTCTCTTCACAGTGGTCTTCCATGAGGAAGCCCAGTTGGGGGAGGCTAGCGGTCATTTGGCGGGTCTTGGTGTGGACTTTGCCCAGACTTCGAACATCCACATGCAGGCTGGTGGCACGGCGATGCTAGTTTCAGATGATCATGCTCGTAGCGCTCCTGATGTTGTGATGGCTCCTGCTGATCCAGGTCCCTCAATTTCTGAAGATGCTCTTGCCAGGGATTTGCTTGCTTCAAGTTGGTGTCGTATTGTTGAAGAACCTCCAAAGGACTAGTCTGTTTACTGTGATGTTTTTTTCTTTCCCTGCAACCCATACAATTGGGCTTGTCACTGTGCAAACTGTTATGTGGAATTTTGGCTTATTTTTTTACTCTTTTGGTTCCAAGCAAACTTGACATCTTCAAGAAGATCACATCTTATGCCCCTGCGTGGGTTTTGGCATTTTTCTTCAGACTGGTTTCCCTGTCAATGGGTAGTCTCCTTATGTGTTTTCCATGATAATTCTGCCTTCTTCCAGGGCAGTAATTTTGAGTACGGTCATGATGTAATTTTACTCCTTTGTTAATAGATCAATCTTATTTAGAAAAAAAAATATTTTAAATTATAAAAACAAGAGTTTTAATATATATATATATATATATATATATATATATATATATATATATATATATATATATATATATATATTTTTAATTAATACAATTATAATTAAAAAAAATTGTTGTTTAGTAAAAAATTTGAAACTATTCAATTTATAATTTAAAAAATTTAAAAACAATTAAAAAAAAACATATAACTGTTTTATAATATAAAAAAATATATAAATAATTTGTTTTTTTTGTTTCGTTTTTTAATTTAAAACAATTATGATAAAAATTGTTCTTTAATATAAATAGAATACTATAAAATCTAAAATGAAAAAAAAAATGAAAATAAAATAAAGAAAAACAATAAAATAAAATATTTAAAGTATATTTTTTTAAAATCTAAACCAAAAAAAAATAAAAAAATTATAAATTTAAATTAACAATAAGATTTAAAATCAAAAAAATAATAAAACAAAATATAAAATAAAAAAACTTTTCAGTTAAAAAAAAAAAAAAATAATTTAAATAATGAAACTAAAAATATATTTATAATAAAAAAACAAAGAGTTTTAATATAAATAAAACTATATATTGTCCTTTAAATAAACAAAAGATATAAATTTTGGTCCTAAAAACCCTAAAAAAATGTGTTTTTTTCCCCCTTTTTTTCTCTAAGAAAATATAAAAAAGTTATGGTTTTCGAACAAAAAAACAATAAAAAAATAGTTTTTGAAGAGAAAAACCATAGAAAAAATAGATTCTGCCGAAAATCGTCTTTAAATGGATAGAATAGATGGAAAACTTACCTTTGAAATGCGAAAAAAATCCTGTTACCAATCCAAACACAATGCCTCTACAAAATTACCAATGCCAACACAACGCCTCCATAAAGTTACCAATGGCAACGCAACACCTCCAGAAAATTGCTCCAACAAAAACGAGAAGACTTGATGTGATGTGATGAATAGAAACAATGATTCTTATTATATAGCAAATATTTTGTGATTGGTTTATTGTTTAACGTATGTGGGATTAAAATTTAAAATTTAAAATATTAACATGGACTTAAATATAGTTAATATTATAGTTAAAATTGTTAATATAGGCATGTAGTTATTATAGTTAATATTTTTGCTAATATTTTCATATACTCAATGTTAAATCATTCAAATATAATATGGGATTAAAATTTAAAATTAATAATATTTACATGTAGTTAATTATAGTTAATATTATAGTTAAATTAGTTAATATTTGCATGTACGTATTATAGTTAATATTTACATGTAGTCAATGTTAAATCATTCAAATAAGAAAATTATTTTAGTTTGGCACACATGCATGAAAGGAATTTTTGTGGATATTTTGAATAGAAAGTATGGTGAAATATTTGAAGACCAACTATTTATTAAGAAATTTTGAGATATATTTTAGACGAATATAATGTAGGTTTAAAATTTAAAATTTAAAATATTTACATGTAGTTAATTATACTTAAAATAGTTAATATTTGCATGTAGTTATTATAGTTAATATTTACATGTAGTCAATGTTAAATCATTAAAATAACAACATTATTTTAGTTTGGAAGGCATGCATGATAGGAATATTTTGTGGATATTTTAAATAGAAATATCAGTAAAATATTTCAACAGAAACAATTTATTAAAATAATTTTAAATACATTTTAGACAAATATTTTGTACGGAATATTTGAAACGAATATTTTGGAGGGAATGTTTTTCGCGAAAAATTTTTGGGGGGAAATTTGCAGGGAAATTTTCAGTCTTTACGCTATATATTATAATTGGGAGAGGCATTTGTATCATTCAACATATTCTTGTTGAAAGCCATGGGTTCTTCTGATAACGATTTTTTTTTGTTTACAACATCAACTTCTTCGTCATGTAAACTCTATTGAGATTGATGAAAATAGCAGGAGTTTGTTCACCATGAATAGAGAGTCGAAAATTCAACTTGGTCGTAATCCTAAGGATGATGAGGACATAATTGATGAGGCACAACAAAAAGAAATTTATGTAAATCAAGAGTCACTTATTCCACTTACTCTAAATCCTAAGGATTATGAAGGCACCACTAATGAAGGGGGAAATTAAGAATATCCACTTCATTCTAATCCTAAGGATTATGTGAGAACCATAGATGAAGAGGGGAATAAAGAATTTGCAAAGTCAAAATATCCAATTCGTCCTAATCCTGAGAATTATGCCAGCACCACTAATGAAGAGAGGAATGAAGAATTTCCAGAGTGAAAATATGCACTTCGTCCTAATCCTATGGATTATGCTAGCACCATTGATGAAGAGGGGAATAAAAAATTTGCAGTGTCAAAATATCCACTCCGTCCTAATCCTAAGGATTATGCGAGCACCACTGATGAAGAGGGGGATGAAAAAATTCCAGAATAAAAATATCCACTTCGTCCTAATCCTAAGGATTATGCGAGCACCACAGATGAAGAGGGGAATGAATAATTTGTAAATTAAAAATATCCACTTCATCGTAATCCTAAGGATTATGCCATCACCACTCATGAAGAGGGGAATGTAGAGTTTGCAGCGTCAAAATATCCACTTCGTCCTAATCCTAAGGATTATGCTAACAACACTGATGAAGAGGGGGATGAGTTTCCAGAGTCAAAATTTTCACTTCATCCTAATCGTAATGATTATAAGAGCACCACTAATGAAGGTGGGGATGAATAATTTCCAATAAATATAGATTCAAGGCATCCACTTGTTCCTAATCCCAAGGACTATGAGAGCACCAATGAGGAAGGGGAGGGAAAGGATGAAGAAATTATAGTGAATACAGATTTGAAGCTTCCACTTAGGCCTAGTCCCAAGGACTATGAGATCACTATTGAGGAAGGGGAGGATGAAGAGTTTCTTGCAAATGATAATTTTAGAGGCACAAATCAAAATAACGCATTTTATCTAAGTGATCGTTTCAAAGACACTCATGGTGATGAAGAATTGAATCCTCCCAACTGTGAAGAATCTGAAAGCATGGATCAAGATGGTGAAGGATTTGGTTTGAGTCAGGGTTAGAAAAGCATGGATGATTTTTGTGAAATGTTTTCTTCAAGTGAGGATGGTAATGAAAATTTTCCAGGGAACGATGTTGAAGAATTTCTTAGCTATGTTTAGAATGATCATAATGGGGATAATATTCCTCCTAATGGTGATGAAACTTATTTTACAAAGGATGATGGAATGATGATGTTGTTGCAAGAAAAATATTGTAACTAGGAGTAGGAGTAGACCTTTTCATACCAATCCAAAACATTTCAGCTATACAAGGGTGAGGACAACATATCTCACAAAAAGAATTTATGTCTTTCAATTGATTTCAAGTGAATGTTGTCGAAGGGATTGCTTGAAACATATGGATTTCAACTTTCCTTTGGAGAAAAGGAAAACATATATGTCAATGAATAAAAGCATTCAAAATTCATATTTAGTGGATTTCATGCAATCTACACTAGCATGTTATGATTATCCTATTGGGAATGTATTTCTCTATAGAACGGCTTTCAAAATGTTGCATTCAATTGCTAATTTTCGTTTGTCAAGAATCCAAGAAAAACTAGAAAAGGATCCCACATATTATTCAGAAATACGTTATAAACAGGAGGTTGGGCCATTAGCAAATACTGCTATGTCATGGATAAAAGACTTGTTTTCAAAGAATGGAGAACGTCTGCCAAATAAAGACACAATACATATTCGAGGTAATTTCTCGAGACAATAAATATTCAGCTTATACAGAGATTATGCAGAAGCTACTGAAGGAGTTGGTAATTTTATTACATATTCTTATTTTACAAGGGTATGGAAATAAAAATTCAACAATGTTCGTATTCCTAAGAAGACAAGTATGCGGGTTTGTATCACATTAGCTTCTCTTCAAGAAAAAAGAGATAAATGTCAAGGGCCAGAAAGAGGTATGCCTTCAAAACATTTTTTTTTTTTTAATTGGATAGTTATCAACTATGAAAATCTATTTATTCATATGTTTCTTTTTCTTTATGTACAGATTCAGTTGTCAAAGAAATTCAAGAGCATCACAATCAACAAACAAGTGAAAGGAAAAAGTTATATAAACATCGACAGAAGCCCAAATAAATATCTGTGTTTGATAATTGATGGTATGGACCAAAAGAAAACACTTCCACATTTTTTCCGCACACCAAAAAAATTATAGGAGGAAAATTTCATTCAGTTTCGCTTGGTTGGTTGTATAGTATTTAATGAGAAGATGTTTCCCAGAGTTTTCTTCACAACTCCAAATATCCATATGATGCAAATCTTACCATAACTATAATCCATGATGTGGTTACTCATTGGTCTAGTATTCTTCCTGAAGTGTTGTATGTACAATTAGACAACACAAGCCATGACAAAAAAAATCAAGTTCTTTTTCGGTATCTAAACAATCTCGTTGAATTGGGAATTTTTAAAAAGATAAAGGTTGGTTTCCTTCTTATTGGACATACTCATGATCATATTAATCAAATGTTCAGTAGTTTTCCAGTAACATTGAAGAGGAAAGGTGTTGGGAGCCTGCCATCATTAATTGAATGTATATTAAGAAATCGTACATTCCAGAGCCTATTTTTCATGTGTTGGAAGAAACTATTGGCATACGAAGGTTTATTTTGCGATCACGTCGTGAGGAAAATGCATTGAAAAACTTAATGGCATTAGATTCCAGCATCAATTTCGTATCAAAAAAATTGATGGGTTAACACTTATATGGGGCAAGAAGTATTCAACTGTTGCATAATGGGGGCCATCACCATGTTTAACATTTTTGAAGTTCATTCCAAAGCGTCCAATATTTTCATCAAATATATTGTTATTATAGTCAGTTGTTGAACTCCATAATGCACGAAGGCATAAGAAAGACATAAATTATTCTGAATGTCTGGAGGAAATTAAAAAATGTATTAGAGATACATATGAGTACTTCGATGTTTCTGATTCAGTTTGGTAGGAGTCTTTTTTTAGTAATCAAAGTGATATGATTTCAAGATCAATAAATGAGGATACACTTTTGAAGATTCCATTTTTTGGCCACAAAATATGCCAAATGAACATGAGGAAACACACATTGTTGAACAAAAATAGTCTCAAGCTATTATTAATTATCCACAGGTAGAGGAAAGATAAATCTCTAATGGTTCTAGAAGATCACATGCACAACATGAAGCCATGGAAGACCTTTACAGGGGTTCTGTGAAGGATGTCAAGGAGGGTTGCATGATAGTAGTGTTAGCAAATGAAGATCCACTTGGCTATCAATTATAGATTACCAAGGTTATAAAGGTCATTAATGAAAATGAAGATATTACAGTTTTTGATGTACATTGGTATGCCACAAGTACCTACCCTTTCAATGGTGTGTACAAGGCAGAGATGGTAGTTGAAAAAAAGTTGGTAGAAAAATAAAAATAAAGGACAAAAATATAAATCGTCGCCGCACAGATGTCTTAAAATTGGAGGATGTTGACATACTTGTGTATGACTTCAATTTGACAAAGAAAGGAACTCTTTGGTTGCAAACCATAAATATTTTGAAGAAATTGCTACCAGAACAGTTGCTGCTGAGATGGAACTCTGTAGAATCTAGTCCTATATCTACAAGACTTTTGAACTCTGAAATAGTGGGCATGCATGTTGACTCAGATGGAGCACTAGTTGATGAAAGAGAAGAATATGGATCATCGTCATTTGCATCAATTCATTCATCTCAAGATGTAGGTTCTAATGGTGTGCGAGAACCTATGGTTGATTTTGAATAATTGTCTATGACACTTTCATGTAATTGATGTTTGCATGGTAAGTTGAAATAAATATTTTTACTTCCATTTGATTTTTCATGAAGTTAAGAGGCATTTCTATTTTTGTTGGATTATATGTTTTAATTATGAAGAATTCATATCTTTAGAATATCCATAGTGCAACAATGAATTGCAAAAATAATTTATGTTATATTCCATTTACCAATGTTGATACTTTGATTAGAAGTAAAAAATAAGATAGAAATTAATGTTGAATTTTTAGATTATGTAGTGATATTGCCATATTATGTATTGTTACCATTTGGTATAAGATACTTTTGAAAATTATAAAAATTATATGCCTCATTGAAAGGAGACACTTTGTTTTGATCCTTAATTTTTAGGTTTTGGTTGCAATTAGATTTAGATTTTTCTTAGGCTAAGATTTGAAAAGAGATATATTTTTATCCTTTAAAATCAAAATTACTCTTGGAGTAATAAATATTTCATTTACTAGTTCATATTTTAAAATTGTTTAAGTCATATAATTTCTCCATAATTTCATGGTTCAAGTATGTTGAATACTTAAGATTTAAAAACTTGAGATTTATAACCTGTAATTAAGGTTTTTATGCGCTATGAAATTTTATCTTTAATGTTATGGTCGAAAACCATTACAATTTTAGGGTTGTTTAGAGTCAAGATATTTTATCTTTAACAAAATGGATGAAAATTGTTCGAAATGGTAAGGCCTTCAGACATGATTTTGTTTATCTTTAACATCATGTATCAATTTTTTTAGAATTTTACGATTTTTCAATGTCCTAATATGGTGTCTTTAATTCCATTGTTACAGTGTGTCAAAAGTGTGAGACAATGTTTTTTTTTGTTATTCCAGCATCAACTCGTTTTGCTTTGAGGGTGTTTTTTCCATCCTTTTTTCAAGAAACAATTTCGTTTTTAGCATAATTTTATAAAATGTTGAAGTTTGACCTTGAAAAAAAACCAATTGCGTTCTGGAATACATACTTTTTTGGGGGGGGCTTTTTTGCATGTTTTTTGAGTCTTTTTGGGATAGAGTTCCCATTTTGAGGTAATAGTTCCCATTTGATTGGTAATTATGTTAAGGAAAAATCAAGACCAGAGGATATATTTTTAACATGATACATCGTTGAATCTTAAAGTAAATCCCATAGATTGGCATAAGCTATGGGACACCCTAAAGGAAGGAAATATGTTGGCAATGATGTGTGTTTCATTGTTGCAGATGTGTGGTTGGTTGTCATTGATGTGAAACTCATCGCATGGGTTGAAGGTGTGTTATATATGCATGTGTATAGGTGGTTGTAGGTGGCTTTTGTATGATTGAGGTTTAGATGGTATTTGACATGTCTACTAGCCTGGAGTAGCTTGGAGATGTGATGGATGGTTCTTGGCATGTCTACTACCTTGGACAAGCTCGGAGATGGTGATGATCTCCTTGATCATGTTGTTGCATATATATGTTAGTGGTTTCTAAAGGATTTATAGTTGAGGAGCCTTCTTGATTCATATCCATGTCCCGGATTAGGTCTCTCATGTTGTTGATGCTATACTTTGGGCTTGGAGAGGATCTACATGTGTCAGTAGATGCTTGAGAGAAAAAAAATTCCTATCTGATAGGTGTTAGCATACTGTAAAGGAATCCAAGTCTTCCAGTTTATGGGTGTAATATAATCCATGTAAAAAAAATTTAGCAGATTAATAAAATAATTCATCGACACAAGAACAATAAGGTGGCTTTCTCTCGAGAAGGTTTCCACCAGAAATAATTTTGTCCTTATGTGTGCATGCTTATGTTGCTGTTTCTCATGTTTATTACTTTATGAGTTACTCTTGCTTCCATATTTAATGAGATAATATAGTCAATGTTTACTGTGGTTGTTTTATATGGTGATAAAAAATATTTCGAATTCATATAAATTCCATCACTACTTATTCACCCACCCTGCCTCCCCTCAGTATTGATCTAGTTTCCAAAATTTGGTATCAAAGTCAATTTTATTCAACAAAGCTTGGTCACTTGGAGACTAGATCATGGATCATGGATAGAAACAAGAAGATTAATTTACAAAATATAAATAACATGAAGAAGGAAGAGAATCATTCCATTGCAAATGACACTAAAAATTATGAAATTTCAGCCAATTTAACAGTTGTGACGCGAGGTGATATGTTGAAAGATTTTTTTAATTATAATTTTGATTGTTCTTTTGAGTTTGATACTGATTATGAGAAAGATATTTCTCTCATTAAGGATGTATAAATCAGCAATGGTTGTAATCAATGAATTAGTTGTTGAAGTAGAAAAACTAACCACTGCATGTAAATACCAAAAAAGAATTTTATATATTTCTGATGAGAAATAAAATGGGCTAAGAGAAGAAATCAATGGATTTAAAATTCAACTTGAGGGTGCAAAGAAGATTGAGGAAGAAATGAGAAAGAAATATAGATATAAGGAGGAGGAATGTAAGAAATTGGAAGAAGAACTAGTTTCACTAAGGAATGTTTTCTAGGAGAAAACCACATCATCATCTATCAAGTAAAATTTTAGCATGCACAAAGGAGAAACTATTTTTGTTACAGCCACAAGTGTAATTGATGATATTTGTTGCAAAGAGAATAAGAAGGTGAGACATCAAGACAATCAACAATAAAAGGAGCTCAATGAAGATAATCCCAAGGTTATTCCAAGTAAATATTTGAGATCATTTTCATATGTGATATGCTTCAACTGCCAGAATATATGACATATAGTAGAAAATTTTAAATTCATGCAGCAAGAGAAGAAATGGTGAAAAAAGTCCTATCAAGAAAACAAGCAAGCAAGACAACCCACTTATTAGATTTTAGCCAAAATTAGGTATAATGGTCATTTTATGGTTATTTATACTTACGCAATGATTTTGGCCACAAGGCTATTGAATGCAGGTTGCATGTAATGAAGAGTAAAAGGAAGATCAATAGATTCAAATATTTTTCTCCATTTTTTGGTCATGTCAAATGCTACATATGTGATAATCCGTGTCATATGACCAAGGATTACAAGACTCCAAGACACTTAAGGCCACCTCATCAAGGAATGAAGAATATGCAAATTAGGCCAAACAAGAATACAGTTGGACATATGCATGCAAGAGAGAAGGAACTCAAAGTTTGGAGCAAGAAGGGGTAGAAATGACCGACAAGGAGAAACTGAGGCTCGCATGGCCTTAGGGGGGTCTATGGTGCATCTTGTTTTGCATGTAGAATAATTGATAGTGTTTATATAGCTATTCAAGTATATGTGAATATATTTTCCTGTTTATTTTTTTTATGGGTATTATGATTTCATGATCATGGATTTTATTTTTGCTACTAATAATTGTCTTTGCTAAGTTTGTTGTTGTATAAAATCCATGTATATTCAAATTGATATTTGTAATATCCTAAAACAAGATACTTGAATCTAATATACAAATTGTGGAAACCAATTACGATCACAAAATCACATGAACAAGAAAGAGAAAGAAAATTCAATTGCACAACATAGATTTTTATATGGGGAAAGCCTCAGCTAAAAGCCCCGCTATATTTATATTGCCTAACTCAAAGAATATGAGAATAATACAATGCTTTTCTTAGCCATGAGAGCTCTTTGCACTATATCTGTTTGTCTCACTACCAACCTATGGACAAGCTTCTCTTGGCACACCTTTTTCTCACAAGATCCATGCACAAAATTATGCTTCATATTTCTTGGTATCACGAACTCGTGCTCACTAAAAAATGATTAAAATTGTTACTTCATTCCTCCTTTTAAAGGAAATCCAAATGGTTAAAATTAGCAAGTTTTATAATTAAGGAATGACTTATTTTATGTCTTCATGCACCACATGTAAAATTTGGATGATTATACAACTAATAGTACACTTCCCTTGAAGTCCAATATGAATTGGGTCTTCCTCAAAACTAACACGCATTAGCTATTTGTGATTGAATTATCAGGTATCTGATTGATTAGTTCATGTGAATTAAATCAAATTTAATTCACTAGACCTATCACTAGTTCCTCTATCAGTTAGAATTATTTTAACTTATTTTAACTTAAATAAATAATTTAATTAATTACAACTCAAAATAATCAACCAGGGCTCCTAAAAACTAGAGACGCTTTACATGCCTCAATTTTTACCCTCAACTTGAATTAACTAAACTAACTAATTATTCCTGAATTAGTTAACTCGTACCAGCTATCATGTAATGTGGAATTACAATTTACTTCTAATTTATTTTAGGGAAAATTAAATTAGAAGCCTCTTCTTGTTGCCATTTTAAATATTTCTTTTTGCAAGTTTCATCACTCCCTCTCAACAAGAAATGAATTCAAATCTATCATGATTTGGTACCTTTGGAATGTTCTGCATGCAACACTTCTCTCTAGTGTTGTTTATACTACAACTTATGAAACTGAAAAAGCATCTAAATTGAATTAGTATGATGCATATGTGACTAGAGTCTCTCATTGCTACTAGATATTTCACTGTCTACTGAGAACTCTTCACTTTTATTTACTTTCCAATGTGTCATCTTCATTGCAACCAATGATGTTTTGCATTTCCCAATATCTAATTGTTTCTAGTCTTTGTATCTGTCACTCTGACATCTAACTACATCAACAACCACCGATTCATCCTACTACTATGTACTGTGGGCCCCCTTGTAGAAACATAATGATCCATGAGACAAGACATCTCGATGGACCCTGCCCAAATTTATGGACTCTTGGGAATATTACTTCACATCACCCCACCTCTCACCTAGAGATATAGTTTCATGTTCTCCCAATACCCACATGGATCGAAATTTTGCACCACTTGAGGTATTTTCTTGAGTTGATGCCTCCACTCGATCTCCTCTTTGCCTCTACAATTGTGATTTATCCATAACTTGTTGATGATTCTTTTGAGGCTGGATGTTGAGAGGTAATTCAAGCTCCTTCTCAACCACCACGTCTCTACCCTTTGCCTTGCCCATCAAAGCTTTGCATGCATCTTTGACCTAGAGAGGATATAGGTTCTTGACTCCCACACTCATCTACCTCACTCGTCTCATTGTGATGTGCCTAAGGAAAACCTTTTTGTTTCTGCATATCACATCGTAGCCCATATTCCAATACTGCAATGAAAAAAAATGTTATTTAGTACTGGAAAAACCAATAGATATGTGAGTCTAAGAGGGGAGCCAGAATCCCTCTGAAAACTAACTGTATCGATGTTGGTCGTGCTATAAATTCCTATCATCTACAAACTCTATGTTTCTCTTGAGGTCATTCTCCTCCAAGTCACTGAAGAGATCTCTATTCCCCATCATATGGAACAAGGAATATATGTTGAGATACCACATGCATCCCATTATAATGCTTGAAATGCATGCAGTGAGAGTGAAATCAAGTTCAAACTATGAATCTAGAGCTTTGCCTGTTGATTCTACTAAAGGATCCTTCTTGGTTTCCTTCTTCTATGGACATTTCATTACATTGTGCCTCAACTCGTGACAGTGAAAATACTTGATGTTGGAAAAGTATTTATTCTTTCCTTATTTTCCTTGGCACTTATTTCCCTTGGATTTATTTAATTTACTAACTAATGAAAATTTATCTTTTTTGAAAGAGGTCCTGTCTCTGGTGTTTCGCCTAATCTCTTCCAACACCAAGTCGAACAACAATTTCTCCCACTGTAGTAGATTCTCCCTCCCATTTGTCGAATCTTGGTAGCTATGATAGCTCTTGGAAGGCCTAGAAGTTATAGTCTCACCAGATCATCCTTGGAAATGGTAACACCAACAATTACAAGGTCATCCCAACATTGGGTGAACTTTTTAAAGTACTTTCATATTGTGTCGCCCTCCTCCATCTTGATTTTTCTGAGCTGGTCCTTCAACGTCAACTTATTGTTGTCATTTTTTTTTTCTGAAAAAAATATATTAAGGCCTTTATCATAGCACATTTATTTTCCTTTCCATGGAGGTTAAAGACAATATGATCTTGAACTCCTTCTAACATAATTATTCTTACCTTTTTCATGTTCTTCTTCCTTGCCACGAAATCTTGAGCGTCTACTACTCCAAGCTTAGGAATACCATTGCCTATGAATTTCTTCAACCCATTGTCTTCCAACAGTGCTTCCATCCTGTCTCTCAAAGCAATGTAATTTGAACTACCCTCAACGAAATATTCAAGTCTCAATCTAGAGACAGACATCGTGATCCTGCTACTAGTGTTGAAGAGTAGATCTGAAAATTCAATTCACCTCGAAAGAACAAACTCGTATTCTTCTCCTTTATTGTGGTTCCTTCTTTGATACCATTTACAAAATCCATGTACATTCAAATGGATATACGTAATATGCTAAAGAGAAATAATTTAATCTACTCTACAAATTATCGAAACCAATTATGATCGCAAAATGACATGAGCAAAAAACATAAATAATTTCAATTTCACAACACAAATATTTATCTAGGGAAATCCTCATAAAAAAACCCCACTATATATATATTTCATAAGTCAAAGAATATGAGAATAATACAATGCTTCTCTCAATATTGATAGTTCTCTATAATATCTTTGTCTATCTCACAACCAACCTATGCATAATCGTTTTTTGGGACACCATTCTCTTACAAGCTCCACGCACAAACTTTTTCTTCCTATTACTTGGTCTCTCCAACTCTTGCTCACCAAAATAATGATTAAACTTGTGCCTTCATTCCTTCTTTTAAATTAAATTTGAATGGTTAAAATTAGTGAGTTATTTAATTAAGGAATAATTTATTTTAGGCCTTATTCTGACTGCATCCACGAACTGTACAATTAGGATGATTATACAACTAATAGTTCACTTACCTTTAACTCCAATATCAACTAGGCCTTCCTGAGAACTCACATGCATATGTTATTTATGAGTGATTTATCAGTTATATGATTGATCATTACATGTGAATTAAATTATATTTAATTCATTGGAATTCTCACTAGTTCCTCCATCAGTTAGAACTAGTTAATCTGATTTTAACTCAAATAATTAAGTTAATTATTAGAACTCAAAATAAACTCAACTATGACTCCTAAGAATTAGGACACACTGTACATGCCTCTATTCTGACCCTCAACTCGAATTAATTGAACTAATTTTTCCTCACTTATTTAACTCGTACAAGCTTTCATGTGATGTAGAATTAAAATTTACTTCTAATTTAATTAAGGGAAAATTAAATTAGAAGCCTGTTATTTCTTCCATTTTCAATATTCCTTGTTGCAAATTTCAACACTCCCTATCAACAAGAAATGAATTCAACTCTATCATAATCCGGTATCTTTGGAATGTTCTATATGCAACACTTCTCTCTAGTGTTCTTGCTATTTAAACTTTTGAAACTAAAAAAGAATCCAAACTGAATCTGTATGATGCATCTGCTAGTAGAGTCTCTAACTGCTACTAGGCACTTCATTTCCTACTAAAAAAATTTCATTTTTTTACTTTGCACTCTGTCATCTGCACTACTATGAACTATTCTCTCTGCTCCCTAGTATCTAGTTGTTTCTAGTCTGTATCTGTCACTCGGACATCTGAATCCATAACCTACCACCGATTCATCCTACTAGTGTGTATTGTGGCCCCCCATATCAAGGTAATGATCCATGAGACAATAAATATCAATGGACCCTACCCAAATTTATGCACTCTTGGGGCTATTACCTCTCACCTGGTGGTATGGTTAGATGTGTTCCCTTTGCAAAATTGGCTTGAAATTTCCCCCTACTGGAGGTATCTTCTTGAGTGGATGCCTCCACTTGGTCTCCTATATTATTCTCCAATTATGGCTACTCCATAACTTATTGAGGCTTCTTTTGAGGCTGCATGTTGAGAGGTAATTCATTCTCCCTTTAAAACACCAAGTCTCTACCCTTTTCCTTAGTCCTAAAAGCTTTTCATGCATCTTCGACCTCAAGAGAATACAGGTCCTTGACTCGCACATTCATATACTTCACATGTCCCGTGGAGGTGTGTCTAAGGAAAACAATTCCTTTACTAAATATCAGATCGTAGCCATGATATTCCAATACTACGCTAAAAACAAGATTCTTCTTTATTCCTATAAAAAACAATAAATCTATGAGTCTGAGAGGGGAACTATACTCCCTATAAAAATTAATTGTACTAATGTCAATTGTGTTATACCTCCCTTCAACTCCAAACTCGATGTTCTTCCTGAGGTCTTTCTCCTCCAAGTCACTGAAGAGATCTCTATTACCCGTCATATTAAGGAAGGCACCATTTTCTAGATAACACATGCATCCCACTATATTACCTTCCATGCATGAAATGAGGGTGAATTAAATTTCAAATTTTGAAGCTAGAGCTTCTCATGTTGTTGCTACTGCAGGTTCCCTCATTCTTCCCTTCTTTTCTGGACATTTTTTGGCATAGTACCTGAACTCGTGAGAGTGAAAGCACTTTATGATCAAAAAATATTTCTTCTTTCCTCGTTCATATTAGGACTTCTTTCCCTTGGATTTATTTCCTTTATTTACTAATGAAAATTCCTCTTCTTTGGAATAGGTCATGTCTCTGGTGTTTCTCCTAATCTCTTCCTTCACCAAGTTAGACCAAAATCACTCCCACTTTTGTAGCTTCTCCCTCCTATTTCCCGAATCATGGTTTCTATGCTAGCTCTTGGGAAGGACTAGAAGTGGTAAGATCAGCAGCTGATCCTTAGTAATGGTAACACCAATACTTCCAAGCTCATCCTTACATTGGGTGAATTTGTTCAAGTACATTGGCATTGTGTTGCCCTCCTCCATCTTTATTTTACTGAGCTTGTCCTTCAGCTCTAGCTTCATGTGGTCACTGCTATTATGAAAAAAAATTGTTAAGGCCTTCCACATAGCATATGGAGTTTCCTTTCCATGCAGGTTTGAGGCAATATGGTCTTGAGCTCCTTCTAACAAAATCCTTTTTCCCTTTGTCATGTTCTTCTTCCATTCCGCCACATATTCAGCATCTGTTGATGCAAACTTAGGAATATCACTGTCTATGAGTTCCTTAAACCCATTTTATTCCAACAATGCTTCCATCCTACCTCTTTAAGCTATGTTTTTTAAACTACCCTCAAGCGAATATTCGAGTCTCAATCCATAGAAAGACATCATGATCCTGCTACTAGTCCTTAAGACTAGATCTGCAAATTTGATTCACCTGCACAAAACAAACTCATATTCTTCTCTTATATTTTGATTCTTTCTCTGATACCATATAGAAAATACATGTGGATTAAAATTGATATTTTTAATATGATACAACAAAATACTTGAATCTACTCTACAAATTGCGGAAACCAATTATGATTGCAAAATCATATGAACATGAAAGAGAAATAATTTCAATCACACAACAAAAATATTTATATAGGGAAAGCCTTAGCTAAAAACCTCACTATATGTATATTTAATAATTCAAAGAATATGAGAACAATAGAATGTATCTCTCAGGCTTGAGAGCTCTCTGCACTATATATGTCTGTCTCACTACCAACCAATGGGCAAGGTTCTCTTGGCACATCTTTATCTCACAATATCCACCCACAAACTTATGCTTCCTATTGCTTGGTCTCACGAACTTGTGCTCACCAAAAAGAGGATTAAAATTGTTCCTTCATTACTCCTTTAAAAGACAGTTCGAATGGTTAAAATTAGTGAGTTACATAATTAAGGAATGATTTATTTTAGGCATTTTCCTGACTACATGGACCACCTATACAATTTGGATGATTATACAATGTAATATCCCAAAATAGGGAAAATATACAATGTTAGGAATATTTTATAGTATTCCTAAATTGGAGATCCAGCAATATGTAAACAAAAACTAGACATAGCAGTGAAAAACATCATACCAAGATGTATGGAAACCATGGAGCCATTTCATTATACACATCAGAAGAAAATTAGTACAATAGAAGTGTGCATAACTCAAATAAGTAAGACAAATTAGCCTTCCATGAATACATATGCCAAAAGATGAAATGCTGCTACATAACAAAATGTCTATGGATCAAAACTATGCAGTCATAGATAGATCACTACTACAAGAAATACAAAACAATATAGATCTACATACATATGGCTCATACAATAGTGGGAGAGAAGAAATAAGCTCCCAAAGACTATTTGAAGTCAATCCTGGAAGGATTGGCTAAAATATTGAAAATTACATAAATGTCGGAGTTGCAGGATATCAGCTACAACTCAAGAACTGGAACTGGATGGAGATGTATGAAGATGCTGCATCAGAAAAACAAACCTCCTCCAATGATCTCTCAAGTGAAAGGTTTATCCTATCACTGAAGATATCACCCTCCAATAATCTTGCAATCCCTTACTGCAATTGCACACTGAAAATAACGTAGTGTAGAGAAGGGACTACGCTGTAGGTGAAAGGGAATGTGTTGGCCAAGTGCCAAAATCTGCAATAAGATCCAGAATTTTCCTCACTGTTGTTCCAAAGGAAATAAATATTCCTCCTTTGAAAAACAAGCCTCAGAAGTGGTGTTTTCAACCCTCCACTGCAACACCCTGCAACACAATGTTTCCTGCTACAGGAATAATGCTCTAGCTGAAGGAGGAAGCTTGGCCTCAAGCCTGGATGTCGAAAAATTAAGTGCAAGCTCCTTCAAGATGACTCTCTTGAAAGGAGAAGGAATTCTTAAAAAGGAAATCCTTGTGCTAAGTAGCACTGCACTCTACTAAACAGTAGGAGAATGCCCAAAGTCTAAACAGACCAAGAAATCAATAATACATAGCATGAGTAACAATGGCTGCCTTGCCCTCCTTTTAAACAAGTGAGAACTTTCTCCCCATGGGTCCCACTCCTTAGGGTTTCCTCCACCAATGAAACTTCCTCTCATTCACACTGCGTTGTCTCTCCAAGTGGACTCCACCTCTCATCCCAACGTTGTTGACTTGGTCAAACTTGACCTTGTCCTCATGCAAATGTCCTCTTTCATACTTGAGGGTATGAAATCCATCTCTTCTGAATATGCCTTTTCATATTATGTGGGGTTTTATTCATTCTTCTGCAATGTATGGGCCTCCTTACCCATTTATTTACCTCCTATGTGTAAACAAAAAAATTTAATATTCCCTTTAGCTGTGTGCTAAAGTGGGAATATTACAATCCTCCCCTCCCAAATGTTGCTTTTCCTCAAGCAACTGCAAAGATAAAATCGAGGGGCCTTCTTTAGGCATGAGTTCTGATATGATTTAGGATCTACCATCCCCATATGAAGATCCCATCCCGAAGAAATCATCCATACAAATTGAGTTACCTCCCAACATGGAAACTCCTGAAAATGCTCCTCCACCTTGAGCTCCGACAATGTAGGTGGGCTAAAAATTTGATCTTGGTAGAAAAAATATTCTACCCCACACTGTACTCCTCTCCACTTAAGATAAGTTTAGAGTGTCTGCTGATCCTGGGCTGCAATAATGTTTCCCTCAAGTGGCAAGAAGGAAATGGGATTCTCAAAGATATCCTCTCCAACGTTATGAATCATGTTGGCCCAAATATCCCCATATATGATGAGTTGGAAATAATCATCATATGGCATCGCATACATCATATGGCCCACCTCATAAGGAAAAAAATGTGTTGCTATGGTGGCCATACCATATCCCATGCTCCCCTTAGAACATGTAGTGCAAAAAGTGTGGGGAATTTCTCCCTCAAAGGACACATCCACCCAATGTGTCTCTCCCCAAATTATTCTCCCAAGAAAAGCAATAACAATAGAAATAAAGGGAACCATAATGAGAATCATGCTTGCTTCCATATGAAGTATTGGAGAAGGGCAATGGTCCTTTAAATGCAACCAGAGCAGCTTGACCCTCAACTGCAATAGAGAATGACAAAGAGTGTGGTTTCTCAACCACTTGCTTGCAGCCCTATTCTCCTCATGTGTTTGGAGAAAGTGAATGATGTATTGTGCAAGGTGAGTATTTTCTCCACAAGAAATCTCCTCCACACATCCTCCTAGGTAGTGATCATCTATAATGGCCTTAAGTAGACCACAAAATCTAAAAGGAAGAATTTTCCTCCTTTGAGCAAATTCCTGCACATATATGGTTAAGAGATGGATACATATATACAAATCACTATGCAAATCAGAAATTTACTTACCATATGTTTTTCTCATAGAAATGGAGTGGCTCATAGATGAGTTTCCTCTCATCCTCAAAGAGAAAAGAGTTGGTTGTGCTAACTCCTCCAAAGAGTTATTTGTCTCCCCCATCTCCATATGTTTCATGCATCTCCTCATATGCTGATATATCTCGTCCTCAAAACCTTTCCAAAAATACCCCTCCATGATGATGTGGTATGCTCTCCTAGAACAAGTGTGGCTGAAAAGGAAATCCTCATGAGATGCTTGTAGCAACTTCTCCTTGAGCTTGGAAGCTCCAGATAAGAACATCCTACCATGATAATAGACGACCCCATCTCTGATTGAATATCCCTTCTCCTGCAACTGGTCATCCAATATCATGCAAGTGAAAAGATCCTTGGAATACTCCACCAATAGCTGGGAGTTTCAATATGGATCTATCCTCCATAGTGATAGTGTTGATGATCTCTCATGAAGAACATCTATCACATGGTCATCCTCCTCTTTGACATCTCCCATGGAAAATATGCAAGTTGGAAGGCTGCTATCCTTCCCCTGCTGCTTCTTCCATAGTGCAGAACCTGAAATGAGAGTGGCTAAGGATGATGTTGAGAGAATTCCTCTCTCCTCCTTGAGTCTACCCAAGACTCTCATCATTGTACAATGACCTCCTAAGGTCTCGACTCCTCTGAAATCAATGAGTGGTGCCTCAAAATGTGAAGCATCCCTCATCATCTGTTGATTTTGTGGTCTCCTTGGTGAAATGTCTTCATGCAATGAGACATAATCATTAAGAGCAGCCTTCATATATGAATGGAAAAACTTGTCCCTACTCTCACTGCACAATCCAATCTCCCTCGTAGGTGCATCAACCTCATGAAATAGACAAGGGTGTGTGCTCCTCATCACATGATGTTGATCATCCTCCCTATCCCCTCCTTGTAACTCCATAGTTCCACACCTCATCATCAATGGCACATGTAAAAAATGAGTTGTGCCTTGATCTCCACACATGAGATATTGGGGACTTCCTTGTAAAGATACAAGAATCCCTCTAGTTGGAGCAAGAGCTCCTCCTTCCTCTACATGAGGTACTATATCAACTCCAGATTTGATAGCATTGTTGCCCTTAGTATCCTCAACATGAATGGGCAACCCTCCAATTATTGGATCCTGTTTTGGAAAAGGGATCTCCTTGCCTTCTTGTGCCAAAGTACAATATGAAGGTCTTGACTCTAGCAAAGTATAATGCAAGATATTAGCCTCCTCTATGGTTTTCTAAAGTGCTTTTGAGTCTATGGTTTCCGCCATCACCCGCAAGGGTTTTGTTTGTTTAAATTTTTTTGTCTCCTCCATATGTGTTTCGGAATTCTTCCTACCAAATATTTCCACCAAATTTTTAATGAACTTTGCATAGGAAGAAGTATTTTCATTCTTTAAAGAAATGGACTCAAATATCCACCATGCATAGGCGTTACCTCCAAAATGCAGCGCTGCTACTCTGATGGCTTCATCTTCAAAAATTTGATGTTGCTGCAAGAAGGTGTGTAGCTCCTCCACCCAAGATTTTGCTAAACAAGTAGGTGAACCATCAAAGGTAGATAGAAGAAATATACCCAGATTATATTGCTTGCTCCTCCTCACCTTGATCTTGCAAAACTCCAGAAAAGTGATATGGTCTTTAAACTTTTGAGTTTGAGATTCATACTCATGCAAGAAACCATTAAGAGTTCCCCTCTTAGGCATTCCTTCTTCTCCTCTCTCCCTCATCGCCAAAATGGGCATGTGACTGCGTTGTGCATCATAGGGTGCGGCTACATGCTCACACTCTTCTTGAGATCTACATGAATGCTCTGCAAATTTTGAGACAGAAACTCTGGAATTTTCTCCTCTTTTCTTCCTCCAAAGAATGTAGTCTTCTTTTTTTTCATCTCTTCTCCCTCTTGTCTTTTGAATATCATAGTGGCTAAGATCCACAGGTTGTGCCAGAAAGATTCTTTGATACCACTGTAATATCCCAAAATAGGGAAAATCTACAATGTTAGGAATATGTTATAGTATTCCTAAATTGGAGATACAATAATATGTAAACACAAATTGGACATAGCAATGAACAACATCATACCAAGATGTATAGAAACCATGGAGCCATTAATAAAAATTAGCAGAAAATGAGTACAATATAAGTGTGCATAACTCAAATAAGCAAGACAAATGAGCCTTTCATGAATACATATGCCAGAAGATGAAACGCTGCTACATAGTAGAGTGTCTATGGATCAAAACTACGCAGTCATAGATAGAGAACTACTACAAGAAATACAAAAAATCATAGATATGCATACGTATGGCTCATACAATATTGGGAGATAAGATCTAAGCTCCCAAATATTATTTCAAGTCAATCCTAGAAGGATTGGCTGAAATATGAAAAATTGCAGAAATGTCGGAGCTGCAGGGTAGTAGCTGCAAGTCAACAATGGGAACTGGATGGAGATGTCTGAAGATGCTACATCAGATACATAAACCTCCTCCAATGATCTCTCAAGTGAAAGGTTGATCCTATCACTGAAGATTTCACCCTCCAATAATCCTGCAAGCCCTTACTGCAAATGCACACTGACAATAACACAGTCTAGAGAAGGGACTACGCTGTAGGTGAAAGGGAATGTGTTTGCTGAGTGCCAAAATATTTAGTAAGCTCCAGAATCTTCGTCACTGGTGTTCTAAACAAAATAAATCTTTCTCCTTTGAAAAACAAGCCCCGGAAGTGGTGTTGTCACCCTCCACTGCAACACCTTGCAACACAACGTTTCCTACTATAGGGTTAACGTTGTAGCTGAAGGAGGAATCTTGGCCTCAAGCATGGATGTGGAGAAATGAAGTACAAGCTTCTTCAGGAGGATCTCTCTTGAAAGGAGAAGGAATTCCAAAACAGGAAATCCTTGTGCTAAGCAGCACTGCACTCTAGTCTTTGCTAAACAGCAGGAGAATGCACAAAGTCTGAACAAACCAAGAAATTAATAATACATAGCATGAGTAACAATGGCTATCTTGCCCTCCTTTTAAAAAAGTGAGAACTCTCTCCCCATGGGTCCCACTCCTTAGGGTTTCCCCTACTAAGGAAACTTCCTCCCATTAACACTGCACTGTCTCTCCAAGTGGTCTCCACCTCTTATCGCAGCGCTGTTGATTTGGTCAAACTTGACCTTATCCTCATGAAAAGGTCCTCTTTCATACTTGAGGGTATTAAATCCAACTCTTATCAATATCCCTTTTCATATTATGAGGGATTTTATTCATTCTTATGCAATGTATGGGCCTCCTTACCCATTTATTTACCTCCTTTGTGTAAACAGAAAAATTTAATATTCCCTTTAGTTGTGTGCTAAAGTGGGAATATTACATTTAACTAATAGTATAATTCCCTTTAAATCCAATCTCAATTGGGTCTTCCTCAGAACTAATATGCATGAGTTATTTACAAGTGAATTATCACTTATTTGATTGATCACAGAATTTGAATTAAATCATATTTAATTCGCTGGCCTCTCACTAGTTCCTCCATTAGTTAGAACTAGTAAAATTGATTTTAACTCAAATAATTAAGTTAATTAATTACAACTCAAAATAAACTCAACCACGGCTCCTAAAACATATGAGACACTCTAGATGCCTCTATTTTGACCCTCAACTCAAATTAACTCAGCTAACTAGGTATTCTTGACTTAGTTAACTCCTACAAGTTGTCTGTGATGTGGGCTTAGAATTTATTTCTTGTTGAAAATTTCAACAGTTGTGATCATGAGTTCTGATGTCAGAATGAGAACAAATATCTATAGAAGGAAGGTTGATAAAACATGATGGCACATGTTCAAGGGGCACACATTATATGCTTCCAATATATCGATGGTTTTGATGGCATTATGGATATCTCCTTGGAGGATTTGGCTATGTATTTCATGTTATGCGCTCATCTGTTGCAGATGTATGTGTTTTGATAATGCATGGATTATATGTTGCCTACATAAATTTGACATGAAGTTGGATTGCATTAGTATGAGGAAAAATGTTTTTGGCTTGACGATATCATATATGTGATGGTGCCATGGAGTTTATTATGATGGTTGTGTATGGTTATAGTTGATATCATAATTCACGTGTTAAAGAGTTGCAGTTTATATGGAGAAAATTTAGAAATTTTTCATGATGGATTTTTTTCATGTTCTTGTTGTTGCTAAATTTGGTGATGTTGATGATTTTCCATGATGGTAGATGATGTCTATATTTTTTAGTATGGTTTCTAATGTGAAATTGATGTTTCCTTCACATCATTATGCTTGTTGTTACTTCCAGTTTAGATTATATTGTATAGGTTCATGCTTCATATGATGGTTATTGTTGTTGCTATTTTTTTCCATAGAGAGTTGATATATTAGGCTAAATGGTATGTTATATATTTGATTTAGGATGCTGATATATATATTGTTGGTTCATGATGTTGTCGATACATACTATTTTTGGGCCACTATTCATTGATTTTTGTTGGTAATTATTGTTGATGATATCTCTTTCCATGGTTGATGATTTGGAGAATCTAATACATGTATCTTATGTGATTTATATTGACATTGTCTTGCTTCCATAAAGAGGACATGTGACTGACGATATGATCTATGTACTTGCATTATGAAATTGTATTAGACATGCATTGATGAGAGCATTTTTATGATATCCATGTATGAGAGAGTCTCATTCTTATATGTTTCATGCATATTGTTGAGAGACATGTTTGGCATATGTTTCATAATGCATCATGAGAGTTAGTCTAGCTATGTATTGGTTGTTAGTAGTGTTTTTACAACCATGTATTTCATGTATTATTCTTGTACACTCTCATACTTATCATGGTGGGACATTCTAGAGTCATGTATGCTTTGAGAGAGAGTCATGTGATTCGTAGTTCAGCCATATATGGGTTGATTGATGTAATTATGAAGCCATGTATTATCGTTTTGGTAGCCATGTAATATGCTTGTGAATAATTGTACTTTGTTGCATATTATTTTGTCATAGTAATTTTTCCATCTAGAGTAGCCTCTTTCATATTGAAAGGAAGAATTGACAACTATATATATCGGTTTACATTCATCCATGTATATGTTTTCATTCAGTGGTGTATGGTTGGTTGTACTGTTGTGACCTGTCATCATTTATTTGCAACTATCATGTCTACTTCAGAGATATATTTCTTCTACATAGTCATTGTTACTGCTAATATATGAGTTTTCTGCTGCTGGAGAGTACATTGTGGAGATGTTGTATTTGATGTTGTTGTTTTAGAGGTACTTCGATATATGTTTTTGTTGCTATGTATTTGATGAGAGTTTTTGCTGCTAGTTGGTCACATTATATTTTTTCTACTAAATGTTGGTGATTTTATCTTCTATTACTATTATGACATCGATTACGTTGTTTTTTCTTCAAGGGAGAGAGTATGTGTTTTGGGATATTGTTATTGTTTCTTATTGTCATGTATCCTTGGGTGTGAGAGAGTTTACTTTTCCTAATGATAGGAGATGTATGATGTTTCCCTAGTTTATTTTTGATTGGGCATAGCTTAGGTGCAGGGGGATTTTATTGCAAATATTTTTTTGTTATGTGCAGGAATTTTATTGTTATTCTGATATTGATGTCTCTAACTCCATTATTCATCACATGCATATGATATTGAGTGGAGATTTTGTGTTTTTCTTGATGGAGCCCATTGTATGGAGAGGATCATATATCATTTTTCTTTGACATGTTTAACCATTTTCCATTGATGTAAAAGGGGAAGAGAGTGAGGATATCAATTTTTAGAGGATAGATTTAGATGGTTGGATTATCTGGGGATTCCATCAATGAAAATGGGGGAGATTGTTGGCATTGATGTGTGTTGTGGTGTTGATGGTTGGCATTGATTTCAACCTAGTAGTTTGTGTTGCGGGTTAGTTTGTTGTGCACATGTATAATTGGATGCAATTAGATGATGTGTAGATGGTTTTTGGCATGTCTACTAGCATGAAGATGTGAGGATGGATATGTTACTTGTAGGTGTTTCATATATAATGTTGGATGGTGTTGATGAGTATACTATTACCATGGTACATGTATTATTGGTATTAGCATTGCCATGGTATTGGCCTGTGTGTGGTCCAGGTAAGAACGTAGTATTGGCATTACAAGTATTGGTGTTACCATGGTATTGGTTTGTGTGTGGTCCATGTAAGCACGTAGTATTGGAATTACAGGTATTGGTATTAGCATGGTATATCCCTATGGTATTGGCCTAGATATTACCATGGTACATGGGTTCATGGTATTGACATAACCATGGTATTTAACCGT
Source organism: Pinus albicaulis (assembly GCA_034641835.2). Lineage (NCBI taxonomy): Eukaryota > Viridiplantae > Streptophyta > Pinopsida > Pinales > Pinaceae > Pinus > Pinus albicaulis. The sequence goes on along the minus strand of CM076575.1, from coordinate 1,746,620,972 downwards.
GATGTTGACGTTGATATTACCATGGTACAGGGGTCTGTGGTATTGGCATAACCATCGTATTTACTCATGGTATTGGCTTGTATATTACCATGCTAAAAGGGTCTGTGTTATTGACATAACCATGGTATTTACCTATAGTATTGACTTGGAGATTACCATGATACAAGTTTCTGTGCTATCGAGATAACTATGGTATTTTCCCATAGTATTGGTTTGGATATTACCATGGTACATGTTCCCTTGATATTGGTATTTCCATGGTATTCACATATGGAATTTTGGCTTGACCAACATTACCCTGGAAGTATTTACACTTACTATTGGTAGTACCTTATTTTTTTCCTTTGGTATTGGATTCAAGATTGATGAGCGTAGTTTACTATCGAATTAAAAAAAAATGATTGTATGAGTAATGTGTTGAGTGAGTGTGAGTTTGGAGGATGGTGTGAAGTAGTGAGAGTTGTATGATGTAGATTTTATAAATCAGTTTGCAGGTGTTGCAACAGATAGAAGAAATATGTTTTAGACAAAATTTTGTGTAGTGAGCGAGGAGACGAAATAGAGTTTGATTTCAGATCTATTAGATTATTCTTAACAACTTGTTTATTCTCCATTTTGTTTTTTGGTTGACAACTATTTGTGAGAAAATTTATTATTGTAGGGAGGTTTTTTGCTGAAGGATTTATCATATTACTTCATACATCATTTATGTTTATTCACTTTATTTTGGAGTTTTTATTTTGTGCTTTGAAGATATTATGGTTGTGATGTTTGTGTTGAGCAAGTTGAGAACCGAGATTCAAAATATATGAAATGTGGTTCACATGGAGGAAGTGAAGGCACAAAGGTTTCAGAACAGAAAATGATTTGGTTGATTCAGTACAAGGAATATATTTCTCCATACAATAGCAGTTATATAGTCTAACGGTAGTTGGGCGAGGATCGTTGGTCATGGGAGCTTCCAGTATAGAGATTTCCATAGATCTGTGAGAGAAAAATTTCATGTGTGATAGGAGCCATCATACTATATAGGAAGCCAGATATTTTAGTTTATGGGTTTCCATGTACAATTTGGTCAACATATTAATAAAATAATTTAGCAGTGCAACAACAACAGGGTTGTTTTCTCCCGAAATGGTTTCCACCAAAAATAGTTGTGTTCTTATGTGTGCATGCTTGTGTTGATGTTTCTCATGTTTATTATTTTATGAGTTACTACTAATTTCATATTTGATGAACTAATATCATGGATGTATTTGGATATTTTATATTGTGATTAAAAAAAAAAAAAAATTATATAAAGGCCATCACTACTTATTCAACCCCCCTCGATGTAGTGATCTAGTTTCCAATAAAAGATTCATTATTCTTAATAAAATGACAAAAAAATTTGCGGAAACTATGCCCAAAAAATTGTTACTATCAAAGAGGATTACTGCCTACATTTAAAGTATGGTGAGGTTTTCGAGGAAGCGTATTGGAAGGAGGTCTAGAGTGGGATATTGTGGGAAAAGGTGGCCATCGTTATTTGGCTGGTTGGTTGTCATTGACTTCTCACGTCGGACCTACTCCACTGTAAATTTGTATCCAACCACTCTCGGTTCCCCATGTATCAAGAATAGGAGGAAATGTTGGAACATATGTTAAATACATGCCCCTATATGAAAGGCCTTTGGGACATCATCTAAAAATTATTCAAAAATCGGTACTGGAACATGTATAACTTATGGGAAACTATTATAATGTGGCAAGAAAACCCTTTCGATAACCCCATAGTCAACAAGGCTTGGAGGTAAGCCCTATAATTACTTCTCTATGATGCATGGAAGGTAAGGAATAACATTATATTCAAATATAGTTGGCTCAATGGAGGATAAATATGGAAAAATACCTGTAGAAATATCAAAGAAACAATGTTATCAAAGAACTAGGTAGCGAAGGACTAGAAGGAAGAGAGGCATGAAGCCTAGCTATTGAGGAGCCTATAAACTACTTCATACAGTGTGCCCCATGTTCTAGTTAAGATGGTTAAGAAATAAAGTAATTCACCTCGAGCCTTCACCCTTCATCTGCAGGGATTTTTCAAGCTAAAACTTGACAGAGCCTCCAAAGGAAACCTAGCTCTAGCAAGCTATGGATGAATCTTCTGTGATGACATTGTTCGACCTCTAGGATTTTATGCGAGATATTGATGAAACATGAGAAACAACATTGTTTAATTCTTGGCTCTTTACCAATGTTTTTCGATCACCTTGGATAATGGTTATGGAAAACTATAGTTAGAAAATGATTTTCTAATAGTGATATCAGTAGTCAGGAAACTGCTAAATGGAGCCCTGATTCAAAAGGTTATAAAAAAATTTCATCCTAAGCTAATAGCTCATAGGATCCAGAATTTGGTATGATTTATTCCCTATGTCACCACCACCCAGTCATTGTGAAAAGGAAACAAGGCGATAGAATTTTTAGCTAACTAGGGAAGGTAGGCTCCTTATCTTTGAGCGCTTAAGCCTTGAACTCTACAAGACGAAGGATAATTCTTTTGAAAAATGGAATTAATAGTTGTAGTTGACTTGGGGACACAGAATCTGGGGGTGATTGATATAATAGTCCTGGAAGTATTAGATGTCAGAATGAATGAAGTTTAAAATTAATATGGAACATGGCAAGGGCTTGGGCAGTGTGCAAGCCCAGTAGAGTAAGCAAGATAGAAGAATTGAGAAGGATAAAGAAGTTTAAAAAATTGGCAAGACTGGTGATCTCCCTATAGTTCAGAATTTTTGTTTGGGAGGGAAGGTAAACAAGGTTACCCTGACTGAGTGTGCATAGGTGCCTTCCTTATGCATCTTCTCTAGTCCTAGTTGTGTGATTTCATTCTAATGTAATGAAAAGGAGTACTAGTTCAATGAGATAATGGTTGTGGTGAAGAATTTGGACGTGTGGGAGACATGCACTTGGCATAGGGGCTTCTTCTAACTAAGAAAACAAGTGTATATGGTTTGCCATGTCTTAAATAATCTAGAATCCTCTTCCACTCCTATCACATTTATTCGGCACGGGGCAGAATTTGGGTAAGTGTATGTTTCTATTATTTATTTGCACGTGCTTTTATTCTTGATCACTGTTTGGAAGTTATGGCCCTATTTTTATCTATGGGTACAGTATCTCTTTGTGGTTTTTCCTGGTAGGCTAGGTTGTGGTCTAGGTGAGTTAAGTGTGGTGATTTGATGGACTTGGTTATGGTCTTTCGGGTGCAGGATGGCAACATTATGTTTTTTTTCCAGAAAAAAAAAATGGGATTTGCTTGCCACTTTGGTAGGGAGATTGGTGGTGTAGTTCTCCGTGGCAAGGTATTTTGTGGAAAAGTGCCACTATGGGGTTTTATTGTAGCCCTTTTGGGTGGTGGGGCTAGTCAGTTGGGTAGTTTTTAAAAGAGTGGGTGGATATGCCTTTGTGCAGAAGTCAGAAAGTAGTCGGTTGGTTGTGTGCCTTTGTGGAGGATTTGAGGTGTCTTACCCCTAGATGTTGCATTGTTGCATTAAAAATGAATCGAGAGCGACGTTGTGCTCGATGGTAAGTTGGCCTGAGAGGCATGTAGGGTGAGCAAGCCAATCTCGGGGTGCGACAAGATGAGTGAGGAAGCAACGCTAAAGAGGAGGAAGAGGCCATTGTATCACAGAATCCAAGGAGGGTGGTGAAATTGTCCTCACTTGTCACAATTACAGAACAACTAAGTATTATTACAAATAGACTGGATGTCCTACGGCAGTAGAGATATGAAGACCGCAATGAGATTTTTTCCTACATTAATGATATCCAGTTCAGCCAAAGGGAGATCCTTGAATTTCCTACCTCTATGTGTCGAACCAGTGAAAGGATAGATGAAATCAAATCACAACTGTCTCACATTGATTTCCATGTTCATCAAGGCCTAGGCCACCCTGTGGCTTAAGTTGTGGTCGATGGACCACATCCTCTGTAAATTCCCTCTGCAAGTTATTTTCTATTTTTTCTAGTGTTTTGGGTGGTAATTATTTTTTGTATATGTAAGCCTTAAAGTTATTATATGTACATTTTGAGTTTTGACATCACTCTCGTCACTAACAAATCTATGTATTGACGGGTTTTCACAGTGAATTATATTAGATATCACTTTTCATTTTGAATTTTTTTTTTTTTTTAATAATCTCATTCTTTAATGCTTCTAATGTTACTGGTGGTTGAATTTTAGTTTTTTTTATATTCCTTTTGTCATGTTCAGTATAGTTAATAGCTTAGTAGCTCCTAGGGTAGAGCCACTTGGCTCACGTAGGAGGGATGGTAGAAGTTATATTGCAGCTTGTTAGTTTCGAATGAGGAAGAACATTTGAAAAAAGCTATAATTATGTTTTGAAAGGTGATTAGAATTCCGACTACTTACAAAATAAAATGAATTTTAATATTTGTTTTCTCCTTTTTCTCTTTTTTTTTTTAAATATTTTTTTTCTTTAAATATGTTTAATTATATTTTTTCGATATTTTTGGGAATAAAATATTGATTTGTTTTATTTTTGTATTTCTTAAATTGATTTCTACATCTTAAAAATGAAATTATCAATCTTTTTCTCAAAAATTTTAAATGTAAATTATTAAAAAAATAAAAAATATTAATAAATATATGAAAACTATGTAGTAACACTTTTAATTCATAGTTAACATTATGTTTTTTCTATGGTACTAATGGTCAATATTATAATTTGAATTAATCAATAATTCTAACCTCAAAAGTAAATTAAAATGTAATATTTTTTTTATAATTTTGGAAAACACTTAAAAAACAAACAAAAAATAGAAATATAGACAAAGTTCAAGTGGTTATTTTTCAGGGTTTTCATAGTCATCATATTTGGTCATTACGACCACCTTTGAAAAACATTTGAATTTTAACCTTAAAAAAGGGGGCTGGGGAGTGATGATGCATCACCAATTTTGAATTTCAACATGTTTTTTCATGTATTTCATAGTCATGATATTGAATTTTAATGCTATGATAAAAAATAATTTAATTTTAACTCTAGAGAAAAAATGGAGGTAATGTTGCATCAGCACTTTTGCATTTTACTATGATTTGCATGTTTATCTAAATCATGGTATTTGGTTTTGAGTTCCAGGGTTGAAAATTGTTGGAAATTTAACCTGAAATTAAAAAGGGTAATGTTGAATCACTATTTTTAAAAATCAACATGAAAATCATGATTTGATGTGACCTCCAAAAAAACAAGAACTCGGTAAAGTATTAGTTAATATGGTAGCATACTTAGGGATATGACGTGAAGGTGAATGATGAAGGCTCACTTGGAAAACTTGGCAAGAATGACCAAGGGAAACACCAATTAATTTTAAAGGAGGAATGTTACATTAAAATTAACTTAGTTAAATAGGAAAATAACCTGGTCAATAGTGGTGGTTTTCAGGCCCTTGGTTTTGGTAGCTCATGCAATAGAGTTTGTGGATTGCATGTAATTAACAATTTAGAAAGATTAGGGATACTCGCTTATAATGCTCTTGGAGGAGAGTGGTGAAGGCTTAAATAGCTAACTTGTTCTACTTTGGTCAAGGGGATAATTGATCTATTGGCCAAATTTTCCCAATTTGAATTTTCTACAATAAATAAAGTGTTTTGTTGCAATGTGTTTGATTATTACTAGCTACTAATTATTTTTTCTTGAATTGTATCTCTAACAAATGGTATCAAAGAAAAGGAATTCCTTGACTGTCAAAGGAGAGTGGTCTCATGCTAAGAGCTAAAGTTGTGAACTAGTGAGAAGCATGCATGTCATTATCCGAACAATCTTTATATGAGTAATGGAGGGATTTTTATGTGTGGATCCACTAATTGCAATTAAGAAAAGAAGAAAAAGTCATGTGGATACCATAAGAAATTCTCATGTTAAGGGTGGAACTATAATGATATCACCTCCAAATTTGGAGGCAAAACACACTAAGATTGAGTAGGTTTGGGTACATCAAGAAAATGTAAGCCACTATGTGCATCATGGATGTGGCCTACATGTCAAGCAATGAGATTGTGACATGGGAGTTGCGCATCGAGGCATTGAGGCTAGAGAAGAAGGAGAAATATGGGTTGTCGGTGGTGCTCAATTGAATAACCTGCCATTTCCATCATAATTTTGTAGATGAGGTTAGAATAGGATTACTATTTTTGGAAATATAGCTTCAAGGGAAAAAAAATTTATTGTTGCTATGTTATTGTAATTAGTTGTTTTCTCTTCAATTTTTATTTTTGCTTTTGGTATAAGGGTAACTTCTTGGCTTTAGGGGACGTGTTTGTTACTAAGGGTTTGCTTTGTATTAGTCCTATGATAGAATTATGATAAGCCTATTCATTGGGAGTTCTAGAATAGTAAATTTTTGTATTCAAATAATGGTGAGCACTTCTAGTGTACAAATATTTAATGGATAAATTTTGAGCTCTCGAATCTCAAGATGGAGGATCTTCTTATAGATATGGAATAGTTGATAGCTATAGAAATAGGTATAAGACTTGTTGCTATGTTGAAATAAGTTTAAGGTTAAATCAATGATAAGGCAAGAAAATGGTGACATAAATTCTAAGATAAATCTATTACTTCCGTGAAAACAATGGTATCATGAAACCAATAAATAGGATATATTACATAAAATACCATGAATTATGGAAATTTCTCACTGTAAACTTATTAATTATTATATTAAATGACCATATTATAAAGTGAAATTTAACTTAGAATAAAGTAAGTACAAAAACACAAATTCGTAAAATTAAACAGGAAAGCTGATTTAATTATCTTTATAATCTTAGAAACAACTAACTAATGTTGATAATGAGCCTTGAGAAACATCTCCCTCTTCTAAATTAGAATCTCCAACCCCTTCATATGAAAAAAAGAATGGAGTGTCGTTGCTCCAAGATTGAAGGTTAGATAGTTGCAAATAACATTTGTCAATAGGAATGACATGGAACCTACGGGTTTAGGAGACAAAAGACACCTTACATGGGTTTGCTTCAAAAATTAGTTTATGATGGATCTATATTTCCTTTGGGGCAACTAATCCAACAGCATAGATACTGTGCTACATAATTAATTGTGACGCGAGACACTAAACAAAGTCTTTTCGTTTTTCGAATAGCTTTTTGGTCAGAAAATTTTATGTCATTATAGTATTAGATTGTAATCGTTTTTTAATAGAAATAAAATTATGATTATGCTTAATAAATATATTTTTCCTTAATCTAAAAAAATATTTATAAAACAACATGTAATAAGTTAATCTAAAAAATATCTATTTATAAAACAGCATGCAACAAGACTTAATGAACATCTCGAATTCAATTGGAAACAGATTGTCTGACAGAAACGTGGACAAGTATGCATCATCTTGCCAAATTTCGAAGAAAATCTATGAAAATAATTGTTAAGACCTCTAATCACATATAAAAAAAACGTGGGCATGCAATGCCAAATTTAGATGAATTGGACTAATGATACAAACCGTATTGGATTGTTGGCCTCACGGTCCTACAGTAGCCAATTTTATGGTATCTTATTTTTTTATATTATTAGTCAGTCCCCTGTACCAATTTCCATATGTGGGTATATCCTCTAAAACTACTACCCATGTCCATCATATTTAGTGTAAAGTAGTTTTATGTATCTAAAACTAAAGAAGAAGATTAGTGTCGAAAGACATGAGCAATTGAAGCATGTGCATTGATTATAGAAGTTGCATGCACCATGCATTTGACAGCAATACGTCTTAGCTATTGTGATTTGGTAGAAGTTGGTGTTTGGTTATGGGAATAAGTTAGGTAATGAGGCTAATAGATGGGATGATATTGTTTTATTGATATTTTCATATAATTTTGTTGATGGAATTTTATATAAATTCATTTTCATTCAACATTAAAAATGATTGAATTATATCGATAGATTTATTTATTTCAACTCGCGGTGGATATAAGATTTTTTTTTTTAAATTAATGGCTAGGATTGCATTCCAATGGAATATGCTTCGACTGAACAGAACATGGATGGGAGTGATTTCATAAGGCCTCTTCCTCTTGGGCGTTACGAATTGGTGTGCATCATCTAGCTGTTTGAATTCGAAGATGAGGCTTCCATATTAATAGAGACATAACCACCTCTAAGCATCTTTGACAAACTTTGTATAATTGACGGTTCTTGATCTCCTGAAGGACAATATCGATATTTGATTGTATCCAATAGTCAATTACGAAAGTGACCTTTCTACACACATCGATCTCACATAACCTGTAGTTGATGCTCTTGAAGCCCGAAGCACAACAAGATCCATCAATTGATAACATATTCACACAATTAAATTAGCCCTAAATTTTGTCTGCACTAAAGAGAGAAGAGAACCACTAATTTAATTATATTCTTTTGATGATTAATTGGTTATGCAGTTTTACAAACTCGAATAGAAGCACACAAATTTTACATAGAAAAAGCGACGAAATGAATCTTTTGTACATGGTCATAAATAAAATATTATTCATAATAAATCAAAACAAAATTCTAATGCTGGAAGAGAATGTCAATCATGTAGATCTATTGAAGCCCATAAAACACATTATCAAAACTCAATGGATGAAGTTTAGGTCTGCTCTTTGTATATGTAGAGGTTCACATCAGGGATCCCATAGTCAAATTACTAATTCCTCTTCTGTTATTGAACAAAGAATCACAAGAATTGGCTAGTGCCACGGAGTATAAACAAGAAAGAAACTAGATACCAACATGACAGGAACAACCATGGCATAAAGCTGACAAACTTGAGCAACTAACAATGCCCAATTTACACCACCTAAAAATCTTGTAACGTTTGAGTATACACAACTTCTTTTAGCCCAGACTTTCATGCATCTAAGTGTGGTGCGAAAATGCTCTACATTAGGGACAAGATGAAAAATGCATTCATTCAATAGAAAACCATTCAGATTTCTCACAGTTTTTTCATCCACATTGTACAATATCGATTCCTTTGAAATGTCGAGGTCATCAAGAACAATACGGATAGCAACACTAGCATAAAGCAAGTCAATTATATCCTCGTGAACTTAAATCTCATAACAAGTACATGAGCATCTAGGACATGATTAAGTTATGTAATTGTAGGCATCCTATTACTAATCCTTCACGATTTCTATTGTACAATATGTAATTTGTTTCATATTCCATTTTTATAGTTAATAAGTTACCGAGACACAATTGTCTCATACCATGATTACACATGTATAAATAAGTGATTTTATCATTAATATGATGCTCTTTCGTTGTGATCTTTTATTGTGGAGTTTATTTTGGCTTGTACAGTGGCATCAAAGCCCGGTTGAGTTGTTTCTAAATTCCATCTATATCAAGTGTGTGGATAAAGGAGACTCAAAGCATGAAGACTGTGAAGATAGTTGATTGTAGCAGAAGGTTAGCCTAGTGGAGCAGTGCAGTGGGGTTTCCAAACTATTGACTCTTTGTAAGTTTTATATATTTCCATCATAATGAAAGATGATTTAGTAAATTCAGAGGTATACAGTTTTTTTTTTAAATGTCATTAGAAGTTACAATACATGTTCGAGTTTTTAGTGCTTGCATTTCTAAAAAAGAACTATCAATACTGAGTTGAATGCCAATCAGTTTGATAAAAGTCTTAGTTCCATGCATCCAAGGGCTGATTTTAATTTTAAATTTAGGAGGATTTATTTTCATTTACTACATCAAACTGGAGTTTATTAAGAGTGGAATTTGTGAATGATAGTATTTGCATTTACTATAGTAAATAAGGGTTTCATCACAGTAAAATTTTTGAAGGATAATATTTGCATTTACAAGGATAGTATTTTCCTTTACCAACAAGAGTTTAATCACAGTAAAATTTCTGAAGGACCGGAGTAAATGAAAACTGGAGTTTACTCATAGTGAAATTTCTGAAGGATAAGAATCATGTGGTTTGAATTAAATTTTTAATTGAAGAGTGGTCAATTTTCTGTTTATTTGAAATACATATATTTTTAAGAGCCCATTCGTAAAATAAAATATTTAGAGGCTAATAAGATTTGAACCTAGCTCTTTTCTAGGCTATTTTTGAAACTTACGATTAAACCACAAAACCAACCTTGTTTGAAATAAGAGGAGAAAGGAATTTATATATTTTCAGAGGTATTGCATATATTTTTAATTTGAAAGAATTTGAAGAATATTTGGTTGCGTAATAGTTATGGGTTCAAGAGTTTCCATAGTTGGAGTTGTTATTAATGGAAAGGAAAATTATCCAGAGTGGTTTAGAAAAATTAAAAGTGCCTTTGTTTTTAACGATTTGTCAGAAGTTTTTCAAGGCAATAAGGATAGTGATAGAAAAGAAATTTCGCCAGATTCGCCTGATAATGAGAAGTAGCATGCCATTTGGGAGACAAAGTACAGCAAGGAATATGTGTTAATAATTTCATCGGTGACAGAAGAGGTAAGCCAACATATCATTTCTTGTGGTACTGCATTCGAAGCATTAAAGAGGTTGAAATAATTTTATGATTCACACTCAAAAATTGAGATCATTTAGTTATTATTGATGTTGTTTAATTTGGAGATGAAGGATAATGATCCTTTGAAGAGTGCCTCTAAAATAAAATCCATTTTTCATGATATTGGAGCCATTGAAACTAAAGTAGCTTTAAAACTTACAACTTTATAAAAGTCCACCCTATCTATTCATATTATTTGGAATCTCTCCAAGAGAGTGGGAAGTTAAAAGACATTACATTTGATAAACTTCTACAAAAAATAGCTCAGAGAGAAAATGAATTTGGGAAGAAATAGGCTCGAGCTAACTCTAATTTAGAAACTTTGTGCCTTGCACAAAAGGATTAGAAGTTTCATGCTGAAATTTCTAGAGGTCATAAAAGTAGTAAAGGTCATGGTAGGAGAAAATTATAGAGACTGGGGGGGAAGAAATTGGGGAGATAGACAACAAATTTATAGACAAAAAACGAATTTTAATGATAGACCACCTATCAAATGTTTTAAATGTGGTAAAATTGGTCATACTGCTACTGGTGTAAAATCCCTTGGGAAAAATTTAGTGAAAGGAGAGAATAGTGGACTTAAAAGAAATATAAGCCACAGCCAAATAAGAAAAAATCATCATAGTATATACATTACATTGTTTCTCACTATAGTTTAAATTTTAATGAGGCTTCCAACACTGCATTTTCTTCATGGCAAGATAGTTGGATTTTGGATTCAAGAGCCACTTGTCATATGAAATTTAGGGGAGATTTTTTTGAAACTTTCAGTGACGATATTGATGGTTTTATTTACTTTTCTAACAAGTCTCAAATTAAACCATCCTACGTTGGGTATATTCATTTCAAGATATTGAATCCTACAGATTATGCTATATAGTATATACTTTATATTCCACAATTTCAGCAAAATTTGATGTCTCTTATCCTTATTCAGAAGCAGGGGAATTATATTCATATATTTGATGGAATAGTCGAGATAATAAGAGCATATAATCATGAATTGATTATGATTGATGTGTAAGATGGTACACATTTAAATAGAATGGTACTTCATCTACTAATTCTCGTGAAAGTTCTACTTTTTTGGCGCAGGAAAGTGATATCCTGTCTTCTAACTTGTTTTGGCATGCTTGATTTGGCCACATCAATTATGGTAGTATCATAATTATGAAAAATAAAGGTATTAAAGGTCTTCGGACAGTTCCAAGAAAGGTTACACCTTGTTATGCTTTTACTTTGGGAAAACATTGTAAACAACCTTTTCATATTTCTTCTTTTACAGCTTCACGAAAATTAGGTCTTATCTATTCAGATTTATGTGGACCTATGCCTCTTGAAAATTCCAATGGAAATAAATATGTGCTGAAATTTATTGATGATTACTCAAGAATTTTTTGGGTGTATTTGTTGAATAAAAAGTCACACGCGTTTCAAGTTCTTAAAAAGTTTCATTTGATGATTAAAAATGAAACTCAACAGAATATAGGCATTTTCAGAAATGATAATAGTGGCCAGTATAATTCTCATTTTTTTGAATAATATTAAGTACAATGGAATAAAACATGAAACTACTGTACTTTATAGTCCACAACAGAATGGCGTTGCAGAACATATGAATAGAACTGCTTAATATGGTTAGATCTATGATTTTCTTTCAAAATGTTAAGTTGATGTTTTGGGGAGAAGAAATCCTTTTTGTAGCTTATATTTGCAATCATTTTCCTTCTTCTATAATCAATAATAAATCTCCTTATGAAATGTGGTATAATCGTCTTCTTGTTGTTCAACATTTTATAATGTTTTCTTCTCTATGCTATGCATTAATTCCTAAACATCAGTGCAACAAGTTGGGTGCTAGGAGCTGTAAATGTATTTTATTGGGATATTCTACTACTTCCAAATCTTACAATTTGTACATGAGGAGAAAAAGAATTTCATTCTTTCCAAAGTTGTTATTTTCCTTGAATCATATAAAAATAATTTTACTATTGATAGGAAATTGTCTCATTTGGATAAATTTGCATCTAATAAGTTATATTCTCAATCTGATAATGATGTTCCACACACTAAAGGGGGGTTCCCATTCTAAATTAGTTGTGGTTCTTCCATGTTTGACTCATGATAATTTTATTGCTGAAGAAAATTTGGATGATAGTAATGATTCTGAAGAACCATAAATTTCTCTTGAAGAGCTTGTTCTTGAGCCTGTTTTTGAATATGAGCAACCATCACAACCACTTCAACAACCTTTATGAATATCCACACATGTTTGGAGATTTCCAGGCAGTTATGATGATTTTCAAACAAGAATTTCTTCTAAAGGTGATGTTCCTCTGAGTTCAGGTAAAGTTTCTCATGAATGTGTATTCAACCATTCTGCAATTAGTAAACCCATTTGTTTTGAAGAAGCTACTAGTTTTGATGAATGGAAGGATGCAATAAAAAATGAATATGATGCACTTATTAAGAATGGAAATTGGAGGTTAGTGGATCCTCCTCTTGGTGTCAAACCTATTGGTTGTAAGTGGGTGTATAATATCAATTACAAGGTAGATGGTTCACTTGATAAATACAAGGCAAGGCTTGTAGCAAAAGGCTACGCTCAAAAGGAAGGTGTTGAATACAGAGAGACATTTTCTCCTCCAGCAAAATGGGGTACAATTAGAACTTTTTTTTCTCTTATAGCTTGGAATAGTTGGAAAATACACCATATGGACGTTTAAATGAATTTTTTGAATGGTGATTTGAAGGATGTTGTTTATATGCTTTATCCTAGAGTTTTTTCTATTAAATATAAAGAGAAAAAGGTATGTGAGTTGGTAAAGGCATTATATGGAATAAAACCGGCATCCTGTGCATGGTATGAAAAACTAATTGAACACGTTCTCAAGTTGAATTATAAGTTGTTTGATATGGATGATGCAACTCTTTTTGCTAAGAAATTTTGAAATTCGGTTATATACTTGGTTTTCTATGTAGACGATTTGATGATTAATAGAAATACTAAAGACGATATAGTGTCTGTTAAAATAAAGTTAATAATTGTTTTTTTTACATGAAAAATTTGGGTTTATTTCATTATTATTTAGGGATTGAATTTGATCATAAACCCAAGTGTATTTTTATTTCACAAAAGAAGTATATTAGATAACTATTGGACAAATTTTGGATGCAAGATTGTAACCTTGTTGCTACTCTTATAGAGCAGAATTTGAAACTTACATCCACTGAAGGAAGTATGTTTGAGGATCCAACAAAGTACATGAAACTTGTTGGAATTTTGAATATTATTACTACTACTAGAACTGTGATAAATTTTGTTGTAGGGATACTTTCCAGGTTCATGCATCAGCCATGTGAAGGTCATTGGAATGCAACAAAGCGAGTGCTCAATTATTTGAAAGGCACTTGAACATATGGCATCAAATATTATAAAGTTGTAGATTTCCATCCAACTGGATGATCTAGGTGGATATTGGTGCCGCCCTCCTATTCCACTTAGAACAACACCACTGTTTCTTTAAGTTTTTCAGCTTCCTTAATTGTAGCACAAGTTACAATTCTAGGAATTTGTTCGGGTCCTGAACTTCCAGAGTCGTTTTGAAGCCCTATATGACATTTTTTTAGGAAAATAAAATTCAACGAATGGGAGTCTTCAACTTGACATTCATTGTCAAAATTTTTACTCCTTAGTTTTAATTTATAATGGGGTTCATGTGCATCAAACTAATATTGTATGCCAAAGTTATAACCCCGGGAAATTAATGTACTAATTTACCCCAACGGGTCCCATAGTTTGTTAATTCACTCATGGGGTTAGATTTTTGGATTTTAGGGTTTTCCATTTATTCTCAATCATAAATAAGCCTTCTAATATTATTGTAAGATAGTTCAGAGGCATATAGCTGTGATATCTCTTCTCAAATATGAGTTAGCATCACCGTAGCTAGTTTATAAGCATATTTCAGTTATTTGATATTAATGAAATGAAGTTTTATTTTTGTTTCTTATTTGCGTTTATATTTATTTATGTATTTTATTGTGTTCGTCCATAAATTCAGATCCATGGTATCAAGGATGTCTCCTATTTCTCAATCCTTCTTTTCATATGCCCAACGAGGTCAGGATATAAGGATTTAGGGATTGATCCTGTTGAAACTTTACAATATCAGCCTCACAAACCCTGACGGGCCATGACCACCCATTGGGGAAGAAAATAAAGACAACAGAGCAGGAGATCCTATCAAAATATTTCTTCAGGATGCCTAAACCCTTCTACGATCACCTACCAATGGTGCATCTGCATCTGGAAGCCACTATGGAGAAGCCAGTCCTTTAAAGGTACAAGAAAAATTTGGCATTGTTGTATTTGAAGGCCAGATAGATGCATATTTAGTAGATAGATGGTTGAATTTTATGGAAGGGTATTTCTCAGTCAATGATTTTTCCGACAGAGAAAAGATTACTTTTTCACTCCTCAATGCCACCCCCCATAATAGACTAGTGGGAAACCTACTATGAGAAAAACAATGAGAGGGAAGCCTCTCTATTCTCAAATGTGCCCACTTGGAATTCGTTCCGAGACAACATCAAGGAAAAATATTACCCCATGGAGAGCTATGAGGAAAAGTACATCCAATGGACCACACTGCAGCAGGAAAGGGATCAAGATGTGCACGAACTGGAGAATTTGTTCCATGCTCTACACATAAATTTGGGTATTAAAGGTTCAAAGAAACATTTTGTCGTCAAGTACCACAATTGTTCACACAAATATGTTTAGGATTAAAAGGATTTCATCGTCATTACCTCACTTTTCATGGGATATCGATATGCCGCCATTATCAAGTATAAATTTAAGCAGAAGAAGAGAGAATTTGGATACACAAGTATAAAGCCATGGAAAGGCACCCTCGAAGTGCATAACAAGGGGAAAATCCAATGCAGGGGGACTCTGAACAACACCATAAATCCAAATAAGGACATAGGTAAGTGGTTTGAATTTCATAACAACTCCACTCAGAACACAAGCAAGTGTTGCACCAAACATTCGATGGTGGTCGAACTAAAGGAATTCGAATCATATGCATGTTTGGATTTCGAGTCAGAATAAAACAAGAAGAATGAAAAAGGGAAGAAGGTCATTGATTCAAAACCCAGTTCCACCATTTCCACCACCAAGCTGGAGAGGAAGGAGCCCCAAGATCGACAGGAGGTGAAACGCCTCTTCCACTTTGAGATGTGGGTGAATGGTTCTCCACTGAAATTCCTTGTCGATAGCTGATGCCAAAAGAAACTCATTTCAGTAGAGGTTGCGAAGCAGCTCAGCATACAGAGCAAAACACACCCACAACCATATACCATCGAGTCTCTACACCAGGGAAGAGATCTCCATGTCAACCAGTAGTGCCACCTTCTGTACAACATGAAGCCCTTCACAGATGAGTTAATATGTGGCATTTCTCCTCTTGACGTTTATGATTTATTATTAGGCCAACAATACTTGTGTAAGCGATATGTTGTGTATGCATCTAGGCCTCGTTATTTTATTATTACTTTGGGAAATAAGTTTTACATGATACTGAAGGTAGTACCACCTTCTGCCATCTCTTTAAGTACTGCAAAGAAATGAAGTAACATTATTTCCCAAACCAAGATTTGTTTTTCATTACAATTCTCCCACAAGGCAAGAAGAATATTATGGTCATAGCCTCCAAACAAAGCTCCCCTATGTGACAAGATCAAATGGACAAAGTCATAGAGGAATAAAAGGAAAATTTATCCTCCCCCAAAGGGGTTCCTCTACATTGTCAGGTCAGGAATCTTATTGATATGACCCCAGGCTCATCGCTGCCTAATGGGCCAATCTATCGACATTCTGTTATGGAGAATGATGAAATCAAGAGACAAATCCAAGAGATTTTGCAGAAAGGGAACATCAGGCCAAGCACCTCACATGTACTGTTCGAGGCTAATAAAGCAACTAGATTTATTAAATGCATCCAACACGTATGTCATCAGGTCCATGATATCTTGGAGAAATCCAATGCCAATTATTATCAGTGACATGATCAAAATCAAGTGCCATACAAGTTCAAGGTGGGTGGCAAAGTTGTTTGCATTTATAGAAAGAATGCCTAACTAGAGATCATTAGAAGCTCATACTACTCCAATATGGTCCTTAAACCATTATCAAAGTTGTGGAAGGAAATTAATTTGAGCTCAGAATTCTTCCATTCCTTGGTCTTCACCCATTGTTCAATGTGGACCACCTCTCGCCCTACTTAATGCCATTGTTTGACACATCTGACATTACAGAACAACTCATACCAACAGAGTTAACTAGAATGCATGGAACAACTGAAAAATGATTGGATCATGGAAACACATGTAAATAACACCCGACAACAAATATCAACTTATCAAAGTAGGCCAACTCCTTCACTAGGGAAAGTGGTTCACCAGGAAGAAAGCTCAGTAGAAGTTTCCTTATCTCATGGAGGAACTCAATGAAATGGGGACCATTTATTCCTAAGGGGCGAAAAATGATCTGGGTGGATATTGGTGGCCTCCATTCTATTCCACTTGGACACCCACCATTGTTTCTTCAGTCTTTTAGTTTCCTTAATTATAGCACAAGTTACTATTTTGGCAGTTTTTCGGGAACTGAACCTTTGGAGCAGTTTTGAGGTCATAAATGAATTTTTTTTGGGGAATTACAATAGGTGAATGTGAGTGCTTGACATGGAATTAATTATTAATAGTTGTATTCCTCGGATAGATATTTTTAATGGGGTATCATGTGCATGAAGTGGAGACCGTATGAGAAATTTACAACCGCAAGAAATTGATGTACCAATTTACCCCAACGAGGCCCATAGTTTGGTGTTTCATCTCCTAGGGTTAGATTTTTTCACGCTTAGGGTTTTCCTTTGCTTCTCAATAATAAATAGGCCTTACATATACATTGTAACACAGTTCAGAGGCATGTAGCCACCACATCTCTTCTTATATATAAGATACCATTGCCCTAGCTAGTTTATGTTCATTCCGTATGTAAGCATATTTTAGTTATTTGATATTAAGGAAATGAAGATTTATTTTTTTTGTATCTCTGTGTTTATGTTTTTTTTCTATTTTATTATGTTTCTACATAAATTTGGATAAGTGGTATCAAAACAGTTTGCTCTTTCTAGATCCTTCTTTGCCTGTCCCCAACAAGGTTCGGGTATAAGGAGTTAGGGCTTGATTTGGTTGAACCTTTGCAAGATCAATGTCCCTAACCCTGGAAACCGCCCATGGGGGAATAAAAGGAAGATGAGGGAGAAATTTTTTCGATCAAAATATTACTCAAGGAGGCCCTAGAGCAGAAAGGAAGACGATGATGGATGAATTTTCCCATATCCTTTAACGACTACCCACGACGGTGCATCTGCATCCATCAACCATTGTGGAAGTGCCACACCTTTCAAGTTACGAGTCAACTTTGACATTCCTATATTTTAAGGCTAGATAGATGAAAATGTCATAGATAGATGGTTGAATTTTCTAAAAACGAATTTATCGGTCCATGATTTCTCCGATCGATAAAAGGTTACTTTTGCACTCCTTAAAGCCACCCCCCATGAGAAAAACGACGAGAGGGAACTCTATCTGTTCTTGGCCTCACCCATTTGTTATTTATTCTGAGATGACATCAAGGAACAAAATTACCCCATGGGGAACTATGAGGACAGGTACATCCAATGGACCACACTATAGTAGCAAAGGGATCAAGGTGTGCACAAGCTGACGAATTTGTTCCATACCCTATGCACAAAGTTGGGTATCAAATATTCTGAGAAACATTTGGTGCTTAAGTACCACAGTTGTTTGAAAAAATACATTCAAGAGGAAATGGATTTCCTCTACATTACCTCGCTTGGCACAGAATATCGATATGACAACAAGATCGAGTAGAAATTTAAGCACAAGAAGCACAACTTTTGATCCGCAAATCTGAATCCAGGGAAAGGTACCACCATACCATAGAACAAGTGGCAAAACCAAAGCAAGGTGACTCTGAAAAACACCACAATGCTAAATAAGGACATGGAAAAGTCGTGTGAGTTTCATAACAACTCCACTCACAACAAAAGTGAGTGTCCAGCAAAACAGTTGTTAGTGACTGAACTGAAGGCATCTAAATCAAATGCAGGTTTTGATTCTAAGTGAGAACCAGAAAAGCGGGATTGAAAATGGAAGAAAATCATTGATGCAGAACCCAGTAACATTGTTCCCACCACCAAGCTCAATAGGGTGGAGCGTAAGTATCAAGAGGAGGGGGGTGCCTCTTCCATTCCCTGATGTGGGTGAAGGGTTCACCACTACAATTCCTTGTCGATAGGGGAAGCTAAAATATGCTCATTTTAGTAGAGGTCGTGAAGCAACTTGGCATACCAACCAAATCACACTCGTATTTGTATAGCATTGGGTGGCTTCACTAAGGAATAGATCTCTACTTCAGTCAGTAGTGTCGCCTTTCGTATATCATCAAGCCCTTCACGGATGAAGTGCTATGTGATGTTGATCCTTTTGACGTGTGTGATGTACATGTTGTGTATGAGTCTAGGCTCTGTTTTGTTATTATTAATTTGGGAAATAATTTGTACAAGATACCGAAGATAGTACTGCCTTTTGCATCCTTTTGAGTACTACAAAGAAATGTAGTAATATTATTTCCCAAACTAAGATTTATTTCTCATTACTATTCACCCACACGGAAAGAAGAAGATTGTGGCCGCAGCCTCCAAACATGGATCCCCTGCACTGAAAAAACAGAAGGACAAAGTTGTGGAGGAATACAAGGACATTTTATCCTTCCTCACAGGGGTTCCTCTACATTGTTAGTTCAAACACTCCATTTATCTAACTCCAGGCGCGTTTCTACCTAATGGGTCGATCTATCGATGTTATGTTATGTAGAATGATGAAATCAAGAGGTAGATCTAAGATCCATTGCATAAAGGGCACATGGTGCCAAGCTCATCAAATGTACAGTCTGAGGCTGATAAAGCAACCAGATTTAATGAACACATCTAGCACTCCCTCTAGTAGGTCCACATTATCTTGGAGAAATCTATTGCCAATTACAATTAGCGACATGATTAACATCGGTTGCCACACACGTTCCATGTTGGCGAGAAAATTTTGGTTGCATTTACAAAAAGAATGCTTAACCGGAGTGCATCAGAAGCTCATACCACTCTGATATGAGCCTTACACCATTATCAAGGATGTGGAAGACAATGAATTTGAGCTCAACATTCCACCATCCCTTGGTTTGCACCCATTGTTCAATGTGGACCACCTTTGGCTGTATTTTCCACCATTGTTGGACACATCTAACATTGTATAACAACTCACACTAACAAAGTTACCCATAATTCATGGAAAAAGCCACAACTGAATGGATCATGGACACTAATATCAATAGCACTCGACAACAAAGGATCCAATTATATCAAGTTATCAAAGTAGGCCAACTCCTTCACTATGGCAAGTGGTTCACCAGGGAGAAAGCTCAGTAGAAGTTTCCTCATCTCATGGAGGAACTCAATGCAATGGGGATAATTTCTTCCTAAGGTTCAAGAAATGATATAGGTGGATATTAGTGGCCACTCGTCTATTCCACTTGGACCCCCTCAATTTCTTTTCTCAGTTTTTTTACTTTCCTTAACTGTAGCACAAGTTACTATTTTTAGCGGCTTCTGGAGTCGTGAACTTCTGGAGACATTTTGAGGACCTAAAGGATGTTTTTTTTGAAAAATGACAATCAGAAAATGTATGTGATTTAATTGACATTCAATATTGAAATTTTTATTCCTTGGATAGATCTTTCTAACGAGGTACCACATGCGTTAAATGAATATCGTATGCTAGAGTTAGGACCTCGGGAAATTGGTATACCAATTTACCTAAACAGGGCCTATAGTTTGGTGTTTCATTCCTAGGGTTACGTTTTTGGATGTTTAGGTTTTTTCATTGCTTATTAATAATAAATAGGCCTTCTAACCTCATTCTAACATACTTTAGATGCATGTAGCTACCACATTTCTTCTCAGAGATAAGCTACCATCGCCCTAGGTAGTTTATGTCCATTCTGTCTAGAAGCATATTTCAGTTATTTGATATTAATGAAATGAAGTTTTTTTATACTGCATATATGCATTTATGCTTATTTTATTATTTTATTGTGTTCCTCCATAAATCCAGATAAGTTGTATCAGAGCGGTCTAGTATTTCTCGATCCTTATTTTCATGTCCCCAACAAGGTTGAGGTATAAGGAGTTAGGGCTCGAACTGGTTGAACCTTTGCAAGATTATGTTCACAAACCCCAACGGGCAGCCATGGGAGAACAAAAGAAAGAAAAGGGAGTAGGAGATCCTACCAAAATATTGCTTCAGGATACTACAAGGAAAATACCCTCTAGCAGATGTTTTTTAGTAACCCCTTATAAAAATAGCCCAAATATATGTTTGTAGCGGAGGTCTCTAGAGTAGGTTGGTGTGTGGATTTTTTTGCAGATGTTCTTTTTCTGGTGCATTTATCATCATAAATCGCACTAGTGTGTTTCTCATAACGCACTGGTCAATACTAAAAATTGGCACACCGGGACACCGTGCTCTCCATACAAACCCACCCGGTGCACCTAATTACTACAGCAAACTGGTGCACTATGCAGAAACAAGGCTGGTGCATCTTAAAAACCCATGCACTACCCAGTGTGTCTCAAAAACCTATGCACTGAAATAGAGTTAAATAAAAAGCTATTACCGGCCCAAAAATCTGCATTTTCAGTTCTTTAGTGCTACAGAGCTCTGAAGCACCGGTGTGAATTTCTCTTGTGTGAGGTGCCCTGCCATTGGTGCTCCCATTTCATGTACTACTGTCACCCATTTCCCACCTTATGGAGTTCAAATTTTGGAAAATGGTGGTAAAATTTTGGTTTTAAAATTCCTCAGCAAATGTGCATCCTTAATGACCAAATGTACATGTATTTCACTTGTTTCTCAATAACTAAATGTTTTAGTGGATTCGATTTGTTGAAAACATTAAGATTTATGATATATATATATATATATATTGCACGGTACGCTCAAGCCATTCGACTTGCACTATTCACGGTGCTGCCTGTAATTTTACGGGCCATACCATGAACGTTGCTAATGGAAATTGCACCAAGTTTTGGTGCGGTACTGAGAAACGTGCACCATGTTTTTTTCTAAAACCTGACATGGTGGTACGGTTTTTTAAACGTCCCCACCGTTGAATATATACTAGTGTCGAGAGGATGATTCCTTGACCAAACTATGCACCCTAAGGTGGATAGTTTGGTCAGTGCATTGCCCTCTTGATATCAGTACATAATCAATGTTACGGTCTTTTACCGCACCGTGAATAGTGCTAACGGAAACCGCATTAGGTTTCGGTGCGGTAACGAAAAATGAGCACTGTGGTATTTTTTAAAAAACTAAATGGCGGTGTGGTTTTTTAAACGACCGAACCATTGACTATGTACCAATGTCGGAAGGGCGGTGCATTGACCACACTATGTGCCCTGGGATGGATAGTTCAGTTAGCGCACCTCCCTCCTGACATCAGTAGATAGTCAACGGTGCAAGAATTTACAAGACCACACATTTTTCCATGTACTAATGTTAGGAAGTTTATGTGCTAGCCTAACTATCTGCCTCAAGGCACATAGTTGGGCAACGCACCGCCCTCCCGACACTAGTACATAGTTAACAGTGCAGTCATTTACAAGACCACACTTTTGACCATGAATTATTGTTGGCTGGTGCATTGACCTAACTATCCGCCCCAAGGCAAATAGTGTCATCAACGCACCTTAGCAGAAAGTACATTTTATGTTTTGCGGTGCGTGCACAATTTCCATGCGCACTGAGAGTAGTGTGTGATAAAAACAGATGCATCGGTACCAGTGCATGACTATTTTTTTGGGCACACTGATCCTTTTTGAATCAAAATTATATATATATATATATGTCTCATTTAATATAAAAAAATTATTTAATATGTGAATCATTCAACAACGTTAATGGAGAGAACAAAGGGAACGACAAGAACATATGGAGGACCAGTATAATGTGGTTCACTTGTGGGAGGCACAAGAGATGGAGAGACTTATGTATCCTCACCCTGTTACAACAACCACCTAGTTGCTCCTATGGGAGGTAGGCCTCCTCAAGTTCTATGAGGAGGCTACATCAAGGAAGGGACATAGTGGCTTATTGGGACAACTCATATTCAGGTGAAATTCATACCGATAGGCTTTCTAGTTTGGTCCTGACCAATGTTATGCCCCCACTAAGGAGGAGATATATTTTATTATTGGCCTATCTAGTAGAGGGAAGGATTTACCCTAGTTGCAGATGTCCCCGTCAGCTGTGCAGCAGGGAGTGAGTTGGCGTACTCTCAGAGATACATTAGGGACGATATACTTTCTCCTAGAGATTTTTAGGTGTCCGGTGGTTAGTTACGTATTGCTTTGTTTGGTACAGAGGAGGTGAGGTTCCTCTCACTACTATTGATGACGATTGCACACTATACCAGTGATGGGAAAACACTAGTTTCACCCTTTTATTTTATGTTGATTCTTTATTTAAGCCACCACGACTTGTGAGATGCTCTGCAATTTTTTTGTGGTAGTTTTGTACATCATTAGATAAATGTTGTTCTCGGGCACATGGGAGGTTGACCTTACCTTTTGCTTTAGAGTTATTTTGTTTATTTTTTGAGAGTTTTCCAGAGATGAGGCCTAATTTTTTTTGGCATCCTCGTAGGCCGATGCTACACGTACGGATGGAGATGTGGGGCCAGATGATGCCTAAGAGGGGCCAGTCTAACTTTCCCGCCAGGATATTTCCTGATGCACTGGAGTTTCTACCTTGTATTGCTAATCAGTCCTTCCTTTGGGTGCCATTTCCATACGTTGTTTTGTATTGGTGAGGGTGTAACAACATCCTCTTCACACAGGATGAGACACCAGATGCGAGAGGTAATATTAGTGTTTTATTTAAATTAATATAGTTTTATTTCATTGTCTTAACTAATTA
This sequence comes from Pinus albicaulis, assembly GCA_034641835.2. Lineage (NCBI taxonomy): Eukaryota > Viridiplantae > Streptophyta > Pinopsida > Pinales > Pinaceae > Pinus > Pinus albicaulis. Next base: position 1,746,597,274 of record CM076575.1, on the reverse strand, counting down.
ATTATAATGATCGAATTTATTCTAACATGTTATTTAACTTGTTTTATTAAATTTTTTAATGAATTTGTCTAATTATTGATGTGTACTTATATATATATTGTAGATAGTGGGTCATTCGTTGGTGATGAGATTCCACCACCATCGAATGATCCAGGTGTAGATCATGTTGACGAGGAGATGGCAGAGTCGGAGGATCAGGGTGATAGACCTGGTCCCAATGCGGTGCAGATACCGATGGGTGTGAGGTGTGGGTCGGACACCCAATTTAGGATGGAGTTCGGCGACCAACTTTTTTGACTCCTAGTTTAGGAGGGAGTCAAGCTGGTTACCACCAGAGAGATATATGGTGATCATGGGCTGACACAGATCTGGAGAGGCGTGCTCTGTGACATGTTAACCCTCATGTAGTATATCATTGGAGCTAACAGAGCATTAGCATGGGTGAGGAGGGGTAGGCGTGGTTGATATGGAGTACGACAGAGCAGCGCATCATCAGATGATCATGATCATGAGGGGAGTGTTCATCATTCTAGTACTCCACCTCCTCCTCCACCTCGCACCGAAGATGATCATAATGAGTATCCTGCAGCATCTAGTCATGACCATCAGCATGAATTGTATGAGCAGTTTGCACCATCTCAACAGACATGTCTTAGTCCTGAGAAGACACCTCATCCTAAGGAGGGTGTAGGTCCATCGACTGAGCAAGTTGCTGCACCATCTACTGAGTAGGATGGACCATCCACGAGTCATCAAAAAGAAATTCCTAATCAGCGCACACCTCTAGATCAGCAAGCACATGATCATCATCTATCTGAGCATGACGAGGCTACACCATTCAGTGAGCAGGACTCGACTAGTACTACTATTGATGTACCATGATATATTTGACATTTATATGCAGTTATGCAGCAGGGAGTGAGTTGGCATACTCTTAGAGATACATTAGGGGTGATATACTTCCTCCTATATATTTTTAGGTGTCCGGTGGTTAGTTACATATTGCTTTGTTTGGTGCAGAGGAGGTGAGGTTCCTCTCACTACTATTGACGACAATTGCACACTATACCAGTGATGGGAAATGCACTAGTTTCCCCCTTTTATTTTATATTAATTCTTTATTTCAGCCACCATGACTTGTGAGATGCTCTGCAATTTTTTTGTGGCAGTTTTTTACATCATTAGATAAATTTTGTTCTCAGGCACGTGGGAGGTTGACCTTCCCTTTTTCTTTAGAGTTATTTTGTTTATTTTTTGAGATTTTTCCAGAGATGAGGCCTAATTTTTTTTGGCATCCTCGTAGGCTGATGCTACACGTACGGATGGAGATGTGGGGCCAGATGATGCCTAAGAGGGGCCAATCTAACTTTCCCGCCAGGATATTTCCTGATGCACTGGAGTTGCTACCTTGTATTGTTGACCAGTCCTTCCTTTGGGTGCCATTTCCATACATTGTTTTTTATTGGCAAGGGTGTACCAACATCCTCTTCACATAGGATGAGACACCAGATGCGAGAGGTAATATTAGTGTTTTATTTAAATTAATATAGTTTTATTTTATTGTCTTAACTAATTAATTATAATGATCAAATTTATTCTAACATGTTATTTAACTTGTTTTATTAAATTTTTTAATGAATTTGTCTAGTTATTGATGTGTACTTATATATATATTGTAGATAGTGGGTCATTCATTGGCGATGATATTCCACCGCCACCGAATGATGCAGGTGTAGATCATGTTGACGAGGAGATGGCAGAGGCAGAGGATCAGGGTGACAGACCTGGTCCTGATCGGGTGCAGATACTGGCGGCTGTGACATGTAGGTCGGACACCCGATTTAGGATGGAGTTGGGTGACCAACTTTGTTGACTCCTAGTTTAGGAGGGAGTCAGGATGGTTACCACCAGAGAGATATACAGTGATCATGGGCTAACACAGGTCTGGAGAGGCATGCCCTGTGATATGTTGACCCTCATGTAGCATATCATTGGAGCTACCAGAGCATTGGTGTGGGTGAGGCGGGGTAGGCATGGTGGATATGGAGTACGAAAGAGCAGCGCATCATCAGATGGTCATGATCAGGAGGGGAGTGATCATTGTTCTAGTACTCCACCTCCTCCTCCACCTCGCGCCAGAGATGATCATGATGAGCATCCTGCAGCATCTAGTCTTGACCATGAGCATGAACCATATGAGCAGTTTCCACCATCTCAGCAGACACGTCCTAGTCCTGAGAAGACACCTGATCCTAAGAAGGGTGTAGGTCCATCGACTCAGCAAGCTGCTGCACCATCTACTGAGTAGACTGGACCATCTAGTCATCAACAGGAAATTCCTAATCAACGCACACCTCTAGATCAGCAAGAACGTGATCATCATCTATCTGAGCATGTTGAGGCTACACCATTTACTGAGCAGGCCTCGACTAGTACTACTATTGATGTACCACGATACATTTGACATTTATATGCAGATATATTACAGTTATATATTTTTGAAATTACATACATACATACATACATACATACATACATACATACATACATACATACATACATACATACATACATACATACATATATATATATATATATACATATATATATATATATATATATATATATATATATATATATATATATATATATATATAGTCCATGTATTTTATGTTCATGTTGCATATGTACTTAATTTTCTTGTTGGTGTTCATCATGATGTGTATATTGGTAGGTCATATTAGATATGTTCATTTAATGTGCAGCTTGCAGATAGATGTGGATGTGATAGCAATTATTTGACATGAGATGTATATTTGATGTTTGTGTTGTGATTATGTTATACAATGCTTATGTTTTGTTAGATGATCATGATCACAATGATTAGATGATGCTAGTGAATTTGAATGTGTTTTTTAGTCGAATATGATGTTTGTAGAATGGTTATGATGATTGTGATGTTTGTTTTTAATATTAAATCATGATATTTATTAAATTTTATGTCCTGATTATAATTGAAATTTTAATTTTAATGGAATGTAAAATTGTAACTTTGTAATTGTATGTAAAATTCTAAATTTGTAATTGTAATTGTAGTTGTATGTAAAATATTTGTAAAATTTTAATTGTATTGTAAAATGATTATAATTGTAATTGTATGTAAAATTATAAAATTGTAATTGTAAATGTAATTGTAATCGTAAGCGTATGCGAAATTGTAAAATTGTAATTGTATTGTGAAATTGTAAATTTGTAATTGTAATGGTTTGTATTGTCATCATTCAATTTTATTAAAAATTTAAATTTGTAAATTTATAAAATTGTAAATTAATTGTAACGATAACTACCGTAAGTAAAATATATATTGTAAATATTGTTAAATTACCATAAGTGTAAAATTGTAAATTTGTATGAATATATATAATTGTAAAATAATAAATCTACAATATTATGATTTTTTGTAACATAATAAAGTTTAGAAAATAATGCAAATAAATTGATGTACTTTAGAATTATCATTATTTTATTATGATCTTACATACAAAAAATAATAGTATACGTAATTAAGATATCATTCACACACATTTGAAGCAATCAAGTAGTTGTATTATTTTAGGAATTGACATTATAAAAAAAAGAACTTTATACAGTACGCCATTTTTTTCGAGATCAACGTAATTGTAAATTATCGAGTGAAATGATTTTAACATTAACACAATGAAAATTACTGAAAAATTCAAAATAGATATTATAATCTTTCGAAAAACAGAGTCTTAGTTATAAGGTAATTAAGTCCTCTTCTTTATAAAAACCCATCTTAAAAAGTACAAATGATGAAATAGCACATGTACCATATCACTCTCGGTTCTCATGATCACCCTCATTATCTTCCAGCTCGAATGGCATGATAACACTATTGCTCTCACAAATATGTTTTGATCTAGGGTCATGTCTCAATACAAACCACCAATCCCTATCCAACACATCTGGGTAAAAATAAACTCGGTTGCAGTGTTTGGGGAAAACATAGGGCTCCTTAGCTTCATCCCACATCTTTCTAGAGTTGATACATATAATCCTACTATTGTGATCTTAATTTACATTATTCTGATCAAAGGTGTCCCACCACTTGCACCTACGAATAACACATTGGAAACAAGAGAAACCCACTTAAATTTTCTCTTGTATCTTTCTGACGTAACCTAACGTCCCTCGTACTAGGTTTTGATCATAGTGGATAGCTCAACTAGATTGATAAAACTTGACTTCCACTCCACAGTCTTGTGTCATGTGTCCATCATCAACATTATCAATGTGAAAATGGTGTCCATATGCCCACATATATGGGAACAAATTAACCTATAAAAAAGTTAAAAAATCATACTTTCATGTGTCTTATAATACACCAACTGTTAAAATATGAAATATATATGTAATTCCATTTCAAACGTGCATTATTAAGTTTAGAATGTACATAAATAGATTATTACTGAGTGGGTGCACCCAATCCCTACATTTAGCGCATCCTCTTCAGCACGCGGGTAACGACCAGTTGCACCATATTTCTCTTTGACTTGGTCAACAATCCAAATGTTGGGGAATATTTTTGGCATATTTTATTTTAAATGATCGGTATAAGGCACACTTCTACCATTCAACCGTTTGAATTCTTTCCTATCACTATCCCATTTCAGCCTCTTTTGTTCGTACAATGTGACCCATAGTTGTGTCACTTTGGAATTGTAAACAAAGATTTTATTGATTGCTTCAATTTCTGCATTCATTCATGAAATCAAACCGACATATAGTACATATGATATCAAAATATACATTATAACTAAGTTCAACATGAATATTTACTTTGTGTAAATTTGAAAAATTATAAGTCTCTTACTCCTTATCAGGCACCTTTTTCCATTCGTTTGGAGCAAATCCCCTTCTCTTTTGTCTTCATCCCTTTCATCATCCCAAATCACTGCACCTGTTCCATTTTCGATATACTTGATGTACTCACTAGGAGAATAGAAAGACTCATACAATATGTACCCCTCTACCATAGATCCCTCGGGTTTTTCCCTTTGTCGAAAAAAACCTTTCAATTTTTTCATGTACCTCTCTAAAGAACGTCTAGTGACAAGAAGCCAGCCCAACTAATTCAACCTCATCTACTTGGTGGATTATAAGATAAACTTGCAAATCCATGAAACTCATCGGTAGTTCCTTCTCAAACATATAAACAATATCAACTATCTCTTGATGCCACTGTCGAATGATAGCCACATGAATCTACTTTGATGTGATCCAACATAAAAATGCAGATAATTTACATATGGCACATCCTAGGTCTTGGGGGAATTCACGTTTCACACACCCATGCACGAACAAAGGAGAATGACATTACAAAGTTATAAACACATGCAATAATATACAAAATTAGTTATGTTTGATGATACATGCATGGGATAAAATTTATTAATATAAAAATAATAAAACCATGATTTTGACATTATACGTACTCTTAGAAGATTCAAATGGTCATGAAATTTCAACCCCGAAAAATGGTCATCCACGGTGAAGCAGTGCCTTAGTCAAGACTCGTATGAAGATAGCATCCTGACACTCATTATAACTTCCTTTTCCAAACAAAGATCATTTTTTTTAAATCCATTGGACATCACCTTTGAAATACAATGAATTAGAGGGACCAGTGCCTGCCTCTGATCCTGTACTTTCTAATCATCTTGGCCGAAGTTTCTTTTTATTTTTTGAAGTAATAAGATATTTCCTAACAGCCAATGTGTCACTTTGTTTCGATGATATGTTCCTCCATAAAGAAGATAAATCATTTCTAAATATATTTATGGGATTTATTGAGTGGGTAATCTTAAGATTCTCGCTATATGGGAGGTTATAAATGATAGATTTTCTATTCATCCCAATGGGAAATTTCTCAACATAGGTGTTGAATAATTCTGGATAATCAAATATAGGCTCCCAATTTGAATCAAACATTTCAATGAACTCCTTCCTTCTCTCTCTCATATGCTCTAAGCCATTTAGCTAGTGTCATTATTGGAGGACTTTGGGTTCTCTGTCATTTACCATTGAAATCGGATGCTGCTCTTCTGTGAGGGTCTTCTTCTGGGAGGAATACCATGGAGTAGTCACACACTGGCTTTCGTAGGTCGTTGGACCATATAGCTCTCAGAGAAGGTCCACAACATTTACATCTGAAATACCATTTTGTTACAAAACCTGCGAAATATTGTATAAAATATATATTCATGGCACGTTAAATAATATCATAAATATTAGAACAATTACAGCAAATTAAATAACTAATATGCGAAAGAAAATTGTTACGTATCTAAACAAATCAATAAACATGTAATTTATCATAGAAAACTCGTAAGCCTCAATAATCATGTGTCATGTAAGAACATATTCAATATAAAATAAAACTCCTCTCTATTGTGATGGGAATTGATAAATCGTATACTTTATCCCATCCCATAATTCCTTCAATTCATCTACCAGTAGTTGTAATTAAACATCCATTTTCTTCACTTGGCTTATACCAGGGACTATGAGAGCCAACATAAGACGTTCATTCTTAGCGGAAAACCATGGGGGGATATTTTTATTGATCACTACGATAGGCCAAATAGAATAGTTGGTGTTCTAGAGGGAATATGGGTTGACACCATCCATGGCTATGCTGCGTCGTAAACTTCGTACTTCATCCTTAAAATTTCAGACCATGTATCCTCTATATGCTTCATGGATATTGAATCTGTTGGGACTCACATAAATCTCAACTCACTTATGTGTGATACATGCCATCCCTCCAACATAGCTAATTCTTTGCAATGAAAGAGCCTTCGAATCATTGGTATCATAGGCATGTGCCTCAATATCTTAAAAGGAGGACCACGTGATTTACCCTTATTTTTTTATTTATCATACCTATCATGCCCACATTTCAGAATATTTCTTTGTCTGCATATTCTCCTCCATATAGAATACAATCATTTGGACATGCATGATATGATATGTACCCAACACCCAAAATTTTCACCCATTGATTCATAGTCATAGTCCTCAATACCCAACACCGAGAAAAACATTATCACTTGGAATAACCTTATCTTTGAATAACTTGTAATTGGTCATGGAAAATATTAAATGTATATTGATCCCTATATAATTATTAACGTTCATAAATTTACCATTTTTAATTTTCATTGTGTGATTATATTTCTCAAAATATGAGGGAGGACTTGATGGTAAATTACCTCAAAATTTTCGAGAAACATGCATTCAACAAGCCAAACTTTTCTTTTAAGTTTTACATTAACATCGTTGTTTCCAACTTGGTCGAATTTGACTGACCACCATGTCCAAAAAGAGGGGTGGTGGAAGTAAATTTAAGGCTTTTGAAAAAGGTATAAGCAATAGGAGCATCATCCCCTAGTTGATCATCATTCTGGAATGCATCTAACAACATTGTCTCCACGACAATTGTATCCCTTAAGTAATCATCCATACCAACCTCTATTAGATTTCCTCCATTGCCATCTTGTGAAGGAATACTATTGTTGTAATCATTCCTAATTGGTGAATATGGATGTAGTGTTAATTGAATAGGTGCTTGATTCAACCATTCTTGGTATTGTTCCTCTCCGATTTTTTCTCTTAATTTAGCCTTCTGGCGATTTGACACTGTCATGGGGTGCAATGGAAGATGGTAGGTAGGTTGCTCATCATCACTAGAATCCTAATAATTTCAAAATAAAAAATTAAGCAAGAGATCACGAGAGAACTACGTAGCAACAAAATAATCTCGAACAACAACATTATTCATAGAACCAGAATTTCAAACCTCTGGAGATTCAAACCCTGTAGTATAGCAAAAATGTTAAATTTTACTGTAATAATTTTTTTTTTAACAGTTTATGTCCATTCTATCTAGAAGCATATTTTAGTTATTTGATATTAATGAAACGAAGTTTTTTTCTACTGCATATATACATTTATGTTTAGTTTATTATTTTATTTTGTTCCTCCATAAATAGGATAAGTTGTATCATAGCGGTCTAGTCTTTCTCGATCCTTCTTTTCATGTCCCCAACGAGGTTGAGGTATAAGGATTTAGGGCTCGAAATGGTTGAACCTTTGCAATATTATGTTCACAAACCCCAACGGGCGGCCATGGGAGAACAAAAGAAAGAAAAGGGAGTTGGAGATCCTACCAAAATATTGCTTGAGGATACTACAAGGAAAATACCCTCTAGCAGATGTTTTTGAGTAAACCCTTATAAAAATAGCCTAGATATATGTTTGTAGCGGAGGTCTCTAGAGGAGGTTGGTGTGTGGATGTTTTTGCATATGTTCCTTTTCTGGTGCATTTCTCATCATAAACGCACTAGTGTGTTTCTCATAATGCACTGGTCCATACTAAAAATTGGCACACCGGGACACCGTGCTCTCCGTACAAACCCACCTGGTGCATCTAATTACTACAGCGCACTGGTGAAATATGCAGAAACAAGGCTGGTGTGTCTTAAAAACCCATAGATTGCTCAGTGTGTCTCAAAAAACCACGCACTGAAATAGAGTTAAATAAAAAACTATTATCGGCACAAAAATCTGCATTTTCAGTTCTTTAGTGCTACAGAGCTCTAAAGCACTGGTGTGAATTTCTCTTGTGCGAGGTGCCCTACCATTGGTGCTCCCATTTCATGTACTACTGTCACCCATTTCCCACCTTATGGAGTTTGAATTTTGGAAAATGGTGGGAAAATTTTGTCTTTCAAATTCCTCAGCAAATGTGCCTCCTTAATGCCCAAATGTACATGTATTTCACTTGTTTCTCAATAACTAAATGTTTTAGTGGATTTGATTTGTTGAAAACCTCAAGATTTACAATATATATATATATATATATATATATATATATATATATATATATATATATATTGCATGGTACGCTCAAGCCATTCGGCTCGCACCATTCACAGTGCTGCCTATAATTTTACGGGCCGTACTGTGAACGTTGCTAACGGAAATTGCACTGAGTTTTGGTACGGTACTGAAAAACTTGTACCATGTTTTTTTTTTAAAACCTGACATGGTGGTGCTGTCATTTAAATGACCGCACCATTGAATATATACTAATGTCGAGAGGATGATGCATTGACCAAACTATGCGCCCCAAGGTGGATATTTTGGTCAGCGGACTGCCCTCTTGATATCAGTACATAATCAATGTTGCGGTCTTTTACCGCGCTGTGAATAGTGCTAATGGAAACTGCATCGTTTTTTGGTCCGGTACCAAAAAATGAGCACTGTGTTATTTTCAAAAAAACTAAATGGCAGTGTGGTTGTTTAAACGACCGAACCATTAACTATGTACCAATTTCGGAAGGACGATGTATTGACCACACTATGTGCCCTGGGATGGATAGTTCAGTTAGCACACCTCCCTCCTAACATCAGTAGATAGTCAATGGTGCGGGAATTTATGAGACCACACATTTTTCCATGTACTAATGTGAGGAAGTTTGTGCGCTGGCCTAACTATCTGCCTCAGGGCACATAGTTGGGCAACGCATCGCCCTCTCAACACTGGTACATAGTTAACAGTGCAGTGATTTACAAGACCACACTTTTGACCATGAATTATTGTTGGCTGATGAGTTGACCTAACTATCCGCCCCAAGGCAGATAGTGTCATCAACGCACCTTAGGAGAAAGTACATTTTATTTTTTGTGGTGCACGGAGAATTTCCATGCGCACTAAGAGCAGTGTGCGATAAAAATAGACGCACCAGTACCAATGCGTGACTATTTTTTTGGGTGCACTGATGGTTGTTTTTTCAAAATTATATATATATATATATATATATATATATATATACATGTCTCATTTAATAAAAAAAATTATTTAATATGTGAATCATTCAGTGACGTCAATGGAGAGAACAAAGAGAACAAAAAGAACATATGGAGGACCAGTATAACGTGGTTCACTTGTGGGAGGCACAAGAGAGGGGGAGACTTATGTATCCTCGCCCTGTTACGACCGCCACCTAGTTTCTCCTAAGGGAGGTAGGCCTCCTCAAGTTCTATGAGGAGGCTACATCAATGAAGGGCCATAGTGGCTTATTCAAACAACTCATCTTCAGGTGAAATTCTTACTGATAGGCTTTCTGGGTCGTTCCTCACCAATGTTATGCCCCCACTGAGGAGGAAATATATTTTATTATTGGCCTATCTAGTAGAGGGAAGGATTTACCCCAGTTGCAGATGTCCCCATCAGCTATGCAGTAGGGAGTGAGTTGGCATACTCCCAGAGATACATTAGGGATGATATACTTTCTCCTATACATTTTTAGGTGTCTAGTGGTTAGTTACATATTGCTTCGTTTGGTACAGAGGAGGTGAGGTGCCTCTCACTACTATTGACGACAATTGCACACTATACCAGTGACGGGAAATGCACTAGTTTGCCCCTTTTATTTTATGTTGATTCTTTATTTCATCCACCACGACTTGTGAGATGCTCTGCAATTTTTTGTGGCAGTTTTGTACATCATTAGATAAATGTTTTTCTCAGGCACGTGGGAGGTTGACCTTCCCTTTTTCTTTGGAGTTATTTTGTTTATTTTTTAACAATTTTCCAGAGACGAGGCATAATTTTTTTCAGCATCCTCGTAGGCCGATGCTACACGTACAGATGGAGATGTGGGGCTAGATGATGCCTAAGAGGGGCCAGTCTAACTTTCCCGCCTGGACATTTCCTGATGCACTGGAGTTGCTACCTTGTATTGCTGATCACTCCTTCATTTTGGTGCCATTTCCATACATTGTTTTGTATTGGTCAGGGTGTACCAACATCCTCTTCACATAGGATGAGACACCAGATGCAAGAGGTAATATTAGTGTTTTATTTAAATTAATATAGTTTTATTTTATTGTCTTAATTAATATATTATAATTATCAAATTTATTCTAACATGTTATTTACTTGTTTTATTAAATTTTTTAATCAATTTGTCTAATTATTGTTGTCTACTTATATATATATATATATATATATATATATATATATTGTAGATAGTGGGTCATTCGTTGGCGATGAGATTCCACTGCCACGGAATGATCCAGGTGTAGATCATGTTGACGAGGAGATGGCAGAGTCAGAGGATCAGGGTGATAAACCTAGTCCCGATGCGGTGCAAATACTGGCGGGTGTGAGGTGTAGGTCGGACACCTAATTTAGGATGGGGTTCGGCGACCAACTTTTTTGACTCCTAGTTTAGGAGGGACTCAAGCTGGTTACCACCAGAGAGATATATGGTGATCATGGGTTGACACAGATCTGGAGAGGCATGCCCTGTGACATGTTAAACCTCATGTAGTATATCATTGGAGCTAACAGAGCATTGGCGTGGGTGAGGAGGGGTAGGCGTGGCTGAGATGGAGTACGACAGAGCAACGCATCATTAGATGATCATGATCATGAGGGGAGCGATCATCATTCTAGTACTCCACCTCCTCCTCCACCTCACACCGAAGATGATCATAATGAGAATCCTACAGCATCTAGTGAAGACCATGATCATGAACTGTATGTGCAGTTTGCACCATCTCAGCAGACATGTCCTAGTCCTGAGAAGACACCTCATCCTGAGGAGGGTGTAGGTCCATCGACTGAGCAAGTTGCTGCACCATCTACTGAGTAGGTTGGACCATCCACGAGTCATCAACAGGAAATTCCTAATCAGTGCACACTTCTAGATCAGCAAGCACGTGATCATCATCTATCTGAGCACGTCGAGGCTACACCATTGACTGAGCATGCCTCGACTAGTACTACTATTTATGTACCACGATATATTTGACATTTATATGCAGCTATATTACAGTTCTATATTTTGGACATTATATATATATATATATATATATATATATATATATATATAGTCGATGTATTTTATGTTCATGTTGCATATGTACTTAATTTTCATGTTGGTGTTCATAACGATGTGTATATTGTTAAGTTGTATTAGATATGTTCATTTAATGTGCAGCTTGCATATAGATGTGCATGTGATAGCAACTATTTGACATGAGATGTATATTTGATGTTTGTGTTCTGATTATGTTATACAATTCTTATGTTTTGTTAGATGATCATGATCACCATGATTAGATGATAACAAATTTGAATGTGTTTTTTAGTTGAATATGATGTTTGTACAATGGTTATGATGATCGTGATGTTTGTTTTTAATATTAAATCATGATATTTATTAAATATTATGTCCTGATTATAATTGAACTTTTAATTTTAATTGAATGTAAAATTGTAAAATTGTAATTGTATGTAAAATTCTAAAATTGTAATTGTAATTGTAAGCTTATGCGAAATTGTAAAATTGTAATTGTAATTGTAATTGTAACTGTATGTAAAATTCTAAAATTGTAATTGTAACTGTAATTGTATGTAAAATTGTAAAATTGTAATTGTAATTGTAATTGTATGTAAAATATTTGTAAAATTGTAATTGTAATTGTAATTGTATTGTGAAATTGTAAATTTTCAATTGTAAAGGTATGTATTGTCATCATTCAATTTTATTAAAAATTTTAAATTTGTAAATTTATAAAATTGTAAATTAATTGTAACCATAACTACCGTAAGTAAAATATATACCGTAAATATTGTTAAATTACCATAAGTGTAAGATTGTAAATTTGTATGAATATAAATAATTGTAAAATAATAAATCTAGAATATTATGAACCTTTCTAACATAATAAAGTTTAAAAAATAATGCAAATAAATTCATGTACTTTATAATTATCATTATTTTATTATGATATTACATACCAAAAATAACAGTATGCATAATTAAGATACCATACACACAAATTTGATGCAATCATGTAGTTGTATTATTTTAGGAATTGACATTATAAAAAAAGAACTTTATACAGTACGCCATTGTTTTCAAGATCAACGTAATTGTAAATTATTAAGTGAAATGATTTTAACATTAACACAATGAAAATTACCAAAATATTCAAAATACATATTATAATTTTTCGAAAAAAAGAGTCTTATTTAGAAGGTAATTAAGTCCTCTTCTTTATAAAAACCCATCTTAAAAAGTACAAATGATGAAATAACGCATGTACCTTATCACTCTCGATTCTCATGATCACCTTCATTATCTTCCATCTCGAATGGCATGATAACAATATTTCTCTCAAAAATATGTTTTCATCTAGGGTCATGTCTCAATACAAACCACCAATCTCTATCCAGCACATATGGGTAAAAAAACACCCGGTTGCAGTGTTTGGGGAAAACATATGGCTCCTTAGCTTCATCCCACATCTTTCTAGAGTTGATACATATCAGCCTACTATTGTGATCTTCATTTACATTATTTTGATCAAAGGTATCCCACCACTTGCACCTACGACTAACACATTGGAAACAAGAGAAACCCACTTAAATTTTCTCTTGTATCTTTCTGACGTAGCCTAACATCCCTCGTACTAGGTTTTGATCACGGTGGCTAGCTCAACTAGTTGATCAAACTTTACTTCCACTCCACAGTCTTGTGTCAAGTGTCCATCATCAGCATTATCAGTGCGAAAATGGTGTCCATATGCCCACATACATGGGAACAAATTAACCTATAAAAAAGTTATAAAGTCATAGTGTCATGTGTCTTATAATACCCCAACTGTTAAAATATGAAATATATATGTAATTACATTTCAATGGTGCATTATTAAGTTTATAATGTACATAAATAGATTATTACTGAGTGGGTGCACCCAATCCCTATGTTTATTGAATCCTCTTCAACACGTGGGTAACGACCAATTGCACCATATTTATCTTTGACTTGGTCAACAACCCAAATGTTAGGGCATATTTATGGCATATTTTCTTTTAAATGATTGGTATAAGGCACACTTCTACCATTCAAACGTTTGAATTCTTTCCTATCACTATCCCATTTCAGCCTCTTTTGTTCGTACAATGTGATCCATAGTTGTGTCACTTTGGAATTGTAAACAACGATTTTATTGATTTCTTCAATTTTTGCATTCGTTGATGAAATCAAACCGACATATAGTACATATGATATCAAAATATACATTATATCTATATTCAACATGAATATTTACTTTGTGTAAATTTGAAAAATTATAAGTCTCTTACTCCTTATCAAGCACCTTTTTCCATTCATTTGGAGCAGCTCCCCTTCTCTTTTGTCTTCATCCCTTTCATCGTCACAAATCACTGCACCTATTCCATTTTTGATCTACTTGATGTACTCACTGGGAGAATAGAAAGACTGATATGTTATGTACCCCTCTGCCATAGACCCCTCAGGTTTTTCCCTTTGTCGAAAAAAACCTTTCAATTTCTTCATATACCTCTCTGAAGAACATCCAGTGACAAGAAACCACCCCAACTAATTCAACCTCATCTACTTGGTGGATTAGAAGATGAAGCTGCAAATCCTTGAAACTCGTCGGCAGTTCCTTCTCAAACATATAAACAATATCAACTATCTCTTGATGCCACTGTCAAATGATACCCACATGAATCTCCTTTGATGTGATCCAACATAAAAATGCAGATAATTTATATATGGCACATCCTAGGTCCTGGGGGAATTCACGTTTCACACACCCATGCATGAACAAAGGAGAATGAAACTGCAAAGTTATAAACACATGCAATAATATACAAAATTAGTTATGCTTTATGATACATGCATGGGATAAAATTTATTAATATAACAAATAATAAAAACATGCTTTTGACATTATACGTACTCTTACAAGATTCAAATGGTCATGTGATTTCAACCCTGACAAATGGTCATCCACGGTGAAGCAGTGCCTTAGTCAAGACTCGTATGAAGATGGCATCCTCACACTCATTATAACTTCCTTTTCCAAAGAAAGATAATTTTTTTTAAATCCATGGGACATCACCTTTGAAATACAATGAATTAGAGGGACCAATGCCTACCTCTGATCCCATACTTTCTAATCATCTTGGCCGATGTTTCTTTTTAGTTTTTTAAGTAATAAGATATTTCCTACCAGCCAATGTGTCACTTTGTTTCGATGATATGTTCCTCCATAAAGAAGATAAATCATTTCTAAATATATTTATGGGATTTATTAAGTGGGTAATCTTCAGATTCTCGCTATATGGGAGGTTATAAATGAAAGATTTTCTATTCATCCCAATGGGAAATTTCTCAACATATGTATTGAATAATTCTGGATAATTGAACATAGGCTCTCGATTTGAATCTAACATTTCTATGAACTCCTTCCATCTCTCTCTCATATGATCTAAGCCATTTAGCTAGTGTCGTTATTGGAGGACTTTTGGTTCTCTGTCATTTACCATTGAAAGTGGATGCTTCTCATTTGTGAGGGTGTTTTTCTGGGAGGAATACCGTGGTACAGTCACACACTGGCTTTCGTATGTCATTCAACTATATAGCTCTCAGAGAAGGTCCACAACATTTACATCTGAAACACCCTTTTGTTACAAGACCTGCGAAATATTGTATAAAATATATATTCATGGAACGTTAAAGAATATCATAAATATTATAACAATTACAACAAATTAAATAACTAATATAGGCGAAAGAAAATTGTTACGTATGTAAACAAATAAATAAACATGTAATTTATCATAGAAAAATCCTAAGCCTCGATAATCATGTGTCATGTAAGAAAATATTCCATACAACATAAAACTCCTCTCTGTTGTGATGGGAATTGATAAATCGTATACATTTATCCCATCCCATAATTTCTTCAATTCATCTACAAGTGGTTGTAATTAAACATCCATTTTCTTCACTTGGCTTATACAAGGGACTATGAGAGCCAACAGAAGATGTTCATTCTTAGCAGACAACCATGGGGGGATATTGTTATTGATCGCTACGATAGGCCAAATATAATATTTGGTGTTCTTGAGCGAATATGGGTTGACACCATCCATGGCTATGCTGCGTCGTAAACTTCGTACTTCATCCTTAAACTTTCAGGTCATGTATCCTCTATATGCTTCATGAATATTGAATCTGTTGGGACTCACATAAATCTCAACTAACTTTTGTGTGATACATGCCATCCCTGCAACATAGCTAAGTCTTTGCAATGAAAGAGCCTTCAAATCCTTGGTATCATAGGCATGTGCCTCAATATCTTAAAAGAAGGACCACGTGATTTACCCTTATTTTTTATTTATCATACCTATCATGCCCACATTTCAGAATATCTCTGTTTCTTCATATTATCCTCCATATAGAATAAAATCATTTGGACATGCATGATATGATATGTACCCAACACCCAACATTTTCACCCATTGAGTCATAGTCATAGTCCTCAATACCCAACACCGAGAAAAACATTATCACTCAGAATAACCTTATATTTGAATAACTTGTAGTTGGTCATGGAAAATATTAAATATATATTGATCCCTATATAATTATTAATGTTCATAAATTGACCATTTTTAATGTTCATTGTATGATTATATTTCTCAAAATATGAGGGAGGAATTGATGGTAAATTACCTCAAATTTTTTGAGAAACATGCATTCGACAAGCCAAACTTTTCTTTCAAGTTTTACAGTAACATCATTGTCTCCAACTTGGTAGAATTTGACTGACAACCATGTCGAAAGAGAGGGATGGTGGAAGTAAATTTAAGGCTTTTGAAAAAGGTAAAGAAATAGGAGCATCATCCCCTAGATGATCATTGTTCTGGAATGCATCTAACAACATTGTATCCATGACAATCGTATCCCTTAAGTAATCATCCATACCAACCTCTATTAGATTTCCTCCATTTCCATCTTGTGAAGGAATACTATTGTTGTAATCATTCCTAATTGGTGAATCTCGACGTAGTGTTAACTGAATAGGTGGTTGATTCAACCATTCTTGGTATCGTTCCTCTCCAAGTTTTTCTCTTAATTCAGCCTTCTCTTGATTTGACATTGTTGTGGGGTATAATGGAAGATGGTAGGTAGGTCGATCATAATCACTAGAATCCTAATAATTTCAAAATAAAAAATTGAGCAAGAGATCATGAGACGACTATGGAGCAACAAAATACTTTCGAACAACAACATTATTCAGAGAACCAGAATTTCAAACATTTGGTGATTCAAACCCTGTAGTATAGAAAAAATGTTAAATTTTACTGTAATAATTTTTTTTTTTACAGTTTTTGTTTGATTTAGTACATGGTAAGTAAAAATTTTAAATTTTACTATTCATTTTTAGAAAGCAAAAGAGAAAAAATCCATTCTTACACTAGACCCTTGATTCTTTTTGTTTCTACCCTTGCTTCTTCTTGTTTCTGTGACTTCAGAATTATGGATTTTCATTTTATATTTATAGGGTTTGTATTGCTATATATATAGGACTATGACGTCTAACCCGAGAGACGACTTGCAACGTCAGATCGCAATCCATGTCGGCCCTTGCATCATTTTTTAAAAAACAATTTTTTTAATCGATGCACCCTGTGTAAAATAGCGCACTGGTGCATTATTTTATTATAGCACATCATGCATGTACTATTTGATAAAAGAAATTTAAAAAGGTATTCTTTTAATAAGTGTGCCCTGTGTAAAATAGTGCATCGGTGCAGTATTTTATTATAACTCACCGCACACGTAATATTTGATAAATTTATTTATTTATTTATTTATTTTTGTGTTAATTGGTGCACGAGTTAACATATAATGTATTGGGTCTCATTTTTGATGGAGAGCACTGTACGCTGGTTCTACTTTTTTCTCAGTGTGTTTATAAGAATATGTTGTACCGCCTCGTCCACGACATCTTATGCTACAAAAACTAGCACTAGAGAATTTGTATTAATTTGTCTATGTTAATCAGTGCACTGGTTAAAATATAATGCACTAGGTATCCTTTTTGACAAAGAGCACCATACAATGTTTCTACTATTTGGGTGGTGCGTTTATAAGAACATGTCGTACCGCCATTAGTGCGTACTTCTTGAAAGGCACACCATTTTCTTTATTTATTTTTTACCTGAAAAGTTTGTGATTTATTTATAAAATATATAAATGAATGGTATGGTACAGGTTTCATATTGATAAATACATGGTTGACAAGAGATCAGGTAACAAAAATACTGATAGCACATCGACAAAAACAAAAAAGGAAAATTCTTCTTAAATTCTTTAAAAAAATTATTATTTTTGAACTATATGTAGGTTTAACTAATATGTATTTTTTATTGCGTATCATGCAGAGCCACAAAATGATGAAGCTTGAGAAGATTATTTCTAATCTAAGAGGAGAAGCGTGTAAAATCTTAATGGAAAAATTGTAGAAGGATTAATCAGATGAATGAAAAAATACTATCGATTCAATATGAGCTTATTTTTTTTATTTTCATTAATAATATACTTCAAAATATTAGATAAAATGTTTCAAAAAATATATTAATTCACATATGTTTAATGTTATATAGGGACCAAAAATGAAGAAAAAGAGTGTTGTTCTAAGAAAAGAAAAAAAACACAACATGAAAATGAAAATTATTTTCTCCTTAGCTCACTTGGAGTCGTGTTGGAGATTAATGAAATGGGGAAAATCTCTTACAAAACATTAAGGGATCTAGTGGAATGAATGTATATACATTCTTTCCACTTAGAATACGAAAATAAATCCAGTGATTCCAGGAACCAAATTTTATCTACACTACAGGATGAGTTTACAGAGAATTTGTCAATGAGATATGTTAGACTTTTAATACCAAAAAGGTACAACAAGAAAAATGAAGGAATAAAAAATTAATATTCCATTAAATGTTTTTCTAAACATTTGTTGTATATATTACTACAAAGCAATCATTTATAAATATCGTTTTTTTATATTCACTTTTCATATATCAATATAAAAATTAAATAGTTTATTTTCATGTTACATTTTCAGGAATATTATGAAAATCTCAAAGAATGAATGAGCTTATATTAGAAATATGCTAGTAGGAATGTCCAAAACGGTGTACAAGGAGATGGTCAAAGAAATGGAAATAATTGCATCACATGAGGATCCATCTCAACAATGATGTGATCCAAATGTAATATGTAATCATTGAATTTTTCAATTAGGTATAATAAATAAATAATTTAGCATTAAATATTAATTTTCAAGAATTTTATTGCAGAAAAGAAAACAAAATGGAACCAATATTTCAACACACAAAACAAGATGACAAGGAAGAAAAGGGTTGATATCTAAGTTTGTGAGTAATTGTTACTTCCTTATTAAAAATTAACTAGATTTTATTTTTGTATTTTTTAAGTTGTTTTATAACAATCATCATTGAATGTTTTCAAACAGGTACTAACATAGAAAGAAGAACCATCAGATGAATTGATTGAGATTGGGTTAACTATGGGTTGTCTGTATATGTTGGCATATCAAAAGTTAATTGTTGAATTTGTAAGCATCTATTGATCTTGTTTTACTTAGCTCCGTCTATAATAGATAGAACAATTTTTTTTTATATTAAATATATGATTTGTTATGGGGTATAAAACTTGCAGAAAAAAATTATGGAACTACGCCAAAAAATGAATTGTTGAAAGATGGCATGAAATTCGGTTTTGAAAGAATGTGTCTAGTTCTTGAATCAATTCGTGTTATGGTACATTTATTTTCGATTTACATTGATGTATATTATAAAATATTACAATTTTCATTATTCTCACCAATGTATATACACTCATTACAGTTTAATTTTATGTTTGTAAATGGAAGTTGAAGAAGAAGTAAAAAATCCACACCGTGACAAAACATTCCTCAAAATAACCCAATTTTGAGCGAATAATGATGATCAATATGTTTCAATATAAAAGCAAGGCGTTGCATTTTTTGAAATATTTGTCTGTGAAATTAGATATTTTGTTTAATTTAATGGACATAGTGTCCCAATAGAAAGACATAGGGATACCAATAACTATCCCATTTTGTATGACAAAGAGTGTCTTATTCATATACATATAATAAAATATGTTTAAATTTATTATATTGCATTCTCCATTGTCGCTGTGAAATGTTACACCACTGATTAAATATATGGATGATTAACTATTACAAGGAAGAGATGCAAAATCTGATGATATGATATAACAAATTAATCTAAACATCAAATTCAAATGCATTAATAAAAATTTAGTTGATATGAATACTGTTATAAGATATGTGTTGACTTTTGATGAATAATGAATTTTAAAAAATCACAATAATTGCACTATCACAGATTTCTGTTTCTAAAAAATACAAAATGAACACCAGTGTGTGTTAGTTAATGTGCACCGGTGTGTTTCTATGACCTATGAGCACCGCACAAATACCAATACCAATTATAACACTCAATGCATATCTGTGATACCGTGCACCGATGTGTTTCTGTGATACTAAGCACCAATGCATTTCTACGACCTATGGGCACGCCACAAATAAAAATACCAATCAGAAAGCCCAGTGGACTTTATCGACAACAACCACCAGGGTGGTCTGGTAGGCATTGCATGCACTGCTCCAGTTTTCCTTTAACACGTTGGTGTGTGTTTATAACTTGATGGCCCAGAGCATTTTATCACCTATAGGTCCGAGTGCAGTTTTACACCTTAACAACCCAGTGCATGCACCTTCCACCAGCCTAGTGCGACTGCTGGGCTGACACGCACTGGGATATTTCTAAACATCCCGGGGCATCCGAAATTTGTTTTATGTCTTGGTGCTTGGTAGGTTTATAGTACCTGTGTGCTCATAGTGCAACGCACCAGTGTGTTGACACTTAATTAGTGCATCGATGAGAAAAACATATGTAAAAACCTTTGGCTGCCTAGTTTTTTGTAGTTATGATGAGATTTTATTAGAATCTCCGCCACAACCTGCATTACCAAAAACGGATGTTCTAGAAAATTTTTTTTGAAAAATTTTGTCAATTTTATAACACTAAAAACCTCTTTAATAACCTCCACTAGAGGGTCTTTTTCTTGTAGTGGGAGGTCCTCGAGAGAAAAAGGAATGTGATGATGGATAAATTTTCTCAAATCGATCAACGACTGCCCACCGGTGGTGCATCTGCATCTAGCAGCCACTTTGGAGGTGCCACTCCTTTGAAGGTACAAGTCAACTTCCACATTCCTATATTTTAAGGACAGATAGATGCAAAAACCATAGATATATGGTGAATTTGATGGAATCGTATTTCTCATTCCACGATTTCTTCCACCGAGAAAAATATTACTTTTGAACTCCTCAAAGCTGCCCCCCTATGTTAAAGACTAGTGGGAAACCTATTGTGTGGAAAAGAATGAGAGGGAACCCTCTCTGTTCTTGGCCGCACCCACTTGGAATTCATTCTGAGATGACATCAAGGAGCAATGTTACCCTGTGGGTAGCTATGAGAACAAATACATCTAATGGACCATGTTATGGCATCAAAGGGATAAATATGTGCATGAGCTGATGAATCCATTCCACAACCTATGCACAAAGTTGGATATTAAATATTCAAAGAAAAATTTGGTGCTCAAGTATCATAGTTGTTTGCATAGATATATTTAGGAGGAAAATGATTTCCTCAACATTACCTCGCTTGGCACGTCATATCGATATTCCACCATGATTGAGCAAACATAAGCAGAAGAAGTGAGACTTTGGATCTGAGAATCCAAAGAAATATAAATGCACCTCCAAACCGCAAAAAAACGGTCAAATCCAAAGTGGGGTATCTCAAAAAAACAATAGAAAGCCAATGAAGGACATGGGGAAGTGGTGTGAATTTCATAACATCTCCACTGACAACACAACCAAGTGTCGGGCCAAACAATTGTTCGTGGCTGAATTGAAGGCATGCGAATCAGATGCATGTTCTGATTCTGTGTCAGAACCAGACAAGGGGAATGATAGGGGGATGAAGATCATTGATTTGGAACATAGTTCCACTATTGCCCTCACCAAGCTCTAGAGGGATGAGCACTAGGATCCATAGTATGGGAAGCACCTCTTCCATTCCCAGATGTGGGTGAAGGGTTCTCCACTACAATTCCTTGTTGATAGCGAAAGCCAAAAGAACGTCATTTCACCAAAGTTCATGAAGTGGCTCGGCCTAATGACCACATCACACCCACAACCATATATCATCAGGTGGCTTCACCAAGGAAGATATCTTTGTGTCAACCATGAGTGTCTCCTTCCATAAGCCATCAAGATCTTCATAGATGAGGTGCTTTGTGATGTTGCTCCTCTTGATGTGTCGGATGTAGTATTAAGCCAACCATACTTGTGGAAGAAATATGATTTGTATGATTCTATACCTCCTTCTAGTATAATTACTTTGGGAAATAATTTGTATAAGATACCGAAGGTAATACCACCTTCTTCCATCTCTTTGAGTACTGCAAAGAAATGTAGTAAGATTATTTCTCAAACAAGGAAATTTGTCTTCATTACAATTCACTCAGACGGAAAGAAGAAGATTGTGGTCATAGCCTCCAAATAGGGCTCCACTGTAGAGCAGGAACATATGGACAAAGTCGTGGAGGAATACAAGGATATTTTCTCTTCCTCGACAGGTGTTCCTTTACACTGTCAGGTCAAGCACTCCATTGATATGACCCCAGGCGCACCACTTCTCAATGGGCCGATCTATCGAAATTGTGTTATGGAGAATGATGAAATCAAGAGGTATATCTAAGAGTTGTTATAGAAAGGGAACATCAGGCCCAGATCCTCACATATACTCTCTAAGGCTGATAAAGCAACCAAATATATTGAACACATCCAGCACCTCCACCACGAGGTCCATGATATCTTGCAGAAATGTAATGCATAGTAAAAGTAGTGACATGATCAATATCAAGTGCCACACATGTTCTAGGTGTGTGTGGGGGGGGGGGGGGGATTTTTTTTTCATTTGTAGAAAGAATGCCTAACCAGAGATCATCGGAAGCTCATAACACTTTGATATGGGCCTTACACCATTATCAATGTTGTGTAAGACAATTTATTTGAGTTAAGCATTCCACCATTCCTTGGTTTTCACCCAGTGTTCAATGTGGACTGCCTTTGACCCTACTTTCCACCATTTTTGGACACATCTGACATTGCAGAACAACTCACACCAACAAAGTTAAACCTAGACTGCATGGAACATGCCACAATTTATCGGATCATAGCAACACAGATCATGAGCACTGGACAACAAATATTACAACTATAGTGAGTTTTCAAAGCATCGAAACTCCTTCACTATGAAAACTGGCCCACAAGGGACCAAGTTCAGTACCAGTTTCCTCATAACGTGGAGGAACTCAACACAATGGGGATCATTGCTTCCTAAGGTGAGAGGAATGATCCAGGTGGATATTTCTGGCCAATCACCTTTTCCACTTGGACCCCCATGATTGTTTCTTTCAATTTTTCATTTTATTGAATTATAGCAGAAGTTACTATTTTTGGCAGTTTTTTAGGTCCTAAACTTTCGGAGTTGTTTTGAGGTCCTAAACGACGTTTTTTTTTTTAAATAAAAGTCAAAAAATGTAAGAATACAACTTGACAATCATTCTGAATAGTTGTATTCCTCGAATATATCTTTTTAATGGGGCATCATGTGATTTAGACAAAGACTGAATGCCAAAGTTACGACCCTAGGAAATTGATGTACCAAATTACCCCAACAGGGCCCATAGTTTGGTGTTTCATCCACTAGTGTTAGGTTTTTGGATTTTTAGGGTTTTACATTGCTTATCAATAATAAATATGCCTTCGACCCTCATTGTAACACATTTTAGAGGAATGTAGCCGCCAGAACTCTACTGAGAGATAAGCTACCATTGCCCTAACTAGTTTATGTCCATTATGTCTATAAGCATACTTTAGTTTTTTGATATTAATGAAATTAAGTTTGATTTCTACTAAATATATGGTTTTATGTTTGTTTATGTATTTTATTGTGTTCCTACATAAATTTGGATCAGTGATATTAGAGCTTTTGTCTTTCTCGATCCTCCTTTGCATGTACCCAATGAGGTCGAGGTATAAGGAGTTAGGGCTCGAACTAGTTGAACCTTTGCAATACCAGCCTTGAAAACCCCAACGGATGCCCATGGGGGAGGAAAATAAAGACGATGGAGAAGGATATCTATGCAAATATTTCTCAAGGAGGTCCTCGAGAAATAAAATAACGTGATGATGGAATTTTCATACATAACGACATGCTAAGTATAAGTCTGAGCCTTGTTATTTTATTATTACGTTAGGAAATAAGGTGTATAGGATACTACAGGTAGTACCACCTTCCTCCATCTCTTTGAGTACTACAAAGAAATGAAACAAGATTATTTCCCAAACCAATAAATTTTGTTTCGTTACAAATCTCCCACTAGGCAAGAAGAAGATTGTGGCAGTAGCCTCCAAACAGGTCTCCCCTACGTAGCAACAGTAGATGGAGAAAGTCATGGAGGAATTTAAGGACATTTTCTCCTATCCCATAGGGGTTCATATAAAATTTCTGCTCAAACACTCCATTCATATGGCCCCAAGTGCGTCGCTGCCTAATGGGCTGATCTATCGATGTTCTATTCTAGAGAATGATGAAATCAAGACATAGGTCCAAGAGCTATTGCAGAAAGGGAACAATAGTACAAGCTCCTCATCTATACTTTCCGTGGCTGATAAAGCAACCATATTTATTGAACGTATCCAACACCTCCGATAGTAGGTCCATGATATCTTGGAGAAATCCAATGCCAAGTAAAAGCAACAACATGATTAACCTTGTGCTCCACAAAATTTCTAGGTGGGCGCAAAGTTTGGTTTTATTTGCAAAAAGAACGCTTAACCAAAGATCATCGGAAGTTCATACCACTCCAATATGGGCCTTACACCATTATCAAGGATGTGGAAGATAATGCATTTGAGCTCAGCATTCCACCATTCCTTGGTCTACACCAACTGTTCAATATGGACCACCTGCGGCCCTACTTTCCACCATTGTTGGACACATCTGACGTTGCAAAACATCTCATAAGAACAAGTTAAATTCAGAATGCATGGAACATGCCATAAATGATGGGATCATGGAAACAAATATCAAGAACACCTAACAACAAATATTACAAAGATATCGAGTTATCAAATCATGGAAACACCTTCACCAGGGCAAGTGGCTCACCAGGGACCAAGTTCAGCACAAGTTTCCTCATCTCGTGGAGGAACTCAATGCAATGGGTACCATTGCTTCCTAAGGGGAAAGGAATGGTCCATGTGGATATTTTTCGCCACTCACCTATTCTGCTTAGACCCTCACTATTGTTTCTTTCTGTTTTTCAATTTTTTTAATTGTAGCAGAAGTTACTATTTTTGGAGTTTTTTGGGTCATGAACTTTCAGAGCTGTTTTGAGGCCCTAAACGATGTTTTTTGGAAAATCACAATCGCAAAATGGGAAATTTCATCTCAACATTCATTATCAATATATAAAGTCCTCATATAATGGGGTATATTTTGTGACAAATGGAGATCGTATGCCGCAGGCCTGCCACTATCTAATGGGTTGATGTATCGACATTCTATTATGGAGAATGATGAAATAAAGAGGTGGATCCAAGAGATGTTGCAGAAAGGGTACATCAAGCAAAGTTCCTCACATGAAATATCTTAGGCTGATAAAGAAATCATATTCATTGAATGCCTCTGACACGTCCACCAGGAGGTCCACGATATCTTGAAGAAATCCAATGCCAAGTACAAGCAACGACATGCTCAACATCAGGTCTCATAAAAGTTCCTAGTGGGTGAAAACGTTTGGTTGCATTTATAGAAAGAACGCCTAACTAGAGATTATTATAAGCTCATACCACTCTGATATGGACCTTACACCGTTATCAAGGTTGTGAAAGAAAATGCATTTGCGCTCACCATTCCATCATTCCTTGGTCTACACCTAGTGTTCAATGTGCACCACCTTAAGCCCTACTTTCCACTATTTTTAGACACATCTAACATTGTAGAACAACTCACACAATGAGAGTTAAACCCAGAATGGATGGAACAAGCCACAACTGATCCCATCATGGACACATGGATCAAGAAAACTTGATAAAAAAGGATCCAACTATATGAAGTTTTAAAAGCATGCCAAATCCTTCACCAGGGAAAATGGTTCACTAGGGACCAAGTTGAGCAGAAGTTTCCTCATCTCATGGAGGAACTCAATGCAATGGGGACCATTGCTTCCTGAGGGGATATGAATGATCCAAGTGGATATTGCTGGCCACGTGCCTATTCCACTTGGACTCCCACCATTTTTTCTTTCAGTTTTTCATTTTTCTTAATTGTAGAACAAGTTACCATTATTTGCATTTTTTAGGGTCCTAAACTTCTGGACTCATTTTGAGGCCCTAAATGAGACTTTTTTTTAAATCTCAACAAGAAATTGTCAACAATTATATTCCTTAGATAGATCTTTCTAATGGGGTATCTTGTGCATCAAACGCAGATCGTATGCCAAAGTTATGACCCTAGGAAATTAATGTGCCAATTTACCCCAATGGGGCCCATGGTTTGTTGTTTCATCTCCTAGGATTAGATGTTTTGATGTTTAGGATTTTCCTTTACTTATCAATAATAAATAGGCCTTCGGGCATCATTTTAGCGGAGTTCAGAGCCATGTAGCTGCCACATCGCTTCTCTACCATCACCCTAGCTAGTTTATGTCCATTCTATCTGTAAGCATATTTCAGTTATTTGATATTAATGAAATGAAGTTTTATTTTTGTTGCATATCTATGTTTATGTTTATTTTGGTATTTTATTGCATTCCTACATAAATCTAGATCAGTGGTATCAGAGTGTTCTGCTCTTTCTCTATCCTTCTCTTCATGTCCCCAACGAGGTCGAGGTATAAGGAGATAGGGCTCGATATGGTTGAAACTTTACAGTATTAGCCTCACAAACCCTGACGACCACCCATGGGGGAAGCAAATAGATACGAGGGAACGAGAGATATTATGAAATTTTTTCTTGAGGAGGCCCTCGAGAAATAAAGGAATGCGATGATGGATAAATTTTCCTAGATCCTTCAATAGTTGCCCACCGACGTTGCATCTACATCCAACAACCACTCTGGGAGTGCCACTTCTTTCAAGGGACAAGTCAAATTTGACATTCTCGTATTTGAAGTCTAGATAGATGGGGTCACTGTAGATAGATGGTTGAATTTATTAGAAGGTTATTTCTTGATCCATGATTTCTCTAACCAAGAAAATATTACTTTTTCACTCCTCAAAGCTGCCCCCCATGTGAAAGGATGGTGGGAAAACAAATGTGAGAAAAAGGACGAGAGCGAACCCTATTTGTTGTCGGCCATACCCACTTGGAATTCATTCCTAGATGGAATCAAGGAAAAATATTGCCTTTTGGGGAGCTAGGAGGATAAGTACATCCAATGGACCATGCTACAGCAGCAAAGGCATTAGTATATGCACGAGATGATGAATTTTTTCCATACCCTACACACAAAGTTAGGTATTAAATATTTTGAGAAACATTTCATGCTCAAGTCCCACAACTTTTTGAACAGATAATTCAAGAGGAAATTTATCTCCGCAACATTACCTTGCTTGGCACGAGATATCGATATGTCACCAAGATCAAGAATAAATTTAAGCAGAAGAAGCGATACCTTGGATCCGTGAATTCAAAGCTAGGGAAAGGCACCCTCGAACCAAAGAACAAGGGGCAAAGACAAAGTGGGGGGAATCCGAAAAATAACACGAAACCAAATAAGGACAAATGGAAGTGGTGTGAATTCATAATAGCTCCAATCACAACACAAGCTAGTGCCGAGCCAAGAAGTTATTGGTGGTGTAATACCCCTAGTTTCTATGCTTTTTAATTGACAATTGAATAAGTCCAAATGGGAAGTGGACCCCAATGGAGAACTAGTGTGTGGATTTATTATATTTTTTTAATTAATAAAAATAAATGGAAAATTTATGTGTGCAATGAATAGATTAAGAATTGAAACTTGAAGCCTAAATTCATGAGGATGTCGATAAGGTGATGAGACTTTCCAACACCTTCTAGAAATCCTTAGAAGGAATATTAATAAAATTATATTTGGAGATAAACATTTAATTTCCCCAATGAAAAGGAAAGTAATTGGGAAGAGGAAGAAAAAGCTGGAAAAGTGGAAAAGACAACTTTAAAGTACCTCAATGAGGGAAAGCCTAGGAAAAACAGGAAGAAAGCATCCTCAAATGTTTGGACGCAGAAATTGGAAACAGGCTTGGAAAAGCACAGCTTAAACAAGCTGCTCTAGGATAGATAAAGGGTTGTCTATCACTGGGAGCTAATGTCTCAGCTTGGGGGTGAGTTACAGAGAGAAAACTCTAAGGTTGGGTGGAATTAGTCATAGAAATTCGTATGTACGTCTACTTTGAAATGATACTATTCAATATGAATTCCACTTATGTGTTTACTGATTTCTGAGTTAAAAAGTGTTAAAATAAATATAGGTGAAATTTTTGAAGTTATAGTTGTAAATGTTGCATAAAGTAAATTTCGCTGAGTACAAAAATTTAGTACAGGTCCATACATTTAACAGATACTATTTCAGTAGGCTTATTGAAATCTGCATAGTGTATGGAGGAAATCTAGTTAGCTCTGACTCCTAGAAAGTTTAAATCTTGAGACAGATTTAAATCTATGGTTTGGAATTCTAACGGAAAAGTTTTATATTCTAGTAAGACATGAAATTGTTATAAATTGAATAGAAATCCAAAGAGACATAGATATTACTATCTAAACATCTGAATGAGATTGGCGTATACTGAACTACAACCTTGATTTCTGTCATGATTGTGAATAATAAATTGCAGTGAGTATATAACAGAAGTTACTACTAGAAACGGTTGTTTCAAGTATGTTATTTTTATATATGTTTCCGTATTGGCAGAAAATATAAATAGTAATCTGAAAGTTCATTAAGGAACGAAATATAGATAGAATACTAATCTAGAGAAATACTTCTTATCTCATAAGTCAAATCCTTATTCGTTTTGAACAATATATTCAACTCAAATTAAGATCTACAAGTAGTGGACATATATCTATATATTATAGAAGAAAAAAAATATGCTTATTTTAATTGATATTTTGTTGTAAAAGAAATTTCAACAGTTATTTCTAAACTATGCATAACAAAAGTGTACAGAGACCGGGAGACAATAAATCTGGACTCTATAATGAAATCAACAGTAACAACTAAAATCCATGCTTATGCTATTCTAAAAATGATATATGTAAGAAATAAGGACAACACATTACTAGATTCATACTCCGAGTATTCTAGCTTGTATACTGAGTATAATGAAGATTTCAAAAAGCTATCCTAAATCTGTGAATTACATGTGTTAGAACAATCAATCCTAATAAAGGTTTTATCAGCAGGCTAGAATGTATTCCTCTGTGAACTTTATAATAAGACATATATATATAATTTTATCCTCTTAATTGAGGTGAAGCAGTGAAAGTTAAAATACATCTATGCATATAATTACGAAAATTAAATTAGAAACCTCACAATAAATCGGAAATGGTGGAGTACATGTATTCCATCATTATCATAGCAGTCAGTACCACAGATGAGCCAATGGCCAAATGTTTCATAATAAAAATTAATATAGTCCTGACGTTGATTCTCAACCAGAATTACAAACGTCTCTGACAAATCCGAATGAAAAGTGTGACTGTACTGTAAATGAGAAATAATTGATGTTAAATAGTATTCTATGATTTGGCAATTCTGGAAAGAAGGCCTATAGAATAGAGACCTTCCGTAGCAATGATACTTACCTGCGTGAACAAGGAAAAGAGGTCGGCCAATAAGCATCATATTTTGCTTCACCCAATTCCATGTGAAATCTGAACACAAGGGCTTGACGTACCTTCACATTCTAGTAGTCAAGTTAGAAACGCTTAAACGGGAATATAGTCACTAAGAATTTGGGAACCATGAAGATTGTTAAGGAATATGTGGAAAGTGTTAGCTTAAATCAGTGGCTCCCTAGTTACTATTTCTGAGAATAAAACAACATATGGTTAGAATAGATTAGTAGATATTAAAAAAAATTGAATTCACAAAGAATGATTTATGACCCTAATTTAAACCAAAGGAAAATTAATTAGTACTATTAACTAGGTTCTGGTGAGAAATGTCAAATACTAATAGAAATTGATACATCTCTAGGATATGTTGTTTCTTTTCGACATTGCAGAAGAAAAACTCTATAATGAGGACTAAAGACTCAGATAGAGACAAAATGTAATATCCCAAAATAGGGAATTTCTACAACAATAAGAATATCTGAAGATATTCTAAAGTTGGAGCTTCAGAAATATATTAATAAAATAATGGATGTTCAATGATAAATAGACTCATATGATGTGTTAAAAACACATAGCCATAAAATGAGTGAAACAACAGCAAAAAAAGAACTTCTACACCTTCCCAAGTGGGGAAAATGCATCAAATAGACCCTGAAAACGTTATTTCTAGAGAATTGAATTTTAACTGGGTGAAATAACACTTGGTTCCCTTAGAATATGGTATTATGCCCTCACATCCAAAAGAGGAACTGAAAAAAATCACTTATGATAAGTTAAATAGACCTCTCGACCTCAT
This sequence comes from Pinus albicaulis, assembly GCA_034641835.2. Lineage (NCBI taxonomy): Eukaryota > Viridiplantae > Streptophyta > Pinopsida > Pinales > Pinaceae > Pinus > Pinus albicaulis. The sequence continues at coordinate 1,746,566,450 of CM076575.1, read as the reverse complement.
ATCAGCTTAAAAATAACCAAATCCCATGACTTAAGCTATGCAGAAAAGACTGAAGCATGTACAACATTATTTTATGAGGGTTCCTAGATCATTACAATATAAAACCATATATTTTGGGATTTATGGCACAATATGCTAAGAAAACTGAGACCTGGCCTCTTCAATGTATTATGGAATTAACCCAGCAAGGGTTTCTTGAGAGCACAAGTACAAAAAGAGAAGATATGAATATTAATCTCTAGAAAATGTAGTATTACAGAAAAATTATATAAATATGGCTGAGTAATACAAAATAGGGATGAGAATCCCTTCCTCTAGCTTTCCAGGAGAAGGGTTGGCCCTTTCCCTAGGAAACTAGCTCAGAAACAAGGGCCTTAACCCTGTTGCGGAAACTCTATGAAAAATGACACATTTCTTGTAAGGGACTGCACTGTAGGAGATGAGAAATAATTTTTCCTACTACCAAGATGTGAAATGAGCCAAAAAACCTTCCTAGCTGATCTCTCAAGAGAAGGAAGGCACCCTCTACTGAGAAACAGACCTGGAGGTGGTGTTAACAACCCTCCATTGCAACACCCTGCAACACACCAATATTTTGCTATATAAATAATTCTAGGGCTGAATAATGGTGCTTTTCCTCAAGCCTGGATGTGGATAAATATAGGACAAGCTCTTCCAAGATGCCTTTCAAGGGAAGAGGTAGGATTCCTGCTTGGGAACACCTTGTGCTAAACAACACTGCAACCCTGCTAAATAGCAAGAGGAAGCCAAGTCTAAACAGAAAATATCAAATGATCAAATCCAAAGCATGAATAACGAAGGCTCTCATCCTCTCCATATATAGAAAGTGAGCCCCTTCACATTAGGTCCCTTCCATATGTGTCATCAAGCTCATGCAAGTTGTCCTCCACCACAACTGCGTTGTCCATCAAGGTGGTTCAATGTATCTAGACAGCTTTGTTGACTTGGTCAAAGTTGACTGAATCAACATGATCACATCTCTGTTCACACCCAAGGGTGCTTAAATTAGCTGCTTATTCTCAATCCTTTCACATTAGGAGTGTTATTGATCCTTATAAAGAGGTTAATGGGCCTCCCTACCCATTTATTCACCTACCTAATGATAAAACAACTCTAATATTCCATTTAGCTTGAAGGCTAAAATTTTGGAATATTACAGTCCTCCCCTCAAAAATTTTGCTTGTCCTCAAGCAACTGCATAAGGAGAGAAAAATTCCTTGCCTCCTCTTCTTTCCGCCTCCTCATCAAAAGTCCCCACCATTGCTCCAAATGATCTGCTACTAATCTTCCCTCTAGTGTTTCCTCCCAAGCATGCAAAACCATATGGCTCACATCAGAAAAAGGTGGAAGGTGTAAGTGGAAACATCATTTCTATCCAATGGCCTCCTCAAGGTAGGAGTGATGATAAAAATGGGGAATATTATTCCCAATGAGTGACTTCCACACCCATGCTATCCTCCAAATTAAATGAGCCAATCTAGTTAGCTCAAAAAGATCCTTAACCTCCAATTCATAAAATGGGTTGGGGTTGCATGGAGAGATTGGATCCTCCCAACCAACTGGTTTCTTTCTCCATTTATGATAAGTATGGGGCTGCTGTTGATCTTGGGCTGAAATATCCTGACCTCCAAGAGTGGCCCAAGCTACCCCACCAAACAAATAAACCATGAAATGTCTCCTCTAAAAACTAAAGTTCCCCAAATGGCTCCTCCCACATGAGGAAAAGAGATGTAGTTTGGAAATCATGGGATGCCCATTGCTTCTCCTTAAACATGCATCATGCAAAGTAGGGAGAATCATACTCCCAATGGGCATCTTCAGCTCATATCCCACTCTCCAAACAAAGTTCCCCATGAACATAGAAATATCAGCAATACATGGAAGCAAAAACCAATAGAAACAAGTTGTCATATGACAACCAAAAAGTGGATCAAGGTCCCACACAAGGAAATAGCACAGTGCATCCTTTGATGCATCAAATCAAACAAAAACAAGTGCTTTTATAGCCACTTGTTTGCTGCCACAATCATTTTACAAGATAGAAACATGAGAGTACAAAGTGGTGTTAATGGTGCACACCAAAAATCATGTGGCTTTCCCCACAAACCACCAATGAGATAGCCAATATCAATGCTACAAATGGCTTCAAGTACATCATCATACAATATGAAACAAGGGTTAATCCTCCTTGGTACAACATATTGCTCATATAAAGTAAAGAAGTACAAAACATAATGTGGAATTATACATTCTTCACCACGTACTTGGGACCTTGAGCTGAAATCACTCAACTGGAAATTCTCCCTCACCTCCAAAGAGTATGGAAGTGGCTATGACATCCTCTCTATCACCATCTAGGCTATGAATCTCTCCATATGATGAAATATGTCATGCTGGATGCCCTCCCAAATGAACTCCTCTGCCAAGGAAAGATATGCATCAAAATGCGCCGAAAAGAAGTCCTCGTGTGCTGCATGTAGCAACTTCTCCTTGAGCTTAGAAGTTGTAGTCAATAAGACTCTACCATAAGAATAGATGACCATATCATCCACCATATATCTATCATCTCCATCAGAGTCATCAAGAATCATTCAAGCACCAAAATCCTTGGAGTACTCTACCAAGAGTTGAGACCTCCAATATGGATCAATCCTCCCAAGAGACACCATTGGTGATATGGCATGTGAAGCTCTCCTCATGCTCCTGCCTGCGGCTTTGACATCCCCCATGACAAATTCTCCCTCCAAACTCTTCACCTCTCTAAAATACAAGAGTGGTGAGCCAAATGGAAAGATTTATCTTACCAACTCTAGATTTGGTGGCCTCCCTGGTGGAATTCCTCCATATAGTGAGACATCAATGGCAAGAGAAGATTGTTCATTTGGTTGGGAAATCTTGCTCTTGCCCTCACAACTCAAACCCGTCTTCCTCCTCCTTACACCAGTTCTCTGAAAGATATAGGGGTGTGTTCTCCTCATCAAATGATGATTTCCTTCCTCCATACCTTCTCCTTTCATCAATAGTATCTCACAATCATGCTACTCATTGATTTTACTTTGCATTTTGTATGTCAGATCCTGGGGAAATTCTTTTAATGATACAAGAAATCCTTCAGTTGGAGCATGTGCTCCTCCTTCCTCTGCATGAGGCACTAGATATGCTCTAGATGTGACAGTGCTATAACCCCCATCCTTCTCTTCATATTTAGTATGAAAAGGAGGTAACTACTTAATAAGAGAATCCTCCTTTGCAAAAGGAACCTTCATGCCCTCTTGTCCAAGGTTATGAAACAAGGATCTTGCCTCTAGCAAGGTATCATGCAAGATGTGAGCTCCTCCAAAAGGTTTCTGAAGTGGTTTTGAGTTTTTAGGTCTTCCCAACTTATGCAAAAGTTTCATTGGTTTGATGGTTTCATGTTTTTGATCAAACCTTTCTACCAATATCTTAGTTAAATTTGCAAAAGAAGAAGTATTAACAATTTTCAATGAAAATGACTTGAACATCCACAAGCATAGGCCTTACCTTCAAAGTGCAGCGCTGCAACTCTGATGGCTTCATCTTTAGAAACTTGGTGTTGTTGCAAATAAGTATGCAACTCCTCCACCCAAGCTTTGGCCGAACAAGTTGGGGATCCATCAAAGGTAGATAGGGAAATATATATCCATGTCATGCAGCTTTCTCCTCTCCACCTTGATCTTGAAAAACTCTTTGAAAGGGATATGATCTCTAAACTTTTCAGTTTGAGATTCATACTCTTGCAGAAAATTACTAAGAGTTTCCCTCCTTGGCATTTCCTCTTCTTTCATCTCTTTCATAGCAGATCTGGGAATTTGACTACGCTGTGCATAATAAGGTGTAGCTGCATGCTCATACCTATCATGTGCCAATCTATATCTGGCTATAGATCCAAACTTCTCTAGAGATTCCATCTCTCCTCTCATCTTCTTAAGATCTTCATTGATGCTCTGCATAGATTTTGGAAGAATCTTTGAGAGCCTCTCCTCCTTTCCTCCTCCAAATAATGGAGTCTTATTTCTATTCATCTCTCCTTCGCTTGATAGCATCATGGCTAATTTCCACAGGCTGAGCCAATAATATGCTCTGATACCACTGTAATGTCCCAAAATAGGTAATTTCGATAACAATAAGAATATCTGAAGATATTCTAAAGTTGGAGCTTTAGCAATAAATGAACACAATAATGGATGTTCAATGATAAATAGAATCATATGATGTGTTAAAAACACATAGCCATAAAATGAGTGAAACAACAACAAAAGAAGAACTTCTACACCTTCCCAAGTGGGGAAAATGCAGCAATAGACCCTAAAAACGTTATTTCTGAAGAAATTCATTTTAAATAGGTGAAATAACACTTTTTTCCCTTATAATATGGTATTAGGCCCTCACATACAAAAAAGGAACTGAAAAAAATCACTTATGATAAGTTAAACAGACCTCCCGGCCTCATATCAGCTTAAAAATAACCAAATCCCATGACTTAAGTTATGCAGAAAAGAATGAAGCATGTAAAACATTATTTTATGAGGGTTACTGCATAATTACAATATAAAATCATAGATTTAGATATTTATGGCACAATATGCTAAGAAAACAGAGATCTGGCCTCTTCAATGTATTATGGAAATAACCCGGCAAGGGTTTCTTGAGAGCACTAGTACAAAAAGAGAAGATCTGAATATTCAGCTCTAAAAAATGTAGTCTTACTACAACATTATAGAAATATGGCTGAATAATACAAAATAAGGATGAGAATCCCTTCCTCTAGCTTTCCGGGAGAAGTGTTGGCCCTTTCCCTAGGATACTAGCTCAGAAACAAGGGTCTTAACCCTACTGCAGCAAATATATGAAAAATGATGTAGTTCCTGTAAGGGACTGTGATGTAGGAGATGAGAAATACTTTGGCTTGCTGCCAAGATTTGAAACGAGCCCATAAACCTTCCTAGCTGATCTCTCAAGAGAAGGAAGGCACCCTATACTGAGAAACAGACCCGGAAGTGGTGTTAACAACACTCCACTGCAACACCCTGCAACACAGCAATATTCTGCTACATAAATAATGTTGGGGTTGGAGAATGGTGCTTGGCCTCAAGCCTGGATGTGGAGAAATACAGGACAAGCTCTCCCAAGAGGCCTCTCAAGGGAAGAGGTGGGATTCCCGCTCAGGAACACCCTGTGCTAAACATCACTGCAACCCTGCTAAAAAACAAGAGGAAGCCAAGTCTAAATAGACAAGATCAAATGATCAAATCCAAAGCATGAATAACAAAGGCTTCCATCGTCTCCATATATAGCAAGTGAGCCTCTTCACATTAGGTCCCTTCCATATGTTCCATCAAGCTCATGCAAGTTGTACTCCACCAAAACTGTGTTGTCCATCAAGGTGGTTCAATGTATCTAGACAGCTTTGTTGACTTGGTCAAAGTTGACTGAATCAACTTGATCCCATCTCTGTTCACACCAAAGGGTTCTTAAATTAGCTACTTATTCTCACTCCTTTCACATTAGGAGTGTTATTGATCCTTCTAAAGAGTTTAATGGGCCTCCCTACTCATTTATTCACCTACCTAATGATAAAACAACTCTAATATTCCATTTAGCTTGAAGGCTAAAATTTGGAATATTACGCAAAATTTTAAATGAACTTATGGAAGGAAGTCCATAAGAGGAATGCACCTAGTGTATTACATGTAGAAACTGAGCTAGGAAACGAATTCTAGCAGCTATGCAGGCCCGACTAAAATAAAATAGTGGCATAAACAAATTGACTTCAATAAAAATTCTGAAAAAGAAAATTTGGAGTATGAGTAGGAGTTACTTATGAATCAAAATGGAATTAAAATGATTTCAGAACAAATTCCAGTCGATTACCTCTTGAAATGTAGACTTGGGAAAATTTACACCCAAGAAGTTCTTAAAGCTCATACCCGAAAATTAGAATTCGTGCCATGAAATATCCAACATAGTAGAGAAAGGAGTTTAATATGACTACAAGAAATGAAATCAAATGTGGAAGAATAAACATTCAAAATAAAAATGAAACCTATATGAAAAATGGAAATGATGTGATGCTGGCAGGTTAGATCCTTTCGTAAATAATCTTAATCATATACATAGAGTTAGAGAAATGAAGATGAATGGAACTAATGTTGGGACTTACCAGTAGAGGATGAGTTCTGAGGACAACACTGGTTCAGCCATTCAAATGGAGAATGCTACTCCTAACTTATTCCACCAGAGCAAACTAATTGTCATCAGAGAAAAACCAAAGAGTGAAATTGAAGCCATAGATTGAGGCTTTTGACTAAATGACTGTATTAAACCCCAGTCGATCCATACCTTACAAGTGTCAATAGATTACCCAACCTCACTCGAATCCATAGCTCTAATTTCTGAACACCAAACAATCACGTGATAGCATACGAAAGAGTTACGCTGATGTCAAGAGAAATTAAGATGCCAGACCGTCAAAGTAATGGCCATGTCTTCCTCAGAAAAGTTCCCAGGGCTCAGGGAATGTTGTTGTGAGCTAGCCTCATGAATACACTCCTAAATTCAAAGAAGAGTATATGTAAGTTAATGAGGTTAGGTCGAGATAATTTAATTTAACATTAGCGACATAAAGGGGTATGCATTTCGATGTCAATATCGTAGTGTTTAATTCCCATTACTCTAAGGTTAGCAAATGGAAAACCTTACATATGAAAAAAAATGAAATATACGAGACATGATAAGAGTTAAATTAAATGGGAAAAGGGAGAATATATCATATATAGGATAGGAATATTTCTCATTTAATGGTTATGGTCGTGGTTAATAAATGAATAATGTAGTTAATCATTAATTAAGTATTCTAATTAAAACAAAACCTATATATATTTAGTGAGGAGGTCTCATATATATATATATATATATATATATATATATATATATATCTATATATATATATATATATATATATATATCTATATATATATATGTTAATCGAAGGAAGTACAAATAAAAGTGAGGAGAAGAGATAGGCTATTTAAATTAAAGACATGGACTGTCATAGAAACATAATAAAAATATGCCTCAAACTTACTTGTAGTATGGGAGCTATGCTCAGGAGTATTGTCAATAATAGTAAAAAAAAAAAAAAAATTGATTTTAGTATGGGTGTCGGAGTCTTGTCAATTTGTGACAATGATATAAATGAGGGAGTAGAATGTTGTCAACCTGAGACGAATACTTTATACTTGTAAAGGTTTAATAGAAAAAGAAAAAGAAAAATTTGGGTGTAAATGAGAGACATTACAGGTGGCTGAACTGAAGGCATATGAATCAGATGCATGTTCTAATTCTAAGTCAGAGCCAGACAAGGGTAATAAAAAATGGAAGCAGATCATTGAGGAAAAACCCAGTGCCATCATTGCCACCACGAAGCACTATAGGGAGGAGCTCGAGGATACAGAGTAACGAGAGCACATCTTCCATTACTAGATGTGGGTGAAGGATTCTACACTGAAATCCTTGACGATAGCGAAAGCCAAAAGAATCTCATTTCAGAAAAGGTCATGCAGTTGCTTGGCCTACCGACCACAACACACCCGCAATCATATATGATATAGTGGCTTCACCAAGGAAGAGATCTTTGTATCAGCCAATAATGTCGCCTTCTGTACAGCATCAACACCTTCACAGATGAGGTACTTAACGTGCCTGATGTATTGCTAGGCCAACCGTGCTTATGGAAGTGTCATGCTTTGTATGAGTCTAAGCCTTGTTCTATTATTATTACTCTGTGAAATAAGCTATACAAGATATCAGAGGTAGTACCTCCTTTCGCCATCTCCGTTTTGAGGCCCTCAATGACGTTACCTTGGAAAATGATAGTTGAAAAATGTTAGTAATCAACTCAACATTTGTTGTAATCAGTTGTAGTCCTCAGATATATCTTTCTAATGGGGTATCGTGTGAGTCAAACATATATCATATGCCAAAATTACAACCCCAAGAAATTGATGTACCAATTTACCTCAACAAGGTCCATACTTTGGTGTTTCATCTACTATGGTTAGTTTCTTAGATGTTTATGCTTTTCCATTACTCCTATATAATAAACAGGCCTTCCAACCTCATCGTAACATAGTTTAGAGGCATGTAGCCATCGCAAATTTTTCAGAGATGAGCTACCACCGTCCTAGCTAGTTTATTTCCATTATGTCTGTAAGCATATTTTAATTATTTGATATTAATGAAATGAAGTTTTATTTATGTTGCGTCTCTACATTTATGTTCATTTCTATATTTTATTGCATTCCTACATAAATACGGATCACCATCTATTCAAATTTTGATTTTGATGGAGGTAAGGAGAATGGAGTCTCTACTTCTGGTTATTTGATGAGCCTTGGATCAAGAACCATAAAATGGAGATCAGGCAAACAATTTGTTCCTGTTGATTCTACCACTGAAGTCGAATATGTTACAGCAGCTCAAGCAACAAAAGAAATCATTTGGCTTCAAAAAATACTTGAAGACTTGCAATAGAAACAAAAGTCTTCAACTCCACTACTCATTGACAAATCTTCTTCAATTAAGTTGGCCAAGAATCCCAAGTTTCATGATCGAAGAAAGAATAGTAGCACGAAATATCACTTGATTTGACATTATGTAGAGGCCAAATTTATTCATCTGACACATTGTCCAACTTCAAAGCAGATCATTGACATATTTACAAAGGCACTGGGACATGAAAAGTTTGAAAAGTTCAGAATGTTACTCGACATGTCAAATGTGCCTTTTAATTAAGGAGAAATGTTAACTAATCCTTTAGGATTGTTATTTTACAATATGTATTTAGTTTCATGTCTTTTTTTACAATTAATAAGCTACTGAGACACAATTGTCTCCTACCTAGATTGCACATGTATAAATAATTGATTTTACCATTAATACAATGCACTTTCATTGTGGATTTTATTTGGGCTTGTACACATCTTAGCCAACATGTCATGAAGAAGAACGAAAAACGTTTCCTTCCAAGATGTATATTGAGGTCCAACACACAATGTGTCATTAAAGTAAGTCCATGAGATGAGATGACGAGGACTACATCCCGCCCTGACCAAAGTAGCTCAAAGAAGATTAAACTCTTTCTCAAAAAATATAATGGTTGATCATGATCATGAACCGACCCCAACAACGTCGACTCTCTCTCTCTCTCTCTCCTCTACCAACCCAACTAGAGACAAAAACTAATATCATATTTAACACAACTACTATAGGAAATAATACACTCTCACACTAACAAAACCGAATTATGTATAGAAAATCCAGAAATTAACGACCTCCCATCTTCTTGGCTTTCATTGAAAGGAGTTAAGCCAGAGTTGCCTCTCATACCAACAAAGAAAATGGAGAAACACACATGGTGCACACATTACTCAAAAAACAGTTTGTATATTTAATCATAAACCCAAAATAAATAGTGTTTTATGAGATCCAACAATTTCTAAAGTGAGAAATTATTGTTGAGAAAATATCTGAACAAGACAATCCTCTCAATAAACTAATCTTACCTATATACTAGTATAATAATTATTTCAAAATTTTCTCAAGTGGAGTCTTGCCTAAATGTAAGCTTAACCCATCATTGAATATTCTCTCATCCTGCTTCCGCCCACTAATTTCAATAAGCGGAGATAATGCTAATAATCTGTGTGGTAGAGGCCCTCTAATAAAATTGGTTTTATGTAAATTTTCGCACATTACTTACATCAATTTCTTAGTTGCGTGTATTGTAGGTTTTGTTAAAGCAATGCGAGACTTGCCTAATACTTAGTAGGGCTACTGAATCTTTTCGTTAATATAATATTTTTGCTGAAAGAGATTTGTGATGCAAATAACCTTGGTATGGCTCCTTCGCACAATTTAGTAATCAAAGGTAAGCAAATCTATGTCAATGGTTCAATAGCTTGCAATTGAGCCATAGATATCAGTTTAAAAGCAAAAGGATTATTTTGTAGTGGTTCAGCTTCGCAGGGAACCCTAACCTGTGTATCCAAGATCTGGGGAAGCCATGTGTTAGGAAGGAAATAGTAAACCCTAACCTGTGTGGTTTAATTGACATTTTTTTAGACATTTTTTTTTTAATGGTACATGGAGTAAATTAAGGTTAAATGTTTATTGCAAAAAAAATTTTGATACCTAATATTCACCATTTTGGTCATTTTCTTCCCTTTTCTCAAAAAAGTAACTAATATTTTCTCAAATTTACTCTCAAATATTTTCTAATCACTGGCCGCTCTTCAAGCTTGGAAAATTTAAACGCTATTCACCTTTGAGCTAATTTTTTTATTTTTTCTGAAAAATATTGTTTACTATCCTTCAAATTTACTAACAGATTAATTTGCGAGGAAACCTAGAATATTCATTGAAAAACAAAATCTCGCTTATATGATATGTAGTAAATTATATGGCATACGGTATGCAGTGAATTAATTGGCATGTAATCCCTTTCATAGACAATTCATTTTATTTTGTCATTATATAGATAATAGTCATTCGGCTTTCTGTCACTCACTGGTTCATTACATTAAATTTGCTGTCTTATATATTTTTGCTTCTCAGAATTGTAGATATCACCAGCAATGTGTTGCAGAAATTTAAATTTAGGTTCCCATTTTGTGGCATTAAGAAAATAAAATATATTTGCAATATTTTAAATTTGTGATAAGTATGTTTCTATAAACATTGTATTTAATGACATATATAGCAATACTTATAAAAAAATCTACATGCCCAAAATCATCAGAAAAAGAAAAGGAAATGAATATCAATAAAAAAAATTCTCTCTTCAAAATAAAGAGAATATCAATTTCAATAGTCATTTAAATTATTAAAAATAGAGAGTAGATAAAAAAAGAAAAAGATATTAAATCAGATATGTGAAAATGTTCAGAATTCTCAACATAAAAAACAAATCAAATAAAAAATCAATTAATTGTAAATACATTAAAAAAAATAAAATTACAATAAACCAACATGATAGAAAGAACTATTGTAATAAACCAACGTGATGGAAAGAACTATTATAACGGAGAAGAATCCAAAAAAATGATTTTGGATAAAGGTTAATGGTGTGACTACCACAATTCCAATAGTACAAATTCCAGTTATCGAAGGTAAAATTATATAATGAGAAGAAAGGATGAATGGTGAAAATAAGTGGATTCTATACATTCCATTATCAAAGGTATTATGAATTTGTTTACAATATCTTTATAAAAATGTCATTTCGAATAAATCTGTTCCATTCCAATTACGTCGATGCTCACGAACAGAGTGTTAATTCCTTTAGAAAGTGACCATTCCATTTGGAAAATCATATTTCGTTATTTAAAGAACGAGAAAGAGCTTAAAAAGAATATTTTTACTAAAGACCATAGTGATTATGGAAGAACTATCGCTCCGGGAGCAAGGAAGGTTATATTTAATAATAATAATCATAATAAAAAATTAAAAATTAAATGGTAGCCATTGCACAGGAATAACAAACAAATAATAGATTATATTTTTGTACACCAAAATCAATAGAGATTACATAGGTACATATAGTTGAACTCAGATCTAACTAATTCTAATCTTAGAGAGAAATTGAGAGAATCTCTCAACTTTCTCAACAAACCCAAATCAAACTAAGTAAACATAATCCTAACAAATCCTAATACCCTCCCTTAATGCTTACTTTACAAAACATATAATACTTAATCACAATTACAACACTTTGAACTTTCGTCTCTTTGTCTGATCTGGTCTTCATCAGCAAATCTATCCACTCTGCAGTTTTATGGATTCCGTTCTTTCTGTCTCTATATATTCGAGCTTACCTTTCAACTCATTTAAAGTACACCTCCTTCTCACCATCAATGCTGAATTTGTAAGATTAAAGATTCTTGACACCCCCAAAGAAGAGTCTTGACACTGAACTACTCTATTGAAATATTTTCATCTGTGAAATAACCCCGAAGAATAAATTTTAACAGTCGTATAGGAAAATATTCTAGGTAGAGAATATGATCAGTGATCAATCCTATAAAGTGACCTTTACACAAATGGATCTCATATTGTAACCTGTAGTTGAAGCTCTTGAAGCCCGAAGCACAACAAGACCCATCAACGTATAACAAATTTACACAATAAAATTAGCCAATTGTTCTCTCGGCACCGAAGAACGTCGAGAACGACTAATTTAAATAATGCTAATTTGTTCAATAATTAGTTCTGCACTACACAAATCTCACAACAACAAATATAAGCTTAAAACCCACACTACAATATATTCCACACCACACCACACACAAAACATTCTTTAGAAAGTTTTGAGAGATGGTTCAGGAGGTTCATCGTCACTTGAAGAATCTTCCAATACAGCATGAGATGAATCTTCTGAAAATGTTGCATAGGTTGATTTTTTCAATCTTCCATTCAAAAGATCTTGAGCCCGAATTTTGCAATTGAATGCTATATGTCCATATTTATGACAATAGAAGTATCAGTCTTATTTTTATTCACCCTTCCCTTGGAGTATAGTGCAAGTTCATTATGTGAACTAGCCTCTGTGCCACCTATCCTCTTTTCTTCTACCATAAGAGCTGATATCATTTCATCAAGTGATTGAAGTGGAATTTTACTTAGAGTAAATATGGCATTATCATATTTTGAAGACAAGCTATTTAACAAAATTGCCTTTGCATCATCATCATCTACTTTAGAATTAATTTCTGACAACTGTCTCATCAAAGCTCTTAACTCATTTTTGTGTGTTGATAATGATGTCTCACTATCCATTAGGAGTTTAAAAAATTGTAACTTTAAGAAAAATTTTGCATTAACTGCTTTTGCCCGAAATACCTTATTCATTTCTTCCCATATTGCTGCAGAAGATTTCTGTAAGTCAATAAGATGTAGCTAGGAATCTGCAAGTGATAATCCAATGATAGAATTGGCTCGTTTCTCTCTTTTTTCCCATTCAATTAACTGTTTAGCATCTGTAGGTGTTTTTTTTTAGCCTTCTACAATATTCCATAGATCCCTACTCATCATTTCAAGTTGAACTTTTACCTTCCAAGTGTAGAAATTAAAGCCATTAAACTTTTCCAATGCAATGGACTTCATGTTGAAAAGAAAAGCTAAATCTAAAACTCTGCAGATCCAAAAAAAATTGTAATTTAAACTTAATAAAATAAAATTGAGCTCACGTTGCTTCACGCTGGCAGAGAGTTTGACATTTCGCTTGCCTGACATGGGAAGCAATTATCTTGCCACATATAATTTCCATGCCTTCCTATCAAAGTACCCTTTGGCCTGGTTGAAGTAGAATTCAGTTTACAGACATCTCAGCTATTTACGGTTCTGCATGCCCTTGCCTTCTTTATGTTGCATGACGTTACATATTATATTTCTGGCATGGCAGATTTCTACCTGACTGCAGCTATACTTGCGATCAAAATGATTTGCAATTCATAAATCTCCTCCTGGCCTACTAATATTAATTATGTGATGGTGCTTTGGCTCTCAAAAGTATTTTTAACACCATCTAATTTTCAATTGATTGCGTCCTTCTCTTGGTTCCGATACCAAATTAAAAATTAAATGGAAGTCATTGCACAGGAATAACATACAGATAATAGATTATATTTTTGTACACCAAAATCAATAGAGATTACATACGTACATATAGTAGAACTTAGATCTAACTAATTCTAATCTTAGAGAGAAGTTGAGAGAATCTCTCAACTTCTTCAACAAACCCAAACCAAACTAAGTAAGCATAATCCTAACAAATTCCAATATAAAATTACAAAAAAAAAAAAACACAATCTTCAACCTATGTTATTTTGTTTTAAAGTAACTATAATTCTTCTAATCCTTCTACTAATTACTAATCAATCTTGTTTTTTTTATAAGATAGATTGATATATTTTTTCAAAAAATAATTTATTAATAACGAGGAAACTAAAACAAAACCTCTGAAAATACCATTTTTAAACCATATAAATAATTGTTATTAGGAAACAGTTTCCAATTCTCAACTTAAATGGTATAGACCCAAAGCAAAACATATAAAAAAAATTTAAATTTCTTTTTTTTATTTCTTATAAATTAAAACAATAAAACATATTTAATCAAATACTATATAAGAAATATGTTCAAAAATTTATTGTATTTTATTGCCTTTATTTTGAAGGCACCCTTAAGAAATTAATAATAATCTGATGATCCCAATGACGTTACATAGTACAACAATGTAAAACGAGAAATGGGGAAGGACTAACAAACTTCGTAAGCCACAACCATAAAAGACACTCTACCAAATCAAGGATTACATGATTTAAAAACCTGAACTACATGAATTGAAAAAGCATCAAATAAAATCATAAAATTGCTCGTCATGTTGATAGACATTGGGGGGCAACATAACATAATTTTAATAAAAAACTATTAGTATCTCTATCTAGATGTTGCAAAGTGGCCCGCTAGTTATGAAAACATGGAACGTAATTTTTTCAAATAATTAATTTGTAAATAATAGGTTTATTATTATTAAATTTTTTATTTTTTACAATTATAATTATATAAATTAAATGAAATGATTGGTAAATATTGATAAAAGAATTTATATATTAATGTTTTCTAATTATTTTTCTAATTTGTTAATTTTAGATTATTAAACTTAGATTTTAATATATTAATATTACTGTTTATAATTTTAAGATTTATAATATTAATATTATAGTTAAGTATTAATGTTATTCTATAATATAATATAATATTATATTATATTATATATATATATATATATATATATATATATATATCGGTTAATATTAAGATATTATTATTAATATTAATAATAATATGATAAAATCGAGGGAGTAATAAACCAAAGATATTAGAAATTTAAGCTATTATTATTATAAATAAAAGACATTATAAATTTAGGGAAATACTATTAAACACAAGGGATTAATATTATAAACCAAACAGATTAATAGACTCAATGAATTAATATTATCTTAAACTCAAGGTATTGATAAACGAAAGCAATTAATATTAAAATCTCAAGGGATTAATAAACCCAAAGGATTAATAAAAAAATACAAGGGATTAATAAATGTAAAATATCATTAGTATTATAAACCTAGGGGATTAATACTAAAACTAAAATGATTAATATTATAAACCCAAGGGATTATTGATATTATAAATTGAAGGGATAAATGTGGTTGACTATGTTAGGGTTTATAATACTTATACATTATCACATGTTAAATATGGTGGACTATTATTGACATGGTAAACTATAGTCCACATGAGCATCATAGTTAAAAAATTCAACATGACTACCATGACGAACTGTACTTACCATAGGAATCTTAACCTATCTATAAGTGACCTATACTGAACCATAGTGTATACTGAACCATGGCGTATGGCCATGGTTCACCATTAATTCTTATAGTGGATCAATGGGTTACCAATATTAATCTTGGGATTCAAGATATTAATCATATGCTTTAATATATTAAACATATGTTTTATAATAATAATATAAAGATTTATTATCTTCAGTTTTATAATGTTATGGTTTTATAAAATGGTTTAATATTGTGACATTGGAATGGTATAAAAATTTGTCTAGTGTTGCATTGTGAAAAAATTTGTGTCAGTGCATTAATCAATCTCGGAATCATTATCGCAATGTTACATTACATTGCATTTTATTCAACATCGAATTGTGACATTAAAAACTTGGATTTAATATTAGGGTTTATAATATTTGAGTTTAAATATTGGGTTCTAAAATGTTAAGGTTTTAAATTAGTATTTAATACTATGATGTTGGAATGGTACACAAATCTATCTGACGTTGCATTGTGACAAACATAGTCGTCTTAGGCATAAATCAACCACATTTATTAATGGATAATAACGATGCCTTAGACGTAATCCAATTTGATACCATATATAAGGTGGTTTATAATATTAATCCCTTGAGTTTATTAATCACATTCCGACATTACAAAATTTGGGTTTATTATATTAAATTGGGAATTATAATCTTAGGTTTTATAATATTAATCCTAGGGCTTAATATTAATAATAAGGTTTATAATATTAATATCATGGTTTATAATATTAAATTAAGGGTTTATATTCATAGGGTTTAATATATTATAGTCCTGGCTTATATTATTAGTGTTTATTCTTTTAAATTTTGGGTTTATTATATTGGGTTTAATAATGTTAGAGTTTTATATTAGGTTTAATATTGTGAAAATACAAAATTATGGTTTAATATATTTAGAAATATATCCAACTTTACATTGTGACAAACATTGTCACAATGTGGCAATCAATTTGACGATCATTATCACAATGTTATATTACAATACAATTTATTCAACATCACATTACGACATTAGAAAATAAGGGTTTTTTTGTATGAATATTAGGGTCTATAATATGAATCCTAGGGTTTAATGTTAATCCTAGGGTTTAAAATATTAATCATAGGTTTTATAATATTAAAGTTAGAGTTTTCATTCATAAGATTTTGTGTAAAAAAGTTAGAATTTACAATCTTAGTGTTTATAATATTAATCTTAGGGTTTATTATATTGTGTTTTATAATTTTAGGGTTTTATATTAGGGTTTAATATTGCGACATTACAAAATTGGGGTTTAATATAGTTAGAACTCTATCCAATGTCACATTGTGACAAACATTGTCACAATATGACAATCAATTTGATAATCATTTTCATAATGTTACATTACACTGGAATTTATTAAACGTTTCATTATGAAATTCCAAAATTAGGCTTTAGTATACTAATATCATGGTTTACGATATTAATCTTATGGTTTCTAATATTAATCTTAGGGTTCATAATCCTTGGTTTTATAATATTGATCCCTGGTTTTAAGATTAATCTTATAGTTTGTAATATTAATATTAGGCTTTATGCTGCTATGGTTTTGTATATTGAACTTACTCTTTATAATCTTAATATTTATAATATTAATATTAGGGTTTATTGCATTGGGTTTTATAATATTAATCGTAATATTAATGTTAATGTTAATACTAATTTAATATAATATTAATATTAATATTATTTTAATATAATATTAATCTTATTACATTAGGTTTATAATCTTAGAGTATAAAATATTAATCTTAGGGTATATAATAATTGTCTTACGGTTTATAATATTAATTTGAGCATTAAGTATTAATTTTAAGGTTTAATATTAACCCTGGGTTTTAATATTAACACATAGGTTTAATGTAGTGATGTTGGAATGGTACAAAAAATTATCCATTGTCACATTGCGACAAACATGATCTCAATGTGACAATAAATTATTGTCACAATGTTACATTATATTGCAATATATTCAGCGTTTCATTATGACATTACCAAATTTTGGTTTAATATTAGGATTTATAATAATAGGGATTTTAATATTGGGTTTATAATTATTACAAAAATAACATTATGGTTTTTAACATTAGGTGTATATTATTACAAAATGTGTCGAGTATTGCAACAAGTTGCAACAAGCATTATTTCGGTGTGGCAATCAATCATTGTCATAATGTTACATTACATTGCAATTCATTGAACACCGCAATGCGACATTAAAAAAATAGATTTTAATATTATGGATTATAACCTTAGGATTTTTCGTATTGGGTTTATAATATTACAGTTTAATACTGGGTTTATAATTTATAATAAGGTGGTATCATATTAGGGTTTGCAATATTAATCTTGGTGTTTCGTATTATGGTTTAACATTGTAACATTTGTAAGGGTAGAATAGTAATCCCTTCTATTTTTTATTAATCCCTTATGTTTAACAATCCCTTTGGGTTAATCATTATTTCTTTGGTGTTAAAACTCATTGGGTTTATAATATAAATCCCTTGGATTTATAATATTAATCTCTTTGTTTTATAATATGAATCCTAATGTTTATAATAATAATAATAGGCCTTTATATTTTCACGTTTAGTATCAATCCTAGGCTTTAATGTAATTCCATTAGGTTTATAATATTAATCTTAGGGTTTCTAATATTAACCATAGGTTTTATATTCCTAAAGTTGAATATTAATTATATGGTTTATAATATTAATCATAGGATGAATATTAAGTCCTTGGGTTTATTAATCCTATGATTTATATTCCTAGGGTTTAATATTAATCATAGAGTTTAATGTCATTTCCTTCTGTTTATAATCCCTTGAGCTCTTAATAATAATCCAAAGGTTTATAATATTAATTCTAAAGTATATAATATTAATCATAAGGTTTAAATTATTAATCTTAGGGTTTAATGTTTATTTTAGGATTTACAATGTTTACCTTAGTGTTTAATATCAATATTTTCCTTTATTTAATCTAGGGGTTCATATTCCCAAGGTATAATATTATTCATAGTGTTTATAATATTAATCTAGTGTCATATAAATCTATTAGGTTTAGAATATTAATCCATTGGGTTTATTAATCCCTTAGGTTTATAATTAGTAATATTAGGGTTATAATATTAAACTTAGGGTTTAATATTAATGGCTTGGGCTTATCAATCTCTTTGGGCTTATCAATCCCTTTGGTTTTTAATCTTAATCCCTTAGGTTTATAATTTGTAATATTAGGGTTTATAATATTAATCTTAGGGTTTATAATCCCTTCGGCTTATCAATTCCTATGGTTTTAAATATTAATCCCTTAGGTTTATAATATTAATCCCTTGGGTTTATAGTATTAATCCCTTCAGTTTATAATATTAAACTTAGTGTTTATATTCCTAGGGTTAATGTTATTCCTTTGGGTTTATAATCCCTCAAATTTTTAATATTAATCCAATGGGTTTATTAATCCTTTTGGTTTATAAAATTGATGGTACATTTTCATATATTAACCATAGGGTTTTTATTCCTAGGTTTTCTAATATTAATCATACAGATTATATTTCTAGGGTTTAATATTAAAGTTAAAGTTTATAGCATTAATCTTAGGGTTTAATATTAATCGATTCAATTTGTAATCCTTTAGGTTTATTAATTTTAGGGTTTATATTCCTATGTTTTATTGTTATTCCCTTGGGTTTCTAATCCCTTGGGTTTATAATATTAAACTTAGGGTTTAATGATTATTTTAGGGTTTCTATCTCTTGGATTATAATATTAATCTCTTGTATTTAAGATTATTCTCTTGGATTTTTAGTATTAATCCATTGGGTTTATATCAATATCTTGAGTTTATTAATCTTAAGGGTTCATATTTCAAGGGTATAATATTATTCATAGAGTTTATAATATTAATATTAGGGTTTAATATAAACTCATTAGGTGTATAATCTATTAGGTTTATAATATAAATTTCTTTGGTTTATTAATCTCTTGGATTTATAATAATAATAATTTCTTAAGTTGTTAATAATAATCCCAAAGATTTATAATATTAATCTCTTAGGTTTTCAATATTAATCCATAAGGTTTTTAATATTAATCTCTTAAGTTTATAATATTAATTTTTTTAGTTTTTCTGACGGGAGTGATGGTGAAAGAAGGGATTAGGGTTTGCAGCATTGCTTTGCTGGTTGGCGCTGGCTCGGCCTCTCAAAGGGCCAGCTGCCCTCAGCTCATGAACCAGATCGAAAAAATGAATTGGTGGGATTGTAAGCTTCTGTGCAGGGATGTCCAGGGAAGAGTTGATGTCGCCGATGGGGTGACTACATACCCTGTAGATGATTCGGACAGCTTTAGAGCCGCCGCCTTCACTGTTGCTCGCAAAGCAAAAAAGAATTACTCTGGAGACTTCTCAGATCTTATCTCAGCAGCAAGACAACAACGGATCTGCCTCTCGAACCTGCAAAATCGGCTTGCAGAGACACCAACGCTGGTATTACTCTTTGACTGGGTCACAGATTTGAATCTGCAGGTTAGCAAGCCTATGCACAGGGCCCCCCTCGACGTAGATGATGTCGATGCCTGGGTGTCTGCTTTCCTGGCAAAGGTTCTAGTCGGCTTTAAAAACGATGCTTTTCCAGTTGCTCATGTTGCAAATAGGAACAATCCTGAAGATCCCACAGATCTCTTCTCCGGTGCCCGCCAACAGAGGATCTGCGTGTTGACCCTGCCAGATAGGCCTGTAAAGGCAACAAGGATGCAAATTCAAGCTGAATGCATCTATGCTCCTCGTCCAGCTTTGGCCAATGCTCAAATCCTGGCGAACTTGGACATGGATATGTCCGCTGTTTCCTGGACACAGATTTCTTTATCGAACCAGCCAGATCTGCCAGAAGAAGCACTTGCATTCCAAATCCAAGTCACACTCTCAGGCAAGATGATAATGCAATGGGTGCATGCAACAGATCTTGTGCAGGATCTTTTGCAAAAAATCGAACGCAGGCTGGGGATCCCCTTCGTTTACCTGAGATTGCTATGTAAGGGTAAGCAAATTATGAACCCCCTTCCCCTCTTCTATTACAACGTTCAAAAAGATGCCTCTATCACAGCTACCTTTCGTTTAAGAGGTGGCTCCATAGGGAAAACCTCCTCTAGCCCTTCTTTCTCTTATAAAGATGCAGTCCGTAGAGACGCTGGCCACCCACAGACCTCTTCGAAAGTAGCTCAACCAACTATGGCTCCAAAGCCATTTTTGGTAGATAAATCAGAGGAAGTTCCCACTATCAATTTCTCTCATTCTAAGATTGACGAATGCTACGAGTTTTTTGCAAAATCCGCAATCATATGTAGATTTAATGGGCTATGGCCATGCACAGTAGATCTTTACCAATGGATCCATACCAATTGGACTAAAAGAAGCAAGATCTTCTTATGTTCAAACGGATTCTTCATCGTGGCTTTTGACCTAAATGAAGACTACCGGAACGCCTTAACAGGAGGCCCTTGGTTCTGGGGTTCGGCTAGACTTTTCCTCACCCCTTGGTTTCCAGACTTCAACCCTTCTACATCTGTCATCACCAAGCTTCCCATTTGGGTCAGGCTCCCGAATCTTCCGGCACATCTATGGCATATCTATGTCTTCTTAGCCATTGGAGACACCTGAGGACACTATCTAGCTACAGACTCCTCAAGAAAGGAAAATGGAAACTTCACCTACGGCAGAATATGTGCAGAAATAGATATCAGCAAAGGATTGCCGGAACAGATAAATCTCAATATTGGAGATTTCCACTAGACTCAAACCTTGGATTACGAAAACACAGCCTTCCGTTGCCGACATTGTCATCAAACGGGGCACCTCCAGAGTACATGTTCTCAGTTCCTCGACAAAAAGAAGAATCTGAATCGCAAACCCAAATCCAAGACTTGGAATCCATGTATCCCCCGCCCTCCTATGGACGATACAGATTCCTCTAGTTCGGATGAGGAGGAAATTGAAGCAGATGGGAAGAATGATGAGATTCCGTTGGACGCTCCCTCGGTCAGCCCGACAGTTCCCTCTGCCCCGCCGCTCTCTCAGAAACATTCTCATGTATCTTCGTCTTCAGATTCTGATAAGGATATTCCGCCGCCAGAGCAGAATAGTTTACAACTTGTTATGGCTCATCCAAACCCCTCTGTCTTGGTCAAATTAAGCAAGAAAAAATGCAAGAAAAGTCGTGTGGCAGTAACCGCCCACTCTAGGTAGATTCCTTTGCTCAGAGCCAGCTTTTTGTATTCCTGTGTTCTCTTTTGCTCATTCCCTAATTGTCCATCACGAGTGAGGTGGATAAAACTTTCACCTACGGCTCCCATGCTTTTCTGTTTCGCTTGCATGCAAGCTTGATTGTACTATACTTTCCTTATCTTAATAGAATTAGTCTTATTGAGAAAAAAAATATTAATTTTTTGAGTTTAATATTACTGTGTGGAGACTTATAATATCTCATATTTATAATATTAATAATCTCTTTAATTAATTATATTAGTAATAATATTATCAAATTATTATAATAGTTCTTATTATAAATTATAGTTATAATCTTTATAATTACTATCATTATAATATTTTATAATATAGTTATATATTTATTAATATTAATATTAAATCTATGATATTGATGGTTATTGGTCTATTTCAATTATATTTACTAATGTAATTATACATGTGATTGATATAAACCTATATTAACCACATTTGTTTCAAATTTATTAATAATTGTGATATGTATATATATCACCATAATTATTATACAACTTTTAATTACATGTGATTGATATAAACATATACCAACCACATTTATTTCAAATTTATTAATATAAGTGTGCTATATATATAGCACCATGATTATTATACGACCTTCCTTGAACATTAAAACTGATTTATTTATAAATTCAGTACATATAAATAGATCCATTATTATACACTCGTGGTTATTATAAAACCAAGCTGAGCACGCATGATTATACAATAACCAGAGGATGCATCATGCCGGTTAGCTTCCACCAAAAATCTTCACGGGAATTACATTGTCTATTTGAATTGAATCGTCTCGTTTTTATTGGAGAAACAAAGGATCCGTGACTTGTTCTTTGCAGATCTATCGCGAGACGTGGGCAACATTACAACCATTTGTTCGCTTATATCAAGGAATTGCTTGCGAAGACATGCGATGGAGAATTCCAATTCTTTTTAAATTATGGAGAGAGCAGCGTGATGGGTTCGATGTGAGGGTTTTCTACCGTTCGAGATGTGTATTGTTAGTGGATTGATGTTACCCGTGTTGCATTTGCGATCATCCGATGTGCCGTCACGGATGTTTGATAGGGTCAACCTGTGTTTGAGCGCTCGGGCCACCGTCAGATGTGGACCGTATTTTTAACTCTGTTAGGGTTTTGGGTTTTAAGGTTCTCGGTTAGTAGGAATTGCATTTTGCACTGGTATGTGGCTTCGATATTGGTGTTTCTGGAAACAATAAAAAATTTAATAAGTCAATCGAGATTAAAAGAAAAAGGTTTGATTTAATAAGATCATTTTTAATCAGTCAAAGGAATTTAGTTTACGTGGTAGGGTTTATTATGAGTGTTTCAATGAGAGTAGGTTAACCTGGATTTAAGATTTTTAAATTTCTTATTTTATCAATATTGTTTAGTGAAATTTACTCATTACTATTAATTTAAGTACTGATTCGGTATAGGTTCTCTTCCCTCATCTCAACTATTTCCCTATACGTTTTTCCTCTGACATCTCGACTATTTCCCTATTCTTTTAAGAAACCCTAATTTTTAGAGTTTAGATCCCAATGACTCCACGCAATCATTCCTTTGATGTAATCGATTGCCTATCCCATGTTTATGATTATGTTAGTAGTCGGGCCATGTAAGAGGACTTGATTAGCAGTTGTGAGAGGAACACTTGTGTTTACAGCAGACATAATGATGAAAAAGAAGATATGGTACTGGTATAGAAATCAATGTAAGAACTCTTTGTTTAAGAGTGTGAACGTGCCCTTTATGGAGTTTAGAGCAGTAGCTATGAACAAGGCAGCGTTAGCTATTTACGTCTAATAAAGGATAGAAAATAGTTTTGACGTAGTTCTCCCTCTATTTTTAATGGGCATGCCATTGGATTGAGTTGAAAATGCATCTATACACAGAAAGGAGATTTAAACTTTGAAAAAAATAATGTCTCCCCTATTTTAATGATTCACACAATATTTAGGTTGATGTTTAATAATAAAATAAACTTGATAGGTCTCCTCATTTCAACTTAGCTAAGCATGTTTATAGAAACAAATGAAGAAAGTGTTCATATGAGCAGAGCATTGTGTTAGAAATGCATTGTTTCTGGAAACAAACCAAGCAAGTGTGCATCTAAAATAAGCATTGTTTTAAAAGTGGATGAGGGAAATCTATCATTAATCTAATAATTGTTAGTTTTTCCTAAAGGAAAAACATAATTTTTTTAGAAAATCAAAAATATAATCCTTGGTTATTTAGTCACATATCACTACATTTAATAATATAAAAATTGGTAGAAAAAACAAAATTCACATTAAATATATCATAAATCTTAATTAAATTCTATTTGAATAAAATCAAACACATTAAAAAACAAAACAAATAACAAATTACCATTAAACACCTCTTTTGATAAAAACTATGAGAAATTGTCATGTGAAAATACACTATTATCTTCTCCGCAACTTCTCATTTAAAACTTTTCCCATCAATTATCACAAAAAGGCCCTAGGAAAATATCTTAGATACTAACAACAAAGCTCATATTCTTATCTATTTAGATTTTCCATTAGCCAATCTTCAATTATATTTAATTTTTTTCCTTGTACTCCGTTGTCATCTAAGTTTCTTAATATTAATATTGTTACGGCACTAGAACTTTGAAATTTTCAAAATAAAAAAGTTTTGCTACCCGGGTCTTACAAACATGTTATATGGGATTTTTTTACCTGAAAATTATAACAGAAAATTTAACACTCATAAACATGCATAGAACATAAAATAATACCCATTTAAAAAAACAAATAGCTATCCAATCTTTACTAAATTTTGAATTCATAATGAATATTTATGTTAATGGATATAAGCTTTTACAACAAATTTTATTATATCATTTATGGAAATTGAATTTAGATGATGAAAATAAAAATCATTCTTCTTAAAGCCTAAAATAAACTCAATTCATATGGCAAAATAACATTATATATAATCACCTATAAGGTGTAAGTCAATTGATTTGTGTGAGATTATTTCCTCATCAAGTTACAAGTTCAAATATCATGTGAACTAGATAAAGATGAGAATCACCTTTAAAAAAAATTGATGAGTTTATTGTCCTTTCATCTCAATAGCCCCACCTTAAACTTAACATAGTTAAAAAAAATAAAACTAAACTCAACTTATTTCCAAGATATAAAACTAAACTCAATTATATTATGGATAATATATAATCATGTATTTAATATGTTTTAAATATCAAAAAGATGACTTTTTAAATGTTTGTTACATTTTCAATTTGGGATAATTATTAAATTAAAATGAATTTATATTAACAATTAAAACTATTTTTAATTATTCTTATTGCTAGCAAATATTATGGATTAGGTTTTTTCTTGACCATCTATTACTGTGGTCTTTGGTCAAAGATCTTAAATAAAATTTAAGATTTTTATTTATTCATTATATTTTATTGTTATAAAAGATGTTAAATAAACTTTACATTTTTTATTTATTTATTACATTTTTTAAGCATTTATATATAATGCTATTAGTTATAATTTTAAACATATTATTGCTTCATGGGAAGTAACCAGTGACTTGAGGTCTTATTATGTAATTATTAAATTTGTATATTAATAATAAACATATAAGTGTACCAAGTTTTTAGCACATGTACAAGTTGTCCATAGTAGTGGTGGTGGTTTTATGAATGAAGCTATTGGTAGTGATTAAAATACTTATTATTGAAATTTAATTTGCTAGATGGATCCACAAATAAGGTAATAAGTAATAATAATATTAATGTATTTAATAATTATTAAAATATCTAAATATTATATACTTGTAATTAATAGAGTTCACTTTTCTTGATATTCCCAATTATTCAGATTCTAAATTCTATTTATTTTACTTTCAAGTTACTAAATATTATAACATAAATCTAAAAATATATATATTGGTCTTTAGTTTTATACACTAAACCAAATCTCACACTCCAAAACAAAATGTTACCCTCATACTTTAAACCTAACTACTATTGTTAACCAAAAATTTAAAAAGATAAAATATTGTACAATACTACAACTAAAACATTAAAGATAGAATATTGTACAGTACTACACTTAATTCAAATGCTTTAGGATATAACACTTAGAATAGATGGTTAAAATAA
Organism: Pinus albicaulis; assembly: GCA_034641835.2. NCBI lineage: Eukaryota > Viridiplantae > Streptophyta > Pinopsida > Pinales > Pinaceae > Pinus > Pinus albicaulis. The sequence goes on along the minus strand of CM076575.1, from coordinate 1,746,540,483 downwards.
TGGTTTTCTCAATCAACACTAAGTCTGAAATTATAAAATATGATACATTATTGTCACTTTTATGTTTACTCTCTTAAAAAAAAGTTTAATAGTTGATTCTTAATTTCTCTAAATTTATCATTTAAAATGTATGGTAATATATATAAATATGTGAAATAGAAACAATTAGCATTGATATACGTGATGAACTTAGAGGATTAACCAAGACACACTATTATTATGTCAAAATAGTTTTACAAATTCTAAGATCACATGAATTTGTTAAATTTAGCTTTGAAGTCAAGAATTTTGTTAAGTGATCTACATACCAAAATATTTATTATTTATATTAATTAATTCTAAATTGATTATTTCTTTACCCAAGGAGTAATATTAAAAAAATTAAATCTCATTCATCATTAATTAATTAAAATGTAACTAATTAATTTTTTAAATGTGAAGCTGGGTTACACTTTTTTCCCCTTTTTGAGAAAAATTTTTCATTTTTTTCGGTTCTTCAACTTTCTGCAAACTATAACAATTTTTCTGTGTAGAATTTCATTTTGCGATAAAAATAAAAGTTGTGAGAAATTTTGTTAGCTTTCTATTACTTATTTTTTGAAATGTTTTTATGCAGATTTGATATGTCAACGTAGAATTTCTTTGAGTGTGTGTTTATTAGCAATCAAAGGATGTAAGAAATCATGTTATGTGTAATCTTTATTATTCATTGAAAATTTATGTTTTTTGAAAAAAAAAAATGTGTTACAACAATCTAGACAGAGTCTACTTTGTTTTAGTCATATTTACAAAGCCAATGGATGCATATCATAATTACTAGAATTTTTTGAAGTGGTCCAATACGAAAAACTGCGTATTTTGGATATGTTTCACGTGGCAAGAAATTTCTTAAAATATAAGTTATAAACTAAAAATCTAAAAGCTACATTAATTATTTAGGACCAGTATATTACTTATAATTTTTCGTTTTTTTTTACGATTAGTATTTTGGGAGATACAAAATTTTGATTTCACTGAATCACGGCGACCCTCAGATATTGTTTGCACCTATTTTATTAGAAAAATAATTAAAATTAATAAAAGTTTATGAAATTGCATAAAAGTTATATTTCCTGAAAGTAGATTCAATTCTGAAAATGCTTGTCTTGGTTCCGACAATTAATTAACAACTTTTCATGGATTTTAATCAGTCCAAAGTTGCAGAACCATTTTCAAAGCCTGCTTTTGCGTAATTGGTGATGCGTTAGTTCGGCCGAACTTTTAGTCCAAGTTCGGCCGAACTATGTTTTCCGTTTATGAGTAGCTAAATCTAACGTCTTAATAGTTCGGCCGAACTTCTTATGAACAGTTCGGCCGAACTATTGTGTAACTCTTCCTCGGCCGGAAAGTTTTATGGAGCCCCGTACAAAAAACACATTTCGCGTCAATATAAATTGCCGCGAAATGATTCACAAATTTCGCACATTTCGCACTTCATCTCATTTTACAAAGACTTGGTTTGGGTTCAAAAACTTTTCTTCAAAGTTTGGGTTTAAAGAACTTTTTTGGAAGACATTTTTTGGAGGCGACGTGATTTTTCTTGGAGGTATGTACGTGTTTTGTGTTGAAATAAATATTTTGAGCTTCTTTGCTCAAAAAGTTTTCTTCAAAGTTTGGGTTTAAAGAATTGGGTTTAAGACCATTTCTTGGAAGCAAATTGATTTTACAATTTTGGATTTAAAGAATTTTTTTGGAAGACATTTCTTGGAGGTGGCATGATTTGTCTTGGAGGTATGTACGTGTTTTGTGTTTTTTAAATTGTGTGTTTTGGATTGGATTACGTATTTTTTACAAAAAATTTACACTGAATTTTTTTTAAAATTTTTTTAAAATTAAATCTTTTGTGATATTTTTTGTAATTGAGTTATTGTCTAATTTTTTGAAGGAAATTTTTTGAACTTCATACCCTATTATCATGGGAAATCGAAGAACTTGTGCGAGAAATTATGATCGAAAAAGAGACCCTGAGGCACGTAGAGAAGAGACGAGACAATATTGCAAAAGAAAGTTAGAAGCCCTCTCAAATATTGAAGAGGAAAATCAACTTCAAGCAGAAATTGAAGTAGGTATGTAAATGTAAATATTATGATCTATTGATATATATTTAAAATTTTCCTAATGTAAAATTTGAAGCTTAATTTTTATTTGATGAACTAGTTTGAGAAATATTTTGTTTGATGTAAACAGACAGAGATACTCCTCAAAATATTGAAGAAGAAAATCAACCTCAAGCAGAAATTGAAGCAGGTATGTAAATGTAAATATTATGATCTATTAATATATTTTTAAAGTTTTCCCAATGTAAAATGTGAATCTTAATTTTTATTTGATGGACTAGTTTGAAAAATATTTTGTTTAATGTAAACAGACAGAGATACTCCTCAAAATATTGAAGAAGAAAATCAACCTCAAGAAGAAATTGAATTGGGTATGTAAATGTAAATATTATGATCTATTGATATATTTAAAATTTTCCTAATATTTATTGACATATTTATTAATTTAGTGATTTATTGAATATGTACTATTTTTTTGAATATGTACAGATGAAATCACTATCGATAATGAGATGTTAGAAAATGTTGACACTCACACATATGGAGATAAAAAACCTGACCATGTTATACGATATCGTGTCGATAGAATTTTTTAAAAGTATTTAAAAAATGAGCAAGTGACAGTTCAAGCTCAAATATTGAAAGGTCTCCTATCATCAACGAAATTAAAAAAATCGACGACACTCTTGGGTATTCGAAAATCAACCAAAGATTAAAAAATGTAAGAAGAGGTGATAAAAAATATGAGTAGTGCTATAGAGTCAATTAAGAGATCTAGAGATAAAGATGTTTCAAATATATGTAGAGGAATAGAGATTGCAATGGTTTCACCAAGTACTCAAGAGAATTGTTTGATAACATCTATGGCACGAGCACTGAGAACCTCGCGAAAAACTCTGCACAAACATCGAAAATTTCGACTGCAAATAGATGTAAATGATGAACTCGCTTGTTGGAGAGCTATTTGTAGGCAACCATACAAAGATAGACTTGGAGAAGATGTTAAAAAAATAATATATGAATATTGGAATAACAATTCGCGTGTTTCACTGACTGCAAGACATGTGATGCGAAGAAGAATAGCACGAAATCAATACGAAGAACATGAAAAACATCTCTTGGAAACCACTCAAATAGAGTTATTCAAAAATTTCAAACAAGAAAATCGTCAAATTCATGTTTCACTTAGTGCTTTTGTTCAACAAAAACCATGGTATGTAAAACCTATCACCGTACGCGACACTTGTTGTTGCCGTTATCATGTGGAATTTGAGTTATATTATGACACATTCCTTGATTTAGGTAGAACATTATGGAAGGATTCACCTCCTCCTTCCACTATCCGTGAATTCATATCTCAAATTCTATGTGAAAGAGAAAGCGATGAACTATTTTACAAAAAGAATTGTGTTGGTGGTAAAAAATGCGATGATTGTGGAAATTTGACTAAATTTCAAAACAAATATCGTATTGATATAAATGATCAATCATTGTCCAACATGAAAGTGAAATGGAAGAGATATGAATATATTGGTACATCGATTCAAGGTGCAGATAGTGTTAAAAGAATCGAATTACAAGAAGACGAAATTTTTCTGATAGACTTTTTGAGAAAGTTTGAGGCAGAAATTTAAAAATACACCAAGCATTCCCATAGAGCTCGATGGCAAGACTTGCAATTCAAAAAATCTCGTGAAGCTTTTCCACCAGGGACCATTTTGTCAGTGATTGATTTTGCAGAAAACTACACATTTGTTCCACAAAAAGAAATTTAGAGTGAATACTATCACTCTGACCAAGTCTCCATGCTCGTCCATATTCTATATAGACATGCTGAACAAAATGTCGATCATATAGAAAGCATGAGTGAAAATCGACATATCATTAAAGAATATCACTTTTATATTAGTGACGATCGTACACATGGTACATGTTTTGTACAACATTGTTTTGGAAGAATTTATGATTCATTGAAAAATCGTGGAATAACATTCAATGAACATTGGATATGGTCAGATGGATGCGCAGGTCAATTGAAATCTGCACGATCATTTTTTTGGTTGTGTTGTCTTCATAAGAAAACCTGCATTAAACATTGTTGGAATTTATTTGAGACTGGCCATGGAAAAGGAGAACACGATAGTGCAGGAGCATGCATAAAACGAGTACTTCGAAGATATCAAATGAACCACTCTGCACGCCGACTTGTGAACGCTGAAGAAGTTATTCAATGGTGCAAAACTACTCTAAGCCATGAGATTAACCCATCAAGAGAAGTGCGAAGGTACATTCAATTTAATTTATATTGGAAATATAATTTTAAACATTGTACATTTATCATGCAATGATTATTTTTAATTGTATTTTGATATCATATTTACAAATTCTTTATCTAATTTTCCATATAAAGGTTTTTCTGGCATATTGGAATTGAAGACGTAGATAGATCAATTGGAAATGACATTGAAACAATAAAAGGGACTCGAAAATTGCATTCAATTCAAACAAAGTTGTCCAAAAATGTGTTTGCATTGGATAAAAGAAAATATTCTTGTTTTGTGATGTTTGCATAGACAACACAAAATACAATGACGTTTGTGAAAACAAAATGTATGTGAACGATTGGAAACATACAGAGCTAAATACAAAGGGAAAAATGTCTGTTGCAATGTTTGAAGAAATGAAATCAGAGGAAACTACAATATCATCCGATGGTGATCCAGTTTCTGATCTTGTTAGAGAAGGTAACATTTGAATTACTTTCTAATGATTTAAAGATCTAGAAATAAATTTAAATATGCATAATTAAATGTTAAATTTAGTTTATTGTGCAGGAGATGTTTTTGCTGTAATTGCACCTATTGACAATGATGAAAATGTGAAGTATTATTTGATGCGTTGCACTGAATGAAAAATAAAATTATTACAAGACTATAATGATCATGGATTTCAATATGACAGAGCGTCTATTATACTGAAAGGTTATTTTTTCAAACAAACTCGTCAAAGTGGAGACTTTGTTTACTTTGAAGACTATGAACATGATTCCATAAGTTGTCAATATAGTCACTTGGTGTGTGCAGCACACATCAAGTTGATAAAAGTTCAATCAAAGAAAAAGTCGAAAATTAAGAAATGGAAAATGTCAAAATCCGATCATGAACGGATTATTGAGGATGGAATTCCATTAGAATTTTTTTGAGTGAAGTGTCCAACAATCTACTATCTTTGGATTAAATATGTTTTAGAACTTCCAGTACTCAACTAAAAATTGAGCTTCTTATGTTATTTGTGGTTTGAACATGTTACAAATTGTTTGGGTACAAGCACGTGCTCTAGTATCAACTGAAAGTAGTTTTTCTATACATGTGCATTGATGAAAAATGTTATATGTATTGGATATATATATATATATATATATTCTAGAATGAAATTAATTGTTCTTGTATATCAGTAACCGACCATATGGTACAAATTATTTCACTTTATTTTGTAAGGTCAGATTCGGTCCCCATATGGCCTAGCCTCCAAGGGACGAGATAACAAGTGGTTGTCCCCACTTGCCCGAATCTCAGCTTTTAAACTTACATGAATACAATTTTACTGTTTATGACAGGCATCTTACATGATGTCCTAGCCAAAGATAGATTCTCTTTGTTTCAAGTTTCCGGTAAAAGTTGTCACCGAATGACCTGCTCGAACTCTTGTAGTAAACACCATACCTTATCTCTCTTGCTCTCCAATATTATTAGGTTTAATTATTATAACACAAAAATCATTCTACATTGTCAATATCTTTTTGCGCTTACACTGAAATCAATGAACACTATTAATCCAATGACTTTACAAGTAATGTACCATCATACATGCAGTTATATCAAATTAGAAATCAACATATACAATGAAATCAATGGGGATTGTCTTTTTACAAGTAACATAATTTCAATTTACTATATGTGCAAATGTAGGTTGAAACCATCCAAAACTTTAAGTTTTAAAACCCTTTTGATTATATATTGTGCAACATTATTTAACATTAAACATTTAAAGTTCATTAAATATCACATGCAAAATGTAGATTGAAACCATCCAAAACTCTAGTTTTAAAAACTTCACATGCCATGCCAATTATAATTCAACTATCCAACAAAAACATTTAACGAATTAAATATCACATGCCAAAGTTGTTTCAAGTTTCCAGTAAAAGTTGTCACCGAATGACCTACTAGGATATTATAAATACTAACTTTGTAATATCATTTGGCATTTGGAAAAATTCGAAAGTCTTAGACTGTCAATCAATTTAAAGTATCATTCACCCTAGGGAGTGTAAAATATTCAATGTAGGTTGGTGACGATGCTCACTCCTAGCTTGAAGTAGCGCCAATGACCAATTCTTTAATGAATTCCAATGCACTAGACCAAAGTTGGTTCAACCTACTTGGTTTTTCACCCAAGAAATTCCAAGGATGGACTATCTGGACAAACTGCTGAAATTGAAAAGCTTGACATGGAGATACGACAAGGTGAACAAAAACTTCAAGAACTCTTTATGGAAAGGGCTCACTTGAAGGAAAGAAGCACCACGTTGCAGGCTAAAGTCAAGAACATGGAAGATAAGATCAAGAGGGACTTTCTTGATCCGAAAACTATTTGTTTGAAGAAAGAAAATGCATGTGTTGGCACACTTGGAAAAGAAGACGAACACACTATGAGGATTGGTCCACTTCGTTTGGAAGGAGTCAATATATGTCATACTGGAGCAATTAGACATAATTCGAAAAGGAAAGAGCTTGAACCAATTCAAGCAGACCCAGGATCGGATTGTTCTATGGAGCTTCATGAGAAGAGATATGTGAACAGGACTGTTAAGCCAAGGGCTAGTTCGAAAGACATATTGGAAGAGGAAATGTTGAAGAAGATTGCGGAAGTAAGGCGCAAGACAAGGAGAAGGAATGATGATGAAAGTTCCTTGGACTTGAGATTCGTGTCTACAACCATACATGGGAAAAAGTTCTCTTCTTTGATAGACACGGGGGCTACCCATAGCTTCCTAAGTCGAAAGGTAGCTTCATCTCTTAGAAAGAGGAAGGCTAGCATCGAGAAAGAGTTGAGTGCTTTCAAGGCAGTCAATTCGAGGATGAAAGCAGTGACTGGTGTCATGAAAGGCACACATGTGAGAGTAGGGTCATGGTTTGGAAAGATAGACTTAAGAGTCATTGACATGGATGATCATTCTATGGTGTTGGGATGAGACTTCATGGTTGCAGCACAAGGCATACCAATGATGGACCGAGACATTCTCTTAATTCTTGTGATCAATCTTAAATAATTTTTTGAACTTCTATTCTTATTGTCACCCTTATTAGTTTTGTCATCTTTCCATATCGATTATATTAAAAAGAAAGTATAAATCATAAATCATAAACCATTTAAATATTTAGCTCAAACTCTTGTAGTAAACACCATACCTCAAGTCTCTCTTGCTCTCCAATATTATTAGGTTTAATTATTATAACACAAAAATCGTTCTACATTGTCAATAATTTTTTGCGCTTACACTAAAATCAATGAACACTATTAATCCAATTACTTTATAAGTAATGTACCATCATACATGCAATTATATCAAATCATAAATCAACACATAGGTACAAACCATTTAAATATTTAGCTCGAACTCTTGTGGTAAACACCATACCTCAAGTCTCTCTTGCTCTCCAATATTATTAGGTTTAATTATTATAACACAAAAATCGTTCTACATTGTCAATAATTTTTTGCGCTTACACTAAAATCAATGAACACTATTAATCCATTGAATTTACAAGTAATGTACCATCATACATGCAATTATATCAAATCAGAAATCAACACATAGGTACAAACCATTTAAATATTTAGCTCGAACTCTTGTAGTAAACACCATACCTCAAGTCTCTCTTGCTCTCCAATATTATTAGGTGTAATTATTATAACACAAAATCGTTCTACATTGTCAATAATTTTTTGCGCTTACACTGAAATCAATGAACACTATTAATCCAATGACTTTACAAGTAATGTACCATCATACATGCAATTATATCAAATCAGAAATCAACACATAGGTAAACCATTTAAATATTTAGCTCGAACTCTTGTAGTAAACACAATACCTCAAGTCTCTCTTGCTCTCGAATATTATTAGGTTTAATTATTATAACACAAAAATCGTTCTACATTGTCAATAATTTTTTGTGCTTACACTGAAATCAATGAACACTATTAATCCAATGACTTTACAAGTAATGTACCATCATACATGCAGTTATATCAAATCAGAAATCAACATATACTGTAATGAAATCAATGGGGATTGTCTTGTTACAAGTAACATTTCAATTTACCACATGTGAAAATGTAGGTTCACATTCTATCATTCATGTAGTTTTAAAAACTTCAGATGCCATGCCAATTATAATTCAACTATCCAACAAAAACATTTAACATTAAATATCACATGTCAAATGTAATTCAAATGACAACATTACTTCACATTCACATGCCAAAAGTACTAAAACCATCCAAAAATTAAATAAAACAAATTATATAATAACATTGTAATAAAATATGTCCAAAAATTGTAAATCTCACTTGAGTATCAAACTGTATCAACTTTAACAAATTTTAAAACCATCTAAATTTTGAAATCAAATCTACTGTAAATCTTTTCCATCAAATGGAGGATCTAGCGTCTGGGTCTCGGGTAGCGCCCTATCCTGTGAATAGGAAACCTACATACACAATGCACATGTACTTGAACATTAAAATTTGAAGTTTTAAAATTGAATGAGAATATATATATCTAGAACTTCATGTAAAAAACAAAATATAACAAAAAAATCATGCAATACCTCGTAAGGTTCCCTCTCCATTTGATGAACAGGTTCTACCATAGAAACATCTGCAGTGGTAACCTGTACAATATACATGTGCAGTTAAATATAAATATATATATATATATACATAAATAATTTATATAAATTAAAAACTTTCAAATGAAAATGCACGTGTACATATATAAACTTATTTGAACAATAATATTAAAAAAAAGAACTAAAGACAACTTGTTCAAATGCTGTGGATTTTCCTATCTCCGTCGCTAGAGTCCTCGGATTAAAAAAATCTTCTATACGAACCTAAATTCAAAAAAATTTAAATAACTCAAAATATAGATCTCTCTCTCTATATATCTCAATTTTTAATGGAACTTTTTGAGGTAACATAAATTATGAACTTGTGAAAAATTGTCCATACTTGTACATCTCCCAATGAAGTAGAAGGTATATCTCCTAAGGAAGAAGAAGGTACAGCCATCCCAAAAACATCAGACGGAATCGGAATCTGTTAAAACATTTAAAATCAAATTATATATATACATACATGTACATGTGTGGCAATAATTATTTATTTTAGAGTCACCTAAAAAACACTAACATACATGTGCCAACATATCATGATGGTCAGACCCATCTGCATCGTTTGAGCCAGAGGTCCCGAACGTAATATTAACATTTTCATCACGCATCATGCCTGAGAACTGCAAATGGTGTTTTAACATATAATCATACATTTTTGTTAGATTAATGTACATATACAAATAAATGTATACATGTACATACACATGTATTTATTACAAATTGTACACATGTATATGTAAAAATAATTTCAAACCCTAAGGTCACTAACACATACTGTTCCGGTGCCCTCTTCCTCATGAAAAATTAGGTCTTGTAGACCATTGCGACAATTTATTGCATATGTTCGGAGATCTTCAACATTCATGTTGTAAATCTCCTCATCTGTACGATAAACAAAATTGACACGTGCATTTTCACGTGCTCTTTGTCGATTTAAACAAATATCGACTCCACTCAATCCGCTATGAACATTGTCGATCATAACATCTCTTTCTTCATGACTTATTTGAGAAGTCGCATCCATCTCTGATCGCAGGGTTTTGACTCGAAACGGTCGACTCACCAATGGTGGCTCAGGGCGAGGCAACTCCACATCTCACTTAGCGCCCTTACGTTGATATAATGGACCTCTCCCCGGGCCAAAAAATTCTGAAGGAAGGTCATTGTAGTCGGGTTTCATACCCAAAAAAAATTCTGCATAAAACATTTGTGCAAAATAAACAGGAACCTCATCGTTCCATGGAAGCCTTCCAACGGCCGCAAGATGTCGATCATACAAATAACCAGCTTTTTCTGGGTGCTTGAAATACTGCACCTTCAACATTTTTCTTTTTGACCCTTCCTTATAATTAAACATTGACTTAGCATCATCTCTTGAAACTTTTTGTTTTATGTCCTGCCATTTATCGGGACCTATCACTGTTTCTTTTCTCTTTCTCGTCAGTTCTACAAACGAATCAGTCATTGGGCCCAAATTTTTGTACACTTTTACCATTTCACTCAATGAATGTGTAACTATTTCGAGGCTTTGTCTACTCTCAGCAGGTAGAGACAAAGCCTCGATATCTCTTTGCAATTTTGCATGAAGTCTTTGACACCTTTGTAAGGTGCATTCCGCCATGTTCGTTTCCCATGGTATATCAGTAATCTCAACCGGATAAGTTGTGCTAGGTTGACATCCTTCTTCTTCAATGTAGCGCGCTGCCCTGCCTCTTTTTTGACCACTGGCTCGAACATTTTCAGCCTCTGCATCAATATATATATAATTTCGTATATTAGAAAAAACACGTGTAAAAAAAGTTGTACAAATTTAATGAAAAAATATTGAAATTGATGGCAACCTTTATGTTGTTGGTTAACATCATCTCTAACATGACCCTGCTGATAACCAACCCCAGAATGACGCTGCTAAGAACCAGACCCACAGTGACCCTGTTGAGAACCAGCAGTCGTTGATTGGCCTTCGGGGGAATAAATATCACCCCCTTCCCGCAACCTGCTACCACTCATACCTCGACTGGTTGAACCTTGGCCATGCTCCATGGATGGAGTAGAAACCCTTCTCCTCTTGCCTCCTAAAAATTAAAATATGAAACTTATTAACAACTAATTTCACTCACAAAGTTAATAAAAAAATCAATTCCATATGTACACACATGTATGGAGATTTAAGATTATATTTAAATACCATGAACATCCTCTGATCCCTGAACCTCCATATGGGATTCGGCTAATCTTCGTCTTTAATCCTCCATGATATATATCTATTGGTCGACATTCACAAAATAGATTTCAAAAAATCAATTTGTAATTTACTGTACACAAATTATGTAGAACACAACTTTCAAAGCAATAATTGATCATGTGTGAAACAAAGTTTAATCGAAAAATATATTATAAAAATGATAAATTCACGATATTGCGCTTTACATGGTGGGAGCACACTTGGTATAAAATTTACTACTTATACACTTTAGTTTGTGGGAGAAATGACACATGTACATAGTTTACCTTAAATTTGTTGTGTTTTACGGATATTAAAATGAAGAACTTCTATTTAGATCCATTCCAGAGATTGACTGTAGGGGCATTTACTAGATATATCACCTTTATATGAACATAATTAGTACGCATATCTAATTTACATTGCTTTAATATGTCATGCTTCTTTAATTTATCTTTTATAGATGATCGGAGCATCCCTTTTTAATCTATCCCTTTTGACTTCAGATATGTGGGCAATATTCATCTGCATATTTTTCTATCATAAAGCAGTGAGTAAAATTGTATTCCATTTGTGTCAATGTTAAGGTTAAGCACATGGATTAAAGTTTTATATATTAGATGAGGAGGCTACGTATTACATATGGTCTTGAATGAACTTTTGGACTCTTTAGATATATATATAAAGAGTCCAAATGCTCATTCAAGACCATATGTAATCCTCATCTAACTTAGCAAGGGATTTACAATACTATATTTGAGTTGGCTAGCTCCATTTCAAGATATTATGGTTATCCAAGAGGGGATATAAAAAATGAAAAGAAGGATATTGAACTATAGGTTATCCAAGTTGGACATAGAACCAGTGGAGAAACCTAAGGAAAAACTATGTTTCCAGGTCGAACCTTTGTAGAGGTTCCAGTACCTGAGAGTAAAATCCAGTTTGGGGCTGTTAAATCCAGTATGTTCTATATTCCTTACATTTCTGCCCTCCTATTTTTCTTTCCAATCAAGGTTTATAAAATAACATGAGAATCAACATGAGACTTGGAACAATCATTTTCACTATCTATATGGAAGGCAAGAAGGATTATATCCCCTTAAGCTTAAGCTTATGTAGTTTGTCAATTTTTATCATATATTTTTTGGTAAGGGTAAATGTTTTTTTATCTATAGTACAAGTCATGAGTTCCCCAATTTTACCTTATGTAAAGCATGATTCTAGGATTACTACAATTTGTACTTGGTTTTTGAAGAATATATCAAATAAAGTTTTTGAGAAGCAAATATGGCTTGTTCCTTAGAATTTCCATAACGCTTATAACCCCATCCTTACAATTTTTATAATTTCCATGATGAGACATTTGAATTTCCTTCCCCATATTTCTTGTTAATGATTATAACCTTAAAATGGCTAGTATTGATTTGTCATCATCATCTCAAAATGACCTGGCAGATGAAAATTTACCATGTCAATCATCATCACTTCACACCATCTCATACATGACCCCTTCTACATATTATATGCATGAATTTTTGGCATGTCATCCTCTCTACCTATCCCATGAATGATTGTGACAACAGGTGAATTAAATACAATTTATAAGCAGAGGATAGTTTCTAGTTTGTCCTCCTCCATCCGCCCCATAGCTAGTGATTTCTCAATTTTCCACTTCCAACTTTCTATTCTCGAAATTCATTAGCAGCTAATTTTATCGATAGCCACACCACACCTAGAAGTTAAAGAAATTATCATATACACTACTACATTAATGAACTCTATGTTGTTTGTTATTGTAAAGTCCAATAAAAAACAATGTTAATTGAGTTTAGTAGTGTATATAACAATTTCTTTGACTTCCAGGTGTGTTGTGACTATTAGTAGAATTAACTACCAAAATGAATTTCCAAAATAAAATGTTGGAAGAGAAAAATAGGCAATCACTGGATATGGAGTGGGTGGAGGAGGACAAACTTATAGTGATCCCTTCCTTATCAAATTTCCTTTATTCACCTAATGTCACAATCAATCATGGTCTAGGTAGAGGGGATGACCTACCATAAATTCAATCATATAATGTGTAGAAGGGTCATATGTAGATGGTGTGAAACGATGATTACAAACATGGTAATTTTTCATCTACTAGGTCATTTTGAGATGATGATTACAAACCAGTGCTAGCCCGTTAAAGGTTATAATCATTGGTGCCTAATGTGGGGTGGACAATTTAAATCAAGTTCGTATCAAAGTACAATTTAGCTCATTTTAGTCAAGGTTAGTTAGAAGAATTAGCTATTGGTTTCTGCCTTCAATTTCCTCTGAAAATGAATGTGTATGTGCTTTTGAGAGACATTAGAGGAATAAGGTCCAAATTTTTGATGAAAATGTGCTATGAAAGTAAATGGTTTTAAAGGCAAGCATGTACAAGGCATAGTTGATCCAAATGTTCTTCAAGAAGAGCCTAATTATTTGGGTCTTGGTTATGGAAAACATGGAAAATGCTCCAAAGCCAAGGAGGCACATGAAGTTGTTCCAAGAAGGAATTTTATTTCATGTTCATTACCTCAAGTTTGTGAAGTTTGTGTTCATGATGAATGGAACATGTACATAGTTTAACTTAGAGATGTGTTTTATGGATATTAAAATGAAGAAATTCTATTTAGATCCATTCCAGAGATTGACTGTAGGGGCATTTACTAGATATGTCACCTTTCATAAAAGATGAGATCCAGAGGCTACCTGGCCCTTTACAGACTCTACCTATAGAACTTGTAGAAGTAAACACTACAAGCATTAAAAATATCAAAGAACGTTTTCATGCTCAGACATGGGAATGTGTCTCTTTCCCTACGCAAAAAAATAGTTCTTGAGGTAGTTAATCTTCATAGACAGGTCATCAAGCAAGTCAATGTGATCATCCCTCATTCCCTCCCTTCTAAAATAATTATGTTTTGCGGGTCAGAAAGCCAAAATATGGAGACAATTATCACCAAATCCAACGTACGATTATGCATGATGGAGAATCTCTAGCGCTTTCCCTTGTTAATATATTTAATAATCTCAATATTTATTTAAAAGCATCAATAATATTTCGACGACATCACATTGTTCAAATCTCATGGTCGAAATACTATTGATACTTTTAAATAAATATTGAGATTATTAAATATATTAACAAGGGAAAGCACTAGAGATTCTCCATCATGCATAATCGTACGTTGATGCTTATAGAGTGAAAAAACTGAAATAATAACCTTGTAGGGTCATTTTAATGGGGGGTGGAGAATTCAGCTCTAAAACCTTTTGGAATCATTTTGAGATATTAAATGACATTTCTGGGGGTCAAACGATTATATAATTTAAGTTGAAGGCCCATGAGATAAATATGAATTCTATGTGACATTTGTAAATTAAATCATCTATTTGTTGTGTGATATGAACATAATTGGTACGCATATCTAAAGAGTCCAAATTCTCATTCAAGACCATATGTAATCCTCATCTAACTTAGCTAGGGATTTGCAATACTATATTTGATTTGGCTAGCTCCATTTCAAGATATTATGGTTATCCAAGAGGGGATATAAAAAATGAAAAGAAGAATGGAAAAGAGGATTTCATAATCGATGAGGGTCAAGATGATTCACATGATGAAGTGCAACTAAAAGAAGCGCCATTGAAATGGTTTGATGACAGATGGTTAGATTTCTTATCCAATTAAGGCCTAGCATGTATTTTGATGTTTCATGAATTTCTTTGCAAATTCAAAGTATGGTGCATGTTGCATGAAGCAAGATGTTGAAAGTAGAGTTATGTTAGACACAAATGCAACAAATATGGAAATTTGTACATGAGCTCTATTATTTGACTTAAGAGTCAGTTGTTTGAAGAGGCATGTTTTGTCAACTTGTGTTTGGTTGATGGTTTTGTACACCAATATGTAAGAGTACATGGACATATTCACATGATGTGAATTTTTTTTTCATTGAAGGAGAAAAATGATATGTCAGCGAGCTATGTTTCTTGCATGATGTGTTTTCAGTTTGATGGTTTAGTTTGTGACAAGATGTCACAAGATTTTGCGAAGGTCCACTCTTGAGCGAGAGCCTCATGATTACAACCTATTCATGAGAATCAAATGGGAGTGCATCCTTATTTTGAGAACAAGTAAGATTCTAAGCTACCTAGGACTCAAAACATCATTTTTAAATTTGAAATATAATGGTGTTGTTTCAATGCCTGAATCCACAACCCTAACACATGAAATCACTAATCTAATTACACATGAAATAAATAGTTATTTTCTCCAACATTAAAAATATAACTAAAAACTAAATTCAACATAGTTGAAAGAAAAAGAAGCGCCATTGAAATGTTTTGCTGACAGATGGTTATATTTCTTATCCAATTAAGGCCTAGCATGTATTTTTATGTTTCATGAATTTCTTTGCAAATTCAAAGTATGGTGCATGTTGCATGAAGCAAGATGTTGAAAGTAGAGTTATGTTAGACACACTTAAATGCAACAAATATGGAAATTTGTACATGAGCTCTATTATTGGACTTAAGAGTCAGTTGTTTGAAGAGGCATGTTTTGTCAACTTGTGTTTGGTTGATGGTTTTGTACACCAATATGTAAGAGTACATGGACATATTCACGTGATGTGAATTTTTTTTTCTTTGAAGGAGAAAAATGATATGTCAGCGAGCTATGTTTCTTGCATGATGTGTTTTCAGTTTGATGGTTTTGTTTGTGACAAGACGTCACAAGATTTTGCGAAGGTCCACTCTTGAGCGAGAGCCTCATGATTACAACCTATTCATGAGAATCAAATGGGAGCGCATCCTTATTTTGAAAACAAGTAGGATTCTAAGATACCTAGGACTCAAACCATCACTTTTAAATTTGAAATATAATGGTGTTGTTTAAATGCCTGAATCCACAACCCTAACACATGAAATCACTAATCTAATTACACATGAAATAAATAGTTATTTTCTCCAACATTAAAAATATAACTAAAAACTAAATTCAACATAGTTGAAAGAAAAAGAAGCACCATTGAAATGGTTTGCTGACAGATGGTTAGATTTCTTATCCAATTAATGCCTAGCATGTATTTTGATGTTTCATGAATTTCATTGGAAATTCAAAGTATGGTACATGTTGCATGAAGCAAGATGTTGAAAGTAGAGTTATGTTAAACACACTTAAATGCAAAAAATATAGAAGTTTTTACATGAGCTCTATTATTTGACTTAAGAGTCAGTTGTTTGAAGAGGCATGTTTTGTCAACTTGTGTTTGGTTGATGGTTTTGTACACCAATATGTAAGAGTACATGGACATATTCACATGATGTGAATTTTTTTTTCTTTGAAGGAGAAAATTGATATGTCACGTAGCTATAAGCTGTGATGATGTGTTTTAGCTTGATGGTTTTGTTTGTGACAAGACATCACAAGATTTTGTGAAGGTCCACTCTTGAGCGAGAGCCTCATGATTACAACCTATCCGTGAGAATCAAATGGGAGTGCATCCTTATTTTCAAAACAAGTAGGATTCTAAGCTACCTAGGATTCAAACCATCATTTTTAAATTTGAAATATAATGGTGTTGTTTCAATGCCTGAATCCACAACCCTAACACATGAAATCACTAATCTAATTAGACCTAAAATAAATAGTTATTTTCTCCAACATTAAAAATATAACTAAAAACTAAATTCAACATAGTTGAAAGAAAAAGAAGTGCCATTGAAATGGTCTGCTGACAAATGGTTAAAGATTTATTATCCAATTAAGGCCTAGCATGTATTTTGATGTTTCATGAATTTCTTTGCAAATTCAAAGTATGGTGCATGTTGCATGAAGCAAGATGTTGAAAGTATTATGTTAAAACACACTTAAATGCAAAAAATATGGAAGTTTTTACATGGAGCTCATTATTTGACTTGAGTCGCTTGTTTGAAGAGGCATGTTTTGTCAACTTGTGTTTGGTTGATGGTTTTGTACACCAATATGCAAGAGTACATGGACATATTCACACATGTGAATTTTTTTTTCTTTGAAGGAGAAAAATGATATGTCAGCGAGCTATGTTTCTTGCATGATGTGTTTTCAGTTTGATGGTTTTGTTTGTGACAAGACGTCACAAGATTTTGCGAAGGTCCACTCTTGAGCGAGATCCTCATGATTACAACCTATCCGTGAGAATCAAATGGGAGTGCATCCTTATTTTGAAAACAAGTAGGATTCTAAGCTACCTAGGACTCAAACCATCATTTTTAAATCTGAAATATAATGGTGTTGTTTCAATGCCTGAATCCACAACCCTAACACATGAAATCACTAATCTAATTACACATGAAATAAATAGTTATTTTCTCCAACATTAAAAATATAACTAAAAACTAAATTCAACATAGTTGAAAGAAAAAGAAGCGTCGTTGAAATGGTTTGCTGACAGATGGTTAGATTTCTTATCCAATTAAGGCCTAGCATGTATTTTGATGTTTCATGAATTTCTTTGCAAATTCAAAGTATGGTGCATGTTGCATGAAGCAAGATGTTGAAAGTAGAGTTATGTTAGACACACTTAAATGCAACAAATATGTAAATTTTCACATAAGATCTATTATTTGACTTAAGAGTCAATTGTTTGAAGAGGCATGTTTTGTCAACTTGTGTTTGGTTGATGGTTTTGTACACCAATATGTAAGAGTACATGGACATATTCACATGATGTGAATTTTTTTTTCATTGAAGGAGAAAAATGATATGTCAGCGAGCTATGTTTCTTGCATGATGTGTTTTCAGTTTGATGGTTTTGTTTGTGACAAGACGTCACAAGATTTTGCGAATGTCCACTCTTGAGCGAGAGCCTCATGATTACAACCTATTCGTGAGAATCAAATGGGAGTGCATCCTTATTTTGAAAACAAGTAGGATACTAAGCTACCTAGGATTCAAACCATCATTTTTAAATTTGAAATATAATGGTGTTGTTTCAATGCCTGAATCCACAACCCTAACACATGAAATCACTAATCTAATTACACATGAAATAAATAGTTATTTTCTCCAACATTAAAAATATAACTAAAAACTAAATTCAACATAGTTGAAAGAAAAAGAAGCGCCATTGAAATGGTTCGCTGACAGATGGTTAGATTTCTTTTCCAATTAAGGCCTAGCATGTATTTTGATGTTTCATGAATTTCATTGGAAATTCAAAGTATGGTGCATGTTGCATGAAGCAAGATGTTGAAAGTAGAGTTATATTAGACACACTTAAATGCAACAAATATGGAAATTTGTACATGAGCTCTATTATTTGACTTAAGAGTCAGTTGTTTGAAGAGGCATGTTTTGTCAACTTGTGTTTGGTTGATCGTTTTGTACACCAATATGTAAGAGTACATGGACATATTCACATGATGTGAATTTTTTTTTCTTTGAAGGAGAAAAATGATATGTCAGCGAGCTATATTTCTTGTCTGATGTGTTTTCAGTTTGATGGTTTTGTTTGTGACAAGACGTCACAAGATTTTGCAAAGGTCCACTCTTGAGAGCGAGCCTCATGATTACAACCTATTCATGAGAATCAAATTGGAGTGCATCCTTATTTTGAAAACAAGTAGGATTCTAAGCTACCTAGGACTCAAACCATCATTTTTAAATTTGAAATATAATGGTGTTGTTTCAATGCCTGAATCCACAACCCTAACACATGAAATCACTAATCTAATTACACATGAAATAAATAGTTATTTTCTCCAAAATTAAAAATATAATTAAAAACTAAATTCAACATAGTTGAAAGAAAAAGAAGCGCCATTGAAATGGCTTGCTGACAAATGGTTAGATTTCTTATCCAATTAAGGCCTAGCATGTATTTTGATGTTTCATGAATTTCTTTGCAAATTCAAAGTATGGTGCATGTTGCATGAAGCAAGATGTTGAAAGTAGAGTTATGTTGACACACTTAAATGCAAAAAATATGGAAATTTGTACATGAGCTCTATTATTTGACTTAAGAGTCAGTTTTTTGAAGAGGCATGTTTTGTCAACTTGTGTTTGGTTGATGGTTTTGTACACCAATATGTAAGAGTACATGGACATATTCACATGATGTGAATTTTTTTTTCTTTGAAGGAGAAAAATGATATGTCAGCGAGCTATGTTTCTTGCATGATGTGTTTTCAATTTGATGGTTTTGTTTGTGATAAGACGTCACAAGATTTTGTGAAGGTCCACTCTTGAGCGAGAGCCTCATGATTACAACCTATTCGTGAGAATCAAATGGGAGTGCATCCTTATTTTGAAAACAAGTAGGATTCTAAGCTACCTAGGACTCAAACCATCATTTTTAAATTTGAAATATAATGGTATTGTTTCAATGCCTGAATCCACAACCCTAACACATGAAATCACTAATCTAATTACACATGAAATAAATAGTTATTTTCTCCAACATTAAAAATATAACTAAAAACTAAATTCAACATAGTTGAAAGAAAAGGAAGCGCCATTGAAATGGTTTGCTGACAGATGGTTAGATTTCTTATCCAATTAAGGCCTAGCATGTATTTTGATGTTTCATGAATTTCTTTGCAAAGTAAAAGTATGGTGCATGTTGCATGAATCAAGATGTTGAAAGTAGATTTATGTCAGACACACTTAAATGCAACAAATATGGAAGTTTGTACATGAGCTCTATTATTTGACTTAAGAGTCAGTTGTTTGAAGAGGCATGTTTTGTCAACTTGTGTTTGGTTGATGGTTTTGTACACCAATATGTAAGAGTACATGGAAATATTCACATGATGTGAATTTTTTTTCTTTGAAGGAGAAAAATGATATGTCAGCGAGCTATGTTGCTTGCATGATGTGTTTTCAGTTTGATAGTTTTGTTTGTGACAAGACGTCACAAGATTTTGCGAAGGTCCACTCTTGAGCGAGAGCCTCATGATTACAACCTATTCGTGAGAATAAAATGGGAGTGCATCCTTATTTTGAAAACAACTAGGATTCTAAGCTACCTAGGACTCAAACCATCATTTTTAAATTTGAAATATAATGGTGTTGTTTCAATGCCTGAATCCACAACCCTAACACATGAAATCACTAATCTAATTACACATGAAATAAATAGTTATTTTCTCCAACGTTAAAAATATAACTAAAAACTAAATTCAACATAGTTGAAAGAAAAAGAAGCGCCATTGAAATGGTTTGCTGACAGATGGTTAGATTTCTTATCCAATTAAGGCCTAGCATGTATTTTGATGTTTCATGAATTTCTTTGCAAATTCAAAGTATGGTGCCTGTGGCATGAAGCAAGATGTTGAAAGTAGAGTTATGTTAGACACACTTAAATGCAACAAATATCGAAATTTTTACATGAGCTCTTTTATTTGACTTAAGAGTCAGTTGTTTGAAGAGGCATGTGTTGTCAACTTGTGTTTGGTTGATGGTTTTGTACACAGATATGTAAGAGTACATGGACATATTCACATGATGTGAATTTTTTTTCTTTGAAGGAGAAAAATGATATCTTAGCGAGCTATGTTTCTTGCATGATGTGTTTTCAGTTTGATGGTTTTTTTTGTGAAAAGACGTCACAAGATTTTGCAAAGGTCCACTCTTGAGCGAGAGCCTCATGATTACAACCTATTCGTGAGAATAAAATGGGAGTGCATCCTTATTTTGAAAACAAGTAGGATTCTAAGCTACATAGGACTCAAACCATCATTTTTAAATTTGAAATATAATGGTGTTGTTTCAATGCCTGAATCCACAACCCCAACACATGAAATCACTAATCTAATTACATATGAAATAAATAGTGATTTTCTCCAACATTAAAAATATAACTAAAAACTACATTCAACATAGTTGAAAGAAAAAGAAGTGCCATTGAAATGGTTTGCTGACAGATGGTTAGATTTCTTATCCAATTAAGGCCTAGCATGTATTTTTATGTTTCATGAATTTCTTTGCAAATTCAAAGTATGGTGCATGTTGCATGAAGCAAAATGTTGAAAGTAGAGTTATGTTAGACACACTTAAATGCAACAAATATGTAAATTTGTACATGAGCTCTATTATTTGACTTAAGAGTCAGTTGTTTGAAGAGGCATGTTTTGTCAACTTGTGTTTGGTTGATGGTTTTGTACACCATTATGTAAGAGTACATGGACATATTCACATGATGTGATTTTTTTTTTCTTTGAAGGAGACAAATGATGTGTTTTCAGTTTCATGGTTTTGTTTGTGACAAGACGTCACAAGATTTTGCGAAGGTCCACTCTTGAGCGAGAGCCTCATGATTACAACCTATTCATGAGAATCAAATGGGAGTGCATCCTTATTTTGAAAAAAAGTAGGATTCTAAGCTACCTAGGACTCAAACCATCATTTTTAAATTTGAAATATCATGGTGTGTTGTTTCAATGCCTGAATCCACAACCCTAACACATGAAATCACTAATCTAATTACACATGAAATAAATAGTTATTTTCTCCAACATTAAAAATATAACAAAAAACTAAATTCAACATAGTTGAAAGAAAAAGAAAATGGAACTTTAAACATTCAATGAAAATTTGTAAATAAGAACATTGAAATTATAAGTTTCTTTCTTACACAGTTTAAGATTTGGGGTGTAAAGTTTTTTTCAAAAATTCTTTTAAACTTTTTGATGCTTATAACATTGAATATATGTATATAATTCTTCTATAAATACTTAAATGTTTAGTTTTTTATTTTTAATAGAATTTGCAAATTTAACTAAGCTTAGGAACAAGAGTGAAGCTTGAGCTTTAATCTTTGGAATAGAAAATGCTTTACGGTGCATGGACAAAAATTTCAGAACTGCAAGACTCAGTTATACTGAAGTGCATAGAGTTGCACAAAGCAATGCATGCAAACAAGTTGAGGTCTATTCTTTCAGAGCAAGTGAGCTTTCTAACCTACATTAACTCAGTATATTCTATTGGTTTCTTAAACATTTTCTTCATAAAATTTCTGGCATTCCATATTTTGATATCTTTCTTTTGACATAAAAGTTCCATGATTGAATAATTAAAAATATAACTAAAAACTAAATTCAACATAGTTGAAAGAAAAATAAAATGGAACTTTAAACATTCAATGAAAATTTCTGAATAAGAACATTGAAATTATAAGTTTCTTTCTTACACAGTTTAAGATTTGGGGTGTAAAGTTTTTTTCAAAAATTCTTTTAAACTTTTTGATGCTTATAACATTGAATATATGTATATAATTCTTCTATAAATACTTAAATGCTTAGTTTTTTTTATTTTTAATAGAATTTGCAAATTTAACTAAGCTTAGGAGCAAAAGTGAAGCTTGAGCTTTAATCTTTGGAACAGAAAATGCTTTACGGTGCATGGACAAAAATTTCATAACTGCAAGACTCAGTTATACTGAAGCGCATAGAGCTGCACAAAGCAATGCATGCCAACAAGTTGAGGTCTATTCTTTTAGAGCAAGTGAGCGTTCTAACCTACATTAACTCAGTATATTCTATTGGTTTCTTAAACATTTTCTTCATAAAATTTCTGGCATTCCATATTTTGATATCTTTCTTTTCACATAAAGGTTCCATGATTGAATATAGTGACATACCCGTGGAACGAAGAGCGCGGCGACGAGGAGCTGCGGTGCGGCGATGAGAAGCTGCGGCAACAGGGACACCAGCGCGGCGACGAGAAGCTGCGGCAATAGGGAAACCAGCGCGGGGACGAGAAGCTGCGGCAATAGGGACACCAGCACGACGACGAGGTGCAACAGCGATAAAGAAAGAACGTGGGAACAATGAAATTGGTAACCACAATACTTCGCGGGCGATTTATTTATAGAAAATAGTTCGGCCGAACTATTTTAAATGTAACAGTTCGGTCGAACTTTTATATAAGTTCGACCGAACTTTAGTTGCCGGTTTTCCAATATCCAACAAAAATTCTGTTTGCCCGCGCCGTCAGTAAGCCGTCAGTCTAAACGGAATCACGAGTTCGGCCGAACTTTAAAAACAAGTTCGGCCGAACTATATAAAATGTTCGGCTGAACTATTGCCGAAAAAAAATTTCAACCCCCGATTCTCACAAAAGTGTAACCCAGCTTCACGTTTCTGCCCATAATAAATATTATTAATCAACAAGCTCAAAATTAATACATATTTTTAATTAATGGAATTAAATATTTTTTTTCATAAAGAAATATAATGGGATAAACTCATTAATAATTAAACTCAGTTAAAAGCTTAAATAATTAATATATATATATATATATATATATATAATTATTTTGAAAATCAAATCCATTTATTTATATTAAGAAATCAAATTAAATAATTTCTTTCATAAACAAATATAATGAGATAAACTCATTAATAAGTAAGTGAAAATTGATTTTAACTATAATTTTTTGTTTAATATATATTAAAATAGTTAAAAGCTTAAAGAATAAATATATTTTTACATTTAATTATTATATAATTATTTTGAAAATAAAATCTACTTATTTATATTATGTAGTGATTTATTTTATCGTGTATTATAAAATTGGTTTAAGTACATCAAAATGAAATGTATATATATATATATATATATATATATATATATATATATATATATATAATTTTGATTAATATCAATAAGAAAGAGTCTAATTTTTATTAGTAATAAATTAAAATAGTTATGAATTCAAACAAAAATAATTAAGTAAATAAAGTAATTTCATTGATAATATTTTTTTTTTTTAGGAATATATTCTTCTTATCTTTTAGAGATATATCGGCAAGAACAACTACCTTACAAAACATACCTAAGAAAGACAACCTACTGAACAAAAACATTATTACTACAATAAACCATTATTATGGTAGTTTAGCTATACTTAAATTCAGTAAAAGACACTAGCTACTATTTGACACTTGTGTTAATATAATATTACCTATTAGTTATATTTATAATTAAAAAAAAAATGTATACACATTTCATTTATCTACCTTCAAAGTGATAAATTCCTTTGTGAAATTTATTTTATTATTATCATCACCTACTTTCTTTCACATCGTTCGTTTGTGAAAAAGTTGTTAAAATTTTTGGGTGCTTAAACCGTTGAAATCCAAGTTTTGACTTCTGTGTTCCTCATGTTTAAGATAGTTACTAAATCTATTTTAGGTAGTTATCGAGGGAATTTTTTGGGAAGGGAAGTGATGTTATAAATTTTTTGTTTTTCTTAGCCTTTATTTTGAATGAAGTATATTGATTACATTTTCAAATGTAATTTATTACATGAATTGGTCTGGTTGAGGGGATAATTAAAATTGATGGTTCGATGTTTACAAAATTGTTTATAAGATTTGTAACATGACTCGATATCCTTACATGGAAATGTAAGGAGTTAGAAATATTTATACAAATTATCCACCAGTAACTATAGAAATTACTATTCAAGATTCCACACTAATCATTAGATAGAATGTTCATGACTTCAAAGAGTAACTTTAGTAGAGGAATAGTAATTTGGATAACCATTAGCAGCCATTCTTATGGTCTATTAACATAAACTGTATCATGTAACCTTACATCCATTTCATTACTCATTTTACGAAATTAATTAATCACATACTCGACCTTATGAACATCACAACAAGAAAGGAATCAACATCATCAATTTGACACAATAACCAATCACATCGTTTAACACAAATATACCCTCGAAACCTCGTAGGGTGAAAACCAGCAAACGTTTAATTTTATTATTAAAATCTCATGAGGGTGTTCACCCCTCACTCAATGGCTTATAAGGGAGACCATTCCTTAACCATTGTTATAAATATTACAAATAAATATCATTTAAATACAAATATCTAGCTTAAATCCATTACAATAATTATGCTTTGAGTTACCCACTAATATTCATATCTTCATATCTTGGTGGCATGGTTGTACCTACAATGGACCATCCTGCAGCTCGCACTGATCTACGTGAACCATTAATCATTTACCTGCCACCATGTTAAGCATAATATATCATTTGCACAAGCCACCATCATTTCCTACTAATGTTGTCTTCAACATACATTAATGTCAGGATTCATAAAGTATTAATCAACGCATTCACAAATCTATACCAGTGATGCTTCTCCATCTATTCATGTACATTCATGACATGAAATTAAAATATCATGATCTGCTTCATTTAATAGCACTACATATGCATTAGTTATAAACAATCACATTAACTAATATTTCCCTCGCATAAGCACACATTATTGCAAGAAAAATAGTTACAATTGCCAAAAAATTCTTTAAAAGAAACTCATAAATCAGTTATGATCTCAGTGCATGAAAATTACATAAACTTAATCAAAATAATTAACCCTTAAGCTATTACTTTTCATGCATGTAAAGAAATGTAACACAACAAATGTTGTTCCTATGCATGCAAATGCATATAAATACATATCTTCTTTTTCAAATATTATACTAACAATATTTTCCATTGTAGTCTAACATGACATGCAACCTTTTCGAACATACAAATATGTATATTATTTCCAACGAAATAAAATACAAATCTTGCATCCATATACATAATCTTATTCCACAAGAAACTAACATAATAGTTATGATAACATAAAGTAATCAAATATATTTTTTCCTAAAAAAACATAGCTCAATATTTATTCTATCCATGCAAAGAACATATCTCTATAACACAATGGTTATCATTTGTGCATGCAAGAACTTAACATAATATCTCTTCTTAATGTATGCACAACATATTCCCTTCTTTGAATTACACCATCATTAACTATACTTTTCATGTAAACAAATACATAGTTATTCTTCAAAAAGAAGCTAATATAACCTTGTTTATCTATATTTTTACATGCAACTTTATCATACTTCCCTTCCAAGAAGTTACCATAGATAAACTCTTTTATGCATAAAAACTAGGCAACATGAACAAGGTTAACTTAACCCTTAATACACCTAAATTAAAAAGTTGACACAATTCATCTAGCCATGTAATATTTTCAAGAGGCTATTATTTTCAAGTAAGAACAACATATATAAAACATCATAATTTTTTCCCAAGAAGAAATTATTCATTTCACACAAGATTCATCATTATCTTGCCCAAAGAATCGATTATGAAAAACTAACATGGGTTCTTCATGACTTATTTTCCAAGAAAACTCATTAAATTATCTCCCAACCCACGAAATATTTTCAAGAATTACCCTCTTAAATCTATATTCATTTTCAAGAAAATAACTCACACTTCCTCATCATTTCATACACCAGTACAAAATCTCTTTATCCCTTTTAAAAGGTAAAAATTGTCTTATCGTTTCTTATATATATATATATATATATATATATATATATATATATATATATATATATATATATAACTTTCCAAAATTTTAACATACAATAATATCATGACTTGATTATCATTTGTATGCTAAATTTAGGTGGGTTTTCTTTCCAAGAAAACAACATCCCTAATATTTTATTTTTCATAAGCTAAGAAAAAATTTCCAAGAATTCAACAAGATATACTCATGTATGAGTGGAATATTTTAATGAAATAACAAGACTTGTATGCAGGGTTCCTATGTACTTATGCACATAATATGTAATTTCTTCCAAGAAAAATAAATGGCTACATAATCATTTTACACACCAATCCCTATAAATATTCTAGGAAATCTTATTCCCAAGGGTACTAATAAGATAATCTACCCTTAAAGAATATGCAGTCTTTTTTTTAAAGAGAATATGGTTACTATATTTTATGTACATAAGCTATGAAAACATATTCAATGAAAAAATCTACCACAATTAACTTATATTTATTTTTTCCTCATTTAATCGCACATATTTTTTACGGGCACTTCCAGATCTAATTTGCGCATTTTTCATAGTTTGAAATAATAAAACATGCTTCAAAATAGCAGTCTTCTATGGTCAGCTCCACATACCGCATAAGGGTTTTTTCAATGTGTGTATTAACTCATTCCTTCTCCTCAACACAGAAGAGAGTTGATCTCTCTGCATATACCATCGTATTGCTCGTTCCAAAGGGATGCTCTTCACTTTTTTTTCTTGGAACCATTAGTATCATTGTAGTAATATAGTTACCAGTCATTCCTTACTTACCTTGTAACTACTTGAAAGCCTATCATATTCAATCCTCCTCTATTGATTTTCCCCCAAATATTGTTTTCTTTTCTTTTTCCCCTTTCAAATAAAATATACAAGGGAGTTATGAAGGACTTGTTAAAATTATCACCGGTTTCTTATTTTAAACCAATTATTTAAAATATTTAAATAAGTAAATATATTAGGATTTTATGGTATGCATGTTATATACTCCCCCCTTAAAGAGAACACTGTCCTTGATGTTCTTCTCTCACTAAAACTTTAAATTTTATTTATGATATGGAAATATAAAAAAATAAAAAATAAAAGGGAATACTTCTCCTTCAAGATAAAGAACATCCATTTCTAAGGAATACCATTAAAATAAATAAATTAGAATCTCTATACCCACTTACCGTTACTTACCAGTCACTATTGAAAGTAATGAGGACATTTACACAAGCACTCTAAGAATGGTTGAACAACCCATCAACTCTGCATGGAAAGTAGCCTGTAATGTATGAATAACAAATTCAATCACATTAGTCACACCATTTCCAATCAACCGAAATACTTTAAACTATCAATCATTGAGGGCATTTCAACTAATATTTTAATCATAATACTCTTACAACTACTTATAGAGAAACAAGCCTCTAATCATAAAAATGATAAATCACTGCACTATATGCACAGTATTATCTCTTGCTAAAGACCTCCACCTAGTACTTCTAAAAGTACTCAGAGAGCACGTAGCTATCTAAACATAGAAATTATCAAGAAATTTACCAAGTGCATATTGTCCTAGCCGCTGCTAAGACATATAAAAGAATTGTAATTAAATAAAGGAACTTATACTTTTAGTATTCATTTTCGAGCATTAGGATCCTTTCCTCTCAATATGTACATAAAATATTTACACAGTCATATAAAAATAAATCTTTTTAATACAACACATAACTAATTAATAAAAAAAATTTGATATGAGAACCAAAATGATAAAAAAAATCTCCTCCCAACCCATGGGAACTGGTTTCCACAAGAAAATAAAGAAATTTTAATGTAACACCCCTAGTTTCTATGCTTTTTAAGTTAGAAATTTGAACAAAAATCCAAAGGGGAGTGGACCCCAATGGATAATTATTGTGTGGATTTTATTTAAATATTTATTAATGAAAATAAATGGAATATTTATGTGTGCATTATGACCAGATGAGATTGGAGATAATAAGCCTGATCCATGAGGATATGGATAAGGCTAAGACTTTCCCAAAACCTTTCAAAAAGCCTTGAAAGGAATTATTTATAATTTAGATTTAAGAGAAAAAATATAAATTCCCCAATGATGAGGAAAGTAGTTGGGAAGAGGTAAAAAGCTGGAAAAGCAGAAAGCAGCTTTAAAGTCCCTCACTAAGTCCCTCACTAAGGGAAGCCTAGGCAAACAGGAATAAAAGCATCCTGAAATTCTGGACGCAGAATTAGAAACAGGATTTTGGGAAAGCATAGCTTAAGTAAGATACTCCAGAAAAGATTTGGGGTTGGTCTGTTCTGGGAGAAGATCTCAGATTGAGGGTGAATTCTGGAGATAGAATAATTCTAAGGTTGGGAGGATTGGTCATAGAACAAAGTGGTATGCATATCTAACCTGTAAATTCTATTATAAATGGAATTATGAAATCTTAAACTGGTATTGAAATTGAAAGTAAATATGCATAATGTAGATATTAAATTCCTACATTTAACAGCTTTTATGAGAAGAAATCATCCTCTACAAATCTGTATAGTTGTAGGAATAGAGTCTATTGGGAAATATGACTCAGAATCTGTAAACCGATTTTGGTTTAAATCTGAAGATACATCTTCTCCCATAGACTATATATATATATATATATATATATATATATATATATATATATATATATATATATATATATATATATATATATATATATATATATATATATATATATATATATATATATATATATATATATATATATAACTATATAACTTTAATCTCTTCTACAACAAAAATTTTCTATGGAAAACAAATTATATAGAATAGTAGATTTTATATCTAAGCGAATCAAATTTGAATTTTATGAATACAAATGGTTAAATTATGCTTCCTTACTTTTAAGAAGAAAACATTTGATTTCAGGAAGATCGACTATAATTTCTCTTGCAGATGAAGTAGTGTAATCTAGGAATAAAAACATATTGAATAACTATGATAAAGTTAGAAAGAAATGACTATTGAGAATCTATGATGGTTGCTGTATGAAAATATAAGAATGTAAAATTCTGCCAAAGTCAATTTAAATGATAATTATGTAACTTCCCAATTGCATA
The DNA here is from genome assembly GCA_034641835.2 of Pinus albicaulis. Classification (NCBI taxonomy): domain Eukaryota; kingdom Viridiplantae; phylum Streptophyta; class Pinopsida; order Pinales; family Pinaceae; genus Pinus; species Pinus albicaulis. Next base: position 1,746,510,660 of record CM076575.1, on the reverse strand, counting down.
TAATTATCAGAACTTGATATTATTACATCATTCAATTATAAACTTATCTAATTTGTATAAGAAAAGACAATTTTCAGAAGTAGAAACTATATAGGTATATACATGAGCATTTAGGGTATAATTGTAAAGTGAATGTATGAAAAGAAATGCGAAAAGGTGTGTAAAGGTTCTGTTGAAAGTATATTATATTCTCTTTAGAAAAGATATAATATTATACATCTCTACAAAATTAAAAGTGAATTTCTTAAGTATACTTTATGAAATAGAGAAGAGACAATCAGTAATTTTAATCTGCTTTCGTGTTCTAAACTAATACCTGCATGAGAAATATTAAAGTTATTTAAAGACCATGCAATTTCAGAAATAATCATAAACAAACAAAAATTATGCCTATTATGTTAATAAAAATTGTAAATGGAAAAGAAATGACAAAGTTGGTTTAGCTATGAGTTGGATTGATGGTATAGAGCACAATTATTCTATACAGAAAATTCAACTGAGGAAAATATCCTAACCATATAGTAGTATAATTTCCTATTTTAAAAGATATTTAGAATAAAGAAATCCAGAATACAAATTTTGAAAAGATGCAGAATTATGTGAGAATTACGAGTACTGAAAATAAAAATTTGGATAAACGTTTAAACAAGTTGCACAGAAGTACAATTAAACAAAGAAAACTTTAGGATTTTACATCCGTACAGGAATCAATTAACTACTGGCAGTAATATAATATAAAAAGAACTTATAAATTCTTGAGGAAATATGCATTTATTGATAGCAATACAATTAAATGCCATATGACACTTTCTGCTGGAAATAATTCGGAATATGAGAAACTTTGTACTCATAGATTTATTTGAGAGAAATAAACATATTGAGGTTCATAAATTTCGGTAACAGAAATACTACTATACCTGGGTGACACAATTTGAAGGAATAAAATCTTAACATAAATTTACTTTTCAACAGACCCAAAACCTGTATTTATGTTTGAATACAATTACAGGTATGAAGTAGAATATACTCGAACGATATTATCATTGGAGTATATAATAACCTTCACAAATTAATTAAATAAATTCTGGAAGGTATACTTTCACCAAATAATATAGGTATAATAAGATCGGTTCCATATAAAAATGATAAGAATTATCTCCTTACAGTTATGAGTATGACGTATATCAAGATTACTTGAAAAATAACTGAACGAGTTATAAGGGATGAACAAAATAATCTCGTGTCATAAAACTCTCTTACTTAGAAGATTTAAATGTATTGTTCAAGTTAATTACATTACGATTAGTACTAGTAGATAAAAATAAAATTCATGGTACATATCAAAACATGAAAGAGTATTAAACTGATGAATCGAATCCATTCAGTAACTGGCTGAAGTACTGCAACAGTGAGAAATGTCGATCTGAAGATTACCAACCTGGAGAGTGGAAATGCCATTACAATGAATCCAACACCAAAATGAAATGGATCAATAAATTTTGTAAATCCTTCAAAATGTCGGTATCGTACCTGTAAAAAAATCATGGAGGAAATAATCATCTGTGAGACTTAATAAAAATATTCTGAGGAAAAGGAAATGTCTCAACGTTTTACTCATAGGACCAATCACCTGAAAAATTAGTGTGTTACATCCATGGTGCAAAAGTTTAAATACTGAAACAAGAATAGAATTGTGTAAGGATCCGTTATACCAGCAAGTTAAAATGGACATGGTTATTTAATTTAAATAAGGAAGAGCTCAAGGAAATAAAGATTTTGACCTTAATAACAAAATCCCATTGAGTTCCGGATGCGGATGACTCTAGTTCATTATGGAATGCTCGTCCCTTGCCACCTCCCGAGGCCGTCACTTTCGGCTGGCCATCTGGCCTCCCACATTCGCATTAACGGTGGCATTCAATATGCCACCCCATGCTGTCTTAATTACGCTCTCTCGAACCGTCGATGCAATGAGCACTTCATCTAGTCTTCTTCGGCTCCTGGTACGGAAGGTGATCTACCATATGGCGATTGCCCTGTCTGCACCACCATTGCGATTCACCGAGGTTCTTGTCTGCCCACCTGCACTGAGCCTAGCGCTCAAACGCATACAAGCAGACAGTGCGAGCTTCTTTGTTGTATGGAGACTGTTCTGGAATTCCACCATTCGCATAATCAGTTCTGCTATTCGAATTCTCTGTGTATTTCTTCTGGCCCTCTGCTGTCTCTTCTCCTTTGTCTGCTTCATCAACCTCTCCCCTTTTCTATGCCTAGACTGTGCCATCGTATGCGATGTCACCATGACTCCAGTCGTGGTCATGTCTATCGCTCTCAATCTTCTCCCACTTCAGAATCATCCTTTGAAGATCTCCCCTGCGACCACATTCCGAAAACCATAATTCGCAGGGGTAGGCCTCACTGCCTTGACTCCGCTCATCCTTCTGTGCGTCCTCCACCTCCCTTTGTCTTCTCCTCTGCACCTCAAGTCGGCCCCTTTGCTGCTCCGTCCATTCCCCACCCGCCTTCCTCTTCCTCCCTTCGCCAAACTTCGCAGCTTGCGGAGTTTACATTTGATTTTGTGTTTGAAAGGCCGGTCCTTAAGGCGTATGTCATGGTCACTGTTTATGAAGAGTCTTCTCACCTGGCGCCTCCTCCGTCTGCAATTCCCGATCCCTCTGTTGCATTTCATGGCCCCACTGTACCTAGCCTCGCCTCTGCTAAAAACGCCAAGGTCCCTTTGGCCCAGTTAAATATTTCACTTGATGTTTCAATGCAGTTCCAGAATACGGAAGGCATGGATAAATGCAAAGTTCTCCCCTCGACTAATGAAGGCGGGAGCAACAACGAATATGGATGCAGAATTGTTGAAGAAACGCCTTCCCCAACCAATGAACAGTAGTCCGAAAATACATCAGAGGTTTTTTTTCTCCATGCACAATGTCTTTAATTTAATTCTGGTTTTCTTGTTTATTCACACTCTGCTTGCATAGTGGCCAGCTATACCTTTTGTATTTTTGTTAAACAATTTGGATGAAAGGCTAGTTTCCCCTATGAGGGCGACTACTCTTAATTTGCAGGGACTTGTTTCCCCTCTGTGGGAAGTCCAAACTCTTGTTTTTCATGGCATTCAAGCCCTGTGCTCAGGCTCCCCCAGCTGAGACAGTGGCAGTTTTGTACTTTTATGCTATATATTAATAGATTTAGTGTTACTTAGAAAAAAAAACAAAATCCCGTTGAGAAATTTGACGAAGGGATTTTTATCTTTGCGAATTGTAAAATCCAGGACCCTCGAGGTTAACCTTTTACTCACATCAGTTAACCGAAGTTAAAGGAGAAATATAAATTCTCTCAGAAAATATGATAGCCTGAGAACAAAAACTTGTTAAATGCGAAAATGAGAGCTATAGAAGTAGTTTCAAAACTTGAAAATAATGCCAAGGAAAAGTATAATACCTGTGATACATCATGATCATAAATAAAACGCTGAGAAAGTCAAGCTCTGGTGCCTCGCTTGAAGGAAAACGCTAAGAGAAGAAACATGTTTCATTGCAGAAGAAAATGAAGGTTACATGGAAATAAGTTCGAGATTAAATAATACGGATTGTTTCCAAAACTCTAATGTATCAGAACCATGCAGATGGCATAGATCTAGGGCTCATTTACCTTGGACATTAAACTGGTGGGACGAGTTAGATAGCGACAACACCAAGGTAGAACAGTGAACCGGATTTGGATCGACACATCAAACATATATACGTACAAAAGTAAATAAATGCAGGTGTTTCAGAATATTGAAAGAGAGTAATACAACTGTATTATTATACAATACTTTTAAATAAAAATCAAAGCAAATCCTATGTATCGATTTGGGGAAGAGATTGTATCTACCCCAATAAATTTAGTTCTGACAGCTAGGTTTCCATGAAAAGTAACAAAGGTCAAAAATGAATGAAAAATTGGTGTATAGATCTATTCAAATAATGGCTTAGCATAACCATAACAACCTTTCGGTGATTAATAAATTTCGATGAATAGGAATTAATCAAGGAGTATTTTAATATTGTGATACTTTAATGAAATGAAAAACTATATGAAGATATAGAAATTTATATGAAGTTATATGCATATATATATATATATATATATATATATATATATATATATATATATATATATATATATATATATATATATATATATATATATATATATATACATATACATATACATATACATATACATATACATATACATATACATATACATCTAATAGGGTTGAAATATTCAAACATAAAATGAATTGAGAGATGCTACATCAAAATTGAAGTACGACTTTGGGGGAAGTAACGTAACCAAAAATCCCGAGAGGGATAGTTCTGTAAGCTAAAATCAATACCCAAGTACTCACATTTAAATCCATTTCAGAAAGAATTGATGCAGAACGTGAGTGGTAATTACCATAGTAAACATCTGGCTATACGAATTCAATGAGTACATATCAAAAAATATTGTGAAGTGAAATAAGTAAATTAAAATTTATGTGTCGGGTCAATAGTACCAAGGGCCATAACCAAAATTTAATTCACCCTCTCGATAATGGGAATTTCGTCCGATCAAAGCAAAGAAAATCACCTCGGTGGGAGGTACTAAAAATAATTTCTATACCCAATTCCAAGGTTATATATTAAAACGACATATTTATATTTGAATAAAATATTGGAATGGGAAGGTTGAATAAATATTTAAGAGTATGTGTATACGATTTATAGAATTCCACAAGTTAAGTTAATAAAAGTTATATTCATTAAATATAACTATAGTATATATAATTATATGTTAAAGGAAATAAAAGAGAGAAGAATATATCCCTATATACCTTATAAGGGGTCAAAGGTATTCTAAATGTACACATAGTCGAAAATTATAGATTCAATATAGAAAGGTATAAATCTTTTATGCCTAAGGAATAGCATCCAATCTATGAAATTTCATTATGAGAGTAGGGTATTTTTAGAAAAAAAAAATAAATAAATTGTGGAAAGAAGAGACTTTACAAATGGTATCAAAGCCAGGTTGGAAAACTAGGCTATTTTTTTTGTGCTCACTATTATGAAATTATTTTTTTTGGAAAAAAATGTTACAGATGTTATTTTTTTTTAGTGTAAAAAGGTAGTAAAACTGAAAATTAAATGGCTAAAGAAGATGAACTCTATGTCGGTCTGAGTGGTAGAGATAATACGCCAGATCCCAATGCTCCTCTGACGGCTATGTTGCACAGGTTGAAATGGGATATGGCCCAGCTAAGAAGCCAGGATGACAAGCTATCTTTAGCCAGTGAGGAGCAGGAAAAATTGATAAGAGAACTGACTTCGCGGAATAGCCAAGAAGGTGAAGGTTCAAGAAGGAGGAGGAAAGGCAAGCTCTTAGATGATTCTGAAGAAGATGACACCACTAGACACCAGTCTAAATAGAAGAAGGAATTACAGGGTGAATTCCGAAAAATCAAACCTCCCTCCTATGATGGAGAGAAGGAGGAATATGCTGAGGCATGGCTGCTGAATATGATTAAGTATTTTCAGGTCTATGAGTATGAAAGAAATATAAGGGCTAGCTTAGCTATCTACTAGCTGCAAGGTAAGGCTACTTTGTGGTGGGAGGAAACAAAAATGGTTCATTCCATTGATGAAAAACCAGTGACTTGGGAAGATTTCCAAGTCAAGATTAAAAACCAGTATTTAAATGAACGCTATTATGATGACAAAGCAAAAGAGTTTCACGAACTCAGATTGGGATAGCTCACCATAGATGATTTTGTCACCAAGTTCACCAATCTGTTAAGATATTTACCTTATATTCGTGAAGAGAAAGCAAAGGTGCAAAGGTTTTTGAATTGTTTGCCTACTGCGTATAAGGAGAAAATAGAGTTCGATAATCCAAAAACCATGGATGAAGTAGTGAGGAAAGCTAGATTATGCTGCCAGCAGTTTAAATGAAAGAGTGAACAAGGGAAGAGCTGGAAAAATAAGGGTGAATTCAAAGGAAAGAAACAAAAACTAGCTTAATTGAAAAATTTTGGTAGGAATCATCAGCGAAAGAAATTTAACAAACCAAAGGAGACTAAAAATGCTCAATCCCAAGTTGGTTCAAAGCAAATAGATGGGAATAATAAGAAAGAAGTAACTGTTAAAATGCAGGAGCCTTTGAAGTGCTGGGGTTGCGGAGAACCTCATCTGTTGAGGGACTGTCCATACCGAAATATTCAGATGATTCTGAGAGATAGAGAAGCTACCACAGTGAATGACATAGCAAGGAATATCCACACTATCAGTGTAGCCTTGGAGAACCCACAAGCAGAACATCATTCTACTATGGTCGAGATGGAAGGTAAAATTTCTTATCAATATGTTACTATCTTAATTGATGCGGGTGCTTCTTTGAGTTATATTAATCCACAAGTTGTAGAAAAATGTAAACTCAGAACAGAAAAGTTTCAACAGCCTTGGCTGGTACAGTTAGCTACCAGAACTAAACGCAAAGTAACTCATAAGCTACCTAAAACAGCTATTAAATTGAATGAATATCAGACATAGGTAGAATTAAACATTTTACCATTAGGTTCCTATGATTTATTTATAGGAATGGACTAGTTAGAAAAGAAAAAGACCATGCTGAATTGTTGGGATAAAACTCTACACTGCATAAATGATGAAGGAAAACCATTTATACTAAAGGGGAAACCGAAACCTACTTCTGTAAGGCAGATCTTAGCCCTTCAGCTAAAAATAATGGCTAGGAAGGGATATGAAGTATATGCTATACATGTTGAATAATTAGGAGAGCAACCTGAAGAAAAATTGTTAGACATATTAACAGTGACAAGAGAATTTAAGGAATTTTTTCCATATGAGATTCCTCATCATCCCCCCAAGAGAGAGATCGATTTTTCGGTCAATTTCGTGCCAGGGGAAACACCAGTTTCTAGAGCCCCTTATCAGATGAGCCCCACTGAACTCATGGAGTTAAAAATGCAATTACAAGAATTGTTGGATAAAGGTTACATCAGATCGAGTGTATCTCCTCGGGGAGCCCCAGTGTTGTTTGTGAAAAAGAAGGATGGAACTTTCAGAATGTGAAATGACTATCGTCAATTGAATAAGTTGACAATCAAAAACATGTGTCCATTTCCCAGAATAGATAACCTTTTTTATCAGGTGAGAGGAGCTTCAATATTCTCTAAGATTGACTTAAGGACTGGTTATTACCAACTCAGAATTAAGGAGGAGGATATTAGTAAGAAAACCTTTTGAACCAGGTATGGTCACTATGAATATGTAGTCCTACATTTTGGTTTGACCAATGCCCATGCCACTTTTATGTGCTTAATGAATAGTTTACTGAATAAATACTTAGATAAATTCATCCTAGTATTTATAGACGACATTCTAATCTATTCAAAAAGTGAGGCAGAACATAAAGAACACCTTAGAATTGTGTTTCAGACACTTAAGGAGAATTAGTTGTATGCCAAGTTTAGAAAATGTGAATTTTATAAGGATAAAATTCAATATTTGGGGCATATCATTTCTGAACAAGGATTGGCTGTTGACCCTGAGAAAATAAAGGCTATTAGAGAGTGGTCAGTGTCGACTGATGTTTCAGCGGTGAGATAATTTATGGGGATTGGCGGATATTATCGACGATTTTTAGAGAGGTTTTCTGTAATATCATATCCCATAACTTCACTACAAAGGAAATGCACCAAATTTGAGTGGACTGAAAAATGCCAAAATAGCTTTGAACAACTAAAATTAAAACTTACTACAGCACCTATACTGAAGATTGCATATCCTGATAAAGAGTTTTTGTGTGTACGGATGCGTGTAGAGAGGGATTGAGAGGATTTATATTGAAAGAGAATTCTGTTATTGCATATGAATCTAGAAAACTTAAGAAACATGAACAGAATTACAGTGTATATGATCTTGAGTTAGCTGTTGTAATTCATGCCTTGAAGATGTGGTTCTCAGAAAAGAATTTACATTGATGACAGATCATATCAGTCTCAAGTATTTTTTCACTCAAATAGAATTGAATGCTCGACAAGCCAGATGGTTGTCTTTTCTGAGTGAATTTGATATGGACATAAAACATATCAAAGGGAAAGAAAAAAAAATTGCTGATGCTCTAAGTAGAAATGCCTCCTAGAACATAAATACCATTGGGACTAGTGCCAGTTTTGACTTAGAAGAATTAGTAAAAAAAGGTAGCAGATCAAGATCCCAACTATGAGAACCTACAAGTGCAAGTGCCGAAAAAGGAAATGTTTGGATACACCCAAAATTAGAAAGGGTTGCTCTGTTATAGAAATAGATTGTATATCCCCAATGTAGATTCTTTGAAAAAAAAAATCCTATATCAATATCATAAACAGCCATATTCAGGACATCCTGGATATTAGAAAATGCTTATAGCCTTGAAAAAGAAATTATTTTTCCCAGGAATGAAAAAAGACGTGGCCAACTACTTAGAGAGATGCATGGAATGTCAACTAGTCAAAGTTGAACATCGGCATCCAACTAGCCTCCTAAATCCCTTACCAATTGTAGAATGGAAATGGGACATTATTTCTATGGATTTTATAACTGGATTACCCAGAACAAAGTACCAGCATAACTCAGTTATTGTAGTGGTAGATACTTTAACAAAGGATGCACATTTCATACCGGTAAAATCTATTTTTGGGACATCCCAAGTAGAAAATGTGTTCCTAAAAGAAATTGTAAGGCTACACGGGATTCCAAAGATGATTATTTCAGATAGAGACACTAAGTTCACAGAAGCCTTCTGGAAGAGTCTATTTGGGGGCATGGGCACTAAATTAAATTTTTGTACTGCTTATCACCCTCAGACGGATGGTCAAAGGGATAGAACAAATCAAATTCTGGAGGATATGCTCAAAATGTATGTGATGGATAGGCCAACTAAATGGGAAGACTACTTACATTTAGTTGAATTTGCTTATAATAACAGCTACTAATCTTCCATAAAAATGAGTCCATTTGAGGCACTCTATGGAAGAAAGTGCCATACTCCTTTAAGATGGAGCTAGCCGGAAGATAAACTAGTACTTGGGCCAGATGCTCTACAAGAAATGGAAAGGATTGTCAAAAAATACAGCGAAACATCAAGACAGCCCAAGATCGACAGAAAAGTTATGCTGACAAGAAGAGAGTACACTGAGAGTACAAAGTGGGTGACCATGTGTATCTGCGGATTAAACCCAAAAAGAGCACTCTTTATGCGGGGAGATGTGCAAAATTGGCTCCTATATACTGTGGGCCTTTTGAGGTCTTAGAAAGGGTGGGATTGGTGGCTTATAGGCTGGCCTTACCCCCCATGTTAAATTTCATGATGTGTTTCATGTTTCGTAATTAAAAATATATGTGCATGATGCTTCTCATATTGTTGATTGGAATGTGATATAGGCAGAACCAGAAGGGGAGTTCCTTTCAGAGTTGCTTCAAATATTGGAGCGGGAAGAAATTGAATTGAGAAATAGAACATTAGCCAGAGTAAAAGTGCAGTGGAAACACTTTACTGCTGAAGAGGCTACATGGGAAAGAGAAGTTGAGATGATGGAAAAGTATCCATATTTATTTTAATAATGAACTATAGTATATAGTCTGTAACACCGAGGACGGTGTTTGTTTTCAGAGGGGGAATGTGTAACACCCCTAGTTTCTATGCTTTTTAAGTAAGAAATCTGAACAAAAATCCAAAGGGGAGTGGACCCCAATGGATAATTATTGTGTGGATTTTATTTAAATATTTACTAATGAAAATAAATGGAATATTTATGTGTGCACTATGACCAGATGAGATTGGAGATCATAAGCCCGATCCATGAGGATATGGATAAGGCTAAGACTTTCCCAAAACATTTCAAAAATCCTTGAAAGGAATTTGGATTTAAGCGGAAAAATATAAATTCCCCAATGATGAGGAAAGTAGTTGGGAAGAGGTAAAAATCTGGAAAAGAAGAAAGCAGCTTTAAATTTTGTCGTTAAGGGAAGCCTAGGCAAATAGGATAAAAGCATCTTGAAATTCTAGACACAGAATTAGAAACAGGATTTGGGGAAAGCATAGCTTAAGTAAGCTACTCCAGAACAGATTGGGAGTTGGTCTGTTATGGGAGAAGATCTTAGCTTGGGGGTGAATTCTGGAAATAGAAGAATTCTAAGGTTGGGAGGATTGGTCATAGAACGAAGTGGTATGCATATCGACCCTGTAAATTCTGTTATAAATGGCATTATGAAATCTTAAACTGGTATTGAAATTGAAATTAAATCTGCATAATGCAGATATTAAATTCCTACATTTAACATATTTTATCAGAAGAAATAATCCTCTACAAATCTGTATAGTTGTAGGAATAGAGTCTATTGGGAAATATAACTCAGAATCTCTAAACCGATTTTGGTGTAAATCTGAAGATACATCTTCTCTCATAGACTATATATATGTGTGTGTGTGTGTGTGTGTGTGTGTGTGTGTGTGTGTTACACCATTTTTTTGTCATCTAACCTATTATCATTAGATGGACCCAAGTACACCATGTAAGACCAATTTTACCGTAAGTAAAATTACTTTCGCTATGTAAAATAACTTAATAAAACACATTTATTAAGTTGTTTATGGTCCAAATAGGAAACCCCAAAAGGAAATATTAAACAAATCTTAATTTGTTTGATTTTCCTCATGGAATAATCAATTAAACAATAATTTAATTAGTATTCCAAGTTAGATTTAACCCAAAACAAGGAAATCAATTAGATAAATCCTTATTGATCTTATTTTTTTTGGAATAATTATTTAAATCTTATTTAAATAATATTCCTTGTTAAATATGACTAAATCATTTATAAATAATTAAATAAATTATTATTTATTTAATTATTATTCAAACACTTCCTTAAAATAATAAATAAATCATTTATTTATTTATTATTTACAAATAAAGGGATTTGACCCAAGTTAAATACCTTTTCCCTCCAACAAATATAATAAAATATTCCTAAAGGGTGGTTCTAGAATTTGGTTAATAATATTTTATTCATGCACCAAGTTCTAGACTACCCTAATATTTTGTTATAAATAGAAGGGTTTTCCCATTCATTTGTCACCTTTTGTTGCCTCTTAGATCACTCTAGATCTATACTCTTGGTCTGACTTTGAGCCATTATCATTGTCATATTTTATATTATTTTCTTTGTGAGCTCCCTTTGAATTCTATGTTTGTCTGGGTTTTCTACACCAACAAGAGAGGGAAATGCTAGATCTGAAGCACTGAGGACTTTCAAGAACCCATCCCATTGAGGAGAATGGGAAACACTTTTCTTGTTTTCCTCTCAGGTGCCCTTAATATAAAAATTCTTCTAAAAATGTTGTTCTTGTCTTGTCTATTGGATGCATGGAGCAAAACCTTATTTTTACTGCTTAATGTCTTTTTAGGCATAGATCTAGATTTGTGCAGCATTTATCTTGATCAACTAACTGCATATTTGAAGATATTGGCAGCCATATTTGATGTTGGCGCTATTTTTTATTCATAGCTAAAGTGGTATTTTTCCGACGAAATATTCATACTAACAATTGGCGACTCCACATCGGTTTTCAATTACGATCGCTGTCGTTTTTCATATTCCTACATATCCAGCTTCTTTAGACCCTAGGGTTTGCTTTTAGCTTTTCATTTTTTCTATGTTTATGTCTTTTTTCACCTATAAAACACTAAAACATTAAAATTTCTAACTTTGGCGTGTGTCTGGCCCTATTGCGCAGGTGACAGACATCAGTCGCAGCTGAGACGACATTTTTTTTTGAAATCCATCGCAGAGAGTGCTGGAAGTGTAGGTCACACTTTTTGGCCCAAAAACTACGTCCTAGAGCTTCAGGTATCAGAAAAAAGCCCAAAAAATGTGACCTGAGTGAAAAACAGGTCAAAAACTACGACCTGGACTTTTTTCTGGAATTTTTCTAAAATTTTTCTGGGTTTTTTCTGAACCTCTGTCAAGGTTGTCTTACCTCCGCCTTCACTCGTTTAGACCTATTCTTGCTCTGTTTTACTCAAAAAAATGGGAATCTAGCCCCCTAGGGCTTCAGTACCCTCCACTTTTTGTGGAAGAGTTTTAGTTGTTGTAAGTGTCTAAATTTTCAGAGTTTCAGCCGTTTCTGATACCTCATCTTCATATCCGTTTAAGATCAGCTACTTTTCCTTTCAAATCGCCTCATACAGTTTTGTTTGGGTTTGCCTCTAGGGTCACCTCCTTTTCCTTTCTACCTTTAGCTGATTTCCTCCTTTGTTGCAGCAACTTTGTTGTTTTCTGCACCTCCTTTCAGCAGCTTTCTCCTTTAGATCCCTGTCCCTCCTGACCTTAGATCTATTGGCCCCTTTTTCGTGTGTTTTGACTAGATTTTTCTCTCTTTTAGACTAGTGTTGAGAGACTCGCCTTCTTGGGTTAGATTGATGCATTGTTAGCTGTATATTTTTTGTTATTTCAGTATTATATACTGTTCTCTGCAGATTTATTTTCAGTTACGCAAAACACTTTTTCTTTTACTCTCAAAACGTCTGGGTTTAAAAATTAAAATTAACACACGCCACACACTGACCCTAAGTGAAGAGGAGCTTGGTTAACACTGCTAGGAAAAGAATTTAAAATCAATTGATACTACACCTCTCTACCCTTGTTTCGACATTGTGATCACTTGATTCTGTACCTCCCTGCCCTTGTTTGTCCTTCTTCTTCCCTTTGTGTTGTCATCTTGTGCGCCCCCAAGGCGTATATCCCAGAGACTTCTTGGCCTTCACCCTCAGTTTCCGGTTGGTCGACCTCCTCCTTCCCACTGTCGTCGAGTTAGTCCCCCTCCGAGTCCGCACTCTGACTCCTCTTATGATTCTTTGGGTTCTCCCCCTACTTCTGGTTCTCTCCCCATTACCTTCACCATGTCTGGTCCAAGGCCTAACGCTAGCGGCATCCCCAGAAGTAATGCTGGGAATGTTACTAGCGGAACCGCAATGGGAACTACCTCGACTGCTCCCTTGCTCCCCTTCATCGCAGGCCTCAGTCTCCACGATTTCAATTAGTTGATCAATGATCCTATCTTCCATGATGCTGGTTGGCCTACCATGCCAACCAAGCTCCCCTCTGAAATTCCCAAGTTTGAAGGCCTTGCTGGAGAGAATCCCTCCAACCATATCCGATCTTTCCACATGTGGTGTTCATCCCATTCCATTACTGATGATTCCATCCGTCTTAAATTGTTCCAATGCACACTTACAGGAAAAGCTTCTAAGTGGTATGTTGATCAACCCACTTCCTCTCATACCACCTTTGTGACTCTTTCCTGGGCTTTTTTATCTTACTTCCAACTTCCCCTTCGTTATGAAACTAGTATCGAACTTTTGACTTCTTTCCGTCAATCATCTGCAACCGTCCTATTCAATCATGTCCAGGAATATAGAGAGGAAAGAGTCCATGTCAATCTCCTACCTTCACAGACTATGTCTACATGGATTGGTTCCTTAGATCTCTCTTGCTCCCTATCGGGAAAGATGTCACATCGCATTTTCCTCAAACCGAAGAAGCTGCCCTCCAAATGGCGTTAAAATATGACCTGATCTACACTCAGATAGGTTATGTTTATACTGTTCTACCTGATCTCCCAAGACCCGGTGATGCCAATGCACTGGGGGCACCTCATGCTACCGAAGGTATCGTTGGAGCTATCTCTCATGCATACGCCCAACCTCCGATGGGTTATGGTTTTCCTGGGGGGAGGCAGCACCTCCCGCACTTTTTCCCCTCCAGGTAGCACGTCTCTAGGATACGACATGCCCCCTATTTTGGCCCAACCTCCTACTTACCACACTGTTTCCCAACCCCCTTATTATCGGTATCCACAGCTTGGTGCTCCAGCTCCTCCAACATCAGCACCTCCACCTCCCTTGTCTTCTCAACCCCTGAAACAATAGTCACTAGTCCCTCAAGAGCAGGTGGATGCACAGAACGGATTTGTGTCTACTCAAGCACCTGACAGATAGGCGGCCCCTCAACCTTCCCCTTCTGGTTCCTTCGATTACTAGATTCTCATGATGAACTCTGATCAACCTTTACCTGTTGACCTTAACCTTGAAACTCGGTCTCGTTAGTACCCCAAGCCTCCTGCTCTGTCTGTCCCCGCGTCGCCTTCGTCAGGTTCCATAGAGCCTATTTCGACATCTAATGGTCCCTTGCATATCCCTCAGCCCAAAGGTGAGGTTCATACCAAGATTCCTAAGGGCCCATTACTTCGAAACGCTGCTTCTGGTCAAGTTTCTCATTTGTATAGCATAGTACATGATTTGGCACAGTCTCCTGCTGCCATTTCAACACTGGAACTCCTCCAGTCATGTCCTTCTCAAAATAAGGCTCTACTATCCGCCATGGGCGCTGTAGATCCTGTTGATGACCAATTTATTGTTTTCAATGCCCTTCAATTAGAACATCCTTCCCTTCTTGCTTCCGTAGCTTTCCAAATCCCATTCAAAATCTGGAACGCTCACGTTTCTCGGTGTATTATTGATGAGGGGGCATCCACCTATGTGATGTCTGCTTTGGTTTGGAAACAACTAGGATCTCCTGAGCTGGCCCCTTCCATAATCACCCTTCGTGCATGGGACGGCCATGCCTCCCAACCCATTGGCCTATTTCGTAATTTTCCTATCTCTCTTACGGGCAAGACTGTTTGCATTGAAGTTGAAGTCATTGACACCCATCTTGATTATAACATTATTTTGGGACGTAGCTACACCTATGCCATGTATGTTTTCCCATTCGCGGTCCACCGCAAGATGTTTTTCCCTCATAATGGAAGGATAGTCACCATTGACCAGTTGACATATCATGAGCCAAAATCTCAGACCTCCTCTGAGTCGACCATCTCTTCTGTAGCCAATAAGTAAACCATCGATTCTTTGACCAATTTCTCCCCCAGCGTCTACAAATATTCCTTCTTGCTTGGGACTTTCCATGGTATTCCTCCTCCTCCTGTCTCTGATCCTAGCTTAGCGAATGTTTGCATGATGCAATCATCACGAGCTGACCTTACATGACCCGCTTCAGTTAGTCAACAACCTCAACCACAACCTCACCCACCACAACCTGCTCCTACCCCTTCGCCTCATCCAGTCGGACCTCTTCCTTCTGGCCCTTCTCCTACAGCTGATTCGTGAGCCTCTTTATCCTCCTGGAATGTTTCCTCCAAGCCTTTTGCATTTAGGAGTTGTCCCACCTGGCCATTACCCCTCTAGTCAGATATCGTTCCTAGCTCCCCCACCAGGAGTGTACACGGCACCTGTCATGGCCACCCTCTCTCTTCCTAACCTGACCCTTGGGATTCCCATATGGTACCTTGATCCTCTAACTGCAACCCTTCCTGGTCAACCCAAACCTTGTCTTGCTTTAACCCTGGTTCAACCGGTCCCCATGACTTCTCCTGCTGCAACAGCGCCTCAGTCACCTCAACAGGAACCACCTCCTATTGCGACCGCTTCGGGTAAGAAGGGTAAAGCTCGCAAGGGGGCATAAAAGGACAAGGTTGCCCCAACAAACCCTAGCCCTCCTCGGCCTCCAAAGGATACCATCCAATCTGCCTTGTGTAATGTTCTCGGTCACGCCACCCATACCTATCCTGAATTGCCTCATCTCAACCCCATGGTTAATGTCGCGTTCCCTGAGTCCACAGTCCCGGAAGCCTTTATTACTTCCGTGACCACAGCCAAGAACCCCAAGACTATTCACACCAACCACCCGTATGCTTTTTGTGATATCCATGGCCATTACACCCACCTTTGTCCCCGCCTCGAGGACTTCCGCACCTCTCTAGCTGCAGTCTGACACTTCGAGGCCAAGCGCAACGAGTCCACCTCTTCCCTATTTGCACATTTTTCTTTGGAATAACTACTAGACACGACTGCTCCCATTGACATTCCCCCTCCTGATGTCGAGATGATGGAGCCTTCATCCACCATTTTCTACGTATCATCATCCATGAGACCCTTGGGGAACATTCCCTCTGAATCCTCCCCTGTTTTTTCGCTTGACTTTCCTTCCGCGATCAACCTGGGCTCAACATTGGCAGATCCTTTATCTGCTTCCTCTTCTGTCACCCCTTCTGACGATGCACATATGATCCTCTCTTCTCATGATGATGAGTCAGGTAGCTTCTCCGCGTCAAGTGGTATTTCTTCCACCAGTCACCCCATTTTCTATCACGGTGACGACATTATGGAAGAAATCCCCACCCCTGACTTTATATATTCCCCCTTACATTAAACCCATGTTTTTGAACCACATCCACCTTGTGGCCGTTACATTGAAACCCAATGTTTGGGTAAGGGGGCACCCATATTTGAGAGACCAGGCGAAGAAATTCTCCACAACTCTCCTAGTGTATCTGGTCGTGTCACCTTTAATACCATTATTCTTCCACATTTAGATGAACCTCTAGAGTCCCATATCACTTAAGATCACTCTAGGGATGATACCCCTTATTGTTCCTTCATCTTGCATCAGCAACCCAGTCTCTTAGACATTGTTGTTGACCAACTTATGGGTTTTCTAGGAGAGCATCAGGTCATTATCTCCAAATCCTCTCTTTGTGATAGTGACACTAGGTATGCCAACCCGAAAACTTAAAGTCCATTTGATTCATATATGCAGTACTAAAAGAGATTGGTAATCCTCCATTTCCTTTCTCATACTGCATAACCACAATGAAAACAAATGGCACACCACATCATTAAAATGTGTTTAGATTCCTCTTTTTCTAAATACATTTTGGCATCACCACAACATGCTTGGGGGCACCTATGCCCCTCAACCATATAAATCCTATATCTTAGCCAAAAATAGCACTGAAACCCCCTTTATTTGAGAGGTCACACTTTTCAAGTCATTTCCTGGGACAAGTCGCAGTTTTCTACCCAGTACCTACTACCCAGGTTGCAGAAAAGACCCCAAAATGTTTTACCTAGCCTCTTCATGAGATTTGGGTACCTGTTAGTTTTTATTACCTTGATACTTCACCAAGACACATTTTTCCCAAGAATGGTCTCTTCACCTCTCCTCAAAATCGGATTTCCTCACTTACAACACTTGTACTTGAGGCACCATTTTGCCTCCATACTTGTCCTTGTTCGTGTTGATTTTCGTCACGAGTTACCATCTTGTACTCATGTTTTCATGGTCCCCCATTGGACCTTTACTGTGTGGCAACACCATCGATTCGCCCTTGTTTAGAGAATCTGAGTTGACTCATCATCGCATTCATGGAGTCTATCCTGAGTCCCTTTGTACCCCGATATAGTCCTCCATCCTTTCTTGCTTGGTCACTTTCTCGTGTCACACATTATGGCCTTCAGTCCCATTGTCCCCTATCCCTCATGATATTGTGTCAGTCGCTGCTAGGTCATCCAGGCCCTTTATTCTTTAACAAGGGAAGTCGTCCATTTGCTACTCAGTATCCCCTACTTCATTATCATCATTAGTGTTAGTCTGTCAATAGCTCTACTATTTTCTCTCTTGCGTTAGTTGAGGATTCCTTATTTCCTCACCTATGGTGGACCTCCTTCTATCGACATCAGCTCATTCATTCCAAAAGACAGGTCTAGAGGATGGTGTACCTTGGTTCCAGCTTCCACTCCTGTTTGGTGCCCCGGATCAAGCAAAGGGACTACTTATCGCCCTTTGACTTGTTTTTTTCTCACCTTCATCTCCTTTTAGCATGATCGAGATCCATATACTTGATGGTCCAGCGATGTAGCAGTAGATATTGGTGATTCCCGGGTGTGTGTGAGATGTCTCAACCCTCATGAGGGGGTGGCCCTATAGGTAGCCCTGCACATGCCCAGATGACCTCTTCATTGCAGCCTTTTATGTAGCTCCATATATTTGATGATGTCGGCCTTAACCGCTTGCAACGCCTCTTTGATTTGCACGTATCAGTCAGATTTTTCCAGCCCTTTCCCATGTATAGGGGGCATTTGGGTTGTATTTGTATCTCATGTACTTAGATATTATTGTATAATTCCTGGCTATTATCCAAAGCACAACATGTATGTGGGATTCCTCATTATATCTTTTATATGGCTTCTATTTATGCCAGCATGTACTTTACAGTTTGGTTCCTTGTTTACTGGATGCACTGTTCTTTTATAGTTTGTCTCGGCGGGCATAGGTATGCCTCCCCCACCACCTCTAGCATAGGTACCCTCTCATAAAAAGAGACTTGTTGCACCTGTAACTCTCATCTCCTCAGGGTCTGGTTCTTCAGCACATTAGGCTACCTTACATTTCTCTCTCTGACTTCCCTTTTGATGTCTGCTGATTGAGTTCTTACAACGTACTTCGGTCATACCATTTTCTCCTAACACTCGCACGCTGGGGGGCAATCTGTTACACCATTTTTTGGTCATATAACCTATTATCATTAGATGGACCCAAGTACACCATTTAAAACCAATTTTACCTTAAGTAAAATTGCTTTCTCTATGTAAAATAACTTAATAAAACACATTTATTAAGTTGTTTATGGTCCAAATACGAAACCACAAAAGGAAATATTAAACAAATCTTTCTTTGTTTGATTTTCCTCATGGAATAATCAATTAAACAATAATTTAATTATTATTCCAAGTTATATTTAACCCAAAACAAGGAAATCAATTAGATAAATCCTTATTTATCTTATTATTTTCTAGGAATAATTATTTAACTCTTATTTAAATAATATTCCTTGTTAAATATGACTAAATCATTTATAAATAATTAAATAAATTATTATTTATTTAATTATCATTCAACCACTTCCTTAAAATAATGAATAAATCATTTATTTATTTATTATTTACAAATAAAGGGATTTGACCAAAGTTAAATACCTTTTCCCTCCAACAAATATAATAAATATTCCTAAAGGGTGATTCTAGAATTTGGTTAATAATATTTTATTCATCCACCAAGTTCTAGAATACCCTAATATTTTGTTATAAATAGAAGGGTTTTCCCATTCATTTGTCATCTTTTGTTGCCTTTAAATCACTCTGGATCTATACTCTTGGTCTGACTTTGAGCCATTATCATTTTCATATTTTCTATTATTTTCTCTGTGAGCTCCCTTTGAGTTCTATGTTTGTCTCGGTTTTCTACACCAACAAGAGAAAGAAATGCTAGATCTAAAGCGCTGAGGAGTTTTAAGAACCCATCCCCTTGAGGAGAATTGGAAACACCTTTCTTGTTTTCCTCTCAGGTGCCCTTAATCTAAAAATTATTTCAAAAATATTGTTCTTCTCTTCTCTATTGGATGCATGGAGCAAAACCTTATTTTTACTGCTTAATGTCTTTTTACGCATAGATCTGGATTTGTGTAGCATTTATCTTGATCAACTAACTGCAGATTTGAAGATATTGGCAGCCATATTTTATGTTAGGGCTATTTGTTATGTGTAGCTAAAGTGGTATTTTTCCGATGAAAGATTCATACTAACAAAATATATATATATCTATATATATATATATATATATATATATATATATATATATATATATATATATATATATATATATATATATATATAATATATATATAACTTTATTCTGCTTCTGTAACAAAAATTTTCTACAACAAACAAATTATATAGAATAGTAGATTTTATATCTAAGTGAATCAGATTTGAATATTATGAGTACAAATGCTTAAGTTCTGCTTCCTTACTTTTCAGAAGAAAACATTTGATTTCAGGAAGATCAACTATAATTTCTCTTGCAGATGAAGTAGTGTAATCTAGGAATAAAAACATATTGAATAGCTATGATAAAGTTAGAAAGAAATGACTATTGAGAATCTATGATGGTTGCTGTATGAAATTATAAGAATGTAAAATTCTACCAAAGTCAATTTAAGTTATAATTATGTAACTTCCCAATTGCATATAATTATCATAAATTGAAATTAGTACATCATTCAATTATATACTTATCTAATTTGTATAAGAAAAGACATTTTTTCAGAATTAGAAACTATATAGGTATATACATGAGCATTTTGGGTATAATTGTAAAGTGAATGTATGAAAAGAAATACGAAAAGGTGTATAAAGGTTCTATTGAAAGTATATTATATTCTCTTTAGGAAAAATCTAATATTATACATCTCTCTAAAATTAAAAATGAATTTCTTAAGTATACTTTATGAAATAGAAAAGAGACAGTTAGTAATTTTAATCTGCTTTGGTGTTCTAAACTAATACCTGCATGAGAAATATTAATGTTCTTTAAAGACCACGCAATTTCAGAAATAATCATAAACAAACAAAAATTATACCTAGTATGTTAATAGAAATTGTAAATGGAAAAGAAATGACAAAGTCTGTTCAGCTGTGAGTTGGATTGATGGTATAGAGGACAACCATTCTGTACAGAAAATTCAACTGAGGAAAATATCCTAACCATATAGTAGTATAATTGCCTATTTTAAAATATATTTAGAATAAAGAAATCCAGAATACAAATTCTGAAAAGATGCAGAATTATGTGAGAATTACAAGTACTGAAAATAAAAATTTGGATAAATGTTTAAACAAGTGGTACAGGAATACAATTAAACAAAGAAAAATTTAGGATCTTACATCCATACAGGAATCAATTAACTACTGGCATTAATAGAAAATAAAAAGAACTAATAAAATTATAGAGGAAATATGCATTTATTAATAGCAATACAATTAAATGCCATATGACACTTTCTACTGGAAATAATTTGGAATATGAGAAACTATATACTCATAGATTTATTTTAGAGAAAAAAACATATTGAGGTTCATAAATTCTGGTAACAGAAATACTACTGTACCTGGGTGACAGAATTTGAAGGAATAAAATCTTAACATAAATTTACTTTTCAACAGACCCAAAACCTCTATTTATGTTTGAATACAATTACAGGTATGAATTAGAATATACTCGAACAATATAATCATTGGAGTATATAATAACCTTAAAAAATTAATTAAATAAATTCTGGAAGGTATACTTCCACCAAATAATATAGGTATAATAATATCGGTTCCATATAAAAACGATAAGAATTATCTCCTTACAGTCATAAGTATGAAATATATCAATATTACTTGAAAAATAACTGAACGAGTTATAAGGGATGAACAAAAGAATCTCATGTCATAAAACCCTCTTACTCAAAATATTTAAATGTATTATTCAATTTAATTACATTACGATTAGTACTAGTAGATAAAAATAAAATTCATGGTACATATCAAAACATGAAAGAGTATTAAATTAATGAATCAAATCCATTCAATAACTGGCTGAAGTACTACGATAGTGAGAAATGTCGATTTGAAGATTACCAACCTAGAGAGTGGAAATTCCATTAGAATGAATCCAACACCAAAACAAAATGGATCAATAAATTTTGTAAATCCTTCAAAATTTCGGTATCATACCTGCAAAAAAATCATGGTGGAAATAATTGACTGTGAGACTTAATAAAAATCTTTAGAGGAAAAGGAAATGTCTCAACGTTTTAATCATAGGAATAGTCACCTGAAAAATTAGTGTGTTACGTCCATGGTGCAGAAGTTTAAATACTGAAACAACAATAGAATTGCGTAAGGATCCGTTATACCAGCAAGTGGAAATGGACATGGGTATTTAATTTAAATAAGGAAGAGCTCAAGGAAATAAAGATTTTGACCTTAATAACAAAATCTCGTTGAGAAATTTGAAAAAGGGATTTTTAGCTTCACGGACTGTAAAAGCCAAGACCCTGGAGGTTAACCTTTTACTCACATTAGTTAACCAAAGTTAAACGAGAAATTTAAATGCTCTCAGAAAATACGATAGCCTGAGAAGAAAAACTTGTTAAATGCAAAAATGAGAGAGCCATAGAAGTAGTTTCAGAACTTGAAAATAATGCCAAGGAAAATTATAATACCTGTGATACATCATGATCATAAAGCAAACGCCGAGAAAGTCGAGCTCTGGTGCCTCGCTTGAAGGCAAACGCTAAGAGCAGAAACCTGTTTCATTGCAGAAGCAAATGAAGGTTACATGGAAAGAAGTTGGAGATTAAATAATAGGAATTATTTCCAAAACCCTAATGTATCGGAACTATATGGATGGCATAGATCTGGGGCTCATGTACCTTGGACATTAAACTGGTGGGATGAGTTAGATAGAGACAACACCAAGGTAGAACAGTGAACCAGATTTGGATTGACACATCAAACATATATACATACCAAAGTAAATAAATGCAGGTGTTTCGGAATTGTGAAAGAGAGTAATACAACCATATTATTATACAGTTGTTTTAAATAAAAATCAAAGTAGATCCTACATAATGATTTGGGGAAGAGATAGTATCTATGCCAATAAATGTAATTCTGACAGCTAGGTTTCCACGAAAATTAACAAAGGTCAGGAATGAACGAAAAATTGGCGTATAGATCTATTCAAATAATGTCTTAGCGTAACCATAACAACCTTTCGGTGATTAATAAATTTCGATGAATAATAATTACTCAAGGGGTCTGCTAAAATAGTGATACTTTAATGAAATGTGAAACTATATGAAGATATAGAAATTTATATGAAGTTATATATATATATATATATATATATATATATATATATATATATATATATTTTAATAGGGTTGAACTATTCAAATTAAAACGAATTGAGAGATGCTACATCAAAATTGAAGTACGACTTTGGGGGAAGTAACGCAACTGCAAATCCCGAGAGGGATAGTTCCATAAGATAAAATCAATACCCAAGTACTCACATTTAAATCCATTTCAGAAAGAATTGATGGAGAACGTGAGCGGTAATTACCATAGTAAACATCTGGCTATACGAATTCAATGAGTACATATTAGAAAATATTGTGAAGTGAAGTAATTAAATTAAATTCTATATGTGTCGGGTCGATAGTACCAAGGGCCAGAACAAAAATTTAATTGACCCTCTCGATAATGGCAAGTTCGTCCGATCAAAGCAAAGAAAATAACCTGGGTGGGAGGTACTAAAAATAATTTCTATACCCAATTCCAAGGTTATATATTAAAATGACATATTTATATTCGAATAAAATATTGGAATGGGAAGGTTGAATAAATATGTAAGAGTATGTGTATACAATTTATAGGATTCCACAAGTCAAGTTTATAAAATTTATATTAATTAAATATAACTATAGTATATATAATTATATGTTAAAGGAAATAAAAGAGAGAAGACTATATCCCTATATACCTTATAAGGGGTCAAAAGTATTCTAAATGTACGCATAGTTGAAAATTATAGATTCAATATAGAAAGGCATAAATCTTTTATGCCTAAGGAAAAGCATCCAATATATGAAATTTCGTTATGAGAGTAGGGTCTTTTTAGAAAAAAAAAAAAAAAAATTGTGGAAAGGAGAGACTTTACATTTAACATCCAGACAGATTTTTGTTTGACAGGGACCATACCAGGTCCAGTCTGGAATTCCATTAGCAAACCAGCTCAATAATTCCATTAACCACACAAGGTCCAATATAAGATTCCTCTTGGCAGCATCCTGCCTATTCCTCCAACAACATTCCATCTATGAGTAATTTTGAGCCTCCACCAATAGGCTCCAAAATCAATAGATTTGCCTGAGGTTTTTCCCTCTTCACCATCTTGGCCAACTATTTTCCCTTACTGAGATCATTTATCTCTAGGGAGAGGAAATCCGGGTAGGTAATCACCATCAAGCCCTCCAAGCAAGCAACCACCATCAACCCAAGGCCTTCTAGCCTTTCACAACTGTCCACAACTTTCCTACATGTTAAATTTCTCTTCTATCATTATTTCCCATTGTAATTTACATAATAAACCATATGCACATTACACATAAAGAAAAATAAACTTCTATGTATATCATATATCATACTTGACCATCAACATGAGTCCACAATATCTAGATTGGTAGGAAACACAACTGACATACACGTTGTATACATTATGATTTTCCAATTAACACAATCATGCACATTATAACATTATGCTTTATTATTTACGGTTGCAATTCACATTGAAATGTTTTACTTTCAAAGGTTTTCTTGTTCACATTAACTTATCCATGCTTCATCTCATCAACAACACTAGTCATAAATATGCGTTGTTTAAATGAGTATTATCTTCCACAATAATTTTAGTTTCATGCATACAATGATGTCATGCAAATATATATATATATATATATATATATATATATATATATATATATATATATTCATTAATGTGTATATGTCAATAATGGTTAGGGTAAGAGACCAAACATTTCCAAATCCGAGAGCATACCATAACCAATAGACTCACACATGAAGTAACTACCATAATCAATGGTTCGCAACTTGCAATAATGTAACATACCCTGATAACCTCGCAAGAAAATGCATGGAGTTAGGAAAAATTTTCAACATTTACGAATGTGTAACCTTATAAATTAATTTCTATATTTTTGCATTAACCATATGATACCCATCATCATCACTTAGAGAAACATTTAGTAAAAAATCATAGTGAGTTACACAACCATTAATTTTCCTTGTTGTAGCATATTAACTTAAATTTCCTGCTACGACTATGCATCGATCCCATGAGAATTTAAACTCAATTAGTAAATCACCTAATTGCTAAATAACCATCACATCATGAAAGAGTTTAACATCACGAATGACACAATGAACAATCACATCATTAGACACTGATATACCTTGGAAATCCCGTAGGGTGAAAACCAGCAAACATTTAATTTTATTATTAAACGCTCATGTGGGTTGTCACCCCTCACTCAATGGTTATAAGGGAGTCCATCCCTTGACCATTGTCCTAAAAGTTACATAGAAAAATAATCTTAAATGAAAATTAACTAGCTATAAGCTATTACAATCATCATGATACCATTTACCCACGAATCCTCAAACTCTGTCTTTGTAGTCAAACTGTTTCCTTTAGTGGGTCGTCGTGCAATTGGAACTAGTAAACCTGCATGGACTAACAACTCTTTATCTTCCACAATGTTAAACTTGAAAAATCCTTTTCTCAAGTCATCCTTTTTTCATGCCATTGCTGTCATCAGCACACTTGATATCATTCTTAGATAAAATATTAATAAACCAATAATCAATCTCTATTTGTGACACTTCAAAAAATATTTCTATGCATGTATAAAATATAACCAAGTTGACATGAAATGCCTTCTTTAGCATCATTTCACATGCATTAGTAACAAATAAATCACTATCAAACATCATCTTTCTAGAAACCGCTAAAAAAATCTCACATGCACTTTTATATTATTTCCAAAGGAAAGACAACATATTATATAATAATATTGTGCATAAAAATGCATAACAAGCTGTCAAAATAACTATCCCAACAAGCAATTTCCTTTTTGTCTACTCTTACATTTTCTTTTCCAAACGGATTAACACAATAGATTCTATACTTATGCATATGAATGCATGTTCTTTTGCAAAGACATCTTTTGCACACAAGGGATATTCACATTGGCTATACTTATAACAATGCAAGTTTTATTTCAAACCAAGTTAACATACTAATTATAATTTTGTGCATGTAATAACATAGCCTTTTTATTCTTGCATGTAAAACATATATTTCTTTCCAAAAGAAACTAAATACATATTTCATGGAAAAATAAACACATTTCTTTTCCAAGGGGTCAACCGCATACCACTAATTCTTCCATACATACAAAGGGACATTTCCCTCTCATCCAAAATATCTAATATCAAAACTATAATTTTTCCATGCATGTAAGAATATATATGTTTCTCTAAATAATATTTCATAATAAAGCATGTGATTACTATTTTTCCTCTTTAATAATCTAATCCAATAATGCATACAAGGATATATTTTTCTCTTCTATTCTTTTTGAAGAGTTCTAACCCAATAATTGCTTCCTTGCATACGATTATATATATTTATTTTCCAATGAATTTAATACCTTAATTATTCTTTTTCCAAAAGATAGATAACTCAATAGCTATTATGCATGAAATAGATAATATTTTCTTATTATTTCACATATTCGAGAGATTTGTAATATTTCCTCCAAAAATAACATGAATAACAAATTCTTCTCAAATAACACAACCAATTGCCTTTTACGCAAAGTTTTTATATGAGCAACCCCTCACATAACTTATTTCTATATTTTACATGACTCAATCTCTTCATGCATGTAAAATCACATAGTGATTTCTAGTAGATGAAATATACTAGATATTATTCTTGAGCACCTAAGCACATACTCTCTTCAAGAGTAAAATATTTATCTTTAAAACATTTAATGCATATATGTGGTAATTATATAAATTAATTCCTTCTAAATAATCATCAACATAATTATTATGTCTTATGTACATAAACAATTCTTCTTGTCTTATTGAAAAATGAAATGGAAGCACTATGTTTTACTCTATTTTTCCTGTTTTATTCATCCCATTTGGATGCGTATTGCAAACATATGGAAATGAATTTCAGTAAACCAAAATATTTTTTTGTTTGGAACAGACTTAATAAGAATAACCTCTCTCATTTTTTTCACAGGTAGTATGGTTTTTAATATTTGAATGAATCTTTGATGCTCCTGTTTCCAAATTTAAATATCAAATAATTTCCTGTTTTTCATCAAATTTAGACTCGGTTTCTAACCAAATGGAAGCGATTTTTGAAAAACCCAAAGAGGTTTTTTTTTCTAATGGGTTCAATAAAAATAACCACTCTCGGGTTTTACACAGGTGTTACGGTTTGGAAGATTCAAATGAATCTTTGGAGCTCATTTTTCCAGATTTAAATAATAATTAATTCTCTGTTATTTTACATCCATTTAGGACACGGTTTACGAGACATGGGAAATGAATTTTTAAAATATAAAAGATTCTTTTAGTCATAACATCCTCTTTTACAAAAACCTCTTTCACTTTTTTCCTATCTATTTCGGTTTTGGAGATACAAAATCATACTTGGACCTTATTTTCTAATAACTCATGCAATTCACAGAATTATTTATCCATGAAAATCTTTTATCAATTCAAAACACATGAATTATTCTCATAATTCAATGAATAAGACACTTATTCCTCTATGAACAAAATTGTATAGAGGTTTACTAAATAATTAATCTTAATTCTTTATCAGATGAAATTTTTCTTGCAAATAAATTCATTCATTATATCATCATGGCCCATATGCAAAAAAAAAGATTTTCAAAGAATATGGTTACTTATCTCTTGATGCATGCTTGAAATACTATCTTCCTCTTCCTTGGATCCATTCTCCATGTATTCTCCCATTCCCCTCCTCTATTTCTCTCATAGGCTTATAATAAAATGGAATAGATTTTATAAATCATAAAAGCATTACGGTTTTTTTCTAAATCATAAAAGCATTCCATCTTTTCTAAATCATAGAAGAATTCCATAAAGCATCCATAAATCTAATTTTTCCTAAATCACAAAAGCAATCCATAAATCTCTCATGCTTTTATTTTTAAAGCTAGATTTTTTTTTTCCTTATGATAAAAATATCACTATCCATATTTTTTCCAAATCTATTACTCATTATTTCTAAAACTCATAAATTATACCAACTTGGAAATATAATTTATTTCCATAGAAGAAGGTAAATTTTTCTAAATAAAATAATTAAGAAATAATTCCTCCAATATTATTATAATTAATAATTACAAGAATATTCTTCATGTAATATCAATATAATAATTAATAATAATTAATTATTTAATAACCCTCATTTTATGAGAGTTTCTATGGTGGCTCATGCGAGGGATATTACAAACTACCCCCCTTAAAGAGAACATTGTCCTCAATGTTCTTTTCTTGTTGGAACATTAGCCTTTAATTTTCATTAGCAATGATTTAGGAAATGTAAAATAATACCTAAATCATAATACTTTCAAAAAAAATCAAGGAGCACTTAGCCTTTTAATCATCAAAATGATAAGAAAAACTCTATCAGGTGCATGTTGTATTTTATTTAGGAGTTACACTAGTCTTTCTCTCCCATGAATATTATTGCAAATTATTGTCTTTCTCTCCTACAATAATTTCAATCAAATTCAAACTCATGGTATTTATCTCCAACCATTTCCTTTGCAAATTTCTTTCTTTCTCTCCCACAGTAATTTCATTCAAATTCAAACTCATGGCATTAATCTCCCCTCTACTGTGTCAGGAATTTAAAGTTCAATAACTCATTATTTTTTCTAACATGAGTTATTTCATATGCCTATCTATCTCAATTAATTTCCTCTATGCATGCATATAGATAAGTCATATCTGACATGTTTATTTGCTCATAAAAACACAACCTATTTCATTGAAACTGTTGCTAAGGTAATTTAATATATCATGCATGCAAAACTATAACACATGCAACAAATTTGAGACATGAAATTTACAGTCTATTGTAACATCCAACATCTTTAGATAATTTTGAGCATAGACATAATTTCATTTAATCGTAGTTAATTTCTGGGAGTTATTGAGGAACCCAACATATTCCACCCAACCATGAACTATCTCCAATAGTTACCTACTGAGCTAAGATCTACTTGCCAATAGAATCAACAACCTCATTTATTCCTTGGTGATTTCTTTCCAGTAGATTTTTAGCAGCCTCCTTCTTTAAGGTCTGCCAACCTTTTTGCCTAGGCCTTTTTGTTTTATATTTTTAGAAAAAGATACTCCTCTTTTTCTTTAAAGCATGCCTTTCTCTCCCGCCATGCTTTATTTTACCCCACTTAGTATTTATCTCCAACTAAGTCATTAACATAATCTTTCTCTCCCATTATGTTAATATTTTCCTCTTTATTATTTTCTCCTAGGGATTTTTAGGAGACTTTTAGGGAAGGTCCAAGTTGAACTTAACCACCGATAGCTTTTCATAAGCTGCTAAGAAGTCTTCTAAAACTCTAGAGTTATTTCTTGAATACCCAACCAAAGTATTCATTAACTCAATAATAAAATAAAATATTACCTCATAACATCAGCCTCATCATGGCATACATAGCCATTGAATCCAATAAAAATTCAATGTCTAAAAATAGTCAATGTCTACAGATCCATTGTAATTTACATAATTTTCCATTTTCATATTATCATTAAGGCAAAGGAACATTTATATAGACCGCACATCTATACTTGACCCACAATAAGGGTCCCACAATTTGTCAAAGTACATTGACAACAATTCATTACATGTAATATACATGGTATACATTAAAAATTGCCACATAATAATAATCATGTAGCTTAGAAAAAATACATTAACATATCTCTCATACCATAGCATTATACTTTATTTAAGGTCTCACCTTAGCAACAATCAATATTGTAGAGAACTAATAGCCCCATTGAACACTAGGACACAAAATGTGATTTTTTTTCTTTCCTTACCATTAGCGTGCAGCCATGTAAGCAACAACCATTGAGGAATTTTGGGAAAATAATTTGCAATCATGCAATCTATAACCACTGTAGACTTTTATCAAATAGTGTGCAAGCATGCAATCTACAATCAATTCTACATTCCAACAAATATTTTGCAAGCATGAAATCTACATCCATCTTGGAATTATAACAACAATTTTCAAGCATGAAATCTATGGTCAATGAGACATTCTACCAAATATTTAGCAAGCATACAATCTAGTGCCATTTAGGGACTAGTTAGCGGTCATGAAATAAATTTCAATAAATATGCTTAAACTATCAGAGAGATAGTTAAACTAGACTTTATAGTATAACATGAATCATATTCATATCATCAATAGTAAAATTTCTGCCAACAACACAACCAACAATCCCTACAGGAGAGTCTAATCAGGAAAGTCGACCAAATTATGGATCCAAGTTTGAACATAGATTTTTCTTGGTAGCAACACGAGGGTTACATGATCTCAAGGTATGAATACCCCTTAATTTTAAGATGAATCACATCCAAAACATCCACGAATGCAATTATTTAAAACAACAAAATTGTGGATCTCAATTACCACTTTTTGTCGAACACATGGAATGCAAACTTTCCTCTACAACTCTAAAGGAAGAAAGAGAACCCAAAATTATGCTACTATGATTCTTTCATTGACTTTAAGTTCACTATGTGAGTTCTACTTCACTCATTGCTTATTTTTAACAACTAAAGAGTTTCATTCAATTTTTGTTTTTGTTTTGTTTTTACAATATTCCATTGTCCTCTTCAGGGTCAACCCCAACTTCTATATTATTTATTTATCCCACAAACCATACATGTATTCATTATATATAGGTAGTGCATGGTAACTTTAGCCATGTTTTTCCACTTCTTCTTTTTTTTTCTTCTGCACCATACTCATTGTTCTAATATTGTGCATGCAAAGGTTGGTAATTAATCCATGCTATAACCAGTGAGTGTTCAGGATGGCTCATAGGTAAAATAGAAGTTTTATTGTCTTTTATCCACATCCATATTCAAATTTCATGAGCACAACTTTTAAAGAAACAATATAACTTTCTACTCTTTCATGCGGTCATTAATCATGCATCATGCATCTCATGTTAATTGTAGTCTACTACAAGTTTAATCAAAATCATGTCTGAGATGACGCCCACTAGCATCATACCTCTTCTTCTTATTTTCATAATTATTCCCAAAAGGCACCAGTGTTACAACCTTTTTCTTTGATACCATTTGTAACATACCTCGATAACCTCACAGGAAAATGCATGGAGTTAGGAATTTTTTTCAACATTTACGAATGTGTAACCTTATAAATTACCTTTCTATATTTCTGCATTAACCATATGATACCCATCATCATCACTTAGAGAAACATTTAGTGAAAAATCATAGTGAGTTACACAACCATTAATTTTCCTTGTTGTAGCATATTAACTTAAATTTCCTGCTATGACTATGCATCGATCCCATGAGAATTTAAACTCAATTAGTAAATCACCTAATTGCTAATATAACCATCACATCATGAAATAATTTAACATCATGAAAATGACACAATGAACAATCACATCATTAGACACCGATATACCCTAGAAACCCTGTAGCGTGAAAACCAACAAACGTTTAATTTTATTATTAAACGCTCGTGAAGGTTGTCACTCCTCACTCAATGGTTATAAGGGAGTCCATCCCTTGACCATTGTCATAAAAATTACATAGAAAAATAATCCTAAACAAAACTTAACTAGCTATAAGCTATTACAATCATCATGATACCATTTACCCACAAATCCTCAATCTCTGTCTTTGTAGTCAGATTGTTTCCTTCAGTCGGTCATCATGCAATTGGAACTAGTAAACCTGCACGGACTAACAACTCTTTATCTTCCACAATGTTAAACTTGAAAAATCCTTTTCTCAAGTCATCCTTCTTTCATGCCATTGCTGTCATCAGCACACTTGATATCATGATTAGATAAAATATTAATAAACCAATAATCAATCTCTATTTCTGACACTTCAAAAAATATTTCTATGCATGTATAAAACATAACCAAGTTGAAATGAAATGCCTTCTTTAGCATCATTTCACATGCATTAGTAACAAATAAATCACTATCAAACATCATCTTTCTAGCAACCGCTAACAAAATCTCGCATGCACTTTTATATTATTTCCAAAGGAAATATAACATATTATATAATAATATTGTGCATGAAAATGCATAACAAGCTTTCAAGATAACTATCCCAACAAGCAATTTCATTTTTGTCTACTCTTACATTTTCTTTTCCAAATGGATTAACACAATAGATTCTATACTTATGCATATGAATGCACGTTCTTTTCCAAAGACATATTTTCCACACAAGAGCTATTCACATTGGATATACTTATAACAGTGCAAGCTTTATTTCAAACCAAGTTCACATACTAATTATAATTTTGAACATGTAATAACATAGCCTTTTTAGTCTTGCATATAAAACATATATTTCTTTCCAAAAAAAACTAAATACATATTTCATAGAAAAATAAACACATTTCTTTTCCAAGGGGTCAACCGCATACCACTTATTCTTCTATGCATACAAAGGGACATTTCCCTCTCATCCAAAAGATCTAATACCAAAACTATACTTTTTCCATGCATTCAAGAATATATATATGTTTCTCTAAATAATCTTTCATAATAAAGCATGTGATTACTATTTTTACTCTTTAAGAATCTAATCCAATAATGCATACAAGGATATATTTTTCTCTTCTATTCTTTTTGAAGAGTTCTAACCCAATAATTTATTTCTTGCATACGATTATATATGTTTATTTTCCAATGAATTTAATACCTTAATTATTCTTTTTCCAAAAGATAGATAACTCAATAGCTATTATGCATGAAATAGATAATATTTTCTTATTATTTCACATATTTGAGAGATTTGTAATATTTCCTCCAAAAATAACATGAATAACAAATCCTTCTCAAATAACACAACCAATTGCCTTTTATGCAAAGTTTTTATGTGATAAACCCCTCACATAACTTATCTCTATATTTTTACATTACTCAATCTCTTCATGCATGTAAAATCACATAATAATTTCTAGTAGATGAAATATACTAGATATTATTCATGTGCACCTAAGCACATACTCTCTTCAAGAGTCAAATATTTATATTTAAAATATTTAATGCATATATGTGGTAATTATATAAATTAATTACTTCTAAATAATCATGAACATAATTATTATGTATTATGTACATAAACAATTATTCCTGTCTCATTGAAAAATGAAATGGAACCACTATGTTTTACTCTGTTTTTCCTGTTTTAGTCATCCCATTTGGATGCGTATTGCAAACATATGGAAATGAATTTTAGTAAACCAAAAGAGATTTTTCTTTGGAACAGACTTAATAAGAATAACCTCTCTCATGTTTCTCACAGGTAGCATGGTTTTTAAGATTTTAATGAATCTTTGATGCTCCTTTTTCCAGATTTAAATATCAAATAATTTCCTGTTTTTGTAATCAAAGTTAGACTCGGTTTCCAACCAAATGGAAGCGATTTTTGGAAAACCCAAAGAACATTTTTTCTAATGGGTTCAATCAAAATAACCTCTCTCAGTTTTTACATAAGTGTTACGGTTTGGAAGATTCAAATCAATCTTTGGAGCTCATTTTTCCAAATTTAAATAATAATTAATTATCTGTTATTTTAAATCCATTTAGGAAACGATTTTTGAGACATGGGAAACGAATTTTTAAAATATAAAAGAGGCTTTTAGTCATAACATCCTATTTTACAAAAACCTCTTTCACTTTTTTCCTATCTATTTCGGTTTCTGAGATACAAAATCATACTTAGACCTTGTTTTATAATAACTTATGCAATTTATAGAATTATTTAGCCATGAAAATATTTTATCAATTCACAACACATGAATTATTCTCATAATTCAATGAATAAGACACTTATTCCTCTATGAAAAAAATTGTATAGAGGTTTACTAAATAATTAATCTTAATTCTTTATCACATGAAATTTTTCTTGCAAATAAATTCATTCATTATATCATCATGGCCCATATTCAAAAAAAAGGATTTTCAAAGAATATGGTTACTTATCTCTTGATGCATGCTTGGAATACTATCTTCCTCTTCCTTGGCTCCATTCTCCATGAATTCTCCCATTCCCCTCCTCTATTTCTCTCATAGTCTTATAATAAAATAGAATTAATAAAATGGAATAGATTTTATAAATCATAAAAGCGTTACAGTTTTTTTCTAAATCATAAAAGCATTCCATAAAGCATCCAGAAATCTAATTTTTCCTAAATCACAAAAGCAATCCATAAATCTCTCATGCTTTTATTTTTAAAGCTAGATTTGTTTTTTCCTTATGATAAAAATATCACTTATCCATATTTTTTCCAAATCTATTACTCATTATTTCTAAAGCTCATAAATTATACCAACTTGGAAATATAATTTATTTCCATAGAAGAAAGTAAATTATTCTAAATAAAATAATTAAGAAATAATTCTTCCAATATTCTTATAGTTAAGAATTACAAGAATATTATTCATGTAATATCAATATAATAATTAATAATATTTAATTATTTAATATCCCTCATTTTATGAGAGTTTTATGGTGGCTCATGCGAGGGATATTACAAGTAAGCTTCAATAAAAACCAATTCATGCATATAAGTTTTATTATTTAGTCACGCAACACTAAATAATCAATGCTACTAATCATCTTAATGTAGCCATGACAAGAATCATTCAGCAACTAGCGATTATAGTCAAGCCTCACTACTCGAATCATTGTATGTTTTTAACATCTAAAAGGGTTGATTCAATTTCATTTTAAAGAAATCCATCATCCTTTTCAAGTAATTTCCTAATATTTTTCATTCATGCATTAGTTTCACACACCATCACTATGCAAATTCAGACTTTTTAAGTAGTGCATGGTAAATTTAGTTATGTTCATTAAATTTATCAATAATCTGCCATATAGGCAAAGGTTTATAGTCAACTCTCACTTTCACTAGTTAGTACTCAGGTTGAGGGAAACAATGATTTTAATGTCTTTTATCCTCAACGAGATTCAAATGTTATGAACATAGTTTTGAAAGAGACTTTATTACTTACTACTCTTCAATATTGTTATAAACGTGAATCACACATTTTATGAAAAAAGTAGTCTACTGCATATATCAATATGTAGATTCTTAGACTCATACCTGATTTGATTCCCACAAGTATAATAGCTCGATTTCTTTTCCTCTTAACAATTCCCAAAAGCGCTAGTGCTGCAACCTTTAGTTTTGATACCACTTGTAACATACCCCACTATCCTCACATGGAAATGCAAGGAGTTATAATTTTTTATACAAATTACCCATGGGTAACTATAGAAATCACTATTCAATATTCCTCACTAATCATTAGATAGAATCTTCGTCAGTTCATAGAGTAACTTTAGTAGAGTAATAGTAAGTTGCATAACCATTAGCAACCATTTTTGTGGTCTATTAGCATAAACTGTATGATATAACCTTACATCCATTTCACAACTCCTTTAACGAGATTAATTAATCACATACTTGACATTATGAACATCACAACAAGTAAGGAATCAACATCATCAATCTGACACAGTAATCAATCAGATCATTGAACAACGATATACCCTAGAAACCTTGTAGGGTGAAAACTAGCAAATGTTTAATTTTATTATTAAACGCTCATGAGAGTGTTCAAAACTCACTCATTGGATTATAAGGGATACCATCCCTTGACCATGGCTATAAATATTACAAGGAAATGTCCTTTAAATAAATATGTCTAGCTTAAATCCATTATAATAATTATGATAGCATTTACCCACTCATATTTATATCTTCATATCATGGTGGCATGATTTTTCCTACAATGGACCATCCTACAGCTCACACTCATCTGCATGAACCATTACTCATTTACATGCCACCATGTAAAGAATAATATATCCTTTGCATAAGTCACCATCATTTCTTGCTAATGTTGTCTTCAACATAAATTAATGTCAGGATTCATAATGTATTAATAAAGCCATTCACAAATCTATACTAGTGATTCTTCTCCATATATTCATATACACTCATGACATGCAAGTAAAATATCATGACATGCTTCCTTTAATAGCACTGCATATGCACTAGTTATAAACAATCACATTAAATAACATTTCCCTCGCATAAGCACACATTCTTGCAAGAAAAATATCTACAGCTGCCAAACATTTCTTTAAAATAAAATGAGACATTAGTTACGATCTTCATGCATGCAAATTACATAAATTTAATCAAAATAACTAACTCTTAAGCTATTAATTTTGGTGCATGTAAATAAAGTTAACACAACAAATGTCATTCCTATTCATATAAATACATGTCTTCCTTTTGAAAGATTATACTAACAATATTCTCCAATGTATTCTAACACACATTGTTACCTTTTCCAACATACAATATGTATATTCTTTCCAACGAAAGCTAATACAAATCTTGCATGCATATACATGATCTTATTCCAAAAGAAACTAACATAATAGTTATGATAACATAAAGTACTCACATATAATTTTTCTGAAAGAAACATAGCTCAATATTTCTTCTATCCATGCAAAGAATATATCTCTATAACACAATGGTTATTATTTTTGTATTCAAGAGCTTAAAATAATAGCTCTTCTTAATGTATGCATAGCATATTCCCTTCTTGGAATTACACCATCATTAACTATTCTTTTCATATAAACAAATACATACTTCTTGTTCAAAAAGAAGCTAATATAACCTTGTTTCTCTATATTTCTACATGCAATTTTATCATGCTTCCCTTTCAAAAAATTACCATAGATAACCTATTTTACGCATAAAAACTATGCAACACTAACAAGGTTAACTTAACCTTTAATACATATAAATGAAAAAGTTGACACAATTCATCTAGCCATGTAATATTTTCAAGAAGCTATTCTTTTCAAGACCAACATAATCTTTTCCCAAGAAGCAATTATTCATTTCACACAAGATTCAACATTATCTTTCCCAAAGAAATTATTATGAAAAACTAACATGGGTTCTTCATGACTTATTTTCCAAGAAATCTCATTAATGTATCTCCCAAAATAACTCATTTTGAAGAAAATAACTCGTATTTCCTCATCATTTCATACACCTGTACAAAATCCCTTTTAAAAGAGAAAATATATCTTATATTTTCTTACAAAATATGCATATGAAATATATATATATATATATATATATATATATATATATATATAACTTTCCAAAAGTTTAGCATACAATAATATCATGTGTTTTTTTTCATTTGTATGCCAAATTTAGGTGGGTTTTCTTTCCAAGAAAACAACATCCCTAATATTTTATTGTGTATAAAATAAGCAAACATTTCCAAAAACTCAACAAGATATACACATGTATGGGTGCAATATTTTACTAAAATAAAAATACATATATGCACAAAATATGTAATTTCTTCCAATAAAATGAAAAAACTACATAATCATTTTACACACCAATCCCTATAAATATCCCAAGAAACCTTATTCGGGTACTAATGAAATAGTCTACCCTTAAAGAATATGCTGTCTTTTTCTTAAAGAGAATATGGTTACTATATTCTATGTACATAAGCTATGAAAACATATTCAATGAAAAGACTACCACAATTAACTTATCTATATATCTTTTCCTCATTCAATCGCCCTTATTTTTAATGGGCACTTCCAAATATAATTGTGGGCATTTTTCACATAATGGAACGTGCTTCAAAATAGAAATATTCTCTGGTCGACTCCCCATACAACACAAGGGTTTTTCCAATGCGTGTATTAATTCGTTCCTTCTCCTCAACACAAAAGAGAGTCAATCTCTCTACATATACCATCGTATACCTTGTTCCAAAGGGATGCTCTGCACTTTTTTTTTCTTGGAACCATTAGTATCATTGTAGTAATATAATTACCAGTCATTCCATACTTATCTTGTAAATACTTGAAATCCTTATGATATTTGGTCCTCCTCTATTCATTTTCCCCCAAATCTTGTTTGTTTTTCTTTTTCCCCTTTCGAATAAAATATATAAGGTAGTTACGAATTACTTGTTAAAATTGTCGCTGGTCCTTGTTTTCAGCCAATTATTTAAAATATTTAACTTAATAAATATATTAAGCTTTTATGGTATGCATGTTACAGGATTAGTAGTTTGTATTTTTATGGTTTCCAAAGATAATAATCCCATTTTCTTCTAGTCGTAATAATCCATATTTTTAATGATGGTACCTTGCATGATCAATAATACTAATTAATATAAAATAATATACTATTACACAATATGTCGGTAATAATATTATAAACAATTAGGAAATAACTTTTGATGGGGGTGATTTGGGAGCGTAAATGGTGAGGAGAGTAAGCGGAAATTAATTCAAATTATGAGGGAGGAAGATGTGCCTAGCACACCTCATAATATAATGAGGTTATGTTTTGTGATGGATGTACTACTTTATCAAATATTTAATTGTCATTTACACTATGCATTCCATATAATCATGTGATGGATTATAGAATGGTCATTTACACTATGCATTCCATATAAACATGTGATGGATCATATCTATAGTGGGTTTTAAATGTGTTATCATTTGGTTAATGATGACGTTCTTCCTCTCCCTCTCCTAAGTGTGAATTTTTTCTGTCTTTTTTCTTCAGTAGTTTTTTCTTTGTTTTTTAATTTATCTAGCTCGGCAAGGAAACTTCTTGTTTAGTCTACTTCTTGTTTGCATGTTTTAACTATGTTTTTCTCATCGAATATTCATGTTTTCAGCTTGACAATCTAGCTCTCCCGTTACTATCTAGGTTTCATCCCTTTTATTTGAAGAATCCCTTGGATTCATTTCTATAGTATTCCTTTGGTTAGATGCCTATCAAGATGAGACAAAGAGTTGTGTAGCAACGAAATGGGAAGATAAGAGGCTCCCCTAGAGGGTCACAAGTTAGTGCCTGAGCACAGTGCTTGGCACAACTCTCCCATTTTTCAAGCACCTTCAAAATTACAGTGAGAGTTGAGGAAGATGGTGGAGGAAATAGTGAATTAACACAATTTTATATTTGAATCTAAGGTTTTTGTAGCCGAGGCAGATTGGGTGTAAAATATGGGTCATTAGCATGTGTGTTATAATCAATATTTATATAGAATTGATCTTTATGGGATTTGAAATCATTGCTATGGAAAGCACTATTGGAAAAAAATGACGCTAAGAATGAGATATGGTGGATGATAAATGAGCTCAAAGTGCAATTCAAGGACATGGACATTAGGATGGTGAGGATTGAAGGAATTTTATAACTTGGGAATGGTTTAGGAGCCAACTGTCTAGGAAATCTAGTGTCAATCAAGCGTGGATGCCTCAAGCTTCTTTGATTCCTCCACATGTTTAAATAGTCCCTGTTATTTTTGTTTTTTGGTTTCTATGAGCCTGTTAATGCTATTCATTTTTTTACACTCCTTTCGAAATTCCATGTATAAGGATTTGACCCTGTAATATGTTTTTTTTTTTTTCTCGTTTAGACTAATCCTAATCTTTCCATTTTTTCTCCTCTCATCCCACCCACGGGTTTCGAACCGGTGACCTTACAGAACGGAGTGCCTTAACAGTGCACCCCATCACCGACTGTTCTACACCACGTGGGCTGACCCTATAATATGTTTATTATAGCTTTGAATTTAGAATTACTTTGGACATAAGAACTTCTATTTTTTATGGTTTGGTTTCCCTAGTGGTAGACCAAATTCTCAGAAGGATCCAAAACATATGTAATAATTTTCGATAATCGAAGTATTTAGCTCACAAAAAGGAAGATTAATAATTTTTTGACTAAATTGAATTATTCTACATATGTCTATAACTTATTATTTAAATGTGTAAAAATATTCACTATAAAACTCAGTGGTAGGCCAAATTCTCACAAGGATCCAAAATATATGTAATAATTTTGGATAATCGAAGCATTTAGCTCACAAAAAGGAAATTTAATAATTTTTTGACTAAATTTAATTATTATACTTATATTTATAGCTTATTATATAAATGTGTAAAAAAATTCATTATAAAAGTCAAACTAGCGTTAAAAGTATATAATTTTTATTTATAAATTTGTTACATATTGTGTGTGTGTGTGTGTGTGCTCATTTTTAATAGGGGCATGTTATTGTTTATTCAAAATATAGTTTTTTTATTTTGTTGAATAAATAATCCTATGAAATTTTTGTGTCATTGTACATAATTAAAATAGTAGGGATGTGGAAAGGGTGAATGGATCTCCTAGAATATGAAACCAAGAGTCGTCAAATGCAATATGATAGCTTGATGTTAATGAAATTATTATCCAACATTAAAGTTACTCATCATGGTCTAATATGGTATGAAAGCCACCTCAACTCCCTTCATACTTAGGGAAATGTCCCTTAGTCATTCTTCTGAGCATATATACCATTTCAGTTGTGAGTTATCCCATTTGCAACTAGAAAAAATATGCTATGGTTGCACGATCTCTGAAATTACTCTAACATGGTATCATTTATTTCTGTAAGTTGTTCTTGTCACATTTTACACTGACATAATCAATTTCTCTAGCTACAATAACAATACATTATGACTTAGCCCATGTGGTGTAGAACAATCGGTGATGGGGTGCACTGTTAAGACACTCTGTTCTGTAAGGTCACCGGTTCGAAACCCGTGGGTGGGATGGAAGGAGAAAAAATGGGAAGATTAGGATTAGTCTAAACAAGAAAAAGAAAAAAAAAACAATACATTATGACTTAACCAAGCTCTCAAGTTGTTGCACACAACATGTATTATTTGAGGGTCATTCTTCGAGTCCTAAAACATGACGTCTTTCCCCCTTTGATCTCTATAATGCTCCTTTAAATTTTTTAAAGGTATAAGGTTATTCAAAAAACTGAAAACAACAATATTTTTTCATGATCCACTCCAGATGTTGCTAACACCATGCATGGAACAATATATGTTTTAGTGAAAACCCCTAAAAAATTGTGGAATTCAAAATTTTTATAGTATATCTAGGACCCATGAGAGGATTCCCTAACACACCAACATAACTGGCTAAATGGACTGCCTCTACAATCAAACTTTGGGTATTGCTCAAAATTTCTACAATATTTATTTTAACATTTACTACATAATCCTTCACCTCCTAGTTAACGAAACTAAATTCCTCACACTATCAATTAATAATTCTACCATCTTCAGGAGATAAGTTTTTAGAGAATCTAAAATGTACCCCATCTATCCATGGGATGTCATTGTTGTAACATTCTCTCTGATAGATTCCACCTCTCATCACATCCAAATATGGATTTGGTTCCTTGCATTTTTAATACCATTTTTTCCAAGAGAGAGTGCTTGTAACACCTCAACTCTATCTTTAGATTTTTAATAACATGTACATACAAAATTTAGGCTCATGATTTGAGGATTAATTTTGGGGGGAGATCGACCCATGCGCATGTTTGTGTATATTTCTTTGGGGATCATGTTCCTATGTGCATATGTTTTTATATTTTGAGGAAAGAGATATTATTTTAGTAAATATAAGATTTTATGGACACTAAAAGGAAATTTATTTTTGTTGTAGATAGTGTGAAATAAAAATCATATGGGGTGCTAAGACTCCATATGCATTAAAACATGGGCTTCATATGACCTAATAATTATTAAAATGTATAAGATCTTAAAATAAATCCAACAAGTGACCTAAGGGTGTGAGATGTCAAAATGAGGACCATGAAGATAAAATAAAGGATGTTGGTATTATGGAGAGGAAGGGCCTAGTGGTTTCTTAGAGACCCTAGAGTGTAGTAGGAACTCATGAAGCCAAAATTTCTTTCATACATCCCTTTTCAGATGAGTTAGACAACCTAGAGGTAATGTCATAACCTAAGGGATTGTTGTTGATGAGAAGGGGGAGAACTACTTCGGTGTGGGGTTGATGGGCGATGTGAATTTGTAGGTTGGAGGTTGTTGGTGTTTGGTACCTTAGTCTGTTTTATTTATGGTACAAGAAATGTAACTAGTTTTGGGAGAGCTATTTCCCCATGGATTCAAAGCCCCATATTCGGGGCTACCCATTGCTCAGAGAAAATGACTAGCATGGTATATGGATACGAGGAATGTATGAGGTGATTTTGACAGGGAAAAATGTACCACCAATAGTAAGGAGGTCTCCTTACTATGAGGAACCAATCATACCTCACATATTTTGGGATCGAAGCTCCATATGGTATGTGTGCCCGACTTCCACCATATGTTTTTTACTCATAGTTTTCAAATGAAATTATGTTAGAGTGAGGGAGATAATTAAATTACTAGAAAATTGGGATTAAATGGATCCATTATTGATAGTGTAATATGCCCCTCCCCACATATACCCAATTTGATAATTCCTTCGTGTAAATTTGAAGCGAAGTGCTACTATATCATGACCCAAACTCCTATTTCCAATTAATGAAGTTGGGCCTACAAGTGAGACTTATTAACCTTCCTTAGGAGCTACATATCACTCAAAGTGACAACCACCCTAGGTGACAAATCCATGAGCTCGAACCCTTTTTCCCTGAACTATACCTATAAATGCACCCTTCACACTCTGTGCATGTGGTTATGAGGCTCCAACTATATGCAAAAGCATATTTGTTACTTGTTATGACCTAAATTCCTCAGTTCAGAGCCTACGGTGCAGAGATATGAGCCACTTTTCCAGGCTATCCTCCAAACCATTGCCAAGAAATTCCTTTAACTTTACACAAACACATTTAACATGAAGACAATTCTAATCATTCAAACTTGAACCAGAAACTTGACCTAGATTTTCTAGAACATAGTAGACAATTCATAAAAAATATGGTAAACATGTTAGTTACAATTCATGAATTCATATATGAGTATAAATATTTATAATTTAGCTGAAAATAACATAGAAAGTCTAATTCCCTCTCGAGTAGATGGAGCAACACTTGTTACCCCATTACTTAATCAATCATTAATTAACTTATCAAAGCACAGCAAGATCCATAGTTAGAGAAAAATTTAGATTAATATTATAACCAACATATAACCATAATATTAACCATGAAATAACAACCATCAAAGAAATATAATAATAGGTATAGTTCTCATAAACCATAATTGGAAAATAGCTCTTGTTAACATATGCAAAATCCAACCATGTCAAGGACTTTCCCATACCACCCAAGCATAGACTGAGTTGAACCAAATATTTATTTCATCCAATCACCACCATTCCATATTCCAAGCATGAATGTGGATTACGATGGAATAACCAATGAAATAGAGAACTAAGTTAATTGATAGGTTAAACTACTTCCAACATCTAACTACCGTGATCTTGCTAAAACGGGTCAAGAGATCACACAACCAAAACGTGCTTGAATGCCTCATAATTTGATCTTCATGATACCTTGAGGAAACTTCTTGTCTCCACCAATCTGTTATCACTCCAATAATTCTGAAAGGGTTGTTTATTTTTTTGGTTTAAATAATATTAGATGTAATGAAAAATCTAATTTTAAGCTTTAGGATCTAGCCTTCCTAATGCTCAGAGAGGGCTCTCTCTATATGATTTATCTTTGTTGATTTTAGTTTATTTTAGGCAAG
The DNA here is from genome assembly GCA_034641835.2 of Pinus albicaulis. NCBI lineage: Eukaryota > Viridiplantae > Streptophyta > Pinopsida > Pinales > Pinaceae > Pinus > Pinus albicaulis. The sequence goes on along the minus strand of CM076575.1, from coordinate 1,746,467,224 downwards.
TTATGTAGGATTACTTGGGATTTTGATTTTGGATTTGGTTTGGTGGTGAAATCACTTACTCAGATGGATAGATGTTTGTATGTATTCCATTAGGCTAATGGAGTCAAAGTGTCAAGCAGTAGAAGCAGGATCAAGGTTCTAAAGGGAAGTATTCATAGGGAAAGATAGTTTGGTCACTTTAGATCCTTAGGCTGATGGTGAAAATGGTTTCAATCGGGGTAAGAGAGCAATTAAGGGTTCTCAAATCTGGATAATGAATGAAAATATAGAGGTCAATCGAAACAAGGGAGCAATTAAGAATTCCATAATCTAGATATCATAAGAAGAACATATAAATGATAAACAGTTCAAGAGAGAGTGTAATTAAACATATTCTGTAACAAAATTCCAGTTATATCATTTATATTAAGCAAACATATGAGCATGTGAAGACTTCGGAAAAAAATAATTAAACAAGTAGAAATTACTTCACTATAGTTGCCAAACACATGAATCCTATAATATAATCTCTTTATTTCTTTAATCCAGTCTGCTGACTTCAAATTGGTACAATCACCCTCGAGTTCCAAAATAGTACAACTATAGAAATTTTCAGTAATTCACCCACCCTCAATACTTCGAAATGTGAAGTATTTATAAAAAAAAACTTACAAAATATCCTAAAACAACTTAGGAACTATTCAAGGAAAAAGAAATATCTTCATGCAAGAAGATAGAGACAATTATTTAACTAATGCAAGTTGTCCCTATTTTTATTGATTTGTTGTTTAATTATTGATATTTTGCTGTTGATTTCTCTCTGTTTGTTGCTCAACGAAGGTTGCAGTTAGGTAGTGAAGTGTCCTCTACGCTGACATCTTTAGCTCTATTTTTTAATTTATGATTTGACTTTAAAATTGACTTTAAACTGATACTCTTTGACTCTGGTACTCTTTAAATTTTTAAATTTTGTCTTAATTTTTAACCTGGATGCTCTGTTTACCTTTCACTGCTCTATTTTTACTCTTAACTATTTTCACAGTAAATCAATCATTTTTTCCCAAAATTCTGTTTCTAGTAATTTTATTTTCATCATCCTTATGAATATTTCATATCCTTCAGTATACTTTTAGAATGTAGGCTTGTTAACAAGTAAGTGTTTTACCTCATGTTGTAGGTAAAAAAGATTCTCAAAGTTTTTGTAAAATACCTTGCCTGTTGGAATTCCTTGGGAAGAAGGAAGATTAGCCTGATCGTTGGTAACTTCTCTCTTTTTCTTATCATAATCATCCTGCTTCATTAATTTTCCATGAATAACCAGAGGATTGGGAAGGCCTTTCTTCCTTAGGAAATCAAACTTCATCATGAACCTTGTGATGGAAACCTCCATGTTTTGGCATTTTTCTTCTAGTTGTATCATTAAATTTCTCTTTGAAATCGCCTTCCTGACTTCAAGAATTGTATCTGTGTTGTCAGCTATACCAATTTCTTCCAATTCTTGTCTATTATTTGAATTAAGGAATTTGATTATTTCATTAGCCTCTTCAAGCTTCTTACCAAGTTCTTATTTTATCTTCTGAATGGCTTTTCTTACTGCTTTGACTAAATCTTTTTGTTCATAGATAACCTGTATGGATGGCCAAATATCATTGATAGATTCAATGATATTGGCCCATAGATGCTGCTTGGATTGTGCCATTAGTTCTTTTAATGTTAGATATTTCTCTAACTTCTTAAATTTCTCATTCCACAAGTTTGCCTTCTATTCTTTATTATTGTGCATAATCTTAGCAAGTTTCTTTTCATCTTACATACTTTTCACCTACTCTTTAAGTCTGTTAATTTCATTTTTCTGAATAGACATATCCTGCATTGCTTTTACTAACTTACTTGCCTCATCTGTAGGTTTTACTGTTCTCGTTGATGATTTTGTTACTGAAGTTGTTGATGATGTGACAGGTAATGATGTAGCCATTGGGATTGTAAGGGCCAATGATTCTTCTAATGTTGAAGGTACAACAGTACTGACTACAGGAATTGCAAAGGCAGGGACTTCTTCTTTGGCCTTTTTCTCTTGGACCAACTTGTCTATTTCATTCTCCATTTCTTTTATCTGGGCAGTCAATTTAAGAATGAGATTCATCACCTCATATTTTTTATTTTCATCCTGTAACACTTCCTTTGCCTAAGGATGTTTAGTAGAAGGCATCTTGAGTTTCTTCTTTAATGCAACAATGTCTGCATTTTTCTTCTTTATCAATTCATCTGCAACTCTTACATGTGTTGGACCATATCCTACTTCAATAATAAAATCTTCCAATGATTTGATTATGTTATCCTTAGCCTGTGAGGATGCCTTTTCCAATTTAAATTGATCTTTGATGTTCCCAAGAGTGTTTTGGGGCTTTTGTACACTCATGGATTTATTTTTCATTGTGGAATAAAGCATTTCACCAGCTTGTTTGTGAAATTCTATTTGATCAATACGACGAAGATCTTCTGCTTGAACTTCATATGATGAATTTTTGCAATCTTTTGGTGTTTTTAGAGGTCTAAAATGGGCATCCTAAGGAAATTATAAAATAATAGTGGAAATAATAAAATAAGATTTGATTACATCATCAAATTTTGGAGGGAAAAAAGAAAAGAACTACTTTTTCAACTCCTATTTTCAACTTACCTCCCAAAGTTTTTACTCAAATTTTGAGCGGGAGTACTCGTTGAATGCAAAATTTAATTCCTCGTAGAAATATTACCCATGTTACATTCTTTTGCTAGGTTCTGCTACATGAAAAATGAGAAATACATAAAAAAACATGATTGCAATCACGTGTTTTTATGTATTTCTCATTTTTCGTGTAGCAGGGTTCATCAAAACTATGCAACATGGGTACTCCTTGGATGAGGAATGAAATTTTGCATCCAATGAGTACTCTCTCTCAAAATTTGAGTAAAAAATTTGGGAGATAAGTTGAAAATATGAGTTTAAAAAGTAGCTTTATTATTTTATTATTTTTTTATCTTTTTACCCTTTTACTTAGAAAATGGTGAATCATCCCCCATGGTTGAAATCGTCATCTTGAATCCTATTGGTTCTTATAAATTTTATTTTTTTTGTACATTTTTCTTAGGAGGCCCATTTTAGACCTCAAAATTTCCCTAGTGATTTCTTTAGATTTCTCCATGATATCCATCTCCATCTCTGCTGGTTTGCTGGATGAGGATACTTCAACACTGTGTTATTTCTGAATCATTTGAGTTTTTGTAGTTGAAGGATGATGTGATTCTTTAGCAACTGCAGGTGCTACATTTTCTTTCACCACTATTTTTGTATCAATTACTTCTATTGTTTCCACTTCTTCAATGATAGGATTTAATTTTGGCTTCTTCCTGTACATCAATTTAAATTTGGTTTCAGTGGTTGTCTCTATAGTTTATGATCCTTCTTCTTTGATTATTTTTGAATTTCTATCTTCTTGGGCTGGAGTCTGCAAGGTTTCACTAGTATCACCTTGCTTCTCTACCTCTGTCAAGGTGTTCTCCAACCATTTAGACTGGTTGGAGTATTTCTCAATGTCTGGTTTCTTCTCATGTACATAAGGAGTTAGTTTGCATTTAACTCTCATTTTATTTATATCTCATAGAGGATCATAATACCACGGAAAAATCTCACTGAATTTAAACTCCTGGAAATAATTTTCAACTTCTAGACCTGCATCTCTACTGTTACAAATGAAAGGGCCAAATTGATCCTTAATCTTAAATTGTGTCTTATTGTTAGCTTCCAAGAAATTGATTGCATCAAAATTAAGAGTTTGTTTGATATACTCAAAGGAAAATAACCTCATTGGAAGGTATTTGGGCAATTTATATGGAATAATATTTGATCCATATACCCTTATCTCTGTATGGTTTTGATACAAGTACCAATCTCCTGTCCTATTATGCTCTAAAAATTGTAGGACCTTCTTAATTTCCTCACTGATTCTTGGTTGCATGCTGCTGTTCAGCATATTGACTATAGGATGAATGAAAGAATCAATAAATTCTGTATAGGTGGATTGTGTGGAGTATTTTCTGATAAGTGGAGTCCAAAATATTACTAGCTATGGGTTACCTTCAACATCAAGCTTTTGAAGGTTAATGGAAAATTTCTGAGACTGAAAATACAAAAACATGTAGAATAGCACTAATGAATACTTGAAAACACCTTCTTCAGGAATTTTAACAATTTCTTCATACATATTGTCAACAAGGTACTGGGACAAATTAAAAATGGTAGCAAGAGGCTGACCAAGTGTGAAAGTGGACACGAAACCTAATACTGCAACATCAACATGTTCATTTGTAAAATAACCCAAAATGGAAGACAACATGGAGATAATATGTCTAGTTCTCTCATAAAAGATTGCAGATGGGTAAGGAGGATTTGTCTTGGGAGTATCTACAGATGAAGGCATGAAAGTCTAAAATATCTAGAACCTCTTGGGGAAGTCCAGATTCAAGTATAACTTTGTAAGATCTTCAATGGACAAAGGGGTTTCATCTAGTTTGGATTGGATCTGGAGCATTTGATTGATTGAATCAGCTGTAATAGTAAACAAAATTTCTTTTTCAGGGTTTATTATGGCTCGCTGGTCAGGGAAATAGTAAGATTGATAGAGCCTAATCACTTCTAGGCACTGGAAATTCTATGGGACTACATATTTTACCAAATTAGATTCCCAAATGAAAACCTCATCTGCTTGGTCTATGGATTTATCATGGCTCCAACAGTGGAGCTCTAGAAGGTTAAATTCAGTGACTATGTCATTAATTTTAAAATATTTATCATCCCAGGGAGTGTGTTCTACATCTACAGCTGGAGGTTGTAGAGGATTGATAGATATAATAATTTTGGAAGCCATTCTTTTGTTAAATTTCTTCAGTTGATTAATATTTGATTTAGAAAAAATTGATTTAGGCCTGTAGGAGCACCTCAGAGAGATATTTATAGTTTGCAGACTAATTTAAGAAGCCAATTAGTCAATTATTATTCTCTGTAATCAAAAACAGTCTCAAGCCTTGGGAATCCTATGAAAATAAGTCCAGGGTTTGCAGAAGAAAGTATTTAGGAATATACAGGGATTTCTTTTAGGTCTGCAAAGGTTTAAATAGTTCAAATTGATCAAACTGTACTTTCTGTGACAAAAAGGAAATCTCAGGACCTCGAAATTTCTGTGAAAGGAAGACTAGGGTCTGGAAAAAATGATGGGGAAGGAAATAGGTACTTTTGGTCTGCTAAAATTCCTAAATTGATTCAATTACTTGAATTACTTCCTTATAACTTTAAGGAAGAGGTCTTTTCTTTGAGGAATACCTGGATAAAATGAGGATTCTAGTTTGTAGAAGGGTTCTAAGGTAGCAGAAGGCTTTTCTAAGGCTCTTCTAGTATTTTAAATGCTTTAATTCATTTCTGCAATGTCTTTAGCAGCAAATGGATGAATTATATTTGAAATTCATTTTAAAGCAGGGTCGACAACAACTTTTTAGGTCAGCGATAGCTCTTCTGCAGAAAACTGTTACAGAAAGTGGAGAAAAGGTTGCCATCAGGGGAATTTTGAGGTCTAAAATGGGCTTCCTCAGGAAATTATACAATAATAATTAAAATAATAAAATAATATTTGATTACATCATCAAATTTTAGAGGGAAGAAAGAAAAAACTAATTTTTCAACTCGTATTTTCAACTTATCTCCCAAAGTTTTTACTCAAATTTTGAGTGGGAGTACTTGTTGGATGAAAAATTTAATTCTCATCCAAGGAGTACCCATTTTGGATACTTTCTATGGACCATGCTACATGAAAAATGAGAAATACATGAAAAACGTATTTGCAATCACGTTTTGTCATGTAATTCTCATTTTTCATGTAGTAGGGTCTATAGAAAGTATGCAACATGGTACTCCTTGGATGAGGAATTAAATTTTGTATCCAATGAGTACTTCCGATGAAAATTTTAATAAAAACATTGGGAGATAAGTTGAAAATATGAGTTGAAAAAGTAGTTTTATTATTTTATTATTTTTTAATATTTGTACCCTTTTACTTAAAAAATGGTGAATCATCCCTCATGGTTGACATCATCATCTTGAATCCTATTGGTTCTTATAGAGTCTATTTCAGTCGTATATTATTCTTAGGAGGCCCATTTTAGACCTCAAAATTCCCCTAATGAGAGGGGGGTTTATATAATTATTTTAACTAACAATGATTACCATTAAAGTGTAGGGTTAATTTAAATTGACAGACTGGTTTTCGCAACAGGTAGGAGAAACTGCTGAGCAATTGTTGCATGAGCGAAAGGTTGTAGGTGTTATAAATCTCGAGGATGTGATCAAATGAAAAGTTGACACGTAGCTAGGAGCGGAGCTCCAAAAACCATGGATATCGCAAGGTCTTGAGTTTGTCAAGGATTGGGCAATGGAATGTGTGATAAGCGATAAGGGCCATTAGATCTTATTGGTTTAGATCTAACGGTTGGAGGATGTGATGGATGCGTCGAGATTTTATAGGCATGGGTCTTGGGATATTTCAAATGCGAAAGTTATGCGATATATGTGATATGGTCATGGTTATAGCCAATGGGGTTAGAGAAAGTGGGACCAGTGTATAGTTGTGGTTTATAACAAGTGGACTATGGAAATATATTATATGTGGGGAAATAAAGCTATATGTTATAAATAAAACATGGGTTGGGGAAATATATATATTAAGGGAATTAATTAAATAAGGGACAAAGCTTTAATGCGGGAGTTAATAAATAAAATTAAATGTTAATATTAGTATATGGGTGGGATTTAAAAATACACTAAGTTTCTAATGTAAAATTAATATAGGGGATGGATAGTTTTAGTGGGGCTCGACATATATTTTTATCATTTATACTTAGGATAAAAGTTTTTTAGGGGATTTTGGTGTTTTTTTTTAATAAAGGGAAATTAGTAAAGGTATTTTTTACTTTTCCAAAGATAAAATGTGTTTTAACTTAGGAAAATGGATTTTTTTCAAGGGGGAAAAGAGTGAAATAAGGCGAAAGAGAAAAAATGAAGGGGATGAGGTATTTTTACAAGGGAAATGATTTTGAAAGGAAGATAGTAGATGAAATGACCAATTTTCTGTTATCCATGCCTTGTGAAAACTGTTTTTTCCTACCCATCAACTACCCTAACATTGTTTTCTTCATTTACATGGGTGCATTTGAGCTTTCAAACAATTTTCATCACTTTCATGATCTATTTTATCTCCTTTTTTTGTTTGGGGTTCATTTTTTTATATTATTTTTTATCCTTTTCTTTCAAGTCCTTTGATTTTTTTTTAGGAATTTTACCCTCTTTACATTTTTTTATTTTTAATATGGGAAAAAAAAATTGCAGAATGAAAAGTATGTACATATTATAAGACTATTCAAAGTCGATTCACAATTATGAATCCTATTAATATAGGACCCTAACAGTGGCTCCGCACGGGGATGGCATTTCCTGGTGAAATGTCAAGAAATTCTAGATCAGTGGCCTTGAATTTTGACTGTGCTTTTGCCTTGGAATTTTTTTCTAAGCTCTGCATTATTCATACTGATGATATTTTGTCTTTTAAAGCTTAGGACCTTCTCTCTGGGCTTCAACTTTGTAATAAAAATATCCAATCCAATCTAAACTGTGCAATGTTATGTACAGTGAGTAAAGTAGACAAAATAAACTACTATTATTCTAGGGAATAGTAATGCTTCAGCATTCTACCATTGATAGGTCCACCTGGAAGATTTGATCCATTCAACTCCTTCAAAAAGAATGTAATTTTAGCTCTGTAACCATAAATGACACAAGGACCTTTCCATAGGAAATCAAATTTACCATTTTTTTCTTTCTCTTCTCTCTTGCGATCCCACTTAAGAACTTTGTCACCTATGTAAAAATCATCTTCCTTAGTCTTCTTGTCAAATATCTTTTTAATATTATATTGAACAACTTGTGACTTGAAATAGACTTCCTCCACGGTTTTTTGAAAGTGTATGGCTTGATTTATCCTTCTTTGGATATCATTGGTTTCTACCTATTGTCCTTGGATCATCTTCATCACTGGTACTCCTAAAGAGGATGCAAAAACAAAATCCATCCCATATATAAGATGATAACGGAATGTACCAATGGAATTATTTGTGGTGAGTCTGTCTTCCCATAAGGCATTAACTAACCTTTTGTTCTAGGTATTTTTATTGTCTTCTAAGAGTTTCTTGATGATATTAACAAGGCTTTTATTGGAGGATTCTGCAAGACCATTACATTGAGGTTAATAAGCAGTGGAATGGCCAAGGGTAATTTTCTATTTATTATAGAAGTCAATCATCTTTTATACTTGAAAGCAGCTGCACTATCAGTAATGAGCTTTTGAGGACATCCAAATATAGAAAACATGTTTTTTTCTAAGAATGAGATTATGACAATATCAATGGCTTGCCTGGAAGGAATGGATTCTATCCACTTAGTGAAATAGTCTGTGGTTGTCAAAATCCATTTGTGTTGGGCTGAGGATGGTGGGTGAATTTCATCAATGAATTGTAAACCCCATTGTTGAAAAGGAATTTCTGTAGAGATGGGTTTGAGGGGTAAAGGTAGTAGTTTTTTATTCCCTTCAATGGTTTGGCATTTATGATAGGAGTTCACATACTTTTTCACATCTCCAAAAAGTGTAGGCCAGTAAAAACTAGCTCTCAATATTTTATCTATAGTTTACTTTCAGTAAAGGTGTCCTCCACAATCACCTACATGAAACTCTTCCATAAATTTATTAGCTTCATATTTAAGCAAAAAATTCCATAAAATGAAACCATGATTTTTCTAAAATAGTGCAGTATCTATGATACAAAATTTCATTACCTTTAACTTTAAAAATCTAGCTTTAGTTCTTGACAATCTAGGAGGAGCTTGTAAATTTAGTAATACAAATATGGTATCTACATACCATGGTGAATCTGAAAAGGCTTTGGAGTCGCCATCTCTTCCTGATCATCTAATTAGGTAATAAAATTTATATCTAAAGCATGAAAATTTGATTCAGCCATGAGTTTGGCTAAACCTTAACCTTTAATGAGTTTGGTGGGCTTAATTTCTATGTCATATTCCAAAATGGTGGCATTCCATTTGCCTCCTTTACCATCAGACCCATTCTGAGTTAGAATGTCCTTCACTACTAAATTTTGAACATAAGCTATGATGTGTGAATATAAGATGTACACTCTAAAGTCTTTGATAGCTTTCACTAATGCTAGTGCCTGCTTTTCCATTCTGTTATACTTTAAAGTGGAATATCCAAGTGATTTTCTGAAAAAAGCAATGATTTTTTCATAGCCCTGATCATTTGTCTGTAGTAAGACTGCAGTAATAGTATGTTTTGAAGAAAAAGAGAAAATAATAAAATCATTTTTGAAATCAGGACTTATTAGGACTGGTGTTCTTGTAAGGGATTTTTTTATTGATTCAAATGATTGTTTGGCCTCTAAATTCCATTTACCTAATTATTGTTTGTTCTCTAATTATTTCTGCTAAGTTTGAAATAAATATTTTGAGAAAAATGATTTTACCTAAGAAAGCCTGCAAATCCTTAATATTTCTAGGATTTCTTATGTTCAAAATGGCCTCTATTCTAGCCTGGTCTATTATAATTCCCTATTTTGATATGATGTTACCTAATAGTTTTCCTTCTTCAAGTCCAAAGACAGTCTTTTTGGGATTTAAATAAATGCCAAATTTCCTGCATTTGATAAAAACTTGTCTTAGATGATCTAGATGTTCATTATCAGTTTTTGAAAATATAGATACATCATCTAGATAGAGCACAAGAAAATCATGAATTTCTTTAGAAAAATCTATATCCATAGCTCTTTGAAAAATGGCTCCTACATTCATTTTGAAAGTACTCGAAGGAGTAGTGAATGTTGTCTTTGGTTGGTCTTCTAGCTGAACTAAAATCTGGTTATACCCAGAGAATCCATCAAGTAATGAAATCCTGGATGAACTAACCACCCTATGAATAATATGGTCCATATTGGGGATAGGGTAGTTATCTTTTAAGGATACTTTGTTTAAATTCTGGAAATCAACACAAAGTCTGATTTCCCCTGTTTTCTTCCTAGTGGGAACTAGGTTTGAACCCAATCAGAATATCTGATAGGTGCAATTGTGTTGGCTTCATACATTCTCTTTACCTCTTTTTCAATTAAATTTATTAAAACTGGATTGATTCTTCTAATATTCTTCTTGAAAGGCTTTTGATCTTCTTTTATAGGTATTTTGTGTTGTATTATGCTGGTGTAATAAGATTTTAGATCTTCATAACTCCATGCAAATACATCCTGAAATTCCTTAAACAGAGCTATGTATTTCAATTTTTCTTCTTGAGGTAGGGATTTTGAAAGTTTGATGAGTTTAGGCTTTTTTCTGTTCCTATATTGCATTATTCTATAACTGATCTTAATGGTTCCATATTTTGTTTTCTTGCAACGTCATTTGAATCAGAAAGATATTCTAATGGGGCTAATCTCTTAGGTAAAAAGTTATTCTTAAGGTTTAAAATGTCAGAATCATCATCTGCTAATTCTTCAATCTCTAAATTTTCTAAATTATCTATTTCTCCTTGAGTGAATTTAGTGGGTTTAGTGAAATCTAAGTTATTTACATCTATCTCATTGTCTATTTTATCATCTATTGTATAATCTGTATCTATGTTACAACTGTGAAATTCTCCCTCGGTATTCATGAAATGATAGATTTGTTCATCCTATGAAAATATCTGCCAATATTTTAGATTACCTGGTATTGTAGGTCTGTGTTTAACTTTTGTTGTAAATTTATGATTTAATTGAAAAGGCATATTACAGATACTAGAAAAAATTGCTAAACTGTGTGCTTGTATGTTTTGTTTTCTTTAATTAGATCTAAAATTGTTACTCTATATTGGCTTAATCTAGGATTATACATAGAATATTCTCCTCTAATCTGTTTTACAATTAAACCATAGTCTCCCATGATAGAAAATATTTTGCCTCCTAAATTTCTAACAAATAGCAATCTTGAAATCAGAGCTTCATACTCTGCCATGTTGTTTGTAAATTTGAAGTTTAATCTAAAGGCATGACCTTCAAAATGGTTGTTTTCCATGTTTTGAATCCAAACTCCTCCTCCTACTCCTAATTTGTTCACTGATCCCCCAAAATCTAGGTGCCACATTGATTCATCAATTTTCACTGTCTGAGTATTTATTTTTCTATTTTAATTATGTGTTGTTCTCTATACCAGTTTCAGAATTACATAGAATGAAAGAGCCCATATCAGTAGGTGTAGAATAAATGGGGTAATTTCAAGGTATTTCTACACTACTAACCATGTACTTCATTAATGTCTCTCTGTAAAGTTTCTTGGGTTGGCCAAATACTGAAATAGTGGCATAAGACATGTCTAATTATAGAGATCCCTACATTTTTTCTCCCCATAGCATTCCATATTTAGGAGGGATATCAGCTACAACAATATCCATGACTATGCTTTTTCCAGGGTATTGAGCTAGAGTGACACATAAATCTTCGATTAAGCCTAGACATTTCACTTTACTGGAATGAAATGAGAAAAGATCTTTATAAGGTCTAGTGATGTCTAAATTTAATGTTTCCATAATGGCTTTTGGCATTAAATTATGTTAAGCTCCTGAGTCTAGCATAGCATTATGTAAAATTTGATCATGAACGTTCAAGCTAATGTAGAAACGAGGAACTCCTCCATCTTGGTGTTTTCCATTTATCTCAGGACCAACTATTAGTTTTGGTTGGTCATCACTCAAATTAATAGAGTCTTCTCCTTCATTTATGTTTAATGTGTCAGTGATCTGTGATTTGTATAAATCATGCTTAACCAATTCTGTTTAATGAATTGGTATCTTCAGTTTGGGAATTTCATTTTGGATGTTGAATGGTGCTTGTGATTTTATTAACTAAATTATTTATTCTTATGTAACTGCAGTTTGGGTATATTTCTCCTCTTTTTCTACAGTTGCTTTTTCATTTTCTATTTGTGCTTCCACTATTTTACTACTTTTTATCTTCTTTTTAGGGACAGTTTGAGTTGCAGTGGTAATTTTGGCAGTTTTGGAAGTCTCAGCAACTGTTTTCGCACCAACTGTTTTAGAATTAGTTGATTTTGGATCAACAACAGATGTTTTTGGATCAGAAAATGTTTTTTTAGCAGAAGTTGTTGTCTTAGCAACATCATATTTTTAAGGATCAGCTGAAGTTTGAACATCAATATCTGTAATGTCAACAATTTTAGGATTGGGTGCAATTTTAGGACTACAAAATTTCTGATTAGGATTTGAATTTTTTTTATTTGAATTAGAGTTCTGCTAGGTTTATATAGGGAGGATTTGCAGTACATTGTTCGTAGGAGCTTCTATTGCTTTCTTTGTTTGAGTTTGGGCAGATTTCTTAGTAGGGACTTCTACATTTTTCTTTCTCCTAAGGTTATATTACTTATGAACTTCATTAATTGCAAACTCATAATCTTTCTTGTAATCAAAATACTCACCAGATTCTAATTTTAACTATTGTAATTCATACAATTCTTGTTCTTCTTCTGTAAGAAAAATGGTATTATCATCATTAATTCCCATTAGATTAATTTAAGTGTCTTCATCATCTTCATTTTCATGAGAACTTTCAGCATAGTTCTCTTCGAAAGGTGGTCTTATTTTTTGATCAGGTGTTGATTCTCTAGATTCACCAGTGCTGGTATTTTTTTTGAAATCATGATTTCTTATTTGAGGGCCTTGCTCTTGATTGTCCCACTATGGCTTCCTTTCGATATTGTCTAATCTATCCATCATTCTTCTAAGGCTTTTTCTAAGCTATCTGTTGCACCATTTTTTGGTCATATAACCTTTTACTATTAGATGGACGAAAGTACACTATGTAAGACTGATTTTACCCTAAGTAAAATTGCTTTCACTATGAAAAATAACCTAAAAACCACATTTATTAAGTTGTTTATGGTCTAAACAGGAAACCCAATGAAGAAATATTGAATAAATTCATATTTGTTTGATTTTCCTCAAGGAATAATTAGTTAAATAGCAGTTTAATTAATATTCCTAGTCATATTTAACCCAAAACAGGAAAATTAATTAGATAAACCATTATTTATCTTATTATTTTCTAGGAATAATTATTTAAACCTTATTTAAATAATATTCCTTGTTAAATTTGACTAAATCATTTATAAATAATTGAATAAATCATTATTTATTAAATTATTACTCAACCACATCCTTAAAATAATAAATAAATCATTTATTTATTTATTATTTACAAACAAAGGGATTTGACCAAAGTCAAATTCTTTTTCCCTCCAACAAATATAATAAAATATTCCATAAAAGTTGGGTCTAGAATTGGTTATTTTAACTATGCACCAATATCTAGACGAACTCAATATTTTGTTATAAATAGAGGGGTTTTTCCATTCACTCACTACCTTTTGTTGCCTAAATATCACTCTAGATCTATAATTTTGGTCTTACTTTGATCCACCATCATTGTCATATTTTTCTACCATTTTTGTTATGAGCTCCCTTTGAGTTCCATTTTTGTCTGGGTTTTCTAGACCATCAAGAGAGAGAGATTTTAGAACTGAAGTGCTAAGGACTTAGAAGAACCCATCCTATTGAGGGGGACTAGTAACAACTTTCTATGTTCCCTTCCCAGGTGTCAAAAAATACAAAAATGCTTTAAAACATTCTTGTCTTGTCTATTGGATGCATGGAGCAACTCTTGCTTTTATTTACTGCTTAATGTATTTTTCTGCATAGATCTAGATTTTGCAGCATTTATCTTGGTCAACTAATTTTAGATCTAAAGAAATTGGTAGCCATATTTTTTCTTAGGGATTTTTTTTATGCACGGCTAAAGTGAGCCTTCTTCATAAACTTGCGATTAAGATTCATACTAACAACTAGAAACTCCACAAAGGTTTACATTATGACCACTGTCATTCTTCAGATCCTTGCATATCCAGCTGCTTAAAACCCTAGGATATCTCTTCAACTTGGTTTTCTTTTCTTAATGTTGTTTTTAACCTATAAAACCCTAAAACATTAAAAATTATAACTTTCGTGTGTTTTTGGACCTATTGCGCAGGTGACAGGCATCAGCCACAGTTGACATGAAACTTTTTTCTAAAACATGCTTCCAAGAGTGCCGAAACTGTAGATCACACTTTTTGGGCCAAAACCCATGATTTGGAGCTTCAGGGTGCAGAAAACAGGCCAAAACCTGTGACCTTTGCAGAAAATAGCTCATAAAGTCCGACCTGAACTTTTTGCACGGTTTTTTCTGAGATTTTTCCAGGTTTGTCTAGGCCTCTATTCAGGGTTATCTGACCTCCGTCTATGCCAGTTTTGGACCTCTACCTACCTTGTTTTACTCATAAAAGTGGGAACCTAGCCCCCTAGGGCTTCAATACCCTCCACCTTTCTTGGAAGAGTTTTAGCTGCTGCAAGTCGTCTGAAATTTCAGTGTGTTCAGCCATTTTTCAGATCTGATCCCTTACCTTCAGATCCACTTTAGATTGGTTATTTATCCATCCAAAAAACCTCCTTTTAGTTTTATTTGGGTCTTTCTCTAGGGTCCCCTCCCCTTCCCTCCAGGTTGTAGCCTTTCAGCACCTCATTTACAACAATTTTTCCTCTAATTTTTTGTTGTTTTTCTGCACCTATTTCCAGCAGATCCGACCTTTAGATCATTGTCCCTCCCAAATTTATATCTATTGGCTATTTTGGTGTGTTTTGACTAGATTTTTTCCCACCCACAGACTACTTTTTGAGAGGCCCACCTCCTTGGGTTTACATTTATGCATAATTAGCTATTTATTCTCTGTTATTTCAGTTTCATATACCGTTATCTCTATGTTTATTTACAGTTATACAACACACTTTTTCTTTTTATCTACAAATATTTGGGTTTAAAAATTAAAATTTACACACATAAAATACACACCATAAGTGAAGAAGAGCCTAGTTAACACCATCAGGAAAACACTTTAACATTGTAATAAAATGATCCTGCACCTCTCTTCCCTTGTTTCGACATTGTAATCAATTCATCCTGCACCTCCTTTCCCTTGTTGGTATCTCTTCCCTTTTTACTGTGTTTGTGCCTTCATCATTGCACCCCCAAGGCGTTTATTCTGGAGAGTTCTTGGCCTTCATCCTTAGTTTTTGGTAAGAAGAATTACTCCTCCATGTAGGATTCTAGTTATTCCTCCACCGAGTCCACACTCCGACTCCTCTTTTGGCTCATTAGGTTCCCATCCTAGTTCTGCCCCCAGTTCTCCCCCTGTCACCTTCACCATTTCTATTTCAGGACCTAACGCTAGTGGTAGCCCTAGCCCTAATGCTGGGAATACTACTAGTGGGACTGCAACAGGAACTATCTCGACTGCTCCTTGACACCCCTATATGGTAGGCCTCACTCTTCCTGATTTTAATCAGTTGATCAATGACCTTGTATGCCATGACACTGGTTGGCCTACTATGCCAACCAAGCTCCCTTCTGACATCCCCAAGTTTAAAGGTCTTGCTGGAGAATATCCTACAAATCGTGTTCGATCTTTCCACATGTGGTGTGTGTCTAACTCCATTACCGATGACTCTATCTATCTTCGGTTGTTCCAACGTATGCTTACTAGTGAAGATTCTAAGTGGTATGCTGATCAGGCCTCATCCTCTCATACCAATGTTGTGACTCTTGCCTGAGATTTTTTTTCTAATTTATAACTTCCCCTTCATTATGACACTCGTACTAAAATTTTTACTTCTTTCTGTCAATCATCTGTGACCCACCTATCCGATCATGTCCAGGAATGGTGGAGAAGAAATATCCTATGTCGAGCCCCTACCTTCGAATATCATGTCTACATGGACTGGTTCCTTAGATCCCTTTTGCTTACTATCATAAAATATGTCGCATCGCATTTCCCTCAAAACGAAGAAGTTGCTCTCCAGATTGCATTAAAATATGACCTGATCTATGCTCAGTCAGGTTATGTTATACCGTCTTACCTGATCTCCCTACACGCAGTGGTTCCAATGCACCAGGGGCATCCCATGCCGCCGATGGTATCATTGGATCTCTTTCTCATCCATACACTCAGCCTCCCATGGGCTATGGTTTCCCTCAAGGAGGGGCCAACACCTCTAGAACTTTTCCCCCTCCCAGTAGCATGTATCCAAGATATGGCATGCCTCCTCCTTTTGCCTAACCTGTTTACCACAATGTTACCCAACCTCCTTATTATCCGTATCTGCAGCTTGGTGCTCCAACTCCTCAAGCATTAGCACCCCCACCTCCCTTTCCTTCTCAACCCTCGCAACAGTAGCCATCGCCCCCTCAGGTGCAGGTGTATGCATAGCAAGGTGCGACTAATCCTCCTACTTCCAAAAAGAAGAGGAAAGGCACTCAAAATCAATCTTCCCCCAGTAATCCTGGACCTAATCCCCAAGGTAATGCACCTAACACTACTAACCAACAACAAGGCACTGATCCCAAGTAGCACAGGCATGTTCACACGAATAAGCCTCCCCTTTTGTTCGTCCCAGTGTTGCGCCTAGTCAGCCGACTGTGTTTACTAATCCTTTTCCTCAGTAAGGATTTGTGGCTACCCAACCACCTAAAGGTCAGGCAGCCACTCAACCTCCTCAATATGGTACCTTTTATTACCATATTCTCATGATGAACTCTAACCAACCCATTACCGTTGACCTCAACCTTCAGACTTGGTCCCATTAGTACAACATGCTTCCCACTACGTCTACCCCGGAGCCCCCTTCTTCAGGTTCTACAGAGACTCTTTTGACAACCAATGGTCGTTTTCAAATCCCTCAGCCTAAGGCAGAGGTTCATACCAAGATCCCTAAGGGAATATTATGTTGAAATGTTGCTTCTAGAAAAGTTTCCCATTCGTATAGTATAGTAGATGATTTGGTGCAATCTCATGTTGCCATCTCAATGCTAGAACTCCTCCAGTCGTAACCTTCACAATGAAAATATATACTATATTCCATGGGTGTTGTAGATCTTTCAGATGATCAATTAGTCATCTTAAATGTTTACCGGACACAACATCCTCCCCTTGCTACTTTCGTTGCCTTCCAAATCCCCGTCAAGATCCGAAACGCCAACATTTCCTGTTGTATCATTGATGAGAGGGCATCCACATGTGTTATGTCTGCTTTGGTTTGGAAGCAAATTGAATAACCTGAGCTGGACCCTTCCACTATCACCCTCCAAGCATGGGACAACCACTCCTATAAGCCCATTGGCATATTCCGCCACTGTCCTATTACTCTTGCGGTCAAGACTATTTATGTTGACATGGAAGTCATTGATGCCCCCATAGATTACAACATTCTGTTGGGTTGTAACTACACCTATGTGATGTCTGATGTACCATTTGCAGTTCACCACAAGATGTCCTTTCCCCATAATGGAAATATAGTCAGCATTAACCAGTTGACATATTACGAACCAAAGTCTCAGACCTCCCCTAAGTCCATCTTTTCTTCAGTGGCCAATAAGCAAATCGTTGAAACTTTGACCAGTCTCTCATTGGGAGTCTACAAAGACTCCTCCTTGCTTGTGTCCTTCCCTAGTCTTCCTCCTTGTGTCTTTGATCCTAGCTCGCTGAATGTTTGCATGATGCAATTGTCTTGGACCTCCCTTAAGCAGCCTGCTTCCGCTAGTCAGCAACCCCACCCTCCGCAACCTGCTCCTAGCCCTTCAATTTAGCCTTCTGGACCCCCTCTTCCTAGCCCTTCACCTGCAACTAGTATCCATGAGCCTCTCTACCCTCCTAGCACAGTTCCTCCCAGCCTTAACCATCTCGGAGTCGTCCCGCCTAGCCATTACCCATCTGGTCAGATACTGTTCCTAGCTCCCCCTCCTGGACTGTTCTTGGTATCTGTCATGGCTACCTTATCCCTTCCTAAATTTACCCTAGGGATTCCCATCTGGTACATCGATCCCCCAACCGCTACCCCACTTGGTCAACTAAAACCTTATCTTTCTTTTACCATAGCTCAATTGGTCCCCATGACCCCCGCCGCTGCTACTGTGCCTCAGCCACCTCAACAGAAACCTTCTCCTGTTGCGACAGCTTCGGGTAAAAGGGGCAAAGTTCGCAAGAAGGCACCAAAAGACAAGGCTACGCCGACTGACCCTGATCCTCGTAAGCCTCCAAAGGCTTGTGCTTTGTGTGATTTTGTCGGTCATGCCACCCATCATTGTATCGATTTGCCTCATATCAATCCCATGGTTAATGTTGCATTCCTTCAGTCTACGGTCCCTGAAGCCTCTTCTTCTTCCTCGACTGCAGCCGAGAACCTGAAGGCTATTCACACCAACCAACCTTGCACTTTGTGTGATCTCCACGGCTATTATTCCCATTTTTTTCCCCGCCTCACACATTACCATGCCTATTTGGATGTATTTTGGGAGTACGAGATTAAACAGCACCAGTCTTCCTCTCCCGTCCTTGAACAGTATGCTTCGGGCCAACTTGAGGATTTACCCACTCCCATTGACATTCCCCCTCCTATTGTCAAGATGACGGAGCCTGCAGCCACCATCCTCTACCTATAATCATTCATAAGATCCATGGTGGAAGCTCCCTCTAAGACTTCCCCTTTTGTTTCACTTGACCTCCCTTAAGTGATCACCTCAGGCTCAACATCAGTGGAACCCTTCTCTCCTTTTTCTTCTGTCACCTCCCATGACGATGCACATGTGAACCTTTCTTCTAATGATGATGAGTCAAGTAGCTTCGCCACATCATGTGGTCTCCCTTCCTCCATTCAACCCATATTCTATTGTGATGATGACATCATGGAAGCCTTTTCCACCCTTGACTTCATCTTTCCCTCCCATAAGCGGAATGGTACCATCTGTGTCTATGGTGACTTTCACAGCCTGAGCACAAGCTGCCCCCAAGGTAGCTCCCACACAGCACCTTCCCGTCAGTGTGTGGGCAACAGACATCCTACCCGGATCACTCCCTCTAGTAGTGTTTTTTCGATTTCTACTTTGCGCTCAGGTTGCAAGAATTTTTCATCATCCTCCCATTTTTTGTTTTATGGCATATTTTAGATGGACCCCCCTTATGTCGATGGTGCAAGTCGCTACTCCCAGAATCTAGCCTCGACAGGTTGGGCCATTTTCACCCCCTCTCATTCGCTTGTTCTCTCGAATGGTGTATGCATTAGTACTGCCACCAATAATCAGGCCGAATATGATGCAGTGCGAGGTTTATTAGCCAATTCCATTTCCCATCGCATCCTCCACCTTGATTTTCATTTAGATTCCCTGCTTCTTGTCATGCAATTGAATGGTGTATATCATGTGCATAATCCTATCCTTTTTAGAATATATTTACGAGAGAAGATTTTGATGCATGAATTTGAAATCATTACATTCAGTCATGTACCTAGAGCACAAAATCACTATGTAGAAAGCATTGCAAACAATATTCTAGATTGGCATTTAGCACAAGAAAATAACATAAAAACCTCAAAATGATGCATATCCATAATATGTGCCATATAACATGTTTTAGAGTCCATCAACTCTAATACATATGACATTCTCATAGCATGTTACAAAAACTCAAAACTTGGGGCACCACCTGCCACTACAGCTAATCACTATCTGGAGGATCCCTAGTCAATGGCGCTTCTCCTGCAGCTCGGAGATCACGCATCCCTTGCTCGGCTATCGCCATGCGCTGCATGACCTCTCGCCACTCTGAGGGTAGACTAATACATGGCTCTATGTACTGGTCATCTAAGTCTTGCCAGCCACGCTCTGAAACATCAATAAAAAGCCTCTCACATCTAAGACAGATGTCCTCTAGGCGGTTTTCCACATCTTCATTTTGTGGCACTCTTGATCCATTAGGTCCTGTAGCTCCAGATACTGCAGGTCGTCCCATATACCTAGCCGGTTTTATCGGTGTTGTATCTGCATACCAAAAGTGAAAGAATCAATACCATATATGCTATTATGAAACTCTACAATGCACATAAAATAATAGCAACTTGTCACTTACCATCGGGTCCCCATACTCGACCAGCCGGTAGTGGCAACTCCAGGTCCCCACGATAGCTCATCCCACTATAGGGATAATCGTCTATGTAAAATGGAATCTGATCCCAATGAGAAAATAACTCGGGTCAGAACACCTATCCGACCACCCCACCTTCTCCTCTGCACAGTAGTCACCCCCACCGGTGCATCTTGGGCTCCCTCGGGCCCCCATCCTAGAGTTGTATGCGAGGTCGAAGTGTCTAGATCTTCTCAAAGAAGAGTAAGAACAACACTATACCATATGCACAGTCATGGTTCACTTGCCGCTTGCATAGCGACAATTGTTGCTTCAATGACAACAACATCATTTATGCCCACCCATAGTAGGTCCCACTCAACACACTCTCCACAAGCATCATCTACCCTCCAGTGATGTGGTGGAGTGCCTAGTTTCCCAAGATCCGCAGCACCGCTATAGCCACAGCACGGGTCTCTAACCTCTCTAGATCCTTGATGGGTATCTGTGTCCCCTTGACATGGAGATCTAGTCTACAATGGTGCTCTACAAACTCCATGATGTTCTGCCCCCGTGGTAAGACTAGCTGAGTATTCCCTACCATCCCAAGAGGTGGGAGCCCAGTCAGAAAATATATATCTTGGACCATCAACTTGATTCAGTTCCCCTGCACTATAAAGACCTCATGGTTCGGATCCCAATAATTGAAAATCTGGGCCAGCAAGGGCTCTCCATCTCTCATCAAATGGTTCTCCATAAATTTCAAAACCCCAAACATGGCCAATGCACTCCTGAGACCATGATCCTCTCGGATCTTTGACCGTAATGTGTCTAGGTCTCTCTCCCTCTAGTTGATCCGTAATTCTGCCATATATTCACAAAACCATCATATTTGTCAACGTACAGAAGGGAAAGACCGTATTTAACCATAAAACCCAACTCTCAGCCAAAAAGCAACATAGAAAAACCCCTCTTTGCCAGGTCGCACTTTTCAGGCAAAATCCTGGTACAGGTCGCACTTTTCTGCCCAAAACCTACTACCCAGGTCACAGATATTGCCCGAAAAAGTGAAACCCAGTTGTGAAGAGGAGTAGGGGTCTGTTCTTGAGCTTTGGGCACCTAAATTGAACTTTCAATTGACTAAAATGAAAGAGTAGGTTTAGGCCTCTTACCTGCAACTGACGGATCTCGATTCCAATGGTTGGTTTGTCTGCTACGATCGCCGCAAGATTTAGGGCCTTCTCTCCTCTCTACATTCACCATAGCTACACTTGAAAATGAGTGAATTTGAAGGGAAAAATCCTTATTAAAAGAGAAACCCCTGATTTTTATTGCACCTATTCTGGCCAAACCATAGCTCAGTTTAACAAATCATCCGTACCGTTGGATATCCCTCACAGCGCTCTCAAATGGGTATATGTTAGTTTTTCGTGATTTTATTCTTCACCACGACACATTTTTTCCAGGAAGGGTCACTTCACCACTCCTCAAAATCAAATTTCTTCACCTGCAACACTTGTACTTGGGGCACCACTTTACCTCCATAATTTTCCATGCTCGTGTCAATTTTCGTCGTGAGTAACCATCTTGTACTCATGTCTTTATGGTCCCCACTGGACATTTTTTGTGTGGCAGCATCATCGAGTCGCCCTTGTTTATAGCATCTAAGTTGGTACATCATCACATCCATGGATTATATCCCAAGTCCCTTTGTGTCACGCTATAGTCCTCCATCCTTCATTGCTTAGTTCCTCTCTCGTGTCGCACATTATGGACTTCAGTCCTACAGTCCCCTATCCCCTTTGATATTGTGTCAGTCGCTACTAGGCCATCCATGCCCTTTATGCTCTAACAAGTGAATTCTTCCATGCACTACTCAGTACCGCCCATTTCATCGTCATCCCTGGTGTCAATCTGTCAGTCGCTCTACCATTTTTTCTTGTGCCTTAGTTGAGGATCCCTTATTGCCTCACCTATAGCTAACCTCCTTTTATTGACATCTAATAATTCATTCCAGAAGACAGGTCTAGAGGGTGGTGTACCTTGGTACCAAATTCCACCCTTGTTTGGTGCCTCAGATCAGGCAAAGGGACTCCTTATAGCCCTCTGACTTGATTGTTTGTTAGCTCTAGCTCCTTGCAGAATGATCGAGATCTGTATACTTGATGGTTCAGTGATGCAACAGATGATATTGGTGATTCCCGGGTGTGTGTGATATGTTTTTAGACCTCATGAGGGGGTGGCCATTCAGGTACCCCCCCACATGCTCAGATGACCTCTTCAGTATAGCCTTCGATGCAACTCCACATATTTGATGATGTCAGCCTCAAACGCTTGCAGCACCTTTTAGTTTTCATGTATTAGTCAGACTTTCAGGGCCCTTTCCTATTTACAGGGGCACTTTGGTTGTATTTATCATGTACTTAGATATTATTGTATCTCAGGAACAAACCCCTACTCATCTTCATGGCCGGGTCGCACTTTGGTATGTATCTATATCTCATTATGTTTCCTCTTTTATTGTCACTCTTCTTTCATTTATCAATCTAGCTTTCTTGGCTAAACAGTTTGCTTCTACACTTACAACATTACTTTGCATCTACTCTAAGGTTTATGGGTTTCTCTCTCTCAGTTGGTAAGCCATATCTGTATAAAATCCATCAGGAAATTTGATCAAGGTAGATTCTGGAGGAGGTTTAAGATTGGCAGGAATTGCATTGTAAATATTGTTATATCTTGTACAATAGTCCCGAACTGTTTCATTAGGTGCTTTTTTTATGTTTTCAAATTCAGAAAAAAATTGTAATGGATTCTTCTTTTTATCCCATCTATTAAGAAACATCCTATGAAAAGCAGCTAAATCAGCAATATTACCAGTAGGAAAAATTTTAAATCACTTCTTTACATCACCAGCTAAAATTTGAGCAAAAGGTCTCATCTGAACATCGACTTCATCTATTTCATGCAGTTCAATTTAATCTATCATTTTTTTAACATGTGGTTGGGCAGTGTAATGATCAGTACCATCAAATTGAAACATTTTTCTTTGGTAGTCTTAGGGAATGGCATATATAGGGGCTTGTAGGACCAATGGGGCATATCTGGCAGCCATGGCTTGGATTCTAGCTGGACTAGGAGGTAAGTTTTTATTACTTGGTGATGAGGTTGAGGTACTTGCAAATGAGGTAGGAACACTTGAAGATGTAGTTGGGATACTAGAAGAGGTACTTGGAAACGTGGATGAAGTGGTTGAAAATGCAGGGGAAATGCTAGAGGATGAACTTGCAGTATTTTGGGTTGGAAATAAAACTCTAGGTTGAAGTGGAAGCTTAGGAATGAAGGATTATGTAGAATGAAGTGTGGTGGAAATAATATATGAGGTGGTACTAAACAAGGATGAATCTATAGATTATAAATGACTGGTAGAAGGCTTAGGGTTATAGGTAGATAAAGTAGTCAATTCAATTGAATGTTGAAAATAAGCTTCATCAATTTCCTTAATCCAAGTTGCAGTTAAAGAATCAAGTTTATAATAAATTTCTAGGGTTTTTTCATCTGAATCTAGTGAAATAGTTTCCTTATTAATTTCAATTAATGAAATGAAATTAGGATCTATTACACTATTATGTATGTCACTTTCTGATTTAGTATTAAACAAATATTGCTCCAAAGCTAAATTAAATTTAATGTCTTGTAAACCTGATAATTTATTGGGAAGAGAATTTTCTTTGATCAATGAATTTTTATTACCTAAGCTTTCTACTTTTTTGTTTTTCTTTACAATTTTGTCAGGATTATCTACTATGATAGTAGGTTTTGGATCTTGATTAGACCTGATATAGTAAATTATTCTAGAAGCCAGAATTTCATTTATAAATGAAAAGTTTACTAGCAACCCTTTAAAACAATATTAAGGCGAAAAGATAAATAAAAGTATTTCCTTTAAGATTTATTTTAAAGATGAGGACTGATTAGTTTTCCTAATATGGTCGCTAGGATGTTATCACTCCAATAATTCTCAAAGGGTTGTTTATTTTTTTGGTTTAAAGAATATTGGAGGTAACCACAAACCTACTTTTAAGCTTTAGGATCTAGCCTTCCTAATACTCAGAGAGGGCTCTCTCTATATGATTTATCTTGTTGATTTTAGTTGATTTTAGGCTAGTTATGTAGGATTTCTTGGGATTTTAATTTTTCATTTGGTTTGGTGGTGCAATCACTTACTCAGATGGATAGACGTAGGTGTGTATTCCATTGGGCTAATGCAGTCAAAGTTTCAAGCAAAAGAAGCAAGGTCAAGGTTCTAAAGGGAAGTATTCACAGGCAAAGATAGTTTGGTCACTTCAAATCCTTAAGCTGATGCTAAAAATGGTTTCAATCAGGGTAAGAGAGCAATTAAGGGTTCTCAAATCTAGATAATGAATGAAAAGAAAGAGGTCAATCAAAACAAGGGAGAAATTAAGAATTCCCTAATCTGGATATCAAAAGAAAAACATATAAATGATAAACAGTTCAAGAGAGAGAGTAATTAAACATATTCTATAATAACATTCCAGTTATATCATTTAGATTAAGCAAATATATGAGCATGTTAAAACTTGAGAAAAAAAACAATTCAACAAGTAGAAAGTACTTCAATGTAGTGGCCCAACACATGAATATTGTAATATAATCCCTTTATTTCTTTAATCCAATTTGCTGACTTGAAATTGGTACAATCACCCTCAGGTTCCAGAATAGTACAACTATAGAAATTTTCAGCAATTCATCCACCCTCAATACTTCCAAATGTGAAGTATTTATACAAAAACTCTTACAAAATATCCTAAAACAACTTGGGAATTATTCAAGGAAAAATAAACATATTCATGCAAGAAAATAGAGACAATTATCTAACTAATGCAAGTTGTCCCTGTTTTTAGAGATTTGATGTTTAATTTCTGATATTTTGCTGTTGATTTGTCTTTGTTTTTTGCTAACAAAGGCTGCAGTTATGTAGTGAAGTGTCCTCTACGCTGGCAGCTTTAGCTCTGTTTTTCAATTTCTGATTTGACTTTAACTTTCAGTTGAAACTGATACTCTTCGACTCTGATACTCTTTAATCTTTTAACTATTCTTTTAATTTTTATCTTGGATGCTCTCTTTACCTTTGACTGCTCTGTTTTTACTGCTAACTATTTTCACAGTAAATCAGTCATTTTTTCACAAAATTGTGTTTCTGGTAATTTTATTTTCATCATCTTTCTGAATATTTCATCTGCTTCAGTATACTTTGAGAATGTAGGCTTGTTAACAAATAAGTGTTTTACCTCATGTTGTAGGTAAAAAGGATTCTCAATTTTTTTGTAAAGTACCTTCCTTGTTGGAAGTCCTTGTGAAGAAGGAAGATTAACCTAATACTTGGAAACTTCTCTCATTTTCTTATCATAATCATCCCGCTTCATTAATTTTTCATGAATAACCAGAGGATTGGGAAGGCCTTTTTGCCTTAAGACATCAAACTTCATCATGAACCTTGTGATGGAAACCTCCATGTTTTGGCATTTTTCTTCTAGTTGTATCATTAAATTTCTCTTTGAAATCACCTTCCTGACTTCAAGAATTGTATCTGTCCTATCAGATATACCAATTTCTTCGAGTTCTTGTTTATTCTTTGAATTAAGGAATTTGATGATTTCATTAGCATCTTCAGGCTTCTTACCAAGTTCTTCTTTTATCTTCTGAATGGCTTCTCTTGCTTCTTTGAATAAATCTTTTTGTTCATAGATAACATGTATGGATGGCCAAATATTATTGATATATTCAATGATATTGGCCCATAGCTGTTGCTTGGCTTGTGCCATTAGTTCTTTTAGTGTTAGATCTTTGTCTAACTTCTTCAATTGCTCATTCAAACTATTTGCCTTCTGTTCTTTATTATTTTGCATAATATTAGCAAGTTTCTTTTCTTCTTCCATACTTTTCACCTATTTTTTAAGTTTGTTAATTTCATTTTCCTGAATAGACATGTCCTTCATTTATTTTACTAACTTACTTGCCTCATCTATAGGCTGTACTATTGTAGTTGAAGATTATCTTGCTGAAGTTGTTCACGAGGTGAAAGGTAGTGTTGTAGCCATTACGACTGTAGGGGCCAATAATTCTTCTAATGTGGAAGGTAGAACAGTAGTGACTAAAGGAATTATAGTGATAGGGACTTCTTCTTTGCCCTTTTTCTCCTGGACCAACTTGTCCATTTCATTCTCCATTTCTTTTATCTGGGTAGTCAATTGAAGAATGAGATTCATCATCTCATATTTCTAATTTACATCCTGTAACACTTCCTTTTCCCGAGGATGTCCAGTAGGAGGCATCTTAAGATGACTCTTTAATGCAAAAATGTTTGCATTTTTCTTCTTTGTCAATTCATCTACAACTTTTACATTTGGTGGATCATATCCTACTTCAATAATCAAATCTTCCAATGATTTGATTCTATTATCCTTAGCCTGTGAGGATGCCTTTTCCACTTTAAGATGATATTTAATGTTCCCAAGAGTGTTTTGGAGCTTCTGTACACTCATGTCTTTATTTTTCATTATGGAATAAAACATTTCACCAGCTTGTTTATGAAATTCTATTTGATCAATAGGATGAATGTATTCAATTTGAACTTCATATGATGACTTTTTGTAATCTTAGAGTGTTTTGGGATGCATTACTTTAGGCTGCAGGAATGTCATCTACATCTTCCTAGTCTTATAGTCAAAAGCATAAAGCAATCTTCTTTGGTCACTGGGCGACTGTTTCCAATACTGGTTATATTTATCATTCTTCAAGGCTTCATTTCTCATCTTTATTTCTTTATGTTTATGCATTATATCCTTCTCCTTCTCCGTTGGTTTGTTGGATGAGGATACTTCAACGATGTGTTGTTTTTGAATCATTTGAGTATTTTCAGTTGAAGGCTGATGTTTTTCTTTAACAACTACAGGTGGTACATTATCTTTCACCATTATTTCTGTATCAATTACTTCTATTATTTCCACTTCTTCATTGATAGGATTTAATTTTGGCTTCTTCCTGTACATCATTTTAAATTTGGTTTCATTGGTTGTCTCTGTACTGTATGATCCTTCTTCTCTGATTCTTTTTGAATTTCTATCTTCTTGGGCTAGAGTCTGGAAGGTTTGACTAGTATTACCTTATTTCTCTACCTCTGTCAAGGTGTTCTCCAACCATTCAGACTGGTTGGAGTATTTCTCAATGTCTAGTTTCTTCTCATGTACATAAGGAGTTAGTTGGCATTTAACTCTCAATTTACTTACTAATCCTAGAGGATCCTAATACCACAGAAAAATCATACTGAATTTAAACTCCTGAAAATAATTTTCAGCTTCTAGACCTACATCTCTACTGTTGCAAATGAAAAAGCCAATCTGATTCTTAATCTTAAATTGTGTCTTCTTCTTAGCTGCCAAGAAATTGATTGCATCAGAATTAAGAATATCTCTAATATGCTCAAGGGAAAATAACCTCACTGGGAGGTATTTGGACAGTTTATATGGAATAATATTTGATCCATATACCCTTATCTCTGTATGGTTTTGATAAAAGTACCAATCTCCTGTCCTACTATGTAATATTCCAAAATGGAAATAGCAGCAATACAAGACATAATAATGTAAAACACAACAAATATGAACATGAAATAAGAGGGATCAATATGCAACCATATTTTTATTAAGATATAAGCAACAATGTACAAAACATCATGAGGGACAGGCCACTCAAGCAATAAGAACAAGCCTCTAATGATCAAAATAATCAACACATGAGTTGGTACAACTGTATAGAATGTCAAAGAGCATTGATAACACTTTCTATATCAGTGTAGTTGTTGCTGTAAACATACATAAATGAAATATGACTGATAGAAACAAAATAAATTCCCAGAAAAGAAGATGTGGGCTCTAATACATGATTTCTAGCCAACCCGGAAAATATTGCTAGAAATACCAAGAAATATACAATGTGAAAAATAACCGTGGGGTTGAGATGTCACTACTGTTGATCAACTGTTTTCATTGATGTCAACCCAAGCAACACCAAGGGTTGACCCAATATTGCATGGGAATTTTGACCTACCAAATTAATATATTTTGGGTCAATAATTATTTTGATGGTTTATACTTGTCGATATGTTTCTGTTGATATATGGCACACCATGTAATTCTTCACGGTTTGAGAGATATTCATGTTTGAAGTTTGTACCCACAATTAGTGGGCTAAAACCCCATGGGGTTGGGGCATGGGTCATTGAAAAGTCATAATTAATATTTTTTAAGCTCCTAAAATCCATCCCATGTTCACTTCTTGAAGCCCCTCTCAACTTAAGCATTTATATAAATTGTGATCTTCATTTCCTCCTTAGGCAAGGGATTCGGCCATCTAAAACAGGTCATCGTGGAATTTGCGCTCAAACGTTTTTTCTATGAAGGTTCAGAAGCTGAAATTTTTATGAGATGAAGCTGGAATCCTGAGGAAGCTGTTGTAAAAATTTTAGATCAAGGTGCGCAATATTTTTGGAGGTATGATATGTGGAAGTCAAGGTTTTTGCAGGCTCCTGAAATTAATCTCAAAGAAGTGACCTTGGTAAAATCGTCACAACTCTCTCTCTGAGTATCGGATTTGAATTCCATAAAAATTGGCAGATAATACATAGTCTGTGCAATTTTCTCTATCAATTTCAGAGCCAAATGAAGAAACAGTGACTCGTGGCATGCCGTACTAGTGCGCTTTACTGAAACAATCCATAATTAGGGCATTATGAGAGATTGGGTATAACTCTCTCTTGAAGAATTCAAATTGGATCATACCTATGGAATTGGAAAAAATACTCAGAGGAATACTAAAGGACCGAAAATCAGATATTGAGGATCTGAAATAACAGAGATACACTAGATTCAATATCAAGCTCCTAGAAGGAAAAAAAAGCTAGATCATGTGTTGTCAAGGGTTACAAAGGATGAGACTTTCTACGACAGCAAAGGAAAGCAAGGTGCAGAAGAGGGTATCATGAAAAGAGGAACAACCAAGGTGCATAACAGCAGCAAGAATTCATCATATGAAGTCTTCAAGTGGGCAGCACTGCATACAATCATTGTAAAGGTATCATTATACTAAGTCATTGTAAATACATTATTGTAAAAATTGTACTAGTGTCTTTCTGTCAAGGGTTGAAGAGGTAGTATTGGGAGGTCTAGGATCATCATTAGGTGGTTGTCTCAAAGTTGGGGTTATGGTCTAGTATATCTTCTTCTTCTACATCATTCTATATCATTGTAAAGTGGACCATTTTCCCTGGTACGGGAGTCCATTCTTATTTTATTCTTCTATAGGGTGGTAGGGTGGTGCTAGGGTGATTTGTAGCTCATTGGGTGTTAGGGCATCCCTTCAGTTGACTATTGAAGAATCTTGGGCATTAGAGTGTCCATCCAGTGGGAGCTGGATAATAATGCTTTTCTAGATTCTAGGAAGTTGGATTTTTATTTTCAATTTGAGTTGAATATTAAAGAATTATTAGAAAAGCATTAGGTGGTTTTTGTCCCGGAGTGGATTTCTACCTTAAAAAATATGTTCATTTGTGTTCCTCTTGTTTGCTACTATCAATGTACAAACACTGATAATAATTGAATATTAACTAATGCTCTAATTGAAAGGAATACTGATTCACTTCCCCTCTCAGTATTTCCAACAATTGGTTTCAGAGCTTGGTTCCTTCAATAGTATTTTAACAGCTGGAAGGAGGTCATGGAGCATACCAAGAATGGTGTACCTCTATTCAATGAAAATAAGTATGCACTCTAGAAAGGAAGAATGGAAGTCGATCTCTTGGCGCAAGGTTTCGGAGTATGGGACATTGTTCAAAATGGATTTACATCAACTACGGATGAACAAGGTAAGAATAATTTGGTAAATGATGCAAAAGCAAAGAATATTATTATCAGTGGACTTATTGAATCTGGTTATCATAAGGTGTTGGGTTGTAAAACTGCCAAAAATGTATGGGACAAGCTTGAGAATGTAAATGCAAGTGACTCAAATGTCAAAGAAGCAAAGCTTCATATCTATAGAGAAAAATTTGAGCAACTCAGAATGAAAGAAGATTACAACATTGCTGCATACTTCCAATACGTTGATGAAATAACCAATACTCTAGAAGGATTGGGAGAGCCAGTTGACGAGAAGGCTATTATACGGAATATTCTTAAAACATTACCAAGGAGATTCAACCCAAAGGTATCGGTCTTAAAATACAGTGAAAATATAGACAAACTCAGCAAGGAAGAATTACATGGAGTTCTCATAGCATATGAAATTAGACTTGATGAAGAAAAGGGTACTTCAAATCTAGAAACTGCGTTTGTTGCATCTAAGCAAACCAATAAGGACAAACAACCTTCAATTGAAATGACATGCACCTGCAAGTGTGAAGAAAATGGAGATGATGAAGAAGGTCTTTCAGATGAAGAATATGCTTACTTCACGAGAAAACTAAAAATTGGTAAGGGACAATTCAAAGGTAAAATTCCATTGATATGTTTCAACTGTAATGAGGTTGGAAATTTTGCAGCAAAATGTCCAAACAGAAATAATGGCAACTGAAAAGGAAAGAAAGGCTTTAAGAAATTCAACAAGCAAGGATTCAAAAGGAAATTTCTCTTTAAAGAAGATAGCTCATCATCTGATGAAGACAATGACAGTGAATAAGAAGCCAATGAGAGAGTATTGTTTATGGCCAAGCACAATAAAAAAGAGGTATCAAACAATGAGGAAGAAGGATGGACCATAGAATAATTTTATGAGGAAGCAATCAAGCTTATAAAAGATCTCAAGGCAGAGAAGATCCGTTCCAATACTCTTGAAGAACAAGTTCAAGGTCTCAAAATTGAAATTGAAGAACACAAATGCATTGAAGAGTCACTTCAAAAGAAGTTGGAAGAAAGCAACAAAGAAAGGGAAGAATTAGAAGCCAAAGTAGTCTCGCTGCATGAGGAAGTGAAGAAAGGAAAAACTATCCAAAACTATGCCAACAGCTCAAGGGCATTGGAAGAACTCATCAACAATCAACGATCTTACAAAGGAAAAAAAGGCATCGGTTACAAAGAAGAAGCATGACCTTCTACAAAAAAATACAATGAACCTACAAGATCTGACATGCATGTAGACTTCATTGGACAAGCTTTGCAAGAAAAACCTTGGAAGACAATTCCTCGACAAAAAATTCCATCAAGTTACCAACATATTTTTTATGGCTACTGTTATTGATGTGGAAAATTTGGTCATAAAGTTGTAGAATGTTGCACCTACCCTAGGAACGAATACAATTCCAGGAGCTCTGTGAAATATGAACCTCCCAGGGCTTAGCGAAACATCAATAGATTTGAACAATTAATAAAAAATATTGAATGTTACAAATGTCGAAACTTTGGACACATAGCCAAATACTGCAGACTTGAAAATCCTCTAGAAGAATCTTCGAAGCCACAGAACGAACGAACATGGAAGAAGAAGAATAATTATAATCGTGCTCTCACTTTCAAGGCTCAAAAGAACAAAGATGTGTGGTATGTTGATAGAGGTTTCTCAACGCATATGACTGGAGATAGAAATAAATTTGAATCTCTGAAAGAGAAGAAGGATGGAACCGTGTCGTTTGGAAATGAAGAATCTTCAAATGTTATAGTATCAGGTACTATCACTCTTATAAGCAAAGATGCTCTAGCCAAGAATGTTCTATTGGTTGAAAAAATGAATCACAATATGCTTAGTGTTGGAGAAATGTGTGATCAAGGACACACAATACTATTCAACTCCACGAAATCTGAAATCGGGAAAGGCCTATATGGTGAAATTGTGGCTACAGCAATTCGAGCTCGAAACGACATATATCTTCTGGATGAAGCAACCAAACCATGTCTAATAGCTAAAGAGGATGACACAATAATTGGTAGCAATGATGATTAACTAAGTAAGAAGTTTGCTGCAAAGGTGCAAAGTGATTTTGAGATGTCTTTACTTGGTGAGATGACATACTTCTTAGGGCTTCAAATATCTCAGCAAGAGAAAGGAATATTTATATGTCAAGCCAAGTACATCAAGGAAATGATCAAGAAATTTAAAATGGAAGATTGCAAACCCATCGTTACTCCAATGGTAACAGATTGCAAATTGAGCATAGACGACTCATCTAAGGATGTGGATCAAAGGTTGTACAGATATATGATTAGTAGTCTTCTATATGTAACAACCTCCTGAACAGATGTTATGCAAGCAAGTGGACAAGTAGCAAGATTCCAAGAAGCACCAAAAGAATCACATATTAAATATTCACGAGCATTGGAATATCTTCGCCAGAAGCTTGCGATTCTCCCAAGTTCTCATTAGATTTTCTATTTTCAGAATATAAAGGGGGAGTGGTAGTAGATTACAGGTCTGCAGGATAGTAGTGTGTCAGGGGGAGTGGAAGTGTGTACAGGTCCACAGGATGGTTGTGTTTCAGGGGGAGTTACCCTTTGCCATTGATGTCAAAGGGAGAGAGAATGTTGTAGGAAGAGGTTTCATGCTCGCAGGGGGAGTACTTATGTTGCCATCAATGCCAAAGGGGGAGATTGTTGATCAGCGGTTGTCATTGATTTCAACCCAAGAAACACCATGGGCTAACCCAATATTGCATGGGAATTTTCACCTACCAAATTAATATATTCTGGGTGAATAATGATTTTTATGTTTTCTACTTGTCGAGATGTTTCTGTTGATATATGGCACGCCATGTAATTCTTCACAGTTTGAGAGATATTCATGTTTGAATTTTGTAACCCTAGTTAGTGGGCTAAAACCCCATGGGGTTGGGGCATGGGTCATTTAAAAATCATAATTAATTTTTTTTAAGCTCCCAAAATTCCTCCCATGTTCACTTGTTGAAGCCCCTCTCAACTTAAGCATTTATATAAATTGTGATCTTCATTTCCTCCTTAGGCAAGGGATTCGGCCATCTGAAACAGGTCATCGTGACATTTGCACTGTAAATTTTTTTTCTACGAAGGTTCTAAAGATAAAATTTTTATGAGGTGAAGCCACAATCCTAAGGAAGCTTCTGTAGAAATTTCAGATCAAGGTGCACAATATTTTTGGAGATATGATCTATGGAAGTCAGGGTTTTTGCAGGCTCCTAAAATTCATCTCAAAGAAGAGACCTTGGTAAAATTGTCATAACTCTCTCTCTGAATATCATATTGGAATTTTGTAAAAATTGGCAGATAGTGCACAGCTTTTAATTTTCAATCTATCAATTTCAGAGCTAAATGAAGAAACAATGACACGTGGCATGCTGTACAAGTGCGCTCTTCTGAAACAATCCATAATTAGGGCATTGTGAGAGATTGGGTATAACTCTCTGTTGAAGAATAAAAATTGGGTTAGACCTATGGAATTTGAAAGAAGACTCAGAGGACTACTATAGGACCAGAAATGAGATATTGAGGATCTGAAATAACAGAGATACACCAGATTCAATATCGAGCTCCTAGAAGGAAAAAAATGCTAGATCGTGTGTTGTCAAGGGTTGCAAAGGATGAGACTTTCTATGGTAGCAAAGCAAAGCAAGGTGTAGCAGAGGGTATCATGACAAGAGCAGAAACCAAGGTGCATAACAGCACCAATAATTTCATCATATGAAGTCTTCAAGTGGGAGGCACTGCATACAATCATTGTAAAGGTATCATTGTACTAAGTCATTGTAAATACATTATTGTAAAAATTATACTAGTGTCTTTCTGGCATGAGTTGAAGAGGCAATATTGGGATGTCTAGGATCATCATTAGGTGGTTGTGTCAAATTTGGGTTTATGGTCTACTATATCTTCTTCTTCTACATCATTCTATGTCATTTTAAAGTGGACCATTTTCCCTGGTACGAGAGTCCATTCTTCTTTTATTCTTTTATAGGGTGGTAGGGTGGTGCTAGGGTGAGTTGTAGCTCATTGGGTGTTGGGGAATCCCTTCAATTGACTACTGAA
This sequence comes from Pinus albicaulis, assembly GCA_034641835.2. NCBI lineage: Eukaryota > Viridiplantae > Streptophyta > Pinopsida > Pinales > Pinaceae > Pinus > Pinus albicaulis. The sequence goes on along the minus strand of CM076575.1, from coordinate 1,746,433,012 downwards.
TAATATCGGGCATTGGAGCGTCCATCCAGTGGGAGCTGGAGAAGAATGATTTTCTAGATTCTAGGAAGTTGGAGCTTTATTTTCAATTGGAATTGAATATTAAAGAATTATTAGAAAAGCATTAGGTGGTTTTTGTCCTGGAGTGGGTTTCCACCTTAAAAAATATGTGCATTTTTGTTCCTCTTGTTTTATGCTATCATTGTACAAACATTGATAATAATTGAAGATTAACTAATGCTCTAATTGAAAGGAATACGGATTCACCCCCCCCCCCTCTCATTATTTCCAACAACTGCAAAATGGATCTAAAGAGAATGAGGCTATGATATATCTAAAATGATTATTTCCTCCTCCAATATTATTTCTAAATAGATGTTTGATCCCTCTACTCAGAAATAGACCCTCTTGATGAGGTCAATGAACCCTCCCAGCAACTGCCTCTAAAAATAACGCAGATCTGGACTGAAACTGCATTTTGAGGGATAGTAGATGGTTGGACTGATCCCAAAGATTTAGAAATATAGCAAAGAGCCCTCCTTGTTGAGATTCCAATGGATAGGCTACCCCTCCAATGAAAAACAAGCCCAGAAATGGCTCTATGTGATCCTCCTTTGCTGCACCCTGCAACACAAACCAGCTCTAAACAGAAACTGTGCTATAGCTGAAGGAGGTAGCTTGGAAAGAATGCCGAAATGAGGAAATACATCCCAAACAAACTCTCCTTCCCTGACGATGAGGTAGGGATTGCTAATCAGGAACACCCTTGTGCTAAACATCACAACAACCCTGATAAACAATAAAGGAATCCAAAGTCTAAATAGAACAATATCAAATGATAATCTAAAACCTGAATAAAAATGGCTGCCATCCCCTCCACATATAGTGTGTGAGCCTTCTCACATTGGTTCCCATCCATACTTTCCACTAAGCTCATTCAATTTTTCCTCCACTATAACTGTGTTGCCTCATCATGAATGCTACTCCTCCATGACAACATTGTTGACTTGATCAAAGTTGACCTATTCAACAAGTATTCCCTCCAATTCACACCCAACGGTGCTTAGTCTAGCTGCTTATCCTTCCTCCTTTCACATTAGGAGTGTTATTATCCCTTCCAAAGAGATTTATGGACCCCCCTACCCACTTATTCACCTACCTAATGATAAAACAAACTATAATATTACATTTAGTTGAAGGCTAAATTTTTGGAATATTACAGTCCTCCCCTCCAAAATGTTGCTTTTCCTCAAGAAAATGTATAGGGAGAGAAAAAATTCCTCCCCTCCTCCTCTTGTGGCTTCCTCATCAATAGTCCCCACCACTATTCAAGATAATCTGCAATAAATCTGCCCTCCAATGGCTCCTCCCAAGTATGTAAAACCCAATGGTTCACATCATGAAAAGGTTGAAGGTGTAAGTGGAAACCTTCTTGCTTTCCAATGGCCTCCTCAAGGTAGGAGTGATGATAAACATAGGGAATATCATCCGCAGTGAGAGTCTCCCATTCCCATGCTATCATCCAAATGAAATGAGCCATTCTAGGTATCTCATCAAAGAAATCCTCAACCCCTGGTTTACGCAATGTATTGGGGCTGCATGGAGAGATTAGATTTTTCCACCCACGTTGTTTCTCTCTCAATTTATGGTAAGTATGGGGCTGATGTTGATCTTTTGCTGAAATTTCATGCCCTCCAAGAATCGCCCAGGTTAACCCACCAAACAAATCAACTATGAAGTTCCTCCTCCAAGAACTCAAGTTCTCCAAATGGCTCCTCCCACATGAAGAAAAGAGATGTAGTGTGGAAATCATGGTTTTCCCATTGTTTCTCTTGAAACATGCAACATGTAAAGTAGGGAGAATCATACTCTCAATGGGAACCCTCAACTCTTGTGCCACTCTCCCAACAAAGATTCCCATAAACATAAGAACATCACCAACATATGGAAGAAAAAACCAATGAAAACAAGTTTCGATATGACAACCGGGAGGTGGATCATAGTTCCACATATGGAACCAGCACAATGCATCCCCTGCTTGCCTCAAATCAAAGAATAAAAAGTGCCCTTCCAGCCACTTGTTTTCTACCATACTCATCCTACAATATAGGATCATGAAGGTAAAATGTGGTGTTAATGGTGCACACCAAGAATCATGTGGCTTCCCCCAGAAACCACCCATAAAATATCCAACCTCAATGCTGAAATTGGCCTCAAGTACATCATAATATAATATATAAGAAGGAATAATCCTCCTTGGTACAACATGTTTCTCATATAAATTAAAGAAGTACAAATCATAATGCAAAAATGTACCTTCTCTACTATGTACTTTGGTCATTGAGCTGAAATGGCTCTACTAAAAATTCTCCCTCACTCTCAATGAGTAGGGAAGTGGTTGTGAAAACCTCTCCATCACCGTCCGGGCTACGCATCTCTCCTCATGCTGATATAAATCTGGATGAATTCCATCACAAGTGAACTCCTCCATTAAAGAATTAAATGCATCAAAGTGCATGGAAAGAAAGTCCACATGTGCTGCATGTAGTAGCTTCCTCTTGAGCTCAGAAACTCTAGTCAAGAAGACTCTTCCATAATAATAGATGACCTCATCAACCACCATGTATCTATCATCTCCTTTTGGGTCATCAAGAATCATGCAAGCACCAATATCCTTGGAGTACTCTACCAAAAGTTGAGACCTCCAATATGGATCAATCCTCCTAAGAGATAGCATTGAAAATGTGAAGCTCCCCGCATGTTGTTGTCTTCTCCTTTGACATCCCACATGCAAAATTCATCCTACAAAGTGCTTCCATTCCCATTATGCAGTTGCTCATGCTCAAATAGAAGTGGTGACCTTTGTAAGTTGGCCTCCCATGAGAAGCTAACATCCAAAAAGAGCCTCCTTATCTTGGCCAATGTAAGCATGAGTGGCCTCCATCTACTCCAATATATGGAGGATTCATTCCTCAAAGGAAGTACCCTCTGTTTCTCCAAATCCATGGATCAGCTCCCTTACACCATGGTGGTGCCATCACCCAACACTGCAGCAATTCTGTCAGCGCAGAATATGTAGTGAGAGTGGGTAATGCTGAAAATGGGAGAATGTCTCCTTCCTCCTTGAGTCTACCCCAGACTCTCTACACTGTAATAGACCCCTCCAAAGTATCCCCCCCTCCGAGATCTAAGATTGGTTAACCAAATGGTAATATTTCTCTTACCCACTCTAGATCTGGTGGCCTCCCAGGTTAAATTCCCCCATTTACTGAGACATCAAAATTTGAAGTGGATTGTATATATGAGTGGAATGATTTGTCCCTCTCTTCACTACGTAATAGAGTCTCCTTATTTTCTACAGAAACCTCCCTAAATATATAAGGATGAATTCTCATCATCCCTTGATTTTCATCCTTATCTTCTTCTCCTTCGATCTGCCAAGATTCAAAACCCACAATAACTGATGCATGCTACTCCGGAATTTTGTTTTGATTCCCACATGTTGGATCATTTTCAACTCCTTGCAAAGACACAAGGGCTCCTCTAATGGAAGCAATGGCTCCCTTCCCATCGCCATGTGGTAATGGATCTCCTCCTAATGGTACAACATTGTTATCTCTTCTTTTCTCATCCTCTTAATCAATATTTGAGAATTCCTCATCATCAATGAGAGACCGTTGATCTTGGCCTTCCATTGAAGGAGGAATCTCCATGCATTCATCTATAGAAGAGGGCTCTTCAAGAAGTGGGGATCTTGCCCTTGGAAATTTATCATGCATTTTTTTATCCCCTTCAATATAAATACAAAGTGGAGTTGGCAAAATAGATCTCTCCAACTCATGCAAAGGTTTTGAGTTTTTGGGTTCAACAAAAGATGTTTCACAATGTTTAATATCAAATATCCTCACTAATTTCTTAGTGAACCCTGTATAAGTGTTTACATTTGCATGATAAAATGAAGCAGAACTATAAAACCACCACTCATGGGCCATACCTTTGAGGTGCAGCGCTGCTACTCTAATGGCCTCCTTTTCTGAAACTTGGTTAAGCTGGAAATAGGAATCTATCTCCTTCACCCAAGCTTTAGCTATGCACTTTGCTAATACATCAATGTTAGATAGAAATATTCTACCTCTCTTGCTTCTACTATGGTTTTTGGATCTTCTATCTTCATTGATTTGGAAAAACCCTTAGAATTCCAAGTGCTCTTTGAATCTCCATGATTGAGACTTATAATCCTGAAGATAGTCAGTGAAGGCCTCCTCCCTTGGTGCATCTTCTTCCTCCATCCTTCTTGGAGTGAATGTGGGAAATAAACTACATTGTGGATCTGCATGTGTGGTTGAATTTCCACACCCATCTTGTGAATATCTATGGATTTCTTCCCTTTCAAACCCTTTTGGAGTTTTTCTACACCTCTCCCCTTTCATCTCCTTGAGATTTTCTTTGATGTTTTTCACAGTTTGGAAAAGAAGCTAGGAGATCCTCTCTTCCTTCATTTCTCCAAATAATGGAGTCATGTCTTTGTTTCTTCTGTACAACTTCTCTTTCTTGTGAGAAGCTTCTCCTCCTAATGGCATAATGTCTTGAATGCGCAAGCTGAGCCAAGATTATGCTCCGATACCACTGTATTATTCCGAAATAGAAATAGCAGCAATACAAGACATAATAATGTAAAACATAGCAAATATTAACATGACATTAGAGGGATCAATATGCAGCCATCATTTTATTAATATATCAGCAACAATGTAGAAAATATCATGAGGGACAGGCCACTCAAAAAATAAGAACAAAGCAGTGATGAAGAGTAGTGAAAGTGTTGTCTATATCAGTGTAGCTGCTACTGTAAACATACATAAATTAAATATGGCTAATAGAAACAAAATAAATTCACAAAAAAGAAGATTTGGGCTCTAATACATGATTGCTAGCAAACCCAGAAAAGATTGCTAGAAATACCAAGAAATATACAATGTGACAAATAACCCTGGGGTTGAGATGTCACTGCAAACTCGATCTGAAGAGAATGATGCTATGACAGATCTGAAATTATTATGTCCTCCTCCAATAATATTTCTAAATAGTAGGCTGATCACTCTACTCAGAAATAGACCCTCCTGATGAGGTCAATGAATCCTCCCAACAACTGCCTCTAAAAATAACACAGATTTGGACTGAAACTACACTATGAGGGATGGTATATGGTTGGCTTGATGCCAAATATGTAGAAATAGACCTAGGATCCCTCCTTGCTGATCCTCCAATGGATAGGCTACGCCTCCAATGACAAACAAGCCCAGAAATGGCTCTATGTGATCCTCATTTACTGCACCCTACAACACAACCCAGCTCTAAACAAAGACTACACTGTAGCTGAAGGAGGTAGCTTGGAAAAAATTCTAGAATGAGGAAATGAAACCAAAAGAACCTCTCCTTCCCTAAGGATGAGGTATGGATTCTTGATCAGGAACACCCTCATGATAAGCAGCACAACTACCGTGCTAAACAGCAAATGAATGCAAAGTCTAAACAGACCAAAATCAAATGATAATGTAAAACCTGAACAATAATGGTTGCCATCCCCTTCATATATAGTGTGTGAGCCTTCTCTCATTAGGTCCCATCCATACTTTCCACTAAGCTCGTGCAAGTTGTCCTCCACTAAAACTGCATTGTCTCATCATGAATGCCACTCCTCCATGACAACGTTGTTGACTTGGTCAAAGTTGACCTATTCAACAAGTATTCCCTCCAATTCATACCTAAATGTGCTTAGTCCAGCTGCTTATTCTTCCTTCTTTCACATTAGGAGTGTTATTATCTCTTCCAAAGAGGTTTATGGGCCTCGCTACCCACTTATTCACCTACCTAATAATAAAAAAAACTATAATATTCCATTTAGCTAAAGGCTAAATTTTTGGAATATCACATACTAAGCTCTGACAATTGTAGGACCTTCTTAATTTCCTCATTGATTCTTGGTTGCATGTTTCTATTTAGCATATTGACTATAGGATGAATGAAAGAATCAATAAAATATGTATAGGTGGACTGTGTGGAGTTTTTTCCAATAATTTGAGTCCAAAATATGACTCACTAAAGGTTACCTTCAACATCAAGCTTTTTAAGGTTAATGGAAAATTTTTCAGACTAAAAATACAAAAACATGTGGAATAGGACTAATGAATACTTGAAAACACCTTATTCAGTCATTTTAACAAGTTGTTTATGCATATTTTCAGCAAGGTACTGGGAAAACTTAAAAATGGTAGTAGGAGGCTAACCAAGTGTGAAAGTGGATAGGAAACCTAATACTGCAGCATCAATATGTTCATCTGTAAAATAAACAAAAATGGAAGACAACATGGAGATAATATGTCTGGTTCTCTCAGAAAAGATTGTAGATTGCTAAGGATGATTTGGCTTGCGAGTATCTATAGATGAAGGCATGAAAGTTTGAAATATCTGGAACCTCTTGGGGAAGTCCATATTTAGGTATAACTGTGTAAGAACTTCAATGGACAAAGGGATTTTATCTGGTCTAGCTTGGATCTGGAGCATTTTATTGATTGACTCAGCTGTAATAGTAAACATAATTTTTTTTTCATGGTTTATTATGGCTCTCTAGTAAGGGAAATAGCAATATTGACAGTCTAATCAATTTTGGGCACTGGAAAGTCTGTGGGACTACATACTTTGGAAAATTAGATTCCCAAATGAAAACCTCATCTCCTTGGTCTATGGATTTGTCATGGCTCTAGAAGTGGAGGTCTTGAAGGTTAAATTCAGTGACTGTGTCATTAATTTTAAAATATTTATCAACCAAGGGAGTGTGTTCAACGTCTACAACTGGAGGTTGTAGAGGATTGACAAATACAATACTTTTGGAAGCCATTATTTTGTTAAATTTCTTCAATTGATTAATCTTTGATTTAGAAAAAAATAATTTAGGCCTATAGGAGCACCTCATATAGATAATTACAGTTTGCAAACTGATTTAAGAAGCCAATTGGTCAATTATTATTCTCTGTAATAAAAAACAGTCTCAAGCCTTGGGAATCCTATGAAAATAACTCTAGGATTTTGCATAAAAAAGGATTTAGGAAGCTACAGGGATTTCTTTTAGGCCTGCAAAGGTTTAAATAGCTCAAATTGATCAAACTGTACTTTCTGTGACAAGAAGGAAATCTCAGGACCTCGAAATTTCTGTGAAAGGAAGACTAGGGTCTACAAAAAAGGACAGGGAAAGAAATAGGCGCTTTTGGTCTGCTAAAACTCCTAAATTGATTCAATTACTTGAATTACTTCCTTACAAATTTAGGGAATAGGTATTTTCTTTGAGCAATACCCGGATAAAATTAGGATTTTGGTTTGCAAAGGGGTTCTAAGGTAACGGAAGGATTTTCTGAGGTTCTTCTAGTCTTTTTAATTATTTAATTCATTTATGCAATGCCTTTAGTAGGAAATGGATGAATTCTATTTCAAATTCGGTTTAAAACATGGTCGCAGATAAATGTTAAGGTTATAAATAGCTCTTCTACAAAAAAAAATTACAAAAAGTGGAGAAAAGGTTGCAAAGGGCGGTTTATATAAGTTTTTTAACCAAGAGTGATTATTATTAAAGCACGAAGTTAATTTAAATTGACAGGCTCGTTTTCGCAATAGGCAAGAGAAACTGTTGAGTGGTTTTCGCATGAGTGAAAGGTGGTAGGCGGTATAAATATTGAGGATGTGATCGAATTGAAATTTGACACGTAGCTAGGAGCAGAGCTCTGAAGGCCATCGATATTGCAAGGTCTTCAGTTTGCTAAAGATCGGGCAATGGAATGTGCGATAAGAGATAAGGTCCATTGAATGTGATTGGTTTAGATCTGACGGTTGGGAGGATGCGCGGATGTGTTGGGATTGGATAGGCGTGGGGCCCGGGATATTTCAAATGTGGAAGTTATGCGATATATGTGATATGGTCGAGGTTATAGCCAATGGGGTTAGAGAAAGTGGTACCAGTGTATAGGCAGGGTTTATAACAAGTGGAGTATGGAAATATATTATATGTGGGGAAATAAAGCTATATGTTATAAATAAAACATGGGTTGGGGAAACATATATATTAAGGGAATTAATTAAATACGGGACAAAGGTTTAATGCGGGAGTTAATGAATAAAATTAAATGTCAATATTAGTATATGAGCGGGATTGTAAAAATACGCTAAGTTTCTAATGTAAAATTAATATCGGGGATGGACAGTTTCAGTGGGTCCCAACATATAATTTTATCATTTAAACTTAGGATAAAGGTTTTTTAGGGGTTTTTGGTGTTTTTTTTTGGAATAAACAGAAATTAGTAAAGGCATTTTTTACTTTTCCAAAGATAAAATGTGTTTTAACTTAGGAAAAAGGATTTTTTGCAAGGGGGAAAAGAGTGAAATAAGGGGAAAGAAGAAAAATGAAGGGGATGGGGTATTTTTACAAGGGGAATGATTTTGAAAGGAAGTTAGTAAATGAAATGACCAATTTTCTACTATCCATGCCTTGTGAAAACTTCTTCTGCCTACCCTTCAACTACCCTAACATTTTTTCTTCATTTACATGGGTGAATTTGAGCTTGCAGACCCTTATTCATTTTTCTTTTAACAACAAACTAACTAATTCTATCCTTATTTCTTCCACGGGCTCATATTAAACTTTTCGACTCCTTATTATTCTCTACCCAACTGCTAATTTTCCAATATTAAATAGTTTGGCTAGATCTTTATTCTCTATCTATCAACATGAAATTTAAAGCATGAAAGGTCAAGATTAATCATTTTGACCTTCATGTATTGTGGCATTTTTAACAAGCTGCACACAATCATTATTTTTGCAAAGTGAGGTAAAAAGTAGTGGCATTTAAATTTGCAAAGTAGTGGCATTTAAATTTGCATCACTTTCATGATCTATTTTATCTCTTTTTCTTTCTTTTTTGGGTTCATTTTTTTATATTCTTTTTTATTGTTTTCTTTCAAGTCCTTTGATTTTCCTTTTAGGACTTTTACCCTCTTTATACTTTTTGATTTTTAATATGGGAAAACAATTTTTCAGAAAGAAAAGTATGTACATATTACAAGACTATTCAAAGTCAATTAAAAATTATGAGTCCTATTATTATAGAACCCTAACAAAACCTATTGAGGGCTTCTTGGAAAAAAACATCTTTGCCCCCAACCCTTTGGAATTTTCCTAATACCACCTCACCTGATTCGAAAACCTTCCAACTATCCAAAGCTCAACTAGTAAATAAATCCCATCACACCATGACTATCGAAGAAATGGAAAGGAAAGGTTGAAACCACTGTCAAACCTAACAAAACCCATGCCAATAAAAACAAGTGAACCAAATACAAAAATGGATGAACCATGCATTCACAGCTCAGCTTGGAAACCACACATGTAACATGTTACCTACAAAATCTTCTTGCCGAATTTTTTGACCCAACCTCTTGGAAATACTGAGAGGGGGGTGAATTGATATTTCTTTCCAATTGTTATTTTTACCAGTTAGATCACTTATTATTAGAACACAAAATGAACAATGATATCTTATAAATGTTTTTATTAATCAAATATAACAAGGACTTCAATCCTCTTCTTTACAATAAATTGGATTCATTGGGCTCCAACCCTAGATAAAGACACCAATATTCAATGTGAAAATTATTAACTCCCAGAATCATATTTCAGCAAACTAATATTAATTCTCCTACTTGATAAATTAAACAAGTTATTTACCTTGTTCTAGAAGTAAATACTCAAGCAAATACACTACAACCTTCACTAAATAAATTGTAGAAAATAAATGTAAAAACAATATTTGAGTATGAAAATTAAACACCCATGACATCATTATTTTGGACTAATGTCCCCAGAAAAACCCAATGTGAGAAAACTAGAGCATCAACTAAGGTTTTATATTATTAAGTGGTAGCTTGGAATACAATCTAACATGCCTTACTGGCCATCCATACAGTGAAAATTACCGACAGAGAATTAGCGATAAAATGTCCTCAAATTAACACTGGAGATCTAGCATTGACCAAACCCTGAACTGATGAACCCCACACTACTTCTATACAGATCCGTGTCACTCTGGATGGGTTTTGTGTCACTCCCTTTGGCTGGTCTTTCTGCTAGCTAGATATTGTTCTTCGGCCCCTTCGATCTTACACCCCGACACTCTGGCATTAGATCTGACTGATCCATAGCAAAATTTTGTGTCTCCTCAATGCTTGAGCACTACCTCTGCATGGCTCTACGTTTCCCAGCGTAGCTCCTAAACTGCCTCTTCTGTGTCCTGTTATTTTCCTTCTCTGCGATGTATGCCTGACTTAAGAAATAAATTCCAAATGAAACTATCACTTCCCCTCACTGCAATCGAATCAACTTTATGAATCCTCTAGCTTCTATGCATTTCTCACATGAGAAATTCGATCTCTAAACTCACTTGGTGTGTTTTAAAAATTCCCATCCAAGTCCTTCTTATAATCTTCTCATCAAAAAACTAGTAGCCCAGATTAAATCATATTCAACAGATTATATCATATTGACTCTATCTCCATCTTTTTCTAGAAGTTTCACACCCATTTCTATTAATATACTTTAATTATTATATATATATATATATATATATATATATATATATATATATATGTATATATATATCAATAAAACCCCATCCAGGTGGAATTTCTCAAAACTCTTTCTGGGTATTTTGGAATACGTGTCTAAGCCTCCCTAAAACATTTTAGACTTAGAGAACATCTGATGCTATGAGAAACCGACACTCCCTCTTAGTGAGGATTGTGCTCTACTAATACTTCCTGCCTTAGCACTACACTAACTTTGTAACATCTCCCTCTATGTTATTGATAACTAACACTACTGCACACCAACTGCTACATTGTTGCATGTATGTTGCTGCTAACCCTTCATCTTGCTTCCAACTACATCTTCACTACAACTCTGCTGCAACTGCTACAATAGAAAAACATCCAAAATTACTTAACTAAGTGTTTAGCATGATACATCTGATATTAAAGATTTAACAGTAGTTATTCTTTGCACTGACCCTCTGAAGTTGCTACAATGCTACTAACTCTACGTTTTGGCTTCCTGCACTTCTTCCAACTCTGCTCTACATTTCTTAGACTTTGGTGCTATGCAGCCACTACGTTGTCACTCTAACACTCCTCTACACCAATTGACACTGGTCCATCATGCTACTACAGATTTGGGCTCCCGTAGCAATGTTTTGATCCAAGAGGTGAACTCCTCAAGGATCCTGTCCAACAGTAGTTCTTTCGAACTACAACTCTAGATCACCCGAATTCTCCCCTGGAGATATGTGGGCAATCATGGTGAACTTGGCCTCCTCCTCTATCCTTTCAGTTGCAGCCTGCGGATCATGTTTCTCATCCTTTTCCTTCTTCTCGAGAGGAAACTAAGTAATGTAGTGACCCATTTCACCACACTGGAAAAAATTGATCTTTGAGACATCCATTTTCTTCCTCTACTACTACTACTACCCCTTATATGGAAGGGTTGCATTATCTTGCTCCTCCTTGGGCTTCAACCCACTACTATTGTTGCCATCAAGTTTTTTCTTGATCATATCTCACCTCATCTCTTCATGTTTAAGAGCAACCCACATATTTTCCCAATTAGTAAACCTTTCTCTAGCTAGGATTCTCTGGAAAAAGACTTTTCATTCATCAGATACAAAGTTTAGATCCAATATGACCATCTCGGTGGCCCGAGGTGTTGTTTTGACAACTTCCAATGGATATATGGTTTCCTGAAGATTTACAAGGAATGGATCAATGTGTTCTCCCTTCTTCATCCTCATAGATCACAACTTCTCTAGCAAGTACATATTTCGTTGCTCGAAATATCTTTGATACAGTGGAGCTAAGGTATCCCACATCTCCTTGGTAGCCCTTTACTCTAAAATTTTACATACAACATGATCCCTCACTCCATCGAGGATCAAATGCTTAACCTTAGATATATTATCCCTGTATGATTTCAATGAATCTGCATCTATGGTGACAACTATCACATTCTCGATAAAGGCCTTGAGATCATGCTCATATAACTAACACATGATCCTTGCCTGCCAAATCACATAGTTGGATGCACCATCCAACACATATTGATCTCTCGACCTGGTTGTTTCCATATCTATTTACTGAATAATGTCAAATTGCTCCCTCTCTCTCCTCTACATAGCTTCTAGGCTAGCCTACACACTCCCTGCTGGAGTTAGTGGATCATCTCCTCACTATTACTGCTCAGAAACTGAGAATTATAATTCCTTGGCTCAAAATTGTACAAGGAAGAAAATTCCCTGAAAAATTTTCTCCTTCTTACTTCTTGCACTTTTCTTCCACAAAATGCAGCAAAACAAATGTCCCACCGAAAAATACTCTACGTTGAAGCTGCTATTGCACTACTCTCTCTGTCACTGAAAAATGATGAACTAGAAATATTACCTCTTTGTTGACTTAATCAGAGAGATATTTTCCTCGATAATATTTCCCTTATTGACTGGACTGTGCAATCCCTTAGGGATTCAATCTGTTGCCTATGCAGTCATTCGATCTCCCTCTTTCTCTTCAATGTTGAGTTCTTCTGATCTTCTCTCTTTCTTCACCTACACTACTCTAATACTATGTGAACTTCCTAAATCTCATAATCCTATTGATGCAAACTGATATTACTTCCCCTACTTGATAAATTATACAAGTTATTTATTGTGTTATACAAGTAAATAATGAAGCAAATACATTACAACCTTCAATAAATAAAAATTGGAAACAAGATCTGAGAAATAAAATTAAACACACATACAGTATTATTTTTGACCTAATGTCCACACAAAAACCAAACGCGGGAAAACTAGTGTAGAAACTAATGGTTTATATTATTAAGCAATAATTCTGAATACAATCTAGGATGCCTTACTGGCCATCCATAGAGTGAAAATTAATGACAGAGAATTAGAGAGAACATGTCCTCACACTAAAATTGGAGATCTCACACTGACCACACCCAAAACTGATGAGCCCCACTCTGCCTTTGTGTTTCCCCTTTGCAGCCTCTACACCGACCTGCGTCACTCTAGTTGGGGACTCCATCACTCCCTTCTGTTGGTATTTTTTATAGTTGCATGCTAATCTTCGTCCCCTCAGGTCTCACACACTGCCACTCCGACACTGGATCTAACTGATCCAAAGAAACATTTGAGATCTCCTCAATGATTCATCACTACCTCTACATGGCTCTGCGCTTCCCAACGTAGCCCCTATTCTTCATGTCCTATGTCCTCTTCTCTGCCTTCTCTGTGATGTATTCCTAGTTCAGGAAAAGGTCTTCCAACAGAAACTATCACTACCCCTCACTGAAATTGAATCAACTCGATGAATCCTTTGGCTTCTTTGCACTACTCACTTGAGAAATTCTATCTCTACACTCACTCGGTGTGTTTTCCAAATTCCTATCAAATTCATCCTTATAATATTATCATTGTATAACCAATGGCCTAGATTAAAACATAATCAATTCCTTAGATCATATTGATTCGATCTCCATCTTTTTCTAGAAGTTTCACATCGATTTATATTAATATACTTTAATTATTTTAATTCCCTAAGTTCATACTTAGGCTCCCATTAAAAATAATTGATTTTTTTAACAAAACCCCATCTGGATGGAATTTCCCAAAACTCTTTCTATGAATTTTTGAATACATGTGTCTAAGCCTCCCTGCAAAATTTGAGACTTACATCATATCCGATGCTACTAGAAATGAGCATTCAATCCACTATGCTCCATCCTATACTTTTCCAAGCACCTATTTGGAATTCACGAGGCACCAAACTCTAGCACTAGTACATTTGGGGGAAATTTTGACACTTGGTTCCGACACTTTTGACCAAATGTTGGAAATTTCCCAAAAAAATTTCAATCCCACCCGAAACCGTTGCTATACCGACATTTAGAGAAAAGTGTCACAATACCGACACTTAGACAAAGTATCGCAATTGTGACGTTTGGAGGAAGACATCGCAATTGTGACACTATGCCCCAAAGCGTCGCTATTGCGACGGCTGTCTCCAAACTTTGCAATTGTGACACAATGTCTAAGTGTCGCAATTGCGACATTTGGAGGCATCCGTCGCAATACCAATGCTTTGGCCGCCATCGGTATAATGACACTTATATGCAATAAACGACACTTATATGCCTTTTCAAAATTTGTGTCACTTATGGTTTATTTTTTCTATTCTTTTGCTTGAACCATGTCTTATTTCCATGTGGATTTTGTAATTTCACCTTTATTGCATATTATAGAATGTGTTTGTTTATAAGATTATATGATACAAGTGAGATAAAGGTTTATTATTTATCATATATAAATATATTTTATCAATATTGTACATTTACACTTTTATGAGGTGATGTTATAAGTAAATTCATAAATATCTCTTTTTAATCCTCATTTTACTCCATGAATATGTTTGGAAATGAAATTTCAATAGATTAATTTTCTCCTAACCCATGTATCATCAATATTGTACATTTAAATTCTTAATTATGAGGTGATGTTATAGGTAAATCCATGAATATCTCCTTTTAATCTTCATTTTACTCCATGAATATGTTTGGAAATGAGATTTCAATAGATTAATTTTCTTGCTATTATATGTTTTACGAAGATATGGTAAGGAATTCTCTCTTGTTCTTCTTAGAAATAATTATATATAATTTTTTTTTTTTTTTAAAATAGATTAAAAAAATTATATGAGAAAAATTATTAATTCATCAATATGTGTGTGTTGTGAGGAATAATTTCATAGTTCAACTTAATGGTTCATTATATAATCATGTGAGCATCACCAGTGATATATCTTAAAAATCCACTGAAAAGCCATGTGTACAAAATCGATGTATACTCTAGAGAGTGGTTCTCATATCACTATGTAAATTGTTGTATGCTACTTCAACAAAATTATAAGATAAACTGTAATACACATCATATATGCACCATAACAATTGTCATACAACTAATTTGTTTTAGGATACATGTGGCATTCTAGGGGTAAATTCCATATGATGTGTATATCAATCTATTAGGTGTTGGTAAGTTGTGAGTATCTAAGAAATGATAAGGAATATCCACACATCATGATCTTGTAATGTGATTATAAATTGTGTCTATAATTTCCATAAAATGTATAAATGATTTGTTTAAAAAAAAATCAACACAATCAACCCTAAACAATGCTCATGATGTGGAATGTCATTGGCGAAACCAAAATGATGGTCACATGTCCCATTTCTATGGTAATGGTGATCATATATATGTTGTAGCGACACTTGATGAGTAATTAAATAAATCTCAGAGTGTGACTCATTGTGCCATATTTTTTTAAAGAATGATTTGTTTTCCTAGTTTTTACTAATTTGTTAACATATATTACTAATTTGGAAAGCTAATTAATGATGCTTTAAGTAATTAGGACCTAATGATAAATCATCTTCATATCTTCACTGAAATATATTTGGTAATTGTAGTCACTATATGAACCGCACATGCATGCTACTTAAGAAAAATTGAAATATAAACTATAATACACATCTTATATCTGGCATAAAAATTGTCATACAACTTATTTACTTCTAGATACATATGAAATACTTCAGGTAAATGCCATATTATGTGTATACCAATATAGTAGGTGTTGGTAACTTATGAGGATCTAAGAAATGATAGGGTATCCACACATTAGTGCCCTAGTGAATTTTTTGCATAATTTTATATTTGTTGTAATTTTGTTGCCTGGATTTGTTATAGATTTCAAATAATACAATTATCTACCAATTGTTCTTTATAAAGAATAAGTACAATAAGTATTCACCTATACTTCCCCACTATGGTCAATGTTGATGTATGGCCTTGGCCCATTGATGTCACAATTAAATCACTATTCATGTTCAATTTTCTCCAGTTCAGCCCAATAAAATAAGGAAAACAGAAAATGAATTCTTGATTTTTCTTTCCAGTGCTCCTACATAATACAAATACTCTTAAAAACCAATTAATATATAAATTGTCATCATTCATGCTAAAATTAGTTTGCATTTTTTTAATGAATCTGCTTACAATTAATAGATTATATTGCTCACAGAATAAGAGATAATTTAGAACTATGATTTCACAATACAATCTAGTTTCCTCGGAGCCAATCTTGAGCTCGACCTAAGTCTGAATGCCTTGAGAGTGCGAGTGTAAGGAACTAGATGCCTAAAGCTTTTATTTTGTGCTTGTGTAATTCACTGTTTGACCATCAAGCCAAGCCACTAGCTATATTAACACTACTTCATGTTGGGGCATATTGGCATTCTAATTTTTTTAGTGCTATAGCTGTACTTTTTAACTGCTTCACTAATCACAACCTTGGATGTTTGCAGGGCAACGGGCTTTATTCTTTCTTTGGTGTTTTATGTAAAAGAAAGGATTTGTGAACTTTTTGTAATAGGAAGGGGAAAAATAAATTGATTCTAATTTTAAAATATCAATAATGATAAGTGGTAATTCCTTTATTAAATTTTTTATTTTGAGTGAGCCAAAAAAGTAACTTTCCTTACTTTTTGAGTACAGCCTTGCAATTGTGAAGAGGACTAGTGTTGCAAAACTATTGGTAAGTGGAAATTAAACAGCATAAGAACGTTTTTGAAAAAAATTCAAACGTCAAAATTAAGTCTTCTATCCTTACTAGCATGTCACAGAAAACGGGAATCCACAAATTCTAGTCGTCAAATATGTGCACAATTCCTTATGACGGGCAAAATGGTGGAGTAGTCCTATGCTGCTACATGAGTTAGGGTTTGATGTGGCAGCAGGGAACCTTGTATAGTTTTTCAAGGATAGGAAAGGAGAATATTGTCAGTTAATCATCACATGAAACTTCATCACCATTTGAAAATTTTCTCCTAATTTGAAACCATAAGACTACCCAACTATTTCATTATTTAATTTAGATTGTGTAATACAAAAAATATCCTAGATAACTTAAATAATGTAAGCACTTTTGCAAAAATTTAGTGGGGAGAACCTTCAATTACATTTATTTTGAAGTTCCACTTGCATTTTAAGCCATTTTAATTAGTCTTTCATGGCTATTCTAGTAAAAATTTCAACCTCTTGTAGAAATTTGTTTTTCACTTGTATTAGAAATGCAAAAATCAAATGTAAATAAAAATGATTTGAAATGAGAAAATCAAATGCGCGCTACATAAAAATGATTTTTAAAAAACTGCATTAACGTCTGATATCACACGTGCATTCACCCTCAATTATTGCAGAACAAAATTTGCCCTCAACATTCGCCCTCAACTCTTGCAAAATGGTAAGTTCTTACTGCAGGCCCTTCCTCCTATAGTAGGGTTGACCCTATTTGGGTTTTTTTGGAACATCTGAGAATACAAATATTTTGATTGATTATGGGGCACTGCCTATATTTGTGGAACTTCTTACCTTTGGGAATCATAATGTTCAATAACAGGTAGCACGTTTATTTTATAGGCATAAAATTATTCTTCCCAACTATATTGATATGTCTGTAATTTTGGAATTTGATTTAAAAAACTAGTACCCAACTTTGAGTTCAACTGGTGTTCGTGTAAGGATGTTTGGGCTTTGGGAAATATTGTTGGAGACTCTGCAACATTTAGGGATATTGCCCTCAGTCATGGAGCTCTAAGACAGGTGCTTTCCCAATTGAATGATACTGCCAAAATTTCAATGATAAGAAATGCTACATGGGCTCTGTCAAATTTTTTCTGTGGTAAACCCCGACCACTATTCGAACAGGTAAGCAGAATACATTTTATGCCTCTTATTCTTAGTTCACAGATACTATGGATTTTTTTTATAGATCTTGGTGCTTGGTAGATTTGGACGTAATATGGACCTAGGTGCTTGTTCATTACAAAGACTCCATCATCAGGTTTTAGAAAATGCTTAGAAATTTGGGTTTCACAAGGGGATTACCCTTGCTTGCAATTATTGATTATCAATCACATTCAAAAAAAGTGTTTCGTAGAATTGTTGAGCTCTTTGTAGGTGAATTTCTGAGGCAATTTCACAATACTTGAACTAAATTTGTCTATCCTTTTCAATATTTTGCACTTGTAACAGAACCAGACAAACAATCTAGTGGCCAATGCAACAACAACAACACCTCCTGTTGCAATGCCTGCAATTCACCCTCTCTGCATGCATGAATGACTATGGCACCCTCTTTTTTGAACAGGTACTGGAGCTGAAGGTATTGGTTTCCATTAGGATCATGGAATTCAACATCCAAAATAGTATCAAATTCCACTGCAATAGTATTCCCCGGCGAGGGAAACAGTTCATTGAGACCTATTGGACTCATCACCCCCAAATAGCCTCCAGGGATACCTTGAGTGTGATCATCTGGAGAAATAACAAATGATAATCCATCCCCAATTGAAACAAGAACAGGACGCACATTGGTTACAGAAAACGAGAAACACGTTTTGAAAGAAGAAGAAAATTTTGTATTAGGGTCCAGAAATCTAATTGGTCTATTGTACAATGCCCTACCTGCACTTCAAATTGGTACTCCCAAATCCATGCTAAGGCTCACTGTGCCATTCTTCAGATGAGCATCTTAACCTGAAGTTTGATTCCAAAAAACCCAAGTCCCCTGTTCTATGCCCAAGACCTTTGTTACAACGAGTAGAGTTCTGAGCGAAATACTTCACAATAGGAAGCAAAAGAAACATCACAATATTGATCCGCCTTAGAATGATAATTTTTTGTGAAAAAATTCAATTGTGGACACTAAAAACATAATATAAAACACAACCAATCCATAATGGAATTTGAACATGAGGATTTATAAGCAGAGAAAACCCTCTCTAGGTTAAAAGAATCCCAGAATGGCTTTAAGATTCTACTAATGAGCACTTACAACACCATAGCAATTATTGTCACAATGAAATCTATTGGAATCAAAGCCCTTGTACAGTTTCTACATTTACACAGTGGAAGCAAGAATCTTTCTATCTCTCATGATCTAGTTCTGTGGTCAGATCCTTTGTTATGGCTGTCTTGTTCTACCAAACGTGGATCTGTCTTAGCTTTGGCTCTGGTTCTCATTTAGGATCGTGGCTATCTGATCTTGCTATGGCTTTGACTATACAAACTTGTTCAATAGGAAAATGTTGACTTTGTTAAATATAGGAGCTTCAATGGGTGCTCTCAAACACTTTTTTGGGTAGCTTTGTTTTGTCTCTAATTCAAGGCAGAACTATGTTGGCCTTGTTTTTTTAGTCCTTGGAACTTAGTTCTCTCATATTTTCCATCCTATCCCCAGTTTTCTACCAAGAAATACATAACTTCACGATATCAAAATTTACTATTTTTGGCCATTTATCTTTAGTAATGGTACAACTTTAATTTGGTGCATTCGTATAGTATTTGAAGAGCACTCTCAAGCTGTTATTCAGTATTTTAGCATAAATACTACATTTAACTACCATGCTCTAATATTTATATCAACCATAAGCATTCTTAAGGTATTTCCATGTTTGTGAAGCAGGAGGAATGCTTCTGACAGCTTCTTATCATACTGGTACAATTCTGTTCCCAGTTTATCTTTTATAAAGCTCCAATTTTCCAAACATAGTAGAGACTATAGTTTGCATCTCAAATTTTGGACAAATATATTTAGTATTCTACAGAAAATGAATTAAGAATAAGAAAAGCCCACAATTTTTAAAAAGCCCACAATTTTGTAAAAAGCCCACAATTTGTAAAAAGCCCACAATTCTGTAAAAAGCCCACAAATTTGAAGAAAGCCCACATTTTGTAAAAAGCTCACAATTTGTAAAAAGCCCACTTTTATTTTCTTTTTGCTTATATATTGAGCTCCCATTGAGTTCAAAAAGTCTTGGTTTTTATACACCATTGAGAGAGATTTATTATTTTCTTTATAGGATAATTTGCATCAATGGAAGAAAACATTAGAGGTGGAAAAAAAATTCAAAAGGGTGAAAGGGGTGATGGTAGAGTTTATTGCCCTTGCAAAAAATGTTGTATGAGAAATAATGTTAGAGTTTTAATAGCAACAAAAAAAATGCATTGTAGGAAATATGGGCACATTGATGGTGGATCGAATGACTATCGTCCCATGGTAATTAATTATCGATCTTCATTATCTATCTTCATTTTGATTATATCGTAAAATTTTATATTATTTTAATATTTTTTATATGCGCACTAATGTTTAATTATTAATGTTTGTAATTTTCATAAAGGCACAGTTGCCCCCCAACTTTTTGCAGATAATCAACCAACTTCCACAACTAAATAGTAGTAGATTAGATGATGTTGCACGAGTACAAGAGAATATTGCAGCAAATATTAGTATTGGAAATGATGTTGTACAAGGTGAAGAACATGAAGCAAATGATGAAGGTAATTTTAATGGTCCCATGGAGGTAGATCATGATGACAGTAATGAGACAGTTCACATTAATGATGGGACAAATCAAATGCTCCAAGACTTGTATGGTGAGTCAGATGATGATGGTGGAGATAGCAGTGACGGCATTTATAATGTACCTCTGATTGAAAGGTCAAGTGAACGACTTTTTGAACACTCAAATGCAACTCTTCTCTTTGCTACATTGTTGTTGGTGAACTTAAAGGTTATGAATAATTTGTCGAACAGATGTATGACACAACTCCTAAGGTATGCAATATGTATATATGATCACATATATGTAAATGTTGATTATTTTCCCTTTTTTTTAATTGTAATAAATGTGTAAAATAATAACTTATATATATATATATATATATATATATCATAGTTATCAAAACCGGCCAGTCAGGACAGTGGCCGGTTAATTGGAACCGGTCTTGCAACCCGGTCAATAGCCTATTCTCACCTGTTTTGGCCGGTTAACCAGACCTAACCGGCCGGTTAAGTAAGGAACCGGCCAGTTTATGCATAAACCGGTCAGTTCCGTACTTAACCGGCCGATTAGGTGCTCCTCCATGAGTTGCAAATTCCTTAGTGTCTCCTCCATGAGCTGCAAATTCCTCTATTATACTAGCAACAAACTTCTCTAATAACTCATACTCAACACCTTATAGTAGCAACAAGACACATGATGACTGATAAATACAAGGTTGGCTAGCATAAAATCCCTGGCAGCATGCAACTCATCAAGTGTACTTGATGACAATTTCTGTTCTCAAAACAATCAGCAACAACCTTATTTCACACTCAGCTAGGAACTGTCAGACCCTCTCTCTCTGCTCACACATAGCAGCAGCATAAATACAAAACCTTTCACACAACATACAAGCAATTTGATCATGGCATCAAGACTAATGCAAATGGTTTGACGCCACTCAAGGGACAACAACATACAACCTAATGAAAATGTGACTGGAAATAATAAATTGACCACTAGAAAATTCCCGCTTGGAAATGCACTAAACTGGCCACTGAGTTTTCTGGGTTTTAATGAATCTTTTCGGTGATAAATTTCGTCAAACACATTGTGAGCAGACTGCTAAAGTTGTAATGCTCTCTCAAATTGTTACAAATAGCACTAATAGTGGGTTTCATAAACCAATTCAATACCTCTAAGTGTTGTAGATGTTTTTCTAGAAATTTATTGCCAAGCAAACATAGATAATGAAGAATACAAGATCTTCAAAATGCTGGTCTGATATATATATATATATATATATATATATATATATATATATATACTGAACCCAGAATTGTCTTTAAGGCTGATACAATGAATTGACAACAGATCTGAGCAGGGACATATTGTATATTATAATATTAACTCAGTAATAAAACACAGTGAATAATATAAGAGAAACCTGATACATTACTTCAACAAGTTTTCTTATGTATTTTTCGATGATATGTATTGCACTTGGTGCCATTTTGATATATTCACCTTTGCATGGTATATAAATGAGAAAAAATTTCATATTTTGTCTCTATTGGCTTGGAATCATGGTTGCAAATCTTAAAAATAGTTTTTTTTTTTTTTTTTTTATTAAAAAATAATTATTTAATGTATTTTTTTTAAAACCGGTTCATTGAGATATGACCACTACCGGTTAGACCAGTTTCGGTTTGAAACCCGGTTCATTAGCTCCACCGGTTCTGGTTTTAATAACTATGGTATATATATATATATATATATATATATATATATATATATATGATTAATAATCTTTACATTAACTAGTTTTTGTTTATGTTGTAGATTGTTGGGTGAATATTTGTTACCATCGCCAAATACTTTACCTCGAACATATCGAGATCTACGTGCTATTATGAAACACTTTGGAATGGAATATAACACTATATATGCATGTCCTAAAGATAATATTATATATTACAGAGAACATGCATTGAAAATAGATTGTCTGAAATGTGGTACCAGTAGATATCGAACAGATCAACTAACCAAAAAGGTGCCTTAAAAGTTTCTTCGTCATATTCCCATAATTCCATGTTTGCAGCGACTGTTCAGGTGTAACAGCATAGCATAGTTTATGGATTACCATTCAAATAATAGAAGTGGATATTGTTTTCTTCGAATGCCTGCAAATGGTTCTGCATTTAGAGAAATTGAGGAAAAATATGTAGATTTTAAAAATGAACCTCGTAATGTCAGGCTTTCATTGGAAGTTGATGGTGTTAATCCATTCGGAGAGCTTAGATCTACTTAGTCAGTGTGGCCTATCTTCGTTATCAACAATAGCATTCCTCCTTGGATGTCAATAAAGAGGGAGCACATAATGTTGACTATGATTATTCCAGGTATTTGATACATTATTTTTTTGAATGTAACATTTTCATTTCTCTCGTTGTTTGCATAAATATATATTTTATTTATTTACTTACTTATATATACATATATCATGGTAGTAATTATTATGTACTGTAATTTTGAACAATTAGGTAAGTACCAGGTCAAAGATATGAATGTATATATTGAGCCTCTTATCAATGAGTTAATAGAGTTATGGCATGGCATCACTATGTATGACATCACTAAACCAATCAAGCAGAAGAGATTTCAATGTTGTGGAATGCTTGTATGGAAAATTCATGATGCCCCAGGACTAACACATGTTTGTGGTATGTAATATTTCGTTGCACTTTAATATAATACATAATTATCTAAATTAGATATACCATATTGCATGTTTTAAAAATGATCTCATAGTATATTAATTATTATTGATCCATCTACTGCAGGTCTTCAAACAAAGGGTAGATTTTCATATCCAGTTTGTGGCCCTAAGATGATGTATCGTCATTCACCAGACTTAAGAAAGATGGTGTTTGATGAGTTTAGGCACTTCCTCTCTAGGAACCATAAGAATCGTACTACTGAAAAACATCTTTTCAATGATAAAGAAGAAACTGGATTAAAACCACGAAGAATGACACCTCAGTTGTGGATGTTGGAATATAACAGAATTAATAATCGTCAAGCAGCTGGTACATAATTTTTGTATATATATTATTTGTTTATGTAATGTTTGGAATTTTTGTTTTAACTAATGAATTTATTTTATTGTATTTTATAATTAATATTGTTCTGATTTATTTTATTCTTTGATATCAAGGTCATCATCGCGGTGAAGGTACTAATATTGTACTTCCACCTGGAATGAAATGTTATCCTTCTCAATTCGTGAGGTTTCCCTACTATGAGAACCTAAAAATAGCTCATTTTTTTGATACAATGCATGTCGGGAAGAATGTGACAGAAACATTATGGCGAACCATAGTTGGTGAACATGATAGAGATAAAATTGACAAAATTTATGCTAACATTGAGAAATCAAATCATGCAATGAAAAGTGTGATCGACATATCAAATAACAATGGAGGTCGAAATTATAATAATATTCCATGGTTATTAATAGAACAACAAAGAAATGATGTAAAAGAGGTCGTTACAAGAATTAAATTTCCAATGGGTTTTGCTTCAAACATAAATAATATCTTAACAAAGAAAGGTGACTTCAGTGGGGTGAAAACACATGATTGGCATACCTTTGTTAAGGTAATTTTATTGGTATACGTTTTTGTATGTTATTTCTTGAAAACATATTTTAAATTTTCCTTTTTTCTATTTAATTTGGAAAGAAATAATGATTCATTTTTTATTACTATAGTATGTTCTACGTATATCTCTCCCAAATGACTTCGACAACAATGTTAAACAAGTTATATATGGTCTTAGTAAATACATGCGGTAAGTAGTTTTGATTTATATGCAAAATCTAATTGATACAATTTCTTTTCGTACTTAATGAAATGATGTATTAATTTACTTTTAATGAAATATATATTATGTTTCGTTGAAATAACCTCGCATAATGATTTTCAGATGGTTGTCATTGAAAGAAATCGATCAAGATGAAATAAATTATTGGAAGAGAGAAATTCCTCGGCTAATGTGTGAAATGCAAAAGTATCTACCTCCAACATTTTTCAATGCACAAGAACACTACTTGATACACCAAGTTGAGGAAATTGAAATGTGTGGACCGGTACACACAAGGTCAATGTGGATGGTTGAGAGGCACCTGAAATCCTTGAAGGCTTTGGTTAGACAAAGAGCACGACCTGAGGGTTCTATGGTGGAGGGATATGTGGTTTATCAATCCATGGTGTATATTAGTCATTATCTTCCTATATTATCTGTGCTAGCCATGAAGGTGGTGGCTTTCATTTGGGATGTGAACTCCATCAAAAAATTTGAGGTGGAGCACCTGTTGGGAAAAGGTAGAATGAAGAAAGTGAGAGGTAAAATATTTATTATGTATAATACATATAATATTTCATTTTTTTACATCATGTATATGATCATTATATTCATTTAGGTCTTATTCTTTCATAGTTTATTAATTAATATAATTTACCATGGTTATAAGTAATATTTATTAATATTGGTGAATTATTGTTTTTTAATTCAGGTGCTCAAGATTATGAGGCACTACTTTTATACATTGCAAACAATATTGAGTGGATGAGGGAATGGATTGCAACATGTAAAGCACGTAACGATGGTAGGTTATCATGGAAACTACTATGTGAATTGATTAGAGAAGCGTATCGTAGTGGAGATGGAAACGTTACGGATAGGGAAATCGATTTAGCA
The DNA here is from genome assembly GCA_034641835.2 of Pinus albicaulis. NCBI lineage: Eukaryota > Viridiplantae > Streptophyta > Pinopsida > Pinales > Pinaceae > Pinus > Pinus albicaulis. Next base: position 1,746,407,718 of record CM076575.1, on the reverse strand, counting down.
TATGGTTTGAAAGATAGAAAGGTAAGCAATTAATTCACCTATTTTATTCATTACTTATTTTATACTATATTTATAATGTGACAACAAGTTTGATTTTTCAGTTAATTTTCATGCTGTGTAAATTATATGATTAATTATTAATTGAGAATGAATCTTTTTCATGTTTGGCATATTGCAATTGAAACACCACAAGGCTATGTGGTGCAATGGTCATAAATTTCGCATTAAACAGTTGGATGATAACAGGAAAACTTCTGATAGTGGGATAACTACAATATTCCAGGTCACTAATGTTTCCTCCAGGAGTGACAGACATCCTCGAGAATTTGAAAATAGATATTATGGGTTCTTAGATGATATAGTTGAGTGTGACTTTAATTCCTTCAAAATAGTTTTGTTCGACGTCAAATGGTATAGGCTACGAATGAATGTACGTGATGATGATAGAACACTTATTCAACATGACAATGGATATCCAATGGTTAAAACATCGTAGTTTGAAGCAGGAAAAGATCACTATGTTTTTCCAAGCCAATGCAAACAAGTCTTTTACTCAGAGGTTCCAGGTGAGAACAAATGGTCATTTGCTATTAGATATGATCCAAGAGGAAGGCCAGTAGAGTATACTGTAGAGGAAGAAGATGATATTGATATAGAAGAAGATGATGTAGTGGCAGATGAGCAAGAAGATGCATTGACAAACGAAGAAGATATCTTAGAAGATGAACCAGGCATAGGAGATGAGGCAACAATTATTGATGATGATGTTAGTGAGGATATTATTGAAAATGACATAATTGATGATGATGATGACATGGTCCATCATTTCAACACCGTTTCTGAATCAGATGTTGATATAGATGTCGATTAGTTGGATGAAGATCAAGAATATACAGAAGAAGAATATTAATATGGTATCTACTGCCAGTGCCCAAAATTGGTGGTACAGGCCATGTGGGCCTCTTATGGTATCTGCTACCAGTGCCCAAAAGATAGTTAATATTTATGATATTCGTGATGGAGATCCTGTGATTTCAATGTGTTTGTTTTGAAAGTTTAGGTTTCATAGTAAATCATCAATGGGCTCTGAAATAAGGCACATTGAAATCATGGATACATGTTTCATGCCAAAATCAGTTGTATCTTCCATAAATACAAAATCTTGGACCACTCTGTATAAATCTACTTCTCAGACATTATTACATCTCCCTCATTATACAGGTGGTGTTCTTACATGCATAGCAAAGGCATTATTTTGGCAATCATTTTATAAGTCACTAGATATTGTGGGTACAAGGATCTAGGGTCTCCACATGTAACTGTGTTGCCCAGAGACTCACTCCGCATATCCGTAAATTTGTAAACATAGTAGTATGAAAATGCTTCTTTCATTCTGTATGCATAAGACGATTTTTCGTCAAAGTCCATAATTGTTTTTAAGTTTTATCCATCCCAGTTTTGTTGTGAATGCACAGGTTTTTGGCTCAAAATAGATCTGTTATATCTTTGTACTTTTCCTTTAATAACTATTTGAAATTTCTAGTTATATTTAGAGGTGTCTTTTAAGAGATGACGGTAATTACTTGGATTTAGTGCTTCCCACTCTCAATAGAGGCTTACAGTAAACTATGACACATTGTGATGTATATCAGTGGTAGTTGGGGCAGCAACAAAATCAATTTCATGCTTCAATAGATTTATTCTTCTTGGAAAGCTTTCAGGTGACAAAAAAAAGGGAATGAAACACGCAACTAGTCCCCTTCCATTTATTGGACCACCTGCTTTCTTTTTATGAGAGAATCTACAGGATAAAGTTACTATAAGTGGTAAAAAGTGGGTTTGGTTAGCTGGAAAAGTCCAACTATTCTTATCCCTCAACAATGTTTAAATACTTCATAGGCGTGTTAACCCCTCCTAGACTGTGTTGCGTTAGTGGGTTTTGTAGAATTTTATGCACTTAGGGTTAGACTCAAATTTTGAAATTTGATGTAATTAGGATTATATTCAAGTTCTGGCCAAATTGGTAAAATTGATACTCAGCCATAGCTGAAAGGCAGTAATATGCAGTGGATTCATTCTATGAAATGATTCAATTTAGCATGTGAATCTCACATCTAAGGGCCATTAAAATCCCATGGATGGAGACTGATCAGGATTTGACATTGTTGTTACTATTAGTGGAGGTGGGTATGGCACAAGTACAATAAAAATACTGGCAACAATAGTAACATCATAGATTCAGAATCTTAATCTCTATATTAAATGAGCATTAGAATGTAACTTGATTTCAGTGAAATCTCTAATAGTTTTGTTCTAAATCAGACCTGAAATGCTCACTTGTAAAGATGTTTGAGGCTTGAGGTTGTATGACACTACAAAAATTGACTTGTTAAGTACATGATGACATTAGGTCATTGTGAAACTGAATATATGCTACTTCATTATGAAGATTGATTGCTTTTAGGTAGGCTTCAGTTGTGTAAAGTGTCTTGATTTTTATCTGGTCATGCATGTATGCTTGTCATTTAGAGTTTTTTTTCTTAACCTGAAAAAAGAAATTTTTCTTCCATTCATTGTTTTCAAAGAAGTTTGACTGGTACAAAAGGAGCTTAGACGTGTAAGCACAATCTAAATTTTGAGTATTCATTGATAAATTAAGCTTAAAATGATAGCTTGGATCTTAATTTATGTGTCAAGTTTTTATAAATGCTTGTTTGCTATTGAAGCAGAGTATATTTTGTTTATTTATTGATAGATAGAAACTCAAATTATTTTAATGAGGTCTAATGAAATGTTGGTGATCTTGTGAACTTTGCAGCCTGGTGGAGAACCTCTAGTGTTATGTTTTGTTTATTTTTCTGATGCAAGATGTGTCGCAACTACCTTGAAATTGATGTTGGTTGCACAAGGATTCATTCCTGTTTTACTGTCAAATTTTCTCTTTATGGTAGCCTTCTCTTACTACCATTACCTGAAATTTCTAGGATATGATGGTAATTTTCTTTTGATAAAAGTTATTAGATCTGAACTGAATTAAGGTTCCATTTTTTAAGTTGTTTCTATACATTTATCTTTAATACTTCAGATATTTTTGTGCATGTGCTACGATGTTACCCTTCTTGGATAAGACAAAAATTTTCCTCTACCCTATTGGCTTTATTATTATTCTCTTTCCATTCTGTAAGTGATTCAGAGAGCCTGCAAATGTATATTTATTTCAGTCTTTTCAAATTTGGTTTTGAACTTTCAAGTTTTCTGTTCTGCTAACTATACAATGTTTGTTATATGTTATTTTTTCGATCTAACATGAACAGTATATTTTTGTGCATTGTATGTTTAGTGGTACTTGTGAGCTTCAATCCTACATGATATGTTTTGAGTTTCTACTATGGCTAGAAGCATTCAAAGGGAACCATTTTTATAAATCACCACTACCAGGGTTGGAATTGTAGCTAATATGGGAATGACCAATGGGTGGTATGAAAATTTATCCATGTGTATCTCTTTGTAAAGGTGCTAATTTGCATCTCAATCACCTGCATTAGTTAGTATAATTATGTATAAACCGAATGGATACTTGGTAGTTTTATGAGTTTGGTTTTTCATTTTGCTAGAGTCCATTCTTGTAAATTAATAGATTATTTTTTCCATCTTCTGTGGCAAGCTCTCTCTTTCTCTGACCTGCCATTTTCTACCTTTTTCATTACTGAATTTCATGTGCAAATTCTCAAGTTGATTGAACAGAAATGGATGTGGATTTTCTAGTGAAATCAACAATTGGAAGACATTTAACTTTCTATCGAGATCCATTTTAAACACTAATGAAATGTGATATACATATGATACCCCATGTTTAATTTTTTTTTAAATTTTTTTGGCATCCGTTCCAGTACAAAAACATTGTGGACGTGATCCAGAAGCTTAAGAACGAAATTTTTTGAATCCACATACGACAAATAAATACAGTGTAGCTGATGTTGGACAGTTAGGGCTCAAAAGAGAGTGAATATGGAGTCTAAAATAGCATATGAGGATATCAAAAACTATGATAGTAGCGTATTTATAAAAAATTTCATCAGCTAGTGCATTAAAGAGTCCAGCTAACATAACCATTATTAAACAAATTACAAAGCACTCTTCCAACTAGCCAGTGAATATGACCTAGGGAATCTCAGAAAAGATTGTTGAGCCTCAAATTTGTGCTTTCCTTCACCTCATTTTACCTCATTTTCCCTTGTCCATTTCTATCTTAGACCCAATTGATCAATAAATATAGTTAAAATTACTTCTAGAATGATTTACATGACTGACTTGTTGAATTTTGTGATTTTTTCCATTGTTAAGCATTTTGACCGGAACTAGCTGCAGAATGCAGACATTCCGTAGCTAACCGGCGATTCTGCAGTTGCCTTCATGTTTGAGTATGTTCCAGGTGGCCTCTTGAGAAAAACCGCATATGGGCATGATCCACGTCGTGTCTACATGGTTCGTTGCTCATCATGGAGGAAGAAATGGATTTTGGGTACGGTTATGCACGTGGGAACACATTTATGAAAGAAGACTCCTACTAGGACTGTCTCAGTCCAGATGTCTTTTCTTCTTCACGCAGCCACTTCAAAGAGTTCTAACGTGATTTGGATAAGGAAAGACATTATTCCTAAATTGTTGTAATTACTGTTACGTGCATTTGCTTTATAAACTCTTGGGAGACCGAGAGCTATGTTAGAGAGAGATTTTATGTTAGATTTGCTGCTAGATTTTGTTTAAAACTCTGTGTTACTTCCTTCAAGACACAGAGTGTTATGTTCAAACTATTGCATCGTTAATGGAGCAGACAAAGTTATTTTGAAGGCGTGATTTAATTTGGAGTTGAATGCCGTCAAGTGGTAGAGGGCCCCTGCCTCTTGCACGGATTTCTTTTGCATAAATTAGATAAGTTTTCCTAGATGCCTTTACGTTTTGCATTTGAATTGGTAGTTGTTTTGTTTTAGCTACTGTAGTCGTATTCATTCTAGCTCTTCCACAAGAAGACACTCTTCCAACAGATTAAAATGATGAATGTTGAACGACTATGGTATTGTAGGATTAGGAGTTGAATTTGTAGTTGTTTTAACTAGCTACTGTAGTCGTATTCATTCTAGCTCTTCCACAAGAAGACACTCTTCCAACAGATTAAAATGATGAATGTTGAATGACTATGGTATTGTAGGATTAGGAGTTGAATTTATAGTTGTTTTAACTAGCTACTGTAGTTATATTCATTCCAACTCTTTCACAAGAAGACACTCTTCCAACAGATTATAATGATGAATGATGAATAGCTATAGTACTGTAGGAGTTAGTTGTAGTTTTTTCTATTCACTATCATAAGTTACACTTGTTCTAATCACTCTTCCACAAGAAGAAACTCTTCCAAGACATCCTTAAGAAGTTCAAGACACGACTGTGATAATGAATGATTTAGTTGTGTGTTTGTACTAAGTATCATCTCTGTTCTTGCTCTTAAACGCTTGCCCAAGACATCATAATGACGAGTAGGGTATGGATGTGATAACTTAGTTTTTCATTTGCTTTCAGTTCATTTGCTTTCAATTGCATACACTTACATAGTCAGAATTGTTCTACCCCTTCCAAAAGAAGGAACTCTTCCAAAATATCACTAATGATGAACAAACAGATTGTGTAACTTCATAGAATAAAGCATGTTAGCATAGTTAGAACGCTCCGGAGTTTCATTTGCATTTAATTCATGTTCAGTTACTTTGTTTCAATTTTGATGATGACTTATAGTTCAACATTGTTTTAGTTTAGTGACATCTTAAGTTCATTCTCAGATTAACTCATTGCACTTGCATCACATATTCAAATTGTCATCCATTGCACAATAGATTACTCTAGTTGTTAGGATTAACAAGACAACCTTCATTATTCACAAATATCTTCTTGTTCTAAAAACTACAAATGATCAATAACCATAAGAACAGAAGATAACATCACTATAAGGTCTGAAATCTCTCTGCAATCTCCTCATCATTTTATAAACAGAGCTCTTTCTCAAAAGAACTAATTTGAAAAAGAAACCAATAACTCTTTGAGTAAAGGTTCTGTGATATTCAATTAAATTGCAGAATAGAACTAGGAATTAGTCATAGAATAGAAGAGCTTAGAAAAAAATGTTGCATCATGATAAGATTAGTGTTTAACTGTTTAGTTCGAGGATTTGCATATTTAGTGATCATTTCTCAAGTTTAGTTTGTGTCATTTGCCTGAAAAGTCATTATCAAGCTTTTGCTTTTATTGAGTCATAGTTCAGATTCTGCTTCAGTGTTTCCAATTGCATTTGCCATTCCATACATTAGGCTTAACTCTGTTTTTGATCACCAACTTCTTTCCATTAGTCTTCTAGGCATTTTCATTGTGAACATAAAACACCAAAAGACCAAAAACATCATAAATCAACATAAAAGACCAAAAACATCACAAAACTACACACAACGCATTAGGAAACAAGCACCTAGGTACATATGGTACACTTCACTTCAGCAGTTTACAAATCCTGGTTGACAATTAAATGAGCTCAGTTTAGGAGACTAGATTGAGACCCAACATTTTGGCGTCGTTGCCGGGGAAGTGAAAACTAGGTAACCTTTGTTTCTTCGCATCCAAAAACAATTTTATGCGTAGGGAGAGAGATTCAAGGGGAAGATTTATAAGCAGCAGAGGCAGAAGTTTGATATCTAGAACACCACTTGTTTCATCTAGATCCAGAGCTAGTACACCCTCAACTCAAACCCATCTTCCATCCTTTACTGATCCTGAACTTCTAGAAGATCTAAGGTCACCTACTCCATTAGAGAAACCTTCCACTTCATCCACTGAACCTGCCATAGAAGAATATCCAAAAACTCTTGTTGAGAATACAAACCTTTCTACTTCTACAGGAGAGTCAACCATGGCAGAAGAAGGAGGAGGAGGAGTTGTTAATGGAGAACACACATTATTTGGAGGAGGTAGAGGTAGAGGTAGAGGAGAAGGAGGAAGAGGAGAAGGAGGTAGAGGTGCGGATGGAGGAAGAGGTAGAATAGGAAGCTCTTTTGGGTTCCCTATACTTGATGAAGAAACCAATACAACCATGAAAAACATTTCACCTTCTGTCCTTCCGAACTTCTATGGACTTAAAACTAAGGATCCTGAAACTTTCTTATTCGAATTTGAAGTGCTGTGTAGGACTTATGACTACCTTCAAGATGCTCAAAAACTGAAATTATTTCCCTCAACCTTGAAGGGAATAGCATTGAAGTGGTTTATGAGTTTAAACAATAGTTCTATTAGAACATGGGAAGACATGAGACAAGCATTTCTAGAGAGATACTTGGATTATTTCTAGAGAGAAGATGAAAACTTAGAAGATTTGTTGGAAAGATTTAAATACAACATAAAAAGGGCACAAATGGAAAACCTAGATCAGGACACTTTAAAAGCTCTTTTGTTGAAAACAATTAGGGATGAATGGTTGGATATTCTTAACATGATGGGAAAAGGGGATATATCACAACTCACATTACCTGAAATATCTGAGTTATGTATCAACCTTTCCAGAGGGAAATCTAAAACTGCCAAAGGTCCAAGAGATCCTGCTCTTGCGAGGGCAAGTAAATCTGCTTCTGGGACAGTAAGTAGATCAGAAATAGGACATATGCTTGATGATTTTAAATCTGACATCTTAGGGAGTCTTAGTGAACAAATAGACACCCTCGAGATACAAAACAAGCAAAAGGCTGAATCTGATGCCTTGGCAATCTTTTGTCCCAAATGTAGGAAGAAACATGCCTTGAGAGAGTGTCCTCTAGATGTAAAAGTTGTAGAAACCTGTGTTATTTGTTCTGAGAAACATGAGACCAAGAATTTTCCTTCTCTTCCTGGTCTCAAGGCTATTTTTCAAGAAGAAACTCCTACAGACTCCACAGAATCTCTTAACTTTGTATCTAGAAGACCTTGGCAGGGATCTCAGACACAAGGATTCCATGATCAAATGTATAATCAACCTCCACCTTGGAATTCTTGGCAGCAACCTTGGCCCCAATTTCCAAATCAATCTCAAGCTTGGGCACAAGGATCACAAGGTCCCTATGGAAGATACTCTCCATATTATCAGTATCCACCATCCTATCCACCATATCCACATTTTTATCCTCAAAATCCTCAACAAAATTTTCCTCAAAATCTTCAACAAAACTTTCAACAAAATCCTCAACAACATCATCAGAACCAACCACATCAAAATCAACCACTTCCATTACCATTCCCTCAAAAATCCAATCAATTGCCAGCTCAGCCCATACCAAACCCCAATAATAAGAACCCTCGGAATACATACATGATAGAAGGACAACAATTTCCAACTTATTTAATTACTCCTCTAGACCTTAGTGATGTTCAACTTAGGTCTGGAAGGATACTTGAGAAGAGGAAACCTTCTGTGATCATACAAGAACAATACAATTCTGAGGAAGACTCCCTACGGGTTAATAAAATTCTTGAGGAAGATACATCCTTTCAAGACCAAAACATTGAAAAACTGAAACAAAAATATCCAATAAATCCAACTCCAATATTAGAGCAACCATCCACATCTACTTCTATACCTCCCTTTCCGGAAAGACTACAAATTGATAAAGGTGTAGAAAAACAAATAATGGTGCCTAATTATGATTTCTTAGATGAATTGAGGAATGTTTGCATTAAAATTCCATTATTGCAAGCCATCAAAGAAATCCCAATTTTAGCCAAAACAATAAAGGAGTTGAGTATGAAAACAACAAGAAAAAGAATAAGAGAAACCAAGAAAATTCAACTGGTAGGACAAATAGCAGACATTATGATGGGCAAGATTGCTATTCCAAAGTATCTTGACCCAGGAAATCCAGTTATCAAAATTCACATCAATGGAATTGAAATTCAAAACACACTCATTGATTTAGGAGCAGCAATAAATATCATGAGTAGACAAATCATGGACAAACTGAAACTTCCTAATCTTCTCTTTACACCCACACTATTACAATTAGCAGATATATCTGTGATCAGACCAGATGGGGTAATAGAAGACATTCCAGTGTCCCTAGAGTCTTGGGAGTACCCTGTGGATTTCATGATCCTAACACCCAAGAATAATCTAGGAGGCCATCCTGTTATACTAGGAAGACCTTGGTTGGCTACAGCTGATGCCTTTATTAGTTGTAGGTCCGGTGATATGTATATTTTTTATTGTAGTTCAACAAATAAATTCACTTTATATCCTCCAGCTAGGACAATTACAGAACTAGATGACACTCAATGGATAGAGGATGAAGAATATTTACAACCACTCTTCACAATTTCAGAAATTAGTGAAGATAATCAAATTCTGAATACTCTAGAAAACTTTGAATCCTCTCTAAAACATAAACATGAATCATTTCAAGAGGGATCCAATATTGATTTTTTGTCATCTAGGCAGATGTCTCTTCATTCTATGGACAAATTTGGCAGCTCTACAAGTGAAATTTTTCCGGGCAAAACTTTGAATATAAACAAGAACCTAGAAAAATCTCAACAAGAAGAGTTAGTCAAAGTATTACAGACACATTCTTCTGCATATGCATGGGAATACACTGACATGAAAGGGATAAGTCCCAAGACTTGTACTCATCACATCTATATAGAGGCAAATTGCAAACCAATCGGACAACCTCAAAGACGGATGAATCCAAATCTTAGGGAAATTGTCAAGGAAGAATTACAAAAATTGTTAAATGTTAACTTCATCTATCCTATTTCAGATAGTCAGTGGGTTTCTCCTTTAGTAATTTTACCTAAGAAAAATGGAAAATGGAGGGTGTGTGTTGACTACCGAGAACTGAATAAAGCTACTCTTAAAGATCATTTTCCCTTACCTTTCATAGATCAAGTATTAGATACATTAGCAGGGTAAGAAGTATTTCTCATTCCTAGATGGTTTCAGTGGTTATAATCAAATTCAGGTTGCACCTGAAGATCAGGATAAAACCACATTCACATGTCCATGGGGAACTTATTCCTACTGAGTACTTCTTTTTGGATTATGCAATGCTACCACCATTTCAAAAGAAGCTAGGTATTGAAAATTTTCTGATACGATACATGGTATGTGTAGAGGAGGTGTGTGGATGATTTTACAGTTTATGGGGATACATTTGAAGAGGCTTTAGAAAACTTGGAGAAAGTCTTAAAAATATGTCAAGAAGCAAACCTTTCTCTTAGTCATGAAAAATGTTTTATGATGTTCACTGAAGGTATTGTTTTAGGGCACCACATTTCGGGGGATGGGATTAGAGTTGATGAGGCGAAAGTTGAAGTTATCTCTAACCTATCCATTCCAAGTTGTCAAAGAGATGTTAGAAGTTTTCTAGGATTTACAGGGTATTATCGGAGATTTATAGAAAACTTCACCAAAATAGCATCTCCTCTCTTCAAATTACTCACCAAAGATTGTGAATTTAATTGGACTTCTGATTGCCATTTAGCTTTTGAAACCCTGAAAACCAAAATTTCTGAAGCACCTATATTAAGGGGACCTAACTGGAAGTTACCTTTTCATATCTTGATAGATGCTTCCGATACAGCTCTAGGAGCAGTATTGGGACAGAAAGATTTAATTCCCTATGCCATCTATTATATCAGTAAAAATTTGACTCCTGCAGAGTTAAACTATACTGTAACTGAAAAAGAGTTTTTAGTTGTTGTTCATGCCATTAACAAGTTTAGACACTATATAACAGGCTATGAAACTTTTGTTCACACTGATCATTCTGCAATTAGATATTTAATGAATAAATCAATCACTAATGGTAGAGTTATAAGATGGTTGTTATTATTGCAAGAATTCAACATTACTATTCTAGATAGGCCTGGAAAACAAAACACTGTGGCTGACTTTCTGTCTAGAATTCAAAATATCAAAGATGACACTCCGGTTGAAGATCAATTTCCTGATGAATATCTTTTTGCAGTTTCTACTCAAACTCCATGGTTTGCTGATATTGCTAATTATTTAGTTTCAGGAAAATTTCCTTCAATTATGAATGCAAGGGAAAAAAGAAAAATCATTAATGATAGTGCAAGATATTCATGGGTCGCTAATGAGTTGTACAAGACAGGTTCAGATTTGATCATTAGAAGGTGTGTTCGTGAAGATGAGATGCCTAAAATTCTCAAGGCATGTCATGATGAACCTTGTGGCGGACACTTTGCAGATAAGAGGACAGCCTATAAGATCCTTAATTTAGGATATTATTGGCCATCTTTGTTTAAAGATGCAAGGGAGTATGTCAAAAGGTGTGATAGTTGCCAAAGGGTAGGGAAACCTTCTCCTTCAGGTGAGATGCCATTACAACCTCAGGTACACATTGAATCTTTTGAAAAATGGGCTTTGGATTTTGTAGGACCTATTAGTCCTCCATCAAGACAAAAGAAATATATATTAGTTTGCACTGATTATGTTACTAAATGGGTAGAAGCTAAACCATTAATTGTTGCTAATGAATCATCTATAGTTACTTTTCTTTTTGAGGATATTTTCACTCATTTTGGTGTCCCAAGGGAAATTGTTACAGATCAAGGAGCTCAATTTACATCAAGGCTAGTGGAGCAAATGATGGAGAAATACAAAATCAGACATAGAACATCTACTCCTTATCATCCACAAGCAAATGGTCAAGTGGAATCCACTAATAAGGTCATTGAAGGAATCCTAACAAAGACTGTTCATCTACATAGAAGAGATTGGGTAGATGGGCTTCCTGAAGCCTTGTGGGCCTATAGAACTACATGGAGAAATACAACAGGCCATACTCCTTATGAGCTTGTTTATGGGAAGCAAGTTTTGTTTCCTATAGAGTTCCAAATTCAAACATTCAAGATGGCAGTTTAGCTAGGACTTGATCTAACGGAGGCACAAAAGCATAGACTGGAGCAAATTAATGAGTTGGATGAGATCAGACAAGATGCAGTTCAGAAAACAAGTCTAGTCCAACAGCAAAGGGCTAGATGGCATGAAAAGTACATCAAGGAGAAGAAATTTAAAGAGGGTGATTGGGCTCTCTTGTTTGATTCAAAATTCAAGGATTTTCAAGGGAAATTTCAGACACATTGGCTTGGGCCATATGAAATTGTTCGAATTTTTGATAATGGGGCAGTAAAAATCAGAACTATAGATGAAGAGGAGGCCACTTTTCTTGTGAATGGTCATAGACTGAAGCTATACCACAAGCCACTCTCAAGAGAAGAGTTTGTCAAGAAGTTCCAAGAAGACAATGATGTGAAGTTAATGAAGAAGAGTCTCTCTTCTTCATCAACTTGATTAAATTTTCTGAAGCATTTCTATTCTAAAAATAAAAATAAAAATAAATAAATAAATAAATAAATAAATAAAGGTATAAACATGAAAACCAATCATTGATTGGCATGTTTATACAGAAAAGATAGGGTGAAAATCAGAGTCTCTCTAACACTCTAACTTTTCCCATTTTTGTTTTTATAAGCAGCTGTTATAAAAATCATAAGTTCAGTTCCATAGTGCTTATGATTCATTTCATCTCACTCCATTCACTTATCCATCCATACTCCATCTCATCCATCATTCATATTTCACTCCATTCCACATTTCATTCATATCATTCCATCTTCCATCCATCTCATTTTCATGTCAAAACACAAAATTTGATATCTTGCTGTAAGTGAATAAAACATGTCATGAATTGCAGTACAACCCTTATGTTCCTTCATTTCATTTCATGAACTGAATCCATTTCATTCCATTATCCACTTCATACATATCATAATCCATCATCCATTTTCATTCATACCACATAACATTTCACCCATACTCCAAAAACATCCCATTTTCATAATTAAAGTGTTCTACAGGAACAGTCTGCAGCTCAGTGGACATTCTGTAGCTGATCAGCCTTTCTGCAGCCCGATAGTCTTTCCGCAGCTACAAATCCTGAAGGCATCAACTAGCAGACATCAGAATTACAATAAAGTGACCCACTGTATTCATGAATCAAAAGCATCAAGAAAATTATGAAGACTCCTCCAGAGATGAGCAGAGAAGACAAAGGCTACAAAAATCAAATAAAGGGCAGAGGTAACAAATTTAAAATACGATGGCATTTCATAAAAGTTTAGCATAGTTTAGTTGTGGATTATTCGAAAGGTTGTTTTAATTGTTTTATTGATCAAACACCAACAAACCCTCTACAGACTTTGTATTAAAATCTTCCATTTCAAATTTCATATCCGATAGCATTTAAGCGGTGAAATGACCAAAGCATTTGAATTTTCCACGTCTCTTAACCAAAGCATTTAATGATGATGATTCCCTCTGCCGTCGTAAAATCCTCCGCCGTCTCCTCAATCATTAATACAATCCCTCCACCTCACTCCACTACTCTATTCCGTGACCATTTGCCATAACTTCATTCCGTAGCCGGTATTCCATTCCGAAGACAGAGATATTATTATCACCAGAGCAGAACAGAAGGGTAAATTTGGAAGTATAACAGTGTGAGGACTCGAAGCCACTTGATCCCATGGGCAGATAGCATATCACTATGGATGGAATTTGAAGCATTTTCACTATCAACACAGAATTGTAGCAGTGTGAGTTTAAAGTCTTTTGTTACCAAAAGACAGAGGTGTTAAAATTGAAGTCTTTTGCTACCAGAGACAGAGGTGTTATAGTGATTGAGTTTGAAGTCTGTTGTTACCAGAGACAGAGATGTTGCAGCGTTGAAATTGAAGTCTTTTGCTACTAAGAGCCAGAGGTATTGCACAAAAATAAATTTGAAGCCATTTTCCACTGTCTATCAAAGACATATCAGTTTGAAATTTGAAACTGCTTTCATGATCAAACAGAAGCATATCAGCCAGAGGTTTTGAAGTTGTTGCCACTATAAATCAGAGGTATGTCATTCCAAAATTGAAGCCATTTTCATTTAGAGCTTGAAACCATTTCAATCCGAAAGTGAAAGTCATTTTTTTGTGGGTAGAAGAGTGTTAATTTGATATTAAAATAAAAAATAAAAAAAATCATGGGTTTCATCGTAAGGACTGAACCTGTGGGTTCAAAATATTTAGAAGGTTACCCACAATGCAAGGAAATGTTACAACAAATAGGATGGCTTCAATTTTTGGAAAAATTTAATGGCTTCCATAAGGAAGTCACTAAAACATTTGCCAGATCATTTCAAGGAACCAAAGTTGAAGTAGGGGATGTCAAGTTTACTGTCACTAAAGTTTTTATTGCAGAGGCTACAGAATTGCTCAGAACTGGAGAGAGATGGTTTAAAAATAGGGAATTCCACAATGACTCCTGGAAACAAATTTTAAAATCACCAAATATGGATGTTAGTGTATTCAAGAAAGGAATTCCCAGCTTTGCATTGAAAAACAAATGGAGAAACATACTACTTCTTTTGCAAAAATTTGTTACATGTGAGGGTAGATATGGGACATTTTATGTCTACCATATTAGACTAATGATACATTTTCTGGGAGAAGACTTAAACCTACCATATTTCTTGCTTCAAAGTCTGAAGAAGATGGCTTCCTGTGTTCAGAGAAGAATTCAATTTTTAGAGACAACCCTGTATCATCATGGTTTGGTCAAAATTTTGATTGAGCATCATCTAGCTAAAACAAATGATACATGGGATGATTTCTTAATAAGAAATAATTTTGAAGAAGCAAAAGAACCATCACCTGAACCACAGCCTACGAAGAGAAGTAGGAAATGGAGGGCTTCAAAAGTTGAAATTGACAAACCAGTCCAAGAGAGCAGTGAAGAAATCATTTTAGAGAAGTTGACTCGAATCAACAGGCAACTTAAGGAAGAGAAAATAATCAAGGAATCTACTACAGAGAAAGGAGAGGGGTCCTCTCAGCCTAGGAGAAGCCACAGATTAAAGGGAAAACTGAAGAAAACACCAATCAAACAAACAGGGGTAATCAATATTGAAGATGAAGAAACACCCATTGAAGAGGATGATGAAGAGGATTTTTATGAAGGAACCCCTGAAATTGATCCTACTCAACAGGAAATTTATGACTATGTGGAAACCTTAGAGAGGACAGCTTCAGAAAGCAGAGAAAGAACCCCCAGTCCTCCACTGTCTGAAATAGATATATTAAGGAGGGATAGATATGAGTTGGAAGTGTTGAATAGACATATCAAAAACGAGAATGAAATTCTCAAAGATCAAATCAAGCTCAAAACTGATATGAACTCAACCTTATCCCTGCATATAGACAAACTGGAGAGGACCAATGAGAAGTTGAAGACAAGAAACAAAAAGCTAATCAGGGCTCTCACCAACCTCAGGTTCAAACTTGTTATCAGGAAACCCAGAAGACCTCTAGCTTCCAGACAAAGAAGAAGAAGGGGATTAGATGTCCTTGCAGAAGCCTCTGAATTCATAGGATAATTTGCATGAGGAAATGCAAAGAGACAGCAGTGGGGGTATGTTGAGCCTCAAATTTGTGCTTTCCTTCACCTCATTTTACCTCATTTTCCCTTGTCCATTTCTATCTTAGACCCAATTGATCAATAAATATAGTTAAAATTACTTCTAGAATGATTTACATGACTGACTTGTTGAATTTTGTGATTTTTCCCATTGTTAAGCATTTTGACCGGAACTAGCTGCAGAATGTAGACATTCCGTAGCTAACCGGCGATTCTGCAGCTACCTTCATGTTTGACTATGTTCCAGGTGGCCTCTTGAGAAAAACCGCATATGGGCATGATCCACGTCGTGTCTACATGGTTCGTTGCTCATCATGGAGGAAGAAATGGATTCTGGGTACGGTTATGCACGTGGGAACACATTTATGAAAGAAGACTCCTACTAGGACTGTCTCAGTCCAGATGTCTTCTCTTCTTCACGCAGCCACTTCAAAGATTTCTAACGTGATTTGGATAAGGAAAGACATTATTCCTAAATTGTTGTAATTACTGTTACGTGCATTTGCTTTATAAACTCTTGGGAGACCGAGAGCTATGTTAGAGAGAGATTTTATGTTAGATTTGCTGCTAGATTTTGTTTAAAACTCTGTGTTACGTCCTTGAAGACACAGAGTGTTATGTTCAAACTATTGCATCGTTAATGGAGCAGACAAAGTTATTTTGAAGGCGTGATTTAATTTGGAGTTGAATGCCGTCAAGTGGTAGAGGGCCCCTGCCTCTTGCACGGATTTCTTTTGCGTAAATTAGATAATTTTTCCTAGCTGCCTTTACGTTTTGCATTTGAATTGGTAGTTGTTTTGTTTTAACTAGCTACTGTAGTCGTATTCATTCTAGTTCTTCCACAACAAGACACTCTTCCAATAGATTAAAATGATGAATGTTGAATGACTATGGTATTGTAGGATAGGAGTTGAATTTGTAGTTGTTTTAACTAGCTACTGTAGTCGTATTCATTCTAGTTCTTCCACAAGAAGACACTCTTCCAACAGATTAAAATGATGAATGTTGAATGACTACGGTTTGTATTTGTATTAACTAGCTACTGTAGTTATATTCATTCCAGCTCTTCCACAAGAAGACATTCTTCCAACATATTATAATGATGAATGATGAATAGCTATAGTACTGTAGGAATTAGTTGTAGTTTTTGCTATTCACTATCACAGTTACACTTGTTCTAATCACTCTTCCACAAGAAGAAACTCTTCCAAGACATCCTTGAGAAGTTCAAGACATGACCGTGATAATGAATGATTTAGTTGTGTGTTTGTACTAAGTATCATCTCTGTTCTTGCTCTTAAACGCTTGCCCAAGACATCATAATGACGAGTAGGGTATGGATGTGATAACTTAGTTTTTTTCATTTTCTTTCAGTCAATTTGCTTACAATTGCACTCAATTACACAGTCAGAATTGTTCTACCCCTTCCAAAAGAAGGAACTCTTCCAAAATATCACTAATGATGAACAAACAGATTGTGTAACTTCATAGAATAAAGCATGTTAGCATAGTTAGAATGCTCCGGAGTTTCATTGCATTTAATTCATGTTCAGTTACTTTGTTTCAAGTTTGATGATGACTTATAGTTCAACATTGTTCTAGTTTAGTGGCATCTTAGGTTCATTCTTAGATTAACTCATTACACTTGCATCTCATATTCAAATTGTCATCCATTGCACAATAGATTACTCTAGTTGTTAGGATTAACAAGACAACCTTCATTATTCACAAATATCTTCTTGTTCTAAAAACTACAAATGATCCATAGCCATAGGAACATAAGATAACATCACTATAAGGTCTGAAATCTCTCTGCAATCTCCTCATCATTTTATAAACAGAGCTCTTTCTCAAAAGAACTAATTTGAAAAAGAAACCAATAACTCTTTGAGTAAAGGTTCTGTGATATTCAATTAAATTTCAGAATAGAACTAGGAGTTAGTCATAGAATATATGAGCTTAGAACAAAATGTTGCATCATGGTAAGATTAGTGTTTAACTGTTTAGTTAGAGGATTTGCATATTTAGTGATCATTTCTCAAGTTTAGTTTGTGTCATTTGCCTAAAAAGTCATTATCAAGCTTTTGCTTTTATTTAGTCATAGTTCAGATTCTGCTTCAGTGTTTCCAATTGCATTTGCCATTCCATACATTAGGTTTAACTCTTTTTTGACCACCAACCCCTTTCTATTAGCTTTCTAGACATTTCCATTGTGAACATAAAAAATCATCACAAAAGACCAAAAACATAAAAATCATCACAAAAGACCAAAAACATCACAAAACACTACACACAACGCACTAGGAAACAAGCACCTAGGTACATATGGTACACTTCACTTCAGCAGTTTACAAATCCTGGTTGACAATTAAATGAGCTCAATTTAGGAGACTAGATTGAGACCCAACAAAGATGTCATCAAGTTTACAGCTGATCAAAAATACCACCATGGTTGTGCATTGCATGGTTGATATGTTTTACATGTGGTTTGTGTCTAGTTGCTTGCTTTAGGAGATTATAAAGTATGAAATTTAAACAATAGGGATGACAATGTTATCGATGCAGGAGCATTAGACCCAAGACAAATTTTGTACATAAATAAATGTAAAGGGGGGTCTCATGTTTTATTTCCCGATGAAATTATCCATAGTTGAGCTAATTTATTTAATTTGTAGAGGAAAATGTAACTGAACGAATGATTAGTGGGCATAGGAAGAGGTAGTCCGTCTCTTTCTATCAGAGCATTAGTCTTATTTGGAACTGTAGGAATTTGAAGAGTTTGTGAGTCATCGAGAAATTTGAATCGATTCATTGTAATTGATATAAAAATAAACCTATATGATAGAGTTGGGAGACCTACATAGAGAACTTCATAGGCTGCATGGAACTGTAGAAGAGAAGGGCCAATCGATTGAACATCTGGCTGGCTAAAAGCTTGTAAGTTTGGTCACTGTATAAATGAGGAATTTGTCTCAGTATAACTGTGCATTTGTTTTTTAACTCTGTGGAAGAATACCTTGAGTATTTTTGTATTGATTGATTTAAATTTTTTGTGGAATGCCTTGAATATTTGTGTGAATAATCTCTGTAGTTGAGTTGAATGATGTCCTGTGTAACCGGAGGGCTTGAATGGTACTCGGTATCCGATGAGCTGTTGATTTTTTTATGAGTCTCGGTGCTTAACTACGTGGTAAACCTGTGTTAAAATAATATATGAATTGTGTGTGTAAGTTCCGTTTGGGCGTGCATAGATAGTACATGTCGAAGTCTTGTATTAATCGATGTTGGATTTTGTATGGAAGCCACACCCCGCAACTTATTGACAATCGAATCCCAAATATGCTCTAACCTCGTGTGAATAGACCAACGGGAATCGATGAGGGTTCATGAAGGATGCAGTTAATTGCTATTCCTAGTTGCAGAGCGAGAATCGAGGGAGAGTAGATATTGAACTGTATTATGTGGGAAAGATTCAGTTTTGAAGTCAGGTGGAACCCTGAGCAAGAGTAGTCGGAACCGTGATGGCCACACAGTAAAGACAGGTTTCTGGCATATCGTACCACCTTTATATGGTAAGCTGTATTCCCCATTTGGAAGCGATCAATGCCATGGGCTGACACGTCGCCTTAAGTAGTTTTGGAAAACCACTCTCATCGCGAGTTAATGATTGTGAAATTAACTCACGCGATATCTAGTTGGATCGTTGGATTGTCGAAGCTAGTGTGACGTATTATCCACCGTTGGATGTGGAAGGGTCGTAGAAGCTGGGCCCCATGCATATATATATGTTGATTATCGTTGTCCTAACTATGGTTTACAGTTTTAACCATGGTATGGCATGTTGGCCGCATTGACACAAGTTTAATAATATATATGTAGCCCCAACATTATATAAAACCCTTGGTTATAAAATGAATGGTATCACTAAAGGCTAGTGTGGTCTGCCTTTTTATATGTTTGTTGCGGTCAAGAACTATTGTAATAAGGATCGTGTTCCAATCCCATCCAACCATTAACATAACAAGTGTATGTATGTATCGGCCAAGGGTGATGGGTTTATATTAAATATGAGGTTTTAACCAAAAGAGGATATTTAATTAATATCTCAATCTCAGATTGAGATATTAAAATACACAAGTGTATTTAGTTTTTCAGTTAAAAGGAAGAAGAGTATGTTGAGAGTAGAGCTCCCCCAAAAGAAGAATGACTCTGATGGTATTGCATGAGATATTACATGCACATAATAAACCTTGAAATTAATATCTCAAATCTCTGATATTTGAGATATTAAAGCTCTCAGAATTATTCGTTTAATTTTCCAGTCCCTGACATAAGAATAGGTTGAGATTGAAGTAATGAGAAAACTGGGACTATTGGTTTACCCTGCCATCAGTTATACTCTATATTTCCATTCTAAACACTAACGAAATGTGATTAACAGATGATACCGATTGCAGATAGTGTTTCATTGTACTCAAAGGGCCTCTAACAGTCGTCAACCTTAGTAACAATATTCTTCGTTAGAAATTTCAGTATGAAACTACCTAACTTTCTGACATCACAACTATCAAGTCAATTTTTTATGACTTTAGCTTTATTTCTTGCAAATAATGGATAATTAAAAAAAAAAAGCATTACTCATATTTAACTGTCTCTAAGTAATCGACCGTGAAATTTATGTTAAAGCAACTTAGCACAGAATGCAATTACAGTATAAAAATCTCAAAATTGGAAGATTGCATTACCTACGAGGACTGGAATCAACTTGGCACACTGTAAAACAAAAGTAGGCAATAAATCAGCAGCTGTTTAATTTTTTATTTTTTTAATCAAAGCGTCAAAAGAGCGACGCCTTCAAAGCGTCAGAAGAGCGACACCTTCAAAGCATCTGTAGAGCTACACCTACAAAGTGTCGGTAGAGCGACACATTCAAAGCGTCGGAAGAGAGACACATTCAATCCGTCGGTAGAGAAACACCTACAAAGCGTCGGTAGAGCGACACCTTCAAAGCGTCGGTTTTGCGATGCTTTAAAAGCGTGGTTATACATCGAAAGAGCGACAGTTTAGAAATGTCGAAAGAGCGACATTCAAAACTTCGAAATGCATGTCGTCAGAATTGTGATAGTTATAAACGTCGGATGAGCGACTGTTTTGAAAACATCGAAAGAGCGAAGATTGTTTGGAAACCTCGGAAAAAGTGTCGGTATTGCGACACTTTGGAAAAGCATCGAAATTGTGATGTAATGGCTAACCATGTTTTGTCCCGCCTCGAACTGTCGCTCTTGCGACGACTGTGTGTCAGAATAGCGACGAAGTGGCCGTCGAAAATTGGGCCAAATTTTCTAGTGTAAGGATCTAACCCTATCTTCCCAAGGCACCAACCTTGTCTCTATGAGGCTCCAACCCTATCATTGGTATAGGTTCCAGCCCAGTCTTCTTGAGGACTCCTATCCTCTAGGGTTCTAACCCAAAACTTCAATTTATCAAGATAAGTATAATTATTATTCCAAGGCTCCCAATACCTTATGCAACCATCCTTGGCAATATCTTAACCTTAAAAACTTCCACAAAATTATCTCTAAGGCACTTATCTCATCAATTACAGATTTTTCTTCTCATGAAGTTGTCTTCACAACTCTTCATTTCACCCAAATAAAATTCTTCATGGTCACATCATGAGCACTTTCAATGATTCATCATGATCTCCAAAAATATCTCCAAGAAAAAATTCTAGATGTCTTCCAAATATCTCCAATTATCCTTCAATAATTCTAAGGTGTTGTGTCAAGAAAATCCCAAAATATATTCAATAGGTTGCTCCAAGGATGTCTTCTAAGGTTCTTCAAATCAACACAAGTATTCACTCTTTATGCTTTTAAATCCTTGACTAGGCCATAGGTCCTTTAACCTCCAAATTCATCATTTTTTAAGGCCCACAAATTCTTCAGTGTTCTTGAGCTCCAAAACATAGGTCTGAGGTATTAAGGTAAGGTCCAAAATCCAGAGTTCTGATTTATCTCAAAGGAAGTTTGTCTCCACAATCGAGCACCACATTCACATGTTTGTTATATTTCTGAGTTTTATATATAACTCTCCCACGATGCACAAAACTGTTATATCTCCTATTTCTACACAAATCCACAGACTGTAATATAGCCTAGGTTCCAAGGCTATTACTCGAGCTTCACAAGACCACTGAAAGAGATGATTTTCCTCCACAATTATGTTCCACTTATACTGAGCTTAATTCAGGTGATTTTTCACACATTTATCCTATGTCGAAGACTAAACATTTTTGTGCTTAAACACAAGTGTATCTACCCTCCATAGTATTGAAAACTAGACTATAGTATGAGATTTACACCCACAGTAAACCAATCTTCTACAAATGCTTCAGGTCCAAGGTAACACATTTATTATAGGTTTGAGTGGAATTATTTAAGGTGAAACATAGTAGAGTGTCTACCACTGATCTGAGATTTTATACTTGGCTTTTCCACAAAGGTATACCAAAAATCCCAGCTCAAGAAATAACCTTCTACAATGTTGCAATCTAAGGTAGTAGGATACAACTTCCTGTAATGTTCTCAAATGGGAAAAGCAGGAATATAGTGCATAAAACTGGAAATATGAATTTATATATTAGACAAAAGCATGGTTCAATAGTGGATCCATACCATTATTATTATAATAGAAAAATAGGTACAATATATTCAGGAAAATATCACTCAAGTTGGCCAAATAAGCCTCTCATGAAAGCATACACCTAGATCTAAAATGTTGTTAATAAAGGAAATACATGAAAACAGAAAATTGCGCTATATAAGAGAGAATAGCAGCTAAAAGATATAAAAATATATTTATGTTGATAGAATTCTCCAGAAAATCCAAATCTAGAGATCCATGCTCCAAAAGAGGATTCCAGGACAACCCAAAAAAGGTTTCCGGAAATACACACTATAAAAAATATAGCATATTTGGCCCTAGGGATAAATAATCTCTGAAAATAAATCATTGATGGGAGATGGATGATCTGATATACAATATGGTTGATCCTCCTCCAACATATCTCCCAAATGAAGGGTTGATCCCCACACAGGAAACCCAAACACTCCAAATAGGGCAATAATCCCACTATTGCAGGTGCTCTCCAAAATGACACAGTCCTTGTAGGAGACTGCGCTGTAGCTGATGACTTATAATTTCCCTAGTGCCAAAATATGTATTAAAGCCTTGAAGTCTTCCTCACAAGCCTCCAGATCAAAGTAAAATCCCTCAAATGGAAAACTAGCTGAGAAATTGGAGATTTCTCTCCTCCATTGCTACACCCCTGCAACACAACCCAACTATAAACAGAGATGCGTTGTACATGAGACAGAAGCTTGGGAAAATTCCTGATTGTGGAAGTATAGTGCAAACTCCTCCAAGAGTTCCTCAATGGAAGAGGTGGGATTCTTGATCAGGAACACCTTGTGCTAAAAAACACATGAAATCTTAACTAAACAGCTGAAGAAATCTATATGTCTAAACAGACCATATATCAAAATATCAAATATACCAAGATGAATAATATGGCAGCCATCCTCTTCCTTTTATAAGATATGAGCTTCCAAACCCTAAGACCCATTCATAAATGACACTACTTCCTTAAAATGTGTCTCCATCTAAAATTGTGTTGATCCTTCATTAATGTCCACTCCTCCATGACAATGCTATTGATTTGGTCAAAGTTCACCCAGTCCACATGTTTTAGCCCCTGTTCACACCTTAGGGTGCTTTATTAAGCTGAAAATACTATCCACTTTCACATGAGAAGTGGTTTTATTCATAATAAAGTGATTTATGGGCTTCCCTACCCACTTATTCACGTATCTAAGCGAAAAAAAAAAAAAACTTTAATATTCCAATTAGTTCTATGATAATTTAGGAATATTACAGTCCTCCCCTCCAAAATGTTGTTTGTCCTCAAGCAACTGCAAGGACACTGCAAAATCTCCAATGGATATATTTCTCCCCAAGAATAAAATTTTTCCTTTGGTGGATAAACCAAATAGCTCTCATCATGAAAAAGTGGAAGATATATGGAAAGAGTTATATGTTTTCCATTGGTCTTCTTAAGGCATGAGAGATGATAAATTTTGGGTGCCTCAACCCAATGAGAAACTTCAATCTCCATGCTATCATCCAAAAAAGGTGTGCCATCCTTGGTAGCTCATAGAAACAATCACTAATCCCCTACTTATGAAATGTATAGGGGTTGCATGACTAAAAGTGAGAGATAATATTTTTCAAATCATGCTCTCTCTCTCTCCATTTATGATAAATTTGGAGCTGTTGATCCTGGGATGCAATAATATAGTCCTCATGAAGCCAAAAGATACTTGGAATCTCATGATCCCACTTAATGGTTCTAGGTGGGCTTCTTTCCCAATCCTTCATACATATAGTGAATAGAGTTTCATCACCATATGGGCCCCAAAAGAAACATGGACTAAGTTTCATATGACATATTGGACGGTGACAATAGTCCCTCAAGTGAGAACAACGTTGTTCTTGCTGTCTCAAAATATGACATGATAAGTGGCCATCGAACCACTTACTTGCTGCCATAAGCTTCTCAAAAGCTTGAAAATAGTAGATGACATTAGGTTTTGGTTGAATATGAACCACTAAAAACACATCTTGCTCAAATTCCTCCATAAAGTGGTCATCCCCATCACTGAGTGTAGTCCCAAAAGGACCATGAAATCCACGAAGAGGTTTGCTCTCTTGTGGAGCAATGTGATGCAAATGCACGGTAAAGGAGTGCATATACATTTTTAGTTGATAAATAAGCATCAAAACACAATCTTTACCATATATTGTAGAGACGTTGGTGAAGAGGTTCATAGATGAGCCTTCCCATCTCTCCATCAAAAGGGGAAGTGATTGAAACAACCTTGCAAGGTGGTTGCTCTCCTCCTCATACATCAAACAAGCTACATATCTCCTGATATGTTGGTGCACATATTCTTTGAGATCCTCCCAATAGAATCCCTCCATGATGGTGTGATGAGACTCAATGAGGTCTACATGTCCTGAAGAGTGCCTCATATGCTACATGTAGAATCTCCTTCTTGAGCTTGGAGTCTATTCTCAAGAAAATCACATCATGGAAATAAATGACTCCATAAACCACTCTATATCTCCCATCTATCACTTGCCCATTAAGAGTCTTACATGTGAAGAGGTTCTTGGAATATTCCACCAATAGTTGGGACTCCCAGTATGGATCTAGGTTTCCCAACAATAAGAGCATTGTAGAAATATGAAATGAAGCTCTTGTAACATCATAACTCTCCTCTTTGATGTGCTCAATTCCAAAGCCACATGTTGGACTACTGTTATGCCACCTTTACTGCCTCCTTTGCAGCTGATATTGCTGAAGACAATATTAAAGTACATGGAGTTCAACCTCCTTTTGGAAGGAATTTCCCATACAAAAGTTCCATAGTTTTTCCAATGCATGCAAGAGTGTTAATAACCTCTTGTCATATTCAGAAATATTCCTCAGGTGCAGAAGTATCATTTTCTACTCCCAGGCTATGGAGTGGTAATTTTACACCATGTTCATATCATCATAGATTTTTGAATCATCTTTCAGTGCAAATAGCTGAGTGGGAGATATAAATCCCCATATCAGAAAATTTCTCACTCCTCCATTGAACCCATCAAAGGCTCTCTGCACTGTGCTAGCTCCTCCTAAGTCTCCTTCCCTAGCCAAATATATCAATGTTGCACCATGTTGAGAGAACTCTTTATTCATCTTCCAATTAGGGGGTCTCCTTGGTGGAATGCCTCCATGTAATGAAACATCAAGGCCTAGAGAAGGCTGTATATGTGAGTGGACTGATTTTTCCTTGTCCTCACTGCACAAATCCTCCTACCTCTTCTGTGCATCAACCTTATGAAATCAAGAGGGATGTCTGCTCCTCATCATATGATGTTTTTCCTCCCCTTTATCTCCTTCTATCTTCAAGATCTCACAATTTGTCAATGATGGCACATGTTGCACATGGACAGTGCCCTGATCTCCATATGTGAGATTCTTTGGAACTCCTTGCAAGAGTGCAAGAGTTACTCTCTTTGGAGAAAATTCTCCATCTTCCTCTTCATGAGGTACTAGAACTACTATTTTTGTGACAACGATGTTACCTCTTTTCTTATCTTCCCCTTAATCATGAATGGAGGTTGCCTCATCATCATTAAGAGGTTCTTTGTTTAGTTCCTCCATGTATTCCCTTTGAGAAAAGAGTGTTTTATGTAATTTTTTAATCCCCTCAATAGTTTTATGAAATGTATTTGGATTTATAGATCCTTCAAAGTCATGCAAAGGTTTTGTTTATGTACGCTTGGCTAGCTCAACCAAGGAAGTTTCAGAATGTTTTTCATCAAATATATTTACTAACTTCCTAGTGAACCTTGCATAAGTAGACATATTTGCATATTTTAATGAAGAATATTCATAAAACCACCAAGCATAAGAATTACCTTGAAGGTTGAATGCTGCTACTCTAATGGCTTCATCATTTGAAACTTGGTGTTGCTGCAAATAGGTGTCTAGCTCCTCCACTCAAGCCCCAGTTGAACATTTAGTGACCCATAAAAAGTATATAGAAAGAATATACCCACATCATGCTACTTGCACCTTGTTCTTCTATCATGGTTGCTAGGTCTTCTATCCTCCTTAATCTTTCCAAACCCTTGGAATTTTAGATGATCTCTAAATCTCCGAGTTTGAGATTCATACTCTTGAAGATAGTTACTAAGAGTCTCCTCCTTTGGTACATCTCCTTCCTCCATCTCTCTTGCTATGACCCTAGGAATATTACCACATTGTAGATCTGATGATGTAGTTGAATTCTCACACCCATAATGTGAAAATATGTAGCTTTCTTCATGTACAAGCCCTCTTGGAGAATCTCTACATCTCTCCATTCACATATCTTTGATGTCTCTGTTAATGCACTGGATAGTTTGAAGAAGAAGTTTTGAGAACTCCTTCCCTCCTGAAAAATGAGGTTTTGGCTTAATTTTTTTGCAGATATTCTCCTTCCTATTAGAAGCTTCCTTAGATGACATAATGGCTTAAGTACACAGGCTAAGCCAAGATTATGCTCTGATACCACTTTAATATTCACAAATGGGAAAAGCAGGAATATAGTGCATAAAACTGGAAAATTGTAGAAATATAATAGATAAAAGCATGAGACAACAATGGATCCATTCCATTATGATTATAATAGAAAAATAGGTACAAAATATTGAGGAAAATATCACTCAAGTTGGCCAAATAACCCTCTCATGAAAGCATACACCTAGATCTCAAATGCTATTAATACAGGAGATACATGAACCCAGAAAACTACGCTGTCTAAGAGAGAATAATAGCTGAAAGATATAAAAATATATTTCTGCTAATAGAATGCTCCAAAAATTCCAAAGCTAAAGATCCATGCTCCAAAACAGGGTTCCAGGACAACCTTAAAATAATTTCTGGAAATACACACAATACAAAATATAGCAGATTTGGTGTTGGACGGATAAGTCGTTCTTGCAGACAAGACAGACCTACCAAGTTTCCTATGGATAGCTAGCAACAAACGGACAAATAAAAAATATTTTCTCTAGATATTGTTTGACATGTAATTAATTATAACAGGGTTTTAGAAACCTACTTGTAGTCCAGTGCTGATCTTCTTTCCAGTGGCTTGAAGAAAGTCGTCATCAAGGATCTGCAATCACAAACACAAGAAATGATCAAAAGCACCTGTATAATAAATCAATTAATGAATCAAACATCCATCAATATCATCAAGGAATTAAAGAAATGAGATCATTAATTAAATAACCCATTGAGAAAACAATATTCATTCATATTAACTTAAATAAAGAAGAGCCTTACAACCGTGTCCGCCTTGATGTCATACAGGCCTTCCTGGGGTCCGGAATAGGCGTTTCCTTTACTATAACAAGCCTTGCACTCTCTCAGCTAAAAGAACATGGGTGTGAATCATTCCCATATAATGATAAGCTTATGAGAGTATGAGTATTCACAACATTTATCCTCAAAAATTCTCCAACTCTAACTCACTAACTCCCAACTCTATCTAGCCTTTGAAGTTGCACTATGGCTTCAATTTATAGGAAAAAAGAGGAGATTATGGTTCCCATTAAGAAGGGATAGAATTCTCTTTTGAAGGGATTGGGTTCCATAAATCAAGGGGTAGGATCCCATACTGAAGGAATGAACATACATGATAGAGCGAACCTTCGACCGGATAAGTGCTTCTAGAAGCTTCCAGATTTGACTACTGGGCTTCTAAATGTTACTTTTCGCCTTTGTTTTATCCTTTACAGGGGTCTGTACCTTTAATAAATAAAAGGTGCATTTAGCTCCGCATGATTTAGAGCAATAAAGTGTGGCACTGCAAGAAATGTTAATAGAAGGTGCGATACAAGTGTTTTTAAGACTTTTATGAGATTTTCTCTTAATTTCAAGGCTTGAATTTAGGAACTTTGATGTTGTAGACTTCTAAGGGAGTACTAAAATGTCATGGTGAAAAATTTCAATGTAACAAATTGCCCCCTAAAGTGAGAAGTCTGAGAGCATTTGAATAGTGATGTGCTTTATCATTTCAAGGATTAGCCTATGGACACCCCAGTCGGAACCCTGTAAAAACATTCAATGCAAAACATATATATCATCGCTAAGGTAGGCATTCCCATACTTAGATCAAAACTAACTAAACATGTTCTGATACATAAATGATTTTAATATTACATCAATAGTGTAGACACAGCATGGGCATAGCCATCTGTAATGAATAGTCTACTGCATAATGAATAATAAAACTCCTCGCAGCCTGGGTGGTGGAAACTAGATCCAGGGTCTTGATTTCTGCTTCTCGAACTAGTTCAATTCTATCCATGCGATTAAATGTGTTGAAGTCGAACATGGTAAAAACCACTTGATTACCAGTCAATGATGTGAACTGTTAACAACCACTTGATTGATTACCAGTCAATGATGTGAACTGTTAACAAGTGTGAGATAAACCACCAATAATGACAATGGTTCTCAAAGTAATCAGTACAATCCATGAAATGTGAATAAGTGATCTGAAGTCAAACATTTCACAGAATCATTCGATCTAAGTTCAATGATGCAACCTGTCATCGAAGGCAAGAAACCTGCCATTAAGGCATGCAGATTCCAAGGTATTGACGGATTCTAGATAAACTTCCTAGATGATGAGATGTCGTCGAATGAAAGTGATCCGTCGTAATCAAGCTCACAACATGAAACCATAGATCAAGTTTTGAAGAAATTTTTTGCAAGGACTAACTCAGGGATGGTCAACGCGAATGGAGACAAATGTTTGCAGATGAATGGTTTGTTTGACTGTCCTCCTAAACATATAACGACACTGCATATGGTTTGGTGACAATTTCCCTAAGCTAATACCTAGAAACCAGATGAATACCTTCAATGTGGTTGGATTGACTGGTAGGAAAAGGATTTCCCAACCCAGGTAGAAATGTGACAAAAAGTGTCATGTTCAAGAGTGGTGTAATGCTTTTACAAATCAAAGTGTAAAAAATGAATCTGTTTTCTCTCTTTTCTCCCACCATTTTTGGCAAGTACCTCTTTATTTTTTGACAAGCTTGAGGAGGATAACATTTGCTTGTTTATAAGCTCATCCTTCAGATGAGTCCAACTTAGTTTAAAATCGAACCCTAAGAAGGAGTGGTATGTTCCTGTTTGTAATCGATAGGTCGTTTACTATTAAATTTTAACGAGTCCAATATAGGAGAAACTCGGTGTTTTTCATTTTTAGGGAGTCAGAAGAAAAAACTTAAGAAAACTCCATGGGTGTACTTTTTCGTAAATTTAGTCTCTCGGGCCCAAAAAAGGATAAAATAGTGCAAGAGAGAACTCTATTGACCATGATTAGTCAACGTATACCTTTTTCGTAAATAGTCGATTTCAGTCCAGAAAAGGGGTAAAATTATACTGAAGGGACGACTGTTCATTTCCTTTAACGAGTTCAAATAGTTGAATACTTGTCAATCTTTTCATTTTTAGAGAGTCTGAAAAGGGCTTAAAAGAGGACTCCATGTTTTCGCTTTTTCGTAAATTTTAAAGAGCCTGAAAAAGTGATAAAAGTATACTCTTTGTCAAAAATGATCATTTTTCCTGAAAAATCCGGTATTCTGCACAAAAAACTCAAAAAATTAAACATACCTATTTCAATAATAAAAATATTTTGAAAAACCATCTTTTTAAAGTGAAAAAATAAACAAATTTAAATTTCATTTATTCGAAAAAACTTATAAAAAGGAGTTTTTCAAGTTCATTTTTACCATTTGAGTTTGGAGTGAAAATTTTAGAGCTTTTGGAAAAAAAAAATTCAGAGAATATTTCGGACAAACCGACTATTGAAATCAAAAATCGTCTGCTCCAAGTAATCCACATCCTCTTTTACTTTCTTCTCATCCATTCATTTTATTAAATTAGGGTCTAAATTTCATTTTAGGGAGGAAAATTGGTTCAAAAATCCACCCTCAGGGTTTGCAGTTAAGACACTAGGTACCTACGGACCCCGACATTTTCTCACAAAGGAAAATGTTGGGGCCCCACACTTTTAACACAGAGTCCATGCGGAGCTATGCACTGTCTCTGAGCGTAAAGTTTGGGGGTGCCGTAACGAATTTAAAAACACAATTTCTTCCCAAATTACCCAAAATTTTTGTTTTCAAATAATTCTAATCCTTCATTTTACTCATTGTAGGATATTTATAATGCTCATTTGGCGAGAACAGGAACATGACGAGGTAGATGGAGCAACAATGATCCATCAACCTACTTTGCATGTTTTAAGAGCATGTGGGCTATTCAAATTCTGGGCTATCAGTGGGATGAGATCTGAAGTAGATCTTCTCACTTGGTTGGTAAACAAGTGGGACGTTCAGAACCAGTGTTTCGTGATTGGAGGCCACCGG
Source organism: Pinus albicaulis (assembly GCA_034641835.2). Classification (NCBI taxonomy): domain Eukaryota; kingdom Viridiplantae; phylum Streptophyta; class Pinopsida; order Pinales; family Pinaceae; genus Pinus; species Pinus albicaulis. The sequence goes on along the minus strand of CM076575.1, from coordinate 1,746,377,126 downwards.
CTCGAAATTGAGCTAGAAGACATATATTTTTTGACTGGTTTGTCTAAGAGAGATGAACCACTTTCTCTATTTGGCACTAGGCCAGGTGGCCAGTCTGTTGCTAACCTGCAATTAGAGTTTTGTAATGATGAAGCCAATCCTAGAGACAAATAGATTGGTATTAAAACTATCATCTGTCTTGAGTTAAAAGTGATTGCATTTACTGCTTTAAAGTTGTGCGGAAGTGCAGCTTTGCATGTAGCTATTGGATCTCAAATGTGGATTTCAGTAGATTGTTTCTGAGCACCATATTCAACTGGTGCAAGGCAATCCTGGAAAATGTCAAAGGCCAACTAACTAGAGAAAAAATTGGGAAGTTAAACAACTTCAGATATGGATCTATCATGGTTACGTTTGCTTTAGAGACGATTCCTCTGTTAGCCCCACAACATATTCCTATTGATGCTGGTAGAATTTGAGAGCCTCGGATGGTTTGATGGGTTGATTTGATGGCCCGTCACAGCAAGGGTGGGGAGATTTTTTTATTTTCCTCAACTTATTTTCGTTGGTTAGAATGCCAACTTTTTGTGATAGAGGATTTTCCTTATGCGGGCATGGATTTTCGTGGCGACCAAGATATGCCACTTCCTCGGGAGCTCAGTGGGATGATTCAGGTAAAAAATCTCTTTGACATGTTCTAATTTCTAATTTTTTTTTTTTTTTTTAATTGTCCAAAATTGATAACAAAAATTTCAAATGCAGATGTGGGTCCACATCGACCAGCCACTCTTCACCCCTTTGACCAGAGGCAAAGGGATTCAACAGCAACACCACCACCATAGGATCAGACAGCAGATATCCTGACTGATTTAGAACACCATTTGGAGTGGCTAACTATTGATATTCCTGAGACTACCATAAATGACATCCCACTCTGTTTACAAAGATACGTCATTGGTGTTCCTGGACCATTCAAGAGATTTTTGTGTAGAGTGGCATGAGTAGTAGTGTATTAACATGATTATTACCATGGATAGTGGATGATTGAATGTATAGACTCATTTTTTGTATCACATTTTTCCGATCATAAGGCATTTTGAACCTATGATCGAAGACGATGTACTATTTTTTGAACACTACATCTATACTATGATATACTATTATTTCTAGTTACCTATTCAATCATGTTGTCAAATGTTGATTTATTACTTTATTATTGCAAATGTCTGTTTATAACACTAGAATCTATTGCATCTGCTAATGTGTTTAAATTTCTTGGAATGTGTTGATACTCAATATAGTCGAACTCTCGTTCCAAAAGACAAACCCTTACAAATAATCTTAATAATACTGGATTTCTAGTGGAATATAATTGGTTTAACTGTAATACAACAAGTTCAAAATCTAAAATAATGATCAAACTCCAAATTCCAAATGAAATGGATTCCAACAATAATTCAATAATTGCATTATATTCAGCAATATTGTTCGTTGTTTGACCGAGTCTTACCCCATGCATAGATACTAAATCGTCAGTGGGTGAATAAATAACCCAAGCTGCGGAAGAGATGTTCCATGTCCTACGACAAGCGCCATCAACAAAACCAATATATGTTTGAAAATACGTCGACATCTGCGATATCAAGAGTAATCCAGATAAGCAGGAATAGTAGTAAAAGCACACTTAGGATAGGCACACTTTTCTAATATATAGCACACCAACTAAAAAGTAACTAATATACACAGAATAACTCCACACAAAAATCAAGCTTAATATCTCTTCAGATAAAATCCATTTCTGGGTTTAGCAAAAGTGACCCCATCAAAATCAATCAATTCATAGGCCCCTTTTGCAAGCTGTCACTTGAAAATATAAGGACCATGCCACATGGGTTCAAATTTCCCAGCCCCTAGTTTATCGTCGGTTTGATCATAAATCAAAACTAGGTCTCATTCAGAAAAATTACGAGGGGTAACACTTCTATCATACTGAGCTTTCATTATTTTCGCATGAGTCTCGGTTTCTAATGCAGCGGTGTGTCGATTATCATCTAATTGAGCCAAGTATAAAAAACATTTTTCCTCTTCAGAAGTGGCTAGTAATAACTCTATGGCTAGTTGGAGTGATGGTATCTCACATTCAATGGGTAATACCGCTTCTAAACCATAAATTAGTTGAAAATGGGTAAAGCCTGTTGATGTTTTTGCTAAGGTTCGATATTCCCAAAGTGTTGAAAAGAGCATGGTATACCAATTCGACTTATGAATTCCAATGATTCGTTTGATCATGGTGACTAAAAATTTATTAATTTCTTCAACTAAACCATTAGCCTACAAATAATATGGTGTAGAACTATCATGGCACAGGCCAAGTTGGTCTGTTATCTCGGTCATCATGATATTTCGAAAATGGCTCCCGTGATCAGTAATTATTTCTTGGGGTACACCGAAACGAGAAATCACATGATTGAACACGAAAGTAGCTGCAGTTTTTCCAGCTGCCACAAATGTAGGCATCGCCTCGGCCCATTTGGTAAAATAATCTACTGCTAGAATAATATACCCATGCCCCCCGACCAAGTGAGGGTTACATGTAATGAAGTCAATGCCCCATTTTGCAAAAGGACCGACAACAATTATAGGGTGAATAGGAGCAGGTGGTGGATGCATTTTTCGATCGAATATTTGATAATTATGAAATTTTTTGACTGCATAAATACAATCTTTAAACAAGGACGGCTAGAAATAACCCTTTGCGCAATATCTTTTGGGCTGTGGTGTACCCAGACATATGACCGCCACATGCTCTAGAGTGACATTCATTTAAAACCTTTTCGGCTTCTTCATGGGTTAGACAATGTCGAAAAACTGAGTCTACACCATGACGGTATAGTGTGTCACCAACAATATGATATTGTTGAGACAAGAAACATATTTTTCGTTGTTACAACTGTGAAAGCTCAGGCCGAAAAGATTGGGTCTGAAGATAAACAATAATATCTCCATACCAAGGATCAATGGTACTAATAAGAAACTAGGATTCATTGGTGATTGGTTGTTCCGCCACAGTTTCTGTATCAGTATGTGGGAAATCACACATAAGTTCAGCAAATATCAATGATTTCTTTGATTTGGACTTTTCAAATTCCAAATCAAACTCCTCCAGGATAAGAATCCATTTGGAGTATTTGCCCCCTAGCAATTGTTTGGTCAAAATGTACATCATAGGGTTACAATCAGAGATCACTGTTGTTTTGTGTAAAATTATGTCATGACAAAAACATTGGATAGATTGAACAACTACCAAGGCCAATTTCTCCACATTCAATATTTGATTTCAGTCGGATGCAAATTCCGACTAAGATAGTAAATCACATGTTCACCATGAAATTTATCTTCCTGAATTAAAACCATCCCTATCGTGGAATCAGAAGTGGTGAGGTACAAAAATTAATATTGGTTGTAGTTGGGAGGATGCAGTAATGGTGCATGGGTCAATGTGTTTTTCAGAGCATGAAAAGGTCTATCAGCGACCTCATCCCAAAAGAAAGGAATATTCTATTCCAACAACCTAGAGAAACCTTTCGTTAACTCGGCATAGTTAGGAATGAATCGTCGTAAAAAGTTTGCTTTCCCTTGCAAACTTTGGAGTTGGCGAAGAGTAGAAGGAGGAGGTAAATTGATTATTTCCTCAACCTTCGATGGATCAACATGAATGCCTGCCTTTGAGACAATAAATCCTAATAATCGCCTGGATTGTACGTAGAAAACACATTTGTGAGGATTCAGATGAATCTTATAATGCCTACATCATATAAAGATGGCTCGTAAATGAGTAATATGATCTACTCTGCATGAAGAATGAGCAGGAAAATCATTGAGGTAGGGTTTCACAATGTGCTTAATGTCATGAAATGCATAAGACATGGCCCTTTGAAAAGTGGCGCCAGCATTATTAAGGCCAAAAGGTAGTTTGCGATAAGAAAAATTTCCCCATGTACAAATGAAAGTTGTTTTAGGTTGATCTGCAGGGAGTATGTTGATTTGATTGTAACCGGAAAATCCATCCATGAACGAGAACATTTCGCTTCCAGCACAATCGTCAATAATTTGATCGATGTAAGGGGTTGGATAGTTGTCTTTTGGACAAGCTCAATTTATATCCCTATAGTCGATACATACTTGTATTGTTCCTTGTTTTTTATTGACTAGAACAATATTAGATACCCAGTCTGTGAGTGGAATTGGATAAATAAAACCTGCACGAAGTATTTTTTCAACTTTTTCTTTGATAGCGACAACTTTTCGTGGATTTATCTGACGTAATATTTGTCTAATGGGTTTAGCATCTAGGTATGTCTTAATTCCATGAATGACAATTGATGGATCAATTCCTGGAATTTCTTCATATGACCAAGCAAAAAATGTCGCGGAATTCCTGAAATAGGGCTTTATATGCTTGGATTTCATCAGTTGTACAAGAAGCACCTATATGATTGTTTTCAACAATTCCAGGTTTTACTGAAATTTCAAGTGGAACCATTGTAGAAATATTTTCTAAATTCAATTCAGAATAAAAATGTGAAAGAGGATTTTGAGGGTCTTTGACACAATTAGTGGTAAAAATAGAGGGAAAATCATTCTCAAAATGATCAAGATCAGGTAAAAATGAAGACCTATGATGAAGATATTCCCATGGTAACTCATCTACCGACAATAATTCACGAATATGTTCATCAGTATTGAATATTTGTTGAGCAGGATCTGGAATTGGTGTCGAAGCTAAGCTCGATATTGAAAATAAATCCCAATTCACCACATTCATTGGATCAGACTCAGTTGAAAGAGTATTAGAAAATGACTGTACATTCTAATATGCTAACTCAAAAGGACTCAAAGGCATCAGGCCATCGAAAGAATCCAATTCTGATTCTGAAGGTACTATCCAAGGATCATCAAAGGAAATAGTACCTGATGCAATCATATTGATATTAGCAATAGGAAGTTGTACGTTGGGAGAAGGTAGGGAAAAATTCCCCAGTAAAGCCGAATATTTAAGCAAACCTACTCCGACATCCTTATAACGGATATTCAATTTTCTGATATGTTGAATGCTATCAGTAAAGGCTTGGTCGGACGAATAATATGAGAGCTGATCTATTTTAACGATCTTTCCTTTATGAGGAAACATGATGAGATGAAAGATCGATGATACAACAACAGTCATGGTGTAATACCAACTGTGACCCAGGAGAAGGTTGTAATCCAAAGGGGCATCAACCACCTCCATAACTAGATTAACCATTTTTCCTTCGACCTCTATTGGTAGATCTTGTAAGATACCATACGGCTAAAAACCTCTTCCGTCAAAAGCTTTGAGAATAGTTGGTGATTGGTTAATGGTCGGAGAACCAAGTGATTTCCAACATTTTAATGACATAATACATGTAGAAGCCCCTTCATCAACAATATTACGAAAGATACGTTTGTTTTTTACTATTATCGGAATTTGAAAAGCCATTTGATGGGGTAGGCAGGGTGTAAAATTCTCTAAATTGAAGATCATGAGGTTCGAATCTTGGAGATCCACAGCTCCTAAGGATGAAAAAAAGTAATTTTCTTTGGGTTGGGCATGATTGCAATACTTCCAAAGCCAACATTGCTGAAGGGGAAATTCCAAAATCTTCAACAATATTGTAATTCTGAGCAGCTCTCGCATGTGCATTGAAAGTTGATTTATGAAGTACACCTTTTGTAGGCGGTTTAATCACTAAGTCAGGATTTTTTTTCTTGATCTATAATGGATTAGAAACTGAGGGAGATGTAGTTGATGCAGAATTAGATGTTTTTTCTTCTTTACCAATATTTTTACTACCATAATCTTGTGATCGCGTTGCAACCATCAAGATATTCTCAAGCGTATTGGAGGAATATCCAACCATGTTACTATCTTGAGTGGGAAAGGGATATTTCAAGACAGTAGGTATAGGTGAACCCTTAACGAATTTTAATACCTCAGATTTATGTGGGCACTCTTTTGTAAAATTATCCTCATGAAAGATTAGACAAGGATATCGAAGTTTGTGTTTTTTGTCAGTTGGTTCAGTTCTATCATTTTTATCTTTTGAAGATTTTTTCCTTTTATTCTTACCTTTCTTCTTACCACTAGTTTTAGATTTGGTTGTAGATGATTCTACAATGTGAATATTGGTGGAAGCTTCTAGGGAACAATCTCCTTTGGGTGAATCGGGTAAAGTGATAATAGGAGAAGTGGTCTTGGAAGACTTCTTCTTACTTTTACCAGTGCTAACATAACCAATTACACCATCAACAGCATGAGTGCCAGAAGGAGTTGCAGTTAATTGACCAAGTCTTGGTAAATCGAGGATTTTATCATACAGAGTACCTGACTGAGTATATACAAGGTCAAGGTACTGAGCCTGGGCAATGACTTGCTCTTCCGTAACAACGCCTCCTTTGGCCACATCTTCAGTAATTTTGGGAAATAATGATTTAATAAACCATTTAGACAAAATTTGATTCGGAATAAAGACTTTCACTAAACACCTTCTACGTCTCCATTCATGAATGTGATCAGATATGTACGTAGACGTAGATTGTTTTAATGAAGTCAGTAATTATGTGCCATTGTCGTATCTAATAGGCAACTGAAAATGGGTTAAGAAAGTAGTAGCTAGTGCATTAAAATTATTAAAAGAGCCGCGTGGTAGCTCAATGTACCATTTGGCAGCTAGACCAATGAGAGTTTTCTGAAAAAGACGAAATCGAATCGAATCATCGATTAGTGAATTGGATCTGCACTAGAGGTGATAAGTCATAACGTGATTAGATGGGTCCTCTCCTGACTTACCTTCAAACTTCTGAATATCACTCGGCAGCTTGCTAGGCATCAGTGACCAATATGGAAGATAAAAAATGGGATCGTTCGTAAGGCGTGATAGATTCGGTAAATCTAAAGTTTCTATGAATGGGAACCGATGGCTAGGGTCTTGATAACCTTGTGTGATCAAACTAGTGCCAGGAGGAGGATATCCAGGATACCCTAGAATTAGATCACATTTGGAAGCATGAAACGTCCTGGGTAACCAGGATTAACCGGACCATACTGGGGTTGTTGAGGTACTTGATAAGTATACACAGGGTACGGATGATACTGATATACTGGATTTTGTGTAGCATGTCCAAATTGATATTGTCCCTAGTACGGTTGATAGGTAAATTGTGGTTGACTAGAGACAATCGTACTAGTACCAGCTTGTCCTGTAGGCTTCTAGACCGTAGTCTGAATTATAGGTCCTAACTGTGGCATAGAGGCTTGAGTAATTTGCACTAATGCAAGGATAGAAGAAACCAGAGCTACAGATACTCCAGAAATAGGTGTTGTAGGTTGAACATAAGTTTCAGTAGCTGCAGCAGTCTGAGGCGGAGTCTGAGGTGTACTAGGCCCAGGCTGCTGAATAGAACTAGGTGCAAGGACTTGAACAGTAGGCTGGACAGGTTACTGGGTTGGACCAGAAACTAAAGGTTGTCTAGGTTGATTAGGTAACTACACATTAGGTTGCATAGTCTGTTGAATTTGAGATGGATTCCACACCATGTTCATTCCGGGGTATTGACCCGTAGAAGGTTGTGCATATGAAGGACCATAACCTATTTGAACGTAAGGTTGATAATTAACTGGTAAATTTCCAACTCCTTGTAATGATGTTTGACCGAAAGGAAGTTGGAAACCTTGAGTTGGGTACTGACCTTGAGATTGATAACCTTGAGGCATGTATTGAATCTGGGGTTGATAAGGACCCTGAGGAATATACTTAGTCTGTGGTTGACCTTGGGGTATGTACTATCCTTGAGGTTGATAACCTTGAGGTATGTGTTGTCCTTGAGGTTGTTCTCTAGGTAAATAATATTGTCCTACAGTTTTTCCTGGTAAAAAATTACCTTGAGGTTGCCCTCCAAGCGGTAACTAACTACATTGAGGTTGCCCCCCAGGCAGTAATTCACTACCTTGAGGTTGCCCCCCAGGCGGTAACTGACTACCTCGAGGTTGCCCCCCAGGCAGTAACTGACTACCTTGAGGTTGAGGATTTGGAATATTACCAGACATCATAAAAATTTTCTCCACGTTCAATGTTTCAGTTTTAGTTCCATTTGTACCAGATGATAACACTTGTTCAGTTGGTCAAGGAGTTGCTCCTAAGAAAGTACCAGAGAGTGACTGGTACCCCGAAGGAACAAAAGGACCACCGTATAAAAATGTTTTCAGAGATTGGGAAAACATAGATGACTCATTTGATATAGTTAATGAAGGATAATAACCTCTTGGTGTAGGATGAAAAGGAATTCGGGGTGGTGAATAACTAAGACCCAGGTTTTCTAAAAAATATGTCAATGATAAATACCAAGCGTCAGTTCTAAAAGGACTGTAGAATATTGATTCATGCTCCCTAAGATTCAAATTTTCTTGGGTTTCGGGAAGAGTTACATCTTCGTCTAGACCAACAAGTTCTTCAATAGATATGAGGTCAGAAGGAATATTTTCAATAATGAAATGTATTACCCTAGGTGAACCAGGATCACTAGAAGTTGAAGTAACAAATCCTGAAGATGGTTCCAATATAGCAGGTTCAGTGTCAGGCTCAGAAATTTTAGGTTCTTCAGCTAATTCACTGGAAGGAGAAATACTACCAGTAACTTCGGAAATTGAAATTGGCTCTTGAATATGCTTTGTTGTTTGTGATTGATAATCAGGATGAATAACTATAGATAATTCTCCTGTTTCTATTGATCTAATTCTACTGTCACTAGGTGATAATAGAGCCACAACCCTTCAATTTGGCTTGGTGTATACTCAAGGGGCTTCCCCTAGAGTCTACGAGATTTTCTTGGTAATTCAGCCACGATTAAAAATTATTAATCACATTCAATCAAAGAAAATTTCAATTAAAACTCCTAGAGTCGCTAAGGAAACAAACAAATGAATCACATGTCTAAAAATCTAGGAGATCAAACCACACATAAACAGTAACTTCCCACACTAAAAACACTAGTTGGTGATGAAATCCAACATCGTAGTATTTTAATGTAGAAAGGGTGGTTGGAACAGTTACCTCGACAACCTGTTTAATGAAATAGTTTGGTGCAAGTTTCTCCACTTAAACCATCTCGAGTGAAGATAACCCTCCAGAGAGTCCAGGTGAGTCTAGTCGACATCTGCTCTAGGTACAGTGGGATCTTTCCTCCACCGTCACCTTAGGAAAAAACCATAAATATTATGGTCACTATGGTTACCAACAGGAACTAATATATCTGGGGGAACAGTCTATGATCTGACATACGCGCAAGGGCAGAGTAACAAATCTCAATCCCCTTGAAGGCACCTTGACATAATCCAAGGTATACAGACAAGCAACCCCAGGCTCCTCAACAATGGTCTATCCGACGTTTACCGTTGTTAATACGCGCACATCTGCTATCGTTCCCAATGAGATAGAATTGATTTTCCCATTGGTTCAGATATGACCTCGTGCTTGACTCCTTTAAGAGGAGCTTCCCAGAGCATACAAGAAACTATTGGATTTTTTCCTACCGTAGGATCAACTACTTGTTTGTTTTAATTGTCTTCGAGAGTTAATTACTCCCTACTCCAAGACACTAGCCTAAGCTATATTGGTGAAAAGAGCCCTAGAAATATAAAACTTACTAGATTGATTTTAATTTAAGCATTGATTTTAATGGGCCATTTCTTAGGACAATAGGTGCGAAAGTGAAAATGATAATATGTAGTGACCTGACTCAAAACACACTAAAAATGCATCTATTATGAGAAACAATTCTTGTTCTTTCAATGAATTCTATCTAAAGGAAGAGTTGAGAAATGAAATCTTTTAAAAACAAATCTTTCCTTCAAACAAGAATAAATGAAAAGAAATCTAATTTCAATGAGAACTCAAAATGATCTATTTCTCAATAAGAAATCCCTTTTATTGAAGATTGAAACTACAAACCAAGTTTTTCTTCAAAAGAACACTACAATTTCGAGAAATAAAACTCAAAGCTAAAAACACTAATTTTGAGATCTAAAAATTATAAAGACTAAATCTGAATTAAAACTTCAAATATTTTGAGGATTTCTTGCTTAGCTTGTTATCTAAATAAGAAATTATTTGCTTGGATTAGAAAGAACTCAAATAACATCCAATTTTTTTTTTTAAGTGAAATTCCAAACTTATCAACAAAATTTTTTTAAAGATTTGAAAATGAGAAAATGGGATCTAAATCTCATAAAAAAAAAATTCTGTGATGTCAAACTTAGCAAGAAAGCAAGGAAATACCAGTGATCTAAAGGTATACCAAGGTTTCTAATCTTTTAGTGGGACAAAGACAAAGCAAAAATCATTATAACATGCAGATCTTTCATAAAATCATTCAAAACTAGAAATGCTGAAATAAACTCTTAACCAAAGCTTCTTGAAAGAAGATACAAGTCTGGGTATTCACTGAGAATCTAAAAAACTAATCCGGAAAAGATGATTTTAATATTTTCCAAAAATTTTCACAGGGTCTACAGGATTCACTGCAAACCAGTGCGGTCCCGCACTGTGGGTAGAAGAAAAGTGCGGAGCTTCCCGCACTGTCTATAAAAGAAAAGAGCGAACACAAGAAAACTAAAGAAAAAATATAAAAAAATCTAAATCATTTCTTAGGGATTTTACAGGGATAAACTACCCAAGCCAGTATAAATCAATAAAAATAAGGAAAAATAAATTCACAAGTCAAAAATAAAAGAAATCAAAATTCAAGATCCATTCCCCAGCGAAGTTGCCATTTTGTTGGATAGATAAGTCGTTCTTGTGGACAAGACAGACCTCCCAAGTGTCCTACGGATAGCTAGCAACAAACCGACAAATAAAAAATATTTTCTCTAGATATTTTTTCACATGGAATTAATTATAACAGGGTTTTAGAAACCTACTTGTAGTCCAGCGTTGATCTTCTTTCCAATGGCTTGAAGAAATTCGTCTTCAAGGATCTACAATCACAAACAAAAGAAAAGATTAAAATCACTTGTATAATAAATCAATTCATGAATCAAACATCCATCAAGATGATAACGAAATTCAAGAAATGAGATAATTAATTAAATAACCCATTGAGAAAACAATATTCATTCATATTAACTTAAATAAAGAAGAGCCTTACAATCGTGTCCGCCTTGATGTAATACAGGCCTTCCTAGGGTCCGTAACAGGCGTTTCCTTTACTCTAACAAGCCTCACACTCTCTCAGCTAAAAGCACATGGGTGTGTAATCATTCCCATATAATGATAATCTTATGAGAGTATGAGTCTTCACAGCATTTCTCCTCAAAAATTCTCCAACTCTAACTCACTAACTCCCAAGTCTATAAAACCTTTGAAGGTGCACTATGGCTTCAATTTATAGGAAAAAAGAGGAGGTTATGGTTCCCATTAAGAAGGGATAGAATTCTCTTTTGAAGGGATTGGGCTCCATAAATCAAGGGGTAGGCTCCCATAATTAAGGAATGAACATACATGATAGAGAGAACCTTCGACCAGATAACTGCTTCTAGAAGCTTCCAGATTTGACTGTTGGGCTTCTAAATGTTACTTTCCACCTTTGTTTTATCTTTTATAGGGGTCCGCACCTTTAATAAATAAAAAGTGTGTTTAGCTCCACATGATTTAGAGCAAGAAAGTGCGGCACCACAAGCAATGTTAAGAGAAAGTGCGGTACAAGTGTTTTTAAGACTTTTATGAGATTTTCTCTTAATTTCAAGGCTTGAATTTACGAACTTTGATGTTTTAGACTTCTAAGGGAGTACTAAAATGTCATGGTGACAAATTTCAGTGTAAAATTTGGCCCTAGGGCTGAATAATATCTACAAATAAATCACTGATGGGAGATGGCTGATCTGATATACAAGATGGATGATCCTCCTCCAAAAAATCTCCTAAATGTAGGGTTGATCCCCACACATGAAACCCAAGAACTCCAAATAGGGCAATAATCCCATTGCTACAGCTGCTCTCCAAAATAACGTAATCCATGAATGAAACTACGCCCTAGCTGATGAATGCTACTTGTCCTGGTGCAAAAATATGTATTGAAGCCCTAAAGTCTTCCTCAGAAGCCTCCAGATGGAAGGAAGATCCCTCCAATGGAAAAATAGCTCAGAAATTGGAGATTTCTCTCCTCCACTGCTACACCCTTGCAACACAAGCCAAATCTAAACAGAACTGCACTGTACATGAGACTGAAGCTTGGCCAAATTCCTGATTGTTAAAGTATAGTGAAAACTCCTCCAAGATCTCCTCAATGGAAGAGGTGGGATTTTCGATCAGGAACACCTTGCAAATAGCACATGCAATCTTAGCTAAATAGCTAAAGAAAGCTATATGTCTAAAAAGACCATATATCAAAATATCAAATATACCAAGATGAATAATATGGCTTCCATCCTCTTCCTTTTATAAGATATGAGCTTGCAAACCCTAAGTCCCACTCATTAATGATACTACTTCCTTACAATGTGTCTCCATCTAAAACTGCGATGATCCTTCATTAATGCCCACTCCTCCATGACAGCGCTATTGATTTGGTCAAAGTTGACCCAGTCCACATGTTTTAGCCCCTGTTCATAGCTTAGGGTGCTTTATTAAGATGAAAATATGATCCACTTTCACATGAGAACTGGTTTTTTATTCACAATAAAGTGATTTATGGGTCTCCCTACCCACTTATTCACCTATCTAAGTGACAAAACAAAACTTTAATATTCCAATTTATTGTAGGCTAATTTAGGAATATTACACTTGCAAACATACTTTCAAGGTAATATGACGTTGTGTTAGGCCTTAAAGCCAAGCTGACACACAGCTATGAGATGTGGTTCATCTAAAGTCAACAGGTCGGGCTTCCAATCTTCAATAAGGGTAGCTATCTGAGTCTATTTAATTTATTTTTCTTTAGTTCTGAAGTATTGATATTCCAACTAGTGATATCAGGCTTCCATAACATAGGTGTGAGTATAATCAGAAAAACAATCATATCTAAGGCCCTATAGTGTGGTAACAAACACATGTATGAGGTCATAGAGGTAACCAATCACATATTTTAACCCAAACTCTTAAGCTTTTAAGTTATCCTCGACCTCCTTACTGTCTCTATCTTCTTGAATATGTTTTTCACCGAGATGATGGGTACAATGATGAATTCGAGACATATATTTATACATTTTCTTTCTCTCTAACGAAAATAAACGTCCCTTGGCTAAGGGTCATGATCCTACACAAGTCATCTTCAGAATTTCAACAGTTTTTCAAAATGTAAATTTAAAAAAAATTATGTCTATAATGAAAGGGAATTTTAGGGCATGTAAATATTCATTGGAAAGCCCTTGACCTTCTCTACAAGGTGGTGAAGAGATCTTAAAAAACATATATCCCCATGACACAAAAAAAAATATATTTTTGGTGTGGTTGATTGTCATAAAGTATGAGACAAATTTTTGGATTGTCAGAATAATGAGATCTTCATCCTTGAATCCCTCAAAGTTATGAATGCTTGTATAGGGGTCTTCCAAAGTTGTTCCTTAAATTCTCTTCACTAGTTAGGCATCATTCATGCATGTAAGGATTCATATATTCTTTTTCACGCATGTATCATATGAATTTATGGTTTCATATAGTTAGGGTATCTTTAATATCTTGAACAAGGGTTTCATGTGATTTTCATTTATAGGTCATCATGTAGACAAATATCTAGGGTATGGGCGTTATGGTTTCATCATGCATGTAATGTGCATTATTTCATGCTAAAAAATTATAGGGAATCACTTTTAGGACTTCTTCTGTGATATACAATGACTAGTGTTTGACATCATATTGACTTAGTGATCCTAGGGTTAGAGTATCATATGCACATATGAATTTCTCCTAGGGTCTAGTCAAGTAGATAGGGTTTTCACAAGGACAGATCTTAGGGCAACATTACTGAAAGGGTTATTTAGGTAGCACAAGAATATTTTCCATATCTAACAATTCCATATGGACATCAATGACAAATTTGGCCAACAAAACCTTCTCCTTGCTTCCCTTGCTTATCATTTTCTTTCCTTTCTCCTTCCTTTGCTTACTTTCTTTCTTTCTCTTCTTGATGCTCTTTCTCTCTCTCTCAAAATAATTCCAAAACTGAATTAACAAAAGTTGTGAAATAGTTATCTGAAGCCTTTTTATTATTATGTATCCTTTTTCTTCATTTTCATTATTTTTCCTTCTAATTTCCCTCTCATTCAAATATGTGTCTCTTCACCTTCCTTTTCTTATATTTTCATTTATTTTTCATAAACAAATTCCAATTAATGCCTCTTTTCCTTTTTCAATTCCTTTTCCAATTTCCTTATACATTAATAAACTAAAATTGATGCCCACTATAGTGATTTTCCAAACATTGAGCTTTGAATACATGTCCCATGACCTTCGGTTTATTTTTCCTCTATGGACCATTATTTCATGAGCATTGCACGTGGGGTTGTTACAAACCCATCCACCTTAGGGGAACACCATCCTTGGTGTTATATGACACCTATAACTAGAAAACCACTAAAAAAAAAACATACTTCCCATGGATATTTATAACATAGCTCGACGTAGTATTTATAATGAGAAACTACTGCAAAAAATGACCAACATAACAAACATGACAATCATACCTCTTATTGGAAATTTATAACACATCGCATCTAGGTAATTACAAACAAACATATATATACATATATATACCAAATACCCATTTTATTGAACCAGAAAATAATAAAGGATAGAAAGCCCTCATCTAATCTCTTAGCTCCCCATGATTTTCTTTTGTGTTGATCTACCTCTGTTCTATCTTTTAAACTTTGTTTTAAGCTTTCAACTTGATTTTCATTCACTTTATGCTTCATTTCTACCTCTCTTTCTTCTAATATTTGATTAATCTCTCTAATCCTTGAATTTTCTTTAATATTCTGATTATCCTTCACTGTCACGGTCTTCCAACAATTTTTCTTCCTTTGCTTGCATCTCTGTTTTTTCATTTGTTGAGCAGGGTAGGCATCTTCTGCTGTTGGAGGGTTTAGATAACCACCAATAATCATGATTTATTCATGATTATGCTTGATCTTATACCCCTGGTCTTTTTAATGAAAAAATTTCTCTAGATCGTCACCCAAAATACTTATTCGAACCATTCTGGACCTTTGGAATGCATTTCTCGCATTCCTGCCATGAAACCTGCACAATAAAACAACAAGTTAATTTAAAACATGCGTTGGGAGGCATTTTTGCATTTATTTGGGGTTTTTGGGTTGTCAGAGCTCTTTCTAGAGGTTCATTGTGGAGGAGGGCTCTATTGTAGAGCCACGGGGCTCTGTAACATTTGAATCGAGGTGGCATTATTAGGTCTTGGTAGGAAGGAGGAGAGTGGTTTTTTGCGAAGAAGGAAGGTGGTTTTCGCATGGAGGCATGGGTGGTAAATGGTTTCGGGTGAGCCGGTGTGATTCCATTAAGCGACCAACGCGTGGGGGAGGGATACTGCCCATTTCGCAGGATTGGGGTTTGTTTAACCCCTGCAGAAATAAACGTGTGATAAGGGTTGTAGGATGTTGGGTCAAGGGCGATGTATATCGATGGTGGTTGGGTGAAAAGAGTGAAAAATAGGTAAAAAAGGAGTGGGGTCTCAGTGGACAGGTGGTGGATTTTTAATGGAGCGTAGGGTTCGGTGAAGAGCGGGGCCCTGGGGTTAATAAAACAAGCAAAAGCGCTTTCTGTTTAAAGGAAAGGGAAGGGTTCATATCAGGGTTTAGCAAAGGTGGGGGTTAAACATTAAAGCAAGGGGTTTTAATAGTTTTATATATTTAAAACAGATTTTCAATATATATAAATGAGGGTCCCGAAAGTTATATTTTTAATCTAAAAACAATGTAAAAAGACCTTTTTACATTGTTTTAGTGAAAATGGGAGAGAATGATTAAGGTGAGGGAGGTTAATGAGGTTTTTAGTGGGGAAAATGAAGAAATGATGCTTTAGGATGGAAAGAAGGAATAAAATGAGAGAATCAAGCTCATAATGAGTTTTTTAAGAGCAGCAAGGTGACTTTGAGAAGGAAAATAAAGATATAGTGAAAAAGGTTTTATAGAGATAATGAAGGCAGTGAGATTTATAAAGATAGCTAATAGGCAAGTAATGGTATCTTTAGTTGATTGTAATAAATCCATAGTCACCTAGTGAATCTATAGAATACAGGAGGATAATAGTGGCTCTAGCTAAGGAGGGTGTAAGGATTCTAGACACCACATATCTCCACAATGGTATGATATTGTCCACTTTGGGCCTAAGCCCTCATGGCTTTGCTTATGGGCTTTACCCCAAAAGGCCTCATAACAATGGAGATATTTTTCCATCCTTATATACCCATGATCCTCCCCACTTCTAGTCAATGTGGGACTTTGTTCGTATACCCAACAATCCTCCCCTCAAACAAAGGACCATCAAGCCTCCCCTCAAACTATTATCCATCCGTCCACTCTCTACCAACCAAGATTCTCCGCTCCAATGCGTTGGAAGCACATGCCTTACATGGAGAACCACCTGCCTTGAGAGCTTTCTCTATCCTAGGTCAACTCCTCTTCACCGTGTTGGGACCAGGACACGTCCATGAAGAATCCAGAGCATACCGCCTGTCTAACCGAGCTCATCCACAGATCCCATCTTGATATTACCAGGGCCCACCACCTTCGTTCGGCATTCGAGGATTCATCCACTTCGCTAACTTCGGGGCATGGCTCTGATACCACTTGTAGGATTCTGGACACCACATATCTCCACAATGGTATGATATTGTCCACTTTGGGCCTAAGCCCTCATGGCTTTGCTTATGGGCTTTACCCCAAAAGGCCTCATACCAATGGAGATATTTGTCCATCCTTATATACCCATGATCCTCCCCACTTCTAGTCAATGTGGGACTTTGGTCGTATACCCAACAGAGGGAAACTCCTTTAGGAGGTGTCAAGAACCTCAGAGTTCAAATATCTGGATTTGTAGATCAGTGCCTTGATTTTCACTTTGGCAGATTTCTCTTTCTTCAATTGTTGATTTGTCATTGTTCTTTGAAGTTGTGATCTTTAAAATTTGAAAAACATGTTTGCTTCAACTCAACTCTACTTACCCATCACACTTTCCTAGCATTTTTTTCTTCATTTGGGTGCATTTAGATTGGCAAACCCTTGACATCATTTTTCTTTTGAAAATAGGAAAATATCTATTTCTACACTTATATCATCCAAAGGCTCAGATTAGACTGGTGATCTCTTTTATTCTCTACCTAATCTACTTATTTGTCAATATTAAGCAGTTTGAAATATTTTCATTCTCTAATCTATTAACAGGAAATTGAAAATATGACCAAATCAAGATTACGCAGTTAAATTTTTCATGAGCTATGGCATTTTGGACAAGCTACACACAGATTTTTTGAAAAAATTAAAAGTAAAAATTGAGGGCTATAATATGAAATTTTTCATGCATCCCTTTCTTTTATCTTTGGTTTAGATTTGGAATTTTGGAACCAATATCTTTTCCTATCAATCTACTAATAAGCCAAGTTTAAACAATTTGACAAATTCTCACTTTCTAAATTAGCAGAAGAAATTTAAAACTTGTTCAGTCATGATTAGGCTGTATGACTGAACAAGACTTCCTCCTTGAAAGTAGTAGCATTTGGCCTTGCACACTTTTAGAAACATTATTTTTTGGTATGGGGCTTTACCTTTCCTTTTTATCTGCCCTCTTTTCTACTTTTCTTTATTTTTTTGTTTATTTTTCTAATATTTTATTCAAGTGGTGTTATATACAATGAATAAATCTTTAAACTAATATTTTCAACAAAAATAATGCTTTAGGATTGTGCCATTAATAGGACCTCCAAATAAGTCTGTTCCATTCATTTCTTGTAGGAAAAATGCATTGTTACCTCTTGCTGAATGGATGATGTATGGACCTTTCCATAGATTGTCAAATTTCCCATGGTTTCTTTTGTCTTCCCTTCTTGAATCCCACTTTAGAACTTTGTCTCCAATGTAGAAATCATTTGCCTTGGTCCTCTTATCAAAATGTTTCTTGATGTTTTCCTGCACTTGTTGTGTTCTATTATATACTTCTTTTATGGTTTGCTGCAGCTGGACAATCTGGTTTATTCTTCTTTGCATATCATTTTCTTCTGACTATACTTCTTGGATGAGCTTCATCATTGTTACTCCAAAACTTGTTGGAAATATTTCCTTTGCTCCATACACTAGTTTATAGGGAGACATTCCAATTGATTTTTTATTTGTTAATCTATCTGCCCATAATGCATGTATTAGTTTGTTGTGCCATGATTTTTTGTTCTCTTCCAGCAAATTTTTAATGATGTTTACCAAAATTTTGTTTGAGGATTCTTCCAACCCATTAAATTGAGGGTAATAAGTTGTAGAATGGCCCATTGAAATCTGATATTTGTGGCAAAAATCCACCATTTTATTGGATCTAAAAGCAGCAACATTGTCTGTGAAAATTTTTCTAGGACAGCCAAATCTAGATAAAATGTGATTTTCAAGGAATTTGATAATCACTGAGTCTATGGCAGTTCTATAAGGGATGGCCTCTATCTATTTTATAAAATGGTCAGTTGCAGTGAGGATCCATTTTTGCTGGGTAGAGGAGGCAGGATGGATTTCTCCAATAAAATCTAGGTATCGTTGTTGAAAAGGGGCTTCAATAGTAATAAGATGCAAAGGTAATATCAGCAGTTTTATTTTTCCTTCAAAGATTTGGCACTTATGAAAGGAAATTACCATCTTATGGATGTCTTGAAAGAGGGTGGGCAAATAGTAACCAAATCTAAGGATTTTGTTGACAGTGGTTTTCCAATAGAGGTGGCCTCCACATTCTCCTTCATGAAACTCATGCTTGATATTCTCTGCATCATCCTCTGGCAAACATTTAAGCAATATAGCACTATCATTTTTCAAATATAAAATTTTATCTAAAATGAAGAAGTTTACAGCCTTTAACTTTAAGAATCTAGCCTTTGTTTTGTACAAACCAGGAGGAACATTCAGAATTAAAAGCACATATAATATATCAGCATACCAAGTTGAATTTAGAAATGATTCTTCAATGGGTGGAGTTTCCAGCTACTCTTATTCATCTAATACATTAATCATATTCATTTCCAGTGCTTGAAAGTTTGTTTTAGCCATGATTTTATCCATTCCTTTCCCTTTGATTAGTTTAGTGGGCTTTATCTCCATATCATATTCTAATATAACAACATTCCACTTACCTCCTTTTCCGTCAGGATCTTGTGTTAGGATGTCTTTTACCACTAAGTGAGGCACAAATTCAATGATGTGTGAGTGAAAAATGTAGACTCTGAAATCTCTTAATGCCTTTATTAAGGCAAAGGCTTGTTTTTCCATTATGTTATATTTCAGAGGTGCATCTCTTAATGCCTTGCTAAAAAATGCAATGGGCTGCTCTTGTCCTTTTATGTATTTCTGTAGTAGGACAACAACTGTATTTTTTGATGCAAAGGAGAAAATGAAAAAATATTTGGTAAAACCAGGGTTGATCAGATCTAGTGTTTGAGTAAGAGCTTGTTTTACCAACTCAAAGGATTTCTTTGCTTCTATGGTCCATTTGACTCCTATTTCTCTTTTCAGCATGTTTGTGATATTTCTTAGGAGTTCTGCAAGGTTTGGTATGAACCTTCTTGAGAAATTTGTCTTTCCAATGAAATATTGCAACTCTTTGATATTTCTAGGATGATTGATTTTCAATATTCTTTCAATCCTTTTTGGGTCAATCTTAATCCCTTCTTCAGATATGATGTGGCCTAAAAGTTTTCCTTCTTTAAGACCAAACAATTTTTTCTTGGTATTTAAACACAAACCATATTTTCTACATTTTTCAAAGAGTTTTTATTAAGTAGGCTAGGTGTTCTTCATCAATTTTAGAGTAGATTGTTATGTCATCAAGGTATATCACAATGAAGTAACCTATTTCTTGAGAGAAAGCAATATCCATGGCTCTTTGAAAGGTGGCCCTAGAATCCATTAACCCAAAAGGGATTTTGACATACATGAAGGTGCCCCAGGGTGTAGCAAAAGTTGTCTTATGTTGATCATATGGGTATACTAGCACCTGATTGTATCCTGAAAATCCATCTACAAAAGATATTATTTTAGAACCTACTACCCTTTGTAAAATGTGATCCATTTTTGGTAAAGGGTAATTGTCTTTTAAGGAGGCTTTGTTTAAATTTTTGAAGTCTATGTATAGTCTAATTTCTTCTATTTTCTTCCTCACTGATACAAGATTTGAAACCCATTCTAAGTATCTCAAAGGGTCTATTATTCGAACATCCTACATCTTAATTTCTTTCTCAACCAGGGGTAGCTGCACAGGGTTTATTCTACATAGTTTCTATTTAAAGGGCTTCTAGTTTTCTTTGAGAGGGATCTTATGATGTATTATCATTGTATCATATGACTTTAAATCTTCATAACTCCATGAAAATACATCAGTAAACTCTTTGAAAAGCTCAATATATTTTTGTTTTATATGAGATGGCAGTGTTTTGGATATTTTTATCATTTTGGGTTTTTGTTCACTGCCTATATTGCATTCTTCTATTTCAGCTTCAGTGGGTTCCGTTTTTGGCTTCCTAGTAGCGTCATTAAAGTCAAACCGCTCTTCTAGAGGAACTAGTCCCTTTGGCAAGTTATCATTATGAGACTGCAGCACTTCAAAGTCTTCTTTTTCTGAATTAGTACAAAACTCTGTTTCATGTTGATTTTCTTTTCTTAACAGATTTATATCAGCATTATCAAGAAGTTCTTCTTTGTAAGGTTGTTCCTTATTAGAGTAGTCTTATTCATAATCTGAGTTTGAATTTGGCACTTCAAACCCATTTATGGACTGCAGGAAATCTTCTATTTTTTTATCTCCCTAAAAAAATGGCCAATATTTTATGTTATAAGGGACTGCAGGTCTGTATTTGACTTGTATCGTGTATTTTTTTCTTTAATAAGGTTTTTGGCATGTACTAGCTGCAAAGGCTAGGCCATTGGCAAGAATGTTCTGGTTTCTAGGGAGAAAGGTAAGATCATACTCTTTGAATGTTTTCAAGGGGCCAAGCGCATAATCTCTATATGCTTTTAGTGTAGTATGTTTACCTGTTATTCTCCCTTAATTTTTCCTAATGAATAACTTAGTATCCCCATGAACAGTTATCCTCTTGGATCCTAGTTTCTTTAGTAATTGTAGCCCTAGGAGGAGTGCCTCATATTCAGCTATGTTATTTGTGCATTGAAAGCTTAGCTTGTATGAGTGACCATCTACATGATTTTTCTCTATGTTATGAACCCATACACCTACTCCTGAACTATTCTTTCCATAAGACCCATCAAAGCTCATACTCCAAAGAGGTTCAATTTCAGATTTTCCATTAGGGTCATTGTGGTTGCCACTATGTTGTTTACTATGTTGTTCTTTAGGGTCCTCACTATGTTTGTCATTGTTTTGTCTTTTATGGTCTGCACTATTTTGGTTATTTTCTATTTGGGCAGACTATTTTTGCTGATTCCACTCCTTTTCCTCTTCTTCTACAATTATTTTCTCATTTTCTGCTACTTGTTCATTTACATTTTCAGCATTGTAAAGGATAAATGAATCAAGATCAGTGTGAATTGAATAAATAGGGGAGTTATCTAGCCTTTCTTGACTGTTGACCATGTATTTCATGTGAGTTTCCCTATAGGGTCTTCTTGGTTGGCTGAAATCATGGATGGTAGCATAGGTCATCTCCATCTGTAGGGTGCCTTGGAGTTTAGCTCCCCGTGATCTTGAAAGGAGAATGCCATATTTAGGAGGAATATCAGCCACTACAATATCCATTACTAGGCTCTTGGCTATTATTTGTGCTATATTGACACTGAGATCTTTGATTAGGCCTAGACATTTAACTCTAATCAAATTGAAAGAGTATAAATCTTTCTATGGTCTAGTTATCTCAAGGCCTGGTCTTTCCATTACTACTTTTGGCATGAGGTTGTGTGAAGCTCCTGAGTCTAACATGGCATTATGGAGAATTTTATCATGGATGTTTAAACTGAAATAAAATGGAGGAACACCTCCCTCTTGAATTTTACCTTCCACTTCTGGTCCAAACATAAGTTGAGGTTTGTCATCATTTAAATTGACAGAATCAACATTTTCTCCTATGTTTAAATATTTCAAAAGTTGGGATCTATATACAAATTGAGTGACCAATTCATTAAGAGGAATAGAGATTTTAATCTTGGAAATTTCATTCTCTATACTGAAAGGTGTCTGATTTTTTGAAAGGTTCAAATCAGTTTTTTCAGAAACTGTTTTCACAGCAATTTCAACTTGCTAGTTTTTAGTAGTAATCTCAGTTAAAAAAAAAAAATTAGGGGAACTATCTATGTTTCTAGTGCTAATTTTTTCACCACATTTCTTGCCACTAGGTTGGTTGTTTTCGTTTTTTTTTTATCAGAACTTTTAGCCACTGTGTTTAGACTCTCTGTTGTCGTTTTAGGAATGTTTTCCAGGAATCTTTCTAGCAGAAATTTCAGAGGTTTTTCTTCTAGGAGTATCTTGGTTTTCTTACTTTTGAATTCATATTGTCTATGTACTTCCATGATGGCATTTTCAAAGCCTTGTTTATAGTCTTCAGATTCTAGGCTTTCTTCTTCATTTGGTGCAAATATACCTTGTTCTTCCTCAGTGAGGAAAATAGTATCCTCATTATTTACTCCCATTAAATTTATGTGACTTTCCTCTGTTTCTTCAATCACCCCTTCATCCTCATTGGCATAATTTTCTTGGAAAGGGGGCCTGACTTGTTGATCAAGACCTCTTTGTCTTATTTGAGGGGGGTTTCTTTCTCCTAAAGTTTTGGTTTTGGTTTTGATTTTTCTTTCTATTTTGAGGAGCTGTTTGGTTTTCTTTATGATAAGCTCTCTCATTCATGTTTATTCTCTCCATAATTCTCTCCATGCTTCTAACTAAGTTATCAATATTTGTATGAGATGATGAAGGTGCATATTCTTCCCTATATGTGACTCTCTTCTCATTCTTCATTCTAGATCTCTAAGAAATCATATTGGCTTCTACACTTACTGCACCCCTATGAATATCTTATAATGTGAGAGGGTCTCTTTCTCTTATTTGGTAAGCCATTTCTAGGCCAAACCCATCTGGAAATTTCATTAGAGATAGACCTTCTGGAGGTTTCATATGGACAGGGAGGGCATAATATACACTATTGAATCTAGTCCAGTATTCTTGGACACCTTCTCTGACATTTCTTTTAATGTTTTATTACTATGATAAGATTTGGACAGGTTTCTTATTGATTTCCCATTTATTTAAGAATAGCTAATGAAAGCAGGGAGTTCATTTGTGCTATTAGGTGTTAAGCCTTTAAACCATTTTCTTACCTCTCCCGCTAGGCTTTGGGAATTTTTTTTGAGTTTAACAGTTTCATCATCTATTTATTATCTGTTAATGTAGTCATTCATTCTGTCCACATTTTTTTGAGTTGTAGTAGAAATAATTTCATAATATAAAGGAATATTGGACTGATAGTCCTATGGTAGAACAACTAAAGGCAATGGTAGAACTAGTGGAGCATACCATGTTGCCATGATATGAGGTTGGGGAAACAAAGGAGGATTAACAAGAGGAGGGTTTTAAAAATGAGATACAAGGTCAAATGGAGGAAGGTGAACAGTGGGGGATGAGGTTAGTAGAAAGATATTCTACTGTAAGGTGGATGGATCTAAAACTATTTGGGTTACCCAATTATGAGATCTAGTCCTAGACAATATTTGTTCTGGGGGTGATTCAAAGAGGATATTCTGCAAGCTTTTAAGGTTTTCAGGTAGGGAACTTTCTTTCTAGATAGGTCTTCTAACAGTTGTACTTTTGGATCTAGGAGACTTCCTAAGGATTCTTTCAGGATTATCAATTATTGCAGGAGGATTTGGGTCTAGATGAGATCTGGTACAGATTCTTCTAGAAGCCAGAACTTGGACCCAAAAATAAGAAAGGTTGAAATTTTATGACAATCTTAAAGGAAAAACCAATATGTGAAAGAAATACTTAATTCAAAAAGTATCCTTGACGCAGTTCTATTGAGGTTTTAATGATAAGATAAGTTTCCCAATGGAGTCTATGGAAAACGAGTGGAGTTAACAGGCCTACTGAAAACTAGTGGAGTCACTAGGTGGAGAATTTTTAATTGTTTTATGGCTAGCTGGTGTCCACCATCAGCAACCAGGTACCATTCTTGGCTAACACTTGATTCATCTATGTTTAAAATGAGGTTATATGAGTTCTTGAGGTGATAATAAATTGTATTATAACTCAGTATTCCGCTCTATGGTCGCGACTATGTTGGCTCCATGTGATTTGCAAGATTGGCAAGAAAAAACTCTGCAGGGAACCTCATCAAACCACTTTGGAGTCTAAGGATGTAGCCTTCCTAGACTCCGAGAAGGCTCTCTTTATATAAGTTTTTATAAATGATATGTCTTTATGCTTCTCTTTTGATTGTAGGCTAGTTTTGAATTTCTAAGGACTTGTTTGTTTTGATTAATTGAATTGGTTGATAGATAGAATAATGGTGTGATTAAGTGATAGAGTGTTTTAGCTGAATAGATAGACCATGAGAAACTTTAATCCATTGGGCTATGGAGTCATAAAATGATTTAATTGTTCATCAAATCTGCAAGGGTTTTCATAGGTCAAGCTAACTATATTGAGTGGATCTCTTAAATTAGATGTAATATGAAATGGAAATAAGTTGTGAAAGAAGAAAAACTAAAAGTCAGTTAAGAATATTTTAACTCTACTTCAACAAGAAAATCCTTTTAGGTAACCACTTGAGACAACCAAAGCACAGGGCATACCATAGACTTCTTTGGCTAGACTTTAATAAGCAAACCTTTTACACAACAGTCCAGCAATCCTAGAATCACTTTTAGACAAAGAAAAAATTTAAGATAACAATGAGTGCAACTAAAGAGAAAGATAAACCTATCTTAATTAATCAAACACTCCAAAGACATTTGTAGCAACAGTTTAAGGAAAACCAAAGGACATGGCATACCATAGACTTCCCTGGTTGGACTCTACTAAGTATACTTCAAAGAAAGACCTTAAAAATAATATTTCAAGCTACACCAAAAGGACAGAGCATACCATAGACTTCTTTGGCTTGACTCTATTAAATTATTTCCAAGACAACAAGCTAGGTGGAACCAGAGAGTAGTTAAGAATTCTCCAATCAGACGTTGTAGAAGAAAACATTGAGATAAATAATGTAGACATAAATAGGGTGCGAAGACAACATATCCTAATCTAAAATTTATGTTCTTTCATAAGATAAATAATGGACATAATAGAATACAGAAGGAAAAATTTGACAAAGAAGGAAAAATTCACCATTAACAAAGCTCAAGAATCTTGTGAATGTTATTGTATTAATGATGTTCAAAAAAGTTGCATTACTCTTGTACAATAGATCTCTGCAACTCAAAGCTTTCTCAAATACAACCTAGCAATCAATCCTTTAATCAACAGCCAACAACTAGCCAATACAACCAACCAACCAACACTAAAAATGAATGATACATGCAGTATTTATCTGCAAAATGAGGAAGTGATCCTAAGCTACGGTTTCAGATGTTATTTATTACAGTTTTAATGCATTTTTCACCTTTGAGACCATGGAAGGCCCAAGCGTAAATATCTAAGAGTGATTCACTGTAATAATAACTCCTCACTTAACTTCTGAAATAACTTTTGGAAATATTTGACTTTAAGGCTTCTTAATAATTTTTGAATAAGTGCTGGGTAGATAAGTAATATCTCTGACTATTTGTAATAATTGCGGATGTATTTATTGAAAATAAACAAGCTATAGGTGTCCAGAATGTGCTTTTGAGGAAGTAAATGTTTTCTATTGGGTAATTCGAATTGGCCTTTGTGCTGATCTGCCTCTGTTTTATATTTTAAACTTTTTTTTAAGCTTTAAACTTGATTTGGCTTCACTTTCTACTTCATTTCTGCCTCTTTGTCTTCTAATATTTTATTAATCTCTCTAATCCTTGAATTGTCTTTAATATTATGATTATTTTTCACTGTCAGAGTCTTCCAATAGTTTTTCTTCCTTTGCCCACATCTCTGTTTTGTCATTTGTTGAGCAGGGTAGGCATCTTCTGTTGTCGGAGGGTTTAGATAACCACCAATAATCATGATTTATTGATGATTATGCTTGATATTACACCCCCAGTATTTTTAATGAAACAAGTTCTCTGGATCATCACCCAGAATATTTATTTGAACCATTTTGGACCTTTGGAATGAATTTTCTGCATTTCTACCATGAAACCTACACAATAAAACAAATAATTAATTTAAAACCTGCATTGGGAGGCCTTTATGCATTTATTTTGGGTTTTCGGACTGTCAGAGCACTTTGCAGAGGTTCATGGTGGAGGAGGGCTTTATCGTAGAGCCACAGGGCTCTAGAACATTTGAATCGAGGTTGCAGTATTAGGTCTTGGCAGGAAGGAAGAGAGCAATTTTTTGTGAGCAAGGGAGGTGGTTTTCATACGGACGCATGGGTGGTAAATGGTTTCGAGTGAGCGGGTCTAATTCCATTTATTGATCAACACGTGGTGGAGGGATACCGCCCATTTCACAGGATTGGGGTTTATTTAACCCCTGCACAAATAAATGTGTGATAAGGGCCATGGATTGTTAGATAGAGGGGGATGTAGATCGACAGTGGCCAGGTGAAAAGAGCGGTGGATAGGTCAAAAGTGAGTTGGGTCTAGGTGGATAGGTGGCATAGTTTTAATGGAGCACAGGGTTCAGTGAGGAGTGGGGTCCAGCGGTTAATAAAACAAGAGAAACTGCTTTTTTTTTAAGGAAATGGAATGGGTCATATGAGGGTTTAACAAAGGCAGGGGTTAAATATTAAAGTTGGGGGCCTTAATAGTTATAAAGGGGTGGGTTTCATATATTTAAAGCAGAGTTTTAATATATATATAAAGGAGGGTCTCGGAAGTTATATTTTTAATTTAAAAACAATGTAGAAATACCTTTTTACATTGTTTTAGTGCAAATGGGAGAGAATGATGAAGGTGGGGGAGGTTAGTGAGGTTTTTAGTGGGGAAAGTGAAGAAATGAGGCTTAAGGATGGAAAGAAGGATGAAAATGAGAGAATCAAGTTCATAATGACTTTTTTAAGAGCATCGGGGTGACTTTGAGAAGGAAAACGCAGAGATAGTGAAAAAGGTTTTATAAAGATAATGAAGGCAGTGAGATTTCTAAAGATAGCTCATAGGCAAGGAATGCTATCTTTAGCTGATTGTAATAAATCCATAGTCACCTAGTGAATTTGTAGAATATAGTAGGATAACATGATCAACCAGCTCCCATGTAGCTTCATTTGGACCAAAGTGCTTCCACTGCACTTTAACTTGCTCGATTTATTAGTTCCAGAGAATGAGTTTTTTTCGATGCAATATGCATTGTGGTTTTGGCTAGAATTATCCCTCTAGTTCCACCTATAATATAGACCAGTCAATCACATGATCAACATCTTGCACATACTTTTTAACCAATGAAACATGGAAAACATCTTGGAATTTCACTATAAAAGGCAGTGCAATTTGGTAAGCCACTGGTCCAATCTTCTCAATGATCTCGCAAGGTTCAGAATATTGATTTTTCATCTTGGCACATGAACTCATCCTCAAGGAGCTCCACTTCGACTTGATACACAAGTACACATGCTCCCCAACTTGCAACTCCTTAAACACCCTATGTTGATCTGCATAAATATTATTCCTATCTTGTGCTACCTTCAAATTCGTTTTACTAACCTTCATTTCATGTTCCATCTCTACCAACATGTCCAGTCCAATCAAAATTCTGTTCACTAGATCATTCCAGCTCATATGAGTATTAAAAATGTTCCCGTAAAGAACATCAAATGCAATCATCTTCAAGGACTCATGATACCCATTATTATATGCAAACTCTAGCAAATGAATATACTCCTCCCACTTTTATCATTGATGCATGGCGTACATCCTCAAAGTTTCCTCAAGAATATTGTTGACTGCTTGTGTTTGTCCATCTGTCTAGAGATGACAAGTTCTACTGAAAGCTAACTTTATTCCCAAACCTGCAGACAACTCTTTCCAAAACCTCGAAGTAAACTTGGAATCTCGGTCCGATATGACCTTCTTCGGAACACCGTGTAACCTCACTATCTCCCTGAAGGAAACCTGAGGTACCCCACTGGCTGAATTTGTAGACTTAAATACAATGAAGTGAGCTACCTTACTTAACTTGTCAACCACAACCATGATGGAAACATGTTGATTTTAAGTCCTCAGAAAACCTGTAATGAAGTCCATGGAAATGATCTCCCGTTTCCATTTTGGAATTGAGATCAGTTGAAATAAGCCACTTGGATTCTTACACTCTTATTTTTACCTGCTGACACTCAAAATGTCTCAGAACAAACTCTTCCACTCCTTTCTTAACGTTCATCCAATGTTATAAATTCTTAGCTGTGGATACCTATCATTATGTCATCCTTCCTGCAAGATCCTCCTGCAAATTTTCCGCATAAGAACTCATTGTTGTGATATAATTAACCTATACCCTCATACTAAGAGTATCTGCAACCCAATTCCTTTCCCTTGATGTACATGATCTCAAAATCAAACTTCTTAAGAGTAGTCAACCATATAGCTTGACTAGAATTCAGATTGGTTGGCAAAACAAGTATCTTAGTACACTATGATCGTTCATAAGAATAAACCTCCTACCAAGAAGATAATTTCTCCAAATCTTCAAGTAATGAATGATAGCTTCCAACTCAAGATCATGAGTTACGTAGTTCTTCTCGTGATCATTCAACTTCCTCGACTCATAACATACTACCTAAACTTCTTGCATTAGGACTCCAACAAGTCCTCTATTGAAATCATTTGCACATACCATGAAATCTTTGTCAAGATCTGCAATTTTCAAAACTAGAGCATTTGTAAGCAAATGCTTCAACTACTCAAAACTAGTTCCGCACTCCTTAGTCCATTCAAACTTCTTAATTTTTCACTACAAGGATGTAATAGGATAGTCAATCCATGATAATTTCATGGTGAACCACTTGTAATAACCTACTAGTCCCATGAATGATCTAAACTCATCCACATTCCTAGGATATTCCCACTCCATGATAGTTCTAATATTTTTCGGGTCCACTGCTATACCTTCCTTGGAAACAACATGTCCCAAGTAATGAACTTTTGTCTTAAAGAAATTGCACTTACTAAGCTTGGCATACAACTTATGCTCTCTCAATAATTTTAACACTAATGTGAGGCTTTTTTCACGCTCTTCCTCATTCTTAGAATATATCAATATATCATCAATGAACACTCTCACAAACTTGTCTAGATAAGGATGCACCACACTATTCATCAAACACATGAAAGTAGTTGGAGCATTAGTAATACCAAACAAAAACACTACAAACTCATAATGCAAATACTCGGTACAAAATTAAGTCTTAGATGTGTCATCTTCTTTGATGTGTACCGGATGAGATATTGATCTAAATTCGATCTTTGAGAATATTGTTTCTCCCTTCAACTAATCAAACAAGTAATCAATCTATATTAAATGGTACATGTTCTTCATTGTCACCTTGTTCAAATTCCTGTAATCAATGCACAACCTAAAATAATTTTCCTTCTTCTTCACAAACAACACTAGTGCACCCGAAGGTGACACACTTGGAATTATGTATCATTTATCAAGCAATTCCTCTAGCTACAACTTCAATTCCACTAACTCTGGACTGCTCATCTT
The DNA here is from genome assembly GCA_034641835.2 of Pinus albicaulis. Taxonomy (NCBI): domain Eukaryota; kingdom Viridiplantae; phylum Streptophyta; class Pinopsida; order Pinales; family Pinaceae; genus Pinus; species Pinus albicaulis. Next base: position 1,746,347,097 of record CM076575.1, on the reverse strand, counting down.
GTATGTTTCCTTTGATGTTGGTGTTGCTCTTAGTACCAACTCAATAGAAAATTCCACTTCCCCATGAGGTGGTAGCTCTGAAATATCTATCGGAAATAAATCCTGAAACTTGTACAAAATTTTATACGTATTCAAGGCTTCAACATACCTCCCCTAGTCACTGCAAACATGCACTACAAATAATTCACATCCTTTCCTGCAACTTCACTTGCCCTACATATATATAACCATTCTCATCGATGTAGATTTCCTCTTACCCTGCAAAATTCTCTTCCCTCCATCATCAGCTAAGAACTCAATAGCCTTCTCATAGAAATCTACCTTAGTATTTTGAAGGTACAACCAATCCATACCCAACCAAATACTACATGATCCCAATGGAAGCATGTTTAGATGTGTTGATGTAGAAATATTTTTGAACTCAAATGCACAAGATCTCACCTAATGATCAAATCTTTTCTTGGTCCTTGTAGCCAACTACACCAACTAATAATTTGCATACACTTATTTACTCAAGCTACACTTATCCACCATGTCAAGATTAACATAAATATAATTATATTTAGTACCAATCAAAATGGAAACAAATTGATCATAAATCTGACCTTCCATATCAATAATCGATGCCTGGTGATCCACCTGCTTGTTATCAAATTCTGCATAAATATGAGGAATGCTCTAACCAACATCCCCAAATGTCTATGCCTCCTTAGCACTATAGATATGAGGTCTGCCACCTTGATACAAGAGAAAATATTTTTTGTGATTATCCTTTCCACATACCCAACTCTACAACAATTCTCTACCACTACCCTTATTCTGCTACTCTCCAGACTAAGTTCCATGTCCCTTCTCTACTACATTAAAATTCTTGTAAGGAGCCACATTCTCTTTCTCACCTTCATCCTCAGGTCTTCCCTTCTTTTGAGGACATTTTCCTTTTGTATTTTCATTACCTTTCCAATCATGCTTAAGCTCAGCCTTACACTTCGAATACTCATAACATTTCTTCAACCTCCCAATGACTTCCTCCAACAACTGAGGCTCATCATACTCAATCCAATCATTTAATGTTAATGGAATTCCATTGATGAACCTTTAAAATTTCGTCTTCTCATCCTTAATATAAGGAATATACCTGAACAAATATAGAAACTTAGTCATATTCTCTTTTATTTGTCATAGACCCCATCTTCAACTCATAAAACTCCTTCGCCTTTCCATCATAATATCCCTCTGACAAGTACTTGTTCCTAAAGATTATTTTGAACTCATTCCAGCTAAACTCATTTTCATGAAGCCTCTGACATGTTGAACATATTCCCACCAAATTTTTCCTTCGCTTTGATACTAAAAATAGTTATCTCGACTTTCATATTCTCTATATAACCATGTATCTCAAAGCACTGATTCATCCCAATAAACCATGCTTCTGAATCTTCTTGTTTATTAAAATATCCATCGAATGTAGCAGGCTTGGATTTCTTAAAATCATCTGGAAAGTATCCCCTCTCACTCCTCCAGTAAGGATGATAACGATGATGAACATGTTTTCTATCTAATATAGAACTAGAATAGAACCCACAACCAACTCCTATTTAAGGAGTCTTCAACCATTTTCCACCTATGATTGTATAATTTGTGTCCAACTTGTGCCCTCCATGAGACGAACTACCATATTCCCCATCAGTTCTTTCCTCTTGTCAATAATTTATTTTTGGTTGTCCCTTTCTCTACAAATCTAATAAGCTTTGAAGTTTCAATGCATTGACCTCAACTTGTTTTTCCTAAGCCATAGAAATCCTTTTTAGTGACTGAATTATCTTATCACTATCCACCTTTAAACTCTTGATTTCTTCCTTTAGACTTCTCAAGGTATTTTTTATGTTAGGAGATTACTCTTCCCCATGTTGCTAAGATAATATATAAGGGGATTCATGTGAATTGTAATCCGCAATTCTACTTGACATTTACGATCTTCCTCTTCCTGCAAACATACTATGTTAGATAAACTAACTATAAACATAACCAAACATACCTGAGTGAAGTTCGTGTGAGGCTATCTCTTCTACAAAAATCAGTCCATATTAGCATGATATACATGTATATATATACTGATACCAACATATATCAACATCATCTCAATCATCATGCATGATAGCTCAAATTGTAACACTGACTATATACATGACAAATATATCCACCACAATGCATGCACATGACCGACATGGATTCAAGACAATCCCATCCCGCCCATCCACTCCAAGTGTATGAACCTAGAAGCTTTCATACCAATTTGTAACATGCCCCTCCCCACATTTACCCGCTTTTACAAGCACTTCGGGTAAATGTGAGGAGGAGTGATACCCTGACATGAACCAACCTCTTATCTAAAATTAAGGAAGCAGGGCCTACAATTGAGACTTACTGACCTTCCTATGGAACCGGAAACCACTTCGAGGCTGAAAAACCACCCTAGGTGACCAATCCCTAAGATGGAACCATTTTTCTCTAAGCTAGACTTATAATCACACCATTGGCATTGCTTGCATGGGTTTATGATGCTCCAACCACACTCATAAGCCTAACTTCCATTGGTTATGACCCAAATTCCTCAGTTTAGAGTCTATAGCATCGATATTTGGGCCAATTTTTTTAGTGAGCCTGTATTATGCAACCAAATCACAAAATAGAAGAAAATATAGATCAAATACTTGGAAATTATCCTCTTCAAGTGGGAAACCTCATTTACATTACATAAGTGAAAATTTCTTAGATGATTCAAATGAAAAAACCTCCTTTCTATATATAGGAGTCTAAGGGGTCATAATATAATTAGAGCTGACATAACAATAATAATGTAAGGGCACACCATTAACAACAACGAGCTTCTATGGGGCATAATAATAACAATATGGGGACTACATGGGCACAACATTAACAATAATGGGGCTACAATAACAATAAATATAAGGGGCTAAAATAGTATTATATGGACCTAACATGCCCCTATCCTTCAAAAGAGTCTTGTCCTAAACAATTAAGTAGTGTTGGATGCTTATATATAAAATTCTCATCCTCCCATGTCAAATATTTTAAGGGTAAGTTTTGGGCCTCTAATTTTTCATAATTTTGTTGATGAAGACATCCATTTTTCGCATCATTCCATTCACCCATTGTCATCATTTTTAACAATATTTATTCATAAATGCACCAAATTCCCACATACATGTTTACCTAGTTTTTTATTATTATTTCCATTATTCTTAATGAATTAAGAAGAAATTTTCATCGTTTTACCAGTGACAGTTTATCAAGTTCAAGTTTTTGCAGTTTCTTCAAGTTTCTGTAGCTATCTCCATGGTTGAGGTAGTAGCACCACTATAGAAGGAAATATCGCATGTGGAATTGCTTTCTAGAAGCTCCAATATGGATTTTTTTTGGTAAAATTCCACCCATGTCAAACGTGTGGACCTCCAACATCAAATCAAGGGATAAACGCATCAGTTTTGACCAGTCAACTTAAAACATGCTTTCTGAGCAAATGAAACAAATTTTGAGAAATTAAAACACGGGTTTTGTTCCTTATGGGCCCAATTAGATTTTTGATGATTTTCTTTCTAGAATTATTTACCATTTCGGATATATTTTAAGTTCTTTGGAGCTCTATTTTGCAGGTTGCATGAGCAAATAGTTAACCCATGTGTCAATAAACGCCAAGTCAAGCATAGAGAGGTTGGAATGGACTATGATTCATCACATTAGTGGAAAATAGGTGTCCATTCAATTTTTATCTTTAGCCATATGAATATCCATGAAGCTACATTGTAACCCCTATATAAACACTCCATTTAAGCAAAGGAGGGAGGAGGTTATTTTTCTGAATTGTTTCAAAACTATGTTGTTGTAATCTTTGCTATGTTAAACAAAGAATTTAAGACTTTCTTTTACTCATGGATATGATGTGTTAACGATTTGAACTATAGATCATAGAAACTTTAATTTTTAGGAGGTCCCCTTGTTGAATGCAAGGTTTTTTTCCCATAGATTTATAGTTATCTCATAGATTAATTGTTTCATAATTATATTTCCTGTAGATGTTTATTTCTTTTGGTTCACAAAATACTCATAAATCTAAAATACAAAAAGATAGTGTAAGATTGGTTTCATTTCATTATAACCATTTAGAAATAGGATTTTGAATAAGCTTTCATGCTGTAACTTTCATTTTCGATTTTTTTTCAATTAGATTAGTTAAGACTAATTTTTTTATTTTTAGATTCAATATCTCACTCTAGATTCATTTCTTAAATCACTTTGAGTCTTTGCTATTAGTTAGAGCATCATTGGTAGTTAGTTTCTAAGTAAATTTATGTAAATTGTTTTCTCGTGGGTTATCTTTGGTTTTCTGCAACATTCTATAATTTGTTTTCCTATACATTACCTATGGTTTTCCAGAGCATGTAGTTTCCATTTCAATTTCGTAGTTAGCATTTAGATTTGTTTCTTCAACATATAATTTCAATTATGTAGTTAGAATTCAAATTTGATGTAGCATAGAGAAATTTTCTATTTTTGATTTATAACCTTCTTATAGTTAAAAGCCACTCTTTCAAAATAGTCTTTTCACAGTAATGAATTCTTAGAAATCATACACTCGTGTTAATAGGAAGCCTAGCATATATAGTGCACATACACTTCACAAGTACACGACCCTGGGTTGACAATTATTGAAGTAAATTAAGTCAATTAATTTACCAAGCATTTTGGTGTTATTGCCAGGGAAGTGTATATAGGAGTATTTTTCTTTTCATTAAAAATAAAAAATAAAAATAAAAAGGAATTCAATCACCTACCACCTCTCTTAAATCATGTGGCGTTGTAAGAGCCACACATCCACATCATGAATTCCTATTTTTTAAGGTAGAAGAAGAGGTGAAAAAAAAAGGTTGAAGAAATGGATGGAGATGATGACAATGAGGAAGATCCTTTTGGATTTACCATTCAACGAACTAATACCAATACTCATATGAGGAAAATCCACCCATCAATACTTTCTAACTTCAAAGGTATGATATCGGAAGACCAGAAATCATTTCTTTTTGAATTTGAAATACTTTTTAGATCTTATGGCTACTCATTACACACTCAAAATTTGAATTTGTTTCCAACAACATTGAAGGATAAAGCTCTAAAATGGTTCATGACTTTAGGAAAAAATTCTATAATGACATGAGATGATATGAAAAGAGAATTTTTGGGAAAATATAAATATTATTGCATACACCATGACTTTAGAAATGAAATATTTTAGATGAACCAAAAATAAAATGAAAGCCTAGAAGATTTAGTGGAGAGATTCACTTATAATGTCAAAATATCTAAATTGCATCATTTAGGATTCGAAACATTAGAAAATATCCTACTAAAAGCTATAAAGGATGAATGGATTGATCTTCTTAACCTAATGGGAGAATGAGATTCCTTTAAATTTTCATACCAAGAGATTTTTTAACTATGCAAGAACATATCAAGAGGACAAACAAACTATGGAAGATCCCCTCGGGATCTAGTTATGGAAAGAGTAAGTAAGTTGACATCAGTATTGGCAAGTAAAACAAAAATTAACAATATGCTAAACATTTTTGGTAATTTAAGTGAACAAATTGACATGATAAGAACACAAAATAGAAAAATGTTGAGAATTTTGATTCATTTATATTTTTCCCTGAATACAGAAAGAAACATGCTTTGCATGAATGTCCAATTGATAACATTAAAATTCATGAAATTTGTGCACGATCACATACTACTAAATATTATCCATCTTTACTAGGCTTAAAGGAAGTTTACCAAGGACCAAATTAAACACTAGAACAATCCTATTATGTAGCTCCAAGAAGACCATGGCAACCTTATTAACCTGGTATGATGCAACATATTAATTCCCAATTTCTGGTTTATGCACAAAAATGTCAAAGTAATTGGAAAACACCCTTGCATTGGAAACCTTGACATCTCAATACCAACCTAAAAACAAACATTGGAAACATTACCCATCTCAATCCCAACCTCAAAATGAATTTTGGCAATAAGGTTGGCAAGGGCGTTACAGAGGAAATCCACCATATCCTCAATACCAATATCAATGTTATCCATAACATTCAACTCCACCACAACATCAATTTCACCCTAAATTGACCTCAATTCAACCTTTCCCATTACCACCCACAGAAGCACCCCAAAGATCCATTCCCACTCCACTCCTTGCATAACCATTTCATATCCCCAACGATAAAATAACTCATTCCACTTACAATGTTGAGGTATTGCAAAAACGATTCTCCAGCTACCATTGAATAAAAAGTACCAGAAGAAGAAGATTTAGATAGGGTCCAACAACCATGGATGATTTTTCATCAGGAAAAGTTTTTGGAAATTGAGATTGAAATTTTTTTGGCATGCGTATCACCAGATTATATGAATGGAGATCACATCTCTCAGGACTTACATGGCATGATAGTAGGAAGCCAAGGAAGACAATATTACATTGAATATTGGTTCAACACATTGATTGGATGCCAATGCTCAATTCTTCAAAATTTTTTGATATCATCTCAATCAATGCAATTGGTCTTTCATATATTGGTACATATAAAAGAGTATGTTTCAAACCCACATATGAGTTTATGTATAATATTGTTACACACATGGTTCCATTGGAAGTATTAATATACTTGAATGAGATTTATTTTTCAATAAAAAAAAAGAAAAAAATAAGTCCTATTGTGAAAACCAGCTTATGAGCACAATTGGACATGAGCTTTGCTTGAAAACCAAGCAACTAGCGAGCAAAGTTCACAATAATTTCTACAGTTTTATGATGGTCTCAAGATTTTATTATGGTTCTTAAAATCATTTTTGGTTATATACTTGAGTTGGCTGATGTGGGATTCCTTAAGACCCACCTTCCAACAGATCGTATCCCATCGTCCTAAACACCTTATTTGGGATCAAGATCAGAGACCATTTGGAGTGCCTTGTAACTTAAATACATCAATGGCAAGCCTCCTCATTGACAACAATGAGCATTAAACAATGTTTGTTGATTTTCATATCTTGCAGATGACTGGACTTCAACACATTCATTTGTCCCTATCAAAAATACACTTAGGTACCTTGACACTCATTTACATTACCAGTGAGTTATCTCGCATTAGTTAACGATTTTCATCACTGATAGGTAATCCTATGATTTCTTGCCATGCTCTACTTCGACACATTCATTCACATGGTAATAATTGTACCATGAATTTTGGTTTTCATGAATACTATGTGGTTTTATGGTATCAACAACAACTTGCGGTAGTACATTTTATTGGTTTATTGTAGCATCATGCTCATATTTTTGTCATTCAACACCAACATGATGGCACCATTACAAAAAAAAATTATTCATTTCATTTAAAAAAAATATTTGGGGAATATTTCAGTCAATATGCATTGTGTTTCATGGTTTCTACTTCAACATGCAGTACATCATCCAAATCAACAGTTCAAACTCAGAGAAAACAACTTTCTGCAAAAATTCAGATTTTTTGAAACAACAATGGAAAGTTCCAGTTTCTGCAACTATTTCTATAGAAACATGTTTTTGTTATAGCAGCTTGTTCTAGAGGCATTTTTAGCACAAATATTCAAAATATTGGATCAGTAATAAAAAAGTTATGAGCTTCTAGGTTTTCTCATAATATGGTAAATTTACTAAGATGCGGGAAGAATTCCAAAAAAGTGCAATTTTCCAAGACTTTTTGGTGGGTTTTTAAGGTAGATTTTCATTTTTCACCATTGTGGACAGATTAGGCCAGATTTTAGTATTTTAGCAGAACATCATCTTTTCTTCATCAAAATGGGATTCTGGAGGTATATGGCAGTAAAAAAGGAAAAACATGCAATTTCCCTTTTAAAGCACTCAATTTGGTCTTAAAATGAGTTTGTGGAAACAATGGGCAGCATGAAAGCTGAAATAGTGCAACATCATGGAACAGAGTACTTCATCCAATAGGTAAAATTGAGATAAATTTAGCTTTAAACTTTTAAATTTATTAAAAATTCTAGAAATTTTGATGAGAAAGCTATTGTAAACTTGTAGTCCCAAACTCTTCCATTATGCTTTTTCATACACTTTAAAAACCAATCCCACATGCTATGATTCATTCCTCATTAGAAGTTACTTTCTCTCCATGAGATATTTTTATGGTCAAAATGTTAAAACTCTCACCATTACCTAGTATAATTTTTTTTCTACTGTGAAAATTGAATGAATCCATATTGACAAGAATTCGAACTCATGAAGCACCAAACACATGTGGAACCTTCGAATCCTTTGAAATAATAGATTGTTGATGAAAACAAAGAAGTAAAGTGGGGGAAAGGCTATAAAGGAAGGGTTGTATCAATTCTTTACTCACATGTCGTTGCAACTATTTATGCTTAGATATGAATGGGTACAATTATTCTTTGACACCATAAATGGTAAGAACCTCACTAAACTTATGATTTGAATTGTGGCAACTTGATTGCATTAATTGGACAACATAATTCACATGAACATAATTACACATTTTTTGAGACTGCTAAAATAATCTTGGTTTTTTCAAAGGAGTTTTTTGACTATTGAATCAATTCTATTGAGGAAGGCATAAATATGTTTTACAAAAGTTGATGACTGAAATTTATTTTAAACCAATATGTGTGGATGTAGTAGAAAACAAGTAATACAGGCTTCAATTTATCATCATTTCCAACTATTTTCATAGTCATATTTTCTATTATGATGCTCCATGAGTATTCAAATTTTTTTTTTTGTGAGTAGATTTATCTATTTTATATAGAAAAGTTTCATGTTCCCATAAAAGAATCTTATTCCATGAGAGATTTTGATGAGCATATGACATGAAAATCAGGGTGTAAAATTTGTTGGTGTTGATAAGTTTTACCAAAAGCAAAATTCCCAAACAATTTAGAGTTCATAAAGGAATAATTGGGCAAGTAGAGCATAAAGGCATCATGTTTTTATTATAGGATTCAAGTATAAATAAGCTAAACAGGAGATATGGAATCAATGGCAATAAATAAATCATTCTAGAAATAGTTCTAAGAAGGATTAACAACACTTGTGTTGAGGTTAGTAATGGTTCCAAGATTGCGATTCATGGAGAAAACTTCTTGCTTAGATAAATTCCATATGTTTTGAAGTATCCAAAAGGGAAGGAACTTGATTTAAGGCATGAAAGAACAAAACATGAGTCAATCTTAATAGATGATGTTAGACCATTAATTTTGGAAAACTTGCAATATTTTCAAACTTCCTTGTTTATTTTCATGCGGACATGCAAAGTCACAGGTGTGGGGGAATGTTGTGCCTCCAATTTGTCATAATTTTGCTGCTAAAACCATCAATTTTCGCATCATTCCATTCACCCATTGTCATCATTTTTAACCATATTTCTTCATAAATGCACAAAATTCCCACATACATGTTTACATGGTTACTTATTATTATTGAATTAAGAAGAATTTTGCATAGTTTTACTAATGAAAATTTAGCAAGTTCAAGTATCTGTAGTTTCGTCAAGTTTCTGTAGATATCTACATGGTTGGGGTAGTAGCACCACCCTAGAAGGGAATATGACACTTGGAATTGGTTACTAGAAGCTCCAATATGGATTTTTATTGGTCAAACTCCACCTAAATCACACATGTAGACCTCCAACATCAAATCAAGGGAAAGATGCAACAGTTTTGACGAGTCAACTTAAAACACATTTTCTGAGAAAATAAAAATGAATTTGAAGAAATGAAAAAATGGGTTTTATTCATAATGGGCCTAATTAGGTCTTGAATGACTATTTATATTGATTTTTTACCATTTGGGAGATATTTTAGGTTCTTTGGAGCCCTATTTTGTAGGCTGTGTGAGAAAACAATAAACACATGTGTCAATAAATGGCCATTCAATCCTAGAGAGGTTGGAATGGTCTTTTCTTCATCAAATTCATGGAAAATAGGTGTACATTTTGTTCTGATATTTATCAAGATGAATCTCCATGAAGTTATATTGTAACCCCTATATAAACGCTCCATTAAAGCAAAGGAGGGAGGATGTTATTTTTCTGAATTGTTTCAAAAATCTGTTGCTGTAATATTTTATCTATTTAATGAAGACTTGAAGACTTTGTTTTACTCATGGAGATGATGCATTAACAAGTTGAAGTGTAGATCATAGAAAACTTGCATTTCCTGAAGATAATCTACAGGAAATATAATTATAATCTATGAGATAACAATTTTTTCCTAATTATATTTCCTGTAGATGTATATTTTACTTTGGTTCAAAGAGTACTCATCAATCGAAAATAAAAAAGATTGTCTAAGATCGATTTCATTTCATTATAACCATTTAGAAATAAGATTTTGAATAAGCTTTCATGGTGTAACTTTCATTTTCGATTTATGCCAATTAGATTAGTTAAAAATAATTTTTTATTTTATTTTTAGATTCAATACTCTCACTCTAGATTCATTTCTTAAATAACTTTTAGTCTTTGTTATTAGTTATATCATTGCTGGTAGTTACTTTCTAAGTAAATTTCTGTAAACTTTTTTCCTATAAGTTATCTCTGGTTTTCCACAGCACTCTGTAAATTGTTTTCATGTAGGTTATCTCTGGTTTTTTGCAGCATGTAGTTTCAATTGTGTATTTTCCATTTCTCATAGTTGATATTCAAAGTTGTTTCTAGAGCATATAATTTCAATTTTGTAGTTAGGACTCATATTTGATGTAGCATGGAGAATTTTTCTAGATTTTAATTTTCCATTTATAACCTTCTTATATTATAAAAGCTACTCTTTCAAAATAGACTTTTCACAGTAATGAATTCTTAGAGAGAATCAACTCATGTTAACGGTAATACTAGGATATATAGTGCACATACACTTCAAAAGTACACAACCCTGGGTTGAAAATTAATGAAGTAAATTAAGTAAATTAATTTACGGAACAATAAGTTCTTCCACTTGATGAGATACTATGAAATTGATTGATTTATTAGTTGTCAAGTTCTTGTGTCCATGACTTATTCAGGTTCCAATATGATTTTTCCTTCGTTGTCAAGTTCTGATAATATTTTTTGAACTAGAAGCTTGACACCTATAACCTTCTTTAAGCATGAAACATGGAAAACTAGGTTCACTCGGGAAGATGCATGACCGGATGAAGCTCCAATTTGTATTCGATAGTACCAATATTTTGCAACACCTTTTAAGGACCATAGTACTTTGGTGATAATTTATTATCGTTCTTATATTTCTTGAGGGACATTTTTTTGTAAGGTTGTAGGTGTAAAAATACCTAGTCTCCTACATCAAAACTTCTTTTCATGAGATGTTGATCTACCAGTTGTTTCATTCGATTCTACACCAAAGTAAGGTTATCCTTTAAGAGTTGGTTAACTTTTTGTTGATGCTCGATGTGATCTCCCACTTCTTGAACCTTATAATTTTATTCTAAATGTGATATGATGGAAGGTGGATGATATCCATAAAGTGCCATAAATGGGGTCATTTTCGTTCCAGTATGGAAGGAAGTGTTATAGCACCATTCAGCGAGAGGTAACCACTTGAGCCATTGTGTTTGTTTATCATATAAAAAGCAATGAATATATTTGTGCAAACATTTATTCACTATCTCAGTTTTCCCATCAGATTGAGGATGATAAGATGAGCATAATATCCCAAAAAGGGAGAATGCAGTAAGACTTCACACAATATAAGAACTTATAGCAAGATAAACAATAAATCTTAAGTACACATCATAATATGTAGAAAGAGCTAGGCCATTTTATTAAATTGGAGAGATTCAGTTACACAAGTACAGAATGTAGGTAAATCTAGCCAAGAAAATGAGCTAGGATAACCCAGAAACCATGCATAAAATGGGTACAACGTAACTGGAGATACTCTGCAGCAAATATTGCGTTGTATCTTCAGCATAATATGAACATATGGTTGGAGGTTGAAGAAATAAATGAAAATATACTCAAAACTGGAGCTCAGATGATGCCAAGATTCAAGATCTAGCCAATGTGATGGATTCCCAAGATAACCCAGAAAGCATTTTCCAAATCTGCAACTTTGGAAAATCACCTCCCTAGGATTTGATCCTTGATCTACTGGGAAATACAGATCTGAAGCTAGATCTGAAGAATGGATGGCTGAAATGTGTGCTCAGATCAGATCTATGCTTGAAGGGTTGATCCCTTCATCAGATCTATGAGATGAAAGCTCTAGATCTACCTTCTCAATCTTCTAATGATGAATTCAGCTGTTGTAACACAACTGCTAATAGAAACTGCACTGTGAGGGAGAGAGAGGCCTTATGCCTGCTAAAATATGTTGCAATTAACTCTAGGCTGATGGTAAGACTGATGGCAATGTGAAGGAATGATCCTTCACTATATTGCTAGTCGAAGTACTAGCAACGTCCTTTCTCCTTTTTGATCTGCAATATGGATAGCATTATTCCTGAAGGGAATACTACTACTAGGAGGTAAATAACTTTTGGCTTGATGCCAGATCTACAATGTGGCTCTGGGAGTGCTGATCTATAAGCCCAAGTGATGGGAATAATTCCTCACCTTTTTCTCTGGCTGAAGTACTGAAGACAACTTCCACCTTCCAACCTGATCTTTAGAAATCTGCAGATTTCTGAATATGAATGTTCTGCAGAAAGTAGAAAATGGAAATGGCAGTTAAATCCTGATGTATAATGATTTACAATCCTCTTTTTAGAGATACTCTAAGAAAGAGGCGGGATTCCTGCCCGGGAACACCTTGTGCTAAATAGCACCTGCAATTTCTACTAAACAACCCAAGACTACAATGAAATGTCACTTGAAAATTCCAGATATAAAAGATCATACATAAAAATAATCCAAGATACCTTTCACCTTTGCCTTCATCTCCTTTATAATGTTTGAGACATCCCAAGCCTTGGCCCTAATCTCAACTGTGCAGTCTCATGTGGACAAGATCCTCCAAGTGGGACTGCATTGTTTGACCAAATCAACCAAACAGTGTAGGGGAAATCTACACCTCTTCCATCATGTGTGCATCATTTGCACATGATCCTCCATCACTTGATCATTAATTCTCAATGATCCTTTGTTTGAAATCTTCAAGATCTTAGTTGACTGAATCAACCCTCCATGATCTTTCTCATTAGATGAAACATATTCACATTAGTAGTTGCTCAACTACCTCTTTTTTCAGATCTAGGCTAAATTAATCCACATTCACACACACAAAGTGGATATTTATTCTTATTGAGGATTTTGGGTCCCTCCACCCTTTTATTTACTTAATTAATTAATAAAATCAAGGACTCTAATATTCCAAATATGGTGTGAAAATATGGGAATATTACAGTCCCCCTCACCAAAATGTTTCTTTTCCTCAAGCAACTCCAAAAGTAGATGCAAGACCATCTATTCCCCTCCAAATGGCATCCACATAAGGAAGGCTTCCTCCATTTTCTGTAATAGGTTATGCATTTTTGGTTCCAAAGATGTCTTTTAAAAACATAAAGAGTGACCTCCAACTATTTGGCTAGATGTTCTCCTTCCATCATGAAGTATCAAGTGACAACCATATGATGTCCAACATCATCATCAATACATGAGGTGCATACAATAAGCTGGTTATCTTCACAAAGGAAAAGCTCCATCACATAATACATATTCTCATCCCATGTTTTATGAATTAGATTGAGCACTGAGATGCTCTCATACTTATCCATGTTGGCCTTGTTGGATCCAAACTTCATCATTCCAAAGTTATGCAAAAGAAGGAGGGAAGAAGTAACATGGGTAGACAAAGATGTGAAACCATATTCTCCTAACAATAACCACCAGAGTAAGGCCCTTTGCTGCCATCCTCCATCTCCTCTATGTAAGATGGACAATCCAAACTCCCCCCCAAGCAACCAAAGCAACAAGAGGTCTTGCTGCCTTCTCTCCTCCTCATGTGCATCATGAAGCAAAAGCATACTAATGGACATATGAGATGTCACATCGGCCCCATACAAAGAAACATAATCAATGCACATCATGAGATCATTATGCCAAGTTTTACACAATACAAAACACATAGACATAGGAGATTTCATGTGGTGGCGAAACTCTCTCAAGTAAAACCAAAATGAACATGCCTTCCTTTGCTGAAATTTTTCATTGAAAAACAAGTCATGATTCAAAAAATGATGAGCTCTTGGGTGGTATCCATACTCACCCAAGAGTAGCTGGCGCAGCCATGCCTCCTTCTTCATTTCATATGTATTTTTCAAGGCATGGATCAAAAAAATAGGTGCCTTTGGAGAGTGACAGAAATCTCCCAATGGAAACCAACGTAACAAAGCATTTTGGCCCATAAAAATCTGCAACTGGTTTTGCAACCCCTTGCTTATCATCCTTACCCATTCACTTCCATGTGGATGATGAATGAGGTACTGCATAGTCATGGTATCCTCCCTTTGTAGAATTCCATCCTTCCCAAATTGTTGAAGAACTTTTCATTTCATGAAATGTTGAAATGCATCTCTAATGAGATCTCTTAATGAGATTCTCTCTCCATCAAAGGCCCTCCAAAACCAAAGAAGTTTTGGATTTGCTGCAAGTAGAATTTTCTCGTTGAGTAGTGAGAGGCTCATTGAGAAAGGGTCATCTAGAAGGGACAAAAGGTTTCTCAATTCAAGATGTCTACCATTTTTCATCTTTTCTTCCCTTGACTCATGAGTGAAACTACCTCCAGAATGCTCCAAAAATGATGGAGCCCTTTATTTGTCACGGCTACTAAGTGACAGTGGTGTCGATTTGTAGGGTAATACATATGCTGTCTCAAATTAAGGCACAATATTGATCTCATAACCATCCATTTTCCATAGGATAATGCTAATCCCATTTTCTGTAACTCTACATCTCAACTCAAGGGGTTGAATGTAGCTCAACAATGATGAAAAGGGATAGTTTCCAGTCTCCTCCTTGATTAGATCAAGGGTCCTCTTGCTATGATATGTCTCTGCTTCAAATCCACACTTTGTTCTAACCCTTGGTTATGCATTGATCTTGCAAAAATATGTGTTGAAATTTTATGCATACCTTGGATCAACTGATATGTGGGAACCCCTTGACAGAGCGCAAGAGTTCCTCCAACCGGAATAATAGTGGCTCCAACTGTTGGGAAGAGGGATGGCCTCTTTTCTTCAAGTGTACCAGCACTGGTATCTTCCTCTTCTTCCTCATGCATCTCCTGATCCATGTATGGGACTCCATATGTCAAGAGCTCAAGACTACCTTGCAAAAACACAAGTGTCTCTTCTCCAAATACAAGTACTTCTACAGCAGGTGGTGAAAGTAGTGACCTCTTGTCCAAGGTGACAAGATTGACATTCTCCTTGGTTCCCTTGGGAGATGCCTCTTTGTAGCACAACTCTGTCTTCTCCACATCAAACTTCTTCCTCAAATTGTGAAAGAAATCTGAACACTTGGTCACCTTTGCATGCTCTAGATGCCCAAACCACCAATCTTCTCCTTCATCTAAGAGATGAAGTGTTGCAATTTGAACATCCTCCTCTTCAGCCACAAGATGTAGCTTGAAAAATGAATCTAACTCCCTCCTCCAAGCCTTGACATTTCTTGAGGAAGATCCATCAAATTTAGGCAAATAGAATCTATTATGCCTCTTCCTTCTATTGTTGCTATAGGATCCTCTTTCTTCTTTAATCTGGAAGAATTGTTGGAGAGTTAGCTTCTCCTTGAAAGCTCTAGACTATGCTTTGTACTCTTCCTGATATAGAATAAGAGTCTCATGAGTCCCAGGTTCATGCCTTTCTTTACTTCTATGTCTCTCTCCTTCTTCAAAGAAAGTGGGCATAGTAGATCTATGAGGAGATCTAGGATTCCCCGGTCTTCTTTGCTACTGATAGGAAGTACTTTCCTCATCACATCTTCTTCTTGGATCTTCTTTCTATTCTTCGTCCTTCATTTTATTGACCTCCTTGGAGAGATCTTGCATGGATCTGAAGAAAGGAGTGACAGGTATCACATCCTCCATGTAGATCTCATCTATCTGTTCTTCCTTCAATGTAAAAAGATGAAGTGTCCACAAGCTGAGCTAAAGATCATGCTTTGATACCACTATAATATCCCAAAAAGGGAGAATGCAATAATACTTCACACAATATAAGAAATTACAACAAGATAAACAATAAATCTTAAGTACACATCAGAATATGTAGAAAGAGCTGAGCCATTTTATTATATTGGATAGATTTAGTTACACAAATACAGAATGTAGGTAAATCTAGCCAAGAAAATGAGCTAGGATCACCTAGAAACCATGCATACAATAGGTACAACATAACTAGAGAGGCTCTACAGCAAATAATATGTTGTCTCTTCAGTAGAATATGAACATATGGTTTCAAGATAAAGAGAGAAATGTAGATCTACTCACAACTAGAGCTCAGATGATGCCAAGATTCAATATCTGGCTAATGTGATGGATTCCTAAGATAACCCAAAAAGGATTTTCCAGATCTGCAAATTTGGAAAATCACCTCCCTAGGATTTGATCCTTGATCTCCCGGGAAATACAGATCTTAAGCTAGATCTGAAGAATGGATGGCTGAAATGTGTGCTCAAATTAGATCTATGCTTGAAGGGTTGATCCCTTCATCAGATCTATGAGCTGAAAGCTCTAGATCTACCTTCTCAATCTTCCAATGATGAATTCATTTGTTGTAACACAGCTACCAATAGAAACTGCACTGTGAGGGAGAGAGAGGCCTTTTTCCTGCTGAAATATGCTACAATTAACTCTAGGCTTATGGTAATATTGATGGCAATGTGAAGGAATGATCCTTCACTAGATTGCTAGCTGAGGTACTAGCAACTTCCTTCCTCCTTTTTGATCTGCAATATGGACAGCGTTATTCTTGAAGGGAATACTATTGCTAGGAGTTCAATAAGTTTTGGCCTGATGCCAGACCTACAATGTGGCTTTGGGAGTGTTGATCTATAAGCCCTTGTGATGGGAATAATCCCTCAACCTATTCTCCAGCTGAAGTACTGAAGACAACTTCCACCTTCCAAACTGATCTTCAGAAATCTGTAGATTTATGAATATGAATGTTCTGGAGAAATTAGAAAATGGAAATGGCACTTAAAGATTGATGTATAATGAATTACAATCCTATTTCTAGAGATACTCTAAGAAAGAGGTGGTATTCCCGCCTAGGAACACCCTGTGCTAAATAGCACCTGCAATCTCTGCTAAATAGCCCAAGACTGCAATGGAATGTCACTTGAAAATTCCAAATATAAAAGATCATACATCAAAATAATCCAAGATACCTTTCATATTTGCCTTCATATCCTTTATAATGTGTGAGCCATCCAAAGCCTTGGCCCTAATATCAAATGCGCAGTCTCATGTGGACAAGATCCTCCAAGTGGGACTGTGTTGTTTGATCAAATCGACCAAATAGTCTAGGTGCAATGTACACCTCTTCCATCATGTTTTCTTCATTTGCACATGATCCTCCATCACTTGATCATTAATGCTCAGTGATCCTTTTTTTAACATCTTCAAGATCTTAGTTGACTGAATCATCCCTCCATTATCTTTCTCATTAGATGAAACATATTAACATTAGTGGTTGCTCAACTATCTCTTTTTGCAGATCTAGGATAAATTAATCCACATTCACACACAAAGTGGATATTTATTCTTATTCAAGATTGTGGGTCCCTCCACCCTTTTATTTACTTAATTAATTAAGAAAATCAAGGACTGTAATATTCCAAATATGGTGTGAAAATTTGGGAATATTACAATGAGCTATGAGTTAATTGAGTAACCAGACAAGAAAATAATTTCGTCAAAACATTTATATTAAAAATGGGGTCCATGTTGCTTACAATAATATTTAGGTTTCCATACATCTTTTTAATTGTTTACATAAATGCAGTAGAAACTATGCTTTCTTTAAATGGATTCAAAAATGAATGAAAGCATGCATATTTGGTAAGTCTATCAACTATCACTATCATGACACTCTTTCCTTCAGACATGGGTAAACCTATGATAAAATCTATTAAAAAATCCTCCCAGCATTGAGCTGTAATGGATAAAGGTTGTAACACACCTGGGGTCTTAATTGTCTCGACTTGCTTTTATTGGAAACCAAACATTCCACCACAAACTTTTGAATATCAGATTTAAGTCCATCCCAAAAAAATTCCTTCTTGACGCTATGGTAAGTTTTTAAAAATACTCAGTGCCCTCCTAAGGGAGAGGTGTGCAATTCCAAAATAATCTTTTGTTTGAGTTGGGAAATCTTACAATTATATAAGCAATGTTTGTACCATAATGAATCATTTTTCCACCTAAATGTATCATATGTACTCGGATCTTGCTGCAATGTTTGAATGAATGTCCACACTTCTTTGTCATTCTTCCATTTTTCCCTTGATTCGGTTATCAAATCTGGCAGGATAATATAAATGGAATAAAGAAATGCTTCCACATCATCATCCTTTCTTGAGAGTGCATCTGCATAAAAAAATTTCTTTCCTTTTTTTAGATGATTTGAAATCCATAACCCAACATCTTTATGACCCATTTCTTTTTCTCTTCTGATGATAATATTTGTTCCCTAAAGTGTTCAATACTGTCATGATCCTTTTTTACCTTGAAATGTCTTACCATTAGGTAAGGTCATGATTTATTTAGTGCATGTAGTATTGCCAACATTTCCTTCTGATAAGTAGGTTCTTGTAAATACTTTCATTGGATTAGACGACTTTAAAAAGAAATGGGTCTTCCTTCTTGCATTAAAATGACACCAATTCCATGTCTTCAGGCATCACATTCCATAATAAAGGTTTTTGTGAAGTCTGGTGTGGCTAAGACTGGTGCATGACACATTGATTCTTTAAGATGTTCAAAGGCTTTAGTTGCTTCTAGAGTCCAAGAAAATGCATCTTTATTTAGAAATTTTGTTATATGTGTTTCTATTCTCCCATAATTCTTAACAAACTTGTGATAATACCGTCTCAGCCTGATAAATCCTCGTAGATGCTTTATGGTTATGGGTATTTTCCATTCCTTAATGGCTTTAATTTTGTTAGGGTCTACTTTAACACCCTCATGAGATACAATATGACCCATATATTCCACCTCCTATACTCCAAAGAAATATTTTGAGGTTTCTTCATATAACTGTTTCTCCTCCAATAGTTTGAGCACCTTGTCAACATGTTGAACATGATCCTTCCAAAACTTGTATTAGAATAGTATATCATCAGAAAATACTAAGAAAAATTTTGTAAGGAAGGGTTTGAAAATGTAATTCATCAAACCTTTAAATGTAGAAGGTGCATTGGTAAGGCCAAAATGCATGACCAAAAGTTCATAATGATACTCATCAGTTCTAAACGTTTCTTTTGGAATTTCTTTATTCTTCATTCTAATTTGATGATATCCTAAACGAAGATCCAAATTTGTGAAGTAAATTTCTCCTGTAATTCATCCAATAATTCATCAATGACAGAAATAGGAAATTTATCTTTAATAGTGAGCTTATTGAGCTCCCTATAATCCAAAAACATATTCTATGATCCATCTTCCTTGTGGACCAGTACTACTGGAGTAGAGAAATAATTTTTATTAGGTTGAATTATACTATCATCTCTCATTTTTGCAACCATGCGTTCAATTTCACTCTTTTGCGAATAGGAATATCTGTAAGGCATGATGTTTTGAGGAACACTTCCTGGAATCAAATGAATACCATGTTTGTACAAATACCTTTGAGTGATAGATCTCAAATACCTTTGAATTATTTTCCAAGAATTTTTGGATATCGTAAGAAACATATGAGTTCGATGTTTGAACATCTAGTGAGAATAATTTTGTAATTACGCCTTGTTTCTCTTCCTTTAGAATCTTTTCCATGCCATTAGATATTATTAAATTTCCTATTTTCCCTACGATACCCCTTAATTCAACTTCATTTTCTTCCCAAAAAAAAATGAAAAAAAATTCTTCAAAATTAAAAGCTATCATACCCAAATATTGTAATCATTGGACTCCTAGTACAACATCAACAACACCCATTGGAATGGTAATAATTGCACTATTAAATACATATTCCCCCATGGTTAGCTTGATATCATGGCACTTTTCAAAGAAATTCTTTGTTCCTCCATTTGAAATCATCACCTAATACATTGGTGTTGGATATAGGAAGCAATTTAATTCCATGGCTATCTTTCAATGAATAAAATTATGGGTACAACTACGTGAATCAATCAACACTATTATCTTCTTCTTCTTGATATGTCCTTTTATCTCAAGAGTTTGAAGAGTCGTAATTCCTACCAATTAATTACAAGGTATGGTTAGATGCATTTCTTATTTCTCTAGGGTTGGTTCATGGTGTATATCCTCTTCTTTTGAAGTTTATTTTTCCTTTAATTCCTCCTCTTCACAATATATGTAAAATAATTTCTTCTCAACACACTTATGACCTTTAGTGTATTTTCTATAAAAATTGTAACAAATCACTTTTTCTCTTTTTTCTTCAAAATATTTTGGTGTCAACTTTATAGGTTGTGTAAGACTAGGAGTAGCAACACTTCCATCTTTATAGTTGTGAGTGGTAGGCTTCCTTGTCGTCATAATTTTTCTTCCAATTTTTCTTGCCAACCTAAATACCTTCTCTAATGAATTGGGTTCAAAAAGGAAAACCTCATATTTGATGTCATCCTTTAAATTCCTTATGAAGGAATCAATCCTATGTTCCTATGGCATATCATTTACCCGTATATTCAATTTTTGGAAGTCCTTAATGTGCTCTGCCATTGAACCCTTTTGTTTGAGATTTATCAATTAGCTAAAGAAGGTGTTTCTCTTTGTATCCTCATAATGCGCTATCATTTCCTCCGTAATAATTGACCAAGTGACAAGTGGTTTATGGGAACAAATCTATCTATACCATACAAACCGATTGGTTTCTAAATATAAATTTGAAATGCGTACCTTTTGCGTGTGTTTCACATTATAGAGATCAAAGTTATGCTCCATCTGTAGTATCCATGTCATCATATCATTGCCATGAAAATTCCTCATATTGATATTTTTAATATGGAGGGTCTTCAATCAAACATTATAGGCTAAAAAATTATTATTCAAAAAAAACTATTCTCGTCATGAGTTTTATCTAATACCTTTTCGCCACTAGGAATAATTTCTTGTAGCAACTTTATCAGACCTTCTTTCTAACCTTCCATGTCGAATTTTAGACCATCCCTTAAACCTTCCATGTCTTCTTTTAATCCATCCTTAATGCCATCCATCTTAATTTCCATACCATCTATATTAGCTTCCATTTCGATTTTGGTTACTCTTTGTGAGAGTGCAATTTGTTGCACTTCGTCTCGTAATTTTGATATATCATGTTGTAACTCTTCCTCTTCATGTTTCATAATAAATCTTTCTGAGGGCTTAATGGATGTGTAATTATTTTTTGGAAGAATTTTAGAACCCAACACTGATATATATGCTTCAATATTCCCTTGGAATCACTTCAAACTAATTTTTCAAACAAAATTTATGTAATTTTTAAAAAATACACACATTTTTATTGATTTTGAGGAGCTCGATATTGAACCTGATGTATCTCTGTGATTTCAGATCCATAATATTTGAACTTTGATATTTTGGTATTCCTAGGAGTCTTATTTTCAATGCCACAATTCATACCTAATTTGGATCCTTCAAGGTAAAACTATGTCTCATCTCCCACAATGACCTAATTATGGACTTGTTCAGTAGAGTGAATTTTTACGGAATGCAACGTGTCTTAATTTTATACTTCGGCCATAAAATTGATATAAAATAAACTAACTTTTGTTATATTTCTATCACTTTTTATGAAATTCCAATCTGATGCTAAAATAGAAAGTTATGATGATTTTCCCTTGGTCACTTGTCCGATACAGAATTCGGGAGCCTGCAAAAACCCTAACTTTCATGAATCATATCTCCAAAAATATAGGGAACCAATATCTAAATTTTTTACAAGAAGTTCACCATGATTTCAGATACCCATGATAGAAATTCCAACTTTTGAAGCCTCGTAGAAGAAATGTTATATCAAAAAATTTAAAGGTGACCTATTTGGAGAAGAGAAACCCTAGAATCCACAGATCTAATACCAAATTTTACACAACCAAGTCACAAAATAGAAGAAAATATTGATGGAAAACTTATAAATTATCCTCTTTCAGGAGGAAAGCTCCTTCACTTTACATAAATGAACAATTATTGGATAATTCAAATGAAAAAAATCTCCTTTCTATATATTGGAGTCTAAGGGGTCACAATATAATCAGAGCCTTGTTAGCATTATGATGTAATATATTGTCCTTGATGGCAACCTACTTAATTATTTGTCCTTGTTGAGCTAAAAATGTGAAAATTGTGTATCTACGGAACAATTTAGATGTGGCAGAGAAAGGCAATCCAGTCAGTATGATAAATATAATATTTCACAATGTATACGCAAGTTTGATGAAGAGAAGTCGTGTATACACACAGGTGTGTAGAAGCCAAGTTGTGTATGTACTTACGCACTTTTTTTATGATACCAAGGGTCCTTACGATGGTATTAGCCCACAATATTGAGCGTTGTGTAACATATTTTATTCCATCCAATAATACCATCGACACTTGTGTGGTTTTGGCTCATGGTATTAGGAAAGGCTTAAACTATATAAGGAGAAGAAGATCATAGTGCAAGGTGTGCATGTGATTGGGAGTTGAATGAGTACTTCACTTTGAAGTATATCTGCATGGAATGGTCTATATTCTATTGATAGATATGAAGTAATAATGAACCTATCAATGAAATGATGGATCAGGATCTCTAGACTTGAAATGATTATGTATTTTCTTGATCTGTTTATGAAATTTTTAGATCTTTGATCTGGAGAATTTTTGCTGAAGTGAAGGGTAATATATGAGTTGATTATTTATTTTTAAGGGTTGCGTAGTCCTGAAATGTTCGCAGATCTATACGCAAGTTCACCTCTGTAAAATCGCATATATACGCAGGTTCGTTTCAGCAAAAAGTGCGTATGTAATCTAAGGTTTTGCTGAAGTATGAGAAAGGAAATACATGATCATTTTTTCTATATTATTGTTGTGTATCAATGATGTATTCATCAAGATATGGGTTATTTGAATATTGATTATGCTTATATTTGAGTGTGATTAAGGATCGGTGTTTGGTTGGTTGATTGATGATTAAGTGAATGAATTGATACGGTTATGAGTTTTAGTTTGATGTATGCTCTTTGAGCTTAAATGTGTGAAGTGGGACCAATCTGGAAATCTGATGAAAAGAGGCCAACAAGTAGTGTTGTGTTGAAGTTGTTGGATTCAGTGTGAAAATTGATGAAACGTGGTCTGCGATGGTGCTAAGGGTCAAAGCCTTCATTGAGGGGTTCGTAGATACCTTCCAGTTGTAGCTGGTAAATGAGATCAGGGGGTTGGAGCTCCCTTCAAGTAGTAGCTGGATAACAAGAGAAGGTTGTAGCCTTCTGCAGGTGGTGCTTGTGTGCTGGTATAAGTCTGCACCAGTACAAATTGTAAGCAGTTTTATTTATAATAAATATTGAAGACGAATATGACAACAACGGTGTTTTTCTCCTGACTTGGGTTTCCACCATAAATCCTGGTGTTCATGTGTGTTTCTTATGTATGATGATTTATTTTATTCTTAACACATATTCTTACTAACTAAAATTATAATGAATGAATGAGGCACTGATCTAAGTAAATAATTATCTCCATAATAAGATCTATGGACATACGCAAGTTTCTTCAAAGATATTCATGTGTATATGCTAGTTGGGTTCATTAAAGTCACGTGTGGAAATCAGCAAGGATAAATTAAAATTTTATGGTGAGTTATAAATATTGATTCACCCCATCTCCCCACCACCCCCCCTTCTCAGTATTTTTCCCAACAATTGGTATTAGAGCAGCTCCTTCAGAAGAAGCTTGATCGCTTGAAGGAGATATGTCTTAATGGGAAGTCATGAAGAATTATTTTATATAGCCACCAATGTTCAATGTAAGTAATATATTATTCTAGAAGATATATAAAAAGAGCCTATTTGCAAATTATTGGAGTATACGTATGGGGAATCGTGGAATGAGGTTACCAATATCCAACAATTTTTCCTATAGATGCAGTAGAAAGCAAGAGATATGAAATCAATGCAAAAGATGTCAATGATTTATTAGGAATCCTGTCAGAAAAATAATTTGTCAAATTTATGTAGCTAAATTCAGCAAAGGAAATTGGGACAAGATCATTCAAAGTTATGAAGGCGATGGAAGGTAAAAAGTGCCAAACTTCGAACTCTTCAAAATGCAATATGAAAATTTCAGAATGCATGATGATGAAAATGTTGTAAATTTATTCCTAAGGTTACATGATATTGTGAATTATATGAGGAATATGGGTGAAGATATAAAAGAATCAACTTTAGTAGAAAATATATTCAGATCTCTAACTCCAAATTTTTAGTCAAAGGTGTTAGTTATTGAAGAAAAGTAGGATCTGCAAACTCTTACTATTATTCAACTGCATGGTATCCTAACTGCTTTTGAAATCAGAAAAGGAGGTCCCTCACATGTCACAGAAGCTGCTTTGAAGGCCTATGAAAAAAGGAAAAGAAAAGGAAGTTCTTAAGGAATCAAGTTATATATCAGAAGAAGAAGAAGCAAATTTTCTGAGAAAACTTCAACTAAGTATTGGAAGATTTATATGTAAGCTTCCTTTCAAGTGTTTTTCTTGTGGTAGAGTTGGTCATTATGTGGCTAAATGTCCTTATAAAGAAAATCATGCTAAAGGGAAATAGTTTGAAAAAGGAAGGAGTTATTATACAAATGAAGATAATAATGGATTTTCAAATTCTAAAGAAGAAAATTCTAATCGAGATCTGCAAGTGCTCATGACATGTACCATTAATGATGATAATTACCTAAAAGGAAGGGATCCGGTTATTGAAGAATTGCATAGATCAAGAAAGAAATGACTTTCATGGATGTTGCTTCTATTGTAACTCATTTGGGCAGAAGGCCAATGATTGCAGGTTAATTATGATGAACAGATCTAAGAAATTGGAGAAGTTACAGCACAAAAAAAAATTAAGCCAAGCTAGAAAAAGAAGAAGCACTGGTAAAAAAACGTAGGGAATATTCACCCTATTGTAGTCATTTGTTTCTAAAGTTTACTTTTCATAATGACTTCAGGAGTGATGTGAGATACATTATAGGAATCAACAATGTATCATCACAGGGGGAGAAATATATGGTGATTCCCATGGTTGGTTTGGTAATTTCTATTGTGTTTATTTCTAACAGGGCATCTCATGTGACAATAGAATACAAGTACAGTCTGTATAAATCCAGGGGGAGATGGAACTCTAAATTTTTTAGTATTTCAATTTCTGTATGCGATTTTCATGAACTAAATCCACATATACATGCGAATTCTGCTAGAGACAGTTGTGTATGTTTTTCTCTGAGAAGAAAAATCGAGAGACGAAACCAAGAACAATTTCTGATATGTTGTTGACATTTATAATTTTCTTCATCTGATGGTTATATCTACGGATATGATATTAATTTTTTACTATGTACTTGATGAATATGATTTGATGAATTCACTGATGAAGGTATTCATGATGCACAGGTTTAGGGGTAGCATGAGCCTTTCCGAGAAGAATGCATTGTTGGCATTATGTTGGTTTTTGAAATATGATCTCTCTCTTGAGGTATTTTGTTCTTGGTTATACAAAGTCATATATTTTATTTCATGAAAAGGTTATGTTAAGGCCTATGTTGTAAAATTGTTATATTCAGTCCCGTAAGGACTTTTTCAAATTTGTAAATCCACTTGGTAGGGTTGTTGAGTCAAATTTGTAAACCCACTTGGTTGGGAAGTTGAGTCAAATTTATAAACCCACTAAGTTGGGTAGTTGAGCCAAATATGTAATTCCACTTGGTTAGATCATTTATGTAAGTATGCATCCTTGGTGATAGGAAATTTCATACTCAGTTGAGTTATATATTCATGTACTTCATTGAAAAATATGTTTGAATATTCAACATGAAATCAGGGGAGCATGGCCAATACAGTGCACATCAGATCTATAGAGCTCTTATTTCTACAAGGAAAGAGAAACCGTGTTTTGGTATTGATCTACCCTTTTCCCTTGATGTCAAAGGGGGAGAGTAACTTGGTGTTTTAATAATGTTTATGATTAATGTATCTATTAGTTGTGTTGATCAAACACAACATGGTTTCCATCAAGTCCAAAGGGGGAGATTGTTGCCATTATGATGTAATATGTTGTCCTTGATGGCAACCTAGTTTATGAGTTATCCTTGTTGAGCTGAAGATGTGAAAATGATGTATCTACATAACATTTCATATGTGGCAAGGAAAGTAAATCCATCCATTTTGATAAATGTAATATTTCACAATGTATATGTAGGTTTGATGAAGAGAAGTCTCGTATACACACGGGTGCATAGAAACCAAGTCGTGTATGTACTTACACACTCTGTTTATGATATGAGGGGTCCTTAGCATGGTATTAGCCCACAATATTAAGCTATGTGTCGTCTATTTGATTATTTCCAAGAATACCATTTGCACTTGTGCGGTTTTGGCTCATGGTATTGGGAAAGGCTTAAAATATATAAGGAGAAGAATATAATAGTGCAAGGTGTGAATGTGTTTAGGAACTAAATGAATACTTCACTTTGAATTATATCTAAATGAAATGGGCTACATTTTATTGATAGATATGAGGTAATAATGCACCTATGAATACAATGATGGATCAGGATCACTAGACCTGAAATGTCTATGTATTTGCTTGATCTGTTTATGAAATGTTAAGATCTGTGATCTGGCGAATGTTTTCTGAACTGAAGGGTAAGATCTAAGCTAATTATTTATTCTGAAGAGCTATGCAGTCATGAAATGTTTTAAGATCTATAAGCAGGTTCATCTAGGTAAAAGCACGTATATACGCAGGTTCATTTCAGCAAAAGCGTTTATGTAATCTAAGGTTTTACTGAAGTATGCTAAAGGAAATCTCTCATCAGTTTTGTCTATATTACTGTTGTCTTTCAATGATGTCTTCATACATATTCGGGTTATTTAAATATTTAGTATCCTTCTAGTTGATTTTGATTAAGGATCAGTGGTTGGTTATGTTAGCGCTCGAATTTGCCTCAGGCTGAGGAAGGCAAAACTCGAGGCAAAATCAAACCACGCTCAGCCTCGTAGCTAGCCCTACGAGGACAGGAGAGGGCTCTCTCCAGTCAATCTCGACAAAATGAGCAATAGGGTGCGAGATGAATTAAAATGGGAATTGATTTTAGGCTAGTAAATAGATAGGAAAGGGGTTTTTGATAAATGGATGAATTTTCTGGGCAGCGTGGGATCAAGAAACAGCATGAAACAGAGATTTAATCAAAGGCACAGGGTATTTCATAAGGCGAGATAGGAATGAAGTTTAACAATCAAATTTGGAATAATATGGGGTGAAAGACTGTTTAAAATGCTGAAAAGGGCATTAATCAATGAGTCCTTTACAGACAGAAGAAAACATAGAACATCTGAACACCTCAAGGCAGAGCAATGACTGAATTCTACCTTTCTTACTGTAAAGTATTCAGATGGAAACGATTATGAATGAGCTATGAAACATTATAAAAGACATATGAAATAGAAGAAAAACATATGTTAAACTTCACAACACAAGAATCTTATAACTCAGAGCTATACCATTTAATTATTCCTCCGTCAAACTGTACAGTGAGAGCACTGGGTTTTTCCTCCCACAGCTTTTCAGAACTTTTTTCAACACTTTACAAATGATTTTTCATACAATAAATAAGCCCAGGAGAAAATAGATCGACCCAAAACAAGGGCGTTGTTTCAACTGAAATTTCAAAAATAGAGAGAGATTCATCGATTTGTTATAAAAACAGAACTACGTAACATTTTCCACTTGCCAATCTCTGATGACCAATGAAAAGGCAAGAGCTGTATCGTGTTTTCCCTTTAAATTATTAACTGAAGTCATAAATAGACAATACGCTCCTATTTCTCTGTTGTGGCAGATGTCTCCATTTAAATTTAAACTTTCAGCCTTTGAATGCCACTTGTTTTTCCTTTATTTTATAACTTATTAACAAAATGCTATTTGAATAAAAACTAATTTTAATAAAAATGGCTTTTTGAACTGAAATTTCATGATTTGTCCCTCTCGTTGCTAACTTCGTTAATGCTCACACCTGTATTTGCCGACAAAGTGCATATGTTCAGAATGAATGTTTTCAGAACGCGTTTCTTCCCCTCCTTATCTTGTTTGATTCAATTCAGCCTCCAGAGAAGCAACTACTACAGAAGACTTTGCTACCCTTTCCCATGTTTCTTCTAGCATTCCACTTTCCTTCTCCAACTCTTCTCAAACTCCAGCTCATCCACTGCTTTAGAGAGGGCATTTTCAACTGCATGCATCTCTACTCCTAGTTTCAAGTTTCCGACTCTTTAACAGCTGCTAATTCTAGTTTCAAGCTCTACAATAAAGAGGATGAGGCATCGAGCTTTAACATCATATCCTTAACAAGAAATACTTCATGATTCAGCCTAATCAATTCCTGGTTGGCATGCTCCATTTCTCTCCCCCTCTCTTCAGACTCATGGTCTTTGGCCATAGCTACAGTATGTACCTTTTCTTTTGTTTCCATATATAAGCTCTGAGCTATATCCAAGAGATTCTTTGTGGTCATAAATTCTATGGTTAGTGCATCCGCCTATTTCTATACCTCTTCAGAAGCTGCCAAAGCATCGACTGTATTTTCAAGAGCAATGTCCCTCAATTTAATTAAACATAGGTATTCTGAAATATCATGCTCAAGCTCCCATTTGACAGCTTGTAGTTCTAATATTACTGAAGCGTTTCTTTCCTTCTCGACCTCTAACTGTGTCTTTGTAATGATATTTTCTTCATCCAAATCAGCATTGTCCCTCTCCACAAATTGCCTTTCTATCTCCAAGGATTGCGTATAAATCTCAGATAGAAGTTTTTTTCGACCACTCTCTAGCCTTTCCACCATCATTGCAAGATCACGGAGTTGTTGGTCATGTTTTGACTTTTCTTGCTTCTGATTCTCCGCTGTTGAAGAGCTCCCCTCATCATTCTTCTCTGAAGTGTGCTCTGAAATTTTCAGAGTGGCTGCAAGCAGTTTCTCTTCAAGTTGCTGCTTCTCTATCATAAGCAGAGCTGAATGTTCTTTCTCTACAGCTAGTTTTTGTTGCTCCTCCTGCCTCTGTCGTATTGCTTCCTGCACTTCAACCTTAATTTTGGCCATTTCCTGTTCCATTGCTCTCAAGTGTTCCCTAGTAACAAAATATGATGGGATGCCACTACTCTGACGTTGCTCTTCTTGTCGTTGTAGCATATTTAGTTCTACTCTCAGGATAGCTGCATCTTCTTTAGCCTTATATTGCTCTTCCTCTACTTCCCTCAGACGCCTTTTTACTGCTTGAAACTGTGCTGATAGATCCTCCCTTGTTATAATCGCAGCATCCTTTTCCCGAGTTGCATCCTGTAGAGCTTTCTTTAATGATGGCAACTCAATCTCTTCCATTTTCTTCAATTGTTTCTCAAATGCATCCCGCTCTGTTTCTAGCGTCTCCAGCATTGAGACAAAGCTTTTATATTACTGTTGTTGCTCTTTAATACCAGCTTCTAATTGCCTTGTATATTTTAATAAAGCTTGAAATTCTTTCTTGTAGGTAGAAACCTGAAGCTTGGAATATAAACATTGCGAAGTAATTCAGCTAAAAGAACCATCTGTTGGGCCTGCAAATTGAAAATGTTCTTTGCCTCTGCATAACTGCTGCCAAATGATGTGCGAGAAATAGCATCTCCTGTCAGATTGCAGAACTCCCATTTGCTTGTTTTGTCAACACAGGCATTGGTTTTACCAAGATTGTGACACATCTTCTGTCTCATCACAAATATATTCACCATATCTGCCACGCATAACACATACAGGTTCTCCAGGTGCTGGAAAGCACTGATCAGTTCTTTTTGTGCAATCCCTCTCACTCTACTACATTTTCAGGCTTCCTGGATGTGTGCGCCGCGTAGCACGCCCAGTGCACCGCGCGTGCCATGTGCGCCGCGTCAGAGGGAAATTACATTGTAAAATTTGACCCAATGCGCCACGCGCCCTTTGTATGCACCGCGCGCCCTTTGTATGCACCGTGCTCCATCAATTACACACAGTCCGGCCTGTCAAACAGAGCTTTACTTTCGCCCCACTTAAGTCGACTTCATTTGCTCCTTTGAACGCAAAATGGCATCGATACATATAAAAATATCTATATAAGACATGACTTTGATTTTGTTTTTGCAAAGGCACATTTTGAAATGTTTGGACTCGAGAATGCCCTTTTCGACCAGCACATTCAATATCAAAACTAATAATTCTAAAGGGAGACATTCTTGAATACTTCCCAACTGGGGAATGACTAATTAATTAGAGTATAGAATATCAACTTCTATTTGGCAATGCAACATATTCCTAGGAGATCTTTGGTATGACCAAGGAGGAAGTTCAATCCGATTGCTACCAACAATATCACAATCAATCATAAAACGAAGTGCAAACAAAACATTGCTTTTATAGGTAGTGAAGCACTTTGAACCCAATCCATCAATTGTGATGCCCCTTTCTAGAATACCTCTACAGCTATCAACCATTGTAGGAAGAACAACAACAATTTTAAGGAAATTTAGAAATTTCTGTTCCTGATAGTACATAATACTTCTTTTCTAAACCATTTCAATTTTCTTGATGAACTTTATAACCTTGCTATTTCTATTTGCTTCTCTGATTTCTTGAATTTAAATGATGGCTCCTTTGTCTGCTTGCAGGGATAATTAGCATCGAACTTTGGCGAGGAGAACCAACATCTGCAACTGAGGAACTACATGGTGAAAAGATACATCTGATGATTTCTTCTTCAAAACAGGGTTTTGAAGAAGAATCAATCTTGCATTATTGACGATGACATTCCTGAAATAAAAATTTACTTAACCTCCCTCTGGCCTGCAAACGTTATTTCACACTTCTGAAAACAAAACCTTGGACTCAAGAATTAAAATGACTCTTTTTGGACCAAAATGGCATTTAATGACTGCAAATGATGAGAAATGAACTTTGGAGAATTTGATTCTGACAAGGGACTGCCAGGACTGAGTCTAATAGGTTGGTTGATTGATGATTAAGTGAATGACTTGATATAGTTATGAGTTTCAGTTTGATGTACTTTGTTTGAGCTTAAATGTGTGGAGTGGGTCTAGTCTGAAAATCTAATGAAAAGAGTCCTACAAGTAGTGTTATGTTGAAGTTGTTGGATCTAGTGTGAAAATTCATGAAACGTGGTGTGTGGTGGTGCTGAGGGTCAAAGCCTTTAGTGAGGTGTTCATAGCTCCCTTCCAGTGGTAGCTGCTAAATGAGATTAGGGGGTTGGAACTCCCTTCCAGTAGTAGCTGGAGAATGAGAGAAGGTTGTAGAATTTTGTAGGTGGTTGCCTATGTGTTATTATAAGTCTGTGCCAATACAATATTGTAAGAAATTTTCTTTATAATAAATATTGAAGAAAGAGAAAACAACATCGGTGGTTTTGTCCCAACTTGGGTCTCCACCTTAAATCCTGGTGTTCATGTGTGTCGCTTATTTATGATGATTTATTATTTTCTTACTTCACATGCTTACTTCTTACCAAACACCTGATGAATGAATGATGCACTAATATAAGTAAAGAATTTTCTGCATAATAAGATCTCTAGACACATGCAAGTTTCTTAAAAGATAGCCGTGTGTATATGCTAGTTGGGTTCATTAAATTCACGTATATAAATCAATAAATAAAAAGTAAAATTTTATATTTGATAACTTGAAGGGGATTTTCCACAATGAGAAGTCATGAAGGAGTATATTCTATCAAGCCACCATTGTTCAATTGAAGTAATTTATTATTATGGAAGATACGAACAAGAGAATATTTTCAAATTCTTGGAGCATACGTATGGGGAATCATGGAAGGAGGTTACCAATATCCAACAAGTGTTCCTACATATGTAGCAAAAAGGAAGAGAGATGAAATCAATGAAAAATATGTCAATGCTTTACTAGGAAGCGTGTCAGAAACAAAAATTTTCAAAGTTATGCAGCTAAATTCAGCAAAGGAGATATGGGACAAGATAATTTAGAGTTATGAAGGTGATGCAAAGGTAAAAAGTGCCAAAATTCAAACTCTTAGAATGCCATATGAAAATTTTAGAATCCACGATGATGAAAAAATTGCAAGTTTTTTCCTAAGATTAGATGAGATTGTGAATTCTATGAGGAATATGGTTGAGGATATAAAAGACTCAACTTTACTAGAAAAGATATTAAGATCTCTAACCCCAAAGTTCGATTCAAAGGTGTCAGTTAATGAAGAAAAGAAGGATCTGCATACTCTTACTGTTATTCAACTGCATGGTATCCTGACTAATTTTGAAATGTGAAAAGGAGGTCCCTCACAAGTCAAAGAAGCTACTTTTAATGCCTGTGAAAAAGGTAAATAAAAATATGTTCTCAAGGAATCAAGTTATATATCAAAAGAAGAAGAACAAAATTTTGTGAGAAGACTTCAACCAGGTACTGGAAGATTCAGAGGTAAGCTTCATTTCAAGTGTTTTGCTTGTGGTATAGTTGGTAATTATGTGGCTAAATGTCCTTATAAATAAAATCATGATAAAGAGAAACAATTTGAAAAAGGAAGGAGTTATTATACAAATGAAGATAATAATGGGTTGTCAAATGAGGAAGAATAAGATTCTGATCAAGATCTACGAGTGCTCATGACATGTACCATTAATGATGATAATTCCCTAAAGGAAGGGATCCAGTTATGGAAGAATTGCATAGATCAAGAAAGAAAGTATACCTTAATGGATGTTGTTTCTATTGTAACTCATTTGGGCATAAGGCCACTAATTTCAAGTTAAGGATGATGAAAATATCTGAGAAATTGGAGAAGTTCTATCACACTAAAAAAATTCAAGAAAAGATGGAAAAAGAAGAAGCACTGATAAAAAACGTAGGTAATATTGACCCTACTATAGTCATTTATTTCTAAAGTTTACTTTTCGTAATGACTACAAGAGTTATGTGAGATACTTTGTAGGAATAAGTAATGTATCGTCACAAGGGGATCAATATATGGTGATTCCCATGGTTGGTTTGGTAATTCTGGTTGTGTTTATTTCTAACAGTGCATCTTATGTGACAATAGAAGATAGATACAGTCTGTATAAATACAAGGGGAGATGGAGCTATGAATTTTTTAGTATTTCACTTTCTATACATGGTTTGCATGAACTAAAGCCATGTATACCCGCGAGTTTCGCTAGAGACAGTTTCGCATTTTTTTCTCTGAGAAGAAAAATCAGGAGACAAAATCAAGAACAGTTTCTGATATGTTGCTCACAGTTATAGTTTTCTTGATCTGATGTTTATATCTACTGATATGATATTAAGTTTTGATTATATAGTTGATGAATATGCTTTGATGAATTGGTCGGTGATGATGTTTAGTATGCACAGTTTTAGGGGGAGCATTAGCCTTGCTGAGAAGAATGCATTGTTGGCATTATATTGGTTGTTGAATTTTGATCTCTCTCCTAAGGTCTTTTGGTCTCGGTTATACAAAGTCATATCTATTATTTGATGAAAATTTCATGTTAAGAACTATGATGTAAAATTGTTATATTCAGTCATGTATGGAGAAGAAGATCATAGTGCAAGGTGTGCATGTGTTTGGGCATTGAATGAATACTTCACTTTAAAGTATATATGCATCGAATGGGCTATAGTTTACTGATATATATGAAGTAATAATGTACCTATGAATATAATGATGGTCTCTAGACCTGAAATGACTATGTATTTTCTTGATTTTTTTATGAAATGTTTAGATCTGTGATCTGGTGAATTTTTGTTGAAGTGAAGGGTATGATTTGAGTTGATTATTTATTCTGAAGGGTTGCACAGTACTAAAATGTTTGCAAATATATACAGAGGTTTGTCTCTATAAAAGCATGTATATACGTAGGTTCTTTTAGACAAAAGCATGTATGTAATCTAGGGTTTTTCTGAAGTATGTAAAAGGAAATTTCTGATAATATTTTTCTATATTACTGATGTTTGTCAATGGTATATTCATACATATCTGGGTTATTTGAATATTAAATATGCTTCTAGTTGATTTTGATTAAGGATCAGTGGTTGGTTGGTTGATTGATGATTAAGTGAATGACTTGATACGGTTATGAGTTCATTTTTATGTATGTTATTTGAGGTCAAATATGTGGACTGGGTCGAGTCTGAAAATTTGATGAAAAGAGGCCTACAAGTAGTGTTGTGTTGAAGCTGTTGGATCTAGTGTGAAAATTGATGAAACATGGTCCTTCATGGTGCTGAGGGTCGAAGCCTTCATTGAGGGGGTCGTAGGTCCCTTCCAGTGCTAGCTGGTAAACAAGATCAGAGAGTTGGAGCTCCCTTCTAGTAATAGCTAGATAATGAGAGAAGGTCGTAGACTTTTGTAGGTGGGTGCCTACGTGCTAGTATAAGTTTGTGCCAGTATAATATTTTTAGAAGTTTTATTTATAATAAATATTGAAGACAGAGACAACAACAATGGTCGTTTTCTCTCGATGTGGGTTTCCACCTTAAATCCTGGTGTTCATGTGTGTCTCTTATGTGTGGTGATTTATTATGTTCTTACGACACATTCTTACTGCTTACTAAAAATCTGATGAATGAATGATGCACTAATATAACTAAAGAATTATTTGCATCATAAGATATCTAGACATACGTAAGTTTATTTAAAGATAACCGCTTGTATACACTATTTGGGTTCATTAAAGTCGTGTATATAAATCAATAAAGAAAAAAACACTGTTACCGATGAAATAGGTAACTTGACCTCAAAACGGGAACTCTAGCCCAAAAAGTCTCAAAAAACATGAAAAAACACCCCAAAAACAAAAAGTATGTCTTCGAGAACACACTTGGTTTTTTTTGAAGGTCAAATTTCAACATTTTATAAAATTATGCTAAAAAAAAAATTGTTTGTTGAAAAAAGGATTGAAAAAACACCCTCAAAACAAAACCAGTTGATGCTGGAATAACAAAAAAAAATTTGTGTCATAATTTTCACACTTGTAACAATGGAATTAAAGACAACATATTCGGACATTTTTTAAAATCGTAAATTTCTAACATTTTTGATAGATAATGTTAAATATAAACAAATACATGTCTGAAGGGCTTATCATTTCGATCAATTTTCATCCATGTTGTTAAGCATAAAATATCTTGACTTTAAACAACCCCAAAATTGTAATTATTGTCAACCATAACATTAAATATAAAATTTGGTAGCGCATTAAAACTTTAATGACAAGTTGTAAATCTAAAGTTTTTCAATCTTAGGTTTTCAACATACTTGAACAATGAAATTATGGAGAAATTATAAGACTTAAACAATTTTAAAAAATGAACAAGTAAATGAAAAAATTATCATTGAACAGAAACAAGAGTAATTTTAATTTTAAAGGATAAAAACTTATCTTTTTTCAAATCTTAGCATAAGACAAATTTAAATCTAATTTCAACCAAAACCTAAAAATCAAGCATAAAAAAAAAGTGTTCCCTTTCAATGATGCATATAATTATTAAAAAATTTAAAAGTATCTTATACCAAATGGTAACAATACATAATATCATGGTAATATCACTACATAATCTAAAAATTCAACATTAGTTTCTATTTTCTATTTTACTTATAATTAAAATATCAACATTGGTACATTGAATATAACATAAATTATTTTTATAATTCATTGTTGCATTGTCGATATTTAAATAGATGAATTCTTCATAATTAAAACATACAATCCAACAAACATAGAAATGTCTCATAACTTCATGAAAAATGAGATGGAAGTCAAAATTTTTATTTCAAGTTACCATGCAAACATCAACTACATAAAAGTGTCTTAGATAGTTATTCAAAATCAACCATAGGTTTTGGCACACCATCATAACCTACATCTTCATATGAATGGCTCGATGCAGATGAAGATGATACATATTCTTCTCTTTCATCAACTAGTGCTCCATCTGAGTCAACATGCATACCCACCATTTCAAAGTTCAAAAGTCTTGTAGATCTACATCTACATTCTGCAGAGTCCCGTCTCAACAATGATTTTTCTAGTAGCAATTTCTTCAAAATATTTATGGTCTGCAATCGAAGAGTTCCTCTCTTTGTCAAATTGAAGTCATACACAAGTATGTCAACATCCTCCAATTTTAAGACATATGTGTGGCGACGATTTATATTTGTGCCCTTTCTTTTTCTCTTTCTACAAATTCTTTTTTCCACTACCATCTCTGGCTTGTACACACCATTGAAAGGGTGGGTACTTGTGGCATACCAATGTACATCAACAACTTTAATCTCTTCATTTTAATTAATGACCTTTATAACCTTGGCAATCCAGAATGGAGAGCCAAGTGGATCTTCATCTGCTAACACTACTATCATGCAACCCTCCTTAAGATCATGCACAGAACCCCTGTAAAGGTCTTCCATGGCTTCACGTTGTGCACATGATATTCTAGAACCAATATAGATTTCTCTTTCCTCTACCTGTGGGGAATTAATAATAGCTTGAGGCTTTTGTTGTTCAACATTGTGTGTTTCCTGATGTTCATGTTCATTTGACATATTTTGTGGCAAAAAAAAAGGAGTCTTCAAAAGCGTATCCTCATTTATTGATCTTGAAATCATATCACTTTGATTACTGAAAAAAGACTCCCACCAAACTGAATCAGCAACATCAAAGTACTCATATGTATCTCTAATACATCTTTCAATTTCCTCTAGACATTCAGAATAATTTATGTCTCTCTTCTGCCTTTGTGCATTATGGAGTTCATCAAATGACTGTAATAACAATATCTTTGATGAAAATATTGGACGCTTTGGAATGAACTTCAAAAATGCTAAACCTGATGATGGTCCCCATTCTTCAACAGTTGAATACTTCTTGCCCCATATAAGTGCTATCCCATCAATTTTTTTGATATGAAATTGATGTTGGAAGCTAATGTCTTTAAGTTGTTCAATGCATTTCTCCTCACTATGTGATCCAAAAATAAACCTTCGCATGTCAATAGTTTCTTCCAACACATGAAAAACAGGCTCTGGAATGTACAAATTCTTAATACATTCATTTAATGATGGCAGGCTCCCAACACCTTTCCTCCTCAATGTTACTGAAAAACGACTGAAAATTTGATCAATATGATCATTAGTATGCCCAAGAAGAAGGAAACCAACCTTTATCTTTTTAAAAATCCCTAATTCAACGAGCATGCTTAGATACCCAAAAAGAACTTGATTTTTATTCTCACGACTTGTGTTGTCTAATTGTAAATACAAAACTTCAGGAAGAATCCCAGACCAATGAGTAACCACATCATGGATTATAGTTATGGTTAGATTTGCATCATTGTGAATATTTGGAGTTGTGAAGAAAACTCTTGGAAACATCTTCTCATTAAATACCATACAACCAACCAAGTGGAACTGAATGAAATTTTCCTCCTGTAATTTTTTTGGCGTGCGAACAAAATGTGGAAGAAGTGTTTTATTTTGGTCCATACCATCAATTATCAATCCCAGATATTTATTTGGATGATCATAACGCTTCTTTCGATGTTTATACAACTTTTGTCTTTCACTTGTTTGCTAATTGCGATGGTCTTGAAGTTCTTTGACAACGAAATCTATACATAAAATAAAAGAAACGTATGAATAAATATATTTTCATAGTTGATAAGTATCAAATTTTAAAAAACAATGTTTTGAAAACATACCTCTTTTTGCCCCTTGACATTTATCTCTTTTTGATTTAAGAGAAGCACATGTGCTGCAAATCCCCATCCTTGTCTTCTTATGAATACGAACATTGTTGAATTCAGTTTTCCATATCCTTGTAAAATAAGAATATGTAATAAAATTACCAATTCCTTCAACAACTTATGTATAATCTTTGTATAACACGAATATTTCTCATCTCGATAAATTATCTGGAATATCTATTTTGTCTTTATTTGGCATACACTCTCCATGATTTGAAAAGAAGTCTTTCATCCATGTCTTAGCAGTATTTGCAAACGGTCCCACCTTCCGTTTATAACGTGCTTCTGAATAATATGTGGGATCTCTTTCCAATCTATCCTGGATTCTTGACAAATGACAATTACCAATTGAATGCAACATTTTGAACGCCTTTTTGCAAAGAAATATACTCCCAATATGATAATCATAACCTGCTAGTGTAGATTGCATGCAACCCACTTAATATGAATTTTGCATGCTTTTATTCATTGACGTATATGTTTCCCTTTTCTCCAAAACAAAGTTGAAATCCATATTTTTCAAGAAATCCCTTCGAAAACATTCACTTGAAATCAAATGAACGACATAACTTCTTTTGTGAGATATTTTGTCCTCTCCCTTGTATAACTGGAATGCTTTGGATTGATATGAAAAGGTCTACTCCTACTCCTAGTTGCAATATTTGCTTGCAACGGCTTCATCATTCTATCATCCTTTGTAAAATTAGTTTCATCACCATTAGGAGGAATATTATCCCCACTATTATCATCCTCAACATAGTTAAGAAATTCATCAACATCATTTCCTGAAAAATTTTCTTTACCATCATTAGTTGAAGAAAACATTTCACAAGAATCATCGGCACTTTTGTAACCTCCACTCAAAAGAAATTCTTCACCATCTTGACCCATGCTTTCAAATTCTTCCCTGGGAGGATTCAATTCTTCATCACCATGAGTGTCTTTGAAATGGTCACTTGGAGAAAATGGAATATTTAGATCTCTGCCTCTAAAATTATCATTTGCAAGAAACTCTTCATCCTCCCCTTCCTCAGTAGTGCTCTCATAATCCTTGGGATTAGGCATAAGTGGAAGCTTTGAATTTGTATTCACTAGAATTTCTTCATCCTATCCCTCCCCTTTCTCACTGAAGCTCTCATAATCCTTAGGATTAGGAATAAGTGAGTGCCTTGAATCTATATTTATTGGAAATTATTCATCCCCCCCTTCATCGGTGGTTAAATTATAATCGTTATGATTAGGATGAAGTGAAAATTTTAGCTTTGGAAATTCATCTCCGTCTTCATCAGTGGTACTGGCATAATCCTTAGGATTAGGACGAAGTGGATATTTTGACACTGCAAATTCTTCATTCCCCTCTTCCTCAGTGGTGCTGACATAATCCTTAGGATTAGGATGAAGTGCATATTTTGACTCTGCAAATTCTTCATTCCCATCTTCATCTGTGGTGCTGACATAATCCTTAGGATTAAGATGAAGTGGAAATTTTGACTCTGAAATTTTTTCGTCCCCCTCTTCATCAGTGGTGCTTGCATAATCCTTAGGATTAGGACAGAGTGGATATTTTGACGCAGTAAATTTTTCATTTCCCTCTTCATCAGTGGTGGTGGCATAATCCTTAGGATTGGGACGAAGTGGATGCTTTGACTCTGAAACATTATCATTCCTCTCTTCATCAGTGGTGCTTGCATAATACTTACGATTAGGACGAATTTGATATTTTGACTCTGGAAATTTTACATCCCCCTTTTCATCAGTGGTGTTGGCATACTCCTCAGGATTAGGACAGAGTGGATATTTTGACTCTGCAGATTCTTCATTCCCCTCTTCATTTGTTGTTCTCGCATAATCCTTAGGATTAAGTTGAAGTGGATATTCTTCATCTCCCTCTTCATCAATGGTGTCCTCATAATCCTTGGGATTAGGACGAAGTGAAACTTTTGACTCTAGAAATTCTTCATCATGCCCTTCATCACTGTTGCTTTCATAATCCTTAGGATTAAGAATAAGTGGTATAACTGGCGCTCGATTTACAGAAATTTCATTTTGCTGCACCTCATCAATTTTTTTCTCATCATCCTTAGGATAACGACCAAGTTGATTTTTGACTCTCTATTCATGGTGAACGAACTCCCGTTATATTCATCACTCTAAATAGAGTTGTTACGTGACGAAGATGTTGATGTTGTACAAAGAAAAACTTCGCTATTAGAAGAAACCATGGATTTCAACAAGAATAGATTGAATGATACAAATTCCTCTCCACTTACAATATATAGCTTAAAGACTGAAAATTTCCCTCCAAATTTTCGCTCCAAAAAAATTCGCAAAAAAATTTCCCTTCAAAATTTCCCCCCAAAAAATTTCGCGAAAAACTTTCCCTCCAAAATTTTCATTTCAAATATTTGGTACAAATATTAGTCAAAGTATTTAACATTTTTTGTAATAAACTGTTTGTGTTGAAATATTTTACTGATATTTATATTCAAAATATCCACAAAATATTTCTATCATGGATGCCTTCCAAACTAAAATAATGTTTTTATTTCAATGATTTAACATTGACTAGATGTAAGTATTAACTATAATATTACTATAATACCTAAATGCAAATATTAACTATTTTAACTATAATGACTACATGTAAATATTTTAAATTTTAAATTTTAAACTTACGTTATATTCATCTAAAAGATATTTCAAAATTTATTAATAAACAATTGGTCTTCAAATATTTCACCATACTTTCTATTCAAAATATCCACAAAATATTCCTTTCATGCATGTCTTCGAAACTAAAATAAATTTCTTATTTGAATGGTTTAAGATTGACTACATGTAAATATTAACTATTTAAACTATAATATTAACTATAATTAACTACATGTAAATATTTTAGATTTAAAATTTAATCCCATGATTTTAAACATTGATTACATGTAAATATTAACTATGATAACTAAATGCAAATATTAACTATTTTATCTATAATATTAACTATAATTAACTACATGTAAGTATTTCATATTTTAATTTTTAATCTGAGATTATATTTGAATTATTCAACATTCAGTACATGTAAATATTAAATAATATATTAACTATGATAACTACATGCAAATAATAAGTATTTTAACTATAGTATGAACTATAATAAACTAAATGTAAATATTTTAAATTTGAAATTTTAATCCCACATTCGTTAAACAGTAAACCAATCAGACAATATTCGCTATATAAAAGGAATGATTGTTTCTATTCATCACATCACATCAAGTTTTCTGGTATTTGTTAGAGCAAATTTCTGGAGGTGTTGCGTTGGCATTGGTAACTTCGTGGAGGCATTGCATTGTCATTGGAGGCATTGTGTCACTATTGGTAATTTTGTGGAACTGTTGCATTGGCATTGGAGGCATTGTGTTTCTATTCGTAATTTTGTGGAGGCATTGTGCTGGCATTGGTGACAGCAGCTTTTTGAATTTCAAAGGTTAGTTTTCCTTCTATTCTGTCAATTTAAAGACGATTTTGGGAAAAATCTATTTTTCTATAGTTTTTTGTGTCCAAAAACTACTTTTTAAAGGTTTTTAGGTTCAAAAAGCTTACTTTTTTTTATATTTTTTTAATGAAGAAAATGCAAAAAGAATTAAATTTTTTAGGGTTTTAAGGACAAAAAAATAGATTTTTTCTTTCTTTTTTAAGACTTATAGGTTCATCTAGACAGAAAATTCCATAAAATGACCATGAACATAAAAAAAAAGGTAATATTATAACATTTTTTATTTTTTATTTTTTTTATCATAAATATATCAGTGGTTTCATTATTTAAATATTTCTTTTTCGTTTTTATTTGAAATTTTTTTGATTTTATATTCTATTTTTTTTTTAAATTTTAAATCTTAGTTTTATTCTTTTTAATTTTAAATCTTTAATTTTTTTTTTCTTTATGTTTTGTTATATATCATATATATATATATATATATATATATATATATATTCTTTTAGTTGTATTGTGATATAGTTTTTTCTTTTCTTTTAATTTATTGTATTGTTATATTAAAACAAATGTTTTTTTTTTATTTATTATATTGTATTTTTATTTTAGAAACAAGACATAATTGTTATTTAATAATTTTTTATCTTTTTTATATTTGTTATATTTTGATATTTTTTACATTTTTTTTATTACTAAATAATATTTTAAGAATTATATTATATAAAATAAAATTAAAAATTAAAAACGAAATTAAAAAAAAAAAATAAAAAAAAATAAAAAAAAGAAAATAAAAAAAAAAATAAAAAAAAAAATTTAAAAAATTATGCGTCGTTTGACTGTGCCCGCGGGCGCCGGAGGCCGGCTGGGCGGCACCACGGGGACGGACCAGTGGGCGTCATGGCCCCTGCTGGGCGGGGGCCCTAACGCCGGCTGGGCTGCCCCCGTGGCGCCGCCTGGCTGGCCTCTGGTGACTGGGCGCCGGAGGCTGGTCGGGCAGTGCCACGGGGGCAGCCCAGCCGGCCTCAAGGCCCCCATTTGGCGGGGGGTCGATTCCGAGGTGAGCGCGGGTCTACGGAAAAGCGCGCCCACTGGTCGCCGGAGGCCGGCTGGGCGGCGCCACGGGGGTGGCCAAGCCGGCCACAGGACCCTCGCTAGGCAGGGGGCCCTGAGGCCGGCTGGGCCGCCCCCGTGGCGCTTCCCGTCTAGCCTCTAGCGCCCAGCGGGCGTGGGTCTATGGGAATCGGCCCCCCGCCCAGCGGGGGCCCTGAGGCCTGGTGGGCCGCCCCCATGGCGCCGCTCGGCCAGCCTCTGGCGCCCAGCGGGCGCGGTTTGCCGCAGACCCTCACCCACTGGGCCCCGAAGGCCGTCCGAGTGGAATCGGCCCCCCGCCTAGCGGGGGCCCTGAGTCCGGCTGGGCCGCCCTTGTGGCGCCGCCCAGCCGGCCTCCGGCGCCCTGCGGGCACAGTCAAATGACGCATGATTGTTTTTTAATTTTTTAATTTTTATTTGGTTTTTAAATTTTATTTTTAATTTGTTTTAATCAAACATTTTTTTTTTTTTCAAACAATTAAAAATTAATAGAAGCATTGTTATACATAAAAATAATAATAATAATTGTTATATAATATAATTAAAACATTGTTATATAATAATTGTTAAAAATCTCAAAATATATATTAAAAAAAAAAAAAAATTAAATTTTTTTTTTTTAAATTATTAAACAACAATTATGTTTTGTTTTTAAACATTATATAATTAAAAAAAACAGTTGTTTTAATATAAAAATATAATACCCCGAATGCGGGTGCAAGCACAGTTAATGTGGGCGATGGGACAGAGGTCAATAGGACGGGAGGCCACATGCCATCCCATATGGGACCATCGAACCCACCTGATCGTAGTTATTACCACTCGCTTGCTCTTAATGGCATTTGTTATGGAGGCGCTTCTCAATAAGAATGTTGAGGATCGAGGCAGTATCGACTGCCGCAACAGCGTTTCGCATCGGGTTAACAGGTCTGGTCATTTAATGCTGAGGATTGATTGTTGCAGGAACAGGGTGTTATACGCAATGGATCCGCTCTCCCCTGCGCAGATGAATTCGTGGCGCAATTATGTTGAGGACAGAGCCAGCAAGCGCACCACCACTGGGAAGCGCAGTCGCCATACCTGTTTCTTGGAGCCCGCCGACAGTCTTCACATTTCCATTGCAGGTTCTTGCAGGTCTGCTTTGTTGGTTCTGGGCATTCCTCCTGAGCCGAACCCTGTCAATTCTCTGTCGCTCCAGAGCTACAGCTCCAATTCAGCTGCAAACATGCCCCGGCTAAGGAAAAGGATGCGTTGCAGGCGGGGGTCCTCTCGCACTGCCAGGAGGCGCTTGCCCTCCACTTCAATTTCTCCTTCAGAAATCTCATTGCCTTCTGACAGCCTCCCTCGCCTCTTCCATGGACGCCTGTTCTGCTCAGGCCGTAGGCTTGACTCACCCTCTAGTGATGCGCTGCCTGCTCAGTCCCATACGGCTCTCTTTTCATTTGATTGTGCACTCAACAAACCAAGAGTAACTGTGGCCATCTCTGTTGTCTTCCTGGAGGAGCCCCTGCCTGAGAATCCGCCAGAAGAATCCGTTCCTGTTGATGGCGCCAACATGGATGCAGTGTAGCATGACTCGCGGGTACAGCCTAGCGAGAGAAGGGAGATTATGCAGGAGGACTCGGCATGCGTTCAGGCAAATTTGATGGAAACTCCTTCAGCGGTCCACCCC
Source organism: Pinus albicaulis (assembly GCA_034641835.2). Lineage (NCBI taxonomy): Eukaryota > Viridiplantae > Streptophyta > Pinopsida > Pinales > Pinaceae > Pinus > Pinus albicaulis. The sequence continues at coordinate 1,746,302,563 of CM076575.1, read as the reverse complement.
AACGCAGAACTCTCTCATGATCGTGGCAAACCAGCAGATTACAGTTGCAGGATCGAGGAGGTCGCTCCTGATGAGTAATTTGGCCCTCTTTTCTTGTTTCTCTTGCTTTTACTCTGCCCTCTCTGAGGGAGTGTCTTGTTGTTTTAATGTTTCCTTCAGCGATGGTCCAATTTTTGTCAGTGACCAGTCTCAGTTTTTACAGCGGTCCAGTTTTGTTATGGTCCAGTATAACTGCTATATAATGTTTATGTTCTTAGTTCTCAGTCGAAGACATCCCGGTTCGATCCCCTGCGTGGGATTTTTCGGTTGATAGTTCTTCAGGCTGGTTTCCCTCTAGCAGGGCAGCCAAAAACTAGTCTCTGTCAGTTCAAATTGCCTCCACGAAGGCACTGTTATGGCTTTTGCCTGATGTACTATATTTTTCACTGTTAATAGATTACTCTAACTTAGAAAAAAAATATATAAAAATATAATAAATTAATTAAAAAAAAACTATAATATTATAACATTTGTTTTTAACATTTAAATATTTAAATTTCTTTTTTAAATTTTTTTTTTAATTTAAGTATTAAAACAACATTATAAAAAAAAATATTTTTTTCTTTTATTTTGTTTAATTGATTTTATTTTATTTTATTTATTTTTATTTAATTACTATGTAATGTGAAATAGAAATTTGTAATTTTCAAATATATTAAAAGATTATATAAATTTATAAACTTTTATATTAATTTTTTATAATTTTAAGTTTATGATTTTTTATTTAATTGCTATGTAAAGTAAAATATTTTTTATTTTTTATTTTTTCTTTGTTTATTTTTATTTAATTGCTATGTAATGTAAAATTAAATATAAAATTTAAAATATATTAAAGGATTATACATTTTTTTAATAAAATCATTGCCTTAAGAAAAAAAAAAAAATTTAACATTTGTTATAAATAGTTAGTAATTTTTTAGTTTTTTTTTAAATATTAAACAAAAACTTAAGTTTGAAAATAATAGTTTATTTTTTTTAATTGTTTTATACAATTTAAACACATTTTTAAATTTCTTATAAAATGTATTCAAAACATATTATATAGATATATATACATATGATTTATAATATTTTGTTTTTAAATGATAATTTTTATAGTTAATTTTACTGCTTTAATTTCAAGCTATTTATTTTTAGAAATAAATTTTGTTTATTAAATTTATTTTATCCGCAATAATTTTCCATTAACTAATATATATATATATATATATATATATATATCAGGAAAATGGCATCAAAAAAGATTTATGTGAATGTTTCTGCACCTAGGGCAGCAGCTCCCAAATCTACAGCTGCAACTCGACGCACTATGGATAAAACTCTCAAATCTAAAGTTGCAGTTGGAAGCACTATGGACACTGTTGGACGCAATAAGGACATTGTTGCACACACTAATAAAATTCAAGCAAGTGGGGCACCAGGTTCATTAAAGCTTATTTCTGATTGGAAGAATGCTGAGGAAATAGATAAAACTGATTTCTCATGGTATCTTGAAGACAGTGAAACAGAAGCTGATATACACATTTATCTGATTTGTGGTATGATTGACTTAAATGAGCCATATGATGTGATGGGCAGAGTACGAGACATATGTATGGTCCCGAATACAAACACTATTTATGTTCTTGCAAGGAAGGCTTAGAAACGTGAGAAGGTTAGATATCGTCTATCAATCGTCAAGTATGACACAGATGAAATATCTTCAAAATTTTCTGAAAAAATATCAAGCAACATTGCAAATAACTTTGTAAGTATGCTTATTTTTATTTCCTCTATGCATTATTATAAGGATGATTCAATTTTTTATAAAGTATTGATCATTGACATGTTTTATTTTGTTTCATAGGATTTTGTTCCGAGTCTTTCAAACATGTTTGAAGGTATTTATATGTTGGTGCCAAATGTTATGGATGTGATCAACACTTTCCACAAAGACAAATCAGAGAAAATGAGATTGAAGCAAAGAGCAATAGCTCATGACACTGCAAGAGTGCCAAGAGGGGATCAACCAAGAGTCACTAAGGTGCGTCAATCTAGTAAAATTAAACATGTTTCTTTTGAAGGTGTCGAACATGAAACAGAAAATTATGATAGAATTAGTGGGGAGGAGATTAGAACTGTTGTGCAAAAGGAGAAAACGGATCAGACACCAAAAAGAAAAATCACCAAAGATGTCTCTCTTTTACCTCATGAAGGAGAGCTTGTTTATAAAAAAACTGATATGTTATCCAATAAGACTAGGAAATCAAATATTGGTGAACCTGTAAAGGTCGTGAGCAGTAGTGAAGAACAAATTGAAAGCTCTCATGGAAGCGGAGAAATCGTAACACCAGGTGCTGAGTTAGAGGATGGCATTATTAAAACAAAACAAAATGCTATTCGACAAGAGTTGAGGAAGAATAAATTAATTCTTGGTGGCCAAACATTTGAGCTTAAGGTTAACCAATTTTATGGCCCAGATGAAGGACAATCTCAATATCAAATTAGAAAGGCATATCACCTACATGCACATATGAAAACATTGTTCAGGTTCAATCCATATGCGCATGTGGTGGATTATGTCAGGTTCTCAACAAACAAGAATTTGACAAGAAAAAATGTTTGGATTATAAATATTATGTAATTGGGGGGAACTATTCGATAGAGGCTAAGAGACAATTGATTGCAGAATATCCCAATAACTATCTTTTTCAAACAGTGAAATGCATCATTTACGCTGTCTTAACAGAAATAGAATCAAAGTTATTGGCATGGAATCATAATGCAGATAATGAGTACAGAATGAAAATGACTTTCATCCAAACGGTCAGATTTATTCATAATGAATTCATAGAAAAATTTGGTGGGGATAAGACACAAGTTATTCTAGCATTTCGAAAGGAATGTTTAATGGAAACAGGTTATCAAATTGATGAAAAAAAAGCAAAAGATGGAAAATTGAATACAAATTTCTTCAGAGGCATAGATAACATTTTTCAGTTGGCATTTAGAACTAGGGAGGTATGGGATTTGATTGATGAGATTTTTTATCAGTGGGAGAATATTTCCATAAAAAATCAGAAGGTTAGAAAGAGTAAACCCATAATATGTACCAACAGTAAGGGAGATCCTAAAATGAATCAGCTTCTAGAGGATATTACTATCACACCTTGGAGAACAATGCAAGGTGTGAAGGATGATAAATTAGTCAAATCAGTATTAGCTCGTGTGAAGTCACGTGAATTATCAATGGAAGAAATGTGTGCAGAATTTGAAAAGTAAGTTTCTTGAATTATTTCTTATTTTTCTTTCATTATAATTTTCTTTTAAATAAAACATAATGATGTTGGTAGAATTTGTTATACATGTCAATATATTAATGCTTTTAACTTGATTTATTCAGTCATAAATTTTTTATGAAAATACAGGAACACATGGTTAAAATGTTGAATGAATACATTTGGGATGATGTTGTACGCAACTACCCAGAAACAAGTTCTACATCAACACTAAAATAGTTTTATATTGCATTCAATAAGGTATGTTGATTTATAAATTCATTTTATTCATATTTAAACTATTTTTATTTTATTACTTACACACACACACACACACACACACACACACACACACACACATATATATATGTATATTTTTATGTCATTAAAGATGTCGAAGAACGATGGAAATGGAGTACCAGATACTTTCAAAAGCTTTATTGAAAAAATTAAGATGGAGAACATAAGAAAGAAGTGTCTTATGAATGTTGAACTTGATCCTACTCTTAATCATTACATTTGGAATGGGCTCGACAGTGTCCAATATCAAATAATACAAGGTGACTATGAATACATTGCATCACTAATACCTAAAAGGGAATATGGCCTAGTTATTGTAGATATTCCTCATGGTTTCAATTTCCCAGACATTGAATATGATAGAGAACCATATACTTATCAAACTTTTAGTAAAGTGGTTACGGGTTTTCAAGAAGTGACAACATCACCACTTTGGCGATTTGTGACATTTCATTCAGACACACAGTTTCCAATGTTATTAACAAGCTTCAAGGGTAAAGCAAACTCAAGGATGCAACTTACATGGTAAGACTTTGAAATTATATGTTTGATTCCTCCTAAATTTTTTTATTCATGTAAAATTTAATTGACCTTTTACTATGTTATGTTACAGGCAAAAGTCAAATATTGTTTCTTTCGAAGATCAGCCTATTATAAATTATTGTGAGTTCATCCATGTTGAATTTTGGACAAAAGATGATAGCTATAAGATGGGAAGAGTCATAGTCAAGTATTGGTTTATGATGCAGTTGTAAGAAAACTAACATATGAGGATAAAGATGCAAAAGGAGATATAGTTAACATTTATCAAAAACCACAAGCATTGATTAACTATCTTATAGATCTATGTTCAAATGAAGGAGAATGGGTTTTGGATTTATTCTCAGGTTGAGGTAAGTTTCATTATACAAATTTAAATTTAAATATTATATTTTTTACTTTTTATGTCTCCATACTAATTTTCTTACTTATTTTTTTGTGCTTGATGATTAGGTACAACACTAGCATGTTGCCTACTAAAAGGAAGAAATTTCATTGCCATTGAGAAAGACCCAGTTCAATGCAAATTTATTGAACAAAGAATTAACGCTCTTAAATTCCTTCCAAATGCGAAGCAAGAAGTTGGTTTGAGGAAAGGAGATTTTAATGAATCACGTGTGGAAAAAAAAGCAAAAGAACCTCAACCACGATTATATGGAATGATTGGAAAGGGACACTTTGGAATATTTCCTGACATGAAAGATCCATTAGAAGACGACAATGATCAAAATGAAGAAGAAAATGCTGCGGAAGAAGCCATCAATGACGTTCTAGATGATGTTGAAGATGTATTAGTTGATATTGTTGATGATGTTTAAGTTATGCTTGCAAACAAAGCTTATTTTTTAGAACTATTAATTAGTTTTACTTGTAATGTTTAGACTTCGATATTTTATGAGAACAACCCTTTTTTTTGCAAAAAAAATGTGATTGCTATTATTTTTTGACACAAAATTCAATAAAAATGTTGTTTTTTTAAGTTTTTTTTGTTAATATTCTCCCAAAAAATTAGTTTATTTAACATGTTTTTTCCAACAAAAACTCTGTAAAAGTGTATTTTTTGCATTGTATTTATATTGAAAAATTGTATTTTTTTGTCATATGGTTCAAAATATTTGTTTTTTAGTGACAATTTTTTGATGTGCATTGAAAAATTATTTAACAATACATAAACATGTAGAAAATATAAACTTTAGAATATTGACCCCTTTTCCATCTTTTATGTATCTGAAAAAGTGAAGATATCATTACAAGTTTTTGTTTTAAAAATATATATATATATATATTTTATTTTTAAAACACAAGTACATAAATGCACTTAAAAATAAACATCTCACAGAAGAAGAAGACATTAGAAAATCTATAGTGTCAAAATCAATCCTATAAAAAAACGTTGGTGATGATACACCACCACTATTAAAAATCGACATAAAGAACATCACTTGAAAAAAAAATATTTAATTAAAAAAAAACAAAATGAAAAAAACTTGAAGTGCCAAAAACATGCTCAAAATTTTTTTTCTTGATTTTGCATCGCCACTTTTTCAAAATCAGGGGTTTTTCTTGATACTTCAAAAAGTAGGTAACAATCAGGTTACCTATTTCATAGGTAACATGGTTAAAAGTAAAAGTTTATAGTGAGTTATAAATTCTAATTCAACCCCACCCCCCCACAAAATCTCAGTATTTCTCCCAACAATTGGTATCAGAGTGTTAAGATTTTACAGCAGAAATAATAAACAAGAATTTACTGAGAGAAAAAAAAAATAAACATAAAGAACCCAACAACAAATTATAAACATAAACACAATGTTTAACCGGGAAAACCCCAAATCCAGGGAAAAACCCAACCAATGAAATTTCATTAACCATTGGCCAAAACCCTGGCCAATCTGGTCAAGTGAGCCTTCACTGCTCACCTCCAGGCCTGCCTTACAATGAAGTCTTCCCATCCCTTTTATAGGCTCCATTACATGCAATACCATGGGCCAAAACCACGGGTGCACAAAACCATGTGCCCCAAAACCACTACTATTTACCCTGGTCAACTTTGACTCTATCCCGAGTCAAGTTTACCTAACAATTCCCCCCTTAAACTTGACTTGGGGATTATTGACTAAATCCAGCCAAACCTGCTAAATGAGACAACCCCGCTCACTCTAGCTCCTTCCCCCTCAAATTTTTACCCAGGGTAATTGTTAATTTGACATCCCCCCTATCACCTAGGTCTAACCCAGACTTTACTAGTGATTACCCAAAGGTACGCATGTCATACCAGGTCTTACAGCAGTATGCCCATTTACATGTAAAACATTAACTCCATTATAATTTTTTTTTTTGTTTCATTGTTGTTGTTCTTTGTATGACCATTCTCTACATTCATACATGATGTCCTCTCCAAAGAGGACATCATAGTTGTACATCAATCTTCCCAATTCTTTCCTCAAATATTTTTTTTTAAGCTCACACTGAAGGCCTTCAATGTAGCCACAAATTTACTTTTTTTGCGTAGAAACATTCATTTGTTGATCTTCCTAGGGAGGATAGGAACAAGCTCCGAGCTCATCCACTTGAACACTCATTTCTTGGTAAAGCTCCAATATTCTTTTAAGAGGGTACAGATATATGGTATCATTATCTTTCAACCGCTTTGATATGTCAGTAATAATGTATAGAAGGTCCTTTAAAACTTTGAGAATGGAACAAATGAATCCCTTAATCAATTTTGCAATCTCCATCTCTTCTGGTGACAGTTTGTCATCAATCTCAAGGCTGCAAGATGACTCTGCATCCGATCTATCTCCAACATTATCTTCCACTCTATTTTCCAACATGCTACTTGCTCCACCGTTCTCCACCAGAACCTCTATTTCCTTAAGCTCTTGATTTTCTTGGATAACATCTTTTATGGATGCTGCAACCTACGTCAAGTTCCTTCCGATAGCTGTTGAGTTCGTTTTTGGTGTCTTTTTAAGAGAATTTCATGCTTCCCAGACACATCCAGCAAGCTGTGGTATGATTTTTTTCCATTCTGTATCAGGCACTTCACATAAAGAGATGGCCTTACTTAGCAGTTGAAGGCTTGAATCTACAACTTGTTTTGCAGAGAAACGTATAGCATTAAGAAGAGTAGGTCCTGAACCTACAGTACTCCCATGAAAAAGTAAAAGGAACCCTTGCAGTGAATCACAAAAAAAAAACTTTAGTATTCTCTGTCCCAGTTGCCACTGTCAAATTTTTTTTTTCTCCATAATGTGTCAGCTGTAGTGGCATGCTTCGATATTTTCTCTCCCGACTTCCTCACGTCAGTCCATGGTACTTTATCCAATGTATAGGCCGGCTCGTTTAGAAGCGTGAGGGTTTCATTCAGAGTTTCTTTGAAGCTCGTCAAATTTTGGTGGAACTGATTCTCTGCAACTCGTTTTCCCATTTCCACTCTCCGTTCTCTAAGTGTACTTCGGGTCCTTTATTTTTTCATCCACGCGTTATCACCAATGCTTCCACCACAAAATCATTGATTGTCACCCAACGCTTTACAGCAAGCTTCTGTTCTTCACATCACTTGGGCCCGATCTTCGCAACGAACTTGATCTATTCCACATAATTGCATCCATCATATTCACACACGGATCCAACCATCTCTACTCCAGATCTAGATGTAGATCTAACGCCTTCACACGTAGATCTGTCCTTTTAAGTATATCTGTCCAGGAGAAAATTTTACGCAGTAGCAGTAAACCATAGATATAGAAAAATCACTAAACTTGGCAGCTCATTCTAGATTTCAGATCTTCATAGCTCTGATACCATTTTTTAAGATTTTACAGTAGAAATAATAAACAAGAATTTACTGAGAGAAAAAATTAAATAAACATAAAGAACCCAGCAACAAATCATAAACATAAACACAATGTTTAACCGGGAAAACCCCAAATCCAAGGAAAAACCCAACCAATGAAATTTCATTAACCATTGGCCAAAACCCTGGCCAATCCGGCCAAGTGAGCCTTCACCGCTCACCTCCAAGCCTGCCTTACAATGAAGTCTTCCCAGCCCTTTTATAGGCTCCATTATATGCAATACCATGGGCCAAAACCATGGGTGCACAAAACCATGTGCCCCAAAACCACTACTATTTACCCTGGTCAACTTTGACTCTATCCCGAGTCAAGTTTACCTAACACAAAGCAGGTCCTTCAGAAGAAGCTTGATCTCTTGAAGGAGATCCATCTCAATGGGAAGTCATGAAGGAGCATTTTATATCAGGAAACCAATGTTCTATGGAAGTAATCTATTATTGTGGAAGATACGAACAAGAGAATATTTGCAAAGTCTCGGAGCAGACATATGGGGAATCGTGGAAGGAGGTTACCAATATCTAGCAAGTGTTCCTATAGATGCAGTAGAAAGGAAGAGATATGAAATAAATGCAAAAGATATTAATGCTTTATTAGGAAGCCTGTCAGAAATATAATTTTTCAAAGTTATGCATCTAAATTTAGCAAAGGAAATATGGGACAAGATCATTCAAAGTTATGAAGGTGTTGCAAAGAAAAAGTGCCAAACTTCAGACTCTTAGAATGCAATATGAAATTTTCATAATGCACGATGATGAAAATATTGCAAGTTTATTCCTAAGATTAGATGAGATTGTGAATTCTATGAGGAATATAGGTGAAGATATAAAATACTCAACTTTAGTAGAAAAGATATTGAGATCTCTAACTCCAAAGTTCGAGTCAAAGGTGTCAGCTATTCAATAAAAGCAGGATCTACAAACTCTTACTATTATTCAACTACATGGTATCCTGACTTCTTTTGAAATGAGAAAACAAGGTCCCTCACAAGTCGGAGAAGCTTCTTTTAAGGCCTGTGAAAAAGGAAAACAAAAGGAAGTTCTCAAGTAATCAAGTTATATATCAGAAGAAGAAGAAGAAGAAAATGTTTTGAGAAGACTTCAACTAGGTACTGGAAGATTGAGAGGTAAGCTTCCTTTCAAGTGTTTTTCTTGTGGTAGAGTTGGTCATTATGTGGCTAAATGTTCTTATAAAGAAAATAATGATAAAGAAAAATAGTTTGAAAAAGGAAGGAGTTATATAAAAATGAAGATAATAATGGATTTTCAAATGAGGAAGAGGAATATTGTGATCAAGATCTGCAATTTCTCATGACATGTACAATTAATGATGATAATTCCCTAAAAGGAAGGGATCTGGTTATTGAAGAATTTCATAGATCAAGAAAGAAAGGATACTTTCATGGATGTTGTTTCTACTGGAACTCATTTGGGAATAAGGCCACTGATTGCAGGTTAAGTATGATGAACAGATCTGAGAAATTGGAAAAGTTCCAACACACACAAAATTTCAAGAAAAGCTGGAAAAAGAAGAAGCACCGGTCAAAAACGTAGGGAATATTAACCCTACTGCAGTCTTCTATTTCTAAATTTTAATTTTCATAATGACTGAAAGAGTGATGTGAGATACATTATAGGAATCAGTAATGTATTACCACAGGGGGATCAATATATGGTGATTCCCATGGTTGGTTTGGTAATTCTGGTTGTGTTTATTTCTAATGGTGCATTTGATGTGAAAATAGAAGATAGGTATAGTCTGTATAAATCCAGGGGGAGATGGATGTGTGAATTTTTCAGTATTTCACTTTCTGTACATGGGTTTCATGAAATAAAGACACATATACACGCGAGTTCCGCTAGAGACTGTTTGCGTATGTTTTTCTATGAGAAGAAAAATCGGGAGACGGACTTAATAACAGTTTCTGATATGCAGTTGATAGTTATAATTTTCTTGATCTAATGGTTATATTTGTTGATATGATAGTTTGTTTTGATTATCTACTTGATGAAGATTATTTGATGAATTGTTTGGTGAAGGTATTCAGGATACATAGTTTAGGGGGAGCATTAGCCTTGGTGAGAAGAATGCATTGTTGGCATTATGCTGGTTGTTGAATTATGATCTCTCCCTTGATGTCTTTTGGTCTTGGTTATACAAATTCATAGATTTTATTTGATGAAATAGTCATGTTAAGACCTATGATGTAAAATTGTTATATTTAGTCATGTAAGGGCTTGTTCAAATTTGTAAACCCACTTGGTAGGGTAGTTGAGTCAAATTTGTAAACCCATTTGGTTGGGTAGTTGAGTCAAATTTGTAAACCCACTTGGTTGGGTAGTTGAGCCAAATATGTAATTCCACTTGGTTGTATCATTGATGTAAGTATGAGTCCTTGCTGATAGGAAAGGTCATACTCAGTTGAGTTCTAGAGTCATGTACTTCATTGAAAAAATTTTCTAATGATTCAGCATGAACTCAGGGGGATCATGGTCAATAATGTGCACATCAGATCTGTAAAGATATTGTTTCTATAAGGAAATATAAACCTTGTTTTGGTATTGATCCGACCTTTTCCCTTTATGTCAAAGGGGGAGAGTAACTTTGTGTTTGAATAATATTTATGATTAATGTATCTATTAGTTGTGGTGATCAAACACAACATGGTTGTCATCAAGTCCAAAGAGGGATATTGTTGCCATTATGTTGTAATATGTTTTCCTTGATGGCAACCTACTTGATGATTTTTCCTTGTTGACTTGAAGATGTGAAAATGATGTATCTACAGAACAGTTTAGGTGTGGCAGTGAAAGGTAATCCAGAAAGTATGATAAATTTAATATTTCACAATGTATATGCAGGTTTAATCAAGATAAGTCGTGTATACATGCCGATGCGAAGAATCCAAGTCACGTATGTACTTACGCACTTTGTTTATGATACAAGGGGTCCTTACCATGGTATTAGCCCACAATATTGAGCGTTGTGTCATCTATTTGATTCAGTCGAAGAATACCATCGACACTTGTGTGGTTTTGGTTCATGGTATTAGGAAAGGCTTAAAATGTATAAGGAGAAGAAGATCATAGTGCAAGGTGTGCATGTGTTTGGGCATTGAATGAATACTTCACTTTGAGGTATACATGCATGGAATGGGCTACAATTTATTGATATAACTGAAGTAATAATGCACCTATGAATACAATGATGGATCAGGATCTCTAGACGTGAAATGACAATGTATTTCCTTGATCCAATTATCAAATGTTTAGATTTGTGATCTAGCGAATGTTTGTTCAAGTGAAGGGTAAGATATTAGCTGATTATTTATTATGAAGAGTTGTGCAATCCTCAAAATTTTTCATATCTATACGCAAGTTCATCTCTGTAAAAGCATGTATATACGCAGGTTCGTTTCATTAAAACCACGTATGTAATCTAGGGTTTTGCTGAAGTACGTGGAAGAACATCTCTTATCATATTTTGCTATATTAGTACTATCTGTTAATGATGTCTTCATACAGATCTGAGTTATTTGAATATTGATTATGTTGCTAGTTGATCATGATTATCGATTAGTGGTTGGTTGGTTGATTAATGATTAAGTGAATGACTTGATACGGTTATGAGTTTCAGTTTGATGTGTGTTCTTTGAGCTTAAATGTGTGGAGTGGGTCCAGACTAAAAAGCTGATGAAAAGAGGCCTACAATTAGTGTTGTGTTGAATCTGTTGGATCTAGTGTGAAAATTGATGAAACATGGTCCGCGGTGGTGTTGAGGGTCGAAGCCTTTAGTGAGGGGGTCATAGCTCCCTTTCAGTTGTAGGTGGTAAACAATATCAAGGAGTTGGAGCTCCCTTCCAATAGTAGCTAGAGAACAAGAGAATGTTGTAGCCTTATACATGTGGGTGCCTGCGTGCTGGTATAATTCTGCACTAGTACAATATTGTAAGAAGATTTATTTATCATATAAATATTGAAGACAAAGACGACAACAGCGGTGGTTTTCTCCGGACTTGGGTTTCCAACTTAAATCATGGTGTTCATGTGTGTTGCTTATGTGTGATTATTTATTCTATTCTTACTGATCATTCTTACTTCTTACTAAACATCTGATGAATGAATGATGCACTGATCTAAGTAAATAATTATTTTCATAATAAGATCTCTGGACATACACAAGTTTCTTCAAAGATATCCGCGTGTATATGCTATTCGGGTTCATTAAATTCATGTATAGAAATCAGTAAAGAAAAAGTAAAAGTTTATAGTGAGTTATAAATATTGATTCACCCTCCCCCCCAAGTATTTTTGCTGACAAGCCTACATAAAAATAATAATGTAAGGGCACAACATTAATAGTTGGATTTTATGGGGCACAAGAATAACAATATGGGGGCTACATGGGCACAAAAATAACAATAATGTGGCTACACTAACAATAAAAATAAGGGGATACATTATTATTATAGGGACAAAAAAAAAACACTTCGGAGAACTTCCTGTAACTTTATAGAATCACATTTAACATGACAACAATGCTAATCATCTAAAATTGAATCAGAAACTTGATTTAGACAACCTAGAACACACTAGACATTTCGTCAGACATATGGTAAACATGTGAGTTACTTGTCATGAATTCATATATGATTTTAAATATTTGTACTTTAGCTGAAAATCACTGAGAAGGTTGAATTCCCTCTCAAGTGTCTACAACAATTCTTGTTATCCCATGCATTCATTAACCATTCATCAATTTATCAAAGCACGAAAAGGGTCATAGCTATATCACATCTCAGATAAAGATTATAACCAAAATATAGCCGTAATATTAGCCATGATATAACAACCATCAAAGGAACATAATAATAGGTACAAATTCTCATAAATCAAAATAAGAAAAATATTTCTTATTAACATATGCAAAATGAAACCAAGTTAGGGACTTACCCATACCACCCAGCCATAGATTGAGATGAACCAAATATTTATTTCAGTTAATCACCCCCATTCCATATTCAAAGCATGAATGCGGAATGTCATGGGATAACCCAAGACATAAACCACCAAGGGAATCCAAAGGTTAAACCACCTACATGCTCAATCTACCGCGATCTCTCCAAAATGGGTTAGGAGATAACACAACCAAAACATGCTTGGATGCCTCAAAATTTCTTCACCATACTTTCAGGAATTTCTTTGTCTCTACCCACCCGTCGAGGGCTTCTCGGAGAAAACCATTTGCACTGCCTATTGAAAAATAAATGCTTATGGGAATTAAGGTTTGATTACTCTTTCTTCATAATTACTTCTTACTTATGTTGGCTTCCTTTAATTCTTTTATAACTTTATATTTCATCAAAAAATTATCAAATTAAATTTATATGAACACCACAAGAACAAGAGACACAAGAAGTAGGCACTCGGCAAGGGGAAAACCCCTCTAAAGGGAAAACCCAATCGAAATCATCCACTGGAAGATTCAAATCAAGATGATCCAATACAAGACGCTTTAGCCCTAGACAAAGACCTCATCCAATCACCAAGTTATCCCTTCCTTCCAATATATGATCTCTGTCAAAGTATCTAAGTGATAGTTTCCTGGTAGCAACTACAATCTAGAATATCAACCCCCAGCTACAAATATTTTCCCCTAGCTACATAATTTCGAACCTACAGTAGATTTTGAATTTTCTCCCTGGAAATAGACCAGAAACTTCACACATTTGAGACATAGGTTCTGAAAGAACTTGATTTAGGTATTCCAGCTTCTTCTACACTTCTCCAACAACTTCGCTTTATTTTTTTTCTTCTACTTCTTGTAGATCGATCTTGTTGAGTGACTGATCCAAATAGTTCAAGCTACCTCTCTCTATATATAGCCTTTATGTTAGGTTTAATTTCCCTAAGTTGAATTCATGAGCATAAGTCTGACTCGGTGTGGAGGTGACAAATGACCTTTTTGACTCAATAATAATTATTTTTACATGATGCAGAAGCCCAATAAGGGTCTAATAATAATGAAAATGACACTATTGAGTCAAGAAAAAACCTATAAGCCTTCAATGGAGGCTTTAGCCTCGAAAAAATTGACCCAAGCATGAAACCCATGCTTCAATAAGTAATTTTCTTTAATAATAAAATTCCTTATGAAAAATATAATTATGAAGACTGATACTAGTTATATTCTTCCACATTCCATCTTAACTAGATATATATTCATAATTACATATATATATATAGGTAAATGGAATATCTCAAAATTATATGAACTATGAAAAGTTATAACACATGAAGTGATACATATTAGATATCTAATAAGGGTACACTAATATGGTGGGACTAAGGTGTACTCAACATTTAGCCTATCTAAGTAGCATCAAGATTTTAATCTCTAACACCAACCCAAGGTTATGGGTGTGTATCCAAGGTCAAAGCTCCATGTCCAACACCACCCTCCCTACTTTGGGATCTACACATCAACACTTAGGCCAACCATATGTCCTCCTAGACATTATTTTTCGAAAATATTATTGGTATATCCCTATAAAATAAATATGTAACATCAACCAATCCAGGCATTCTTCTAAAATATTCAATCTTCTTATTCAGAAGTGGTTTCATCAACACACCAACTACATTCTCATCCATCTAAATATATTGTAGCTTGAGGACCCCATGTTGTACCAAACTCCTATTCTAATGGTACTTATTATTGATATGCTTAATCCTGGCATGGAATACAGGGTCTTAAAACATATTGATGCTACTTTGATTATCACAATTTATCACTGTTGGATATAGAGGCTTTCAAAGAAAATCTAGAAAGGGTTTTCTTAACCAAAAAACTTGTTTTCCTACTTCACATGTAATAAATTATTCCACTTAAAAAATACTTAACATAATAGGATCTCACTTTCTACTTATCCATGAAATCATAGCAGATCCCAAAATAAAAAAAACCACTGGTAGTGCTTCTCCCATCAGTATCACTGCCACCCAAATCAAAATTGGTAAAACCTATTAACTTAACTTATTTTCCATCATACTTCAGGAAGTGATGAATTTTACCACAGAGGTATCTGAATATATTATTTGAATATTCCAATGGTCATGACGAGGCTCCAACTAAAATTTACGAAGAAAAATTACAAAAAATCATATGTGAGATCTTGTACTCACCAAGTACATTGAAGAGCCCACCAATTTATGATATCTTGTAGGATCAATGAGACTAGAGTCATATCTTCTCAACTTCTTAAGATTTGTGGTCATGGGAATATTCATAGGCTTCGAATCCATCATTCAAAACTTTTGAAACATATTGATTATGTACTTAGTGTGATCAAGATATATCTCATCAGGTTTCTTCCAAAATTCCAAGCCCTAGTAAGAATGAATGAGTCCCAAATATTTCATTTCAAATTCTACTGCCAAAATTTTCTTTCATTCTAGAATTCTACACTCCAAACCTGTAATAAAAAAATATTTCACATATAGTAGGAGAATTACTAGTACATTCTTGACTACCTTTATGAATAGGTTTTCATCGCCATAAATTTTGATGAACCGAATCCTTAATATATATGCTTCCATTCTTTCATACCCAGCTCTAGGAGCTTGCTTCAAGCCATATAGAGCTTGTTGAGATTCAAGAAGATGATGATCTTAGTGAAAATTAAGCACCTACACTAGGTGGGGCCCATAGACTATTTTTAGGTGTATATCTATTTTTAGAATAGTGAGAAAATTCTATTTATAATGGGAGTCTATTTTTATAATGATGAGAAAATTCTATTTATAGATGAGCTTCTATTTTTAGATGCATGTGCGAAGTCTATTTATAGAATGTTGATCAGCGGTTGTCATTGATGTAAACCCAAGCAGCACCAGGGGCTACCCCAATATTGCATGGGAATTTTGACCTATAAAATTAATAAATTCTGGGTCAATAATGCTTTTTATGGTTTCTACTTGTCGAGATGTTTCCGCTGATATATGGCCCGCCATGTAATTCTTCACGGTTTGAGAGATATTCATGTTTGAAGTTTATAACCACAGTTAGTGCGATAAAACCCATGGGGTTGTGGCATGGGTCATTCAAAATTCATAATTAATATTTTTTAAGCTCCTAAAATCCCTCCCAAGTTCACTTTTTGAAGCCCCTCTCAACCTAATCATTTATATAAATTGTGATCCTCATATCCTCCTCATGCAAGGGATTTCACCATGTGAAACAGGTCATCGTGGAATTTTCGCTCTAACTTTTTTTCTGCAAAGTTTCAGAAGCTAAAATTTTTATGAGAGGAAGAAAAAATATAGAGGAAGCTTCTATGAAAATTTCAAATCAATGTGTGCAATATTTTTGGAAATATGATCTGTGGAAGTCAGTGTTTTTTTTGCAGGCTCCTGAAATTCATGTCAAAGAAGTGACCTTGGCGGAATCATCATAACTCTCTCTCTGTGTATCAGATTAGAATTCCATAAAAAGTGGTAGATATTGCATAGTCTATAGTTTTCACTTTATCAATTTCAGAGCCAAATGAGGCAACAATGACACGTGGCATGTCGTACAAGTTCACTCTAATGAAAGAGTCCATAATTAGGGCATTGTGAGTGATTGGGTATAACTCTCTCTTGAAGAATGAAAATTGGGTTAGACCTATGGAATTTGAATGATGACTCAGTGGACTACTATAGTACAAAAATTCAGATATTGGGGATTTGAAATAACAAAGATACACCAGATTCAATATCGAGCTCTTAGAAGGCAAAGAAAAAGCTAGATCATGTGTTGTCAAGGGCTACAAAGGACCAAAATTTCTAGGGAAGCAAAGAAAAGCAAGGTGTAAGAGAGGGTAGCATGACAAGAGCAGAAACCAAGGTTCATAATAGTAGCAATAAGTTCATCACGTGAACTCTTCAAGTGGGCAGCACCGCATACAATCATTTTAAAGGTATCATTGTACTAAGTCATTGTAAATACATTATTGTACAAATTGTACTAGTGTCTATCTGCCAAGAGTTGAAAAGGAAGTGTTAGGTGGTCTAGAATCATCATTAGGTGGTTGTGTCGACTTTGGGGTTATGGTCTAGTGTATCTTCTTCTTCTACATCATTCTATATCATTGTAAAGTGGACCATTTTCCCTGGTACGGGAGTCCATTCTTCTTTTATTCTTCTATAGGGTGGTAGGATGGTGCTAGGGTGAGTTGTAGCTCATTGGGTGTTGGGGAATCCATTAAATTGACTGCTGAAGAATCTTAGGCGTTGGAGCATCCATCCAGTGGGAGATGGAGAAGAATGCTTTCCTAGATTCTAGGAAGTTGGAGCTTTATTTTCAATTGGAGTTGAATGTTAAAGAATTATTAGAAAAGCATTAGGTGGTTTTTGTCCCAGAGTGGGTTTCCACCTTAAATAATGTGTGCATTTGTGTTCCTTTTGTTTGCTGCTATCATTGTACAAATGCTGATAATAATTGAAGATTAACTAATTCTCTAATTGAAAGGAATAATGATTCACCCCCCCTCTCAGTATTTCCAACAATTGGTATCTGAGCTTGGTTCCTTCAATATCAGTTTAACAACTGGAAGGAGGTCATGGAGCATACCAATAATGGTGTACCTTTGTTCAATGAAAATAATTATGCACTCTGGAAAGGAAGAATGGAGGTCTATCTCTTGGCGCAAGGTTACGAAGTATGGGACATTGTTCAAAATGGATTTACATCAACCGCAAATGAACAAGGTAAGAATAATTTGGTAAATGATATAAAGGAAAAGAATATTATTATGAGTGGACTTATTAAATCTGCTTATCATAATATATTGGGTTGTAAAACCGCCAAAAATGTATGGGACAAGATTGAGAATATATATGCAGGTGACTCAAATGTCAAAGAAGCAAAGCTTCAAATCTATAGAGCAAAATTTGAGCAACTCAGAATGAAAGAAGATTGCAACATCGTTGCATACTTCCAATACATTGATGAAATAACCAATACTCTGGAAGGATCGGGAGAGCCAATTGACGAGAAGACTATTATACGAAAGATTCTTAGAACATTTCCAAGGAGATTCAACCCAAAGGTATCAATCTTAGAATACAGTGAAAATCTAGACAAACTCAGCAAAGAGGAATTACATGGAGTTCTCATAGCATATGAAATGAGAATTTATGAAGAAGAGGGTACTTCACATCTAGAAACTGCATTCGTTGCATCTAAGAAAACCAATAAGGATAAATAACCTTCAATTGAAAAGACATGCACCTGCAAGTGTGAAGAAAAGGGACATGATGTTGAAGGTCTTTCAGATGAAGAATATGCTTACTTTACGAGAAAACTAAAAATGGGTAAGGGAAAATTCAAAGGTAAAATTCCATTGATATGTTTCGGTTGTGGTGAGGTTGGGCATTTCGCAGCAAAATGTCCAAACAAAAGTGATGGCAACTCAAAAGGAAAGAAAGGCTTTAATAAATTCAACAAGCAAGGATCCAAAAGGAACTTTCTCTCTAAAGAAGATAGCTCATCATCTGATGAAGACAATGACAGCAAAGAAGAAGCAAATGAGAGAGTATTGTTTAATATGGCCAAGCACAATAAACCCAAGCACAATAAACAAGAGGTATCAAACAATGAAGAAGAAGGATTGACCAGAGAAGAATTTTATAAGGAAGCAAGAGAGCTTATAAAAGATCTCAAGGCAGAGAAGATCCATTCCAATACTCTTGAAGAACAAGTTCAAGGTCTCAAAATTGAAGTTGAGGAACAAAAATGCATTGAAGAATCACTTCAAAAGATGTTGGAAGAAAGAAACCAAGAAAGGGAAGAATTAGAAGCCGAAGTAGTCTCACTGCGTGAGAAATTGAAGAAAGGAAAAACTATCCAAAACTATGCCAATAGCTCAAGGGCATTGGAAGAACTCATCAACAATCAACGATCTTACAATGACATAACTAGCATTGGTTACAAAGAAGAAGAAGCAGGACCCTCTAGAACAAAATGCAATGAACCTATCCAATATGACATGCATGTAGACTTCATTGGACAAGATTCACAAGAACAGCCTTGGAAGACAATTCCTCGACGAAAATTTCCATCCAGGTAACAACATATTTTTTATGGCTACTGTTATTCATGTGGAAAATTTAGTCATAAGGTTGTAGAATGTTGCACGTACCCTAGGAACAAATACAATTCCAGGAGATCTGTCAAATATGAACCTCCAAGGGCTCACTGAAACATCAATAGATTTGAAATTTTAAGAAATAATATTAAATTTTACAAATGTCAAAACTTTGGACACATAGCCAAAGACTGCAGACTTGAAAATCCTCCAGAAGAATCTTTGAAGCCACAGAACGAACGAACATCAAAGAAGAAGAAGACTGATAATTGTGCTCTCGCTCTCAAGGCTCAAAACAAAAAGATGTGTGGTATGTTGATAGTGGTTGCTCAATGCATATGAATAGAGTTAGAAATAAATTTGTATCTCTAAAAGAGAAGAAGGATGGAACCATGTCCCTTGTAAATGATGAATCTTAAAATGTTATAGGATCAGGTACTATCACTCTCAGAAGAAAAGATGCTCTAGCCAAGAATGTTCTATTGGTTGAAAACATGAATCACAATCTGCTCAGTGTTGGACAAATGTGTGATCAAGGACACACAATACTATTGCACTCCACAAAATGTGAAATTAGGAAAGGCATGTATGGTGAAATTGTGGCTACAACAACTCAAGCTCCAAATGACATATATGTTCTGGATGAAGCAACTAAAGCATGTCTAATAGCTAAAGAGGATGATATAATATTTGGTAGCAATGATGATCAACTAAGTAATAATTTTTCTAAAAAGGTGCAAAGTGATTTCGAGATGTCTTTACTTGGTGAGATGACATACTTCTTAGGGCTTCAAATATCTCAGCAAGAGAAAGGAATATTTATATGTCAAGCCAAGTACATCAAGGAAATTCTCAAGAAATTTAAAATGGAATATTGCAAACCCATCCTTACTCCAGTGGTAACAGGTTTCAAATTGAGCATAGATGACTCATCTAAGGATGTGGATCAAAGGCTGTACATATCTATGATTAGTAGTCTTCTATATGTAATAGCCTCTCGGCTAGATGTTATGCAAGTAGTTGGACAAGTAGCAAGATTCCAAGCGGCACCAAAAGAATCACATATTATTTCCATCAAAAGAATTCTTCGATATCTAAAGGGAACAATAGAATATGGCTTGTGGTATCTCAAGGGTAACAATCTCATTATTCAGTCCTTTATAGATGCAGATTGGGCAGGAAGTGTTGATGATCGTGAGAGTACTCATGAAGCATTGGAATATCTTCGCCAGAAGCTTGCGATTCTCCCAATTTCTCATTAGATTTTCCTTATTCATAATATAAAGGGGGAGTGGAAGTGTGTACGGGTCCACAGGATGGTTGTGTGTCAAGGGGAGTGGAAGTGTGTACAGGTCCGCAGGATTGTTGTGTTTTAGGGGGAGTTACCCTTTGCCATTGATGTCAAAGGGGGAGAGATTGTTGTAGGAAGAGATGTCATGATCGCATGGGGGAGTACTTGTGTTGCCATCAATGCCAAAGGGGGAGATTGTTGATCAGCGGTTGCCTTTGATGTCAACCCAAGCAGCACCAGGGTCTACCCCAATATTGCATGGGAATTTTGACCTACCAAATTAATATATTCTTGGCCAATAATTATTTTTATGGTTTCTACTTGTCAAGATGTTTCCGTTGGTATATGGTACGCCATGTAATTATTCACGGTTTGAGAGATATTCATGTTTGAATTTTGTACCCCCAGTTAGTGGGCTACAACCCCATGGGGTTGTGGCATGGGTCACTGAAAAGTCATAATTAATATTTTTTAAGCTCCTAAAGTTCCTCACACGTTCACTTGTTGAAGCCCCTCTCAACCTAAGCATTTATATAAATTGTGATCCTCATATCCTCCTCATGCAAGGGATTTCGCCATCTGAAACAGGTCATCATGGAATTTTTGCTCTAACTTGTTTTCTACAAAGTTTCAAAAGCTAAAATCCTGACGAAGCTTCTGCAAAAATTTCAGATCAAGATGCACAATATGTTCAGAGATATGATATGTGGAAGTCAATGTCTTTTGCAAGCTCCTGAAATTCATCTCAACGAAGTGACCTTGGGAAAATCATCATAACTCTCTCTCTGTGTATCGGATTGGAATTTTGAAAAAAGTGGCAGATAGTGCATCGTCTGTAGTTTTTTATCTATCAATCTCAGATCCAAATGAAGAAACAGTGACATGTGGCACGCCGTAAAAGTTTTCTCTGATGAAACAATCCATAATTAGGGCATTGTGAGAGATTGGGTATAACTTTCCCTTGAAGAATCCGAATTGGGTTAGACCTGTGGCATTGGAAGGAAGACTCAAAGGACTACTACAATACCAAAAATCAGATATTGGGGATCTGAAATAACAGAGATACACCAGATTCAATATATAGCTCCTAGAAGGAAAAGAAAAAGATAGATCATGTGTTGTCAAGGGCTGCAAAGGACCAAAATTTCTAGGGAAACAAAGCAAAGCAAGGTGCAACAGAGGGTAGCATGACAAGAGCAACAACCAAGGTGCATAACAATAGAAAGAAGTTCATCACATGAATTCTTCAAGTGGGAAGCACTACATACAATCATTGTAAAGGTATCATTGTACTAAGTCATTGTAAATACATTATTTTACAAATTTTACTAGTGTCTATCTTCCAAGAGTTGAAGAGGCGGTGTCAGGAGGTCTAGAATAATCATTAGGTGGTTGTGTCAAAGTTGGGGTTATGGTATAGCATATCTTCTTCTTCTACTTCATTCTATATCATTGTAAAGTGGATCATTTTCCCTGTTATGGGAGTCCATTCTTCCTTTATTCTTCTATAGGGTGGTAGGGTGGTGCTAGGGTGAGTTGTAGCTCACTGGGTGTTGGGGCATCCGTTCA
This sequence comes from Pinus albicaulis, assembly GCA_034641835.2. Taxonomy (NCBI): domain Eukaryota; kingdom Viridiplantae; phylum Streptophyta; class Pinopsida; order Pinales; family Pinaceae; genus Pinus; species Pinus albicaulis. Next base: position 1,746,280,582 of record CM076575.1, on the reverse strand, counting down.
ATTGACTACTGAATAATCTTGGGCGTTGGAGCATCCATATAGTGGGATCTCCAGAAGAATGATTTTCTATATTCTAGGAAGTTGGAGCTTTATTTTCAATTGGAGTTGAATATTAAAGAATTATTAGAAAAGCATTAGGTGGTTTTTGTCCCAGAGTGGGTTTCCACCTGAAAAAATGTGTGCATTTGTGTTCCTTTTGTTTTCTGCTATCATTGTACAAATGCTGATAGTAATTGAATATTAACTAATGCTCTAATTGAAAGGAATACTGATTCACCCTCCCCCCCCCCCCCCCCACCTCTCAGTATTTCCAACATAGAATTCATGTCAATTATTATTATCTCTTAATAATAATTGAACAATAAATATTAATCTATTCTCTTGAAGCACTTGATTTCAGTTAAATGAAGTGGCAAACTAGTTAGTTGAAGGAATTTCGAGTTCTAATGTTGGTTGGTGGGACATGCAAGTGGATTTAGTTGTAACTAAGTGGTTGGAAATTGTAACAGAGTTGGATGTGTAGTTATGTGAGTTGTAAAGTATTTTAACTCAGTTAAGTGAGTTAAACTCAGTTGTGCTAGTTGTAAATAGTTGTAACTAAAGATACACTAGTGACAAATTAGTTATTTAAATATTAAATTAGTTCGAATGGAGTGATCTCACATGCAACTAAATATTTACTATTGTTAACTACATGCATGTTAGATACAGTGGAGACCAAGTTGAGAGATAGGTGAAAGGGACAATTTGACTATCAGTTGTGACATTAGTGGGTGCACTCATGCAACCACACACAAATTGAAGATTCCAATGAGGATTGCGCAGTCAAGGAAAGGTAGGATATCATTCATTCAGGGATTGTGATAAGCAAGGATTCCACAGTGGAGGCACGTTGTCAGGATGCAGTAAATTGGTGCATGTATTTGCCAACTTTTGTATGATAGTGTGAGACGATTGTATATTGTACTGAGAGCTCTTGGATTAGATTTTTGTATGATATTGTTTCATGATCCATGATATATAAATAATATATGATAGTGGGGTTTTTAACTTTATGCTTTCCTGGTAAAAATATCTGTGTTATGTGTGATTGATCTTTCTTCATGTGTTTGCAATTGGCGATCATGTTTTTAAATTCCGCAAAGATTTTATTAGAAGATATTTTGTATTTAATAGTGGAATATAATTGTTAGATTAGGAGGATCCAAGCAATACATAATTTTATTAAAATTTTTACATGGTATCAGAGCAAAGAAGATTTCAATTTCCAATAAGCAGTTGAGTTTGTTGGTGGAGACAATTCAAACTTGCTGCAAGAAATTCTTGGTGCGATAGTTGAGTAAACATTGAAATGGCTTTCAATGGTTTGAGGCTAGAGTATGCACTTGAGGGAAACTTGAACTACATTTCCTGGAACGATAGGATGGAGGTGGTGCTTGAGGATAATGGCTTGAAGGAATTCATCGATAGTGATGTTCCTAAGCCCACTTTGACGGATGCTGCATTACTTGACGCATGAAAAAAGAAAGTAGAGAAGACGAGAAGGATTATGTTGGAAGCTGTACGAGACCACATTGTCTCAAGCCTTCATGGGAAATCCACTGCATTTGGTATGTGGAAGGCTTTGAAGGATCTTTTCCAAAGGAGCAATGACCATAGGAAATTTGCGTTGAAGGATAAACTCAGAAAGATCAAGATGGGGAAAGGCGACAATATTCCTAAGTATCTCACAAAGTTTGTCCAATGTCGGGATGAACTGGGGATTGTGGTAATCATGGCTGTTAATGATTTGGTGAGATTGGCTCTCTTGGGACGTCCTAAGAGTTGGAACAATTATCAAGACTCTGTCAATGGACGGGAAAAACTGTCGGATTGGGAACGACTGTGGTCGGATCTAGTGTAGGAGGAGTTTAGGTGGAACACCAGAGATGGATCTTAATCAAAGCATGATGATGAAGAGGATTGTGCTTTGGCTGCCAAGGCAAGGAAAGGGAAGGGGAAGAAATTCCACTCAAAATTTAATTCTAGATTTGTCCAAGGTGAAGTGTTTTCACTATCACAAACATGGGCATCTCGCCACTAACTACCCATAGAAAAAGAAGAACAAGGAGGTTGTTGGAGCTGCAGCTGGTGAATCCCTTGCCTCACAATTTCAACTTGATTTCTCTTTGATCACATGCTTGGTATCAAGCCCAATGGGATCGATGTGGTATCTTGATAGTGGTGCTTCCTTCCACATGACGGGAGCTAAGGATATTTTCAGTGACTTGGAGGAGAAAGATCTCCAAATACATATAGATATGGGCGACGATGGAAAATACAGTGCAACCGGAATTGGTATCATTAACTTTGAGAGGGATTCAAGTAAACCATTTCAATTGAAATATGTTATGCATGTTCCAGGTCTAAAGAAAAACTTGGTCTCAGTCACGATATTGGAGGACAGAGGCTATGACGTTGTTTTCAGTGATGGAAAATATTTCCTGCGACATAAAACAACAGGTCAAGCCAAAAGGATAGGTATTCGAGTCAAGAATCTCTACAAGCTAGAGATAGAAGGTTGCACTGCCATGACGGGCAAGGCAGAAAAAATGGTGAGCCAGGATGAGGGAGAATTATGGCACAGGTGATTGGGCCATATTCATCATGGAGCCTTGAAAGTCATGCAACAAATATCTACTAGACTTCCAATGGGAACACCTTCTCAGTTAGATCAGTGCAAGGGTTGCACCATGGGGAAGTATGTAAAGTACACCTTTCATGAAAATGAGAACCGTGCTTCGATGATCTTGGAGAGAGTTCACATAGACATGTGTGGACCATTCTTGGTTGCTTCAACATCAAAACACATGTATTATGTTATTTTTCTTTGTGACTTTTCTCATAAATTTTGGATCTTCTTCATGTAGAAGAAGGATCAAACATTCTCAAAGTTCTGTGAGTTTAAGGCATTAGTGGATAAAGAGTGGGGGAAGCAAGTGAAGGCTCTGAGGAGCTATAATGGTGGAGAATACATCTCGAATTAATTCAAAGAATTTTGTAGCAAAGAAGGAATTCAAAGAAAACTGCTAGCGCCTCATAACCCACATCAAAATGGGGTCGCAGAGAGGAAGAACAAAACAGTCAAGGGTGCAGCATGAGTAATGTTGCATGATCAGGGCCTACCAATGCATATGTGGGCGGAAGAATGCAACACTATGGTTTATGTGAAAAACCATTGTCCTCATAGAGTACATGGCATGAGTACACCTGAAGAAGCTTTTACTGGTAAGAAGCTAGATGTTTCTCACGTTAATATTTTTGGCTCATATGTTTATGTGCATGTGACCAAGAATGATAGGAAGAAGTTGGAGTCAACTGCTGAAGTTGGGATATTTGTAGGGTACACATAAACACCCCGTAATTATTGTGTGTATTTGTTAAATAGTCGAATGGCCGTGGTGTGACAGGATATAAAATTCAATGAGGAGAAAGCCATTAAGTTTTCACTTGAGGGGGAGCTAGACTTATATGTAAAGAAGGAACTTTTGGTTCCCAAATATGAGTCTCTAAATTTGGATCAACCACGGGACGAGGTTTATGAAGTGGAGGAGTCTACTCACACAGATCCAAACATCAGAACTGGTAGAAGGCGTAGCACAGAAGCTGAGAGGTTGAAACTTGATGCGGCACAGAATGTAGGAGTCCCTACTTCATAGTGAAGACAAAGACAGTCTCCTTACTAATTCACTAGATACATGGCTCTCATGAGAAAATGTAGTGTGACTGAGCCATCTTCCTTTTAGGAAGCAGTGAAGGAGCCCACATGGGTAGATGCAATGGTGGAGGATTTATGACTCCATTGTCAGAAACAATGCTTGGGAGATTATTCCAAGGCCAGTTGATAAATTAGTGGTAGGTTCAAGATGGATCTACAAGGTAAAGCAAGATGCTAATGGGAGTGTTGAGAAATAGAGGGCTTGATTTGTGGATTGAGGCTTCTCACAAAACGAGGGGATTAATTATGAAGAAACATTTGCACCTGTCGCACGATATTCTTCCATAAAGACCATCCTTGCTCTCTAAGCACAAATGGGTTGGTTCATTCATCAGATGGATTTGAAGACTATGTTCCTTAATGGGATCATTGAGGAAGAAGTGTACATTGAGAAACATGAAGAATTTAAGATCTTCAATAGTGATTCGCATGTGTGCAGACTCAAAATAGCACTATATGGGCTGAAGCAAGCACCTGGTGATGGGTACACTCGGATCGATAGCTATTTCACTGTACTTGGCTTCAAAAAGAGTGAGGTGGATGCAAACCTATACCAAATTGTGGTGGAGGGTAATATTTTGATCATTATTCTTTATGTTTATGATTTAATACTGACTGGAAATGAGCAACTAATACAATCATGCAAGGAGGACATTGCAAAGGACTTTGAGATGAAGGATATGGGCCTCCTTCATTATTTCCTTAGATTTAAAATATGGCAGCGAGAAGGTGAATTTTTTTTGTCTCAAGGCAATTATGTGAGGGAGATATTGGGTTAGTTTCACATGGAGGGCTGTAAACCCATTGATACTCCTCTTCCAGGAAACTGGAGGAAAGAGGACGCTACATCTAGAGAGGTAATGGATGCTAATGTCTATCGACAGTTAGTGGGTTCGCTAATGTACTTAGTAAATACAAGACTGAACATATGCTATGTGGTTAACCAATTTAGTAAAGCGATGGTTAAGCCTACCAAGCTCTTCTGGAAGGTGGGAAAGAATGTATTGAGATATCTCAGGGGCACATCTGAGTATGGCTTATGGTGCAAACAAATGGATGAGGTGAAGTTGCATGGCTTTGCTGATGCATGTTGGGCAGGTAGCCCAACGGACAAAAAAAGCACATCAGGAGGGGTCTTTAGTATCAAATCTACAACTGTTTCTTGGTACAACAGGAAACAGAGATCCGTGGAACTTAGTTCAGTGGAAGCAGAATACATGGTAGCAATTCAAGCTACATGTGATGCTATTTGGATGAGAAAGATCCTGCTTGGTTTGTTTGATTCTCATTTAGATCCTATAATGATTCATTGTGATAATCAGATTTGCATTAAACTCTCGATTAATCCTGTGTTTCATGATATATCTGATCATATAGATATCTGGTATCATCATATCAGAGATTGTGTGCTCTGGAAGATCATGTTGCTTCAGTACATTCCTACGGAAGATCAGGATGCATATATTCTGATGAAGGTGCTCACCAGGAGAAAATTCGAATACCATAGAGACATGATGGGGATGAAGGATAATCTCTTTCTTGTTGAGAGGGAGTGTTGAGATTCAACAAGATGATGATCCCAGTGAAAATTAAGCACCTACACTAGGTGGGGCCCACAGGCTTGTTGGGTTGGAATTAAGGTATGTTTTCACCCTATAATTACTTCGAATTATGACACATTCAAAGGAATTCTTCCTCATTTTGACAATAAAGAAAGAAAAGATTTATGAAAATCATAGAAATTGAACTAACGAGAAAAAGGAACATTTCTATAACAGAAATTTGACTTATTATATCTCCCTATGCAGGAAGGCAGAGCATCTGAACCAATGGCAAATAGAAAACAACCAACAGACATGAATGTATGAGCCGACAGAAGGAAAAGAGACAGATTCAAGCTCGAAGACTCAAATGATAGCCACGCGCAGCAGCTATCGTTTGGAGAATACTATCTCATTGCATGAAAATGCCTTTAAAAAGGCCAGGGACGAACTAGATAGGGTGTCGAATAGGAATTTTCCCTCTGTAATCAACACATCAAGACAAAGCTATCAGATTGTATTCATGTATTATCCTTTGAGTTAATTTAGAGCTTTGATGTTTTGAACAATTAACTTTTGAGGTTTTCATCACGTTAAAACTTCTACTGGTCTGGGCCCAACCACTAGGAGTTTCCTCGCCAATTTCTGTGTTGTGCGTTAGTTACAGAATCCATGTCCAGTTATCTGATGCGGTTGTAAAATAATTTTCTACTCAATAAAGTTATAGCTTTTTCTTCCTTCATAATAGTTTAGCATTCCTACTTCTTGATTCAGAATAATCACATTCATATCTTCTAGTTTATATAATAATGCTTCATAGCTGTTAGATGTTTCCATTTTTGTCCAACACCCTTGCAATCAATTTACAAATCGTAGGATAATTATTGTTCAATGATTACTTGTCTTTGCGGATTAAAGCGTCCTTTCAACACAGAGAGGCATCCAATTGTTGATCAATGTTAATTACTCAGTTTACAAAGAGAATTCCATTGAAAAATTATCTAAGTAATTGTTATTCCTTTCATTTATATTGTTGTTCAATTCATTAAGAATTTTGTTCAATTCATTTAGATTGTTGTTCAGTTCATCAAGATTGTTGTTCAAACTATCATTATGTTGTTCAATCATAGGTTTCTCTTTTTCGAAGCTAGATAGAATAATTAACCATGATCTACTAAAACATTCCTCTTTAAGTTGATTGAATTCATAAGATTAGATAATCCTTTCCCATAAACAGCATAGAGTAACTATTGGTTGATCTCACTTGCATATATTGTGTTGACACTCTTGAAATAAAAAGACTTACCTCAGGTTGAAAATTAAATGAGAAGCACTAAGGTTGTCTATAATAAGCCACCTCTATGACACCAACATTTTTGGTGTCGTTGCCGAGGAGAGTGTTAAGAGTGATATCATTTATTCATCTTTCTTCATTGTTGTGAATAATTGGGTATTAAAAATGAGAGGTAAGAATCTGCATACTGGCAAGCAGAATGCTTTCTCTCTAGCCTGCTTCTTAGAAAAATTGTTCAAGGCCAGTAGAATAGGTGCTCTGGTTTTATGACTAGGAAGAAAAAGATAGAAACAATTCAAAATAACTCTCAAAAATCCTCACAATCCCAAGGACCGGTAATCCTTGGAAGAACAACATATATACATGAAATAATTAATAAATTTGAATCTCAGGCATCCATAGGACCTAGAACTATTTCCATTCAAAGTCCTATCACACTCCCTCAAGTCGTAGCCTCACCATCTGTAGCCCATGCTGATATTCACTTTGAAACATAAGGATCTAACTAAAGCCTTCAAACTTTCGATCATATAGGCATTGACCCTTAGAGAGAGGGAGGTTCTTGCAATTTAAAAGAAGGGGAAGGAGAAATTAGCGGCATAATTCAAATATAAGCTCCAGAACCTAAATCACTTGAAAGAGTGGTCGAGATAGAGGTACTCAGGATCCCAGACCAGGGAAGCACTGTAAAGCCTCCACCTCATTCACCTCTCAAACCCCCCAGGATCACTCCTCCAGAACAAGAAATCCATGAATATTTCTGGCACCTCTTCGATCAAATGGAGAATAATCAAAATCAGAATCAAAGGCATACATCAACATTGGAATACCCCATTGTTGATCATGTTGCAAATGCCCCTATGAAATCCATTCCCTTGCACAACATTCCCACCTTCCATAGTTTGACTATGGAAGATCCTGATGCATTCCTATTTGAATTTGATGTCTTATGTAGGGGGTATGACTACACCACTGATCCTCAGAAGCTATAACTATTTCCCTCTACCTTAAAAGGAACAACACTACAATGGTTCATGGGACTAGGTGGGGGAACCATCAATATCTAGGACCAAATGAATAACATTTTCCTTAACAAATATCAAGACTATTGACGAAACCAAGACCTAAAAGATGAAATCTTCAATATATTTGTGAAAGACAATGAAACATTAGAAGAGTACATATAAATATTTCAATACAATTTACAAAGGTCCCAATATACCAAGCTATCCAAGGACATCTGAAAAGCCATGATGATTAAAGGAATGAAGGAAGAATGGGTTGAAATGCTTAACATAATGGGAAAAGGAGATATTTACCAGGAATAATATCATGATATTATTTTCCTGTGCATTAGATGCTCTCAAGGTAGTGCACGCAATCGACCAATTGGGCGTGATTCTATGAAAAAATATCTTAAGCAGTCTAATGGAAACGTAAGTAGAGTAGAGTTTGGCAATCTATTGGAAGATTTCAAAACTAAAATTTTTGGTACCTTGACAACACAGCTTGAAGTTTTATAAGCCAAGAAGAAACAAGCTATAGAAGAACAAAACTTGGTCATCTTTTTCCCACGTTGTCAGAAGAGGCACAGCCAAAGGGAATTCCCTTTAGACATGGATTAGACTTTTGCCATCTCCACTAAGGATCATACCATGGACCAATGTCCTTCACTTCTTGGGCTAAAATAAGTTTACAAGAAATCAGAGAAGAAACAGAACCATTATACCTAATGAATCAGTGTTGACAATGGCAGGCATGCCACAAGACCTACCTCATTTCTTTTCGTCTCTATAGTTTAACCAGAAAAATCCTGCAGTAGCTTGGTTGAATCAAAATCCTTTTTCTACTTGGCCAAACCAGTCATTTCCTATACCACCCTAGCCTACACAACCTTCATCAAGGAACAATTGGCCAAGCTTTCCTTCTTCTCCCCCTTATTGGCAAAATTTTCCATATCAAGCCCAGTGGCCAAACCCTCCTCCTCAAAACACTAATTGGAATTGGCAGCGACCCCTGGGAATGACCAACCTACTAATGGGGGTGGAAACTCAAAATAAACCTATGTTTCCATGTCCATACCTGTTTGGTCAATTTAGTGTGTCCTAAATTGCTGCATTTAATTTGTCAATCCGGGAATCGTAAGTTGATGAAGTGCGGCGCACTATATGTGCAAGATAACCTATTTCTTAACTTTTGTCGTTTTTGGTCTTTCTAAGGTGAAATGGAAATTCTAAAATGAAAACAAGTTTGGTTATATTTGTTCAAGGAAGTGATATCCCCCATAATGATTTACCAACTTGAAACTTTTAAAAGCAAATTGAAAATTACAATGACAAGACTTGAAAGAAAATAAAAATGTACTGCTGAAATGAAAAGGTGCTGCTAATCTAATGAATCAAAACAATAAACTAGTGAACATGAAAACCAAACTATTCTTGCTGCCGACTAAACAAAAAAAAAAAAAAAAACTATGCTTAAGGAAATTCAAAATTGCAACAAAATAAATCTAAATCAGATTACATCAATTCATTTTCTGACCCTTCATCATTAGACCAGCTATGATTTTCGGAAGTAATCATAAACAACTTGTGTAACTGATATTTAATTTGAAAAAAGTAAACTAATACTAAACCATACACTCATGATTCAATCCCTCACCATCAGTCCAGTTGTGGCTTTCGGAGGCAACTGAAGATGTCATACATGATTTAATATATCTAAATTTACAGAAAAGAAACTAATACTAAACTACACATTTCATAATGCAGTCCCTCACCATCAGTCCAGCTGTGGCTTTCGGAGGCAACTGAAGATGCTATGAGCAGCTTAGTATATCTAAATTTGCAGAAAAGAAACTAATACTAAACTACACATTTCATAATGCAGTCCCTCACCATCAGTCCAGCTGTGGCTTTCGGAGGCAACTGAAGATGCTATGAGCAGATTAGTATATCTAAATTTTAACTACTGAAGCAAATAAACAAAACTGAAATGAACAGAGCAATACCGAAGTTAAACAAAAGCTATGAAAAAGCAAACTAGCAGCAGAACAATGTTAGTTTCATGTCATTAGTCAAAAAGCTATAAAAATGCCTGGGCTGCCCATCTAAAACCTGAAAAACATAAATATTGATCAGTGATTAACAATCATAAAGCATGAAAGACAGAAATGAAATGGAAATTATGGAAGAGTATAAACAGAAATGAAACAAATGCAAAGTATGAACATATGAATGGATTATGATACAATGATTTCTAAAGAAACAAAATGAGAAATATACACTAATACACAAAACCTTAGCTGAGCAGGGGCCCTCTACACAGCCTTGGTAACGGTCCTCAAACATGAATTAAGTTGAAAAACAGAGTCTTCTCATATTAAAAAGCAGTTCATTACAGAATGGTAGTGTTACGGCACAAGTGCAGCGTAATCACTACAGAGCAAACTAAAAGATAATAGAGACTACATTCACGAACATCAACTAACTTCCACTCACTTCATATGCGTATGCAAACGCAATATATATAACAACAAACTATAACTGTTTCCTAAAGTTCATGCTGGTGGGAAGCACGTAGACCACTACGTCCACGGATATAGGAGTATGGCCGTGTTGGAAAGTAGATCTACGAAAGGTGGATGCTTGAATTCGACTCTAGAACCCTGTACAGATGTCGATTTAACCTCCGCAGGCTTAGAAACAGCCGTATGGATCTTTATGTGCCACGAAACAGAGTCCGGCCGACATGAAACTCCATAGTTGACTTCCATGTGGACGCCTTTGACCGCGGCTTCTTTGGATGAGTTTGCTTGAACCAATAGGACACGAACCATGTCCACGTCATTCCTGACCTGCCCATGTGGCTCGTTTCCCTTGTAGACACCTGTAGCATAGAGTTTCACAAAATAGCTGCGGAAAGTTGCAGCAGCTGCGGAAAGTGGCAAGATTCCGCAGCTGAATGAACAAAATCTAGATCAAATAGAAAACAAAAAAATATAATTAAAAACCATGTTAGATGCCCTTTTGCACATGATATTGACAATTTGGGAGGTTTAGGTGAGTGAAAAAGGTATGGAAAAGTGTATGGAAAAGATGCAAATTTGGGACTCAACAATACCCATTCCAGCATAACCTGCAGCCTGTCATACACCCCCAATTACTAGCGCAACCTAATCCTAATCCCAACAACAGACTAGTTCAACTAATCAAGATCATAGAAAATCCAAATTCTGGCACTAAACAGAAACAGTGCAAGGAAATAAGGCTGAGATTAGGATGTACTATCTTATCTGTAGAAGCCACAACTCCACCTCAGTCCTGAATTGAGTCTTCAACAGAACCTAGCCAAGAAAATATAACAGGGAAATAGGTAGGAAAAGATAAAGAAATTATTGACCAACAAGGACCTGAAGAACTTAGGATGTCTCCACTTCCATTCCCTAAAAGGTTAAATCTGCCCAGACCGATAATCTCTTGAGACTTTGACCTCTTGAAGGAGTTGAGAAACCTCTGTATCAAAATTCCTCTCCTCCAGGCCATCCAAGACATTCCCATCTATGCAAAGACAATTAAAGAACTATGTGGGAAAAAGCAAGTGAACAAAACAAAGGTTGCGCCCACCATTCATGTGGTAGGGGTGCTATCTAATTTGTTACTGTGTAGGAAACCACTCGTGAAATATAAATACCCAGGAAATCCCATTGTGACTATACAAATCTCTGGCCACTCATTTCCAAACACATTGGTCAATTTAGGGGCATCCATTAACATCCTAACTACAGGGGCCTGCGAAAGACTAGGCCTATCAGCTTTAGAACCTAAGGCTACACTATTGGAACTGGCTGATGGTTCTGTTATCAGACCAGAAGGAATAGTGCAGGACATCCTGGTCTCTATGGACTCATGGGAATATCTAGCTGATGTTTTAGTTATTAATCGAAAGAACAGGATGGACGGGAACCCATTGATTCTTGGGCGACCTTGGTTGGCCACAGCCAACGCTTACATAGGCTTCTAAACAGGCAGCATGACTATCACTAGAGGGGATTCTATAAAAAATATTATTATTTATTCACCTGCCAAACCAAGCTTACCCACGGTCAAAATTCACAAGAATCCACATACATACTATGAGAAAAACATTCATTCACCTCTGACACTAGTGGAAGCTCTTGAATATAAGGATCAAACTTAAGATGACATAATCTGTAATTTTATGAATCACCCACACACATCAAAAAATGTAAAATGCCTAATGTTGAAAACAATCCTCGAAGATGAAGCTCAAGAGGATCCCGTGACAGACCTTGAGGATCAACATATTCCCACAACCACTATACGTAACAACATACCTATTGAGATTGAGCGAGGAAATATTCTAAATATTAATGGCAATCTGGATGATGACCAAAAACAAAAGCTTATAAACGTCATTTGAAAGTATCAAGGGGAATTTTCTTGAGATTACCTAGACATGAAGGGTATAGACCCTTAGCTATGCACTCATCACATTTATACTGATAAGGAAATCTGTCCCATTAGACAACCTAAGCGACTACTAAATCCACACATAAAAGAGATTGTAAAAGAGGAACTACAAAAGCTATTGGATGTAATTTTTGTTTATCCTATTTCAGACAGCAAATGGGTCTCCCCTTTGGTATTCATCCCTAAAAAGAATGGGAAATGGAGAATCTGCGTAGATTACAGAGAATTGAATAAAGCAATGTAGAAAGACCACTTCCCCCTCCCCTTCATTGACTAGGTCCTAGACACATTGGAAGTGAAACGGTTCTTTTCCTTCCTTGACGGGTTCAGTGGTTACAATAAAATCCAAATAGCTCCCAGAGATCAAGATAAGACAACCTTTACTTGCCCATGGGGTACTTTTTCTTACATAGTTTTACCATTTGGATTATGCAATGCCCTAGCAACATTTCAAAGGGCCATAATCAACATTTTTTCTGACTTAATAAATGAGGGGCTTGAAATCTATATGGATGACTTCACACCATATGGGGAAGACTTTGATCAAGCTCTAGAAATTCTAGAAAAGTTGCTAAAGTGATGTATTGCTACTAGGTTATGTCTAAGCAATGAAAAATTTCACATCATGATGACTGAGGGGGGGATCCTAGGTCACTACATTTATGTAGCAGGAATACAAGTAGATCCGGTTAAGATAGAGGTAATCCTTTTATTAGCCACACCTTATACACAGATAGAGGTACGCAATATTTTGGGATATATAGGATATTATCACATATTTATAAATAATTTATCACAAATAGCCACACCTTTGTATGCATTAACTGGAAATGTTGAATTTTATTGGACTGACAAACGTGACACCGCTTTTGCAGATTTGAAGAAACTGGTCTTGAAGCACCGATTCTATGAGGACCTAATTGGAAAATATCTTTTCACATCTCTTCAGATGCATCCGACACAGAAATAGGAGTGTTCCTTGGCCAAGAAGAAGACAAAAAACCTTATGCCATTTATTATATCAACAAAAACCTCACTCCTGCTGAATTAAATTATACTGTGACCGAAAAGGAGTTCCTATCTATCATTTATGCTAATAATAAATTTAGGCACTACATAACTGGTTATCAAGTACTCATGTATACAGATCATTCTACCATTAGATATTTATCCAATAAACCAATCACGAATGGGAGAATAACTCGTTGGTTGTTGTTATTACAGGAATTTGATATAACAATCAAAGATTGTCTAGGAAAAGAAAATGTAGCCACAGACTTCCTGTCCAGGGTTCCAAAGTCAGACGACACCCTAGTTGTTGATGATCAGTTCCCTGATGAACATCTATTTGTTCTAGCAATAAAAAACCATGGTATGCAGACGTGGCAGTTACCTGGTAGTAGAGAAGTTGCCCAGACATTTAACATCAAGAGACCAGAAACTAATTGTACAACAGAACACAATATTCTCTTGGATCGGTGGATACCTCTTCCATACAGGAGCTTACATTCACATACACAGATGTATAAGAGAAGATGAAATCTATGACATTTTACAAGCCTGTCATGATGAAAACTGTGGCAGCCATTTCGCAGAACGTAGAACAGGGCATAAAGTGTTACAATTAGGCTATTATTGGCCTACAATTTTCAAAGATGCAAAAAAATATGTCCAGGCATGTGATAGCTTCCATAGAATGGGCTTCCCAAGCCAACTTTATGAAATGCCACTACAACCACAATTTATGGTAGAACCATTTGAACGATGGGCACTGGACTTCGTTGGACCATTCAAATCACCATCAAACCAGAAATTATACATTTTCATTGCCACAAATTATGTAACCAAATGGGTATAAGCAGTGGCGTTGTCAAGAGCCACATAAGAATCAGTGATTAATTTTCTTTTTGAGATATTCGTGCGATATAGTTTGCCACAAGAAGTGATAACCGATGGGGGGGCACAATTCATAAGTAATAAAATTACAGCCACCCTAAGGAATCACCATATCATCCATAGAGTTACGTCTCCTTACCACCCGTAGGCAAATGGGCAAGTCAAAAGCACCATCAAAGTCTTGGAGGCAATCCTTACCAAAATGGTATCAACACATCGCTGCGACTGGGCCACTAGACTACCAAAAGCCTTATGGGCTTATCGTACAACCTGGTGAAACATCACTGAATATTCACCATATCAGCTAGTATTTGGGAGAGAACCTATCTTCCCTATTGAATTCAAAAACAAAACTCTGAGAATAGCCCAAGAAGTAGGGTTGGACTTAACAAAAGCCCAAGCTAGAAGACTCCAAAAAATAAATGAATTAGATGAAATATGACTACTGGCCCTACAATGCACAACGACCATCCAACAAAAACGAGCTAAGTGGCATGAAAACCTTATCAAGAAGAAGGTATTTCAAAAAGGAGATTGGGCACTCCTCTATGACTCTAGATTCCAAGATTTTTGAGGTAAATTACAAACAAGGTGGCTCGGTCCATACGAGATTCAAGAAGTACACAACAATGGCACATTCACCTTGACCACCATAGATGGGTTTGGTTCAACATTTAGAGTCAACAGGCACAAAGTATGCCTCTATCACAAACCTCTCATGACAGAACCTTTTTGCCACCATCCAAGTTGTGGCACAAGGGGGTGATAACCCCACAAACTCAAGTACATGAGAAGTTTGCTACCATCATTTGTAAATAATGTATATAAGTTCTTTATTTTGTTGTACGTTCTTCATACTCGCAATTTTTCTCCTCTCATCCTCTTGAGAGTTGCATTTATTTTCTCTCGCTGTTAAATCCCTGAACGACTTCTATTCAATCCAATTGAACAGTTGTTGTTCAAATGGATTGAACAACCATGTTTTGCATTTTTATTTTTCTCATTGTTCAATTCTCCAATGGCTGATGTTCAATTGTTGAACAGCTACTGTTCAACCGGATTGAACAGCCGTATGTTTTCACTTTAATTTTTATCGTTGTTCAATCCCTGAATGGTTGTTGTTCAATCCAATTGAACAGTTGTTGTTCAATCAAATCGAACAACCATGAGTTGCATTTTTTTCGTTGTTCAATCCTCGAACAGCTGCTGTTCAATCATCGAACGACTGCTATTCAACCGGATTGAAAAACCGTCTCTTTGCATTTTTATTTTTCTCTTTTTCGCCTGTTTAATCTTTGAACGACTGTTGTTCAATACTCAGATGGCTTTTGTTCAATTGGATTGAATAGTCGTGCTTTTTCATTTTTATTTTTCTCGTTCTTCAATTCTCGAATGGTTGTTGTTCAATCATCGAACAACTGTTGTTCAACAGAATTGAACAGCCGTGTCCCTGCATTTTCTTTTTTTTTGCTGTTCAATCCTTGAATGGTTGTTGTTTGACCTGATTAAACAACCGATTTTTGTGTTTTCCCCCCTCCCATTAAAACTTTCCAAATGACTTCTGCTCAATCCTATTGAACAGATGCTATTCAAATTTAATAACCTTTTTTACATCCTATTATTCCCTTTATCCAGCACCCCTTCCCTAATTTACATCCAATCTATAAAGGCATCTCTAAGTAGAGAATGGTTGTTGAAGAAGAGAGGGAAATAGTAAAATTACCAATATGATGATTCTTTGGCACTATAATCCTTAAATAGGAAGCTGACATTGTACATACATGAAATGAAAGGCTAAGTCCTCCCGAGTTCAAATATGTTATCATACAATACATGATATTATGATGGTATATCTTTCTGCACTATTTGAGTAATAATTTCCTCCAATATGAAGAAATGGGAATAAGGGGTATTAATTGTATTGGCATTTTTTTCACTTTTCTCACCATCCCTAACTCTTGAGTTAATAAGCCTCCCTCCATGTATAAAGAAGCAACTATTATGCATTCATGCAAATTTTTAAAAGAGTATAGGGGGTCTCATCATGAGCCAACCTACCATGATCATAAGGATTTAACGAGTGACATGCCCACAATGGCCACCACACTAGGGTAATGACCTTCTGATCTGCTTGAAGGACAGGAGGTCTCATCACTAGCTAGCATGATCACTTTGTTACAATCCTAGTGAATGGCACTATGAATATCTAGCTATCACACCAGCATAGTGACCTCCTTATAAATCAAAATGCTATGATTCAAAAAGAAGTATTGTTCTTACATGAAAATTTTCAAGAGAGGATAGGGGGTCTCATCATGAGCCAACCTACCACGTTCATAAGAGCTTAGAAAGTGACATGCCCACAATAGCCACCACACTAGGGTAATGACCTTCTTATCTGTTTGAAGGACAAGAGGTCTCATCATGAGCCAACCTGATCACTTTGCTACAACTCTGATGAGTGGCACTATGGTTATCTGGCTATCATACCAGCATGCTAATCTCTCCACAAAATTGGCAGAATAATTATTTTTACATAAGGATCCCGACTCATTCTTTTGGGTTAAAATAGAAACCCTTTCGAGGTTATGAACGCCTGCTGGCAGCAGTGGCCCTGCTTATGGTATGAAAAGTATGCTTCATCAATAGCCAATTACTCTTATATATACTTTATTTTCCATCCTTTTTCCATAAGCTATTACTTGAATTAGTCATAATTATAATATACCGCATGAATAACTAACAGAGATAGGCTTACATATTTGAACCTTGGGATGACAGCACCAATAATTACCTATCTCAGTCTTGCTTCTGTCATAACTTTTCATTGAAGAAGGACATCATATCATAATAATAGTTATACTATTCCCTCTCCCTTTCTGGCCACTTCCGCACAAGATGCAATTATGGAAAAACTTCCAAATCTGACCTTTACACTGCGTATGCTAGTAATTAGTCAACCCCCTGAAGGTTGAAAGCCATGAACTTCTCCTTCACGTACAGGTCATTATTACCAAATTCTAACATTCCCCTGTTCAAATGATTCGCCAAATCCCTCTTGTACTTGAGGACGTGGGCGCCCTTTCTTTGATGGAGGGGGTGTAATTAGCCTTAAACTGACAAGCATGTGAAATTTCTGCAAAAATCCCATTAGATACATCGATAAGACCAGAGGACCACTGCAATTCAGGCATGAAGTTACTTGTGCAGAATTGCAATTTCTCTTTCGCTTGCATACAACATTCAATCGAAACAACAGAGCCGAGAGAGAATACAATCATAGGAAGAAACCTAGGAAATCACACCAGCTATGGGAGGAAATTCCCTTCAGAACGAGCCTATAAAATTTCCAATTTCAGATATAGCTAGCGCCATCCTCCAGCAAGCTAGCTGGCTGACATATGTACATAAATTATAGGGATTTGATACGGAAATTGCAATTGCATTTCTGCAAAATCTGCAAGAATATCAGACCAGAATCAAGGGTCAAATTATACCAGTCATAGAGGAAATTATTGCTGGAGTCTCCAGAATACTAGCAGAAGGAGAAAGATGGACAGCGAGACATCTCCTCCTACGAGAGGCAGTGGAGGCATATCAGGATTTGGAGGAGCCATTGGAGCGAAAAAGGAAAGGGATTAATCATACCTCTCTACACCAACCATGGAAGGAACTGACAAAATTCATCCAAAGGTTAATTACATGTGACGAATGTCAGGATGTGGTAAAACCTTGCCAGCTTAAACTCTTAGCTATACTTAAGAAAAATATTTCAGTTAATCTGCCTGCTTTCTTAAATTCTGTATTACATGATACTATTGTTTGATTAAGAAGAGCCAAAAATCCCCAAGCAGTAGTCAGTCACCATGGGTTAATTAAACTAGTCATCATACATGAGTTGGATAAGCAACAGATAGCCATTTTGTTAACCCTGCTGCACAGGAACTTGAAATGAACCCTGGTGAAACCGAAATTGAGCTTCCCATGGTAAACATACCTAGAAGAAAAAGGACTTAAACAACAACCTCAGAACCAAGTAGGAAAAAATGGTCCAAAACACTTCAAGGAACCTTGGACCTCATAGAGGGGGCAGGACCATCACACCCTCAAAAATCACCCTCACAAGACTTAGAGGAATAAATGGCTCAAGTCCTATAATAATTGAGGACAGACTACGAATCTAGAAACCCATCGGGAGAAGAAGAGCAAGAGGAACCCATAGATAAGTCTGCCACCGCCAATAGTTCTGGTCACACTAAAGTCCTACCCGACCAAGAGGAACCATTGGACGATGGGCCTTTGTCCCCTCTTGAGAATTATGAGGTGAATATCGAAGGGCAGGCAGAGGAGAGAACAAAATCAGAAAATCAGTCAAGTGACATTGTCCTTGTGGAGAAAAACATAGGCATAGAAATAATCCCTTTGACACCGGGAGGTAGCACTGCCCCACCCAGTCAAGACCCTCATGCAGAAGTAAACTCTGAGGATCAAATAAGAAACACCATCACAGGCAACTCTGAGTTTGGAAACACCATCCCTGAAGATGGGAATACTGCTCCTCCACCACATGCTGAAATCAGGTCAAGTTAGAATTCAACTTAAAAGAGCATTAAGAAACTGAGCAAGGCCTGCAAAAGATTAAAGAAAATGGTGAAATATCTGAGGAAAAAACTGAATGAGAAAAGAAGGGCCCAAAAGCCAAAGAAGGAAACCACCACCATAGGAACTCAAATAGAATTAGCCGCCAACTTGATAAACACTGTTGAAGCCGAGATGCAGACTGACTTAGCTGACATCATTGAGGTTGAGATACAAACCAACTTGGTAGCTACTATAGAGGCTAAGGTACAGACCAATTTAATCAATATGGCTAAAACTGGGATACAAACTGACCAAGCAGGTACTACTGAGGCCGAAATTAAGACACAAATAGAAAATACCATTGAAGCTTCTACACAAACTGAGCATAAAACTATAGAAGAGGAGACCCAAACAAAGGAAGCTCCTGCCTCTACCCCCTAGTAGAGAAAGTTGTTAATCACAAATTACACAATGAAATGGTGCAAACACAGCATGAGCTAGCACAATGTAGGAAGGAGGTGGTGCCAGCACAAGAATACCAAGCACTACTAAAAAAATTCACAGACCTCTCCTCCATAGTGTTGAACCCTTGGTTAAACTGAGAGGGGGTGGGGGGGGGGGGGGTGAATCAGTTTAATGCAGTCAAGTTCTTATTAAAATTTCTTTTATACTCATTCACATGATCATTTTGTGATCAACTTAATATACAAAGGAACAACAATATTAATAAGTGAGCAACAGGTATTAAGCAGAATAAATACAGAGTATCAACACATAATCATCATGCATATAGACAACATATATAAGTGGAAACCCATAAGGGAGAGAACCACATCTTATTATTGTTGTGATGCAAAGGCCAGCTCCAACACCCTCTAACCACTGATTTTCTGTAGGCTCCTACCTACAGGAGGCTACAACCTCAATTCTACAAGCTACAACTTGCAAGGAAGCTCCAACTCCCATCTATTTTCTGCAGGCTACGACCTACAAGAGGCTTGTACCTCAGCCAGCTACAACTGACATATATCAAGCTACAACTTGATATGTAAGCACCAACTTCTTCACTCTTCCATAAAAACCACATGCTGGTTTACCTAGATATCAACTCTGTTCTTTTCCTTCTTCACTGTTGTCCACTAGCCTTCATATCTACCTTATATCATCTCTGAATCTTCACAGCTTCTCTATCTGCTCCTCCTTCTTACCCTCTCTGGCTCATTTCTCCATTCTCTAACCTCTCTATGTATATATTTGTAATATCATTTATAGAGATTACCTCATGACTGTTAGCACTCCACAAGGAATTCGAAATGAACAGCCATGACACTTTGCCTTCCACCTTCTCATTTATTTGTCTAGCTCATTCAGAGGAATATAACAGTATATACATATTTCAGTATTTCAGTGGAGCTTTGGTTTTCCTTCGGAGACTTTCCATTGCATCAAAAACAATATAAAATAAATAAAAATTTACTTTTTGGGTTACAATAAGTATTTCAATTCAACCCATTCAGTTCTTGGCTCGGTGTGCATTTGTCTTTTCTGCTGCTATCATGCAGCAGTTCTGCAGACTCTCCTGCTTTCTATACATGTAGAATGCATTTCCCAAATTATGTTCTAAATCTGGCAGCTTTATCAATGCGGAAGCTTTCTTCAACCTTCATGGTTCCAACCATAGCCAAAATCTACTTTGCAGACTTACCATATGAAATGATCTTGTTAAACGCTTCAAAAATTATCATGTTTAACTGTCAGAAATGAATAATTGAAGCCTTTTAACGAATGTTCAAAACTTCAGGATTAAGGTCGAAGCTCAACACTTTGATAAAAATCAGTTA
Source organism: Pinus albicaulis (assembly GCA_034641835.2). Lineage (NCBI taxonomy): Eukaryota > Viridiplantae > Streptophyta > Pinopsida > Pinales > Pinaceae > Pinus > Pinus albicaulis. The sequence continues at coordinate 1,746,260,180 of CM076575.1, read as the reverse complement.
AATAACCCTTTCGGAGACAGTATTAAAACTTTAGGGAATGTTATACAATTACGCTTTAAGAAAATTGTAAACCCTCTCTCAGCGATATAATAATAGAAATTTTTAACATAGTAATTAACCTTTCGGGCCCACTTGCCGAACTCTTTCTATCCACCGATGCGATAAAATAACTCTGATGCGAAGATTTCTTGACCAATGTAATAATCCGATGTGATGAACCGCCTTCGATGATTTCCGATTGCGATGACACACTTTGCGATGATTCCGATGTGATGAATCCAACGCGATGACCGCCAATCGGACAGTTGCGATTAAATCGCACCGTTGCAATCACAAAGTTCAATGGCTTGTTCCATTACTCTGCCTCCACGCGGATGCGATGGCCCCACACTACATATATATATATATATATATATATATATATATATATATATATATATATATATATATATATATATATATATTCTCATATATACTTACCGGCTCACCTTTATTCATCCTTCAACTTTGGTCTAAAAGTCTTGGTGCCAACATATATTAAACCCTATGTTAATATATCAAACTTTGTTTTAGGACCCAATGAAGAAGATTCAGTTGCGGAAGCTTTTCTTTTACATGGAGCCCACACTACGAAGGCACTCCGCCTCATTTAACTTTCCTAATCTGATGGTTGACATTCCATCGCACTATCGCTATCGCAATCGCAACCTTTTGTAATCCGATGTGCCTTTGGCCACTGATCTCTGCCAATGCGATGAGCGAAGGGTCCCACCGGCTATCAACCAACTCAGTGCTCAATCCAATGGTTACAAATAACCGTGATCTAACGGTTGCGATTGGATCACACCATCGCAATCGCAAGGTTCAGTGGTGCGTTCCCTTACTCTTCTGCTGCGCCAATACGATAAGAGATCGCCGATGCAATGAGATCTTCACTGTCGATCTTCTATCTTCGATAAGATCTCCGCCGTCGATCTTCAACGCTTCCACTTTAAGCCTTAACATTAAGACTCTACCTTTCGCGTGATGCGACCACCGTTAGATCTTCACCAATCTTGATCTGACGAATATCGCATTCACAATATACCTGACGTTTAACATTTCCAAACATCCATGCACTTTTCCCATGCGATCACTGTTGGATCTTCGCCGCATCAAATTGGACAGCTATCGCATTACTTCGACCCCTAACCTTTAATTCTCAAAAATTACGCGAAATAGGCGTATTGTGACGTGTTGTAATATGATACGATCACGTTCCAAATGGAATAAACCACTCATGGCCCAAAAGCTGTGCGAAACCCGTGGTATGGTTTTGCAAAACCATCAACCTTCAAACCTTAAATTTAAACGCAATTAAGTGTGGAATTCCGGCATTTCTTCAAGATTTTGCTCAATCTTTGTTGCTCCCATTTCGCCTTCTACTCTACACCTTCATTCGAAATGGTTTCCTACCATGTCCAGCATATCTTGCACTTTGCCTTTCTGCAGTTGAATGAACTTTTGCTACGCCATTACTTCACTCCATCGCACGGATATTCATCATTGTTCTTAGATCACTGCAGATATCTAAAGACCCTGAACCTTTCTTTTCTTTAGCACAACTCCCTCTTGAGCTTGTTCTGTATAAGATCTTTGGCCCTTGCTATATCTTGCAACTTTGCTATCTATCTGCTTCTTTGCTACCTCTGCTTCAATTCACTGTCTCTGCTTCTAGTCACCTATCTGCTTCATCTATTTCCTCTGCTTCCTGTCTCATGCTCTCTCTATTGCCTCTGCTCCTTGTCTGTCTCCTTTTCCTTATTACTATTTCTTCTTTGTTCTTTTTCCTTATTGATAGTTCAAGTGCTTCTCCTTTCTTCTCCTTTTCCATAAATGACAATTATTCCAATAGTCTCCCCCTTTGGCATTGATGGCAATACTTTAATACTCTTCTTTTGCTTGCTTTTCCTCCCCCTTTGACATCAATGGCAAAGGGTTGCATATTTCCTAGTGTGGTTTCCAAATCTTGTCCATAATACTCTAATCTTGAGGACCTGTTCCATGCACTTCTCACTAGCTCTAGCTCTTTTATGACAATATTTGTTGACTGATCTCCCCCTGGAATGATGCTTTCTTTTCTGATCTCCCCCTGGAATGATTCTTTCTTTTCATGTCAGAGAGTAACATCTGTAGACACTACCCCTATTTTGTCTCTTAGATATTCGAATGGTTCTTTAGCAAGAGGTTTTGTGAATATGTCTATTGTTTGTTCCTTTGTTGGTACATATTCCAACTTCGCTACTTTCTGTGCTACTTGTTCTCTGAGGAAATGGTACTTAATTGGGATGTGCTTTGTTTTTGAATGAAATACAAGATTTTTTGATATAATTATTGCACTTGTATTGTCACATTTGATTGAAATGGGATCATCCATGCTTACCTTCATGTCTTGGAGAGTTTGTTTCATCCACATTACTTGTGTGCAACATGTTTCTGCTGCTATGTATTCCGCTTCTGTTGTGGATAAAGAGATAGAAGTTTGCTTCTTGCTTAGCCATGCCACCAGAATTTTTCCCAAATAAAATGCACCTCCACTTGTGCTTTTCCTATCATCCATACATCTGTCCCAATCTGCATATGTATATGCTTTCAAAGTGAAGCTTTTTCTTTTTGGATACCATAGCCCATAATGTGCAGTTCCTTGTAGATATCTAAATATTCTCTTGATTGCTAGTAATAGATTTTGTTTTGGTGTTGCTTGATATCTCGCCACAAGTCCTACTGACAACATAATGTCTGGTCTAGAGGCAGTTAGATATAGTAGACTTCCTATCATGGATCTGTACAGTCTTTGGTCTACACCTGCAGATCCATCATTTGCACATAGTTTGCATCCAGTGATCATGGGAGTTGACACAGGTATGCAATATTCCATTTCAAACCTTTTCAACATTTCTCTTAAGTATTTTTCTTGCGAAATGAATATTCCTGTGTTCTTTTGTTGAATTTTAAGTCCTAAATAGAAGGTGATCTCTCCAATCATTGACATCTCAAACTCTGATTTCATTTCTTCAACAAATCCTTTTGGTAAATCATCTTTGTTGCTTCCAAACATGATTTCATCTACATACACTACTACAATTAAGAGTTCATTTTCATTAGCCTTTATGTACAAATTGTTGTCTACTCCTCCTTTCTTGAACCCTTCTTTTTGCAAGTATTTTTCCAGCCTTGAACACCATGCACGAGGAGCTTGTTTCAGACCATATAAGGCTTTCTTTAATCTGCACAGATAGTCATGTTTATCTATTAACGAGAATCCTTCAGGTTGTTCCATGTATACTTCTTCCTCTAGATCTCCTTTTAGGAAGGCAGACTTCACATCCATTTGATATACCTTGAAATCATGATAACATGCAAAGGCCAAAAACATTCTAATTGCTTCCATTCTGGCTACAGGGGCAAAGGTTTCATCATAATCAAGACCTTCAATTTTTGAATATCCCTTGCATACAAGTCTGGCTTTATTTCTGATTACTTGCCCTTGTTCATTCATCTTATTCCTGGATATCCATTTTGTGACAATGACATTTTTCCCAGTGGGTCTTGGAATTAATTCCTAGGTATTTTTCTTCTCAATTTGGTCCATTTCTTCATTCATAGAATTTACCCAGTTTTTGTCTTTGATGGCTTCTTCAAACTTATTTGGCTCTATTTGAGATAGCATGGCTAGGTATATTTCTTCTGTCTGTTCAGCAAATTGTCTTCTTGTCTGGACTCCCACACTCTTGTCCCCAATGATTTGATCTTCTGGATGATTATTTTGAGTGTATATTGAGGGACCTTTTGAGTTTAATTCAGTATCTTATGTTGTCTTGCTCAGTTCATCATTGTCTTGGTTCTCTTCTTCATGATCATCTGGAGGATTGTTGCATCTTGTGCTTCTTGTTCTGTTTGGTAGATATTCATCAAATCTTACATCAATGCTTTCCAAAATTTTGTGTAGTGTTTTGTTGTAGCACCTGTAACCCTTACTCTTGGATGCATATCCTAAAAATATTCCTTCGTCAGCTCTTGCATCAAACTTCCCCAGTTTTTCATCATTATTTTTTATGAAACACTTGCTTCCAAAGACTCTAAAGTGCTTGATTGATGTTGTTTTACCATGCCATAATTCGTAAGGAGTCTTATCACAATTTGGTCTTAGATGAGCTTTGTTGAGAATGTGAACAGCTATGTGTACTACTTCTACCCAGTAGGTTTGGGGAATGTTACTTTCTTGCAGCATAGCTCTGGAAATCTGTTGTATTGACCTGCTTTGCCTCTCTGCCACTCCATTCTGTTGAGGTGTACCTGCAATTGTAAACTATTGTTTTATCCCATGCTCATTGCATAGGTCTGCAAAATCATAGTCTGTGAATTCACCTCCTCTGTCTGATGTGATGCACTTTAGCTTGCATCCTGTTTGATTTTCTACCAATGCCTTAAATATTTTGAATTTCTCAAGTGCTTCAGATTTATATTTAAGAAATGCTACCCACGTCATTCTGGAAAAATCATCTATTATCAGCATGAAATAAGGTTCTCCGCTTAGTGATTTAGTTCTTGAAGGTCCACACAGGTCCATGTGTACAAGCTGAGGTGGCCTACTTGTTGACATTTTATCTTTGGTCTTAAAAGATGTGCAGGTCTGTTTGCCCAATTGGCAAGATTTACATATGGTATTTGAAGGCTTCTTTATTTTTGGCATATCTCTGACTGCATTCGTCTTGCTCATACTGATGATGTGGTCAAATTTAAGGTGTCCCAATATTCTATGCCATAACCATGATTCATCATGTTTGCTTAGGTGGCATGCTTCATTCTCCTCTTTCACTATATAGACATTACTTTCTATTTGAATACCTTTGATCAAGTTTTTTCCTGTGGTGTTTGATCTTACTTCACAGTCTTGTGCTCTAAAAAGAACCTCACAGCCTTTTTCACACATTTGACTGACACTTAGCAGATTGGATTTCAGCCCATCCACAAATAGTACATCTTGAGCCTTTCCTCTTCCATTATCCAAACTGATTGAGCCTTTCCCTTTTATTTTCCCTGCTTTATCATTGCCGAATGTTACATTCCCAGATTTCTTTTCATCAAAGGTTACAAACTTGCTTCAATCTCCAGTCATATGTTTTGAGCATCCACTATCCAAATACCATTGGCTTTTCTGGTCTTGAGCTATTAGAGCGAGGTCACATTTATTCAACTTCTTTTTCCACTACATGCATCCTTTTGTTTGGTACCTTTCCTGAGATGATGGGCCACATTCTCTGAGAGGACATTTGTGACACTTGTGCCAAACTTGATGGCAGTCAAATCATTTGATTATGTTTCTGAATGAATTATGTACACGAGGGAATTATCCATTGTTCATCCTTCTCCTTGAGTTTCCATACATCAGTCTATTTCCATTCGTTCTGCACTCCTTGGCTTTATGGCCGAACTCCTTACAGTAAAAACAATACCCATAAAAACAATTAGCGTACCTGATGAAGGGTTGTCTTCTCCATTTGTTTGCTTGAGGTAGTCTTTTCACTTTTTGCATCCTTTTCTGGTTGGAATCGATTCTCCTTTTATGACAGTATGCAACAATATGTCCTAGTTTGTGGTAGGCATAACAAGTTTCATTTTTCATAGGGGGGAAGAATCTCCTTTGATAGCTTCCAAATTTTATATATTCAAGAGTATATGAGCCTTTTTCAGTTGACTGTTTATTTATTTTGTTCTTTGTCATTTGAGGTTCCTTATTTCGTCTGTTTACTTTATTACAGGCTTCTACTTCTGTAGGAACCTTCTGGGTTGCTTCAATGTCCTTAACAAATTTTTACAAAAATGATATTTCTGTAATCTTCTTCCTTGGACTTACTTGTTTCTCCTTCATAGCCTATCCCAGTCTTTATCTAGGGAGATCTTTGAGCATTTATAATTTTATTCAACTGTTCAGAGCTTTTCATTTGAGAAGAGTTCATTGAAAATTTCCTTTGGGATTTTTCTAATTTCTTTCTTAAGAATACAACTTCTTCTTCCAGTTTCTCTTGCTTCTGAATTTTATCCTCAATTTTCTTTAGCAGAGTGTCTTTGACCTTCTTGGCTTCCTCAAGCTCTACTTTCAATTGAATGAGGTCTTCTGAATTTTGTTCTTCTCTTACATATTTGAGGAGAATGTCTTTCTGTTTTCTGCACTTTAGTTTAAGTATGTCTATTTCCTCCAGGGCACTTCTTAGCTCCCCCTCAAGATCAAATTCACCTTCTTCCTCATCTTCTATAAGGAATCCTTCAAGCTCTTCCTTCGCCATCAATACGAATTCAGAGGTTCCTTCTTCATTTGAGGTTTCATCTGAGTTTTCAGATGCACTACTATCTTGCTGAGCATAAAATGATTTTCTCCTATATTTATTCCCTTTCTGCCAATTATTTGATATGGTTTTCTCTGTCTCTTGAGTCTGATTCTTTGTCTTCTTATGAGGACACTTAGATGCATAGTTTCGAACTCTTCCACGGTTAAAGCATTTAAATGGAAGTTTACCTTTATACTTGCCTAAGCCTCTATCCAATCTTCTGACAAATTTGGCCTCTTCTTCATCAGAGCAGGAGCATGTATCTTCTTTTTCTTATTTTTTCTTCTCTATCTTAAAGGTTTCCTCCCTCACATTTGACTTCCTCTGTGGCAGTCTCATCTCATAGGCTGTTAATTTTCCAAGTAATTGGTTCATGGTCAAGGTTTCCCAATCCTGTTTCTTCTATGGCAGAAACCTTGGGGTAAAGATCTTAGAATATTTTGAACAATTACACATTCTTTTATTGTTTCTCCTAGAGCTTTCATGTTAATCACAATTTCTGCAACCCTTAAGAAGAAGCTGGAAATGTATTCATCATCATTCAATTTTATATTTTCAAACTAAGCTTTATAGACTTGTAGTTTGGCTATCTTCACATTTTTTTCTCCCTCATGGATGCTTTCTAATGTATCCCATATTTCTTTGGTAGTCTTGTTGTGAATTACTTTGATAAATTCTACCTCACACAGTCCACTTAAGAGTGCATTCATGGCTTTTGCATTAGGTACAAAATCTAGTTTGGCATCTTTCTCTGAGTTAAACTCCTTTGGGGCATATCTCAATTCCACAGCAGCCCAAAATTCTATTCCTAGAGACATTATGTACGTCCTCATTCTTATTTTCCAGAAAGCATAATTTGTACCGATGAAAAAAGGGGCTTTATTTGTTGAGCATCCTTCTAGACTAGCCATCCTAGGGACCTAGGATCTCCTTCCAGTTGCTAAACTGATATAGAAGGAACCTGGCTTTGATACCAATTTTTGAACCCTTGGTTAAACTGAGAAGGGGGGTGAATCAGTTTAATGCAGTCAAGTTCTTATTAAACTTTCTTTTATGTTCATTCACATCATCATTTTGTGATAAAATTAATATACAAAGGAACAACAATCTTAATAAGTGACCAGCAGGTATTAAGCAGAATAAATACAGAGTATCAACACATAATCATCATGCATATAGACAACAAATATAAGTGTAAACCCATAAGGGAGAAAACCACATCTTATTATTGTTGTGATGCAAAGGCAAGCTCCAACTCCCTCTCACCACTAATTTTTTGTAGGCTCCTACCTACAGGAGGCTAAAACCTCAATTCTGATACCTACAACTTGCAAGGAAGCTCCAACTCCCATCTATTTTCTGCAGGCTATGACCTACAGGAGGCTCCTACCTTAGCCAGCTACAACTGACATCTATCAAGCTACAACTTGATATGGAAGCACCAACTTCCTCACTCTTTCATAAAAACCACATGCTGATTTACCTGGATATCAGCTCTGTTCTGTTCCTTCCTAACTGCTGTCCACCAACCTTCATATCTGCCTGATATCATCTTTGAATCTTCACAGCTTCTCTATCTGCTCCTCCTTCTTACCCTCTCTGCCTCATTTCTCCATTCTCTAACCTCCCTATGTATATCTTTGTAATATCATTTATAGAGATTACCTCATGACTATTAGCATTCCACATGGATTTCGAAATGAACAGCCATGACACTTTGCCTTCCACCTTCTCATTTCTTTTTCTAGCTCATTCAGAGGAATATAGAAGTATATACATATTTCAATATTTTAGTGGAGTATTTTTTTGCCTTCGGAGACTTGCCATTGCATCACAAACAAAATAAAATAAATAAAACTTTACTTTTTGGGTTACAATAAGTATTTCAATTCAACCCATTCAGTTCTTGGCTCGCTGTGCATTTGTCTTTTCTGCTGCTATCATGTAATAGTTCTGCAAAATCTCCTGCTTTCTATGCATGTAGAATGCATTTCCCAAATTATGTTCTAAATCTGACAGCTTTATCAATGTGGAAGCTTTCTTCAACCTTCATGGTTCCAACCATAGCCAAAATCTACTTTGCAGACTTACCATATGAAATGATCTTGTTAAACCCTTCAGAAATTATCATGTTTAACTGTCGAAAATGAATAATTGAAGCCTTTTAACCAATGTTAAAAACTTTGGGATTAAGTTCGGAGCTCAACACTTTGATAAAACTCAGTTAAATAACTCTTTCGGAGACAGTATTAAAACTTTAGGGAATGTTATATAATTACGCTTTAAGCACAGTTTAAACCCTCTCTTGGCGATATAATAATAGACCTTTTTAACACAGTAATTAACCTTTCGGGCCCACTTGCTGAACTCTTTCTATCCGCCGATGCAATGAAATAAATCTGATGCAAATATTTCTTGACCAATGTAATAATATGATGCGATGAACTGCCTGCAATGACTTCTGATTGCGATGACACACTTTGCGATGATTCCGACACGATGAATCCAATGCAGTGACCGTCGATCAGATGGTTGCGATTAAATCACACCGTCGCAATCGCAAAGTTCAATGGCTTGTTCCATTGCTCTACCTCCACGCCGATGAGATGGCCCCACACTCCATTGATATATATATTGGCTCATATATACTTACCGGCTCACCTTTATTCATCCTTCAACTTGGGTCTAAAAACCTCGGTGCCAACATATATTAAACCCTATTTTAATATATCAAACTTTGTTTTAAGACCCAATGACAAAGATTCAGTTGCGAAAGCTTTTCTTTTACATGGAGTCCACACTACGGAGGCACTCCGCCTCATTTAATTTTCCCAATCCAATGGTTGGCATTCCATCGCACTATCGCTATCGCAATCACAATGTTAAATTGTCTGATGTGCCTTTGGCCACTGATCTCTGCCGATGCGATGAGCGAAGGGTCCCACCAGTTATCAACCAACTCAGCGCTCGATCCAATGGTTACAAATAACTGTGGTCTAACTGTTGTGATTGGATCGCACCATCACAATCACAAGGTTCAGTGGTTCGTTCCCTTACTCTTCCGCTGCGCCGATGTGATGAGATCTCGACTGTTGATCTTCTATCTTCGATAAAATCTCCACTATCGATCTTCAACACTTTCGCTTTAAGCCTTAACATTAAGACTTTGCCTTTCGCGTGATGCGACCACCATTAGATCTTCGCCAATATTGATCCAACGAATATCGCATTCACAATATACCTATTGTTTAACATTTCCAAACGTCCATGCACTTTTCCCATGCGATCGCTGTTGGATCTTCGCCACATCAAATCGGACAGCTATAGCGTTACTTTGACCCCTGACATTTAATTCTCAAAAATTACGCGAAATAGGAAATTTTAGTATTTTGATGTGTCGTAATACGATATGATCATGTTCCAAATGGAATAAACTGCTCATGGCCCAAAATTTGTGCGAAACCTGTGTGGTATGGTTTTGTAAAACTACCAACCTTCAAACCTTAAATTTAAATGCAATTAAGTGCGAAATTCCGCCATTTCTTCAAGATTTCACTCAATCTCTGTTGCTCCTATTTCGTCTTCTACTCCGTGCCTTCATTCGAAATGGTTTCCTACCATGTCCAACATATCTCGCACTTTGCCTTTCTGCAATTGAATGAACTTTTGTTGCGCCGTTACTTCACTCCATCGCACAGATCTTCTTCACTGTTCTTGGATCACTGTAGATCTATAAATACCCCGAACCTTTCTTTTCTTTAGTGCAACTCCCTCCTAAGCTTATTTTGTATAAGATCTTTAGCTCTTGTTGTATCTTGCAACTCCGCTACCTCTCTGCTTCTTTTTTTCCTCTGCTTCAATTCATTGTCTCTTCTTCTAGTCACCTATCTGCTTCATCTATTGCCTCTGCTTCTTGTCTCATGCTCTCTCTATTGCCTCTCCTCCTTTTCTATCTCCTCTTCCTTATTTCTGGTTCTTCTTTGTTCTTTTGCCTTAGTGATAGTTCAGGTGCTGCTCCTTTCTTCTCCTTTACCATCAATGACAATATTTCCAACACATAGAAGATGAAACATTTTCCCAGCTTAGAGAAGAACAACCAAAGGTAAAAAGGGCACAGGAGTAGGTGGAGAAAGCCAAGAAACAAATCACTGCGATTCGTTCTTAGTATAATGATGCACTATCATGCACAACACCGACCACCAACTATGCCTTGTTCTTAATAGAACAATATTTACTGCTAAAAGTGAAGGTCGTCAGGGCAGGAAAGTCTACAACTTTCAGGACTATAAAAGAGTTTTTCCACTACTGTAATGATCAAAATGAACAGGTCCAATGCCTTCTATGTGAACTTTACATGCATAATTTATTTCTAGAAGAGGACATGGAAAAAAATCCTAGTCCCTTTATAGGAGATGTTCAGCTCCAAGCCTTCCTCTCGTTCGCCAAGAACCATATTAAGTGGGCCAAGGCCTATAACATCTTCCAAAAGAGAGAACATGGCCTAGACTTGTGGGTCATAGGGGAACCTACAAAACCCATATAACTATTTATCTAGCACAAGAACTTCATGCGAAGGCAAGGTGTAAGGACTAGGATGGGGCCCATCCATAAGGATATCATAGAAAATGGATAGGAATGCTTTGAATACATTCGATAAGCAGCCTTGGCAGCAGCTAAACAAATATGTATGGCCTCCACGAACAACGTAAAGAATAGGGAGCCATTTGGCTACAGGAATTCAAGGTTGTTGCCTCCAGATTCCTCTCATATAGTAACCTAGTCTTTAGCATGGAGCTTGCATGGCTAGGATGTAGGTATAGAAGCCCTCTTCTCTGGTATCCTCCTAAGGACTATAATCATAATTATGAGTCACCGGAGGGGCACAAAAGTGCTGCCTTTTCAATAATGAAACAAAAACAGGGTTTCAGAGCATACAAGGAAAAGGTCTACCTTGCATACTCCCTAACACAGTTGCATCTCAAACATCTGTTTACATGAGGACATGCAATTAGGTAAGCAGGGGAGTATATGTTGGACGAGAATTAAGGTATGTTTTAACCCTATAATTACTTCGAATTATGACACAGTCTTAGGAATTATTCCTCATTTTGACATTAAAGAAATAAAATATTTATGAAAATCAGACCCATTGAGCTAACGAAAAAAAGGAACATTTCCATAAGCAAAAATTTGACTTATTGTATCTCCATATGCAGGAAGGCAGAGTAGCTGAACCAACGGCAAATGGAAGACAACTGACAAACACGAATGTTTGAGCTGGCAGAAGGCAAAGATATGGATTCAAGCTCAAAGACTCAAACGACAGCCATGCGCAGTGGTTTTCATTTTGAGAATACTATTTGATTGCATGAAAATGCCTTTAAAAGGACCAGGGATGAACTAGATAGGGATTCGAATAGGAATTTTCCCTCTGTAATTAATGCATCAAGACAAAGTTGTCAGTTTGTATTCCTATAGTATCCTTTGAGTTAATTAAGAGCTTTGATGTTTTGAACAATTACCTTTTTAGGTTTTCATCACGTTAAAAATTCTAGTCATCTGGGCCCAACCCCTGGGACTTTCCTCGCCAATTTTTGTGCTATGCATTAGTTACAGAATCCATGTCCAGTTATCTGATGCGGTTGTAAAATACTTTTCTACTCAATAAAGTTAATGTTTTTCTTCCTTCGGAATTGTTTATCATTTGTACTTCTTGATTCAGAATAATTGCATTCGTATCTTCTAGTTTATATAATAATGCTTCATAGTTGTTAGATGTTTCCATTTTCTTCCAACACCCCTACAATCGATTTAAAAATCGTAGTATAATTATTGTTCAATGATTACTTGTATTTGCGGATTAAAGTGTCCTTTCAACCTAGTGAGGCGTTCAATCGTTGATTAATGTTAATTAGTCAGTTTACAAAGAGAACTCCATTGCAAAATTATATAATTAATTGTTGTTCCTTTCATTTAGATTGTTATTCAATTCATTAAGAATGTTGTTCAATTCATTTAGATTGTTGTTCAATTAATCAAGATTGTTGTTCAAACTATCATTATGATGTTCAATCATAGGTTTCCCTTTTCTAATCTAGACAGAATAATTAGCCATGATCTACTAAACCATTCCTCTTTAAGTTGATTGAATTCAAAAGATTAGATAATCCTTTCTCATAAACAGCATAGAGTAACTATTAGCCAATCTCACTTGCATATATTTTGTTGACACTCTTGAAATAAGAATACTTACCTCGGGTTGACAATTAAATGAGAAGCACTAAGGTTTCCTATAATAAGGCACGTCTGTGACACCAACAAGACTATTTTTAGGTGTATGTATATTTTTAGAATGATGAGCAGATTATATTTATAGATGAGGTTCTATTTTTAGATGCATGTGTGAAGTCTATTTATAGATCGCACGTCTATTTATAGAATGAATGTCCATTATTATTATCTCTTAATAATAATTGGACAATAAATATTAATCTATTCTCTTGAAGCACTTGATTTCAATAGCTGAAGTGGAAAACTAGTTAGCTGAAGGAATTTCGAGTTCTAAGGTTGGTTTGTGGGACATGCAAGTGGAATTAGTTGTAACTAAGTGATTCAAAGTTGTAACAGAGTTGTATGTGTAGTTATGTGAGTTGTAAAGTAGTTTAACATAGTTAATTGAGTTAAAGTCAGTTGTGCTAGTTGTAACTAGTTGTAACTGAAGATACACTAGTGAGAGATCAGTGAATTAAATATTAAATTAATTCACATGGAGTAATATCACATGAAACTACATATTTACTACTATTAACTACATGCATGTCAGATCCAGTGGAGACCCAGTTGAGAGATAGGTGAAAGGGAAAATTTGACTATCAGTTGTGACATTAGTGGGTGCACTCATGCAACCACACACACATTGAAGATGCCAATGAGGATTGCATAGTCAAGGAAAGGCAGGATCTTATTAATTCATGGATTGTGATCAGTAGGGATTGTGCAGTGGAGGCATCCTATCAGGAGTCAGTAAATTGGCGCATGTATTTGACAATTTTTGTATGATAGTGTCAAACAATTGTATATTGTACTGAGAGCTCTTGGATTAGAGTTTTGTATAATATTGTTTCATAATCCATGATATATACATAATATATGATAGTGGTTTTTTTAGCTTTATGCTTTCCCGGTAAAAACTTCTACGTTATGTGTGATTGACCTTTCTTCATGTGTTTGCAATTGGCGATTGTGTTTTTAAATTCCGCAAAGATTTTGGTAGAAGCGATTCTATATTTAACAGTGGAATATAATTGTTAGATCAAGAGAGTATAGGCAATACATAATTCTATTAAAATTTCTACATAGTTGTATTGAGTCTGCAAGCATGAGTATCCTTGCTATATATATCAAATCCTTCTATTTTTTCAATATATACTTCTTCATCAATAGCTCCATTTATAAATGTTTTTTTTGACATTCATGTGCTGGATATTACATCCCATAGTATCAGCTAGTGAAACCAAATATCTTATAGTAGTATATATAGCAGTAGGAGAAAATGTTTCTTCATAATGTGTTCCTTCTTTTTGTGAGAAACCCTTTATAACGAATCTGTATTTGTACTTTTCTATGCTTCGATCAACGAGATGTTTGCTTTTTTAGATCCATTTAGAAGTGACAATTGATTCGTCACTAGGTATAGGAATTATTTTCCAAACCCCATTCTTCATGATCGATTGATATTATTCTTGTATCTCTTTCTTCCATTCTTCTTGATGAGTGACTTCTTCATAGGTAGCTGGTTTTTCTTCAACTAACTTCGTCATGTATGTTGCATATCCTCACTATCACTTTGGTCCTTTTATTGCTCTGAAAGTTTCTTTAGTTGCTCTATGTCCTCCGACATATTTAAGTGTTTCTTTTAACCAATTTGGCCTCTTCTTTCTTCTAGGAATGATTATAGGTAAAATAGGACCACTTGGTCCATCTTATTCTTCTTCTTAATTTATAGGTGCCTTGCCATCATTAGGGGAATTATGAGGTTTAAAATGGGCCTCCTAAGAAAAATGTACAACCAAAATAAACTTTATAAGAACTAATAGGATTTAAGATGATGATGTCAACCATGGGGGATGATTCGCTATTTTTGAAGTAAACAAGTACAAGGATTAAAAAACAATAAAATAATAAAACTAATTTTTCTACTCATATTTTCAACTTATCTCCCTAAAGTTTTAATCAAATTTAGAGTGAGATTCCTCATTGGATGCAAACTTTAATTCCTCACCCAAGGAGTTCCCATGTTGCGTACTTTTGATGGACCTTGATACACGAAAAATGACAAATACATGAAAAAATGCGATCATAATCACGTTAGTCATGTATTTATCAATTTTTGTGTAGTAGGGTCCATCAAAAGTGTGGAACATGGGTACTCCTTCGATGAGGAATCAAATTATGCATCCAAAAAGTGATTTCTCTCGAAAATTGAGCAAACCCATAAGGATATGAGTTGAAAATATAAGTTCAAATTTATTTTTTTTCTTTTTTCCCTCTAAAACTTGATGGTGTAATATAATATTATTTTATTATTTCCAGTAATATTTTATCATTTCCTTAGGAGGCCCATTTTAGAGCTCAAAATTCTCCTAATCGAATGCTCTTCTTCTTCAAATAACAACATGTATTCTTCATCGGATTCAATTTTCATATACTTGGAAATTTTTAGGCATGTTTTTCATCAAATATAACATCCCTGCTAACTTTGATTTGTCATCCTTCCTTAATGCAGATTATATAAGGATTTTATGAAAGGTTATACGCAATGAGAATATTTTTTATACTTGTAGATTCTAACTTCTTTCGCTTTTCTTTTGGAACATGAATGTATGCAGTACATCCAATGATTTAGAGATGGTATACAGAAGTTTTATTCCTTGCGAATGCTTCTTCTAGTGTGATATTATAAAATATTGTATGAGGAATTCTATTTTGTATGTATATTGTTGTCATGGTTGCCTCTCCCCACATAAATTTTGGTATATCTTGATAAAATATCATATTCCTTATGCATTCTTCAATGGGTCTATTCTTCCTTTTCGCTACTCCATTTTATTCAAGGTTGTAGGGAAAAATCATCTCCATCTTAATTATTTCTTATTTATAATATGCAGTAAGTTACTTAGAAATGTATTCCCATCCATTTTCAAATCTGAAATTCTTTATATTTATTTCAGTTAATGTCTCAAATCCGGATCTAAATTTGATGAAATTTTCAAATACTTCATCCTTTGTCTTGAGAAGATAGATCCATGTCTTTCTAGAGGGATCATCAATGAAGGTAACATTGTAATGATGACCTCCAAGATATTTATTAGATATTAGCCCACACACATCAGAACGGATGAGGTATAATATCTCCTTAGACCCTATATCACTTTTTGTAAGAGGTTTCCTATTATTCTTACCCAAATAACATCCCTTGCATACTCCTTCATGAGTTTCCTTGATGTTGGGGATGACCTTTACCATTTTAGTAAAATAGGGTATTATATTTTAATGAATATGCCCATATGTTCTATGCCAAAGTTCAATAGGATTGAACTCCATGTGAAATAGGGATTGAGGAGATTGTGTTATGACTCTATATAGTCTCCCTTCGTGGACTCCATTAACCTTTTCCTTTTCAATGCTTGAATCATTTCTCCAAACCAAAACCTTTCCATATATAAAATAAACCCTATCTCCTTTATATTTTAAACTAGAAATGAAAAGTAAATTATTTTTCATTCCTGGGACACAAAGATGTTGTTGAGATGTAGCTTTGCTCCATTTTCCAGCTTCAACAATGTAGATCAAAGGCCCTTGAATGTGTAGTTATTGTTGTATTCTAGCTCCACTTCATGTGATGATGATTCCCTTGATAGAGAATGAAGTTTTCCACTTTATCTTGTCATATATATTAAGGCTCCACTATCAATGATCCATTCGTTGTCATCATCAAGTGTACCTGTAAGTACAACCAATAATCTTTCACTTTTGACTCTCCTAGATAGATTGTAGATGATCCTTCCAATCCAACTTCCTGAAATTCTCAAAATAATGAGTCCCATATTCAAGTAACTTTATGTTGAGGGAGTAACCATTCCTTCTAACATTTATTTTCCTTAATTCAAATGATAGCCAAGAAAGTGATCTTCAAATATCCCTTCTTTCACCTTAGCTCTATTACCATGCTGAGAAATCAATGCCTATAGGAATTAGTGTTTGATTCTTATTTCTTCATAATTAATTATGACTTATGTTGGCTTATTTTACTTCTTTATTATCTTATATTTCATCAAGAAATTACCAAATTAAATTTATATGAAGACCGTAAGAACAGGAGACACAATATTTAGTAGCTGAACCAGGGAAAAACCTCTTTAAGGGGAAAATGTTGTCCAACTCTTCTAGTGGTAGATTTAAATAAAATACACTTTAGACCCAAAATAATACCTCCTATGATAAAAAATTCAGCCCTTCCTTCCAATAGATGATCCCTGTGAAAGTCTCCAAGTGACAAATTCCCAGTAGCATCTACAATCCAAAATTTTGACCCCCAACCATTGATTTTTGGCCCCCAACTATAAAATTTTGGACCTATAGTAGACTCAGAATTTACACCCCAGAAATAGCCCATAAACTTCACAAGTGTGAGAGATACATTACCCATGATGAACTCGATTTAGGTATTCTAGCTGATTCTACCCTTCTCAAACAACTTCTCTCTCTTTTTCTACTTCTGCTTCTTGTAGATGGAAATTGTTGAGTGAGTTTTTCGAATAGTTTGAGTTTCCTCTCTCTCTCTCTCTCTCTCTCCCTATATATATATATATATATCCTTTCGAGTGGGTCAAAATTCCCTAATTTAGGTAGAATTCACGAGGACAGGATCGACTTGCTGAGGAGGTGACAAATTACCTTTTGGACTAAAAAATAATTATTTTACATGATACAAAAGACAAATAAGGGTCTCATAAAAATGAAAATGACTCTATTCAGTCAAGACAAAACCTAGAAGCCTTGAGTGGATGCTTTGACCTATAAAACATTTACGCAATCATGAGACCCATTTTTTAATAAGTCATTTTCTATAAAAATAAAATTTATTTTCACAGATATAGTTATGATGAACAATACTCGTTCAATTCTTCAACACCCCCTTCCTTTGGGAATATTTTTGAGACCGTCACACCCTGCTCTAAAACCTTCTTGAAATCCAAATCTTAGCCAATAAATAAATCCCATCACATTGTGGATATCTATGAAATGGAAAGGCATCGATGAAACAACTGTAAAATCTAACAAAGCCCATGCTAATGAAAAAAAATGAACCAAATACATAAATGCATGAACCATGCATTCACACCTCAACTAGGAAATCACACATCCAACCTGTTACCTACAAAATCTTATTTCTAAAGTTTTTGTTCCAACCTTCTTCCTGCTTCCCTTACTTTTCCTTTTCTTTCCTCTTTCCTTCCTTTTCTTTCTTGCTTTCTTTCTCTTTTTGGTGTTCTCTCTCTCTCTCTCTCTCTCTCTCTCTCTCTCTCTCTGAAACTAATTCCACAACTGAACTAATTCTATTATTGATGTCTCATTTTTCTTCATTTTCTTTAATTTTCCTTCTAATTTCCCTCTCATGAAAAGTTGTCTTTGTGCCTTCATTTTCTCCTATTTTCCTTTATTTCTCATAAATAAATGCCAATTAATTCCTCTTTCCTTTCCCAATTCCTCTTCCAATTTCCTTAGACATTAATAAACTGAAAGTGATGCAAACTATAGTGCTTTTCCCAACATTCATCTTGGAATACGTGTCCCATGACCTTTTTCTTATTTTTCCTTTACATGAACTTTTAACTGGGGGATATTACAGATAGATGAAAGTAAAAATCATAAGAGTATAACAACAAAGAAATGAAAAGGATTATTTCTTAATAAAATTCAGTGAGTTGAAACCATATAAAAAATAAATGAATTATTATATACTAGAATTTAATCACAAATTAGTTCTCAATAGGTTATTAGAACTAGCGTGGAATTAAAAACAAAGATTCAGAAGAAATCATACAAGAAATAGTTATGAATTAGTTCAATAAAATATAGCCAATATGAAGCATGCATGTACACACAATGGAAATACCGAATAGCCAATAAAACCACCATGAATATACATAGGAATCAATTCCAAAATTGAATAACTTCTCATCAAGAATGTTGTAAACTCATGTACATGTCTGGAAAAGCCATAAAGACCCAGTAGTGAAATGAGATTTTCTCACTCAATCTTCAAGAAAAAAACATAGCCTCACCACAAATCACCCTCTATCTACCAAGAGTAGAGTCCTTCTAGCTCCCTAAGCACAAAATACCTAACAAATTGGTAGCCAATCTCAAGTACTAAAATCCCCCTCTAAATGAGGCATGAGAGTATATTTATATAAATAGAGAGGTGGCCTTTCACCTTCTCCATGACCTTTTATATTCCTTATGACCTTTTGTATTCCTTATAATCACAGTCATATTTTGTTGTCACAATCACCCTTTGTAGTCGCAGTCGCACATTCTAATCACAATCACCCTTTGTATTCATAGTTGAAATTTGTGGTGGTAATGTCACTTTGTGTTGATGGTCACAATTGCTAGTCACAACCACCCATTGTAGTGAAAGTCACACTTTCTATGCACAACCACAATTTGTATTGAAAGTCACACTTTCTAGTCACAATCATCCTTTGTAGTCATAGTCACAATTTGTAGCGGTGATCACAGTGGAAAATTGTGACTGGATTAAATTTTGTGCGACGAGGTGAATGAATAGTTGCAAGTCACAAATATATAGGATAATCAATAAGTCAAAAGGCACCAAAGATGAGATTTTTGACTTGATTTGTCTCCCTAATATTTAGCTACAAGTCACAAGCCACATTTTCTGTAACGTAGTGAGGAAGTCACTAGACACTACAAGTTTTAGTTGTAACTTGGGAAGATATCATATATCCTTTATCACTAATAAGAGTTCTATAGGTTAAAGTATAAGTCCTCTTGGCTCCCTGTGATTTGAAATATTAGTGAGAACAAAATCTGCAGGGAACCACATCAGAACCACTTTAGAATCCTAGGACCTAGCCTTCCTGGACTCAGAGAGGGATCTCTCTATGTAATTTTTTATAGATGATATGTCTTTGTTATTTTTTTAATGATGTTAGGCTAGTTATGAAGTTCTAAGGATTTTTTTTTTTGATTGATTGATTGATAGGTTGATAGATCAATGGTGTGATTAATTGAGGGAGTGTTTCAGCTGAATAGATAAACAACGAGAAATATTAATCCATTGGGCTATGGATTCATAAAAGGATTTAATTGTTCATCAACTCCGCAACGGTTTTCATAGGGCAAGCTAGCTATATCGAGTGGATCTCTTAGATTAGATGGCATATGAAATGACAATAAGTTGTGAAGATAAGAAAACTAAAAGTCAGTTAAGAATCTTTTAACTCTACTTCAACAAGAAAAGCCTTTGAGGTAACTGTTTGAGGCAAACAAAAGGATAGGGCATACCATAGACTTATTTGGCCATACTTTAATAAGCAAACATTTAAGACAACAATCCAACAATCCTAAGATTACTTTGAGACAAAGAAAGAATTTAAGATAATATTGAGTGTAACTAAAGAGCAAGCTAAACCTATCTTATTTAATCAAACACTCTAAAGACCTTTGTAGCAATAGTTTAAGGCAAACTAGACGATAGGGCGTACCATATACTTCCCTGGTTGGACTCTACTAAGTATACTTCAAAGAAAGGCCTTAAAAACAATGTTTCAAGCTACACCAAAGGGCAGGGCATACCATAGACTTCTTTGTCTTGACTCTATTAAATCATTTTCACGACAACAAGCTAGGTGGAACCAGAGAGCAATTACGAATTTTCTAATCAGACCTTGTAGAAGAAAACATTAAGATGAAGAATGCAGACATAATTAGGGTGCCAAGACAGCATATCCTAATCTAAAATTTATGTTCTTTTATCAAAGAAATAATGGACATAATGGAAAAAAGAAGGAAAAAATTAACAAAGAAGGAAAACTTCACCATTAACATAGCTCAAGAATCTTGTGAACGTGCTTGTATTACTAATGTTCAAAATAGTTACATTACTCCAGTACAATAGATATCTACAACTCATAGCTTTCTCAAATCTAGCCTAGCACTCTCCAACTAGCTCAACAACTAGCAATTAGGCAACTAATCAACGAACCAACCAACCAACACTAAAAATGACTAATACATGCATTATTTATCTGCAAAATGAGGAGGTGTTCCTAAGCTAGGGTTTCATATGTTATTTATTACAGAGTTAATGATTTTTTGACCTTTGAGACCATGCAAGACCCAAGGAAAAATATCTAAGACATACTCATTTCAATATTAACTCCTAACTTAACTATTTGAGCTAGCTTTTTGGAAATATTTGACTTTAAGGCTTTCTCAATAACTTTTTCAATAACTATATTTTTCAGATTTCTGTGGTGTGAGTTTTGAGTTGCTGAATTCAGAATCTCCACAGCGTGCATTTTTGCGTGTACGTTTCAGGTCTAGAACAAGACCCATCATCAAGACAAATCCTGTCGAAAAGAGAGGAGGTTAGCTACAATAAATAAACCAAAGGAGTGCATGATGTAAGCCGACCAACCATAAAAAGTAATTATTGTTTTTATATTTTAATAAATTAAATTATGTTTTATAATTAATGCAAAGGTTTCATTTTGATTTAAATTAAAATTGTCAGCTTTTTTTCAGAGTAAATCCTTATAATTCATTTAATATTAATTATATTTCTAGAATAGAGATGTTGTTGTATTTTTAATAAATCACTTGCTATATATTAATAAATTGTTAATATTATAATATAAATTCAAATACTTGATTTAATAATTTTTATATTAAGATTTCTTTTTCTTTTATTATATTTTTAAGGTAGGGTTTATATGAAATTGGTATTATATATACTTTAATTGTTTATATTAATAGGGGAGCTAACTTTAAGGATACTTTTATTAATTAGTGATAATATTAGGGAAAACTATTCATAATATTGATTAGGTCCTTAGATAAATGAATAATTATAGTTTCTTAATGAGGGTTAATGTTAAAAGTTAAAAATACTAGAATTAATGCCAATTTTAATTTTAATATAATTAGGAATAGTTAATTCATAACTATTACTAATAATATGTAGTAATTAAAATTGATATTAATGATTAAAATTCCTTATTACTTATTAAGATCTATGTAAAAGTGAAGGGGGGATTAATATTAGGTGAATGATTGTATATTAATATTAAGGGGGCCAATGGATGGGGTTTTGAGGAAAGGGAAAGGAAAGAGGGAAGAGCAGAGAGGGGAGAGTCAGCATGTGGTCTTTTTTAGGGTAAATAAATATCTCTGACTATCTTAATAATTGTTGATGTCTTTATTGTAAGAAAACATGTTGTAGGTGTCCAAATGTATCCTTTGAAGAAGTAAATGCTTTGATATGATAATTCAAATCTGCCTCTATGTTTATATGCCTTTGTTTTATCCTTTAAGCATTGTTTGGGTATTAAAACTGGGATTTATCCTTTAACTGTCTCCCTGACTGTCTTTTCCTCTGCTTTGTGGCTAATATTTTTTATTTGTCCCTTAATCCTTTATTGAATCTTTTTAATCCTTTGTAGTCATCTCTGTATTTTGTTTTGACTTTGATATTCCTATGCTTGCGCCTTTAACTTTGTTTTAAGCTTCTTAAAATCTTGGATTATCCTTAATCCCCTGATCTTCACTGTCATAGTCTTTTGAATATTTTGCTCCTTTTCTTGCATCTATGTTTGTATTTTAATTTGTAGGGTAGGCATCTTCTGTTGTCGAAGGGTTTAGAAAACCACCAATAATCATGGTTTATCAATGATTATGCTGGATTTTATGCCTCTAATCCTCCTAAAAATAAAACAAATCTCTGGATCGTCATCTAGATCACTCATTTAAACTATTTCAGACCCTTGAAATCCATTTCTCACATTCCTTCCATGAAACTTGCACAATAAAAAAACAGATTAGTTTAAAACATGCGTTAAGGGGTGTTTCTACAATTATTTTGGGGTTTGTGGGCTCCTGGAGTAGTGCAGTGGTGTTAATGGCGGGTCGGGGCTTCATCACAGAGCCACAGGGCTCTGGATCATTTGAATTGGAAGAGGCAAAATATGATTTGGCGCGAAGGGAGGAGAGTGGTTTTCACATGGGAGGAGGAGCGGTTAATGGTTTTGGAGGAGCGGACGTGATTCCATATAGTGGGGATGCGTGGCGGAGGGATACTTCCCATTTCGCATGGTTTGGGTTTGTTTAACCCCCGCTCATATATATTTGTGATATGTGCTATCATCTATTGGATCTCAGGGGATGAGATCAATGGTTTTCGAGAGATTTGGGAGCGACGGACAAGTCAAAGAGAGTGGGGTTCGGGTGGAAAGATGGAGAAATTTTATTCGTGGCGTGGGGTTTGGTGGCTAGTGGGGCCCAGGAACAATAAAATAAGTGAAAAGCTTTATTTATAAGGAAAAGGGGAGAGTTTCAAAGCATTAAAGCAGGGGCTTTAATATGTATAAAGGGTCAAGGTTAGAAAACATAAAGGGATGGGTTCTTTATATAAAAATAGAGTTTCAATATAAAAAATGGGTCCCGTAAGGTTAAATTGTTATTTAAAATAATGCAAAAAATATTTTTTTTGCATTTTTTAGTGCAAATATGGGAGAAGGGTGAAAGTGAGGGGGATTAATGAGGTTTTTGGAAGATTAAAATGGGTGTTATGTGGGGAAAATGAGAGAATGAGACTTTAGGATGGGAAGAAGAATGAAAATGAGGGAAATAAGCCCAAAATGAGTTTTTTTAGAGCAGCAGGGTGACTTTGAGAAGGCAAAGTGAGATATATTGAAAAATGTTTTATGAAGATAGTGAAGGCAGTGAGTGTTCTAAAGACAAAAAATAGGCAAAGAAGCTATCTTTAGCAAATTGTAATAAATCCATAGTCACCTAGTGAAACTGTAGAATACAGGAGGACAATAGTGGCTCCAGTTGGGGAGGGCAGCTCCTTTAGGAGGTGTCAAGAACCTCAGAGATCAAATCTCTAGAATTTGTAGACCAGTGCCTTGATTGTACTTGGAAGTTTCCTCATTCTTCAATTGTTGATTTTCTCTTATTCTTTTGAAGCTGTGACATTTGAAGGTCTGAAATATATGATTTTTGCAACTCACTTCTACCTACCCTTCATACTTTTCCTAGCATTTTGTCTTCATTTGGGTGCTTTTAGATTGGAAAACCCTTGACATAATTTTTCTTTTTGAAAGAGAAAACTATCTACCTCTACACTTATATCATCCAAAGGCTCTGATTACACTGATGAGCTCTTTTATTCTCTACCTAATCTAGTTATCTTTCAAGATTAAACATTTTGACATATTTTTTTTCTATAATATAAAAATGAGAAATTGAAAGCATGACCAAAACAAGATTAAGTAGTTTTATTTATCATGAGATATGGCACTTTAGACAACCTACACACAGAATTTACTTTTGCAAAAGGTAAAACTAAACTTAAGGGATATAATTTGGAATTTTTCATTCATCCCTCTCTTTCTTTCTTGGTTCAGATTTGAGCATTGGAACCAATATCTTTTCCTAATCTAATCTATTGATAAGCCAAGTTTAAACAGTTTGTCAAATATTCTTTTTCTAACTTATCAACAAAAATTTAAAAATTGTTCAATAATGATTAGGCTATATGACTGAACAAGACTTTCCTTTCTCAAAAGTTGCCGCATTTGGACTTTGATCAGGTAATCATGTCTAAGTTGAAAAAATGCTCAAAAATGGAACTTCTCAGAATTGGTTGCAATCTAAACGACTGGAAAGGCCTCATCGCTGTGATTCTAGCGCCATGAATGGCACTCAAATCCAACATCATATGTGAAAGTTATGCAGGTTTGAAGTCTCCTGTAAACTCAAAAAAATCAGTAGACCAAAGTTGAATTTTGAATTTGGAAATATTAAAAAAAAATATTCCTTGGAATATTCTAGGAATATTCCCTAGAATATTCCCTAGAATATTCCATATAATATTCCATTCGAGCAAATGATATTTAGACAAGTGGCAAGTTCTCATTTGTTAATGATTGGACTTTTATGGATTTTGGCCTATCAGAGGATGCCACATCGCAAGCCCGAAGGCCACCACATGGCCCCAAGCTGGAGGAGGGAAGGTTCAAACCAAAATAAAACTTGGTGTCCGCCGGAATTGAACTCTAGACCTGTCTCTGCATACGCCAAAGCTTTAACAAGTCAGCTACATATTAGTTCTTGAATATGAGGCAGTGGCATATAATTTTATTTTGGTTTGGTTTGCACATGGTTGACTGGAGGGGCCAGCCCCTCCCCATATAACCTTCGCTCAAAACCGTAGTCTAGGACCATTAACCATCGGAGCAAACAGTTATGTAACCATCCGTTTTGTTTTAAGTCATGTGACTGCCACACCCGACATTTACTGTAACCACCAGCAGTTCCGCCTAATATGGTGCCACTTTGAAATTTTTTGAGATTCCTCCATATATGTCGAGTTAATCTAGAGTTAGCCCACATTTAGTGGGGTTTTTTCAATTGACATTGCGCAAAAATTTGTTTTGATCATAACTTTCAGAATATTGAACCAATTTAAACCAAATTTTGGTCAATTTTGGGTATTCTAAGCATTCTGGAGAGTTTGGGATAGGTTTCAGAGTGAATAGAGGTGTTATTCTGCCACTTTTTCTTCAGGGAAGCTTGGAAAGACATAAGGGCCATCAAGGAAATGGAGCTGTATTGGGCTATACTTCACTGTTTGTGGTGAAAAAAAAGCCATTTTTAGCTTATTTCTCTCTTCTGAATTCAATTTCACATTTTTTTTGTATTTTTAGGCATATTTCTCACCATATAACCAATTTGAGAAACTTAATAGAGCAAGGACATGCCCATTTGGAGCCTTGGACCCGGTAGATGTAGCCCAAGAGGGGTGAACTGCCTCATAATGTTGTTGTGCTATGTTATGGTGAAGTTTATATGTTGTGTATTTCTGATTTAATATGTTAAACAATAATTTTAATTAGCATTCCCTCACACATAAACTCAGAAACAGTTACCAAAAACACTTTGTTTAAATTGTAAGACATGGAGATAACTTTTCACACTTAATTAAATGGAAATGGATACTTTGCATAGAATCACAAATAGTTCCATTTTCAGATTAGATGGTATCATAGCTTAAGGATTTGAGCCTTAGGAGCTAGAGTTTTACTCAGCATTTGTTTTGTGCAAAGATATAGTTGATTGTTTGCAAGTTTTGATGCTTACTAGGCTTAAACTCAATAGAGGTGAAGGACACTTGGTTAGTGCACAAAGTAATACACAACCAATAAGGGCCAGAGAACCACCTCCAAGAGCCATTAAAGAAGCCTCAAACATGTCTTGAAGAGAAGGAGAAGCTCCTGAAGACATTGGTCCCAAAGAAGAAGAACTAGTATTCTGAAAAACTTTCCTAGACATGACAGAGATGGTAAGGATACTCTACCAAGAAATGAATGATAGGATTGTTGAAGAAGGGTCTAGACACTAGAAAGAAGAAGAGGTTTATTTAGGAGGAAAGAAAAGTGATGACAAGTCAAAGAAATGACACGAAGGAAATGGTGATCCACCATCCCCATCTTCATCCTCTTCCTCTACATCGTCATCCTCAACTTCGGTGAATCAATATCACAAGTCTAAAACCTCTGGTAAAAGTCCATTTTTAAAGCTTGATGTTAAATTTGAATTGCCTATGTTTAATGGTGAGGTCAATGTAGAGAAACTTGACAATTGGATAAGACAATTGGAATTTTATTTGAGGATACAAAACCTTCATGAAGACTACACCGAGATTTAGTTAGCCTCTTTGAGAATGGAAGGAGAAGCATTGGTATGGCAGGAGGCCAAGACCAAGGATGAAATTAAAAAACATGGTAAGATCACTTTATCATGGGCTGAATTTATTTCCGCAATTAAGCAGCAATTTTATCCATTAGCTCATTTACAAAAGGCTCTCATGAATTGGAACAGTTTTAGACAACTTAAGGGACAAAGTGTTCAATATTACACTCAAGAGTTTAGGCGAAGGGATTTATTACTTGGAATTGATTTGCATAGCCAAGAGACTTTGCTGAAATATATAGGTGGTTTACATAGCTATCTTATACATGCTATCCTTATGTTCAATCCTACTAGTCTAGACGAAGTTTGTGTACAAGCTATGCATTTAGAGGCTAGAGGTAAAAAATATTTTGATGGGAATGAGGGTAGTGAATTCAAAGGCAAAGGTAGAAAAAGAAATGAAAACTCTAGGAAAGAAAAAGGGAAATTAATTTGTAAAAATTGTTTCAAAACAAGCCACGATGAAGACCATTGTTGGAAACTTCATCTGGAGCTGAAACTAGAAAAATTTAAAACCAAAGATAAGGCCAAATAAAAGGGAAAAATAGTTGCAACTGCTAAACAAGACTTAGGGTTTGAATCAAGTGATGAAACTAAAAGCATAGCCATGGTACTAAAGAACATAAAGTGGAAAGAGATTGTTATGGAAACAAATCCCAGTTCTAGCACTTTAAATTGTCACATAGAAACTCCAACTGAAGAGAGGAGGATAGATTTGTTTCATGTGAAGATAATATCGAAACACACAAAGATAGACACACTATTTTATAGTGGGTCACAAGAAAAACTCATCTCAGAAGACTTATTCAAGAAGCTGAACCTTGAGACCATTCCACATCCAAAAGCATATCCGCTTGGATGGATCTGCAAGGATGCCAATTTACAAGTCTCAAGGAAGTGTATGTTGCGCTTCACCATAACAGCTCATTATGTTGATTTGGTTGAACTAGATGTAGTAATGCTTGACATTACAGGTGTGGTGTTGAGTAGTCCTTATTTATATGAAAGGAAAGAGATATTCCATCGCCATGAGAGCAAGTATCATCTGTTCAATGATGGAAAGGAGTTTATTGTGAGAGCACATCAGAAGAATCTAGAATATTCTTTAGTGAATGCCGGGCAATTGAAAAGGCTTGTCAATGCAAGTGAAAATCTGAATTTGTTGATGATTAAGAAAATAGATTTTGTACATAATCCTTTTCATGTTATTTTTGATGTAAAAGATGAAATTTTTCAGTCTGAAAGCAGGTCATCTTTGGAACAAGATGACAAGATGTTGCAGAAAGTGCCTTTGGTGTCGATCGGTGCAGATAAAAAAATATCAGTGCAAGGTGGTGCAGGAATCCAAGAGAGGGAAAAGCATGCAAGCAAAGAGGGCACAAAGTTCAACATGGATCATTGTTGGCTCCAGAATGGCAGATTGGTATGGTGAGAAAACTTGGTCGAGAATTGACACAAGTACATCGCTCATTCGGCAAAAATTTTCCATAAGGATAGTTGGCAAGGTGAATCTCAATTTCAATTTTTTTTTAAGGTATACCATTGTAGAAGTACTATGATTTCTACAAATTATAGTTGTTGTTTTGCAAATTTCAAAAATTTGCATTATGACTCGGTCAAGGTTAGCAACATTCAGTCAACGGATTCAAGGAAGAATTTATCTTTTTATGAGAAGCTCAATTTGATGAAGTTAGGAAGATTTCAGTGGTTCAAGGTTGGAAGAGTGGAGAATCAATCTCCTCATCTTCATTTTCTGTAAATCAGAGAGCTTTCGGGGTCCAAAAGATTCCCATTTTGGAGGTGTGATTAGGTGATCATGTCCACGTTGAAAAAATGCTCAAAATGGAACTACTCAGAATTGGTTTCAATCCGAATGACCGAAAATGCCTTGTCATTGTGATTTTGGCGCCGCAAATGACACTCAAATCCAACGTCGTATGTGAAATTTATGGAGGTTTGAAGTCTCCAGTAAACTCAAAAAAAATTAATTGACCAAAGTTGACTTTTGACTTTGGAAATATTAAAAAAAGAATATTGCAAAGAGTATTCCAAGAATATTCCTTAGAATATTACATAGAATATTCCATTTGGGCAAATGATATTTGGACAAGTGGCAAGTTCTCATTTGTTAATGGTTGGACTTTTATGGATTTTGGCATATCAGAGGGTGCCATGTGGCAAGCCCAAAGGCCGCCACATGGCCCTAGGACGGAGGAGGGAAGGTTAAAACCGAAATAAAACTTGGTGTCTGCCGGAATTGAACTCTAGACCTGTCTCTGCATATGCCCAAGCTTTACCAAGTCGGCTACATATTAGTTCTTGAATATGAGGCGGTGGCATATACTTCTATTATGGTTCGGTTTACACATGGTGGAGTGGAGGGGCTAGCCCTCCCCATAGAAATGCCACTCAGAACTGTAGTCTAAGACCATTAACCGTCGAAGCGAATGGTTATGCAACTGTCTGTTTTGTTTTAAGTCATGTGACAACCATACCTGACATTTATTGTAACCACCAGCAGTTCTACCTAATTTTGTGCCACTCCGACAATTTCAAAGACTCCGCCATATTTTTCGAGTTAATCTGGAGTTAACCCACATTTAGTGGGGTTTTTTCAATTGATATTTGGAAGAAATTTTTTTTTTATCATCACTTTCATAATATTGAACCAATTTGGACGAAATTTTGGTCAATTTTGGGTAATCTGAGAATTATGGAGAGTTTGGGATAGGTTGTAGAGAAAACGAAGGTGTTCTTCAGCCACTTTTGCTTTAGGGAAGTTTGGAGAGCAATAAGGGCCATCAGGGAAATGGAGCTGTATTGGGCTATACTTCACTGTTTGAGGTGAAACAAAAGCCATTTTTAGCTTATTTCTGTCTTTTGAATTCAATTTCATAGCTGGTTTTTCCTGTTTAGGAACATTTATCACTGTATAAACAATTTGAGCAACTTAAAAAATCAAGAACATGGTCATTCAGAGCCTTGGACCCTTTCATATGTAGCACAGGAGGGGTGAACTGCCTCATCATATTGATGTGTTATGGTACAGTGAAGTTTATTTGCTGTGTATTTCTGGTTTAATATGTTAAAAAATAATTTTAATTAACATTCCTTCACACATAAACTCAGAAACAGTTACCAAAAACACTTTGTTTAAATTGCAAGACATGGAGAATACTTTACACACTTAATTAAATGGAAATGTATTCTTTGCATAGCATTACAAATAGTTCCATTTTGAGATCAGATTTGCACACTTTCAGAAATATTGTTTTTGGTATGGGGCTTTACCTTTTCTTTTTATCTGCCCTCTTTTCTTCTTTTCTTTGTTCTTGATGTTTATTTTTCTAATCTTTTATTCAAGCAATGTTATATACAATGAAGGAAGCATCAAACTGATATTTTTCAACAAAAATAATGCTTGAGCATCCTGCCATTTACAGGACCTCCGAGTAATTATGTTCCATCCATTTCTTGTAGGAAAATTGCATTGTTACCTCTTGCAGAATGGATGATGTATGGACCTTTCCATAGATTTTCAAATTTTCCATGCTTGACCTTGTCTTTTCTTCTTGAGTCCCACTTCAGCACTTTCTCACCAATGTTGAAGTCGTTTTCCATGGTTCTTTTATCAAACAACTTCTTGATGTTTTCTTATACTTGTTGTGTTCTGTTGTATACTTCTTCTTTGTTTTGTTGTAGCAGGACAATCTGGTTTATTCTTCTTAGCATGTCATTTTCTTCGAACTATGCTTCTTGGATGAGCTTCATCACTAGCACCCCTAAACTTGTTTGAAAATTTTCATCTGCTTCATACACTAGCTAATAGGGAGACATTCCAACTGATTTTTTATTTGTTAATTTGTCTGCCCAGAGTGCATGTACTAGTTTGTTGTGCCATGATTTCTTGTTCTCTTCCAGCAACTTTTTGATGTTGTTCACCAAAATTTTGTTTGAGGATTCAACCAACCCATTACCTTGAGGGTAATAAGTTGTTGAATGTCCCAATTTAGTATGATATTTGTGGAAAAAATCCACCATTTTCTTGGATCTAAAAGCAGCAACATTTTCAATGATAATCTTTTTAAGATAGCCAAATATAGACAAAATGTGGTTCTCAAGGAATTTGATGATTACTGAGTCTGTAGCAGTTCTAGAAGGATGGCCTCTATCCAATTTTTAAAGTAGTCAATTGCAATGAGGATCCATTTGTGTTGGGCAGAGGAGGTAGGATGGATTTCTCCAATGAAATCAAGGCTCCATTGTTGAAAAGCAGCTTCAATAGAAATAGGATGCAAAGGTAATGGAAACAATTTTCTCTTGCCTTCAAATAGTTAGCATTTATGGTAGGAAATTACCATTTTATGGAAGTCTTGAAAGAGGGTGGGCCAATAGTAACCAACTCTAACGATTTTGTTGACAGTGGTTTTCCAATAGATGTGGCCTCCACATTCTCCTTCATGAAACTCATGCTTGATCTTATCTGCATCATCCTCAGGAAAACATTTAAGCAATATACCACTAGAATTTTTCCAATATAAAAATTTATCTAAGATGCAGTAGTTTACAACCTTTAATTTTAAGAATCTAGCCTTTGTTTTAGACAAACCATGAGGAGCATTAAGATTAAAAAGAACATATAAAATATCAACATACCAAGATGAATTGAGAAATTATTCTTCAATAAGTGGAGTTGCCAACTCCTCCTATTCATCTAATGCATGTATCATATTAATTTCCTGTGCTTGAAAATTTGTTTCAGCCATGAGTTTAGCCAGTCATTGTCCTTTGATTAGTTTATTGGGCTTGATTTCTAAATCCTATTCTAATATAAAAACAATCCACCTACCTCTTTTTCCATCAGGATCTTGTCTTAATATGTCTTTTACCACTGTGTGAAGCACAAATGCAATGATGTGTGAGTGCAAAATGTAAACTCTGAAATCTTTCAATGACTTGATAAACGGAAAATCTTTTTTGTCCATTATGTTGTATTTCAGAGGTGCATCCCTTAGTGCCTTGCTAAAAAATGCAATAGGTTGTTCCTATCCTTTTATATTTTTCTGAAATAGGATAGTAGCAACTGTATGCTCTGATTCAAAGGAGAATATGAAGAAGTCTTTGTTAAAATTGGAGCTAATTAGAACTGGTGTTTGGGTAAGTGCTTGTTTTACCAGTTCAAAGGATTGCTTTGATTATATGGTCCATTTGACTCCTATTTCTCTTTTCAACATGTTTTTAATGTTTCGTAGGAGTTCTACAAGGTTTGGTATGAACCTTCTTAAGAAATTTATCTTTCCAATGAAAGATTGCAGTTCTTTGATATTCCTAGGATGATTAATTTGCAATATTCCATCAATCCTTTTTGGGTCAATCTTGATCCCTTCTTCATATATGATGTGGCCTAAACATTTTCTTTCTTGAAGGCCAAACAGATTTTTCTTGGGATTTAAAGATAAACCATACTTTCTATATTTTTCAAGAACTTTTCTTAAGTGAACTAGGTGTTCTTCATCTGTTTTTTAGTAGACTGTGATGTCATCAAGGTATATCACAATGAAGTAACCTATCTCTTCTAAGAAAGAAATGCCCATGGATGTTTGAAAGGTGGCACCATCATTCATTAACCCAAAATGAATTTTAACATACATTAAGGTGCCCCAGGGTGTAGTGAAAGTTGTCTTGTGTTGATCATCTAGGTGTACTAGCACCTGATTGTATCCTAAAAAGCCATCTAGAAAAGAAATTCTTTTAGACCTTACTACCCTTTGTTAGATGTGATCCATTTTCGGTAAAGGGTAGTTGTCCTTTAAGGAGGCTTTGCTTAAATTTTTGAAGTCTATGCATAGCCTAATTTCTCCTATTTTTTTCATCACTAATACAATATTTGAAACCCATTCTTAGTATCTTAGAGGGACTATTATTCTAGCAGCATACATTTTCTTAGTTTCTTTCTCAACCAGGAGTAGTTGTACAGGGTTTGTTCTGTGCAATTTATGTTTAAAGGGCTTCTGGTTTTCTTTGAGAGGGATCTTATGCCGGATTATCTCAGTATCATATGAATTTAAATCTTCATAACTCCAAGAAAAAACATCAGCGAATTCTTTAAAAAGCTCAAGATATTTATGTTTTATATGAGTTGGCAGTGCTTTAGATGGTTTGATCATTTTGGGTTTTTGTTTACTTCCTATATTACATTCTTATATTTTAGTTCTAGTGGGTTCCATATTTGGTTTCCTGGCAACATCATTAAAGTGAAAAAATTCCTCTAGAGGAACCAGTCCCTTTGGAAAATTATCATTATTGGACTCCAGCACTTCAAAGTCTAGTTTTTCTAAATTAGTGCACAACTCGGTTTTATGTGTGTTCTTTTGTTAACAGATTTATATCAGCAGTATCAGGAGGTTCTTCTTTGTAAGTATGTTCCCTAGTAGGGCAGTCTTCTTCATGCTATGAGTCTGAATTTGGTACTTCAAACTCATTTATGGACTGCACAAAATCCTCTATCTTTTTATCTCCTTCAAAAACTTGACAATATTTTATGTTATCAGGAATTGCTGGTCTATATTTGACTTGGACTATGTATTGCTTGTTATAATAAGGTTTTTGACATGTGTTGGATGCAAATGCTAGACCATTGGCAAGGATGTTTTGATTTCTTGGGACAAAGGTAAGGCCATATTCTATGAATGTTCTCAATAGGTCAACAGAATCATCCCTATATGCTTTTAATCTAGGACGCTTAGCTGTGTATTCTCCCCTAATCTGCCTAATGACTAGCTTAGAATCTCCATGGACAATTATCCTCTTGGCTCCTAATTTATTTAGAAGTTGTAGTCCTAGGAGGAGTGCCTCATATTCAGCTATGTTATTTGTGAATTGAAAGTTTAGCTTGTATGAGTGACCTTCTGCATGATTTTTCTTTGTGTTATGTACCCAAATACCTTCTCTTGAACCAGTCTTTCCATAAGAAACATCAAAACTCATACTCCAAAGAGGTTCAACTTAATATTTATCATTATGTTGATCATTATAATATCCATTACGTTGTTTATAGTGGCTGCCACTATGTTTGTCATTGTTTTGTTCCCTGTGGTCTCCACTATATTTTTTGTTATATTCTATTTGGGAAAACTATTTTGACTGTTCCTCCTCTTTTTCCTCTTCTTGTTTAGTTGCTTGCTCCTTTTCTGTCACTTTTTCATTAACATTTTCATCATTATAAAGGATAAATAAATCAAGGTCAGTGTGGATGGAATAAAGAGGGGAGTTATCTGGCATTTCTTAACTACTAACCATGTATTTCATGTGAGTTTCCCTGTATAGTATTATTGGTTGACTAAAGAGAGGGATGGTAGCATAGGTCATGTCCATTTGGAGGGTGCCTTAGAGTTTGGCACCCTCTGATCTTTAAACGAGCATGCCATATTTAGGAGGAATATCAGCCACTAAAATTTCCATTACTAGGCTCTTGGCTGGTATTTGTGCTAGATTAACACATAGATCTATGATTAGGTGTAGACATTTAACTCTACTAGAATCAAAAGAGTATAAATATTTGTATGGTGTAGTTATTTCAAGGCCTAGTCTTCCAATTAATACTTTTGGCATAAGGTTGTGTGAGGCTCCTGAGTCTAGCATGGAATTATACAAAATTTCATCATGGATGTTTGAATTAACATAAAATGGAGGAACACCTCCCTCTTGAAATTTCCCTTCTACTTCTGCTCCAAACAGAAGCTCAAGTTTTTCATCATTTAAATTAATAGAATCAACATTTTCTCCTATGTTTAAATATTTCAAAATTTTAGATCTATACACATATTGAGTGACTAATTTAGAAAAAGGAATAGAGATTTTAATCTTAGCAATTTCATTATCTATACTGAAAGGTGTATGATTTTTTGAAATATTCAAATCAGTCTTTTCAGGCACTATTTTCACCGCAATTTCAACTTGCTGGTTTTTATTAGGAAACTAAGTTAAAACAGTTTTGTTAGGAGCACTAGTTATGAGTGGTGCTTTGGTCACCACTATGTTTGGGACTAGGTTGGTTGTTTTTGTTTTTATTCCTATCAGAACTTTCAGCGACTGCATTTAGATTTTCTGTTGTCTTCTTAGGAATGTTTTAAGGGATCTTCTTAGAAAAAATTTCAGAGGTATTTATTTTGGGAGTATCTTGGTTTTTCTTACTCCTGAGGTCATACTATCTATGTACTTCCATGATGGCATTTTCAAAGCCTTGTTTGTAGTCTTCAGATTCTAGGATTTCTTCCTCATTTGGTGCAAATATGTCTTGTTCTTCCTTAGTGAGGAAAATAGTATCCTCATTATTCACTCCCATTAAATTTATGTGGTTTTCCTTTGTTTCTTCAATTACCCCCTCATCCTCATCAGCATAGTTTTCTTGGAAAGGAGGACTGATTTTCTGATCAAGACCTCTTTGTCTTATTTGAGGGGGGTTTCTTCTAAAGTTCTGGTTTTGGTTCTAATTTTCATTTCTGTTTGGAGGAGTTTCTTTTTTTTCTCTGGGATAAGCTCTCTCATTTACATTCATCCTCTCCATCATCCCCTCTGTGGTTTTGACTAAGTTATCAATGTTTGTATCATATCTGGAGGGTAAAACTTCTTCCCTATTTGTGACTATTTTTTCATTTTTCATTCTAGCTCTCTTGGCAATTAGATTGGCTTCTACACTTACTGATCCCCTTTACATGTCTTCTAATGTGAGGGGTTCTCTTTCTCTTAATTGATAAGCCATCTCTGGGTCAAAACCATTAGGGAATTTCATTAGAGCTAGAATTTGTGGAGGTTACATGTGTATAGGAAGGCCATTATATACACTATTGAACCTAGTGCGGTATTCTTGGACACCCTCTCCAATATTCCCCCTAATTTTTTCATACTCTGATAATATTTGGAAAGGGTTATTCTAGAATTCCCATTTTTTTAAGAATAGTTTATGAAAAGAAGGGAGGTTGTTTATACTTTTAGGGGTTAAACCTTTAAACCATTTTCTTCCCTCTCCCCCTAAGCTTTGAGCAAAAATTCTAAGTTTAATAGTTTCATCATCTATTTCTTGTCTGTCAAAGTAGTCATTCTTTCTATCCACATGTTGTTGAGAAGTAGTAGAACTACTGGCATCATATAAGGGAATCTTGGACTGGTAGTCCTGTTGTTGTTGTGGATTAGTTGCATGATTGTACGAACACAAGCTTAGAGAGTGTGGTCTACTCTCTAAACTATTGGTAACAGGAAGAAAGTGGGGGAGCTCAAAAGCATAAAACTTAATGGAAATAGTATGTTGAAGTATGCTCTAGTTAAACTAAAAATAAAAAACACAAATATAGAGAATCTATATAGAGAGTTACAAATGATAATAATGCAAATGATGGCTCGATGGCCTCTTCTTATTAAACATTTGAAATGGATAAAAAAATTTACTCACTTGCCAAAGGGCCCCTAGGAAATGGCTCTAGGTACCGATGCAAGGATGCTTCCTTCCAATCTATACCCTTGATGTAGTCTCACTCTCTCTCTCTACTGTGGTGGACTAAGATTTTGGGTGGCCAACTATCGAGTGCTTTTTAGCTCCAGCTACGGGTCACACACAATGCTGGTGTTGCTTGGGCATATTTGGCCTGCATAACATTGTGATTACCATTTCTTCATCTCTTGGTGGGTTTAGATAGGTCAGCTTCAAAGCCTCCTTCCCTCCCTTGGTACATGATGGATGGTGACCGAAGGGAGAGGTGTGATTCCATTGTGTGCTCAAATATTCTTTTGTGTGCTCACATGATGTCTAAGGAGGTGCTGGTGGCTATCCTTAGGCAGCTTTCACATAAGGAGTAACTATCCTTTGATTGTTGTGGTCCCGAAAAGTGACTTTTTTCACTTTCAGGAATGTGCGCTTATTGGGCAAAAAGGTGCGCAAAAGACACTCTTCTCAAAGGATAAAGTGCACATTTGAGCATTTATGACTAGTTCAAATCTGATTTTCTCAAAACCTTAAAGATTTTAAATACTTCTTGATTCCATATTATATTCCTGTCCTGTAAATCCTTGGGCTCGACATTAATTGATGTCATCTTCTGCTATACGATTTTCCAGGGTTAACAGTTGCCCCCTAATGTATGAGGTCTAGGAAGAACTGTATATCCAAAATACATTATAGTTTCTTTTCTGTATCGTACGCAGAGAGAGAGAGAGAGAGAGAGAGAGAGAGAGAGAGAGAGAGAGAGAGAGAGAGAGAGGTCTACGTGTATTTTGGAACTGACAACACCTTGCTCCATTTTTGAGATAACCATGGCCTAAGGTACACCCTGCAAGCAAACAAAATATACAACATATTTACAAAATTTCAACCAGGCGGGCATGTCCCATGGTCGTGATGCTATGGCTAGTTAAACAAAATTGACAGATACATGTGTTGTTTATGGCACTACTGTGGTAGTGATGCTGGTGGTTGTTGATGACGACTGCTGACGCCCTCAAGGGATTTTTTTTCTTTGACGATAGGTGGAATATGGTACCCATATGCGTAGTCTTGGTATGGAATATCTTTACACAATGTACACATATGTATTGGCTCTTCCCGTGTAAGCATTGTTTTTCAGAGACGCTTATGGAGGCATGGGTCTAGAACATATCTGATCAAAGTGCAATGGTTGTAAGGTACGATACCATCGTGACATGAAAGATTTTGTTGTGGTCTAATGTTAGGAGCATCAATGACATATATGTACAATGATGTCTCCCACAGTGCCACCCAAGGATATCCCCTTTGCATGGGGAGTGTTTATCCAAGGTACTGCTTCCTTTTTGGAAAAGAGGTGTTGAGGCCGACAAAAAGGAAGCCTTGACTGTACCATGGGTCACCAACATAAGGGGTTAGGGACCAAGATGTGATGAGTTTAAAATAGGCATGTTGGTGAGAGGTGACTAAAAACAGATGATGGGGATTCAGTAGCCTGAGGTCGAAGTATACTTGAGCAGCTTGGCGGTAATCATAGGCATTTCTAAAGGAAAAATCCCTAGAGTCGGTAGGACTTCCAGGGCGGATGTGAACTGGCTATGATTGTCGTAATGGTGTGTACATGGGGGGTGAAATAATTCGAAAAAAGGGAGATGGGGGACTACTGCCATGGGAGAAAAGGTGAAATATGAGGGCGAAGTGGTGAAGGGCATCATTTGCGGTCTTTGAAAACTTACCAAAAGAATAAAATAATGGGGTTTGGTTTGTACAAAACACAGAGACGGGTACCCCAAATCATGAAAGAGGATCACTCACTGAAGGTGTGAGGATGGTGTTCTGCTGGGGGTAGTTGTCCCATTGGTTGGTATCATGTGTAGGTTTGATGAAGCAGAAGATGTCGTAGATGGGATTATGCTGATGGAGGTATGGCAGGCCAAAGGTGGTGCGCAGAGTTGCGTTTTAAATATGCTCGTACAACCTGATCGCCTGGGAAGGGGGTTGAGTTTGAATGGTGAACTTGACCTTATGCATGATATATGGATCGTTATGAGGTGCTTCTTGGACTAAAATGGTATGGCCATGGCATCACTTGTGGGGTGATGTTTGATCTACTTTGGATGATGATCGCCATGGAGGGGAGGCTCTACTGACCATCGTGGGCGTTTATCATATGCAGGGTGAGGTGATGGTAAACGTGGTCGAGTATGAGGACCCTATGGTTTATTTTTAATCGAGAAATGATGTCAGGATATGCAAATTTCTCTCGGACTCTATCATGCGAAGGGTAGAATGATACCTACTCTGGAACTTTCAGTGAATGGTGCTATGGATGGTTTGTGGGTTCTTCCTGCAAAAACAACTACCTCAAGTGAAATCATCTTATTTTCATTTGATATTATTTGAAAAACATGAATTTTGGAAAGGAATATGGGAGGGTGCATACCTGCCAGTGCTGAAAACAATATTTTTTTAGAAATCAAATGTGGGGCATCGCTTTCATTCATCATGGCATAGTGATGATGGTGCAACTTACGGTTTGTGAAATGGACCTTCTGATCTCCTATTATGGACCTCCAAAGTTTTGAAAAAGGGAAATAAGTATGGGATTATGGCCCTAATCCTATTCATTTGTACTTGTTGATTGTTGGGAGATCAAAGGTGATTGCAAAGCCTTTCTTGCCATTGCGGTCAGCTTGTGTACCAGGGATTAGCAATATTATGTAGAGGTAACTTCCATGACGTCCTACATTTTAATTTTTTCAGTTTGATGATGCCAGGGGCCGTACAAATTGGGTTTGTACAACCTCAAAGGGAATTTTTGTCCTAGATTGCATGGGTCATCTAGGCAAAGAGGCGCCTACCTTCGCTTATTTCCAAGGGACAAGCGCACGAGGGCATGCTATTCCCTCCTTTTTGCATGTAAGAGTGCACCTATGGATGACATAGGTGCCTTGGTCTTTTGCAACAGGAATAAAGTGGAATTCATGTGATGAGGAGGTGGTTGAAATCCTGTCTTAGGTGTGCGATGATACAAGTATTATGTGGTGAATTTTGTCGCTTGCATGCGGCAGGGGAAGGATCTCACTAACAGAGTCTTGTGTGAGCCTAAGGATAGTCAATTTCTAGTAGGTGGAAGTTTTTTTTATCATAGAGGTGCTTGAAAGCTTTTAGCAGAAGGCATACCCCTAGCGCGTGATCATGACTAGTGAAAATGGTGCATGGTATCACAACGCTGACAGAGTATATAGTGTGAGATTCTACTCTACTCGATGTTCCTAATGTGGACGCTTGGAAAGTGTTGATTGTGGACAAGGTCATCTTCTGCTTCCATTTTTGCATCGTAGGTTGGGACTTGCCTCCCTCTTTCATGGGTGGTTGGCTTAATGCCACTCTAGCTACTCTCAGCTTGGGGAGATGTACACACTTAAAAATATGATTAAATTGTGAGAAAATTTGGCAATAAGTACGTGTGATCCTCTCTTTATTAGATAGAATTTTTTGAGGGAGGGGTGACACTATGCAGAGATTGTTTGCAAGGGGTTTGAATTCTCTGCATTGGTTGACTCGGTGATCATTCAGATCACATAGGCCATAGGTTATCCTAGGCTTGGGCTGGGGTATTCGTGGTTGGTGTGTGGTATTTTAAAGCTTGACACACCACTGCGGTGGTGGGGAAGTTGAGCCAGGGATGTATCTTTTATGCCATTCTTGGAGATTTCCTGTTCTCTTTTCTATGGCATTAATCATGTCGATAGTGGGATGGATCCATGAGACATAAGTAAAATTTCGGTCATAATGATTACCCCGACATATCAAGAAAAATTTTCGTGATATGGGGGTCCCATCATGTATCATCTAAGGCCAGGTGGGGAACCAACGTGGTAACACTAATAAGTTAGGGAAGTGGATGACTATATGGTCTGTCTGCTTGCATAACGTGCATGCGGGTGGGTTTTGTGAAGTGCATTTGGGGGTAGCTAAGGGTTTCCTACTAGGCCGTTCTTTGGCTGATAAGGACATTATGGACCCACTCATCTCTTCTGCTTGGGTCATGGAGCTATCGATGGACTCAGCATCCATATCGTCTTCTTGGGAAAGAAAAACTATGGTTGAGTGGAGGCTAGCAAGGGCTAGCTAGAAGCGAGGTATGTAGTGACAATCCTCCAATAGGTGATTGTCGGCGCATAACGAGCATGTGAATTGTGATGCTCGTAGCCCTATGTAGTAAACCCTTTCAATTGGATACCATGTGTGAATGAGTTCCAATGTGGCACACTCTTTGAGGTAGTGGTCACGTTCATCGCATAGCGTACAACGTATAACGTAATGTTTCCAAATCGAAACAGCTAGAAATCCATGGCTGGAAAACACATTTTCCAGAAATGGAGGCAGTAGGATTTGATAACAAGACCTGGATCCTTTAGATCAATACATATAAGACTGAAATCCAAGATTTGGGACCAAAGAAATCCTTCTAGAGTGGTTAAACAGATCTCCCACTGCTAGATGTCCTCAGAAAGTGCCCAGTGAGGGACTGAAAAAAATGTATGAACATGCAATAGATCAACAACATTATTTTATGAGCTGTGAGACAAGAAGATGTAGATAGCCAAAAAATAATGTTATAGCATAAAAAATAGTACAAGTTCTTGAGGAAACATCCACTCAAGAAAGGCAATGCAAGCCTCAGCAAGACATGTACAAGAAAATAGAAGAACACTGCTATTTCTGCATAAACCCAGGCTAAGAGGACACAGTTTATAGAAGGTATTGCTCCATATTACATGATAACTAAAATATATGACAATATATAGCTCAAATACAATAGGGGAGAAAATCTCTAACCCTTAGAAGCAATAAAACATCAATCCTCCAAAGGATTGGCTGAAATATACAAAATGGAAAAAATGTCGGAGTTGCTAGGTAGCTGCAACAACTCAAATCTGGAACTCAATAGAGAATGTTGAAGATGATGAACAATCTGAAGTAGACCTTCTCCAATGGATCTCCAAGTGGAAGGCTGACCCTCACACTTGAGATCTCACCCTCCAATCAACACTGCAACCCCTCACTGCAAGTACTCTATGAAAATAACGCAGTCTAAGAGGGTAAATGCGCTGTAGGTGGAACGAAGTGGCCAAGTGCCAAGATCTACAAATAAGCTCCAAAGCTTCCAAACTAATCTTCCAAAGGAAAATAAGAGTCTCCTTCTAAAAAACAAGAAATGGAAGAGGTGTTGTAACTTCTCACTGCAACACCCTACAACATAGAGTTATGCTGCTGTAGCAATAACACTGTCCTGGAGGAGGATGCTTGGCCTCAAGCGTAAATGTGAGAAAAATCAGTACAACTCCTTCAAGAGGCTTCTTAAGAAAGAAGGAGGAATCCTAAACAGGAATTCCCCGGCAATTCTTGCTAAACAATAGAGAATGCACAATTGTCTGAATAGACAATGAAATGAAGAATCATAAGCATGAATAAAAATGGCTCTCCTCCTCTCCATATATATTAAGTGAAGGATCTCTCTCCATGAACCCCATACATTAGGGTTTCCTCCATAAATTAATATTCCTTCCTCTATCTCTGCACTGTCCCATGTAGTGATTTCTACCTCATACCCAACGTTGTTTGACTTGGTCAAACTTAACCAAGATTCTTTGCAAAATGTCCCCTTTCACACATGAGGGTGTGAAATCTAGTTCCAAGGCTGATCCCCTTTCATACTAGAGAGATTTTATTGATTTTTTTATTATGAATGGGCCTCCTCACCCAATTATTCAAATCCTAAGTGCAAATAGACAAAATTAATATTCCAATTTATTGAAGGAAAAATTTGGAATATTACAGTCCTCCCCTCCCAAATATTGCTTGTCCTCAAGCAAATGCAAGGATAGAACTGGAAAGTCTCCACTCAAGGCATGGATTTATAAATGTGATGAGGAACATCTTCCTCATGTGGATCCTCCATCCCTAAGCAATCATACAAACAAAATGAGTCACCTCCCAACATGGTAACTCCTGAAAATCTCCTTCCACCTCAAGCTCCGGAAATGAAGGTGGGCTGAAAATCTAAACTTGGCAAGCATCATAGCTCACCCCATTCTATCCTTCTCTCCACTCATGATAAGTGTAGAGTGTGTGCTGATCTTGAGCTGAAAAATTATTTCCCTCAAATGGCAAAGTGAAGAAAAATCCTCCAAAGAGTTCTCCTCCAACATTGAAGAACAAGCTGGCCCAAAACAACCCATCCATGATGAATAGGACAAGATCATCATAGAGTATCCCAATGAGAAGTTTTCTGCAAGTTATACATGATGATACATGATACAAACAATGTCTCACAAGGATACAACACAGTTTCATCCACTGCAATCTCAGAAAGGAATATGGCAAGTGACATACAAAATCCATCACATCTACTAAGGAATAGTAAATGGTTGAATATAACAACAACACAAGACCAAACACTTTCCCATGGCTGTAAAATGGATGACTATCAATTTCATGATCCACCTCCAAAGAGAACACATATGTAGTAGTGGTGGCCATATCTCCTCCCATGCTCCCATTAGAACATGTAATGCAGAAAATGTGGGAATTTTCTCCCCTGAAGGACACATCCAACTCATGTGTCTTTCTCATAATCATGCTTCTCATACAAATTTGAACCATATCAGCAAATGAAATCATGATCAGCAATAAAATGAGGAAAATGCTGAAGGTTCCATGTGTTGCAAGAATGTACCAACAATTTACCCAATAGTGACAGTGCAGTTTTACAAGCTGCTGCTTGAGAAAAGTACAAGGAAAAATGTTTCTTTTTATAGGGTTAATCATGCATTTCTTCATATGGTACATGTTATAGTGCAGAAACTGAACATCAATGTGATGATAAGACATTTTACCAATGCCACATAAGAGATGGCTGCCTCCACCATATAGATTGGCCCAATAAAGCTCATGGAGCAATGTGACAAGCTTGCCCTCTTCTAAAGAAATGCACTGCATAAGAATGGTAAGAGTGTGCAAGTCAATGAATGTATAAACAAACTCCTTACCATATGCCAGAAGTATGATGGTACATGGATTCATGAGTGAGTCCTTCATAGTGTTGTGGCATGCTATGAAGAATAATGAACCATGTGCTACAAGAAGATAATCCTCCTCAAGCTTGGAAACCCAAGTCAAGAAGAATATGCCATAGTGATAGATGCCTCTATCCACTACTCCATCATCATCATCCCTTCCTTGTTCACCAATTGCATATAATGTGAAGTGATCCTGGGGACACTCCATCCATAAATCTCTACTCCAAAGTGACAGCACTTTGAGCTCATGCAAGTAAGCTCCTGTCAATACAAAGCTCTGCTCTTTGACATGCTCCTTGTCAAATACTTATCTAATAATGTTGCAACAAATATGGAATACTCCCCAAGTTGGAAGTGCTTCCAAGTCATCATCAAAGATCAAGGAGATAATTCCATCTCCTCCTCCTACAACATCATGCAAAGTGTGAGAGAAAATCTGCTCTTGCTCTCCCCAAAAACAAGAAAAGCAACAAAACATTTTGCTTCCTTCCCATACTCCCATCATACAACTCATGTGATGAAGACACAATAAATGATATGAGTATCACATCATGCATCCATACTCTATGCTTCTCAATGATGAAAGTATCCTGCCATCTCTTCTCCATCCTCGTACTCTTAGGAAGAGTGTTTGCTAAGTGATGGCCAAACTCTTTCAAGAGCAACCAACACAGCCAAGCCTCCTACTGCCCGGTGTCATATATTTACAAGTAGCCTCCTATCTCCTCGCTCATCAACCACATCCACTCAATTAATTGTGGATGCTTCCTTCTTCTCTTCATCTTGGTACTCCTCCCATGAGGGCTACCATCCTCGCAAATCAAATTCTCGTCTTTGCACTTCATGGGATTTTGAAATGCAATCTTCTCAAGGATCAATGAGACCCTATCAAGACCCAAATAGGTGGTATGAAAAAACCTCCCATCATGATGTGTATGGCTCAAGGAATGTCAAACACAAGCATGAGAGATGTTATCCATCCTAAGATGTCCTCCATATTCTATCTGCTCTTGTGAGAAAGGAAGAAAATATTTGCACTCCATGGTGTGTTGAAGTGCACCTCTAATGATATCTCTCCTTGAGACCTCCCTCTCATCAATAGTCTTCCAAAACCAATGACGTCTTGGATCTAAAAGTAGAAGTTCCTCTTTGAGCTAAGAGGAGCTCACTGATAAAGTGTCATCTTGAAGGGAGAAAGGGTTTCTCACTGCAAGATGTCTACTATCATCCTTCAAGGCTTCAAAACCCAACCTCCAATGTGATATGCAATCCAACAAAGGCTCATGAAGATGATGGTTTATTTCCTCCTTGAAAGTTTTCATGTTGCACAGTGTAGTGCAACCAAGCTGCTCTAGGTTAGCAATGGGATTTGACCCTTGGTCATTCAAAAGAAAATTTCCACATTGATCAAAATAATTTGCTGCAACAAGGGATTGCAGAAATATTTTCATACCTTGATGTGCATTTGGAACTTCTTGTAGGGCTATAAGAGTTCCTTCCTCCAAAGTGTTGGCTGCACCAACTGTTGATGCATGTGGCTGCTCCTCCATGAGTGTGACAACATTATCAAAAGTCTCCTCAAGGGGTGGTGTGGCCTTCTATTCCTTTGCCCTTTCACTGTCAAAGGTTTTGATCAACCCTTGGATAAAATTTACAAAAGTTTTCTCCCTTGCATGGCTCAAGTGGCTGCTCCACCAATCATAGGCTTCACCCTCTAAGTGCAGCGCTGAGATTTCAACAACTTCTTTCCCTGCTATAGGATGTAGTAGGAAAAATGCCTCC
Organism: Pinus albicaulis; assembly: GCA_034641835.2. NCBI lineage: Eukaryota > Viridiplantae > Streptophyta > Pinopsida > Pinales > Pinaceae > Pinus > Pinus albicaulis. Next base: position 1,746,215,400 of record CM076575.1, on the reverse strand, counting down.
AAATCTCTCACCCAAGATCTTGCAGTAGATGACCCATCAAAGGTAGACAACAGAAATATATTGCCTCTGATTCCCTTTCTGCTACAGGGTCTCTTCTCTTCCTTTAGCTAGATGAAATGAGGAAAATATAGAGTCTCCTTGAAGGCTCCAGGTTGAGATCTGTACTCAACAAGGTAATCACTTAGAATTTGATAATCCAAGTGTCTTCCATGCTCAATGTCTTCTTCTTGATGAGAATAGGAAGTGCATGGTCCTTCCTCTTTTATTTCTTCAATCTTCTTGACCTCCTTGGAGAGGTCTCCTCTAGATCTGAAAATAGATGAGAGTAAACTCATCTTCCTCAAAATTATAATATTCTTGGGCTTAAACTCACTGGCTGAGCCAAGAAAGTTGCTTTGATACCACTATAATGTTCCCAAATTGGAACAGCTAGAAATCCATGGCTGGAAAATGCATTTTCCAGAAATGGAGGCAGCAGGATTTGATACCAAGACCTGGATCCTTTAGATCAATACATCTAAGACTGAAATCCAAGGTTTGGGACCAAAGAAATCCTTCAAGAGTGGTTAAACAGATCTCCCACTACTAGATGTTCTCAGAAAGTGTCTGGTGAGGGACTACAACAAATGTATGAACATACAATAGATCAAAAATGTTATTTTATGAGCTGTGAGACAAGAATATGTAGATAGCCAACAAATAATTTTATAACAGCAAAAAGAGTACAATTTCTTGAGGAAACATCCACTCAAGAAAGGAAATGCAAGCCTCAGCAAGACATGTACAAGAAAATAGAAGAACGCTGCTATTTCTGCATAAACCTAGGCTAAGAGGACATAGTTTATCAAAGGTACTGCTCCATATTACATGATAACTGAAATATATGACAAGATATAGCTCAAATACAATAGGGGATCAAAGCTATAACCCTTAGAAGCAATAAAACATCAATCCTCCAAAGGATTGGCTGAAATATACAAAATGGAAAAAATGCCAGAGTTGCTGGGTAGCTGCAACAACTCAAATCTGGAACTCAATATAGAAGGCTAAAGATGATGAAAAATCTAAAGTAGACCTTCTCCAATGAATCTCCAAGTGGAAGGCTGACCCTCACACTTGATATCTCACCCTCCAATCAACACTGCAACCCCTCACTGCAAGTGCTCTATGGAAATAAAAAATTCTAAGAGGGTAACTACGCTATAGGTGGAATGAAGTGGCCAAGTGCCAAGATATAAAAATAAGCTCCAAATCTTCCAAACTATTGTCTCCCTCTGAAAAACAAGAAATGGAAGAGGTGTTGTAACTTCACACTGCAACACCCTACAACACAGAGTTATGTTGTTCCAGCAATAATGCTGTCTTGGAGGAGGATGCTTGGCCTCAAGCCTAAATGTGAGACAAATTAGTACAACTCCTTCAAGAGGCTTCTTAAGAAAGGAGGAGGAATCCTAAATAGGAATTCCCCAGCAATTCTTGCTAAACAGCAGAGAATGCACAATTTTCTGAATAGACAATGAAATGAAGAATCATAAGCATGAATAATAATGTCTCTCCTCCTCTCCATATATAGTAAGTGAAGGCTCTCTCTCCATGAGCCCCATCCATTAGGGTTTCCTCCATAAAGGAATATTCCCTCCTCTATCTTTGCATTGTCCCATGTTGTGCTTTCCACCTCATACCCAACACTGTTTGACTTGGTCAAACTTAGCCAAGCTTCTTTGCAAAATGTCCCCTTTCACACATGAGTGTGTGAAATCTAGTTCCAAGGTTGATCCCCTTTCATACTAGAAGGATTTTATCCATATTTTTATTATGAATGGGCCACTGCACCCAATTATTCAACTCCCAAGTGCAAATAAACAAAATTAATATTCCAATTTATTGAAGGAAAAATTTTGAATATTACATATAATGGGCATTACTGCGTGTCTTTCTACAAATCTATGCTCCTCTTGTAAGTATAGGGTGGTACGTGGCTCATCATTGATATACTGGATAGAGGGATCCTCTTGATAGGATTGCTCGACCACATGTAAGGTGTCCCTACACCATGGTATTTCTGGACAATGGTGGGTATAATGCCCATAGGTGTCACAGATAGCGCATGCGTGATTGGTAAACAACGATTTTCCTGTAATTTTGGTGGCAAGTTCCTTTTTATGGGAACGTCATGTCGAGGTGCCTACTTCGCAGCCAAGAAATGGTTTTAATTCATCCAACTCTAGGCATATGTGGGTCGGGTGTCTTGTGACATCACATATAGCGCAGGATGATGGCTCCCTTTGCACAGTGGGGGTCGCCTCTTTCTTTCCTCTCTTGGTGATTTTCTTGGTCGTGGTCACCAGTTTTGTAATGGAAATTTCCCTTGTGGGGGCGGTTTCGACCTTTGCATGAGTAGGTTCGGGCTCCTCAGGCCTGGGGGGATTTAACCCAAATGTAGTAATGTTGGCAATTGTTGTTCTTGAAGGGGGAATGAGGTACCAAACTGGGAATGCCAAGGATATGCTGGGTAAAACCAGTGTTGCCAAAACCTGCTTGGAGGTGAAGCCAAGAGGTGGGTAGAGGAAAGGGGTTTGGGAGGTGGCCTAGACTAAGGAGGCTGTAGTGGCTGATGCCTCAGTGTCGTTACTTCTTGAATCTATGTCTTGACTAACCTCGGTGCTTGATATGGACATCATGCATACCGGGGCCCCTGTGGCATCGGGAGATACCTCAGGGATAATGGGAGGATCTCCTAGGAATGACCCTAGGACGGATGATGGTTTTAATTGGCCAGGGCCATATTATTGATACCAAGAAAGACCTTCTGTGGCTGTATCTACATATGGTATAACCATATCCGTGCTGGTCAAGGGACGCTTTTCACTGTGCGTTAGCTGGTCTACTGTGATGATTCGATCCTCGTGGGGGAACATCATGATGTGGAAGATGGAGGATGTTATGGCAAACATGGTGTACATTTAACTCTACCCAAGGAGTATATTGTAATCCAAGTGAGGATCCAAGACTTCGATGTCTATGTGGACCGTCTTGCTGGCTAAGTAGATCGATACATTTTGGAAGCGACTGACGAGGGTCGAGGGATGACCGTCGTATGCTCTGAGTGTGATGACGGAAGGTTTGAGTTCAGGGGCTCCTAACTTCTGCCATACATTATTTGACATGATGCATGTGGATGCACCCTCGTCAATGACACATCGGTGAATAGTGATATTTTGTACCGATAATAGTATCTGGAAGGCGACCATGGAGGGAAGCCTAGGGGTGGCTTTGCCTAAGTCAAAATCCATCATGCGTGTGTTGGCAAGGTCGACAACACCTAATGCGAAAAGTAGAGCTTTCTGTTGTTTTGAGCACGATTTCAGCACTTCCAATGCGGGCATAACAGCAGGTGATTGTGCTAAATCATCTACGATGCTATAATTATGGGCTACTTTGGAGGAGTTACCTACTTGCCTATTAGGCCCTTTTACCATTTTTTGCAATGGTTCCGTAGGAATCCTTGGAATGGTTAAAGGTGTAGTCGGCGTGCTCATACTAGCCCCTGACGTACTGGTGTCTGGTGGGGTGTCGTAGCTGCGATTCCGAGTTTGGAAAAACATTTCTTCCCCAGACATGTAAATTTCATGGTTGTTTTTCCTGGAATCGTTGGGGTTTTGTTGTTGAGTGCTGACTGTTGCTTGATGGGGGAATGGTTCTTACATCACCACAGTTGTCTGGAAAGATCCTCGTTGTCCTCAATTACTATGAAGCTTTTGAAGCTTAGGGAGTTCAAGACAGTGGTGGGTATATTATTCATACTCACCACATATTGAAAAAGAATTTTTTGTTCGTAGAGGTGGCCTTTTTCCTTCCCTTTGGGCATTGCTTGGCTCCTAGTTCTGATTCCAGTGGTAGTTACCTCCAGACTAGGATCGTGGTGGGCATTGTTAGTTGCTGCCCCCTTGTCCAGGGTTCCCTTTGGGCTTGTTTTTTACCTTTTTCTTAACGATGTTAGGAGGGTAATTCTCCTGATCATACTAGTGTGGTTGATTTTGGGATGACTGCAGAAATTTCACCTATGGATTTTCTTTTGTAGGTGGGTTGTGTGCTTGGGACTGAGCATATTGTTGTCCCATGTTTTCACCTAACTGTTGGTGGGGAGTTATTCTGTCAGTATTTCTTCCTGCATACTGGGTCCCCTCAGCCAGAGGATAAGGCCCTCCTTGGTGATACGTTGGTGCCCTATTAGTAAAATTTTGATGTTGCATGTGACGACTTTGAAATCTAGATTGAGACATGTTCTGGGTAGACCCATCTGTGTAACCGGGATTCTGACTGCGCAGGGCATTGGGTAGGATATTGTATATGTATCCTGATTTCATGTATATCAGTTCAAGCTATTGGGCTTTACTAATTGCATCCTCTTCGGATGCGGGATTACGTTCCGTCACATCCTTTGAAATATCCGCTGTCAAAGTTTTCAAGAATAAATATAAAAGGACTCAGTCGTCGAGTTTTTCTTTGCATAAACTGCGACGCCGCCTCCACTCATGGAGATTCTCTGAAATATGGGTAGAGGGGGATTGACTGAAATGAGTCAGTAACTCCATTCCTTAATCGTGGTGAATGGGCAACTGGAAGTATGTGAGGAACACAGTAGCGAGGGCGCTAAAGGTTCCATGTGAAGTAGGAGGTTGATCCACGTACCATTTTGCAGCCACTCCCATAAGAGTGCGTTGAAATAGCCTCAACTGAATAGTATCCTCGATGATGTTATTCGATGAGCACCATAGGTGAAAGGTCATTATATGATTTCCTGGGTATTCTGCTTGCTTGCCTTCAAAATTTGGTATGTCCAAAGGGAGGTTCGTGGGCATGGGAGGCCAATTGGGTTCATGTGTGATGGGGTCATTGGTGAGCTTGGTCAAATTTGATAGATTCAACACCGCTAAGAAGGGTGACTAGGAGGTTGATGCCATGGCAACGTGTGAAGACACGAAGTTCTGGTTAGAACGAGGGTTAGTTTGTGACGTACTCGGTTGTGAATTCAGCTGGCTTCCTGTATAGGATGTGCTCTTCTGCCCCCCAGTGGACGAAGGGGGATTGGTGTGCGGTGTGGTGTTGGGAGACTGATTAGGGTTCCCAACTAAGGCTGCTCCAATAAAGGAGGAACCAACTACTATGGCAATGTTCTGTCTTTGATGCCTAAACGGCGAAAGACCGGGAACCCCTCCTGGTAATGGGGGGAGGTACAAAAGATGCCTGGACCGACAAGGTTCTATTGGAACCATTGGAGTGTCGACCAGGTTAGGTTTTGGAATACTTTTGATGGGGTCGAGTCTGTGATCGTGACAAATTTATGGCCACATACATAAAAAAAAGTGAAAATGAAATGAAGAAAAAAATGGTTTTGTTTGTTTGTGCATGATACTAAAAATCCTAGAAGACCTATTACGTCCTCACACACTCAAAATTAAATGGGCCTTGAGATTATTTCTTGCGATTTCTGGCACAATGTCCCATAAGTGCTCGCGATGCCCCCAGTCAGCCGAAGGGAATCAACGAAGGTAAGGGTATAGGGTCTGGTGCTTGCCTGCGCCGTCACCTATAGGGTAATGGATGCCCTAGTTTTCACCACTAAGAACCACCGTCCCACGTGAGTGTTTGAGTCTTGGGCTTATTGGTAGTCAGATAACAGTACTGAGTATCAGTCGAGTCAGGTAGCCCCAACTGATACTACACGCACCGCGCCTAAGCCTAACCCCCTCTGAATCGGGTCTTTGCCGTGCTCGGGTTTTCTTTTCCGTGGGTTGATAGGTGGATTTTAAAGCTCCCTAAATACAAAACTTCCATGTTTCAATTTGAAGTGTGATCAAGGCGGCTTATTGGATTACTACCCCCTTGATCCTAACTTAATCTATAAATAATCTTGTGGCCCCTGTGGGGAGAATTTAGTGAGTTGGTTTAACTTATTTTTAGGTGGCTTTATTTTCTTAGTGGGTGAATGTGTGTGAGCATATGGTGAAAAATCTCATAATTTTAACATATGGATATCAGTGATCCTTTACAAAATTCCCCTAGTTAAACTATGTGACGTTGTTCCTTACTCAAATGGAAAGCATTTGCAGGTAATGGGATGCTTCCAAATATTCCTAGTTAGTCTATGTAAGTGACTAAAGGGAGATGGTGAATCACAAATGTAGAGTGTTCATATGGTTGTCTAGGGTCACCAAATGGTGCAAAGACAACAAAGATTACTTGCTCTAATTTGTGATTCAATCCTAGTCCCGCGGTTTCCTAAATGCAAAAATTGAATTTAAACTAAACAATTTCTACATTAGCTTATGCATATGTTCTCTTGAGCCACTTACTTGGACTATCTAAACTAAGTGTGCATACCAGAATGTGCAAAAAAACATAAATTGTTCGGAAAGAAATGGTTAATTCGCCCCCTACTTAAACTATGTGAACATTTTTTTGCAAAAACCAACTTAAATGAAAACTAACTAAATGCCTACATAAAGCAGCAAACAGTGGTTTCTCAGAAGCTATGGGGTATCAAAATAGGTGTTGGCAGATACATTAGGGGTTGCCAAAGACACTTACAAGAAGAAAAAATGTAGAGAATAGGGAGAAAAAATCTCACTGCAATTTGTGTGCAAAATCCCTTGACAGGTGCACCTTTCTGCGTGTAGGTTACTCCTAAACGTGTGCAATGCACCTCTGTGTGGAAAAATTGCGCGCAAAAATCCTACAAGTAAAATAATAGGAGCTACCTTCTTCAGTTTGTCACTTTAGTGAGTCTAGGGACTACAAGATGGGTCAAAGGACTATCAGCTCCACTCCAACATCTAAAAAGGGTCTCCTATAAAAGATGGCACAACCACATAAACTTGGAGCATGTCAGTGGAGTCACCAATCCTGTTGTTGTGGATTAGTCACATGGGTGTACGAAATCACACAAGCTTAGAGAGTGTGGTCTACTCTCTAAACTATTGGCAACAGGCAGAAAGTGGGGGAGCTCAAAAGCATAAAACTTAATGGAAATAGTATGTTGAAGTATTCTATGGTTAAAATAAAACTAAAAAGCACAAATATACAAAAGCTATATAGAGAGTTCCAAACGATAATAATGCAAACGATGGCTCAATGGCCTCTTCTTATTAAATTTTTGAAATGGAGAAGAAATTTTACCCACTTGCCAAAGGGCCCCTAGGAAATGGCTCTAGGTCCCAATGCAATGATGTTGCCTTCCAAGATTTGCCTCTGATGTAGTCTCACACTCTCTCTCTACTATGGTGGACCAATATGTTGGGTGGCCAACTATCGAGTCCTCTTTAGCTCCAGCTTCGGGTCACACACAATGCTAGTGTTGCTTGGGAAACTTTGGTCGACATAACATTGTGATCACCATTCTTCATCTCTTGGTGGGTTTATATAGGTGAGCTTCAAATCCTCCTTCCCTTCCTTGGTACATGATGGATGGTGACCGAAGGGAGAGGTGTGATTTCATTGTGTGCTCAAATATTCTTTTATGTGCTCAAATGATGTCTAAGGAGGCACTGGTGGTTGTCCTTAGGCAGCTTTCACATAAGGAGTAAGTGTCATTTGCTTGTTGTGGTCCCGGAAAGTGACCTTTTTTCACTTCCAGGAATATGCGATTATTGGGAAAAAATGCGCGTAGAAGGCGCTCTTCTCAAAGGATAAAGCACGCATTTGAGAATTTATGACTAGTTCAAATCTGATTTTCACAAAACCTTAGAGATTTTAAATACTTCTAGATTCCATAATGTATTTTTTTCCTGTAAATCCTTGCGCTCGACATTAATTGATGTCATCTTCTGTTGTACGATTTTCCAGTGTTAACACCTTTGGTTGAACAACTAAAGGTAATGGAAGAACTAGGGAAGCATACCATGTTGCCATGATCTATGGTTGGGGAAAGAATGGAGGGTTAACAAGTGGAGGATTGAAAAATGGAGGTACAGGGTTAAATGGAGGAAGGTGAAAAGTGGGGGATGAAGTTAGTTTAAGAAAATTTTGTTGTAAGGTGGATGGGTCTAAAACTATCTGGGTTATCCAACTCTGAGATATAGTCCTAGACAAGCTTTGTTCTAGAGGTGACTTAGATAGGATATTCTGCAAGTATTTAAGGTTTTCAGGTAGGGAACTTGCTTTGTGGATTGGTCTGTTAACAGGTGATTTTTTAGATCTAGGAGACTTCCTAAGGATGCTTTCATGATTGTCAACTATTACAGGAGGATTTGGGTCAAGATGGGATCTGGTACAGATTCTTCTAGAAGCTAGACTTGGACCCAAGAATCAGAAAGGTTGGGATTTGCTGACCGTCTTGAAGGACAAACCAATCTATGAAAGAAATACTTAATCCAAAAAGTATTTTTGACTAGGTTCTTTTGATGTTTTGATGATAAAATAAGTTTTTACAGTGGAATATATAGAAATCCAGTGGAGTCAGTAGGCCTACTGAAAACCAGTTTAGTCACCAGGTGGAGGATTTTAACTTGTTTTATGGCTCGTTGTTGTCCACCATCAACAATCAGATACCATTCTTGGCTAACATTTGATTCATCTAAGTTTGAAATGAGGTTTTATCAGTATTTTGAGTTTATATTTTGTTGTTTATTTATCAGTATTCCCTAGTATGGTCACCACTATGTTGGCTCCCAGTGATTTGCAAGATTGGCAAGAACAAAATCTACAGGGAACCACATCAGAACCACTTTGGAATCCTAGGACCTAGCCTTCCTGGAATCAGAGAGGAATCTCTCTATGTAATTTTTTATAGATGATATGTCTTTGTGCTTGTGTTTATGATGTTAGGCTAGTTATGAAGTTCTAAGGACTAGTTTTTTTTGATTGATTGATTGATAGGTTGATATATCAATGGTGTGATTAATTGAGGGAGTGTTTTAGTAGAGTATATAGACCGTGATAAATATTAATCCATTGGGCTATGGATTCATAAAAGTATTTAATTGTTCATCAAATCTGAAAGGGTTTTCATAGGGCAAGCTAACTATATCAAGTGGATCTCTTAGATTAGATGGCATATAAAATGACAATAATTTGTGAAGAAAACTAAACTAAAAGTCAGTTAAGAATATTTTAACTCTACCTCAACAAGAAAATCCTTTGAGGTAACTATTTGAGGAAAACCAAAGGACAGGGAATACCATAGACTTCTTTGGCTAGACCTTAATAAGAAAACCTTTAAGACAACAATCCAACAATCCTAAGATTACTTTCAGACAAAGAAAAAATTTAAGATAACAATGAGTGTAACTAAAGAGCAAGCTGAACCTATATTCTTTAATCAAACACTCTAAATACATTTATAGCAATAGTTTAAGGCAAACCAGAGGATAGGGCATACCATATACTTCGTTGCTTGGACTCTACTAAGTATACTTCAAAGAGAGGCCTTAAAACAATGTTTTAAGCTACACCAAAGGGTAGGGAATACCATAGAATTCTTTGGCTTGATTCTATTAAATCATTTTCATGACAACAAGCTAGGTGGAACCAGAGATCAATTAAAAATTCTCCAATCAGACCTTGCAGAAGAAAAAATTAAGATAAAGAATGTAGATAGAATTAGGGTGCCAAGATAGCATATCCTAATCTAATTATTTTTTTCTTTTATCAGAGAAATAATGGGAAAAATGGAAAACATAAGGAAAACATTAACAAATAAGGAAAAAATCACCATTAACATAGCTCAAGAATCCTGTGAATGTGATTTTATTAATGATGTTCAAAATAGTTACATTACTCCAGTAAAATAGATCTCTACAACTCAGAGCTTTCTCAAATCCAGCCTAGCACTCTCCAACTAGCTCAACAACCAGAAATCAGGCAACTAATCTACGAACCAACCAACCAACACTAAAAATGACTAATATATGCAGTGTTTATCTGCAAAATGAGGAGGTGGTCCTAATCTAGGGTTTCAAATGTTATTCATTATAGATTTAATTATTTTTTGACCTTTGAGACCATGCAAGGCCCAAGGAAAAATATCTAAGACATAGTCACTGCAATATTAACTCCTATCTTAACTATTTGAGCTAAATTTTTGGAAATATTTGACTTGAAGGCTTTCTCAATAAGTTTTTCAATAACTGCTGGGTAGATGAGAAATATCTTTGACTGTCTTAATAACTGTTGATGCCTTTATTGAAAGAAAACATGTTGTAGGTGTCCAAATGTGTCCTTTGAAGAAGTAAATGCTTTGATCTGATCATTCAAATCTTCCTTTGTGTTTATCTGCCTTTGTTTTATCCTTTAAGCATTGTTTGGGTATTAAAACTTGGATTTATCCTTTAACTTTCTGCCTCACTATCTTTTCCTTTACTTTGTGGCTAATATTTTTTATTTGTCCCTTCATCCTTGATTTAATATTTTTAATCCTTTGTACTCATCTTTGTCTTTTGTTTTAACTTTGATCTTCCTGTGCTTGTGCCTTTAAATTTTTTTTAACCTTTTTAAACCCTTGGATTATCCTTTATCCCCTAATCTTCACTGTCACAATATTCTGACTATTTTTCTCCTTTTCTTGCATCTCTGTTTGTATTTTACTGTGTAGGGTAGGAATATTCTACTGTTGGAGGGTTTAGATAACCACCAATAATCCTAATTTATCGATGATTATGCCTTATTGTATGCCTCCAATCATCCTAAAAATAAAACAAGTCTCTGGATCATCATCCAAATCACTCATTTAAATGATTTTGAACCCTTGAAATGCATTTCTCGCATTCATGTCATGAAACCTACACAATAAAACAAAAAATTAATTTAAAACCTACGTTGGGGGGCTTTTCTATGATTATTTTGGGGTTTTTGGGCTCCTGGATCAGTGCAGTGACGTTAATGGCGGGTCAAGGCTTCATCGCAGAGCCAACGGGCTCTAAATCATTTGAATTGGATGAGATAGTATTTGATTTTGCGTGAAGGGAGGAGAGTAGTTTTCGCATGGGAGGAGGAGTGGTTAATGGTTTTGGATGAGTGGACACAATTCCATACATTGGACGATACGTGGCAGAGGGATACCACCAATTTCACATGGTTGGGGTTTGTTTAACCACCGCGCATATATATTTTCGATATGTGTCATCATCCGTTCGATCTCATGGGATGAGATCAACAATGGTTGGGAGTTTTGGGAGCAACGAGCAAGTCAAAGGGAGTGGGTTCTGGGTGGATAGATGGCGAAATTTTATTTGTGGCACAAGATTTAGTGGAGAGTGGGGCCCAGGGGCAATAAAATAAGCGGAAAGATTTTATAAGGAAAAGGGGAGGGTTTAAAAGCATTAAAGCAGGGGCTTTAATATGTATAACGAGGAAGGGTTAGAAAACATAAAGGATCGGGGTTAGAAAACATAAAGGGTCAGGTTTTTTATATAAAAACAAAGTTTCAATATAAAAAATGGGTCCCAAAATGTTAAATATTTTTTTAAAATTATGCAAAAAGGGATTTTTTTACATTGTTTTAGTGCAAATAGGGGAGAAGGGTGAAAGTGAGGGGAGTTAATGAGGTTTTTGGGAGATGAAAATGGGTGTTATGTGGGGAAAATGAGAGAATGATACTTTAGGATGGGAAGAAGGATGAAAATGAGGGAAATAAGCCCAAAATGAGTTTTTTTAGAGTAGTAGGGTGATTTTGAGAAGACAAAGTGAGAGATATTGAAAAAGGTTTTATGAAGATAATGAAGGCAGTGAGATTTCTAAAGATAGATGATAGGCAAAGAATTTTATCTTTAGCTGATTGTAATAAATCCATAGTCATCTAGTGAAATTGTAGAATGCAGGAGGACAACAAGTCCTTAGGAAATAATCTTTTCATTTCTGACTTTAAGATATTATCTCTATATTCTAAGTCACAAATCGCATTTATAGACGCCACATGGGGTAGCACACTAGTGCAAATTGTGATTTGGGAAAAGGAAAAAAACCTAAATCTTTAAATATTTAAAGCTAAACTTGCAAAGCTGAAATGTGATTGGAGTCAAGTCAAAGGAGAAGCGAAATTATTATAAGGTCATAAGGAAATAATCCTGAGAAAATTTGAAGCAGATGAGACTACAAACTTTTTGTCACATGTTACATCACAGACTCATTGGCACCAATAAAATCAAGTATGGATGAATAAAATTTTATATCTAGAACAATATTTCATCATTGCATCATTTGTAGATCATGGTGTATCTTCTAATCTCACTGACGTAATAGTTGTTGCTTCCCATTAAGAGCTACTTCCAGTGGTATTAAGCCTCTTCGTCTGATTTCAGCCTCATCCAAATCCTCCACATACAAAAGGAACACATAATTATAGTCTCAATATCTTATTCTTAGAAACATAATACCCTTCACCTATATAAACATACATGGAGGAATATTTCTACAAGATCCTTTGCAAATTTTATAGAATGCAAATTTTGTAAATCCTAGTGTAACTATAAGATGGGAATCAAGATGAAACACGACAATTAGGCATAGACAATGTGTCTCTCAACCATAGCCTCTAATTATAGCTAGGTCATTAAAGTGGTTTTATCATTTTAAGCCATAGGAATGGCATGAAATGTTGAAAGCCAAAGGAGGGACTCAAAAGTTAGGTATACAGGTTAAAAATATTTTAAGGTTGTTGTAACATCTACAACAATAGGTGAACCACTAGTAGAATAGAACATCTCTGCCTTTATCACTCCAATATATAGAGATGTATTCATGGTGCAAGGAAGTATTAAATATACAATTCAAGTATTGGTTTGGGTTACCTACCATTTACAAGTATGCCCTTCATTTGTCCATTTACATAGGTCTTGTTACTATTTATGCACTAAAAAAAGAGCTCACAAATGTAATTCTTGGACAATGATGTAGAGAATGTGACATAGATTTTATTGTGTTCAAACATTTATTGTGGGTTTTCGAATTTTCTTTGATTATAGTGAGCATCCATTGCCTTGATAGAGTCACTCAAGAAATCAAAAGCATTTCTTCGCTACTAGCAGGTGCCTATAGCCCTAGTGAAGTTATTTACATCACCAATCTAAGAAAGAATCCTTTCTATTTCCTTTACCCTTTATTTAAGAGGTATTATTTTATATGAACTTTGGCATCATTTATTACAGTTTTTGTTGCACTAGGGAGGTGGAAGGACCTTGAATTATTTTACCGGCAAGAGAGGTCGTTTATTGTTTGATAAAAACTAAAATATTTTCTGACTTAATTTTTCCCTCACGTTGTATTTCCATATCATTACTTAGACTAACAAGTGGACAATGAAAACACATAATGAAATATTCAGGACCAAACCAAAGACAGATTTTATGTTAGAAATATAGGTGTTATGAACTAATTATATCTCCCCACAAATAGCAACTCATATTTTCCTTGATAATAAATTTGACTCATGTATATATATCCAAGACAAGGTTTCAACACCAAGGTCTAAAAGAGGCTACCTCTTAGAGTTTCCATCACAAACACATGGATATTGGTTTGGCTTCCAAAATTTTGGATAAGGAAATAAATGAAGCTCTTCACCTATCATTTATGTACAAGCTTACAAGGAAAAAAATATGTAAATAAAAATGATTAAATTAAAATTTATATGAAGGATGCAATGCAAAAATAAATGCAATTGAAAAGAGAACTGCAAGAAAATAAAACTGGCTAAGGGAATGATCCACTCAAGAGATACAAAACTAAAAGCAGTGTAAAAGAGAAATGTGATGGAATGTGAGAAACAAATAAATTCAAATAAATGAAATATAATTATCTAAATGTGAGTGAACATAATGCAAGCATGAAACTAACTACTAAAGAAAATGTGTGCATGAATACTCTAGTAATAAAACCACTAAAGATAAGCTTGAGCCCTAATTTAACTAAACAGAAGATATCAGGATTATGTGAAGTCAAACTTTGAGTGAAGCCATGAGAATTTATCCGTACCTACAAGCACATATATTTCAATGATTAACACTCGTATAAAATAATGTGGAAAAAAATATATGTTCACATGTGTATCTTGCGCACAAGAGAGAATGTCACACCTACTAGCAAAATAACTTGCCAAGAAAAATTGTTCTAGCCAAGCTGCAATTATATCTTGATAGATATAATGATGCACGTGAAAAATTTAAAAACCCCTCAAAAGTGTGCATTCAATTGCAATTTCATTTATACTAAGCACAGGATAAATAAGAGGTCACTTATTTGCATAAGATTTTTGTAGAAAATATTCTTCTATCCAATCAACAATTTTGTCTTGATATTTAAAATGAACATCTTGAAAACCCTCCAAATATTTGAAATATGAGCGTTAATTTGGTGCAACTATGATATGAGAAGATAATAGTGAGAAAACCCTAATATGATCCCATTCATGGAACTTGTTAAGAATTTGAGGACCAAACATAACCAACAATAAGAGTTGAAGTGCCTCACCATCCTCACAAACCTCTGAACCTTTAAATGGTATATCATCAAATTTTGGTGGATTCATAATATCAACATATGTGTGTGTACAATAATATCAGTTGTGATATAAATGTCATTATTTAATACATTATATCCTTTTAAATCACTGGTTTAATCATATGTTCCAATATTGACAGGCCATAGGTCCAATACATAAGATCCTTTTGGTCTTAAAAATGAAAGTGAATCAGTTGGAGGGAGATAATGAATTGTATGACCTAGGGATTTGTCTTCATCTCATGCTATATGGTGAAATTTTGGAGGGTTGTTCAAATAAATAAGAGTGTACAACCTTGTTCAGATGTATAAAAAATGTCCTTTTTAATGAGATGGATATCAACAAAACCATTTCCTAGATGAAATTCTCAGGTAATGTTAAATTGACCATTCAAAACACAAGATTATTCACTAGTTAAAAATGTAGATGAATCAACTGGATGAGTTCCATCAAAGAGACGAGTCATGTGATTTCCTCCCTCACATACAATGCATTTCCAACTAGAAGAAATATGGGAAAAATTCTTATTCTTTTCCTCTTACAAATACAAGATAACACCAACATGTACATGATCACAATCTAGAACAGAAAGATGAGAACCTATTTGATTTAAAAAATTTATGGTATAATTGATTAAACATACAAATCATATTACAAGGAGTAGTGATTAGCAATTGATAGAAGATAAAAATATTCTCTCGAATAAATGTCACTCAAATCAAAATATTTCAAGTATGACATTTCATCCAGTGATATGGTGCTAATAACATAATCTTGTGAGGAAACCGTAATATGACCTAGTTTAGGGATCTCATCAATATCATGAGAACCTAACATAACCATCAACGAGGTCTAAAGTGCCTCACTTTCTTGACAAGTCCCTAAACCTTCAAATGCAGAATGATCAAATTTTGGTGGCTCGGTCAGATCAATGATTGTATGTAGGAAACCATCATTAGTTACATTAGCAAGATCATTTTTTATGTCATAGAAGCTATTAGAATACTTGGTTTCATCATTCAATATATAAGCTTATCCTTTTCCCATAAATGGATATGAATTAATTGAAAGTGTTAATCAAGGTTGTCATTGATGTCAGTAGCTGAGATGGAAAATATTATTGTGATGTCAATGAACCTCATGTAATCCCTAGGTGCTAAGGATGCCATCAATGAAGAGGTCAACCCATGAAGATGTCAAATAACTAATGAAGAAGTCATAATAAGTCCTTGAACTAGCTATAATGTTGCATGTACCTTGATGATCTAGACCTTAACCCTTGATGACATATGGAGTCATACACTTGATGATGTCATACACTAAATGAAAGACCACAATTGATGATGGCACTTGATGAAGGTTGCAAGACTAGATGATAACATGGAGGATATCATTTGATGGTTGGAAGACTATTTGAAGTTATCTTAATGATGTTTCACTATAACATATCACTGCATAATTATGTGATGACATGGATGTCCTACATGCTCCTATGATAATCAAGAAGCCAAATAATGGAGAAGACAAACAATGGAGAAGGAAAACAAAGAATCCATATTGTCCTAATCATTTTCTGCACTAATTAATTTAAGGACAACCACAAAGAAATATATTTTTTCCAACCTTAGAGGCAAGTTTTCAACATGGGACCTAGACCATCTTAAATATGATTTTTTCCTCTTTCCAATGAGCCCTTATTTGTCCTGAAAGTCTTAGTAGTTTGTGAGATATTGAATTTTTAAGACTAAGAAAATTACATCTAACAGTGAGGCAACCTACACCTTGTCCTTCAAGTTGGCCTACCCCCAAAAAGATGTTTTCCTTCATCTTAACGTCAATATCATATTAAAAGGAGGTTCATACTATTCATTTGGCCAAGGATTTTTGGTCAAAAAATCAGAATATAACCACAGAAAGGTACAGAAGGATGAGGAGAAGAAAAGGATTACTATTTGGGAATTTTAAAAAAATCAAAGCATACATTACAGCTTGGATCTGTTTGGTTAAGCCTCCATACTTCAGAATTATTAATTGCAATCTCAGGGTTATTGCATCAAGTATTTAGTATATTTTTGTGGTTGATTTCAAACCTACTTCTCATCTTTGTGGAACCGAAATATCTCAGCACTGTGATAAAAATTGCAATCAAAACCTGTGGTTTCATTAAGGACCCACGGTAACGTTCTTCTCAAAGAAAAGGCTTTTGAATTGTAGTACAAACCTGTGTGAAATTATTTTGACCTTTATCTTCAAATCCTTGCCTAACACTTTGTACGCTTAGTTGATAGGTTTTGTAAGTGTTTGGGTATTTTTTAGAAGCATCATATTAACATAATTAAGGATAAATTTGGGGCAGATTAAAGCATAATAGAAGACCAAGTTAAAATATAGACTTGGAACTACTTTACACCTTGGAGAATTTTGGAGCATTCCCAAAGTTACAAGTTTTAGACATCAGTTGGGAATTTGCAGCAGTGTTTCAAAATCCGTTTTGAAGAACTAAGATAGATTCAGAAGAAGAAATAATTCCTTGGAGAAATATTACTGAATTTTGTTGAAACACTTCTTTTACAACAGCCTTGTTGAATATTGTTGAAACATCTTTTGGAGCTGTCTCTTATCTGCATTGAAGAACCTATTGAAGACATCTTTGAGGTAGCATTGAAGCCCCTGTGAAGTAGCCTTTGAAGAATACTGTTTCTACAAGAATGAAGAGCATTGGAGGCTCTTATTAGCCATAATGAGGATGAAATTGATGGATTAGCCCCTAGAACATTTGTAGAATTTCTTAAGCAGGTCTTGGAATTACATTTTGAAATAGTCTTGCTGACCAAACTTGGAGAATCATCAAGAAGCCTATTGAAGACATTATTGGAACTCAAGGTGCATTGATGTCATCATGAGGTGACCTTGGAATTCTCGTTTGGGTAACATGAAGAGTTGTGAACACCTTCCTGTGAAGAACAAGGTTGTCATTAATGAATTAACGTGGAGATTAAGTAAAGGCATAACTGGAGATTGACAGGGATCGTTGAAGAAGACATTGGGATCTGTGAAGTATAACCACACACATCTTAATGAAGTAAAGCTAAGGGTTGGAGCCCTAGATTTTGGAGCCTCATAAGAGACAAGTTTCGTGCCTTGGAAGATAGGGTTGGAGCCCTAGAGGATAGGAGTCCTTAAGAGATCAGGTTGGAGCCTGTACCAGAGATATGGTTGGAGCCTCATAAGAGACAAGGTTGGTGCCTTGGAAGATAGGGTTGGAGCCCTAGAGGATAGCAGTCCTCAAGAGACCAAGTTGGAGCTTGTAATAGAGATAGGGTTGGAGCCCTAGAGTTTGGTGCCTCAAAGTGACAAAGTTGGAGCCTTGGAAGATAGCGTTGGGGCCGTAGAGTTCAGTGCCTCAAATTGACAAGGTTGGAGCCTTGGAAATACCAATTCGGTGCTTGGCACAAAACAGGTTGGAGCCTAGAATATTGGAGTCTTCATCTATGGTTGGAGCCCTATATCATTATTGTACTTTACTTATTTTAAAGAAGAAATTAATAAAAGTATATATTCCACCATTGTTCATTTTGTTTCTAAATATAAGTGATCTAACTGGTAAAATTAACAATTGAAAAGAAATACTGATTCACCCCCCTCTCAATATTTCCAACAGAAAGGACTTCATGAGTGACTTGAAAAGAGTTGTGTTTTTCCAATTTCAAATATTACAAACCACAGGAGTGATGGGAAATAATTTCATTATTTTCTTCTTCAACATGTTAGACTATATGGCTTTGAGCCTACTTAAAATCCAGTTTTATAGAATGAGATTTTAAATTATTTAAAGCATTTTTAATGGTATTTGATTCATCAAACAAGTCATGACACAAGGAGTAGTTGTTCGAACAGGAAGAAACGTTAATTCCCATATGAAATTCTTCTATAATCAAATCAGATTCCAGATCTAAATTATGTCCATCCACATATTCTTGATGGGTTCTTAAATCAGCAGATAAATGTGTACATCCATCATACCATACTTTAGTGAGGTCATTCTCACGAGGATGATGATTTCCAAATTTATTGGTTTGATTGAATAATTAGATGGTGAAAAATGGATAATTAAGTGCATTAGATTATTCATCAATAATGAGTGTAGAGACATTAACTGGAGGGTTTGCATGGATGACCTCAATGGGGGAATCATCATCTTCTCATCATGGTATTTGGGATTTAAAAGAGATATAAGATGTGTTTTCATTGTTTTCCTCATATAGATGTAAGACATTACTATCTCGTACTTGATCACTAACTAACACAAAATAATGAGAATCAAGAGCATTTGAACCACTTTTTGGTGTAGAAGATTCACCAAGAAGATTAGGATACAAGGAGTTCTAATTTTAGATCAAAATGGATGCAAATAATCCCTTGAAGAAAAATCACTTAAGATCAAACCTGATTCAAGATTTAGATTTTACATCAACAAATAAACATACATATTATGCTCCATGGTGTTGATTGAAAATTTAATACTATACAAGAAAATTCCAAGGTCATTGCAAGCAAGTAAAGGTAAGAGAATATTATGAGAATATTCATGAATATATTCTAGAAGATTCTCAATGGGATTGTTGAACACCTAATTTTTTAAGGTCTATACTGTGGAAGGTGAACCATGACGAAGAGTCCAAGAGACCTTGGTAGATGAATCAAACGGTCATGGAAAATGTATTATATGTGTATATTTGTTAATAATAAATCGTTCAACATTTATATTATCTATTGTGTATCATTTCCTTTGTGTTTAACATAGTATCAGAGTAGGAAAATTCCTCCCCTACTCATGTTTGAGCCACTAAATTTGTGGCCATTCTATGTACACCATTCTACCAATGATAATAACATCTTGATCATATCCTCAAGGTAAACCAATTAACACATAGAATGTTAAGTTGTGTTACCTTGGTATTAATTTGATTAACACTCGATGTCTATCGTTTCCTAAAATGTGTTAGCCTAACCATATGCACTCCTTATCAAACTTGTCCTAAGATGTGTTGGCCTGAGAGATTCGTCCAAATTTAGGCTGGCTTGAAACCATGTTCCTAGAAGGTTCTTTCAAGAAAGTGACTGAGTGGCTGGGTCTAGATACTCAGGATGTTAGGAGAAAAAGGAAGGAAAACTCAAAGAGGAATTTTCTCTGTGTTTGTCAACTTTAGTCAAACTATCCCTATTTTTCTATTTCCAGGTTTAATATACGATGAAAAGAGTCTCAATTTGTCCTATATTTCTTCTTAAATGATCTGGATCTTGGGTTGAAGCTCCCAAGAACTAAAAATTTGAAATGGATCTGAAAATATCTGCAAAATTAAAATGTCAGAAAAAAGAGAGAACACGCTGCAAATAAAACCACAAAGAAACTTGTTTTATTAAAACAAAGAATAATTGTAGAAGCTACATTATGGTGGACAATCTGTCCTTTTACAAAGTGAGGCTTGTTATTTATAGTATTTTTTGGGCTACAATACCATGGATAGATACCATAGGTGGATACCATGGGTCAATATCATGGGTAGATACCACTTACCATACCATGGGTAAATTCCATGTGTGGATGAATACCATGGGTTGATACATACCATGGGTAAATTCATGGGTGGATGGATAACATGGGTGGATGAACACCATGGGTGTCTTCCATTTTCCATTTAGATCATTCCTCCATCCTTAAGAATCACTAGTTCCCATTGCATGAAGTTCCCTCCTAAGAATCCTTTGTTGAATATGAAGAGCCACCGAAGAGAAGGGCTTTGTATAGTTAACCCATAACCATGATGAACGGAGATGCGAGGATAGAGATACCCAGTAATGCTTGTGACCAACTGTGATATTGATAGTGTGCAGTCTAGAAAATGGACTTAGATGAAGTGTGGGTTTGTGGATGAACCAAAACCATAGAAAATGAAGATCCAAGGATAGAGATACATTGTAATGCTTGTGACCAACTATGGTACTAACAGTGTGTGGCCTAGCAAATGGAATTCGATGAGAAGGATTTTGTGTGGTTGACCCGTAACTGTGATGATGATTGTTGATGAAGTAGAAGGTGCGTACATAGCTTGGGGTGGGAGGCCATGTCTCCAAATAACCTAAGTAGAATACTGCTATTTTGAAACAGATGAATTTGAACTAGGTGCCTATTAATGTGGGGTGGGAGGGCACGTCTCCAAAGGGAACCCGCTCTGAATGCTGCTCCATATTTAAAATGAGCATAACTTGGAATAATTATTATAACCTATTTTTGGAAATGTAATGATCATTCTGCATCTTCCCATTCATTTTAAATCGCTATTTGGAGACTCGAGACTCTCGTATTCATGCAGGATTGTCCCGCTGTGACAAAATTTCTGAAAAAATAGCTGATTTTAAATCAGCAATAACTCTGTCATTCGGACTCTAATTTGACCAATTTTTTTTTTTGAAATTGGGTTATTTTTCAAGGGGATCTCATATTTGTAACCATTTATCAAAAAATTATCAATTAAAACTGCAATAAATGACGGGAGAGACATCGTCCATGAATTATTGTCACAAAAATTGCTGCAACATTGCTGATTTTGAATGAGTGATATCTCCTTCATACGAACTCTAATTCGGTCGATTTGTTTTTTGAATTTGGGTATTTTTTCGCAAGGAATATAGATCTGGTTTTCGTTTTTGTAAATTTTTCACCAAAAGTTTCAAATCTGATCTACGAACTTGCCACCCAAAAAATGCATGGAGGTCGCTGAAGATTGCTGCAAAACATTGAAATTGAAATATGCTTCAAAACCTCATTCCCATGGATTCGTAATCTGAATCTAATACCACTAATCCAAATCTTGGGGTGAGGCCCCCAATATATAAAAATTTGAAATAGACCTGACAAGATCTGCAAAATTAGAATGTCAGAAAAAAGAGAGAACACGGTACAAATAAAACCACAAAGAAATTTTTTTTATTAAAATAAAGAATAACTAGAGAAGCTACATTGTGGTGGACAACCTGTCCTTTTACAAAGTGAGGCTTGCTATTTATAGCATTTTTTGAGTTACAATACCATGGGTAGATACCATAAGTGGATACCATGGGTCAATACTATTGTGGTGGATTTGATGCACGTGTGTACAAAATCACACCAGTTTAAGGGGTGTAGTCTACCCCTGTAAACTATTGGTAATAGACAGAAAGTGGTGGAGCTCAAAAGCACACAATCTAGAGGAAAATTTATGCAAATGTATGCTCAAATTGAACTAAAAAATAAAACAAAAATATACAGAAGCTATTGAAGAGATTCAAAATGATAATAATGAAAACGATGGCTCAAGTCCTCTTCTTATTAAATGTTTGATATGGAGAATAAATTTCATCCACTTGCCAAAGGGCCCTAGACAATGGTTCTAGGTATCGATTCAAGAATTTTATTTTTCCAAGCTCTGCCTCTGATATAGTCTCCCTCTCTCTCCGTTGTGATGGACTAGGATTGTTGGGTGGCCAACAATCGAGTCCCATCTATTTTCAACTCTAGGTCACACACTGCTGGTATTGCTTGGGAAATTATGGCTAGCATAACAATGTGATCACCCATTCTTCCTCTCTTGGTGTCTTTATATAGGGGATTTCAAATCCTCCTTCCCTCCCTTGGTACATGGTGGATGGTGACCCAAGGGAGAGTTATGATTCTATTATGTGCTCCAAATATTCCTTTGTGTACTCACATAGTGTCTAAGGAGGCATTGGTGGATGTCCTTAGGCGGCTTCATGTGGTCTCGGAAAAAGATATTTTTCCACTTTCAGAAATGCATGCTTATCAGGAAAAAATGCGAGCAGAAGGTGCTCTTCTCGAAGGATAAAGCGCGCAATTTAGCACTTAAGACTAGTTCAAATTTGATTTTCTCAAAACCTTAGATATTTTAAATACTTTCTTGATTCCATAATGTATTCTTGCCTTGTAAATCCTTTGGCTTGACATTAATTAATGTCATCTTCTGCTCTACGATTTTCTAGTGTTAAAGGTTGCCCTGTAATGTGTGAGGTATAGGAAGGACTGTATAGCTGAAATAAATTATATTTTCTTCTCTGTATCATGCACATAGAGAGAGAGAGAGAGAGAGAGAGAGAGCTGCATGAATCTTGTAATTGACAACACCTTGTACTGTTTCCGAGATGACCGTGGCCTAAGGGAACCCTGCAAGCAAACAAAATATACAACATATGTACAGAATTTCAATGAGGCTGCATGTCCCATGCTCGTGATGCTATGAATAGTTAGACAAAATTGACAGATACATGTGTTGTCTGCATCACTACTCTGGTAGTGATGTTGGTGGTTGTTGACGATGACTGTTGACGCCCTCAGGGGCATTTTTTATTTTATGATTGGTGGAATGTGGTACCCATATGTGTGAACTCGGTATGGCATATAGTTGTGCAATGTACGCATAGGTACTAGCTGGGACCTTCCTGTGTAAGCATTGTTTGACATAGACACTTATGGAGGCACGGGTCTTCGACGGATCTGATCAAAGTGCAATGGTTGCAAGGTACGATACCATCTTGACATGAAAGATTTTTCTATAGTTAAATGTCAGGAGGATCGATCACATCTGTGAACAATGATGTCTCCCACAATACCACTCAAGGATACCCCTTTACATGGGGAGGGGTGATCCAAGGTACCGCTTCCTTTTTGGAAAAGAGGTGTCGAGGTCGACAGAAAGGAAGCCTTAACTGAACCATGGGTTTCCGAACTAAGGGTTCAGGGACCTATATGTGATGGGTTTAACATAGGCATGTTCATGAGAGGTGACTGACAAATGATGATGGGGATTCAGTGGCCTGAGGTTGGAGTATAATTTAGCATCTTGGCAGCAGTCATAGTTAATTCTAAAGTGAAAATCCCTAGAGTCGGTAGGACATCTAGGGCAGGTGTAAACCTGGCTATGACTGTCATGATGGTGTGTGCATGTGGGTGAAATACTCCAAACAAGGGAAATGAGGGACTGCTACCATGGAAGAAAAAATGAAATATGAGGGTGAAGCGGTGAAGTGCACCGTTTGTTGTCTTTGTACACTTACCAAAAGAATAAAATAATGAGGTTTGGTTTGTACAAAACACAGAGATGGGTACCCCAAAACAAGAAAGTGTTTGGTCACTGGAGGCATGAGGACAATGTTTTATTGGGGGTGGGGGTCCCATTGGTTGGTCTCATATGCAAGGTTGATGAAGTGGATGAAGAAATGTCGTAGATGGGATTATGCTAGTGGGGGTATGGTGGGCCAAATGCAATGCGCGGGGGTGCACTTTCAATCTGCTTGTACAACCTAGTTATCCGGGAAGGGGATTTCAGTTTGAATGGTAAACTTGACTTTATGCTTGATGAATTGATGGGCATGAGGTGCTTCTCGGACTAAAGTGGTATGGCCATGGCATCACTTTTGCTATGATATACGGTCTACTTTGGGTGATGGGCGCCATGGATGGGAGGGTCTACCAACTAATGCGGACACTTATTATGTGCAGGGTGAGGCAATGATAAACGTGGTCAGATATGAGGAACCTATCGTTTATTTCTGATGGAGAAATGATGTCAGGATATGCAGATTTTTCTGGGACTCTATCATTCTATAGAATGATACCTGCTCTGGAACCTTCCGTCGATGATGTTGTAAATGGTTTGCAGGTTCCTCCTACAAAAACAACTACCTCAAGTGAAAGCATATTATTTTCATCAAATATCATTGAAAGGAATGAGCTTTAAAAAGGAAGACGAGAGAGGGCATACCTGCTGGCACTGAAATTTTTTTTTTTCTGGAAAGCGAATGTGTGGTATTGCTTTCGTTTGTTATGACATATTGATGATGGTGCAATTTACAATTTGTAGGATGGACCTTATGATCTCGTGCTATGGACCTCTAAGGTTTTTGAAAAGGGCAATAAATAGGGGATTATGGCCCTAACCCTATTAATTTGTACTTGCTAAGTTTTGGGAGATCAGAGGTGCTTGCAGAGCCTTTATTGTTGTTACGGTGAGCCCGTGTACCAGGGACTAGCGATATTATGTCGAGGTAATGTTCATGACGTCCTGCATTTTAGTTTTTTCAGTTTGATGGTGCCACGGGCCGTACAAATTGGGTTTGTACGGCCTCAGAGTGAAATTTTTCCTAGATTGTGTGGGCGATCTAGGAAAAAAGTGCATTCTTTGCCTGCAATCTTGAGGGAAAGGCGCTTGAGAGCATGCTTTTCCCTTATTTTTGTGTGCAAAGGTGCACCTGTCTGAGGGACAGGTGCACAAAGGCCAAGGTGATAGAAATTTTTTGAATTTTGTCTATTTTTGTTGTTTTTATCTGTACTGATGGGTGCCTGTGTTGATGACAGGTTGGTATGGAGAGAGCGGGACAAGCCTGAGATCTGGACTGCTCTAGCTACTGATGCTAGGGCGCATCTTTAGTTGGCCACATGGGGCCTTCTAGAATTTGCTGAAAATGAGTTTCTATTGTCGCAGGAGGTCCAACATGTTTGTGTTGCGGGGGACGAACCTAGTGATCCATCCCGAGACAGATATCTATTTTGTGACCAGGTTATTACCTCGGGAGGAGGCTTTGAGATACCCACTCTCCTCTAGGAGAGTGAACTTAGATAGATTCTAGAGGCACCATTACAGAGGGGCACCTCTCACCGAGGGATGCATCAGCCTTGCATCAGTGATAGATGTGGGAGAGTGATGTGCTTTGGAAATGATCGTACAACTGCCGGGGTCGTTTGCTCTGCATTGGGCGTATGACCCGCAAGTTGGAGTTTTGCGCCGGTTGAGGTTCGGGCATTTCTTTGACTTCGCCTAATTCTGTTCTGATGGTATGGTGTTGCAATTAAACAAGGTCCAATGTGGATCGAAGTATTTTTTGTACACCAGTATCTTATGCAACATCATGTACGAATGGGTGGTGCTGCTAAGGCTGGTGGTGGCGATGCCCATTGGGGGGCTACGGGAGCCACGGATGAGGAGGTGGGCTCTGGTGATGCCGCAAGGTGGTGGTGGCATGGTGGGGCATTACTGGAATGCCATGAAAGAGGCCTATTTTGAGGCCAACCCACAAATTTTATTGCCATACCCGTATGCGGGGATGGACTTCTAGGTTGACCTATACATTGGTCTCCCTTTTGGTTATGTTTGGGGACCTATAGGTATGTGTTATATTTTTTGTGAATTTTCTTGGGTATTTATGTACTTATGTGTTTTTTTATTGACACTGACATTATTTTGGTTACTCGTGCAGATGTCAATGAGGTAGGTTTCCCTATGGCCCGACTAGTGGGTCACGATCCTCTGCTACGACCTCGAGGTGGTCACGGAGGAGGTGATGTAGGTGGACCAGGTGGTGGTGATGGTGGACCTGGTGGAGATGGTGCTAACCCCTCTGGTGAGGGTAGCAGCTTAGCTACTACAGGGGTTGTGGCCGATTGAGCTCGTGCTAATGTGGCTAAGGTGCGCAATGCAGTACTGATAGCTTAGGTGGCTTCTCTTGAGGAATTCTGGGGCTGACTGGACAGCTTGACCCAGGGTATGCCTGCTCGAGGTTTCATGGACGAATTCAAGGAGGTTTGGTTAGAGACATTGATGGTTGGTGAGAGGGATTATCGGCCCACTCTACGTCGAGTGGCCACAGCCGCTCCAATGGTGGTACTAGGAGTAGTGGTGGGTCGAGGTGCCCCTCCTGAGGGGGCACCCCCCTAGAGCAGTTTTGTACACAAGGAAAGCACCCGTTATGAGGATTCTTCCCTTATTTTTGATGACTTTTGTATCTTTGGGC
Source organism: Pinus albicaulis (assembly GCA_034641835.2). Lineage (NCBI taxonomy): Eukaryota > Viridiplantae > Streptophyta > Pinopsida > Pinales > Pinaceae > Pinus > Pinus albicaulis. The sequence continues at coordinate 1,746,189,065 of CM076575.1, read as the reverse complement.
TAGCCAGTGGTCCAGTGACACTATTTTGTACTCAGATACATATATTTTTGACATATATATGAGAGATGTTTTTTGCGGCTCTACATGGTGTATCACTTTTTTTGGTTTATGTGTTGTGTTATGCTGATGGATGACTATATTTTTGATTCTTTGTGTGATGGTTTATTCGATATGCATTCCATTTTAGGATATTATTAGCTATGTGATCAGCTGTTTGGTTTTGATTCCTTGGTACATGTGAAAATGTAATGTAATCAAATTGTCTACTTAATCTTTTGGCATGCAAATATTTTCTAAATAGATGTGCGTCTCTTGTCTCAAATTTTTGGTTTAGTTGTGATACTACTAACTGTGAATCGAGGTAGATATGCATATGGCGAACACCCTGATGGAGGGCGTCACACATAAGTCTAATGACGGATCATATTCTGCCTGATTGTTTGTTGTTGAGCCAATGCACACACCATTCACACATAGTTGTGATCAGTCAGGGTGGTAAATGACCCAAACGACTGCAACTAAATTTTAAGACCATATTGATGCTCCATCAGAAGATCCGAAATAGGGTTCGCTTTGGTGATCCATGATGATACTTTGAGCGCTTTTTTAAATAAGTCTTTGGGTCAAAATTTTTGAGTGGGTGGGTTTTTTGTGTACTTTAACTCTAGGAGAAAGGGCTTCTAGGACCCTTATGGGTAGAACTTCTTGAGGTAAAGGCCGTTGACGGGGTTAGTGAGGCAAGTCTTGTCCGGTTCCATCAAGATGTATGCCCCCTGTCAAAGACAATGTTTAATGATGTAGGGTCTTTTCCATAAGGATTCTAGCTTTCCTGGCCCTAAGGCCTCTTTTGCGACATCGTAGGGGAGGACTAATTATCCCTTGGCGAACGAGAAAGGGGTGATGTGGTGGTTGAATTATGCTTTAACCTTTTTCTTTTGGGCCTCGTTACGCTGCAGCGACTGTCGTAGATTTTTGTTCACAAGCTCTAGTTGTACTAGGCACTATTGTAGAGGTTGAGTGTCATTGAGGAGTTCGAATGGCGGCATGTAAATTTGGGGTCTTACGGAAATCAAAACAAAAGCCCAAGGTACCTTGGTTTTTTGCGACATGAATATGGTGGAAATCCTGGGACAGGGGTGAGGCAGTAATCCTATCGCCGATATGAGATGATACAAATTGTATATGGTGGATTGTATCATCGGTGTTTGGCGGGGGAAGAACCTCTGTAATGGGATTCTGTATCGGCGCAAGGTTAGGTTCCCTGCTAGGATAGCTCATTTCCGGTAGTTGGAAATTGTGCCTGCCACAGAGGTGCCTGAATGTTTCCATTAGTGGGCATGACTTTGGTATGTGATTTTTGTCGGTGCAGATGGTGCATGGTATCACGGAGCCAACAGAGTAGATAGTGTGGGATTATATGCTACTCGTTGTTCTTGACGTGGATGCTTGGAAAGGGTCGGTCGTAGAAAAGGTTGTCTTCTGTCTCCATTTCCATATCGTTGGCTTAGACGTGTCTTCCTCTTTGGTGGAGTGTAGACTTAACGCAGCTCATGCCAATCTCAGCTTGGGGAGATGTACACACTTAAACGTATGATGAAAGTGTGAGAAAATTTGGCAATAAGTGCGTGTGATCTTCTCTTGATTGGAGAGAATTTTTTGAGGGAGAGATGAGACTATGCAGAGACTATTTGCAAGGGGCTTGAGTTCTCTGCATTGGTTGACTTGGTGATTGTTACGATCACATAGACCGCATGTTATCCTAGGCTTGGCCGAGGTTACGCTATGGTGGTGTGTTTTTTTATCAGGCTTGATACACCATTGCGGAGGTGGGGACATTGACTCGGTGATGTACCTTTTATGCCATTCCCGAAGGTCGTCCTGTCTCTTCTCTATGGCATTAATCATGTTGATAGTGGGACAAATGTTCGAGGCACAAATACAATGTCGCCAATAATGATTACCTTGACATATCAGGAAAAATATGCTTCATATGAAGGTTTCGTCAAGTTCAGTTTCAAGTCTGATGGGGAACCAGCGCCGAAAGGCTGCTAAATCAGGGAAATGGATGGCTGCGTGATCTGTCATTTTTCATAACGTACATGTTGGTCATCGCTGCAAAATGAGGTTGGGGGTAACTAGGGGTTCCCTACTGGGCCATTCTTCGACTGTAAAGAACATGATAGATGCACTCATCTCATCTGCTTGAGTCATGGAGTTTCCTGTGGACTCAGCATCCATGTCATCTTCTTGGGAAAGCCAGACTATGGCTGAGCAAAGGCTAGAAAGGGATAACTAGAAGAGAGGTATGTAGTGAAATCCTCCAAAATGTGATTGTTAGTACATAACGAGCATGTGAATTGTGTTGCCTGTAGCCTCACATAGTAAACCCTTTCAATTGGATACCATCTATGAATGAGCTCCAAGGATGCACACTCTTTGTCGTAGTTTCCACATTCATCACATAGCGTACAACATATAATGGGCATTACTGGGGGCCTTTATACAATCCTATTTTCCTCTTGTAAGCATAGGATGGTACAAGGCTCATCGTTGAAAGACTAGTTGGAGGGATCCTCTTGATAGGATCACTCGATCGCATGTAAGGCATCCCTATATTGTGGTATCTCTAGAAAATGGTGGGTATAGTGCCCATAGTTTCCACAGAGATCCCATGCATGATTCGTACGTAGTGCTTTGCCTTTTCCTTTGGTGGTAGATTCCTTTTTACGGGAATAGGGCATCGAGATGTCTACTTCGGAGCCGAGGAGTGGTTTTAATTCATCCAGCTCCAGACATATATGGGTAGGATGGCCTATAACATTGCATATGGTGAAAATTGGTGATTCCCTTTGAATAGCAGGGGTCACCATATTATTTCCTCTATTTGTGGTTTTCTTGGCCATGATTACCGGTTTCATAATGGGAACTTCCTTTGGAGGGGTGGTTTCGACCATTTCTTGTGTAGGTGGGGGCTCCTCGAGACTGAGGGGCTTTAACCCTGTGGTAGTAACATTGTTGGTTCCTATTCCGGAAGGAGGAATGAGGTACCAAACTAGCAACGCCAACGCTAGGTTGGGTAATACCAGTGTTGCCAAAACTTGCTAGGAGACGAAGCCAGCTGGGGGGTAGAGGAAAGGGGTTTGGGAGGCGGAGTAGGCTAGAGAGGCTGCGATGGCGATGCCTCGGTATCGTTACTACTTGAGGCTATGTCCTGAATAACCTCGGTGCTTGATATGGACATCGTACACACTGGGGCCACTGTGACATGAGGTGATGCCTTAGGGATAATGGGAGGATCTCCTAGGAATGACCCTAGGACGGACGATATTTTGAACTGGCCAGGGCCATATTATTGGTACCATGAAAGAAAATTTAAGGTTGCATCTACATATGGTAGAATTACATCAGTGTTGGTTAGGGGATGCTTCTCGCTGTGTGTCATCTAGTCTACAGTAATGATGCGGTCCTCATGGGGAAACATCATAATGCAGAATAAAAAGGAGGCTATGGTGGATATGGCATACATATAACTTTGCCCAAGGAGTATATTGTAATCCAAGTGAGTGTCCAAGACTTCAATTTCTATGTCGACCATCTTTCCGGCTAAGCAGATCGAGACATTTTAGTAGAGGCCGACGGGGGTTGGGGGACGACGGTCGTACACTCGAAGTGTTATGACTGAGGGTTTCAGTTTAGGAGATCCTAACTTATGCCAAATTTGTTTTGACATGATGCATGTTGATGCACCCTTGTCTATGACACATCGGTGAATAGTGATATTCTGGACCGACACTGGTATCTGGAAGGTGACCATAGAAGGTGTTAGCCACCTATAAGATTTTGTTATACCAAAAGGTGGCTAAGATCTTTTTGAGCCTCCAAGGAACAAATTTTATCACTAAAAATTGTTGGCTCTTGAAGTCTCTTTAAGGCCTCATGCCTCTGTCCCAAATCCTCATTTGCTGTCCCATTTTTTATACTCAGGAATTTCTGCTGACTCCAACTGAAAGACTACTGAAAGATCGCCATTTCTCCTCTTCTCAAAACCCTTCATCTGCTCCCCTTTTCTCCATCAAAACTACCTTGTTTTCATAAGTCCTCTTCTTCCCATTTTTGAAAATTTCCCCTTTCATAGTTAAAAACTCACTTTTTAACTATTTTGGAACCCCCAAATCCATTAAAATCCTTGAAAATTTCTCATAAAAAATCAAAGTTTTATTGCTATGGACCTAAGCCCCTTGGGCTAAGTTCTAAACCACTTCCCCCCACATGCCCATGTGTTAAAACCAAACGCTAAAGCTTTTCGGCGCTAATCGCATTGCAAATATCCAAAGAGTGCATGACTTTGAACCATTACAAAGCTCCGATTGCGATTAGCCTTTCATATAAAACCCCCCGATCATATTATTTCCTCATATAACCATAGAGCCCGCGATCGGGCCATAAACCATTGAAAAATCCCTCTCCGATCAATATTTCCCTTTGTAAACCCAAAAACCCACTTTCTGAAAGTTTTAAGTTAAAAACTTAAAACCACGTGCTGAATATAAATGGGTTGATTGAAAAGAGCCGATTGCGCAATCGCAATCGGAAACAACATAAATGGGTTGATCGGAAAGACCAGGCTCAATGGCCCGATTGCGATTGGCCCTTGTCTCTATACTCCCGGGCATATTACATTCCATATATCCGAAGGCCCCGCAGTCGGGCGCCTGTCCGCTTTATATATATATTCTTCCGCCCGATCCATAAAAACCTTTGATTATACCAAAATTTTGGGTTTCATAAAAATATGCAAGGTTTTCTCTCCCGAATGGTTCTCCACCGTTGATCTCGTTCTTGAATCAACGGTTATCGCTAAATCGCATTGCAATGTTTCAATCGCAATCGCAATTTTTCACCTCCCGATTGCGATCCGCTGATTCCATCGCAGCCATCCATCTGTTTCGCAATCCGATGACCATCGCACACCCTTGCGATCCCTCCGATTACATCCTATCCGTTCATTTCCCGCTGATCCAACGGTCATCGCTTGATCGCACTGGTCGCCCGAACGCTAATCGCAAGCCCGTTCCACAGTCCTCCGATTAAATCTGAGCCGTTCATCCTCTCGAGGATCCAACGGTCCTTATTCCCTCTGATCACAAGTCTTTCCCCCGTTTCGGAAACCCTCCGATTCATCTTCCGCCGTCGATCTGAACTGCAGATCAATGGCCTGTGCTCAATCGCAAAGTTTCAATCGCATGTTGTTGAGTGACCTCCCCGATTGCGATCCTCCGATCAGATCTGGACCGTCCACGTGTCCAGATCAGACGGTCCAAAACCACTCCGCCCTATTTCTTCTCCCCGCTCTCATTTTCCTGTTTTGCGCCGATCTCCACCGTTAGATATTTCTATCCGACGGCTACGCTCCTCCCCCGCCATCTGAAGCAGTTTAAACCTATTTTTCGCAGGATTTCTTAATTGTTTTGTGTTTGATGCAGGTGTTCTAAATGATTTTCCATTATATAACAAAGAAATGCCAAGGGTTGGGAATGACGATTCTCATGCCCTTGTTTCATTACAGAGAAGCCATCCACGGGGCTCTATTCCATGTTTCGTCAGTAATCTATGAGTATTGATGCCGTAAAACCCAGTGCGGGTTTGCACATCGACAAGACACTGTTTTAATTCAAACACAGTTAAAGAGTATCATTTTTGAAGACAGAGCACAGCAGATGAAGATTGAAGACAGTTTTTATGGGGATTAAGGCTAAGACAGTTATCAAAAGCCTAATCCTCAATCTAAAACACAGTTTAAAGGAAAACCTAAAGTGTTTAATCAGACAGAAAGCCTCCACCGCCACATCTGAGGCAAATTTATTCCTCAGCTACCACCAAGCCACCTGTTACCTCAAACCTTTCAAACAGAGGCCGAAGTTATTGATTCAGGAAATATCTGCCTCCAGCGCTGCCAAGAAGTTAATTCTACCAAAGGAGTGTAATAGAAAATAGCTGCAGAGTTGCTCCAGACAGAACATAGAGCCTCAAAGTCAAATAAAGCTCCCACCGAGCTTTGATATTAATTGTAAAACATTAATACAGTGATCCACCTGTACACTTCTCCATCGAACCCCTCAAGAGACCGAGAAGTCATTTAATCTGTATTAATGGTTCACGAGATATTTTTGTTAGTTCTCACCTCCTCATCTTCCTATAAGTACTCCTGCATAAGATGAGAAGGTTGGTTGTTGTTTGATCGCAAGTTGTAAATATCGAAACTCTCTGAAATAAATATATGAGTTTGTTGAAGTTGAAAATAATTTGGAGTCTTGGATGTCTTGATGATGTCGTTGCATGTCTGTTCCTGAGAAGGCTCTATCATTGGATCCATGAGCTTGGCTGTTGGTGAAGTTCTCTGAACTGTTAGATGTTTTTTCCCTTGTTTTCATTATGTTCCATAATTTCTTACTACAGTAGGCTGAAAGTTTTAGGCTAAGAAATGACTCCTGGAAGCACCTTAGACCTGTTCACCCTTCACTGTTTTATGTTTTTTTCTGCTGAAGTATTTTAGAGGCTTTAAAACTTCTCTTTAGTCTTCATGCTCGTTTATTTCCTTGATAGCTCAAATAGTTGGTTTCAGCATGTTATGGTTCTCCCTGCTTTTCTGCCATCACTTGAAAGCCATTATTGAAATATCCCTTCGAAGTACCATTGTCTTAAGTTAACCAAAGAGGTCGGTTTTGATCTTACCCTTTGCCCCTGCTTGAACAGTTGTTTAGAAGGTCTTTATAGTTGCAAACACAGATGTTATTTAGGTGTTCCCTCTTCTATGAATGCAACTATCAGTGAATCTTTTATGTTTTCTAAATCCTTTAAAATAAGATCTTTGAGGGAATAGGGTGTTCCCCGAATCTTAGATTTCATTTTAGAAGTTGTCTTGAAATCATTATTTGCTTAAAGAATGTTTGTAGAATTTATGGTTAGCCCTGTCTATCAAATATCTCTTTATTGATAAGTTATGTTTCTCAAGTTCCCTTTTTTGAGAATTAAATTTCTTTTTCCAAATCATTAATGTCCATCTCATTCCAAAACAAAGGATCCTGTGGCCAAGTTAGATTTGCCCTTTGATATCCCATATCCCTTGAAGAATTTGTCATGATCTTATTTTGACTCCATTGCCCAATGAACCGGATATTTCCTCTTTCTGTCTATCTTTCCTAGACCTTTCATATTCTGTTGTATCAACTCAACACAACCAAACAAACATCTGCACGTAATAACTAGTCTAAAATTCCATAACCAAAGCAAACAAGATAAACCTTTGCAAACAAATATTTGAGAGATCCCTCTCTAAGAACAGGAGGACTAGATCCTGGAACTCTAAAGATTGGTTCTGATGTTGCCTTGTCTTTTGATTTGCCAAACTGTCAAAACACGGGGAACCAACAGAAGGAAGCCTAGAAGTGGCTTTGTCTAAGTCAAAAGCCATCATGTGCATATCAGTAGGGTCGAAAGCGCCTAATGCGGAAAGTAGGGCTTTCCACTACTTTGGGACGATTGTAGTACTTCCAGAGCTGACATATCAGTGGGATATTGAGATAAATCATCCATGATGCTATAATTATGGGTTGCTTTGGAGTAGTGACCTGCTCGCATATTATGTCCCTTTTCCATCTTTGGCAATGGTTTTATAGGCATCTTTGAAATGGTCAAAGGTGAATTCCACGAACTAGTACTAGCCCTTGACGTAGTGGTGTCTAGTGGGGTGTCGTAGCTACGGTTCTGTGTTTGGAAAAACATCTCTTTCCCAGTCATGTATATTTCATGGTTGTTTTTCTCAGAATTTTCTGGGTTTTTTTGGTGAGTTATTAACGTCTCTTGGTTTGGGAATGGTTCTTGCATCACAGTGGGTTGCTGGGAAGATCCTCCTTTCCCTCGGTTACTCTAAAGCTTTTTTTATCTCAGGGAGATCGGGGCAATGATGAGTATAGTGCCCATACTCACCACATATTGAACAAGAATGGTTTGTTCACAGAGGTGGAATTTTTCCTTGCCTATGGGCACTGCTTGGCTCCTGGTTCTGATTCAATTTGGAGTTACCTGGGATCGTGGTGGGCGTTGTTGGTTGCTACCCCCTTGTCCAGGGTTCCCTTTTTGCTTTTTTTTTGAATTTTTCTTAACCACATTAGGAGGGTAGTTCTCCTGGTTATACTGGTGTGGTTGATTTTTAGATGGCTGCACAAAGTTCACCTGTCCATTGGTTTGTGTAGGTGAGTCATGTGCTGGGGACTAAGCATAAAGTTTTCCCTTGTTTGCACTTGGCGTTGGAGGTGAGATCTTTCGTTAGTTTTTCCTTCTGTGTACTGTGTCCCCTCAGTCGTAGGATATGGTCCTCCTTGGTGATACACTTGCACCCTATTAGTCAAATTTTGCTGGGACATATGATGATTTTGAAATCTGGATTGAGACATGTTCTGGGTAGAACTATATGCGTAACCAGGATTTTGACTACTTCTGCCTAGCTAACCTTGGGTCATTGACCCTATTAATCTGTTTACAGAGTTTGATGCATGTGGAAATTCTTGATAATTTTGTAGTCAGGGAGCATTAGGCAGGATGTTGTAAATGTATCATGGCTGCGTATAAATCAGTTCAAGCTTCTGAGCTTTACTAATTGAATCCTCTTCGGATGTGGGGTTTTGCTGCACCACATCCTTTAAAATCTTCGCTGTCAAAGTTTTTAAGGATAAATCTAAGAGGACCCGATCATCGAGTTTAGCTTTACATAAACTGCGATGCTATATTTATTCATGGAGATGGTCTGAGATATGGATGGCGGGGGTTTGTCTAAAATGAGTCAGTAACTCCATTCCTGAATCATGGTGAATGGGTAACTGAAAATATGTGAGGAACGCAGTAGCGAGGGCACTAAAGGTTGCATGTGAAGCAAGAGGTTGCTCCACATACCACTTCAAGGCTACTCTCATAAGAGCGCGTTGAAATAGCCTCAATCGAATAGTGTCGTCAATGATACTATTCGATGAGCACCATAGGTAAAAGGTCATTACATGATTACCAGGGTCTTCCGCTTGCTTGCCTTTGAATTTTGGTATATCCAAAGGGAGCTTTGTGGGCATGGGAGGCCACAATGGATCATGTGCGATGGGGTCATTCGTTAGCTTGGTTAAATTGGGTAGATTCAATGAAGCTAAGAAAGGTGTCTGGGAGGTTGACACCATGGAAACATGTGAAGAGACGAATTTCTAGTTAGAATGAGGGTTAGTCTGTGACGTACCCTGATGTGTGTTCATTTGGCTTCCTAAATAGGATGGACTCCTCTACCCCCCAGGGGTCGAGGGAGGAGTGGTGTGCAGTGTGGTGTAGGGAGATGGACTAGGGTTCCCAACTATGGTTGCTCCAATAAAGGATGAACCAATGACGGTGGCAGTGTTCTGTCTTTGACACTTAAATGGCAAAAGACCTGGAACCCCTCCCTGTAATGGGGAGAGGTCCAAAAAATTCCTAGATCGATGAGGTTTAGTTGGGACAATATGGGTGTCGACCAGGTTTAGTTTTGGAAAAATTTTGAGAGGATAGAGTGTGTGATCAAAGAAAATTTATGGCCACATACATAAAACAAAGCAAAAATAAAATAATTTTTCCCTTTAACATAATCTATGTGATCAATCAAATAGAAAAGATGGTTTTCATTTGTTTGCACATGATACTCAAAATCCTATAAGACCTATGCGTCCTCACACACTCAAAATTAAGTGGGCCTTGAGAAGATTTCTTGCGAGTGCTGGCACAACGTCTCGGAAGAGCTGGTGATGCCCCCAATCAGCTGAAGAGAATCCACCAAGGTGAGGGTAGAGGGTCTGGCGCTTGCTTGCACCGTCACTTATAAGGTAAAGGATGTCCTATTTTTTGGCCACTAAGAACCACCATCACATGTGAGCATTCGAGTCTTGCTCTTCTTGGTAGTCGGCTAACAGTACCGAGTATCAACTGAGTTAGGTAGCCCTAACTGATACCGCACACACTGCGCCTAAGCCTAAACCCCTTTGAATCAGATCTCTGTTGTGCTTGGGTTTTCTTTTCCTTGGGCCGATAGGTGGATTTGAAGCTCCCTAAATATTCAACTTCTATGTTTCAATATGAATTATGATCAAGGTGGCTTATTGGATGCCTACCCCCTTAATCCTAACTTAAACTATAAATTATTTTGTGGCCCCTGTGGGGAGAATTTAGTGAGTTTGGTTAAGTTAGTTTTAGGTGTCTTCCTTTGCTTAGTGGTTGAGCGTGTGTGAGAATAAGTTGAACAAGCTCATAGTTTTAACATATGGATATTGGTGATCCTTTACAAAAATCCCCTAGTTAAACTATGTTATATTGTTCCTAGCTCAAATGGAAAACATGTGTGGATAATGGGCCTCTTTCAAATTGTCTTAGTTAATCTATGTGACTAACTAAAGGGAGATGGCGAATTGTAAATATAGAGTGTTAATATGCTTACCTAGGATCACCAGAGGGTGCAAAGGTAGCAGATATTACTTGCTCTAATCTACAATTCAATCCTAGTCCCGCAATCTCTAATGCAAAAATTGAACTAATCTAAACAATTTATACATTAGAAAGAATAAAAATAGCTATGCATGTGTGGTATCGGGCCACTTACTTGGACTAGTTATCTAAGTGTGAATACTAGAATTTTCAAAACATAAATTTTTTTGAATGCTATGGTTAATTTTCCCCCTACTTAAACTATGTGAAGATTTTTGCAAAAACCAACTTGAAGCGAAACTAACTCTAAGCCTACAGAATGCAGCTAAAAGTGAGTTCTCAGAAGCTATGGGGTATCAACACAAGTGCTGGTAGATACATTAGGGGCTACCCATCACACTACAAGCAGAAACATGTAGAATATAGGGAGAAAAATCTCATTCTGTAAATTGCGCGCAAAAGGCCCAGACAGGTGCACAATCCTACGCGTAGGTCAGCCCTGAATGTGCACACTATGCGTCTGTGAGAAATAACTGTGCACAAATTCCTACAAGTAAATAATATTAGGAGCTAGCTTCTTCACTCTGTTACTCAAATTGAGTCTAGGAACTACAAGATGGATTAAAGGACTATCAGCTTTACTTTCCAGTGTAGACAAAGGTCTCCTACAAGAGATGGCACAACCACATAAACTTGTAAAACGTTAGTGGAGTCACCAATCCTATTGTGGTGGATTTGATGCATGGGTGTATGAAATCACACCATTTTAAGGGGTGTGTTCTACCCCTGTAAACTATTGGTAATAGGCAGAAAGTGGTGGAGCTCAAAAGCACACACTCTAGAGGAAAAAGTATGCAAATGTATGCTCAAATTGAACAAAAAACTAAAACACAAATATACAGAAGCTATTGAAGAGAGTCAAAATGATAATAATCCAAACGATGGCTCAAGGCCTCTTCTTATTAAATGTTTGATATGGAGAAGAAATTTTACCCACTTGCCAAAGGGCCCCTAGACAATGGTTCTAGGTCCCGATGCAAGGATGTTGTTTTTCCAAGCTCTGCCTTTGATGCAGTCTCCCTCTCTCTCCACTATGATGGACTAGGATTGCTGGGTGGCCAAAAATTGAGTCCCCTCTATCTCCAGCTCTGGGTCACACACTTTTGGTATTTCTTGGGCAATTCTAGCGAGCATAACAATGTGATCACCCATTCTTCATGTGAATTTATATAGGGGATTTCAAATCCTCCTTCCCTCCTGTTGTGGTAAAACACAACCCCCCCATTTTTTACTTGTTCACTTCAAATAATGGTGACCCTTTCTATAAATTTTTGACTAAACGCCTTTTCATATTTTTATTTTATTTCATTATCCTACGCGATTGTTAATTTTTTATTTTCTTTGGATTCTTGTTTTGATTGCTTTGTTAGAATCAATTTTTTATAAGCTTCCCATTGACGCTTGTTTCGCCTTATTTGGTCAACTAGTTTAAAAATGGTACTCCTTTGAAGTCCCATCATTTTTCTAGTCTGGGTTAAAAATGCTATTTTTATTCTTCTTCGAAGTGGCTGTAGTTTAGAAAATTTCATAGCTAAACTAAACATCATTAAAATAAAACCAAAAAAAAAAAAAAAAATTACATCATCGGATCCGTCGCAGATCGCAGATCGCAAATTCGAATCCATCGCAGATCGCAGATCGCAAATTCGAATATGTCGCAGATCTCAAATCGCAAGTTCGGATCCGTCGCAGATCGCAAATCGCAAATTCGAATCCGTCGCAGATCGCAAATCGCAAATTCGAATCCGTCGCAGATCGTAGATCGAAAATTCGAATTCATCGCATATCGTAGATCATAAATTCGAATATGTCATAGATCGTAGATTGCAAATTCGAATTCATCACATATCGCATATCGCAAATATTCGATCCATCGCAATTTTTATAACATGCACATTTGAAAAACCCCGATCCAAAGTTCTTGCGATATGCGATGTGTTAAAATTTTTTATAATAAAAAGTTTTTGTTTCACCTCACGTCACCCTCACCTCACACTCCACTCACCATATCCCTCCATAATCTCACGTGGATGAATTAATGAGTTTGGATTGATTTCAATGGTTTGTTTAATGGATTATCGGTATGGATTGATTTCAATGGTTTGTAAATTAATTTTTATATTTTTATATTATAATAATTATATTATAATTATAATGTTTATTATAATTTTAATATAATTTGAATTATAATATTAATCATATTTAAATTAAATTTTTCAAATCATTCGTATATTAAAATTAATTGTATATATTAGTTAGTTAATAATTAATTTAGAATTAATTATTAGATAATTAGAATCTAATTTAGGATTAAAATTCTAATTAAAAATTTTGATTTTTAGCACAGCAAACAGAATCTCCAGATTTATGCCAGATTTGACTCATCAACTTTGGAGGCTCATATAATGAGTTTTAATTGACCAAATGAGGCCCAAGACGGCTCATTGGAAAGATAAAATCAAGGAGAACATTTCTAAGGAGGTTCCACTAATAGATTTGGTCATTAATTGGGTCAAAAATCATACAGAAGATCAAGCTCCGAATTTCTAAAAACAAAATCAATTTTCTGATTTATTTTCTGCATTTTCATTTGTCCAAGCCTCTTCTAATTGTAGATCCATTCGTCAATAATATCCTTGGCCAATTAAACCATCCTAGACATCAATAGATAGCTTATATTTTATTTTCAATTATTTATTCAAATAGAATTTGATTGGATTTGTTTTAAATGCCAGAAATGATATTTTGTTTTTATTGATTGCATTTTAATTTATTTTGATTTCTTTTTGCAGGAAAACAGTAGAAGAGATATGAAGAAAAGATCTTAATCAATGAGAATGCTCCAGCAATTAAAATATTGGAATTTTTGAGCAAATAAAAGTGATTGGATAGATTTTCTTCAACAAACTTTCATCTCAAGAATTCCTTTGCAAATATTATAAATAACAGATTGCAGAATGGAATAAGGGGCTGCTCTCCTCTGCAATTCCAGACTTCTAAAAGCATTTCTGTAATAGGGATTTAGAGTTGTAGATGGGGAGGAGAGAAAATTTCAGATCTGAACATTAATGAGGGTTTATTCTTTATATCTTGAATTATGCATGATGGGCAGAGTTTGCATTTCTGCAGCTCTAGTCTTGAAAGCATAAATTCAAGTAATGTAAAGTACTGTTAGAGACCAGGATCAGAGAAGCAGATTCAATTAACTGGTATTTTTGGCATTTCTGTATCAAATACCAGTTTCATTTTTATTTTAATAAAATTGTTGTTTCATTTTATTCATGTTTTGGCATTTTTGTTGATATGGATAATTTGTCTCAAATTGTTAAGTATCTCTGCTCTTATGAATTAAACTCTGATTTCTGAGTAACCATTACTCAGAAATCTGTCTTATAACACTGATTTATTAAATAGTAATGTGTTGTGAATTTCTTCCACATGTTATTGTTTAATTATTAGTTTGATTGATATGATAATTGATATCATTTTTGTGAATTTCTTCCAGAGTGTTGTTGATTTATTATTTTAGTCAAATGGTCTAAATAGAATGTGTTTTGGTACTCACAAATGTGAGCTAATTGAATTTCTTCGTTAGCTTAACATTAATTGAAAACCAAACATATTTTAATTCTCATTATTTAATTATCTTGCTCTTAGTTGGGTTAGATTTTCATCTATCTGATTGAGATAGGGTTTAGATTAGTTTTTTTCTGCTTGCATTATAGAATAAGTTTGCAATTAGATTAAATTTTCATTCTTTTAAATCCTCTTCTCAAAGAGGCAAAATCTTAATTGTGGTTTGGCTGAACCCAAATCAGCTTAAGGGTCATTTTCTTGCCTGATCAGCAAGAATAATTGATCTGATATCCCTGTCTATTGGTAGTTAACGATACATCGTAAACCAATAGCGATAGGGAAAAGGTAACTGGACCTAGTTAAAGCAGTCGGAGCCACTATCATAAACGGAAAAGGAGTTGTATTAAGGTCCGGACTGGGTGGTTATCCCCCAATGTTGTAGCAGCGATTTTTGAGGCTTCAACATTTTTGGCGCTAGAAGGAGGGCCTGAAACTTGTTTTCTGTTGGATTCTTTTCAATTTTAACATTTTATTTAATCATGATGGCTCCTTTTAAACTTCCAATTTGGAGTTGTATCCATGGACGTGCATCTTCCAATACTCCTCCCGAAGTGGTAAGACTCTTGTCTCAGGTAAAGTTTAATGGTGAGAAAAATTCTTCTGCTTTTAATCATGTCCTTTAATTTATTCAAAATGTTTCAAATTATGATTTTCAAGGAATTGATGAAGGCATTTTATGTAGAATTTTTACTCTCACATTTGCAGCAAAAGCTAGAAACTGGTGTAGAACTCTTCCGGTTGCCTCAATTCACAGTTGGGATCAATTTGTTACAATTTTTGTTTGTAAATTTGACCGCTATGATTATGATCAGGTATGTGATGAAATTGAATATCTACGAAATGAAAATGAGTCTGTTAGATATTTTAATATTCGATTTCATTTGAATTGTTTAAAATTTAATTTCAAAGATGAACCTATGAAAGAAGAATCACTAGATTGGTTTGAACATAATTATTCTCTTCCTCCTATTCCCGATCCATATGAAATTAGTTCAAGCTTTGTTCCATCCCCTTCTAACATAAATGAGAATTCCAATTTGAGTGTGCAAATAAATTGTGATGAAGAGGTTTCACAAAGCTTGGAAAATATTTCTAATCAAATGCAAGAAGACAACAACAAAAATTTTGGAGAAAAAGCCGCCTTTAAATCTGAAAGCTACTTTGAGGTAAATTCAGAAAATAAAATTGGAAATCAGCAAGTGCAAGCAACAATCAAAGTAAGTAATAGCATGCAAACTGTTGTACAAATTTCTGAATCTTTTCATGATGAACAAACACTGAAATCAGAGCAGCAAAGAAGCCTTCTTCAAGAAAGCATGAGCACACAAAGGAATGAATTAGAATCTGAAATTTACAATGGGCTTAATGCACAAGACTTCCCAAACAGGGACATTTTTAAATGCATTATTTCAGATTCACATTTTTCCCTTTATCCTGATATTTTTAATGATGGTAATTTTTCTCCTCCTGGTATTAATGATATTTCAGAAATTAAAGAGGATAATCTAAATGAATTACCATTAAATTTTTATCAAGATAGAAAAGCAATTAATGATCATTCTTTTGCCATTAATGAACATCAAATTCGTGTCCCTCCTTGTTTTGATATACTGGATGAGATTGAAGAAATCTAGAGAATCTTGTGAAGTCATTTATGATAATTACTCTGACATTGAAGATGTTGATTTTTATCGAGAAAATCATCAGAAACTTCAAATAACATCTGAGAATGAGAAACATTTTAATTTAGAAATTATTCCAACCAATCCTCATTCTAAAGCAGCAAATTATCTTCATGATTTCACTATTCAAGAAAATATTCCAATTTATGATTCATATCATGATCAAGCTTTCATTCATGTTCATAATCATAAATCTCTTTCTAATTCACAAGTTGGAATTGGAAATTACTCAAATTCCATAATTCTGGCCAATCCTTGTAAAAAAAAAATTATTTCAAAACAATCCCAATTGTGTTGTAACATTAGTTGTACTAATAGTGATTTCATTTTATTTTTGTTTCCTCACTTATTTTGTATTAAATTAGATTTATTTTCAGATTTTATTTTTCAGATTTTTGATACATTACGCTGGCATATTGCGCACTTTACTGTCAAACATTCAATTGATGCATTGCCCTCTTGGAAAATTAAAATTTTATATTATAATCAAGAGCATCAAAAGCTATTTCAATTTCAATTTCAATCAATGCTAATGTTTTATCAAAATCTTCTATCTTCTCAAAGGCAATATCAACAAGAGAATGTATTTTTAGAAGTTTGCCAGCAATCCAATTTAATTAATAATTTTCCATTTCATTTCAAAGATTTCCATCCATTTTTCATTAATTCATTTGAAAAATATTTGGAAATTTTTCCTTCATGGAAGATTGTCAATAGCTAAACATTTACACATAACACTAACAGTTTCTTCCAGGCCTTTGAATATAAAAGCTCATATCCACAATCTGGCCTTTCATCTCCTCCTTTGAACATTTCCCAATTTTTAATAGAAATCCATCCAGATTTCTATGATCTAATTGGTATTCAATTGGAAAGAAAATTTCATGAGAAGGAGATTTTAGATAAGCTTCTAACAATAGTTGTACATTCTGATTTCAGGTTTAATTTTCTTAGTTCAATTAGATTTGTATTTTTATTACTAACATTTGAATTGTACATACATGCAGGGATTAAAATGAGAAAATGGTTACACTGGAAATATGACTATACCTAGTCATTTTTCAAGTATATGGTTAGAATAGGAGTAGAGTTAATGTAGTTAATTTATTTTCAATAGTTCTATAGATTAAAAATAAAACAAAGCAATCAGCAATTTTCATACATGTTCAGTGAAAACATTTTCTCCTAATCAGAAAATTTTAATTCTTGCTTTCCTTTTTAAATTTCTTACAGCAATACCTATACTCTGTCTATTTTGAATAATGTCTTGATTAAATTCAATTAAGGTTACACTTGGCATCAATCGCCTCAAAGCCACTTTTCTTAATTTCGGGATTTCCTTCTAAAATTTTCTTTTAAAATTTATAAGATAAAGGTTTTGAGGATATAAAAGCTTCATGATCTCATTATCCCATGAAATGTATGACTGTCTATGATAAGCTTAATTCTGACTCAATCATTATTAGTCAGTCTAAAATTTCGTGGTAATCATATGAAGTTCATACTATCTTCCTTGAAATTTGTTAAACTGACCTTTAGGATGTCCATTTTGCTGTGTGCACACATTCAAATCTGTTTTGACATTTTTCTACAATTAGTGGCTTTATCCCATTCAAACCTTTGGTTTATTATTTAATGTTGCAATATGCATCATATTCATTTACTAAATGCATTATTGAACAGTCACTATAACAATACAGATTTTTCTCAAGTTAATTCGGAATGTGCAGAGGTAATAAATTGTTGTTGCAATTCAAAAAGGAAGCATAGTTTCATATTTATTTCTGGTAAATTTTATATTTCCTGAACATGAATAAACATATCTTATTTAGGTTGATTGCTCACTCCGATTTAGAATAAATAATGAGATGATTTTGAACAAAGTTAGAATTCTGATAAATCGAAGGAAGAATTTGAAGATTCATGAGGTAAAATCTACAGACAATTTCCTTCCAGGTATGCATTTACAAGTTCATTTTCATCTATTATTAGTTTATCTTTTCTTTAGTTTATTTTTTATTCTTTTTTTGTTTTAATTGCAGGTTTTCATTTGTTTTCAAAACTTGAAGCAAGTAGCAAACCCAGTTCAAATTGGCAACAGGTTCAGGGAAATTTTATTTGAGATTCATTAGAATTTGAGCATTCTTTAACTTTGGTTTTATTCATTTGGGAAACTCAATTGAAATGAAAAACAATATCATAAGATTTCAGCAAAAGTTGCTTTTAGCATTTTTGATAACAAATTGTTTAATAAAAGATCTCCGATGTGTTACCTCGCTTATATGCCATATCGCATTTCACATATTAGAGATTTGCAGTTGAAGTATACTTCCATTATCATGAATCACCGATCTCCGATAAACGACTTTACCAATATTGCGACGACCACATAATTATGGACCTGATATGAAATTAAACTCAAGTTTATAAAATATCGCATCCATTCAATCGCAAATAATGGTAGGAGCATAACTTTAAAAGGGTCGATGTCTCAGATTCGATATGTTATTAAATTTTCATCATAAAGTTATTGGGTCCACTCTTCATCGCATATCGACGTATCGAGAATTGTTACATCATGTGCTTAAGTTGGCTGATCGCGATCATCGGTTAACCACGTCATTCATCACATATCGGCATCGCAAGAATCATATTGTATTACATCGGGTACAAAACATTCACCAATCGCCGATTAGCATCGCTGATTGGAAATTGCCGATATCACAATCACTTCATCGCATTTTTATTTATGCTCACATCACAATTCAGAATCTGTGATGTGCGTTATATGATGTGGGAAGCACAATGTCAATATTCCCTGATCCTCAATATAATATATCTTTAATGATGTGATCGCTTCATTTCATTGCACATGTTCTCATTAAATGTTTTCCTATCGGCAATTTTCCATTGCAATTTCTGATGTGATAGCTTTCAATGCATGCCTCTGAGCCATTAACATTTAATCGATATATGGCATAGCAACAAAGGTGAAGTCTTGAAAATTAAAATTGAAGCATGGTGAAGAAACATGTGATGCGGATCATCTGATATGGTTGTGCCTTATTTTAAAAGCAAACTTGGGTAACCACTATGATAAGAAAGCAGCTGATGATAAATTTGCGGCATATTCAAATCATTTTGATTTCTCATATATTTCAGTTTTAAATATATAATTCCATAATTAAATATGGAATTCAAGACATCTCTATTTTCATATTTAAATTTTGTTATTTTGGATTTGGTCTTGATTTTGGACAATTTATAAAATCATGGATTTTATATGAAAACTTATAATATTTTGAGAAACATTCGTTACTGCAAATTCGCATTCTCATTTCTGATGCATTTATTTTAACTTCAATTCCTTTGAGCACTAAGCATTCCATTTTTACATTTTACTGCTTGCTTTAGTGTAAATAAAATAAATAATGATTTTGGGTTATAGGATTTTGGTTAGTTTGACTTCTTCATTTTTTTAATGTTAATTAAAAAAAAAAAGTTAGCTAGTTTGGAGAAACTGATACCTTTCAGGTAAGAACAAAAGCAATCATCCAATGGTAAGATTCATGTACCCACTTTTATTTATTTCCATTTCATTACTTTAGTTTCAGTTTTGTTTTTCTGATATATAAATCTATTTTGCAGCTCTTCATAAAAGCTTCCAATCCTCCACCAGATCATATTTTCGAAGTCCATACTCTTCTCCTGGCTTTATTTCAATAAGCAGCGATAATCTTCGTTGAAACAGCTACGCTAGGAAGTTTCTGAACCTTTAATCTGTTTCTTTAAGCATTCCTTTTTATTAGAAAATGATTAAGATGATGCATTGAAACAAGAAGATTGATATCAGACAGAAAGTTTTCATTGTGACTGAATTTTATCGTCACTACTATCTAAAAAGCCTAAAACACTTACAACCCTGCAAGGTATGATTTTTCTAAATCTCGACATAAGAAGGATTGATTACACAATTATTTTATTTCTTCATATTGTTGAGACATTGTTATAAACATTCTTGTTTGAGTTTATCTTGCGAAACTTGGATTTTCCTTTCCATTTTTAAAATTTCTTCATTTTTATTTTTTGTTCGTTGATTTCTTTCTCATTTTAGCACAAGAATTATTTTCCTTTGGTTTTCAGTTTGATTTTAGTAATTTTTCCATGATTTATATGGAAGGCCTTCTAGTTACCTAACTATGGTTGGCATACACGGAGAAAAAAATTGTTAATAGTCATCTATTAACTTTTTCTTAAATCTCTTAGTAAAGTTTGATTTTCTTATTATAAAAGTAGACATACTTAAGGAAGAGATTACCAATTTAGAGAAGTTGACAAAGTATCATAATATCTGGAAAAATTTCTTTTTTCATCAAAATTGTAATCATTTTGAGATTTCAATATTTTATTAAGATCTTTCAAAGTCCTATTATCAGTCAAGAAAAGTTATTTTTGACCAAGTAAAGACACTTTACAACAAAGCACCTTTTAACTCTGAAATTGTCATTCTTAACTCTTAAGGAGTCAATGATTCTCCCTGTCCCAAAGAGTCTTATTTTTCTAGAGCATGATCCAGAGATATATTTAAACTTAAAAGATAAGAGGTCTCATCATGAGCCTGCTTACCATGATCATAGGGGAAAAATAGGCTGACATTACCAACACTGCTAAACAAACCAGGGTAATGGCTTATGATTGCAAACAATTATAAGACAAGGGGTCTCATCACGAGCCATCTTGTTCAGTCTAATTATAACCAGTGAATGGCATTGTCAACTATCTGGCTACCAAACCAGGACAATGACTTTTAAGATTTATAATAAAAAATAATAATAATAATAATAAAAATAATATAAATGGATTTATCTCTAGGTCAATAATTCTTAAAGAGATGGGATTCTGAATCATTGGTGATTAAAAGGTAACCCTGTCGAGACTATAGATGTTTGCTGGCAACAGTGGCTCTACCTGTGACAAATGAGTATATTTTAAAATCTAAGATGTAAAGTGACCCCTGCTTTATCTCTACAACTAATTAATGATTGATATAGAGTTTTGAAATATTTTAATTTATGAGGAATTTTAAGAAAAATTACAGTTAGATGATTCTTGCTTTTATTCAGACTAATGAACCTAGTCAAGCATTTCAAGCATAATTATCTCTTCTTTAATTAGTTTTACTTTGATTTTAGGAAAATATTATTCATATAAAACAGAGATAACTAGTTCTTCTCCCGTGTGTCGCCATTGTTGTGGTAAAACACAACCCCCCCATTTTTGACTTGTTCACTTCAAATAATGGGGACCCTTTCTATAAATTTTTTACTAAACGCCTTTTCAGATTTTTATTTTATTTCATTATCCTACACGATTGTTAATTTTTTATTTTATTTGGATTCTTGTTTTGATTGCTTTGTTAGAATCAATTTTTTATAAGCTTCCCATTGACGCTTGTTTTGCCTTATTTGGTCAACTAGTTTAAAAATGGTACTCCTTTGAAGTCCCATCATTTTTCTAGTCTGGGTTAAAAATGCTATTTTTATTCTTTTTCAAAGTGGCTGTAGTTTAGAAAATTTCATAGCTAAACTAAACATCATTAAAAAAAACCAAAAAAAAAAATAATTTACATCATTGGATCCGTCGCAGATCGCAGATCGCAAATTCGAATCCATCGCAGATCGCAGATCGCAAATTCGAATCCCTCGCAGATCGCAAATCGCAAATTTGGATCCGTCGCAGATCGCAAATCGCAAATTCGAATCCGTCGCAGATCTCAAATCGCAAATTCGAATCCGTCACAGATCGCAGATCGCAAATTCGAATTCATCGCATATCGCAGATTGCAAATTCTAATCTGTCGCAGATCGCAGATCGCAAATTCGAATTCATCGCATATCGCAAATTCGGATTCATCGCATATCGCATATCGCAAATATCGGATCCATCGCAATTTTTATAACATGCACATTTGAAAAACCCCGATCCAAAGTTCTTGCGATATGCGATGTGTTAAATTTTTTTTTAATATAAAGTTTTTGTTTCACCTCAAGTCACCCTCACCTCACACTCCACTCACCATATCCCTCCATAATCTCACGTGGATGAATTAATGAGTTTGGATTGATTTCAATGGTTTGTAAATTAATTTTTATATTTTTATATTATAATAATTATATTATAATTATAATGTTTATTATAATTTTAATATAATTTGAATTATAATATTAATTATATTTAAATTAACTTTTTCAAATCATGTGTATATTAGTTTAATTTTGTAACTTAATTAATTTCTAAATTAGATGATAATTAATTAGAATTAATTGTTAGTTAGTTAATAATTAATTTAGAATTAATTTTTAGATAATTAGAATCTAATTTAGGATTAAATTTCTAATTAAAAATTCTGATTTTTAGCCCAGCAACAGAATTTCCAGAATTATGCCAGATTTGACTCATCAACTTTGGAAGCTCATAGAATGAGTTTTACTTGGCCAAATGAGGCCCAAGACGGCTCATTGGAAAGATAAAATCAAGGAGAACATTTTTGAGGAGGTTCCAATAATAGATTTGGTCATTAATTGGGTCAAAAATCATGCAGAAAATCAAGCTCCAAATTTCTAAAGCAAAATCATTTTTCTAATTTATTTTCTGCATTTTCATTTGTCCAAGCCTCTTCTAATTCCAGATCCATTCGTCAATAATATCCTTAGCCAATTAAACCATCCCAGGCATCAATAGAGAGATTATATTTTATTTTCAATTATTTATTTAAATAGAATTTGATTGGATTTGTTTTAAATGCTAGAAATGATATTTTGTTTTTATTGATTGCATTTTAATTTATTTTGATTTCTTTTTGCAGGAAAACAGTAGAAGATATATGAAGAAAAGATCTTAATCAATGATAATGCTCCAGAAATTAAAAGATTGGAATGTTTGCGCAAATAAAATTGATTGGACATATTTTCTTCAACAAACTTTCATCTCAAGAATTCCTTTGCAAATATTATAAATAGCAGATTGTAGAATGGAAAAGGGGCTACTCTCCTCTGCAATTCCGGACTTCTAAAAGCATTTATGTAATAAGGATTTAAAGTTTTAGATGGGGAGGAGAAAAAATTTCAGATCTGAACATTAATTAGGGTTTATTATTTATATCTTGAATTATGCATGATGGGCAGAGTTTGCATTTCTGCAGCTCTAGTCTTGAAAGCAGAAATTCAAGTAATGTAAAGTACTGTTAGAGAGCAGGATCAGAGAAGCAGATTCAATTAACTGGTATTTTTGGCATTTCTATATCAAATATCAGTTTCATTTTTATTTTAATAAAATTGTTGTTTCATTTTATTCATGTTTTGCATTATTGTTGATATGGATAATTTGTCTCAAATTGTTAAGTATCTTTGCTCTTATGAATTAAACTCTGATTTCTGAGTAACCATTACTCAGAAATCTGTCTTATAACACTGATTTATTAAATAGTAATGTGTTGTGAATTTCTTTCACATGTTATTGTTTAATTATTAGTTTGATTGATATGATAATCGATATCATTTTTGTGAATTTCTTCCGAAGTGTTGTTGATTTATTATTTTAGTCAAATGGTCTAAATAGAATGTGTTTTGGTACTCACAAATGTGAGCTAATTGAATTTCTTCGTTAGCTTAACATTAATTTAAAACCAGACATATTTTAATTCTCATTATTTAATTATCTTGCTCTTAGTTGGGTTAGATTTTCATCTATCTGATTGAGATAGGATTTAGATTAGTTTATTTTTGCTTGCATTATAGAATAAGTTTGCAATTAGATTAAATTTTCATTCTTTTAAATCCTCTTCTCAAAGAGGAAAAATCTTAATTGTGGTTTGGCTGAACCCAAATCAGCTTAAGGGTCATTCTCTTGCCTGATCAGCAAGAAGAATTGATCTGATATCCCTGTCTATTGGTAGTTAACGATATATCGTAAACCAATAGTGATAGGGAAAAGGTAACTGGACCTAGTTAAACCAGTTGGAGCCACTATCATAAACGGAAAATGAGCTATATTAAGGTTCAGACCGAGTGGTTATCCCCCAATGTTGTAGCAGCGATTTTCGAGGCTTCAACACCTCCCTTAGTACATGGTGGATGGTGACCCAAGGGAGAGGTATGATTCCATTGTGTGCTCCAAATATTTCTTTGTGTGCTCCCATAGTGTCCATGGAGGCGCCGGTGGCTGTCCTTAGGTGGCTTCATGTAAGGAGTAACTCTCCTTTGCTTTGTGTGGTCCCGAAAAATGACAATTTTCCACTTTTAGGAATGCATGCTTATCGAGAAAAATGGTGCACAGAAGGCACTCTTCTCGAAGGATAAAGCGTGCAATTTAGCATTTAAGACTAGTTCAAATTTGATTTTGTCAAAACCTTAGAGATTTTAAATACTTTCTTGATTCCATAATGTCTTCCTGCCCTATAAATCATTTGGCTTGACATTAATTAATGTCATATTCTGCTGTACGATTTTCCAGTGTTAACAAATACCATGGGTCAATACCATGGTTAGAAACACTTACAATACCATGGGTGGATACATACCATGGGTGAATGAATATCATGGATAGATGTCACTTACAATACCATAGGCGAATAAATACCAAGGGTCGATGCCATTTACAATACCATGGGTAAATTCCATGGGTGCATTAACACCATGGGGGCATGCTATTTTCCATTCGGATCATTAAAATTGTTGGATGTTTCTAGTGTTGTAGATGCACTTGAAGTAGTGATAGTTTAACACCCTCTGTCCACATTTACTCAAGTTAATTGGTATGTTGAGCTAAACATGTGACGAGACACTACTATGATGTCATTCAACTTCCAATGTACAATTAAGGAAGTGGAACCTACAAAACCAAACCAATATTACCTTTCACACATGCTACATAACCTTTAGCAGCCAAGCAAACCTTCCAGGTGACCATACCTTGAGGTAAATTAACATTTTACTAATCTATACCATCAGTCTCTCCCATGACAAGTCATGCATGCAAATGAGGCCTTCCAGTTGCTACTATAAAAAGGCATGCTAGAGACTATGGAATTTTTTGGGAATTTATGTGACAGCAACCTCGGATCACGAGCCACTTTTTCAAGGCTAGGTATTAGGCCACTGCCAATAACTTTATGAAAATCCCATAAATAAATTATAACAATGGAATAAGGCTACTAATGCAATCACTAGTACAAGTACTTGATATGACCCCTACTAGACATGATAGGTATTTCATTAAACATGTCACAAATATGTAATCTACAGGTCATAACAAAAAATATGAGAAAATGGGTCTCATACTTATTTGATATTCATAGAGAAGCATTGATGCCATATCACAATAACTACATTACCATCTATTAGATCATATACTTATTCTACATTAAATTACTAATCAAAACATGATGATATCCATATAGGAATTCTATCATAAACCATGCTCATAACCAACATATAAATAACATAAATCACAAGGATATAACAACCATAAAAACTACATATGAAGCAGTACATTTACACATGAAATACCAAATATGAGGAAGCTCTTATTAATGAGTACAAAAGCCAACCAAGCTAGGACTTCCATGAACCACCCGATCATAGATTGGGTTGAACCAAATCTTTCTTTCAGCCAATCAACCCCATTCCATATTCCAAGCATGAATGTTGGACTCAAAACCAAACCAATATAGGTTTCCTCAGGCTTTACCGTAATCCCCACCATATCACTAAGCCCTAAACAAGCATGGATGCTAGTAGATTTATCCACTTACACTGTCAAGAATTTTCCTGCGTCCTAGTCTATAGGATTTACCCACGATTTACCGTATATCCCTCCATTCACTGGTCAACAATTCCTAGGCCTAATCGAGACTCCACCCTCCAAGATTTACTATATATCTCGTGATTCACTAGTCGAAGATTCCTAGGCTTGATTGAGGGCACACACCTCTAGGCTTTACCACATATCTCGCCATTCACCAGTTGAGTATTCCTAGTCCTACTGAGGTAAACAACATCTAGATTTACTGCAATTCCACCTTCTCCAGTCCAAGGATTCCTAGGCCTTCTGTTCCTTCTTTCAGAGACCACTTTACTCATTTTCAAAACCATCTGGAAATACAACTCAACCAATTAAAATATAACCCATCAAACCATAGCTAACTAGAAATGGAAATGCAGGGTTGAAGAATGTTTTTACACTTGGAAAAAACCATGCCAAAGACAAAAAGAGATCCAAATACACACATGCATGTAACATGCATGCTAAATCTAGCAAGGAAATCACACATGCAAATCGATACCTGTAAGTAATCCTGCTATAGCTACATGATATTTCTCTTCCTTGCTTGATATTCACTTCCCTTTTCCTTGTTTTTCCTCACTTTTATTTCCTTGATCCAATGCTAGAGTGATCCAAGAATGCTCTTTTTCCAAGAGTGAGAGAGAGAGATATCCAAAACTAAACTAACAAAAGGTACCAACTAATCCTCATAAGCCTTTTTATTAATGAGGCCTCTAATTTCTTCAATTTTCCATTATTTTCCTTCCTTTTCCTCCTCACATGCAACTTGTGATCTTCCACCTTCCTTTTCTCCTATTTCTATTATTTTCATAAATAAATTTCCAAAATTCATTTTTTCCTTTCCAAAGCCTTTTCCATTTCCTTTGCCAATTTCCTTAGCCATAATAAAAAAATTGAACACCCACACTAGAATGTTTTCCCCAACATTTATCTTGGAATGTGTGTCTCATTAACCTGGTCTTATGCTCCCTTTATTAACTTTATTACATGGATTTTTGACACCTACAACTAGCAAAACCACTAAAAACCAAAACATATTCCCCATGTAGCTATATAACACAAATCATTGTAGTTTTACAACTAACAACTTTACCAAACATGACAACCATATCGTTTACTTGATATTTATAACACAACTCATTACAATATTTACAATAACAAACACATAATTATGCACATTTTATTTAACCAAAAAATAACCATACTGTATATGGATATTTATAAATCCAACTCGATACAATATTTACAATAACATAGACATATACACATATGCACATTTTCTCAACCAAAAAATAAAAGGATATGATGCCTGTATCTACAACAAGGGGATCCAAAGGCTCACTCTTGCACCCTCAAAAGTAGTACCAGGATTCTCCTCCTTCCCAGGATCTCCACAATCTACTGCCAAAGTCAAAACTGCATCCAATGTTGAGTGCTACAATCCTATGTTGATGTCCTCTTAGTGAACAACTATCGGCTCATTATTCTAGGGAACACTCCCAATGTGCATATGCTTCCATATGGAAATGATAATAACCAAATAAAATCCATTCCCCATCCTACCCTTCTCTGATACATAGTCCCTCGGGAAATCCAGTCATCCCCTTTTGTGTAGTCACTCACCTTCTAAGTTCCTCGGTATCTCCTTTCCTGGGTGATCCATCCCTTGGAAAGGCTTCCTCACATCAGAAGTCCGAACAACTAAGGAATATACCTACCTCAAAACCATCATAACGATAATACAATTCTCATGGAAATGAATGGACACTATTGGGTACTAGTGTCCCACAATGACCCTACTTGTCTAGCGCTTTACTAGCATATTGTTGCATGTTCCAATTCCCGGCACTGTTGTTTCTAGCATGATCCTTCCAAGCAGTTCCAACCACCCATCTGGGAATTTTTATGCTCTCTGTTGGAAATATGATGCTAAATGTTGTCCTTGATGGAAACCCACTTGAATGAAGATGATGGAAACCTCTTATTGAAGATGTTCTTGATGCTTGATGAGTTTATTAATGATGTAAATCTGATGTTCTACAAGTAGCTCAGAAGTAACAGAGAAGGAAATATCAGTGAGGGCCAAAGCAATAATGAAAAATGTGTGTTTCAAGGCATACACGGGTTTGTCAAGGATAAAGCGTGTATGCATGCGGAAAAGTACATGCCAAGTCGCGTATGGTATTTTGCGCTCCAAAATTAGAATACCAAGGGGCATTACCATGGTATTGACCCATTGTATTGAGCACTGGATTGTCTTTTTGATCCTGTCCAGGAAAACCATCGGAAGTAATGTGGTTTTGACTCATGGTATTGAAAAAGGCTAAATCTATATAAGGAGAAGAATTTCATTGTGCAAAGGGTGTGCAAGTGTCTGGGCTTTAATGAATACTTCACTTTGAAGTATATCTACATGGTTGAACTCTGCTCTTAATTGATAGATCTGATTCTATGATGCATCTATGAACATAATGAAGGTTCAAGATCTCTAGATCTTGAAATGGTGAATCTCTTGGATGATCTGAAAAGAAGTGATGAAGACCCGGCGCAAATCTATTGAAGAAGTTGAAGAAACTGTAAGTTCATAGATCCGTCCCATCTGCAAATTATCTTTTATAGATCTATACTTGTGTTCGTTTCATGAAAAGCGCGTGTATACGCGGCTCTATTCCGACAAAAGCGCGTATGGGATGTTAGGGTTTTTCTCCGATAAGTTGCATTTGCGTATACACGGTTCGACCCGCAAAAATGTGTGTATATGCGGTCTCTGCGAACAATCTAAAAGCACACATGGTAGTTGAGTTGATGGTTGCTCAAAAGATAATCGAGGCTCGCATATCTATTCTCGGGGTCCGGGCTGGCTTCGATATTCTCAAGTTACAAAGATTTCACCGTTCGATCATGAAAATGAAAAGGATGTTTGTTGATAAGTGAAGAATTGTGTTGAAGTTGTTTGATCCAAGCAGAAAACTAATGAAACGTGTCCAAAGGATCCGAGGGTTGAAGCCTTCGTCCGATAGCTTTCTGTCAGCAGAGGCTGGTGCTAATATCAGGGGGTAGTAGCTCCCTTCCAGGTGAGGCTGGTAAACGAGAGCAGGGGGTTGTAGCTCCCTTCCAGGTGAGGCTGGTAAACAAGAGAAGGTTGTAGCCTTCTGCAGGTGGATGCCTGCATGCTGGTATAAGTCTGCACCAGTACATGATTGTAAGAAGTTTTTCCTTATAATAAATATTGAAGACTGAGACGACAGCAACGGTGGTTTTCTCCCGAATTGGGTTTCCACCTAAAAATCATGGTGTTCATGTGTGTTGCCTATGTGTGATGAGTATTCTATTCTTTCTGCACCTGTTTACTTTTTCCTGAAATATCTGATAAATGAAGAATGCAATTATCTGAGTTAATAATTGAATGCATAATTAGATCTCTGTGCATACGCGAGTTTTGTAAAGGATATTCGCGTATATACACTAGTTGGCTTCTGAAAAGTCGCGTATGGGTTTTTTAGAAAGGAAAAGTAAAAAATTTTATTATATGCATTAAATACAGATTCACCCCCCCCCCCTCTCAGTATTTTTCCAACAATTTGTATCAGAGGAGGTCCTTCTGAAAAAGCTTAGCCGCTAGAAGGAAGATCAAGCAAGATGAGCAATCATGAGGGAACAACATCTATCAAGCCCCCGCTCTTCAACGGGAGCAATTTAATCTTCTGGAAAATGAGGATGAGATCCTATCTTCAGTCTATGGGAGCTGATGTATGGGCCATTGTTGAACAAGGATATCAATATCCAGCTGCTACACTAACAGATCCAACTGAAAGGAAGAATTATGAATCAAATGCAAAAGCGGTCAATGCTATAACAGAAAGTCTAACTGAATCAGAATTTGTCAAAGTCATGCAGCTGAATACAACAAAGGAAATATGGGACAAAATCATTCTAAGTTATGAAGGCGATGCAAAGGTAAAAAGTGCAAAACTCCAAACTCTCAAAATTGAATATGAAAATTTAAATATGCATAGTGATGAGAGTATTGCCAGTTTCTTTTTACGTATTGATGATGTTGTAAATCGTATGAGAAATCTGGGTGAAACAATATCCGACACTACTTTGGTTGAGAAAATTTTACGATCGCTAATGGCAAAATTTGAATCAAAAGTTTCTGCCCTTGAAGAAAAACAGGATATTCAAAATCTTTCCGTGGTGCAACTTCATGGCATACTGACTGCATATGAAATGAGAAGAGGAGGACCGTCTGAAGTCAAAGAAGTTGTTTTTAGAGCTTCTACAAAAGGTAAAGAAGTGCAAGAAGCAGAAGGATCAGGATATATTTCGGAAGAAGATGAGGAAAATTTTGTAAAGAAACTTCAACTTGGTACAGGACGGTTTAGAGGTAAGCTTCCTTTCAAATATTTTAATTGTGGAATAATTGGTCATTATGCTGCTAAGTGTCCTTACAAAGAAACACCTGCAAAAGGAAAGGAAGTAGCTAGAAATAAGAACCGGTCTAGCACTAGAAGAAGTTACTATACTCATGATGACAGTGATGGAGTATCTGATAGTGAGGAAGAATGTGAACAAGATCTTAGAATTCTCATGGCATTTGAATCTAAAGAAGAAAAGGATACTTTTTTGGATGCTCTAGAGGACAATGATTTTCTTGAAGAGAAAAACCAACTCAAAAGACGCTTAGAAAAAAGAAAAATTCTCTTAGAAGAATATAAAATTCTCTTAGAAGAAAGAAAAATTAACCATCAAGACTCTGGAAAAGCAGGTTGAAGAAGAAAAGAAACACAATGAGAAATTAGAATGTGAAGTGGTAAGTGTAACAAAATAATTTGAGAAAGTAAAGACTCTGAATTTTAGATTTGCTAAAGGATCTGAAACCTTAGATGAGATTATCAAGGTTCAACGTTCTCCTCTTATAAAGACAGGTCTTGGATACACTGGAGAGTCCTCTCAAGCTTCAGCACCAAATTATCTAAAAGCAGCTACAACTGGTTTACAAAATTCTGCCACTCAGCCAGGGAATAAAGAATATTTACAGGAAAAGCATGATCATCCTAATGCAAGGAACACTAACAGGAATATCTTTCAAAAAGGCACCAATCAACAGGTAAATTCAAATAGAATATTTCGTGATCGCAGAAATTTCTTCTTCAATGGAAAAAGTTTCTCATGTCACAATTTTGGTCATAAAGCTACTCAATGTGTTGCATATAAAACCATCATGACAAGAGAAGCAAGAAAGAAAAGGACTGATGTTGAAACAAAGAAGAATACCTATAACAACTTTTCTCCTCTTCTAAATGAAGTTGAATGTGCTTATTGCAATAACTTTGGCGACAAAGATTCTGAGTGCAGGAGAAAAGTACAGCCAAGAGAGCATCTTCCTTCAAAATCCAAAATATGGAAAAAGAAGGAACCACAGGTTGAAAATTGTGGCATAGCGTTATTTGCGAAAGGTGAATAAAATAAATGGTACATTGATAGCGGATGCTCAAGACACATGACAGGTGACAAACACAAACTTCGTGCATATAGTGCTCTAGAAAAGGAAAAGAAAGTTACTTTTGGAAATGATACTCCTGTTGTAATTAAAGGAAAAGGGTCTGTGTTTTTAAAAGAAAAGGTGAAGGCTAATGATGTCATGTATGTGGATGGATTAAGGCATAACCTGTTAAGTGTAAGTCAAATGTATGATTAAGGAACTGAAGTTGTCTTTAGTTCAAAAGAATGTGTGGTTCATGATCTTGATACAGGTAAAACAATTATAAAAGAAAAAAGAACTCCAAGCAATCTGTATGTATTGAAGAATTGGAAAGAACAATGTTACTTGAGTAAATCTTCAGAAAACTGGCTATGGCATAGAAGGTTGGGGCATCTAAGCTTCTCTCAAATCAACAAATCTAGTAGACTTAATGTTGTTCGTGGTCTTCCCAATATTACTCTCCCTGAAAGTATCATATGCAAATCCTGTCAATTCGGTAAGCAAACCAAAGTGCAATTTAATGCCAAGGAAGGATCATCAAGTAAGCCTCTTGAAATCATTCATACTGACATATGTGGACCTATGAGGAAAAAGTCTCCACGGGGTGAAGAATACTATATCTTATTTATTGATGATTTATCTAGAATGTGTTGGATTGGGTTGATCAAACACAAAGATGAAGCATTTGAAAATTTTCGGATCTTCAAAGCTCTGGTGGAAAATGAATTAGATCTAAAAATCAAGTGTCTTAGATCTGATCGAGGAGGAGAATATACATCAAATGAATTCTTTGAATTTTGTGAACAACATGGCATAAAAAGAAAGTTTTCTGTAGCAGGCACTCCACAACAAAATGGCGTAGCAAAATGAATGAATAGAACGATTCAAAAAATGGCTAGAGCTATTATTGATGATTCTGGAACACCTGACACCTTTTGGGGAGAAGCATCTCACACAGCAGCAAATATTCTTAACCAGGCACATGTTCGGGTAAATAGTGATAAAACTCCGTATGAACTACGGTATGGTAATCCTCCTTCTGTGAAGCATTTTAGAGTTTTTGGAAGTAAATTCTTTATCAAAAATAATAATGAAAAGCTTGGCAAGTTTGAACCCAGATCAGATGAATGAATATTTCTTGGTTACTCATCTACAAGCAGAGCATACAAATGTTACAATAAAAGGCTTCAAAAGATTGTTGAATGTATTGATGTTGTTATTGATGAGTTTCCTGCAGCTCCTAAAGAAGAAAAACACACAACAGATGAAGATGATGGTGACTTTTGTCCTTCTACGTCAAATAGAAATGATATAGACAATGGATCCAATGAAGAACCAGAAGATGATTTATCTAGAAAAGCTCCATCCAGATATGTTCAAAAGAATCATCCTGAATCTCAAATTTTGGGAAATAAGGAATCAGGAGTACAAACAAGGAGGACTCTTGTGGGATCTTCTAGCTATCTGGAATTTCTATCCACAATTGAACCACACAATGTCAATCAAGCTAGCAAAGATGAATGTTGGATTCAAGCCATGAATGAAGAGCTTGATCAAATTGAAAATAATCACACTTGGGAATTGGTACCAAGACCACATGACAAAAATGTCATTGGAACCGAATGGATATTCAAGAACAAGTTAAATGAGAATGGGGACGTTATAAGAAACAAAGCTAGACTGGTTTACAAAGCATATACTCAACAAGAAGGTATAGACTTTGAAGAAACTTTTGCTCCTATAGCTAGACTTGAAGCCATAAGAATGTTTCTTGCTTTTTCAAGTTTTCAACAAATCAAAGTTTATCAAATGGATGTCAAATCTACTTTCCTCAATGGTGATCTAGAAGAAGAAGTTTATATAGAACAACCAGAAGGATTCATTTTTGGAAATGATGAAAATCTTGTTTGTAGACTTAAAAAGGCTCTATATTTTCTCA
The DNA here is from genome assembly GCA_034641835.2 of Pinus albicaulis. Taxonomy (NCBI): domain Eukaryota; kingdom Viridiplantae; phylum Streptophyta; class Pinopsida; order Pinales; family Pinaceae; genus Pinus; species Pinus albicaulis. The sequence continues at coordinate 1,746,155,935 of CM076575.1, read as the reverse complement.
AACAAGCTCCAAGGGCATGGTATTATCGTCTTGACAAATATCTTCATCAACAAGGATTTTCAAAGGGGTCTGCTGATAGCAACTTATACACAAAAATTGAAAATAATAAACTATTGATTGCGGTGGTTTATGTTGATGATATCATTTTTGGGAGTAATGAAGAATCTATGAGTCAGAAATTTTCTTCTATCATGCAGCAAGAATCTGAAATGTCCTTACTTGGGGAACTAACATTCTTTCTTGGCTTGCAAGTGCATCAAACTACAGATGGTATATTCCTATCACAAGCAAAATATCTTAAGAAAATTTTGAAGAAGTATGGCATGGAAGAATGCAAACCTGTAAGTACACCAACGATAACCGGATGCAATCTCAGTTCTCATGATGATTCTCCCACGGTGAATCAACCAGAATACAGATCAATGATAGGAAGTCTACTTTATCTCACTGGGACTAGACCGGACATTATGCATGCAGTTGGGATTGTCGGACGATTCCAAGCTAATCCAAAAGAGTCTCACCTTTAGGCTGTCAAAAGAATATTCAAATATCTACAAGGAACTCAAGATTTTGGACTATGGTATCCAAGGAATGCTGATCTTACTCTTCATGCTTACACTGATGCAGATTGGGCTGGAAATATTGATGATCAAAAAAGCACTAGTGGTGGTGCATTCTATATGGGGCCCCGATTAGTATCTTGGTTCAGCAAGAAGCAAAATTTTATTGCTTTATCTACAGCAGAAGTAGAATATGTGGCTGTCGCATCTTGTTGCACTCAACTCCTTTGGATGATGCAAATCTTGCAAGATTTTCAAATCAAATGCACACCTCCTATCTCCATTATGTGTGATAATACAAGTACCATCAGTATCTCAAAGAATCCTGTTATGCATTCGAAGACCAAGCACATTCCCATAAAGTATCACTTCTTACGTGAACAAGTGCTTGAACAAAAGGTGAAGTTGGAGTATGTTCCCTCCAAAGAACAAATTGCTGATATATTTACCAAACCTCTGCCCAGGGAAGCGTTCGAATATCTCAGACAGAAGTTGGGTGTTGTCTCTGCCTCTCAGAAGATCAGATCTGATTAAATTCAGAAGATTAAATTGGATATGCGGGTTTCCTGAAAGACAGTTGCGTATATACGCGAGTTTACCCACAGAAAGCTGCGTATGGTTGGTTATTGGAAAATTTTGTTTGGAGTCAGCACAGATGCAGTGTTGTTTGGTATCTCTGATGTTGTTTAGAGTCACTGGTGATTTCTGTTTCATTCTCTGATTTTGGGTGAAGATGCCTTGATGATTTGATGTTGAAAGTGTTCAGGATGCACAAGCAAAGGGGGAGCTCTGGTCATATAGAAAAGATTCTTGGATGCACATTTTCAGGGGGAGAATTAGCTTTGCTAAGTATAATGCATTGTTGGCATTATGATGATTCTGAACTATGATCTCTCTCTTTAGGTCTTTCTGGTATTGGTCATGAAAAGTCATATTTGTAATTTGATGAAAAGGTCATGTTGCGACCTATGATGTAAAAATTGTAATATTCAGTCATAAAAGGACTTGTTCAAAGTTGTAAACCGACTTGGCTGGGTAGTTGAGTCAAAATGTGTAAACCCACTTGGTTGGGTATTTGAGTCTCATATGTAAATCCACTTGGTTGGATCTTTGATGTAAGTATGAGTCCTTGGTGATAGGAAAGGTCATAGAGTCATATACTTCATTGAAAAATATGTTTGAAGATTCGGCATGAACTCAGGGGGAGCATGGTAACTTCAGTGCACATCATGATCTACAGCGCTCTTCTCTCTACATGAGGAGAAAAACCTTGTGTTGGTTTTGATCCGCCCTTTGCCCTTGATGTCAAAGGGGGAGAGTGACATGGTGTTTTCGAATATGGGGAGAATCTCATTCTGCTTAATGTATTTATCTATTATGGTGATCAAACACCATCATGGTTGCCATCAAGTCCAAAGGGGGAGATTGTTGGCAATATGATGCTAAATGTTGTCCTTGATGGCAACCCACTTGATGAAGATGATGGCAACCTCTTATTGAAGATGTTATTGATGCTTGATGAGTTTATTAATGATGTAAATCTGATGTTCTACAAGTAGCTCAGAAGTACCAGAGAAGGAAATATCAGTGAGGGCCAAAGCAATAATGAAAAATGTGTGTTTCAAGGCATACGCGGGTTTGTCAAGGATAAAGCGCGTATGCACGCGGAAAAGTACGTGCCAAGTCACGTATGGTCTTTTGCGCTCCAAAATTAGAATACCAAGGGGCATTACCATGGTATTGACCCATTGTATTGAGCGCTGGATTGTCTTTTTGATCCCGTCCAGGAAAACCATCGGAAGTAATGTGGTTTTGACTCATGGTATTGAAAAAGGCTAAATCTATATAAGGAGAAGAATTTCATTGTGCAAAGGGTGTGCAAGTGTCTGGGCTTTAATGAATACTTCACTCTGAAGTATATCTGCATGGTTGAACTCTTCTCTTAATTGATAGATATGATTCTATGATGCATCTATGAACATAATGAAGGTTCAAGATCTCTAGATCTTGAAATGGTGAATCTCTTGGATGATCTAAAAAGAAGTGATGAAGACCTGGCGCAAATCTGTTGAAGAAGTTGAAGAAATCTGGTAAGTTCATAGATCTGGTCTAATCTGCAAAATTTATCTTTTATAGATCTATACGCAGGTTTGTTTCATGAAAAGCGCGTGTATACGCGGCTCTATTCAGACAAAAGCGCATATGGGCTGTTAGGGTTTTTCTGATAAGTTGCACAAATGTATACGCGGGTTCGCTTCAGTAAAAGCGCATGTATACGTGGGTCTATTTAAGGAAAAGCATGTATGGTATTTGAGTTGATGGTTGCTCAAAAGATAATTGAGGTTCTGCATATCTGTTCTGAAGTCTGGGCTATTTCTGATATTCTGGTTACAGTGATTTCACTATTCTGACTGATGAAATGAAAAGGGATGTTTGTTGATAAGTGAAGAATTGTGTTGAAGCTGTTTGATCCAGTGTGAAAATTAATGAAACGTGGTCTTCAGTGGATCTGAGGGTTGAAGCCTTCAGTCTGAAAGTAGAAGCTTTCTGTCAGCAGAGGCTGGTGCTAATATCAGGGGGTAGTAGCTCCCTTCTAGGTGAGGCTGGTAAACGAGAACAGGGGGTTGTAGCTCCCTTCTAGGTGAGGCTGGTAAATGAGAGAAGGTTGTAGGCTTCTACAAGTGGGTGCCTGCGTGCTGGTATAAGTCTGCACCAGTACATAATTGTAAGAAATTTTTTTCCTTATAATAAATATTGAAGACTGAGACGACGGCAGCAGTGGTTTTCTCCCGAATTGGGTTTCCACCTAAAATCCTGGTGTTCATGTGTGTTGCCTATGTGTGATGATTATTCTGTTCTTTCTGCACCTGTTTACTGTTTCCTGGAATATCTGATAAATGAATAATGCAATGATCTGAGTTAAGAATTGAATGCATAATTAGATCTCTGTGCATACGCGAGTTCTGTAAAGGATATCCGCGTATATATGCTATTTGGCCTCTGAAAAGTCGCTTATGGGTTTTTAGAAAGGAAAAGTAAAAGTTTTATTATCTGCATTAAATACTGATTCACCCCCCCCCCCCTCTCAGTATTTTTCCAACACTCTCATCTACTAAGCACATAAATTCCATTAGATTAAAAAAAAATTAAAATAACTTACACCTTACATCATCGGTGGCTTGTTAATAAGGTACACTTGTGATTATGTTCACTTCCTATCACAACATGTCAAACTAGTTGTTTGATCAAATAATAATATTTAAAAATATCACATTCGGTTAGCTCAAAATGCAGCCATCATAATCAAAATTATAGATCACATGTAACCATACTAAAACATAATCATATATCACATGTAATAATCATGAATTAGAATCACTTATCCCATGCATAATAAAAATTGAAAACAATGTTGATACTTATCCTTCAACCAATCCTTATCTTCTACCTTTATCCTTTTTCCTTTCCATATGTACACTGGATTGGTTGCCACCTCCAACAAACACCTATTGCTTTCTCTTCAACCATGTACACATACACATAAAGTGCATCACACACATACAACCACACACGACATATAACACCATAAAATAAATGCACCTATACTTGATGTACAACACATACACCTACACCCAGTGTACAACACAACATATACACTTGCATTTGGTGTACGATATAACACATACACTTGCACACGGTGTACAACAAAATACTTATACATAAACCTACACTTGGCATACAACACAATACAACACATACACCTATAACCAATGTAAAACACAACACAATACATAAACTTACACCCCGAGTACAACACAACACATACACTTGCATCTGGTGTACAACACAAAAACATACATACATCTACACTCATTGTACAACAAAATACATGTACACAACACCACCTACATAACTTGTACACAACACTACATGTGCAAAAAAACACATGCATGACATGTATACAACACCACATGCATGACATGTACATAGCATTGCCTGCACACAACACCCCATGTACAACATGTACACATCACCACGTGCACACAACACCACATGTACATAGTTCCATATGCACAACTTGCACACCAAGCCATATGTCCACAACACCGCATATGAAACATGTATAAAGCGACATGTATACACAACACCACATATTTGACATGTGCACAACACCATATGTATACATCACCGTATATCCAACATGTGCACAAAACCATATGTACACATCACTGCATAAACAACATGTACACAACACCATATATACCTAGCATTTCATAAACAACATGTACTGGAAACACCATTTGTACGTAGAATTTCATAAACAACATGTACACAACACCATCTGTACATAGCACTACATAGACAACATGTACACAATACCCTATATACACAACGCCACATGCACAAAACATCACAGGTGCAACACATGTAACATATATTCAATAGTAGTACTCTACATCCATAGACCACACAGAGACACTACTAAGAAACCTCACTTATATTGTCTCTCCATTATTCATGCTTGTTCCAAAATTTAATAGATCATGCTACTTTCATTCAACTAATGTGTCCCTTAGCATTACCTATGCATAACATAAACATATGCATAGTACAAGCATATAATATCAATTCATATCCACATGATACTTCCCTTGTAGATCTATAAAGGCTACTCTTCGCACTTGATTACTCATGAAATATGAACCTTTTCATGCCCTTCACCTGCATAAGAAATCATTCCTCCACAAGAATGATTCCTCATGAACCTCTCAGAAAACAAAATGCATACATACATACACATATATATATGTAAACATCATCATAAAACAATCATAATCCCTAACGACCCTATCATACAACAACGTATGTACTTACATATATACATGTATAGACATCATCATAATCATAATCATAATCACAACATAAGTACCATATATCATAAGATTACGGTTAAAAAAACTCCCTTTATCTGTGCACACATGAAAAACATTGAGAACAACAGTTCCCAACATAGCTAAGGAATATAACACCTCAAATCCATTCACCTTCCCTTTCTAGATTACCTTTCTCATAATTGTACTTCCACTATCCATTTATCCCAATGGACCCAACCAACTCAACCTGCTATCATACTCTTTCCTTCAACTTCCATTATACATACATCGAGCTTCACCCAGGTCTTACATTACCAATTGGGTTTCATCCAATCTTCTTGAGCTCCATTAATTTCTCTTTCCCAAACCAATTTCCACGACTCTCACAACATAAAATAGAAAATAAAGAACACACAAGAAGATAACCATGAAAACCAATATCAATAGGACACCACAACAAAGTGGCATGGCCATACACTAGACGCAATCAAGAGTGCAAATCGAGCACAAAAAATCACAAAATATCAAAAGCACAAGACTATAAACAAACACCATGACTCAACCCCATGAGTTCCCAAGCTTCCAAGGGAAAGATCAACCCAAGCCTTCTTCAAGATTCATGGCAGTATCTTTTCCATGAAATTCCCTATATCATACTACCATAAACACATAATTGTCAGTGCATAAATAAATATACAATATACCAGTTACCTTACCTTGTTGCACCAAGCATGTTTACATATATCTTAACATACATATGCATCATATATCAAGAGACTTTTATTCCTTGAAGAATCATGTCATAAATGAAAACCATCTATCGTACTCGTCAAATATTTTTTCATAAATATAGCACATATCCACATAATATCAGACATCATAAAGGTTAAGAAGACTTCTTGTATGCAGAGCATTCATTCATTTGGAATTTTGGTTTCCAAACATAGCTAGAGGAATTATCACCCAATTCCTTTGTTTTACATCTTTCTTTCTATAATTAAGTCTTACTACTTGTTATCACATCACCTAAGTGTTATTTATATAAACAAATCAATCTTACATTGTCACACTAATACCAAACATGTTACCATGCAACTATTCACACATGTAAGCCACATGTTCCAAAGATAAAGACATTATATTTATCAATTTGAAATCAAAATTTACCAAGACTAACAATCATGTCATCATCAACAATCACTCACATCCATTAGTCATAATTCTACAACTAGCATCCACATTCACTCAAGTACATATCAAATCTCCTCAACACATATGTGTTAGTGCAAACATCTCAAAACAAAGGCATTCTTTCATGCAATATTATATATACAAACTAATATCACACAACTAATGAAACATTCAAAAAACTTATAGACAACATAATAGACACCAAACAATCAAACACCAAATATACGACATAATAAAACATTCAAGCACCAAGAAGATGACATAAATAAAATCATACCTTAATGTATCTTAGGGGAGGCTATCTTGTGTGCACAATCAATATAGATTAGCATGATATAGATTCACAACATATCAACCCAAACATAAATAAGGTAATGATGTCCATAACTATAAGTAGCTAACATGTTCACATCATAAACTCGTAAACAAGTTTCATTCATGCCTAACAATCACATATGAAAATTCAGTCTATATTAGTAAAACACAATATCACAATTACGTTGACTCATACCTGAATGTACTAACCCTAACCATCTACATAGGCCAATAAAAATTATCATGATACATATAACATCAAGATATTAGTTACAATAACCATATCCATCATGCATATGACCACAATGCATATAAGAACAAGTTACTATCCTTCATGACTAGCCAACGCATGTACACGTGATCACACTGATTAACTAACATCTATCATACATGTAGCCGTAACAACTATATACTGACAGACATGTACATAACCGTAATTCTTATCACAACCATTAACCAACATACCTGCATACCCACCATACAAACCTATAGGACGATCTTCTCTTACCCCAAGGTCTAGTGTTGCATCCTCGCTTTGATGATATGCATCTCTAACTTCATCTCAACCAACATATGAGCATCATAACATACTAAGATAATTATGATAATATAACTACATACAATGACGTCATGGAAAACAGCCTTAGCCACGACAATGTATGCATAAAAAATATAAGCACTGTCATGCAAAACCAATGCATAACCGACATATACTCATGCTAAACACATACCAACAAAAACATCATCAACTTCCACATGGAGAAAAAAGGAAAGAATGAACTTCACCATGTATACACCATAAGAACATATACAACCTACATGTATGCATGACAACCAGATTCTACCCATGCAGTCCAAGTGTTGAACCATGCTTTGATACCATACTGTAACACCCTCCTCCCAAACTTACCCAAGTTAACCAATTTGTTGTGGTAAACATGTGACGAGAGGATACTATGATGTGATTCAACTCCCCATGTAAAGTTAAGGAAGTGGAACTAAAAAAACCAAACCAATTGAAATTCCATGCATGCTATATAACCTTCACAAGCCAACGAACCCTTCCAAGTGACCAACCCTTGAGGTAACTTAACATTTTACTGATCTAGACCATCATCTGCTCCCATGACAAGCCATGCATGTGACCAAGGCCTTCTATCCACTCCCATATAAAGGCATGCCAATGACTGTGGTCTTTTTTAGGAAGTTTTGTTCTAGTGACCCTAAATTTTGAACCACTTTTCAGGGCTAGGTCTTAGACCACTGCCAAGAAATTCATGAAACTCCCAAAAATAAATAATAATAATGGAATAAGGCTACAAATGCAATCAATGGTATAAGTAATTCATTTGACCCCTAGTAGCCATGACAAGAATTCAGTCAAAAATGTTACAATTATGTAATCTATAGGCCATAAAAACATATATGAGCATAGGGCTCTCATACTTATCTAAGATTAGTAAATAAGCATTGGTTCCTTATCACAATATTCTCATTACCATCTATTAGGTCATATATTAATTGTACATTCATTTTATAATAAAAACATGTTGACATCCATACATCAAGTTTGTCATACACCATGCTCATAACCAACATATAACGAACATAAATCAAAGGGATATAACTGCCATAAAAACCACATATGAACAAATACATTTACACATGAAATACAAAATGAGAAGGAGATATTATTAATGAGTGAAAAAGCTAACCAAGTCAGGGACTTACACGAACCACCTGACCATAGATTGGGTTGAAACAAATAATTGTTTCATCCAATCACCCCTGTGCCATATTCAAGCATGAATATGGGACTCAAAACCAAACCAATCCTGGTTTCCTTAGGATTTACTGCAATCCCCACTATATCTCTGGGTCTTAAACAAGCATGGATGCCACTATATTTCTCCACCTATACTGTGAGGAATTTTCCTATGTCCTAGTCTCTAGGCTTTTCCTTATATCCATCCATTCATTGGTTAATTATTACTAGGCCTAATTGAGACTCCACCCTCTAGTATTTACAGTATATCCTGCCATTTAGTGTTCAGGGATTCCTAGGCCTGATCAAGGGAACAAACATCTAGGATTTTCCGTATATCCCACCATTCACTGGTTGTACATTCCTAGGCCTAACGAGGTACAAAAAAATATGTCTTTACCGCAATACATCCTTCTCTGGTCCAGGTATTCCTAGGCCTTGTGTTCTTTGTTTCACAGACCACCTCACTCACTTTTGAAACCATCCTACAATCCAACTCAGCCAACTAGAAGACAACTCGTCACACCATGGCTATCCATAAATGGCAAGGGAATGTTGAAGAACATTGTCAAAATTGGAAAAACCCATGCCAATGACAACAAGATAACCAAATACACACATGCATCTATCATGCATGCCCAATTTAGCAAAGAAATCACAGATGAAAATTGATACCTGCAAGTAATCTCGTTGTAGTTTCTTCATATTACTCTTCCTTGCTTGGTCTTTTATTCCCTTTGCCTTCTTTTTCCTCCCTTTTATTTCCTTGATCCAATGCTAGAGTGTTCCAAGAATGTTCTATGTGTCCAAGAGTTAGAGAGAGAGAGAGAGAGAGAGAGAGTAGAGAGAAAGCTCCAAAATTGAATTGACAAAAGCTACCAATTGATCCTCAGAATCCTTTTTATTAATTAGGCGTCTAATTTCTACAATTTTCCATTATTTTCATTCATTTTCCTCGTCACATGCATCTTATGACCTTTCACCTTCATTTTTTCCTATTTCCATTATTTTCATAAATCAATTACCAAAAAATCCATTTTTCCTTTCCAAAGCCTTTTCCAATGTCTTTTCCAATTTCCTTTTCCATAATAAAACAAATGAACACCCACACTAGGATGTTTTCCTAATATTTAGCTTGGAATACATGTCTCGTGACCTTGGTCTTATTTTTCCTTTATTAACTTCATTACATGGATTTTGACTAGGGTTGTTACAACTAGTAGATGTAGGTCCTTTGACTTTTAATCATAAATATCCTTTCATATATTTGTAATTTTTTTCCACACAGTGTTGTTATCTCTATAGTCTTGTAGAATAAAACATCACCTTCTCCAGTGAAGAATGATGATTGTCTCCATCTCCAACATTGTAGCTCTCCTTTTCCATCAAATATTTGAAGAGTGACATCGACGGGTTTTGGTTAGAAGTATCTATAGCTTGATATTTTGACAATAATAGATTCATATCAATGACCTCACTCTCACTATCAAACGAAGAGGAGGAAGAGTCTTCATGACAAATTTTTCTTTTCCTCTACCTGTTAGCTAGTTTCAAAGTCTTTTTCTAGGATTTTAAATGTCACTCTCCTTATTCTCCACTTTGGCTTTCTCTAATTGCCTCATCATCGCCTTCAAAAAAATTGAGAGAATATGCCATTTTGAAGATAAATAAAGAAGACCCTAGCTAACTTCGACATCATTTTTTAAACAACCTGTCATTGCTCCAGTGCTTGAAAAAATATTAGACTTGATTATTCTAAAATAAAATTTGAATTGAAGGTTGGAAGTTGCATTGAATATGCATTGAACTCGTCCCTATAGTCCTGAAAAAATTGACTACATCGTTGTCGAGAAAATATCACCATTTATATGTGTTGATTTTGCGTTGAATGTGTTATCACATTGCTATTATTAAATTGAATCTTTTTTTTAAGAAAAAAAAATTCAAAAAATGCTAATTGTTGTAAAGTCATCATTTTAGTTGTAATAAAACAGAGAAATTTTTGACAACTGGGCTGTTAACATTTTAATGCTCTCATAAAAATTTTCTTAAAAAATTCGTTGAAAACGGGCTTATTGAAATTTCTGATATAATTGACTCAACATTTATGATATAATTGATAGGCCAACTATCATCGATAAACTTCAATGGTCAATTTAGAAATCTATTTTTTTCATGTAAAAGGAAGTAACTTTCGGCACAGATAACGAACAATTAGAAATAAAATTGTAAAAACTAAAGGAGGTTTTTGTTGGTAACAGACTCATTGTAAAAATCTTATTTCATGTTTTACACGATTGCAATGTTTTGAGAGATTCAAAGGAATCTTTGAGACCTGGTTTTCAAGAATTTAGCAATTTAGTATCTTCTTGTTTTAGCCACACTTTTCAAAATCAGCTTCAAAAAATATGAGAACTAATTTTACAACACTAAAATAGGTTTATGTGCATAATGGACCCATTTACAAAAACCTCTCTTAGTTTTTGAACATATATTGCGGTTTTGATGTTTCAAAGGGATGATTGGGCCCCATATTTTAGGAATGCGTGAAGGAAACACTCATGGACAGTTGGTCACTTGGATGCCACCACATTAAATTTGACTTGATGTTCCTTATATCCATCAATGACTCCGGCAACAAAATATAGGCTTAGAAATTTTTACACGCATGAAATTGATGATATTTTAGATATCTCAGATTATTTTAATTAATATGTAGACTATTATTTTGTAAACAGCTTATGTAAGCTCTATAATACATCTTATGAAGAATGAAGAATGGTTGGAAATCATTTGAAAAAAACTTGTATTCTAAGTATATTTGAGCAATATTAAATGTAGTTACAGTATTTTATGAGAAATTAGTATAAAATTCATGTGTTGCCTTTCCCTATCAGTATTTTCTTTGTTATGTAATTTTTTTCTACCATGTCTCACAATTCTAGTTTATGAGATTGGATTTCACTAATGCTCCTCTCTTAAATTATCAGTCATTAATATTTTTAATCTAGTCATTTATGAAGTTTGTTCTCTTCTATCACCCCTTTTCTTTTAATTCTCCCAAACAATCAAAGGACGTGTTTCTCCCATGATTTGTGCCATTTTCTCATTATATTTTTAATCCCATTTTGTTGATAGCTTGACTCCATGCCCAATGGTGGGTTTTGAATATCAACCAACCGTTTCATACCCAAACCCAAATCAAGTCACTTGAACTCAATTGACCATAGAGTAATTGAGTTTTACGAAGAGATCCTCCTCGGGGCTGAAGGGCGATCTTCAACCTAAAAGAGGTTTTGTCATTACCTTATGGTTTTTCCCTGCAGCCAGGTTATTCCCTGAGTGATAACAGAACATACGTTGAATCACATTTTGAAGTGCAATGAAGTTCGGTCCCTTCATGTTCTATTGTATGTGTGGTTCATATTGTTTGGTACGCTAGTTAAAGGAATATAAAAGTTTTGAATGGTGAACTAAACTGAACTCTCATATATAATGTAAGTGATCTATATTGAACCTTGAATTATATGTTTTTCCTGTTCTCCATATGCATTGGCATAAGTTCATATATGATGAGCCAATGGTTCATGTGTGGTAAATATTTTTATGCCATACTAGTTGGCAAAGATCCAACGTTAATTATTTTGTGTTTAATTATACATGAGTTGAATCATTTCTACATTGAAAGATGTGTTAGATGCATTGAAATTGCTTCATTGAAAGCTTTTATTAGAATTGGTGTATGCTACATTGGATGCTTATATGCCCATTCTAAATTTTACAAGGGAGTTTCCTTTTGAAACAACGAACAAATTGATAGAGAAAGAAATATATATGTGAGAACTGTTTGATATTTTTTCTAAAGGATTGAATTCATAGTTCCAATTAATATATTTTGATTAGTGCTACTAATAGTTTTTTAAAGCAACTCTTTCAATTCTTTCAATAGAAATATCTATTTCCCCTGTGGTTGATACTTTCCATAGGAAAATGATATCAATATTTCTTGTGAAATAGCATTATTCATTGCCACTAGAAGATAAAATGGCTAAAATTGATGATGCATTAGTGTTGCTAAATACCCTAATTATTTTCACTATTGACGGGATTGTAAAAATCAACAAGGACACTCTCTAACACTTGGACCTATCTACAAAATGAATCAAACAAAATTGATTTTTGTTAGTTTGAATCTCAACTACAACAAAAGGAGCTGCAACAACAAAATCATCATTTTGAACTTTTTTTTTTCAGAATAATCCCATTTTTTAGGGTAAATTTGAATCCCATCATCCGTCAGAGACATATATAATTAGTGACAATGAGGTTGACTCCAATGATGTTCACAGTCGAGGAGAAAATTTTCATGTAGATGCAGAAATTCAACCTGAACTTCATAAGCTAATCATAAAACCTTGGGAAGAGCTTCTCAGAAACAAGCACAAAAAAATTCTTGTATATTACAAGGAGGTGTCCTCTCATGCTCCAAATTATTCAAAACCCATAAAATTTTAGTGTGCGTGATTTCTTCAAGACTAATCATCTTCACCTACTATATTGTTAAATTCCAACATTGTGATGGAGTTGGCCATGTGAAAGATCAATGATTTTATCATCACCCAAGTGGGAATTGTCATAATAAAACTCATCATTCAAATATATTCCTAAAAAAAATCCTCCAACAAGAATGGAGATTCACCTTGGATGGATAACTTCGTGGAAATGGGCTTCAACAACCAAGAAGATATTTTAATCATACCATAGAATTTGTTCTCAATTATTAAAAATTATTGAAATTGAGTTTTATTTATCTTCTCACATTGTATATTATAAGGGGGGAATTTATGGTCATCTACAATATTAAATGATAGATAAAGTGATATTGAGCCACAACCTGAACCTATTTCCTGAGCCCAGAGCTAAATTCATTCATACCCAGTGATGGGCCTCCAAATTAGACACAAATTAAGGCTCATCTAAAATTTCTTAGGGGCATAAAGGATATATAAAATATCTCTTTCTACACTTAACAATTGTTTTTAGCTTTAATGTGTTCTTAGAAAGGTTTAGAGATGATTGCATATTATGTGCCTAATAGTATTTATTTATGCAGAATATTGAGTAAATTATGAATGAGATAATATAGGGAATTTCTCACTACTATAGGATGGACCAATATTGGGTAGTAAATGAACAATATATCATGAAAGTATTGACAAATTTTGTAGCTCCATTGATTGAGAAAATCTATGAATGTGGTCCTTGTCATTTAATGAAGGTTCCTAGTTGTGTTGGGAACTAGAACGACATTTCAAGGGATTTTGGAGGGGAAATATACATCCTTTCAAGGAGGATTATTCCCCATTTATTTGTATAAGTACCAATTCAAATTTTCCTCTAGGGGCATGTATTTCATAGTCTTCTTGTGTAAACAATGTGTTATTTAGCAACACCACTTTCATTTCTAGCAGAGATGTACTTGGATTGATTCAAATAATGAAGTTTGGTGCCATTTTTAGCTTATAAAGATTGGTTTTCTTCATATCACTATGTGTTTCCTTCGTCTTGGCCATCCTAGAAGCCTCATAGCCATGTTGTACAATTTCCTTATTTCTTTTGAATGTATTTTTCACTTGGATCTTTTATTTCTACATTTACTATTCATGCTTCTTTTGTTGTAGGTCATATTGGTTAAATAATTGAAGTAATTTTTTTTTAAGGTTATTAATAGAGTCACAAGAATTATTTATCCTTAGAACATATTTGAAAATTCATATTCATCATTGAGCTACTTAGAATTGTTTACTAGTTCACAAATTTATAAAGTTTCGAAGCCTATTGTAGAAAAATAGAAGTAATTTTTTGATATTTTTGAGCACTTGTTAATGCGTATATTTTGAGTTGATTCCAATTTTAAAATTCCTAAAAAAATTCAAATTAATAAAAAAATTTACCCCATAAAATTTTCACTTGATTAGGTTAGGCATTTGGTAGGTCAACTAGCTCATTGATTCTCAAATTTCTAGATTTTGGAGCAGTAATTGTTTGCTATTTTATGGAAGATGTTAAAAAGGGTATTTTTGAGTTTTTTCACTTGTATTGGAGTCCTAGGACATCCTATTTAATAAAAAATACTACCCCATCTCGTTTTCATTCAATTTTCTTGGTCATTAATGAGATCACTCAGAGGAAAAACTAACTGGAAAACTAGGTATTTATCTTTTCAAGTTTAAAGATCATAATATTTGTATGGTGTGAAGGTGTTATTATTGATTTTTAAGGTTAAATTTTTCATTTAAACTAATTATTCTATCACCATATCCTTATTTCTATCTCAACAACTCCTCCAAAAAACTGTTCAACGAGAGTACATTTCTGGTTTTTTTAAGGCCATCATGTGCATTTTTCATTGTGAAAGATAGGCTCCTAAAGGGTACTAAGATTGGAAAGGGAAAAAAAAATTATCCTACCATAAAATACCCTTTCCCACCTTTATATCACCTTTTCCACCCTCGAAATTGTCACGGATCCAATCTTGTATCAAAACAACAAAATGATGTACTATCTTGTAGCAATCATGTAGCACCATGTAAAAGCACTCAAAATTTGACCATAATTTTTTTGGAAGCTTGATGTTTACTCCTAGACTTCAATAATTACTCTTAGGCTCCATACCATGATTGAGTAATGCCAAACACCTCTTAAGCCTTGCCTCTTCTTCATTACAAAAATTTATGAGTTTAAAGATACAATGATGATTTTCTTGATTGCCTCACGAAATTCCTAATGAACTATGTCACTAAAGCTAATCTCTTTGAATACAGCTGTTGGGACATGGAATTGGTATGTTTCTTACCCTTTTTTATTTAGTTAAATATCTATTTTGGAAGTCCTTTTAGTTTAGTTTATAATAATTTGAGATATAGATGTAGAAATTTTAATACAATTATGTATTTCTTGGATTCTCATGATATAAAAATTATATGCCACTGTTAAATACAGAATCCTTCTACTTAAATATTTGCAGAAATTTAATCACCAATTGAAAACACATGGAGAATGATCAATCACACATAACACAGACGTTTTTACCAGGAAAGCATAAAGCTAAAAACCCACTATCATATATTATGTATATATCATGGATCATGAAACAATATCATACAAAACTCTAATCCAAGAGCTCTCAGTACAATATACAATCATCTCACACTATCATACAAAAATTGGCAAATACTTGAGCCAGTTTACTACCTCCTGACAGCCTGCCTCCACTGCACAATCCCTGAATGAATTCGATCTTGCCTTGCCTTTACTGTGAAATCCTCATTCACATCTCCAATGTGTGTTTGGTTGCAAGAGTGCACCCACTAATGCCACAACTGATAGTAAAATTGTCCCTTTCACCTATCTCTCAACTGGGTCTCCACTGGATCTGACATGCATGTAGTTAATAGTAGTAAATAATCAATTCCATGTGAGATCACTCCATGTGAATTAATTTAATATTTAATTCACTGATCTCTCACTAGTATATCTTTAGTTACAACTAGTTACAACTAGCACAACTGAGTTTAACTCACTTAACTGATTTAAACTACTTTACAACTCACATAACTACACATCCAACTCTATTGAAGCTTTGTATCACTTAGTTACAACGAAGTCCACTTGCATGTCCCACCAACCAACCTTAGAACTCAAAATTCCTTCAGTCAACTGGTTTGTCACATTAGTTAACTGAAATGAAGTGCTTCAAGAGAATAGATTATTATTTATTGTCTAATTATTATTAAGAGATAATAATAATCGACATGCATTCTATTTTTAGAAATGCGATCTATAAATAGACTTCGCCCATGCATCTAAAAATAGAACCTCATCTATAAATATAATTTTCTCAACCATCTATAAGTATACTCCTGTTATAAATAGAATTTGCTTACCATTTATACTCCTATTATAAATAGAATTTTCTTACCATTCTAACAATAGACATACACCTAAAAATAGCTTGTGGGACCCACCTAGTGTAGGTGCTTAATTTTCACTAGGATCATCATCGTGTTGAATCTCAACACTCCCTCTCAAAAACAAAGGGATTATCCTTCACCCCGATCCTATCTCTATGGTATTTAATTTTTTTCCTAGTGAGCGCCTTCATCATAATATCTACATCATGATCTTCTGTAGGAAGCAACATGATCTTCCGCTACACACAATCTCTGATATGATGATATCAGATATCTATATGCTTAGATATATCATGAAACACAAGGTTGATTGAGAGTTTAACACAAATTTCATCATCACAATGAATCACTATAGGATCTAAATGAGAACCAAACAAACCAACCAGGATCTTCCTCATCCAAATAGCCTCACATGCATCTTCACTTGCTGCCATGTATTCCACTTCCGCTGAATTGAGTGCCATGTATCTTTGTTTCCTGATGTACCAAGAAAAAGCTATAGATCTGATACTGAGGACCCCTCTTGATGTGTTCTTTCTATCTGTTAGGCTTCCCTCCCAATCTGCATCTGTGAGCCATGCAACTTCACCTCATCCATATGTCTATACCATAAGCCAGACTCATATGTGCCCCTGAGATATCTTAGGACATGCTTTCCCACCTTCCAAAAGAGCTTGGTACGCTTAACCATCGCTTAACTAAGTTGGTTCACCACATAACATATGTCTAGTCTTTTATTTACTAAATACATTAGCGAACCCACTAACTGTCGATAGACTGTAGCATCCACTACCTCTCTAGATGTAGCATCCTCTTTCCTCCAGTTTCCTGGAAGAGGAGTATCCATGGGTTTGCAGCCCTCCATGTCAAACTTACCCAGTATCTCCATTGCATACTTGCCTTGAGACACAAAAATTTCACCATATCGCTGCCATATTTCCAATCCAAGGAAATAATGAAGGAGGCCCATATCCTTCTTCTCAAACTCCTTTGCAAGGTCATCCTTGCATAAATCTATCAGTTGCGTGTCACCAGTTAGTATTAAATCATAAAAATAATGAACAATGATTAAGAGCTTAACCTCCACCACAATTTGGTATAGGTTTGCATCCACCTCACTCTTGGTGAAGCCAAGTCTAGTGAAATAGTTGTCCATCTGAGTGTACCAAGCAGGGGTGCTTGCTTCATCCCATACAGTGCTATTTTGAGTCTGCACACATGTGACTCCCTGTTAAAGATCTGAAATCCTTCAGGCTACTCAATGTACACTTCTTCCTTAATGATCCCATTAAGGAACACAATCTTCACATCCATCTGATGAATGTGCCAACCCATCTGCACTGAGAAAGCAAGGATGGTCCTGATGGAAGAATACCATGCGACAGGTGAAAAGGTTTCTTCATAATTAATCCCCTCAATATATGAGAAGCCCCGAGCCACAAATTTAGCCTTGTATTTCTCAACACTCCCATCAACAACTTGCTTTACCTTGTAGATCCATCTTGAACCTACCACTAATTTATCAACCAGACTTGGAAAAATTTCCCAAGCACTGTTTCTGACAATGGAGTCATACTCCTCCACCATTGCATCTACCCATGTGGGCTCCTGCACTGCTTCCTGAAAGGAAGATGGCTTAGTCACAATACATTTTCTCGTGAGAGCCATGTATCGAGTAAATAATTCTAGAGACTGTCTCTATCTGCGCTGTGATGTAGGGACTCCTACATTCTATTTCACATCAAGCTTCAACCTCTCAACTTTTGTGGCACGCCTTCTGCTAGTTCTGATGTTTGACTATATGTGAGTGGACTCCTCCACTCCATGAACCTCCTCCTATGTCTGATCCACATCTACAGACTCATCTTTGGGAACCAATAGTTCCTCCTCCGAATGTAAGTCTATCTCCCTCTCAAGTGACAAATTCATGGCTTTATCCTAATTGAATTTTATATCCAGTCGCACCATAGTCATTCAAATGTTTGGAAAATACACATGATAATTATGGGGTGTTTCTCTGTACCACAAAAATATCCCAACTTTACCAGTCAGTTCCAGATTCTTACTGGCATTCTTGGTCACATGCACATAAAAAGATGATCCAAAAATCTTAAAGTGAGAAACATCCGATTTATTACCAGTAAAATATTCTTTAGGTGTACTCATGCTAGGTACTCTATGAGGACAACGGTTTTGCACATAAACCTCAGTGTTTCATTCTTCCACCCACAAGTGCATTTGTAGGCCCTGATCATGCAGCATAGGTTGTGTAGCACGCATGATCATTCTATTCTTCCTCTTCGTGAACCCATTTTTTTGTGGATTATGAGGCGCTATGAGTTCTCTCCGAATTCCTTCCTTGCTACAGAAGTCTTTGAATTCGTTTGAGATGTATTATCCACCATTATCCCTCTGCAGAGCCTTCACTTGCTTCCCTGACTCTTTCTCAACCAATGCCTTAAGCTCACAAAAATTTTAGAATGTTTGATCCTTATTTTGCATGAAGAAGATCCAACAATTACAAGAAAAGTCATCAACAAAAATAACATAATACCTGTGTTTTTCTGTTGAAGCAACAGAGAATGGTCCACACACATATGTGTGAAATTTCTCTAGGATCACTGAAGCACAATTATCCTTTTCATGAAAGGTGGAATTTACAAACTTTCCCATAGTACATCCCTTGCACTGATCTAACTACACAAGTGTGCCCTTCAGAATTCTAGTAGAAATTTGCTGCAAAATTTTCAGGGCGCCATGGTGAAGATGGCCTAATCGCCTTTGCCATAATTTTCCCTCATCTGGGCTCCCCACTTATTCTTCTTTTCCCACCATTGCAATGAAGCTATCTATCTATAGCTTGTATATATTATTGACTCAAATCCCTATCCTATTGGCTTGACCTATTTTTTTATGTCACAAGAAATATTTTCCATCGCTGAAAAAAACGTCATAGCCTCTGTCCTCCAACATCATGACTGAGACCAAGTTTTTATTCAAACCTGGAACATGACTAACATCTTTCAATTGAAATGGTTTGCCTGACTCCCTCTAAAAGGTAATGGTGCCAATTCTGGTTGCACTGTATCCGCCCATCTGTATATGCATCTAGAGATCTTTCTCCTCTATGTCACTGAAAAGCTCCTTATCTCCTGTCATGTGGAAGGAACCACCACTATCAAGATACCACACCGATCCAATTTTGCTTGTAACCAAGCATGCGATCAAAGAGAAATCAAGTTCAAATTGCGAGGCAAGAGCCTCACCATCTGCAGCTCCAACAACCTTCTTTTTCTTCTTTTTCTGTGGGTAGTTAGTGGCGAGATGCCCATGTTCATGAGAGTGAAAACACTTCACCTTGGAAAAATAAATCTTCTTTCCTTTAGACTCGAATTTTGAATGAGATTTCTTCCCCTTCCCTTTCCTTTACATGGTAGCCAAACCACAATCCTCTTCATCATCATGCTTTGATGAAGAGCCATTTATGGTGTTCTGCCTAAACTCCTCCTGCACTAGATCCGACCATAGTTGTTCCCAATTTGGCAGTTTTTCCCGTCCGTTGACAGAGTCTTGATAACTGTACCAACTCTTAAGAAGTCCCAAGAGAGCCAAACTCACCAAATCATCATCAAGAACCATGATTCCCACACTCCCTAGTTCATCCCAACATTGGACAAACTTTGTGAGATACTTAGGAATATTGTCACCCTTCTCCATGTTGAACTTTCTAACTTTATCCTTCAACGCCAATTTCCTATGGTCACTGTTGCTTTCAAAAAGATCTGTCAAAGCCTTCCACATTATAAATGGAGTGGCTTTCCCATGAAGGCTTGAGACAATATGGTCTCGCACACCTTCCAAAAAAATCCATCTCGTCTTCGCTACTTTCTTTTTCCAAGTGTCAAGTAATGCAACATCCATCGAAGTGTTCTTAGGAACATCACTGTAGATGAATTCCTTCAAGCCATTATATTCAAGCACCATCTCCATCCTATCCTTCCATGCAATGTATTTCGATCTGCGCTCAAGTGCATACTCTAACCACAAACCATTGAAATCCATTTTGATTTTTACTCAACTGTCGCACCAAGAAATTATTGCAGCAAATTCAAATTGTTTCCCACTAACAAACTCAAATACTGCTTCAATATTGCAATATTATTTGATCCGATACCATGTATAAATTTTAATAAAATTATGTATTTCCTGGATTCTCCTCATCTATCAATTATATGCCAATGTTAAATATAGAATCCTTCTACTTAAATCTTTGTGGAAATTTAATTTCCAATTGCAAACACATGAAGAAAGATCAATCACACATAACATAGATGTTTTTACCGTGAAAGAATAAAGCTAAAACCCCACTATCATATATTATGTATATATCATGGATCATGAAAAAATCTCATACAAAACTCTAATCCAAGATCTCTCAGTACAATATACAGTCGTCTCACACTGTCATACAAAAATTGGCAAATACATGCACCAATTTACTGCCTCCTGACAGCCTGCCTCAATTGTGAAATCCCTGCTAATCACAATCCCTGAATGAATTCGAGCCTGCCTTTCCTTTACTATGAATCCTCATTTGAATCTCCAATGCGTGTTTTGTTGCAAGAGTGCACCCACTAATGCCACAACTGATAGTCAAATTGTCCCTTTCACCTATCTCTTAATTGGGTCTCCATTGGATCTGACATGCATGTAGTTAATAGTAGTAAATCTTCAGTTTCATGTGAGATCACTCCATGTGAATTAATTTAATATTTAATTCAATGATCTCTCACTAGTGTATCTTTAGTTACAACTAATTACAACTAGCACAACTGAGTTTAACTCACTTAACTAAGTTAAACTACTTTACAAATCACATAACTACACATCCAACTCTCTTACAACTTCGTATCACTCAGTTACAACGAAGTCCACTTGCATGTCCCACCACCCAACCTTAGAACTTTTAATCCCTTCAGTCAATTGTTTTTCCACATCAGTTAACTGAAACCAAGTGCTTCAAGAAAATAGATTATTATTTATTGTATACTTATTATCAAGAGATAATAATAATCGACATGCATTCTATTTTTAGACATGTTATCTATAAATATACTTCGCCCATGCATACAAAAATAGAACCTCATCTATATATAGAATTATCTCACCATTCTAAAGATATACATACACCTAAAAATAGCCCGCAGGCCCCACATAGTGTAGGTGCTTAATTTTCACTAGGATCATCATCTTGTTGAATCTCAACAATAGAAGCTCTAGAAAATTAATTAATAATATCTTAGTATTTCATCTTGTCAATGAGTTAATTTGAGGTTTTTAGTTATCATGAAGTTATAATTTGGGTAAATTTGTGAAAAAGAGAAATCTGATGAACAATTGGTGTTCCTTTCGAGTGTTGGAGAAAAACCAAGTCTAGAAAACAGTTGGACTAATCTTGGCATGTTGATTAAGGATTCACATCTATTTGAATGGAATGGTCAAATATAATATATGATTTGTTATTTTAAATATTTATTAATTTAAATAAGATATCCTAAGAATATTTTGATTCTCTTGATAGGTTTATCATTCCAACATTGGAAATACATTGCAATATATACTAAACTTCAGTAAGAAAGAAAGATGACGATGGTTGGTGATTATTTCTAGTGACTGTAAAAAGTAAATAACATAACTACTTTGAAGTTTTAGAGACCGATTTGTAACTCATTTTTATATTATTGAGAGTTTAATAGTCCAAATTTAACTTATTGTGTTGAATTTTCCTTAAGGAAGTTTCTTCTGGAGACAATGGGCCTACTCACTAGAAATATTGTTGTCTTTGTTGTCTTACTATATTTTATTTCCTTTCATATGAATTATTGTTGTTTCTTGTGTGAATTCATAGATTTACAATCTCATTTGTGTGAATTCTTGAATTTTTTTTATTAGTACTGTGAATCTCTAGACTTAGATTTCATTTCTGTGAATGATTATATTTTCTAATTAGATTGAATAAATTTTCAAATATAACTATCTAGTTGTGTGCATTTCTAGAATTACTTTGTAATAGAGTGAATTTCCATTTGCATGTTTTACTGTTAGCATTTATAAGTGATTGAAGTAATTAGTGATTAAGAGTAGATTCCTTTTCTTATACATACTGAAATTTTGTAGATGTATAACAAAATGATTGGTTTGGTAGAATTTAATATTTGTTTCCGAAATAGTAAGTAGTTCCATGATTCATGTAAAGTGATTCATTTATGTCTAGATATTGAATTATTTTCTTTGAAAGTATTTCTTCATATCCCTTGCTTCATATTAATCTTACATATTATCATCTAATTTAAAGCATTATCCCTTCATAGATTGTGCCGAAAGCTTTGTAACAAAAATATGAACTCCACGTTGACACATTCATGAATAGAGGATTGATTTGATTCCTTAGAATAAATTAGCAACCAAAATTTTGGCGCGATTTCTAGGGAGGTTATCAAAAGAGTGATATATTGTGTCTCTAAAGGGTCGGGTATTGAATACGGAAGTTAATAACCTATGCACACACCAATTAAATAGTTTGTGCTAGTTTTCACCTTCAGTTGATACACTTGAAATTATGTAGGTGTGTATGACTATGAAGAAGACTAGAAACTAGGTAGTAATTGAACAAAAACCTTTATCAAAAAGCACAAAAGCTGAAGGCCTGGTGAACCTTGGGAGATCTACCTTTATAGATGAAATCATTTGAAAATTTGAATATCAAGCATCAATAGATTCCCAAATAGCATCTAGGAAGGGTTCTACCATTTCCCCATGAGTCATAGAGTCATCAACTACAGAGCACACTGAGATTCATAGTGAAATAGAAGGATTTGAACAAAGCTTTCAAGATACACCCATTAAACACTCTAGTCTTTTTAATAGCTATGAGGGGAATTATTATAACTTGAAAGAATGGGAGGGAGAAATGAGTGGATAGAATTACGATCCGTTGAGACAGATCCATAGGTTTCTAGACTTCAACCCTTTGAGATCCATGTTAAAGGAAAAGAATCTAAAATTCATGATATAAGAAGTGCAGTGAAGCTCCCTCAGGAGTTGAATACCAACCTAAATCCCCCTGCTCAGATAATACCTCCTCACCATGAAATACCTAAAACTACTGGCGAATTTTGACCAAATGGAAAACATGGTGACATAGTCCCAGATGTCAACCTTAGAATATCTTATAGTCGATCCATTCAGCAATGCTCCGGTGAAATCCATCCCATTCCAAAGTATCCCAACTTTTAATGGGATGGCTTGAGGATCTTGATGCATTTTTATTCTAGTTCAATGTTCTATTTAGAGGGTATGATTACACCATTGATTCTCAAAAGCTGAAATTTTTTCCTTCTACTTTAAAGAGAGAAGATTTATGGTGGTTAATGGGCTTAGGAGGTACTATAGATTCCTGGGACACAATGAAAAATGATTTCTTACCAAATATTAATATTATTGTCAATCTAGGGACTTAAAATATGAAATATCTAAAATTATTGCAAAGGAGAAGTTAGATGAATACAATGAGAGATTTCAGTACAACCTACAGAGATCACACGATGCCGCTTTACAAAAGGAATTGTTGAAAGCTTATTTAATTAAAGGCATAAAAGATGAATGGATATAAACACTTAATATCATGGGGAAAGGTGATATTTCCCAAGAAGAATATGATAATATTGTTAAACTGTGTATCAGGTGCTTACAAGGAAGTATGTGGAACAGATCCAAAATTCAGGATTCTCCCACTCGATCCATCAAAGTCTTAGGTGGAGGTGTAACTCAAGTAGAAATTGGTAATATTTTAGAAATTATAAGACTAACAATTTGGGCACATTAACTACACAGTTAGACATTTTATAGGCTAGAAAGAAATAAGCCAAGGAAGAATGAGATTTATCCATATTTTGTCCACGTTGTCGAAATAAACATAGCCAAAGGGAATTTCCACTGGATATGGTTGAAACATGCGTTATTTACACTAAAGATCGTTCGACAGGCCGATGTCAAAAATTCCAAGGATAGAATATTGTGTTCAAAGAAGCTGAAGAAGATCCAGAGCTGGCGTATCTTATGGAAAAACGATGACAATGGGAGGCCCGTCCTTCAAGTATGATGCAAGATCAATCCTTTTTTTATTCAGGACAATATGTTCAACAACAAATTCCTATATCTTCATGGCATGGAAAATCCTATTTTAACTCCACCTGGAAATCCCAGCTTTATGGCACATCAACTTGGAAAAATCAACCATTTGTTGGAATTGTATGGCCCAATTCACAATATACTACTCCATCATGGAATAACGTTGCCAATAACCCCTATCCTTCATAATTGACTAATTCACATGTGGAAAACTCAATGTGGCCTCAAAACTGGTTGCGCCCTGCAGGGCCAATCAATTCACCTTTCAGGACTATTCCTCGGTCTCAACCATCATTACAAGCTCCATTTCAACTACCCTCGAACCCCCAACCCCCAATATGTCTGCAATTTCCATCTCATCTGAATATGGATCCAAATAGCAGACATGTCCAATATGTACAAATTGTCGAAAGTCCGGATTCTGAAGGAAATCCTCTTGAATGTAATGAATTACGCTAAAATATGGGCGATTTGTCTTCCCCAAAGAGGACCGATCTAACCAAGAACCTGAAGAGAGTGAAACTTGCATAGAGGAGAAACCTGTAGAAAAACCTCCTACTGTAATTATCTGTGAACCAACCAATGTTGTAATCAACCAACGTGGTTCTGATAGAATTACACTCGTTGCTCCTCCATTCCCTGAAAGACGCATAGTAACTAAACCAACTATTTCTCCATATTTTGATCTCATAGGGGAGTTAAAGAATTTGAGTATAAATTTTTTTCTCCTTCAGCATATAAGAGACATCCCAATCTATTCTAAATAGTCAAATAATTATGCAGTAAAAACCTTGGAAGGAAACCCAAATACCCACTAACAGTTCATGTTGCAAGAACATTATTTGATCTCATTTTAGAAAAACATGTACCTATCAAGTATGATGACCTAGGAAATCTAGTAGTAACTTCCCAAATTCAGGGTCGCACCTTTCCAAATACTCTTATAGATTTATAAGTTGGCATCAATATTTTAACTCATGAAGTTTGTAGTATTTTGGGTATCACATCCTTGAAGCTGAATTCAACTTTATTAGAGTTAGCAGATAATTCAATAGTAAATCCTGAAGTTACTCTAGAAAAAATTATTGTCTCTATGGATTCTTGGGAATACTCGGTAGAATTTTTGGTTATAAATCTAAGGAATATATTGGATGGGTGCCCTTTGATATTAGGGAGGCCATGGTTGGCAACAACAAATGCATTTATAGGGTTCTGAATAGAAAACATGAAATTTACTGAGGGAAACACCATAAAAAATCTCATCCTATGTACACCTGCAAAACCTAGCCTACCTATTGAAAATTATCGGACATGCCTGCATGGATATCGAGAAGAAAACCTATGCTCCACTCATATGTTATATGAAGCCCTCAACCTTAAAAATCAGACAAAATATTATGTAATTAATGGCTTCATTAACAGACCATCAACCATAGGGAACCCAACATGTTAAATGCTAAAGGTTATACTTGATAATGAACCATAGAAATATCCATTAGAAATTCCAAATGACAATCATATACCTACGACA
Source organism: Pinus albicaulis (assembly GCA_034641835.2). Lineage (NCBI taxonomy): Eukaryota > Viridiplantae > Streptophyta > Pinopsida > Pinales > Pinaceae > Pinus > Pinus albicaulis. Next base: position 1,746,129,536 of record CM076575.1, on the reverse strand, counting down.
ATCGTTCACAATAGCATACAAATTAAAATTGAACTAGGTAAAACTCTTAACATTAATGCCATTCTGGATAATCAGCAACAACGAAAATTAATTGAGATTCTTTGCAGATATAAACATGTTTTTTCATGGGAATATCATATCTATGGAGAAAAATATTCTCCTGCTATTTGGTAGCCCCGGAGAAGATTAAATCCACATATCAGGGACATAGTAAAGTAGGAATTGGAAAAACTCTTGGATGGTAGTTCTATATACCCCATTTTAGACAAGCAATGGGTTTCTCTGTTAGTTGTCATCCCCAAGAAAAAGGGGAAGTGGAGAATTTTTGTAGACTATAGAGGACTCAATAAGGCTACCCAGAAAGACCATTTTCCCCTTCGGTTTATATATCAAGTCCTTAACACTCTCATTGGGAAGACGTTTTTCTCCTTCCTAGATGGTTTCAACAGTTATAAACAAATCCAGATCACTCTCAAAGATCAATATAAGACCAAATTTACATGCCGATGGGGAACATTTGCATATATATTTTTACCTTTTGGGTTGTGTAATTCTCCATCCACTTTCCAAAACACGATTTTGAGCATTTTCTTTAATTTGATAAGCGAATGACTTGAATTGTACATGGACGACTTTACCCTGTATGATGATTAATTTGATAGGGCTTTAAATAATTTGGAAAAGTTCTTGAAAGATGCATTGCTACCAAATTATTCCTTAGCCACGAAAATTTCCATATGATGATGATCGAAGGTGTAGTTTTAGGACATTATATTTATGTTGCAGGAATTCATGTAGATCCAACAAATATTGAGGTAATTATTAAGTTACCCACACCCCATACACCAACCAAGGTATGCAATTTCCTTGGATATGATAGATATTATTGCAGATTTATAGAAATTTTCTCAAAAATAGTTACATCGTTGTATTTTTTAACACGTAAATTTGAGTTCGATTGGACTGACAAATGCAATGTCACTTTTCAAGGTCTTAAAAATATAGTTTCAATAGCCTCGGTGTGGAGAGGAACGAATTGGAATCTTACATTACATATCTCATTAGATGCATTAGACATAGTAGTCGGAGCTATCCTTGGATAGGAATAAGATAAGAAACCATATGCTATTTACTATATCTGTAAAAATATTAAACTGGCTGAATTAAACATTAAAGTGAGAGAGAAGGAATTTTTAGCTGTTATATCTACTATCGATAAATTTTGAGATTATATAATAGGATACCCATTATTTTTGTACACTAATCATTCTTCTATTCAATGTTTAGCTAACAAACATATTACTAATGGTCAGGTGACTCGATGGTTTTTTTTATTGTAGGAGTTCGATATTACCATCAAACATCGCCCAAGAAAAGAAAAACTTGTAGCATATTTCTTGTCTCGAGTAACTAAAATAATTGATCCATCACATGTGGATGTGAAATTCCCATATGAACATTTTTTTCATGATAATAAAGACATGATAGTATGCTGATGTCACGAATTACCTGGTAGCAGGAAAATTTAAAGCATATTTGTCACCAAGGGAGAGGAAATTTATTGTTCAGTGCAACACTTGATTTTCCTAGATAGATGGACATCTCTTCCACATGGGCTCTGATTTTCAAATCTGCAAGTGAATCAAAGAGGATGAAACTTATGATATTTTTAAATCCTTCCATGTTAAGCCTTATGGTGGGCATTTTGTTGATTGTAGAACTGGATATAATCTATTCCATATGGGCTATTACTGGCCCACAACACTAAAAATTATGTCTAGAGCTATGATAACTACCAAAGAATAGGCTTCCCTAGCCAAGTAGATGAAATTCCTCTGCATCTACAACTGGTAATAGAACCCTTTGAGATATGGGCATTAGACTTCATGGGTCATTTTAATCCACCATCTAACCAAAAATCATACATCCTAGTTTGCACAGACTATGTGACTAAGTGGGTGGAAGCAGTAGCCATACCAAAAGCCAAGGAAGAAGCAACCATTATATTTTTATTTTAACTTTTCGTGTGATACGAATTACCAATAGAAGTAATAACAGATAGGGGGTTGCAATTTACTGTTGATAAGATTTTAGCCACCCTTCAAAATTATCATATTAATCACAAAGTTACTTCTCCATACTAGCCCCAGGAAAACAAACAATTAGAAAGAACTAATAAAGTCCTGGGGGGAATTCTAACAAAGACAGTATCTGCGAATCGTTGGAATTGGGAAAATAAACTTCCAGAAGCCTTATGGGCTTACCAGATGACATGGCGCAATATTACTATCCACTCACCGTATCATATTTCTTTTGTAAAAGAACCTATTTTTCCTATCGATTGTGAAATAAAGAATCTTAAAACCGCATAGAAATTTGGATTGGACTTCACAGAAGCATAGAAGTAATGTTTACATCAGGTTAATGAATTGGATGAATCAAACCTATCCACGTTGCAATGCACAATTGTTATCCAACAGAAGAGGTTCAAATGGCATGTCCATCTCATTAAAAGGAAGAAATTTCAGAAAGGTGACTGGGCATTGTTGTACGATTCCATATTTCAATATTTTCTGAGAAATATTTATACTAGATGGCTTGGACCATATGAGATTACAAAAGTTCATCAAAATTTTATAGTGACCCTAACTACCATTGATGGGTTTGGCAGTTCTTTTCTGGAAAATAGACAGTGGTTATGTCTTTACTTCCAACCACTGACAAAGGAATCATTTTATCATGACGCAAGTAATGATTCTAATTTTCATATTGTAGTTGACTCGGGAGGTAACCCGAAAACTACATATCCTTGAAATTACAAAAGAGAAATATTTGGGTATTGTAGATAATGTATATAGTTTTGTGTGGAATTTTATTGGTTTTTCTCTTTTACTTTTGATCATAATAAACCAAGGGAATAGGGATTGTCAATTCTAGTATGGCTTGTTGATTCTGTCATAGTTGCTACTCCTTTGTAAACAAATGTCATTATCTTTTGCACAAATTGATGTTCCTTTGGGTACAAATTTCATTTTCTTTAGCACAATTTTTTGTTTCTCCACTATTTTCCCATTCATTATAGATGTTGTTCCCTTTATCACAAATTTTTGTTTCATTGTCATCATTTCATGAAGTCACAGTTGTTATTCCTTTGATCACGCCTGGTGTTCCTTTGTTTATAACTATTATTCCCTTATAAATATGTGATTTTATTTGTGGTTTTGAAGAATTATTTTATTATCATGGTGATAAGTATTATATTACTCTAAACATTACCTTATGAAGAAAATTTTATTTGATTGGAAAACCCTATCAAAATAGAAATTATAGCAACCCTGATATTTTAAATAAGATAAATTGTTCATGATGTAACTCAATTACCATCAAAGTAGTTTTTATCTTCTCCATAGAGACTGATGATCCCCTTCGATCATAAACTTGTGGAAATGAAATCACAAATTATAATGGAAAAGTTGTCATCCCTAACTCCTAAGGAGTTGATCAGCCACCCCATTCAACAATTTTTCATAAAAAATTATATTGGCAAAAAAACTTATAAAAATTAAGAATATATTTTCTGTCAAAGGAATATGAGGTCTTATCATGAGCTGAGCTACCATGATCATAAGACTTGACACGGTGACATTCCCATTATGGTCACCAATCTAGGGTAATGGCCTTTCACATTTTAGTTAGAGGACAAGAGGTATCATCATGAGACGGCTTGTTCACTTTGCTAAAATACGGTGAATGGAATTGTTACCAACTGGTCACCACGTGAGAAAAATGGTCTTTGGGGAAAATCTTTAAAAAGTCCTAAGTTTTTAGTGAACCGATACTGGCATGTCATGGGGTTAAAAGGCAAGCTTCTTGAAGCTATGGACCCCTTCTGGCAGTAGAGACTTTGCCTATGGTATTGAAGTATAATTGGAAATGCCATATCAATAATTTGTAATTTTGACTTCCCTATTTAGTAAATAAAGGAGGAATCACTGAAACTAATATGGAAACCTATTATAATAACTAAGGTGGTAATTCAAACTCTATATGGGTAGATATTTATCTATAGATATTGGGAATGCATATTTATTTTTATAAAGGGACATTTCTAAATCTATTGTATTATCTCTTCAAAGGGTAATCTTATGGCGCACATTGCTTTGCCCATTATTTATACTTTTATGCTTCGAACGCATCAAAAGATATTCATATGTCAGCCTAATATGCCTCATCATTACACCGTGTGAAATTACCTAGTTTAACCATCTTCCATTATGGTAAGCAAATGCATTAATGCATCACCAATTTTTCATATCACTAATGGTCATGGACAACCTTTCTCGTCATTGGGGGAAAGTGAAAACTTGCATGCATGACATGATGTTGGAACATTTAACAAGGAGGAATAATCATTATAGTAACTTTATTCACATATGTTATATTGAGATCATTGTTGCATATTAATATTTTTCTGTAAAGTTGTAGGCTAAAAATCTGTACACAGCTTCTGCATATTTTCTTGAGAAACAAAAAGTGAAAGTATGGGTAGAAAATAAATCTAGAATGAACCAGCTCAATTTCAGGTCTCTAAATAGGCACGAAGAATTCTAGAAAAATTAGGTTGGACTAAATATTTATATAGGCTACAACGATTTGACAATTCAATTGCCTTGGAATTTCTACAGAACCTAAACAATGGAGCAATAACAGTTAGAGGTAGATAGTTATAGAAGAAGGAATATGCCTATCTAGGGAAGGAGAGAAGCGGGTAGATAGGAATACTAGGTTGCAAGGTGCAACATTGACATTCATGGATCCTAGTGAGGCACTGGTTCAAAAAGGAAAAGGTTAACACCCAACTTCCTTCCCGGAGGCATTGCAAGAATTAATAGAGATAGTAAAGAGATACATTACCTATGACGGACAATGTGATGTAGTGATACCATGAAATTTGAAGCTATTGGAATCATTAAAAAGAAGGTAACTATAAATTTACCTTTATTTTTAAATTCCCTTTTGCGTGAGATAGCTGATAGAATTGGAAAAGCAAGGGACTAGAATCTAGTAGTCAATCATCATTTCCTCATAGAGTTAATAGTCATTATGGAATGAAACCAACCACAAATGACCTGGGATAATTTTGTTGCAATTATTGAGCCACTATCCCAAATTGAAACACATATTATATAACTTGCATAGCTAGATGTTGAGAGGATAATGCCAGAACAAGTTTAAACCTCAGGTACACCGAAACTCACTAGTGACGAGAAAAGGAAAACATATATTCTAGTATCCTTACCTGTTAAACATAGAATATCTCCTAGAATTATTAAATCGAGAAATTCCACAGACCCTAGAGAACACCTGCTAGAGGAAAGTCTCTTGAATTTTAGGAATCACATCAAAAAAATTCACCTCAAATTCATGGGGAGGAGATAGCTCAAGTACTGGAAAACATGGGGAACTTTTTGAATACTAAAGAAGATGCGGGTTATTTATAGTTTCTACCTAAATGAATTCCAACACCCGATTTTCTATCCCCTCCTCACAATTCTGATGCTACTATGATATTGTAGTCCCCAGAGGACCATGGGAACCCTTATTCCCATGAATAGTTAGGAGAATTTTTTGAAACCATAATGGAACCTGGATCCCCCTCTGAAGAAGCAGTTCCTCCATCACCTGAACACCAAAAGATGAGTAACGACCTTACTGAATAGCTTCATATTGATAAGGACACTACATACCTTGGAATTTTTCCAACAATTGAAGAAACCAAAATTGAGGCGCCTGAAAATAGTATTGTCATCCCTTCCACATTGACTGCACAAATTAAAAAAACTCGCTGAAAGTACAAAAAGTAAAACCAACAATGGAATAAGGTTACTAAAGAAATAAAATTAGAGGCTAGAGAGGAAGGTGAAGAAACTTAAAAGTTGGCTAAGGAACAGTAGAATACATTACAAGAGGAGGCAGGAAACGCGGAAATTTGGAGTCCAAAATGAAAACTCTTACACCTCCATTGAAACTCAAACAAAGGATATCTCCATTGTTTCCATAGAAACCCAAACTGATTTAGGGTTGAATGTGACGACAACCAAGGTAGCCAGTCAAACAAAATTATTGGTTTCTACTAATGGGTCCACTCAGACAGAAATTGTACCTCCATACACCATATTAATCATGGATGTTACTATCCAAGCATTGAATGAAATATTGGGAGAACAACAAGAGGTTCTGAATTGGTACCGAGGAGAAGTGGTGCCCTAGAAGGAAAAATAATTTTTATTAAAGTATTTTAGAGAATTGTTCACCAATTAGGATGAGACATATGTTGAACTCAGGGCAGCAAAGAACAACTTATATATAGTGCAAGGTCAGCTTCAGAAATATTTAGAACAAATCAAGCAGGTTTGCTCCATTTACTCTGATAATTTATCCCGCGGGTTCCCAACAAATAATTATGCTTTTTTCTTACTTGAACAATATTTTTTGCTTAAAATTAAAGTTGTTTGGTCTGGACAACTGAATGAGTTTCGTATTGTCTCTAATTTTATTAAATATTTTCAACAACAATATGATCATGTGAAATATTTTTTTTGTGAATTGTATATGCATAAATTTTTCTTAGAAGTCCAAAGGGATGAAAATCCTAGCCCTTTTATTGGTGATGTGAAATTTAAGGCCTTTATCTTTTTTTCTAGAAATCAAATTAAGTGGTCAAAAGCTCATGACATATATCAGAAAAGGAAGAATGGCCTCGACCTCTGGGTCAGAGGGGAACTGAAAAGCCCTTTCTGCACCCTCATCAAGCACCAAAATTTTATGGAATAGTCAGGTGTTGTCTCTACTCTTGCACCTATGCATAATAGTGTTCTTGAGATTGGTTTGGAATTTTTTGAGGAAATCAAAATTGAAGCCTTCTATGCAGCCAGACAAAGGTGGAAGATGTTTTCCACCGAAGTGAAAAACATGGAACCAATTAATTATTGAAATTTCTAGGCAGCAATGAGCAAAATGCAAGGGTATGCTCATTTGGTCATGTCTAAAGGACCTACATGGATTGGTTGGAGGTATAGAAGCTCGATCATATGATATCCTTGAGATGTTTACAAGCTGGAATATGAGCTCTCTAAAGAAGATAATAAAAGGGCCCTCAAAGAAATCCAAAAGAAAAATGGGCTTTGGTATTATGGTGAACAATCATATCCATATTATTCTTTAACACTTCTACATGTTAATCATCTCTTTGCATGAGGACATGCAAAAAGGTAAGCTGGGGAGTGATGTTGGGGCATGGAATTGGTATGTGTCTTCCCATTTTTTCTTTAGTTCAATATCTATTTTGGAAGTCATTTTAGTTTAGTTTATCATAATTTGAGAGATAGAAGCCCTAGAAAAGTAAATAATAATGTCTTAGTATTTCATATTTTTAATGATTTAATTTGAGTGTTTTAGTTATCATAATGTTAAAATTTGGGTGAATTTGTGAACAGGAGAAATCTGATGAAAAATTGTTGTTACTTTGGAGTGCTAGAGAAAACCCAAGTATGGAAGACCATTGGACTAATCTTGGTGTTTTGATTAAGGATTCACATATATTTGCATGGAATAGTCGAAGAGAATATAATTTTTGTTATTTTAAATATTTTCTAATTTAAATAAGCGATCCTGAGAATCTTCCAATTCTTAGGATAGCTTTATCATTCCAACGTTGGAAATATGTTGTAATATATATACTAAGCTTCAGTCAGAAAGAAATATGACGATGATTTGTGATTATTTCCAGGGATTGTAAAAAGTGAACAACAAAATTGCTTTGAAGTTTTACATAACAATTTGTAACTCACTTTGATATTAATGAAATTTTAATGGTTCATAATTAACTTATTGTGTTGAATTTTCTTTAAGGAAGTTACTTTTGGAGACCGTGGGCCAAGTCACTAGAAATATTGGTGTCTTTCTTGTATTACTATATTTTTTTTCCTTTCATATGATTTATTGTTGTTTCTTGTGTCAATTCTTATATTTACAATTTTTTTGTTTGAATTCATATATTTACAATCTCTGTCGTGTGAATTCTTGAATTTGTTGATTAGTAGTGTGAATCTCTAGACTTACATTTCAGTTCCATGAATTATTATATTTTCCAGTTAGATTGAATATGTTTTCAAATGTAACTATCTAGCCGTGTGAATTTCTAGAATTACTTTGTAACAGACTGGATTTACATTTTTATGCTTTACTATTAGCATTTATAAGTGATTAAAGTAATTAGTGATTAAGAGTAGATTCCTTTTGTTATACAACTTGAAGTTTCACATTATAATAGGAAATGATTTGTTTGGTAGTATGGGTATCATCCACCATCCAACACATCATATTTAAGAGAAAATTATAAGGTTCAAGCAGTGGAAGATCACATCAAGCATCCATAGCAAGTTCTCTAACTCTTAAAGGATAACCTCACTTTGGTGCAAAATCGAATGAAACAACAGACATGTCAACATCACAATGAAAGAAACTTTGATGTAGGCGATTGAGTATTTTTTAGGCTACAACCATACAAACAAATTTCCCTCAATCAAGCTTATAAGGATAATAAATTATCACCAAAGTATTATGGCCCTTACAAGGTGTTGCAAAAGATTGGTACTATGGCATACAAATTGGATCTTATGACATCTTCCCGAGTGCACCTAGTTTTCCATGTTTCATGCTTAAACAAGGCTATAGGTGACAAGCTACTAGTTCAAAAAATATTTCAAGAACTTGACGAGGAAGGAAAAATAATATTGGAACCTGAAGTAGACACAGAAGCAAGAATTCAACAGCTACAAAATCGATCAATTTCAGAGTATCTCATCAAGTGTAAGAAATTACCTGCGGAATATTCCTCATGGGAGGATGATAATTTTATACAAAAGCATCCAGAACTACTTAAGTGTTAAGGAAAGCACTTTTTTGAAGGAGAGGGGAATTTTAGGTCCCAATAAGACTAGTTTATCCCCTTATTGTTATTGTTGTACCCATGTAGTCCCCATATTGTTATTATTCCTCTCCATAGAAGCCCACTATTGTTATTGTTGTGCCCTTACATTATTATTGTTAGGTTAGCTCCGATTATATTGTGACCCCTTAGACCCCTATATATAGAAAGGAGGTTTTGTCATTTGTATCATCTAATAATAGCTAATTTATGTAATGTAAATGAGGTTTCTCCCTTGAAGTGGATAATTTTTAAGTCGTTGATCTATCTTCTCTTCTATTTTGTGAGTTGGTTTCATAACAAGGCATTCTACCAGTCATGTCTGTGACCTTATCAATTTTTTCATATTTTATCTATGCCATTTCATTTTCCTAGCTTTGCATTTGGAGCAGGGCCAAGCTCTAGTTAACCTAAAGTACCTGGGATATTTACTCCTAGTTCATTCCAACCTATGATTTCTAACTTGGGGATAGGTATATTTGTGTTGATAAACATGATGGTAGGAATGCTCTTTTCTTCTAGCCAACCTAGGGACACCTTTTTTTATGGTAGTACATCTCAACCTAGGCCAAGTTCTATGTTTGGAGGGATGCATTTAACTGAAGGTTTCATTTTCTCTGGAGGGGCCAGTATACCTGGGGAAACCATCCCCATTATAAATTTTATCCCTATGAGTTCTCATGCTTATGTCAGTGCGTTTTCAGAAGGAGTTGCATTCCCTAGCGCCACGTATAACCCTATGGGAAATAAATCCTATGGGGGTCCTTTATTTTGTGGGGGCACTTTCCCTAGGGGACATAATCCTTACACCTCATCCATGGGCCTAGGATACTAAAATATTGTGATGAAATCTAACCTTGGTCCTAGTTCTACTACCTTTCATTATGATATGGGAGGACCTTATGGTCCGTCTAAGGGTTATGGCCCTTATTGTCCATATGGTCAATTAAAAATTCCTTTCCTCACTCCTCTTTATTTAATTAATCTAGATAAATTTACTAATGATCCCACCTATCATAATCCTAGGTGGAACTAATTCCTACCCATCTACCATCTAATATTCCTAAGTTTGAAGGGAAGCCTCAAGAAAATCCTTCGGCACATATCACCACTTTCCATTTATGGTGTTCATCCAATTCCTTGGTGGATGAATTAATGAAGTTAATATTTTTCCAATGTACCTTGAGAGGGGATGCACCCAAATAGAAAATTGAAATCGATCATGCATCCTATAGTATTTTCCTTCCTTGGCTACAATTTTCTTGAACCATTTCCAACTCCCTAAGAGGTAGGATCTCAGGAGTGGCCTTTTTTACAACTTTAAACAAGATGATTCTAGCCACATTTATAACCATATCCATGAGTGTCAAAGAAGCAAGAGGTTAGTATATACTAGAATCCATGAGATGCTCTTTGATATTGGTTCAGCCGATTCATTCACCCTTGAATTTCCTACGATGTCACTATGATTGGGGAAGCGATGGAGGAGTGGGATATTTTACATGTGTAACACCTTGATTTGATTTATTCTCAATTGGGAACTTTATAAAATATTCTTCCTAATGATCCTCACCCTTCAACAAACCCACAATGAACCAAATCTATAGCACACTCTGATGGAGTGCTTAGTTCTCTCTCTTCTGATACTATGAGATAGTTAACTACTCAACTCAAGAAAATGATGGTTAGTTCTAAAGCCCCAGCAGATGCCCTTTTCTCCCAATAAGAACCCACTTCTTTTGAGTAGTCCACTGAAATTATTACTCAGAAGTCCATGCCACCTAAGACTGATAATCAACCTAGAAGAAAAAGAACAAAAAGGATAAACAAAAGACTAAACCCACTCAGGGGAATCAACAAGCCCAAATAATTATAGTTGTGGCATGAGTTAATGAAAACGTAAGATCAAATTCCCTTGATATATTTGTCAGTGAGAGAATTTAACTCGCAGTTTCCTGCATATGGATAAATTTCATCATCTACTTGCACCACTAGCAACTACCCAACAACTAGTTGTGTTGAGTCATTCATTTCCTGCACAACCACGACAACAAATGGTTAAACAATTTCCTCAACCTCTACAAGGGGAAAATGGGGGGCTTTAATTCCTTCCTACTACTCTGAATCCAAAAATTCTTATGTGTTAAGAAAATTTTAACGTGACTACATGAGAAAATCATATGACCTTCCTGAGTTGAGTTCTATTTCTAAGGACTCATCCACCCATGTTTCTTCTATTGGACCTTTCACGTTAGATAAGACTATAGAACTAGTATATCACCCACCCAAGGGTGTAGTCTGGAAATCAACACACAATCCCAATGCGTGGGCTACCTAGCACTACAACATTGTTGAGGACCTTGCCCAAGAACCATGTGTCATGTCTTCCTTGGAGGTTTTACAGAGGTACCCCCATCAATACAAAGCCTTGTTGACTACCATAAGAGGGGTGGATCCCTTGGAGTCTAGTTTGAGTACCTTTGATGTTGATGCTCCTCGTGGTCGACTTTCCCATCAAATTTACTTTCAAATTTTAGAGTGTGTCTTTAATCATGACATATATCGCACTTTGGTGGATGGTCTTCTACTTGTTTCATGTTAGCATCACTGTTGGAAATCTCTTGGGCGTTCAGCACTTGAAAATTATAGTACCACTTTACAAGCCTTTGACAAACACGATTTTGTACCCAGGGGGGGTTTTCCAATGTTTTCCATTGAGCTAGGGGCAAGATTGCTTATGTTGGTGTTGAATATGTTTATGTTCCCTTATATTATAATATTATCCTTGGAGATAGATGGTTTTATGCCATGTTTGTTTTCCTATATTTTGAGGTTAATATGCTTCACCTTCCACGAGAAAGCAAGATTTTCATGATCGATCAGGGCGATTATTCTATATGGTCGACCAAACTTAATGTTATGGGTAATTTTCTACCATTCGTTAGAGATAACCATGGTAACTACAATAGTGTTGGTGTGGGTTTATTAAAAGTCTCATTCCTTATTCATGTCTTTCCTTGACCCCTGCCTGATATTCCTTCTTCCCCCACCATTTTTCTAATACACATGGTATCTTCTGTGACTTGTAGACCCCATAAGTCACTTGACCCTTAGGAGGTTTCTTATTCTATAGATTCAATTTTCATGGTCATAATGTGATTCCTTTAGTGGAATATATTGCCTCTATGGAAGTCCCATCAGTACCTCGTGACATTGGTCAAAAACTCTATCCCAATATGTAATATGAACAGGATCCTTCCCCCATGTAGATTGTTAATCAACCTTTTCCATATGACACCCTTGATTGCAAGTCTCCTTCTCAACAAGTCATCTTGGAGATCATGGATTCACCTATTGAAAATACTTGGGATATTATGCATCTCGATGCCTATAGGCTCCCTGATTTGGAAAAGGAAAAGATTAGAAAACAAAATCTTGAATCAACCAAGGGGGCATGTTCTTGGCCCTCCTTGGAACTGCCACCTTTGCACCAAGTCAGGTCTTTGGTTTCTAATGCTAAACTTGGTAATTAATTTACGAACTCCTTTCCACATATCGATGAGTGCCTTGTACACCCTTTATGTCTTGATATCCCTTGCCAAGGATCTCCACTAGCTCACATTACCACTCACTTTGTAAGTCCTTGGTTCATTCCTGCTAATGCTATGGTTCTAAGTTTTCCCTAACATCATCAATGATAGGTCCCTAAAATACAGTGTATACTGTTAATGTTATTGTTAGTGTAGCCCCATTATTGTTATAACTGTGCCCTTGTAGTCCCAATTTGGTTATTATTGTGCCCCATAGAAGCCCACTATTGGTATTGTTGTGCGCTTACATTGTTATTGTTATGCCGGCTAGGATTATATTGTTACCCCTTCGATTCCTATATATAGAAAGGAGGTTTTTTTATTTTTATTATCCAAAAATTGTTCATTTATGTAATTTAAAGGGGTTTTCTGCCTCAGAGGGGCTGATTTCGAAGTCGTCGATCTATATTTTCTTATATTTTGTGAGCTGGTTTCATAACATTTGGTAAGAGATTTTGATTGTAGGGTTTTGTTGCTGCAAACAGGTCATCGAATAATTTTCACTATAAATTTGTTTCTATGAAGATTCAAAAGATATAAAAAAACCCATTTGAGCCAAACTCCTGAGGACTGTCGCGTAAAAATTTCAGATCTAGGTTTGCCATATTTTTAGAGATATTATATGTGGAAGTTAGGGTTTCTGCAAGCTCTAGAATTTCATCTCAAACAGGTGATTGAGGGAAAATCATCATAAGTTTCGTTTAAGGCATCACATTGGAATTCTATAAAAAGTGACTGAAAGTGCACAGATAGTAGTATCTTTTGTATCGACTTCATATCCAAGGTAGAAATAGTGACACATGTCAATACGTACTTATAAATTTGTGTGTCAAGCCTTTCTCTCTCATCTCTGTCATTGGAGCTTGAAGAGGGTAGACCTTCTTCATAGACCAAAGTCATTCTTTAGTTTATGATTTCTTGGAAATAATAGTTAGGTTGTTGTAGTGTCATGAACATGTCTAGAATACTGAGTTATTTTTTGTTTGAATGCTAAAGTAAGTTTTGTTTCCAAATTCAACTCATCTTTTCCATTTTCTTCATCATGAATTTGTCAATATTTGTTGCATGAATAGGTAGTTTTCTTGTAATTTCAAGTAGCACAAAAAATGAGGACTTCACCAGTACCCTTAGCTTCATCTCCCACCCATCATCAGGCTTCTTTCCATCAAATCACCATCAACTATGTTTTTCATATTTTTCACCTTCACACCGTGAGTAAACCCTAGAAGTGCAAGAAATGCTTCTCAAGAGGTTTTGAGCTTGGCCAGAGGATTGAACACCCCCCATTAACCCAAACACACCTTCACTCCACCTTCCCTACACTTTTCTCAATCATTTCTGGCCTCAGATTTCCCTCAGAATGTTTCTTGTATCAATCTAGGACTTTCCTATAAAACTACATGAAACCTATAATAGCACTTGCAACAGCACCAATGGGCATATCCTTAAGACTAGAAATCATCATCCACCTCATCAAAACCTTGCAAGACCACCCAGACACCTTCAACCTTGCACCCATCAGTTGAAGCCCTTCCTAAACCACCTTAGCGCTTTCTCCTCCTAGTTGAAAAACAGTGCATTTACAAGCATAATTAGGTCATGATTAGATGCATGAGTAAAAGAATGGAATTTTTTGAGCCTCATATATGCCCATTTTTCCATCACATAGTACCATTATTAAAAACCTAAATTTCAAAACCCTTACACTCATTTCACGTCATAATTCCATCATTTATCACCAAATCACATCCTATGATTTGTGGTTGATTATCATTACTTTTATTATATTTTTGATGATTAGAGATGATTTATTCGTGATTTACTAATGATGGTTTCACTAAGTTCATTTTTCGAAGCTTTCTATTGTCGGAAATCTCCACAAGTGAATTTTGACTAGTTACTGTAGAGTTGAGTACATAATTGTTGTAGGTTAAAATATGAATTTTTTTATCAAATGAGGAAGAATATTGAAATTTAAACATGTGGGTTTTGTTCAGAGTACTCTTATTCATGTAACCCAGAAATATTTTGGAAAAATTCATCTTCGTGAAGGAGTTATGGTCAGGGGAATATTCTAGCACCATCTTAAGTACGAGACTGTCTGAACATGTTGGGTCAATTCGGGTTTGGCGTGAATAGGTCAATTCAGATTTGATTGTGCACTCTTTTGCTAAATGACCTTGTGATAAACAAATAAATTATTTCCTCCATTCATGCATGGATTAGAATGATTGAATATGGCATATTTTGGTTTTGTTGTTATGATCAAATAGCAATAATTTGTATTTATAAAAGGAGATGTAAAGAGTTGAAAGAAGGTAGTATGCAGGAAATAAGAGAAATATGTAGAGAAGGAAGGGAGAAGAAAGGGAGAAGTACGTAGAGGAGATGAGCATGATGCGCACTAGCATAACAGGGATTGATGTAATATTTCAGATTCTATATTCCATCGCGTTGATTTAACACAAGTTCCGACATTTTTTTTCTATTGTGAGTTATTTATGATTGCATTTTAGATTTCATTTTTCTTGAGATAATTCACCTTGATCCGGGCGTGGCAATAACCCACCACTCCTCGGACCAAGGTCAACATTATTTTAGATTCAGAAATAGTTTACTGTGTTAATTCCTCATAGCGTAGCATTCAATTTAAATCAGCAATCATAATCCTATACTTAAAATTGTTCTGTACTTAAAATTGTTTCGTACTTAAATCTGAATTGCAAGGTTCTGTACTTAAATCTGAATTGCAATATCTCATGGAAGTTTTTTTATAATTTAGATATTTGATTTCAGAGTGTGTGCAATCATTTTAATTGTGTTTCATTTGTATATAGTAGTTAGGATTTCTTAAATTTGTTATTATAGATAATAATTAGAATTCCTTTTCGAATAGTAGTTAAAATTCCTTTCAAATTCGACTTCAAATAAGTAGTGTACTTATAATTAGAAATAGAGGATGAATTATCATTTAGGATTATTTCCAACATTAAATAACGAGGTCAATTTCATAAGTTTATTAACAATAGATTTCAGTTTCTTTGGGCACCATTAATTTAGATTTCTTAGGAATTGTTTTTAGAATTTTATATGTTTAAGCAATTTGATTGAATGTATTTCTTTGATTGAATTAAATTAGAGAAATCCAAAGTTTTATTTTAGTCTTTCATTCTTTAGTTTGATTGAGGTTTCAAAATTTACTTAGTTTAATTAGGTTCATGTCTCTATTATGGTCATCATTAGAATAGATAAATGATTGTTTTCTACTAAAGATAATTTGAATTCTGTAATCAATATTTTATAATTGAAATGGTTTGTTTATGTACTTAAACAACAAGTTGATTTCTTACCCTAGTTTAGGATAGATTCTCTGATCCTACGTTACAAGCGCTTGCACCTTGAAGCTCACGAGCTCCGGATTGATAATTTAATGTTGGAAATTATAGCAATATCTTTCCCCAACAACAGTTAAAACATGAAGTATATAGAGTGTGTTTAGCCATTTGGCCCAACAATGTGTGATTAGGTTAGCCTTCTTTTTACAATTTAAATTCAGCAATTTACTTCATGAAAGATGCCTAGTGTGCTTCCATTTCTTGCCATAACTTAATTTGTAGATTTCTTTCATTGCAGAGTACCTAGATGTACTTTCTTACTATATAATATTTCTTTGATTTATAATAGAGTAATGGCTTTGAATCATTTGTAGCCCTAGGTCTAAATTTAGAAGTGTGACAGACTTCATGCAGAAACCCTAGAAATAGCACCCTTTCGTAGATCTCATAAGAGTATGACATGAGTAGAATGCATCTGATGTGTATATAACATTGTCACCTCCAAATTTGTATGAACCCTAGGTTGAAAAAGTAAAGTAGAGTAGCCTCTGGGAGTTGCATCATTCTTGGTGTAATACTAGGGCTCACCATATGTCCACCATTTTGGACATCCCAAGGAAGGCCTCGTACATTTATTTTTCATCCTCCATTGTTGCGCATTCAATTGTTCACACTCGCAACTCATATCCACGAGAAGACCACTCTGATACAAAAATATATCAAGATGTCTTCAGTTATCAAAATTATCCAAGATCTTTTACTTCTATGATGTTATCATAATTGCATTTAAAGGAGCATAAAACAACTACATGTGCATGCTTAAACAATAGGAAACATTTTGACGATAAAAAAATCAATAACACGACACATTTGATAATGGAGTTCACCCAATATGTGCTACATCTCTAGGCCCGGTGTCAAGATAGTAGAGGCTTCTTCATATAATGTTGCAAATGATGAAGATTTACATGAAATATTCTTTGTCATAACAAGTACATATACCATCAACAAGAGTGGCTTGTCTCTCCATGAGACGTTCTCCCTACAGGAACTCTCACTCAAAATGGGCTTTTATTCAGCATGAAAAGCTAATACAATCTCACAATAGTGTGGCAACAAGCATTCCTTAACATAGTGTCAAAAAAGGATCTGAATAATAATACATCATCTCAAAAAAACAAATGGACACATTACATAGATACATCATGTATCTCCACATTTTAATATGGCCAAAAAATGAAAAGCTCAACTGCTGAAACTAACAGAGCCACTCAATTCCTGGTGACGAGTAGTGTAAAATCTACGGTCAACTCATCCAATTTTGACACTGTCAAATTCTAGGCCTTCGGGAATCTTTTATATTTCTCATGATTCCACAAATATTCTTCATTGTTGGGCACTTACAATTTTGCTGCCATATGGATATTCCGACTACATGGTTGGAATCCTAGCGAGAAAAAGTCCACAATTGCTTACAATCATGTTAAGATCTCACATTGGTATCTATACACTCCAAAGGGAATATTTCTCAGCAAATTAATATTCTCGTTCACAGTTCCACTGCATCTCTTGGGAAATGTTTCACCAATCCTACTTCGATAGGCTCTGAGTTTCATCCTCCGTCATGTTCTACTGCGCTGCCCCCTCGGTCGAATGGACTGTTGGGTTTTTATATTTTTTTTGAGGGCGGAGTTTACGAAGGTGGCCCTATGGGCACATTGGTGGTGTGCTAAAATGGGAGGTGGGTGGTTCAAGGTTCAATCCCCATCGAACCCCCAAACATGGAAATGCACATTTATTTAAAACTTCGCCTTTAAATTTTTAGTGCATTATGGTTGTTTTTTATTGGCATTTATTGTAACTTCGAGCCACACTTCATTTTAACCATTGGCATATACGTCGTTACATTAATTAGCTAATGGTTAGTGTTAAACGGTTGGTATATATATGGGGTCGCCCAGTGGGGGCAATCCCACATGGGTCGGTGGGTTTGAACCCCACTGACTCTACACACACACACACACATATATGTTAGTTCTAATGGTGGCAGGGTTTGAATACCTGCCATCATACATGTGATTTTGTTACATGGCGAGGGGTGGTGAGGTTTGGCTGCCTGCCACCTCATAATATTTTAATATATGACATACAACCAGTGGGGTGGTGGGGGAGGTAGACCTTCCCCCAAATTTAATATTTTTTTTGTTTCAAAAAAAAACTAATTAGTCATTTTAAATTTGGTTGAAAATAGGGTCATTAGACATTTTAAGTAGGAAACAATTTCACCCACTTTCGGGAACCAAGTTTAATGTCCTAGACTCAGTCAATTATTTGGACCATTAATCCTGGCCCACATGCCCACTTTGACCACAATTTTGACCATCTCTATCTTCGTCATACAAACTTAGATTCGACTGTTCTTTGCACCATTGGAATAAAATGAACGAGTACTTCGATCTGGTCATAGTATGAGAGAAATCTGACCACTTTGAATTTTGAGCTATTATAAGCCCTGCTTGACCTCTGAGTGTGTTTGGAGCCACCTAGATCAGAAATTTATCTATATCAAGCTCGAAAGGGTTTCCTCTCAATTCCTGGAGTGCACAAGAAGTCAAAAAAAGAGAAATTATTAAGTAATGAATGAGGGAGGGTAAGTCTCCCACTGTGCAAAGATTGTCATCATTGCAGAAAGATAAAAGGGAAAAGTGAGATTGTAGTAGTAGCTATGGTAGAATGAGAAAGTATCTGAATCATATCAACAAATATTAATGAGAAATCCCTCACCTATTAGGTAGATTCAATAGATATAACCAATGTGAAGTAGCCAGGCCATAAAACTGCTCCAGAAGTTCAGATGAGTGTGTCTGCAACCAGGCACACTGGAAAAGGGTGTGCTTGGTGTTCTAAAAAATTTTCAGGCATCGTAGCCCTCCTATCTAGAATAATTGACAATAATTAAGCTTCAGAGTTGTAGTGGGGGGGTGGGTGGTTACCCTAACTGCCCCTACCAGTATTTGCATAGTCGATCTTTCAGACAACATGCTCATTGTAGGATCTCTATGCAACATACATACGAAGGACAGCGAGTGGTAAGCTGCATTAGGGGAATTTTTAGGTCTAAAATGGGCCTCCCAAGGAAATTATAAAATAGTAGTGGAAATAATAAAATAAAATCAGATTACATCATGAAATTTTTTAGGGACAAAAGAACAAAGTATTTTTCCAACTCGTATTTTGACTTATCTCCCTACAGGTTTACTCAAATTTCGAGCGGAAACACTCGTTTCATGCATAAATTGATTCCTCATCCAAAGAGTACCCATGTTGCATACTTTTTATATACCCTACTACACGAAAAAATGAAAAATACATGAATAATGTGATCGCAATCACGTTTTTTCATGTATTTCCCATTTTTCGTGTAGGAAGGTCCATCGAAAGTATGCGACATGGGTACTCCTTGGATGAAGAATTATATTTGCATCCAAGGAGTACTCCCACTCGAAATTTGATTAAAGCATTAGGAATATAAGTTGAAAAAGTAGTTTTATTATTTTATTATTTTTAAATATTTTTACATTTTTACTCCAAAAATGGTGAATCGTCCCCCCATGGTTGACATCATCATCTTGAATCCTATTGGTTATTATAAAGTTCATTTTGGTTGTACATTTTTCTTAGGAGGCCCATTTTAGACCTCAGAATTCCCCTAATGATTGCTCAATTCGAGAATGTCACACAACAAAAATCATGGCAAGTGGAAAATTTAAACCATGGTCCTATGGTGCATGTTTTTAGAAAAGTTGTTAGGTGAGAAACTAGGTTATTTCAAGAACGTAGTGGAAAAAGAATGGATAGTCTAGTGGAGACTAGATTGTTCTTAATGAAAGTCTTGTACAAATAAGGTACAAATAAGCTATTTCCATGGTCAATTTTTTCTTGAGTAACATTTACAAAATGATATAATGCATTAATGATTTTTCTCCCACAATAGGCTTACTCTTTATCATAATATCATTTTCTAATAAATCCATCTTCTTTGTTTATTATGCAACATTGTAACTCATTTCCAAGTTGAGAAGAAATTAGTCTAAATCTTGGAGTTTGTAGATGGCAATCTAATGGAAGTAATAGAAAGAACATGTTTCTATAACACAAGGTAAAGGTTTTAATCCCTAATCTAGATTACTTTTTTCATAGATCTAGATCAAATTAAAGTAGCATGCTCACAAGTAAAAGTAGTGGTACAACCAAAGTGTAAGTTTTAAACCTTATAATAAAGAATCACACAAATAGATTCTTATTTATTAGAAAAGTAAACAATAACATTCACACAAAATACTCAAATATTTGCATTGGAAACCCTTAACTACAAAAACAAACAAAATGTTTAAAGCCACATCTTTAACTTTCATCATCAAACTTCATCATTTACAATGTAATATATATGATCCCATGGCATCAAAAACCCTAATTTTTTTTACCTAGATTAGATTCCTTAATCATCCATTCTGCCCCAAGGGTTAGCTCAATTGGTTGAGTCCCCGCTTGGAAGTACTCCCAGATTGAGAGGTCACAGGATCAAATCTCCTAGACGCCTGTGGGGTTAGGCCTCAGTGTTAGGCCGACAGTAGATCCCTTCGGGAGGATTTACTGCGATATATTAAGACCATGGATGTAGCTAGTACATGTGTGCAAGCACATAGGAACGTGAACCACTATGGAAAAAAAAAAAAAAAAAAAGGATTAGATTCCTTAATCATAATAACATTAAAATAGGTGAAATGATCATTAGTAAACAACACAAACATGCAAAAAAAATAATCCAAATTATTTTTCTAGGTAAAAAAGCCACTAGAAAACCACAGAAGCATGCCAAAAAAAATCCAAATTATTTTCCTCAGGGAATAAGGCCACAAACATGTAATAAGTGGGTCCTTAGCATGACCCTCTTTACTTCCCCTTCCTCCCATATTAACTTATAGTACATGGGGCCAATCATGTAAATAATCTAACATATGTTGAACAAGTTGCAAAAGAGTGAACAAGACTATGGGAACCCCAACCCCACCCCCCTCCCCCGCCCCTCAATCCCCATGGAATAGGCCCCTAAAACCAAAATTTAGATTTTCCCGTCGCAAAACCAAAGAAATATTGTTGTGTTACCGTGCATTTTCAAAAGTTTCACAAAATGAGAAAAAGAATGTAGGTGGGTAACTTTTTCTATGCCAATGACGACCACATTCTTTTGGACTATGTTTAATATTTCTTGATTGTACTAGCTAGAAATAGGGTAATCTGATCTAAAAGAGGATCTATAAAATGAATCACAATTGTGGATTATTTGAATTTGGTGAAGGTAGGTACGAATCATGGGAATGCTATTCATATTAGATTACATTCCTAGATTATATTCCTAATTTTGTGACCTAGATTAGATACCTTATTTAGAATCACATTACAATTGGTCAAAAATCATTAGAAAATAACACAAACATGCCAAAAAGCATTCCAAATTAATTTTCTAGGTAAAAAAAATCCACTAGAAAATAACAAAAACATGCCAAAAAACAATCCAAAATAGTTTCCTCAATGAGACCATCCCCAAACCCATAATAAGTGGGTCTTGAACATGACCCCCTTGACTTCCCCTTCCTCCCCTTTCAACATATATACATTGGGCCAATCATGTAAAGACTATAAAAAATGTTGAACAATTTTCAAATGAGTGAGAATGAAATAAAGTAGAGAGCCAATGTATTCAATAATTAAAGAAGTTTTTGAGTGATCATCCTTTCCAAAAGGAGCATCATGTAAGAAAAATACTACGGGCACCCCCCATGGGATAGGACCCTCAAACCGGAATCTAGAGTTTCCCATCACAAAATCATAGAAACATTGTTTTGTTACCGTGCATTTCCAAAACTAACACAAAATCAGAAAAAAAAAAAACTAGGTGGGTAACTTGTTCTATGTTGATGAGGACCACATTCTATTGGATTGTCTTTAAGATTTCTTGATCCTACTCGCTAGAAATAGGGTTAGCTTATCTAAAAGAGGATCTATAAAATGAATCACAATCATGGATTATTTCCATTTGGTGAACGAAGCTACAAATCATGGTTAAGATATATTGAGTACTAGAGAGAAACAAGCATCTCAATGAAATTTACTTGTAGTTAAGGTATGAGCTTAAAAAATCATCTATTGAGCTCTTGCATTACAAAAATTCAAGTACGCTATTTAATTATTTTAACATCTCCCGAGATATAGGCATAGTAGTAATTAGCATCCAAAGTGTAATACATGAACAATCTAATGGGCGACCAACCTATCACTTGTATATGTATGATTGGTTATCCAAAATTGTTAAGGCGAGTAATTGCACACGGTTATGTATAAGTTGTTAAAAGTGTATATATGCAATAATGAAGTACGCATTTTATATATACTCAAGTACATATGTGTAAAATTACTCATGAGATGTAGATTAGTTTGTTGGGATGGAGTTTAGTTTACGAATGTCACAAGTTCAAATTTTATGGGAAGGAGTTGAAGAGTAGAAATCACTTTAAAGAATTAAACTTTCAAATAATTGTAGAAGCTTGACCAAAGCCACATTCCATTGTAACTAAATCGGTCTTCTTCCAACCATATCCCATTGTGGCTAAATGGGTTTTCTTCAAACATAGACTTAGCTAATAAATAAATTAATAAATATAATTTGATATGTTAAATATTTCATAAATATAATATTTTTATACTATTATGTTTGTGGAACTACACTCTGGTAATTTTAGATGGAAATTTATCTCGTTCACGATTTAGTTGACCATCATGTGGGCCCCAAAATTTGGGTGGTTCATGATTTAGTTGACCATGATTTCGGCCCAAAAATCTGGGTGGTTCATAATTTAGTTGACCATGCTGTCGGCCCAAAAATTTGGGTGCCTTATATGAAGTGGTGATCTCCGTATAAATATATCAAAATTATTCTTCTCTTCCTCACAACACAATTTGAAAACATCCCTTTCTTTTGTTCTATGCGCAGGGACCTACACAAACAACAATCCCTTTCTTTTTTTTAATTCGCAGCGACCTACAAACAACAGTGGTTACCTTAGATGACATTTTGTGCGTGAGGCGCCAAGACTTGTCTGTAACGTTGAAGGCTAATAAAGGCGGGTCAAGAAAGAAAAAGACGATGAATACAATTATAGAATTCAATGAAGGATGGGATATTATTCAGAATGGCATCCTAAAGTTGATCAATTTTCTGAAAGCAGATTTAGTACAAGCTGAAGAGTTTCCTGTAACGGAGTACATAAACATTTATACAACTGTATACAAAATGTGCACCCAAATGCGTCCTCATGTGTACGCACAACAACTGTATGACAAGTACAGGATTTGGTTGGAAGAATACGGTGGTGTGACAATATTACCAGCTTTAGGGAAAGTACATGATGAGTTCCTGTTGAAAGAAGTTGAGAAATGTTGGGGAAATTACAAGGTGATGGTTACACTCACCTCAAGTATGTTGTCTTATTTGGATGTTTACTTCGTGGAGCAAAACTCCCTGGTTTCGCTAGTAAATGTTGGAGTGATGTGTTTCCGTGACGTGGTGTATGATGGTATCAAGATTAATGTGAAGAATGTGGTGATTGAGTTAATTAATCGAGAGCGCGAGGTGGGAGAACAAATTGATCGTGCTTTGTTGAGAAACATTGTGAATATTTTTGTGGAGATGGGAATGGATTTCTACCAAAAAGACTTTGAATCTCCCATGTTGGAAGATACTGGAGCTTACTACTCTAGGAAGGCTTCGTTGTGGATATTAGAGGATTCATGGCCTGACTATATACTAAAGGCCGAAGAATGTTTGAGACGAGAGAAAGAAAGAGTTGCTCATTATTTGCATTTTAGCAGCGAGCAGAAGTTATTAGAGAAAGTAGAATATGAAATCCTCTCCCGCTTTTATATTCGACTTTTGGAAAATGAGTATTCGGGCTGTCATGTTTTGCTTACAAACGAGAAGAAAGACGATCTTTCGAGAATGTACGGGCTGGTCTCTAGAATACATGAAGGCGAAGGCTTGAAACCTTTTGCAAATAATTTTAAACAGCATGTCATCAGCCAAGGAATAAATTTATTTAAATGGGTGGAAGATGCAGTTTTAAGAAATAATGCACATATTATAGATGACATTCAAGCACATGAGCTTGTGGAGAAGCTTATTGAACTGCATGATAACTGCAAGGCCTACGTTGTGGATGCATTTCAAGGAAGCAGTATTTTTTATAAAGCCTTGAGGGAAGCATTTGTAGTAATATGTGATAAAAAACTTGAAGAAAGGACATGTGCAGAGTTTCTGGCTACATTTTGTGACAACGTGCTTAAAAAGAGCGGCAGTGACGATGATATTGAGGGTATTCTTGAAAAGGCGGCGAATCTTCTTCCGTATGTTAGTGATAGAGATTTATTTGGCGAGTTTTACAGGAAGAAACTAGCTTGCAGATTACTACAGTACGGCCATAAAAGTGCAAATGAGAGTCATGAACGAGCCATGTTGTCAAAGATAAAACATCAATCTTCTTCTCAGCTTACGTCAAAGATGGAGGGAATGGTTAATGATTTCACACTCGCAAGGGAAACTCAAGTTGAGTTCAAGACATATCAACTTCATCATGATGATTATAATTCAATCTCAAATCCTGGAATAGAGTTGACTGTTACAGTATTAAATAATGGATTCTGGCCAACCTACAAGTTTTTCCACCTTAATCCACCATCGGAAATTGTTAAATGCATAAAGGCATACGAAGGCTTTTATTCCACAAAATATGAGAATCGTAAACTTACATGGATGTATTGTTTGGGAAATTGTAAAATTATAGGAAACTTTGACACTAAGCCAAAAGAAATTGCAGTATCAACCAGCCAGGCATTCATGCTTTTATTGTTCAATGATTTCCAAAGGTTGAGCTGTGAAGAAATCAGTTCACAATTAAAATTGCCAGAGGAGGATGTTATTAGATTGCTTCATTCCTTTGTATGTGGAAAGTACAAGATTATTTTAAAGGAAACAATAGCCGAAACTGATCATTTTCAATTCAATGGGAGCTTCACCTGCAAATCTGCGAGGATCAAGATTTCACTTCCACAAACACTAGATGAGAAGAAGAAAGTCAGCCAGGTTGTAGATGGCGATAGATTGCATGCCATCGAAGCTGCAATAATTCGAACAATGAAGGCTAGGAAAGTCTTGACCACTCAACAATTATTGATGGAATGCGTTGAGCAACTGCAAGCCACATTCAAGCCCAATGTTAACTTAATGAAGAAGCGGATTGAAGATTTGATTTCAAGGGAATTCTTAGAACGGGACGAAGAAAATTCTAATACCATTCGATATGTAGCATAAAAAATTGTATCATTTTCGGATTTTTTTTTCTATTTACATTTTCATTTATTCATTTGCTCGATATGTAGCATAAAAAATTGTATCATTTTCGGATATTTTTTTTTCTAATTACATTTTCATTTATTCATTTGCTCGATACGAATTTTCCCATATTGTTCCTTAAAATTTGATTTTTATGTTAGTTATTATATAGTTTGAATTGTGTAATTATTTGTATAACTATAATATGGTAGATTTTATTTGTATTTTTCATTGATAAATATATAACAAAAAACTATTGCAATAAAAATATTATTTTTAACTATTAATTTTACTTATCTCTTAAGGCTTCGAAATCTTAAATTGTAAAACAAATAGAATAGGCAACAAGCAAAGTTATCAAGGAAGACAAATAAGTACAAAATAGACCATTATATAGGGAGGTGTATCACAGTGGTTGCATGCATACACGAAATAAACAAAGTATTAGAGATAATGCGCGATCACGAAATCTACAGGTCGGGAACTTGCAAGGCTAAGGCCTAGGGATGCAGCTCATAAGTGTGATTAGCTTTATGCTATGACTGTGCGACCCCCAGTAAGTCACTCCTCCACCCAGGTCACAGGGTCGCATTTCTATGCGTCATGAAAGCCTCCCATAAGTCACGCTCCCACCCAGATTGCAAGATGGAATTTTGATGCCTCATGAAGCAGCCACTGGTCGATGTGACTTGTCCTCTTTTGCGACCTGATGACCCACACTATTTGGCGACCAAGCGACCTCCACAAGGCTCCTCTAATAGCTCATCAATGTTTTTGGATATTAATACCATTTCCTCTTGATTCATTCAGTTTGATGGCTAGATCAAGCGTATTGAGGAAACTATGACCATTAATGTAGTTGTGAGATTTTTATATGACCTCCAAAGGTGCAAGACTCATTTGAGGAATTAGATGTTAGAATCCCAATTTTTGTACATTGTTTCCTCGCCAATGATCCATTAGTTGCATCATTCAAACCGAAGTACAATGTTTGGTTTGAGGATAAGCCAAATATTAGTGTTGTGGGGCTATTGGTTGTAGAGAAGATTTAAGTTTCGAAGTTTTTAGGGATGTTTCACTAAGTGAAGGAAAGACACTACACAAAGAAATATTGCATAGGAATCTATGCACTTGAGCTTAGTATACTCTGCAAGCATATGATGATGCATGAAGACTTGTAATGAATTGTAAATTAGTTGTATTGATCTTGTAACCATTTTTCTTTTCAACTAAAGAAACCAGGCATACATAGTCTTGCTCGAGATTGGACCATAAGACTTTTAATCAACTTATCAGCTGGTTAGTGTGCAAAATGGTGTGAGAAGAGAGATAGAAGAGGAATATCATTTTGCAAAAGAAATTTTTTCATTATAGAGCTATCCCAATTTTTTAGAGCTCTCAAGTACTGTGACGGAGGTTAGACCTCTTAGCTATTTGTAATATAGAGATCTCAATTTTCAGAGAAATTAATGAAAGATATATTTATTTTAAAATTTTATGACTCCCTTTTTTCATATTGAATGTATGTTTAAACTTATTATTATATTATTTTATGGATTTTTAAAGAATATTGATATCAATGTTTAAATGTAATTGTGATGCTTTCATGTTAGGATTTCTCACCTTTTACATAACCTTTGATTGAAAGGTTCTTGCAATTCATGTAAGTGTCTCATGTGAAACTAGGCTTCAATTCTTATTTATTAAATATTTCAATGCTTAATAGGTATTTTCTAGTGAAGGAGCTTAAACTTTGTACAATCGTGTTTACAACATCTCCTTGTTGGCCTAGTTTTTCTATCTAAAAAATGGGTGAGTTGGCCCACCTAATATAAAGTAATATAACTAAACAAGAGTGCATTTAGGTTATATTCTATGTAGCTATAAATTTATTTGTGTAAAAGAAGATGAAGTATGCATTTAGGTTATATTCTATGTAGTTATAATTTTATTTGTGTAAAAGAAGATGAAATTATAGCTAAAGGCCATATATACAAGAAAATTCTAGTACTAACTAATTTCTGAAAAAACAAGAATAAAATATCCTCAAATATTTTGAAACTAATTCCAAATTATTGCATTTCAATTTCTAAATTCAAAATATTAAAATTTAATCTCTATTTATGATTTTGTAGAGTATTCTTAATCAAAGAAAAAAACATGATATTTTGATATTTTTATTGGTATAGTTTTTTTTTCCAAAAGTTATTTTTAACTAGTTATTTTTTACAAAATGGCATGTGTGTGTGTGTACTTTTTTAAATAAGTGACAACATTGCAAGACATTGTTTTCTTGATATAAAATGTATCTTCTTAAAACAAACGAGAAAATAGCTAGATTTGTTTGACATTTGTTTAATTTTGCATGAGACTAGTGAACAAGAATTGATAGTAGAGTTTTATTTTCTATGTAAAAATTTCAACCACGGTTTTGGTATGGCTTTCTTTGTAGAAAGAATGTACATATGTTGCAATATTTGGAATAACAGGGGAAAAAAAGGGATATCAATTCTAAGGATGATATAGTTTATTGTGCAAATAATAGAGTTGATATTGAGAAAAGGTATTAAAGGTGAATTGGTTCATGGTGTAAAGGAGATGGGGCCTGGTATTTAGTGGTAGGAGGAAAATATTCATCGCCATGTTTATTTGGGATAATACAATAGGAAAATGGGCACAAAATTTATTGGCTAATTGAAAGATAAGGTATGCAATAGTAAAGTAGGGATAAGAAATTATGTATACAAGTTCAAATTACTGTGGTGTATTGCATTGTCGTTGTGGTTGATATGGATAAATAGAACATTTTTTTTTGGTTTCTCTTTGTACTCAACTTCTAGAAAATAAATTCTCACGAACTTTGTTCGAGATGGAAAAGAAACATATGTTCTAAAAAAACCTTCTTGATTAGGACAAGAGCTTGATGACTTTGTGTTCAGTAGTGGTTGTTGTATTTATAATTAAATACTTGACATAATTGAATACAAGAACATAGTAATTGATAGAGTAGACTTTGAAAAAATGTGAAAGTATTTGGTCAACATTTTCTTTTATGTTTGTGTATAATAACTCTTCTGTTGGAACTTTGGGCATGCCTAGTGTGGAAGTGATGCTTAACATGGAATATGCTTCCATGATCTTCTTGATTCTATAGGTATAACTATTTCTATGTATATAATGACAGACATATATTACAAAAAACTAATAGTACAAGAAAAACTAGTGGAATGTATTTTCTTGAGGAAACCTATACAATAGTGCCTAGAAGAAGATTAATTTTACTTTTCCATAAACAATCATAAACATTTTAACAGGAAATAAACGACTTGGGAATATTATAAAAATTAACAATGTGAACAAATATCAAAATGGAACTAAAACTCCAATAATTGATGTGCTTGTATTCAATTTACGCTCAACATGTGACAAGAATCCTCTTATGACAAGTTAGTATGTGCTCAATCAAAGTTCCCTCTATTTTTTGTTTTTTTTTGTGTCTTAAGGTTTTTTATCATTTGTAACAAAATTACCGATTATGGTTGTTATTATGATTATGCATGGATAGATGTGTCATATGCTTGTATGCAAAAGTAAATAAGTTAGTATAGAAAAAAAATAGTAATTACAAAGTATCTGGAGTTTAGACTAAAAAGGAGTCTTATAACAGTTTTTCCTAAATGTTCACTGATATCATCATTAATTCCATAACTGAAACAAAGCACCTCAAGAATCTGTTTTAAAAAGCAATATCTTTTAGAAGAACTGTGTTATGAGACCATTTGTATTAGTGCACAAATCTATAATAGAGACAATTTATTTGGGAGACTGAGTCAATGTTTACATGAAGAAATCTATTTTCAAAAATATTGTCTTGACAGTGGGAACAATATACGAGAGGTGAAGCAAATGTTCTTGCATGAATTAAGTCTTATTTTAGAACTTGCATAGGATTTAACCTTTGTTATACACGAACCTTCATTCCTACCACATGGAGCTTGGCAATGGGTGTTATAAGCCCTGTCAATAGCTAACTGCACTGGTTACTCATGAGAAAAATCGACATGTTTTTGAGAGTTCAAGAGCATGTTTTAGTAGTTGGTGTGTGTCAGCTATTTGCAGGCCTACTACAAGGTGATGCCACATTTATGTGAGATAAGAGCTACATGATCGCCTATGCCAGCATACCAAGAGTTTGCTATCCAAAGGTAGTGAAGTGCCTCGGGATATTAAATTCCTCAATGTAGCCATCACCTAAGCTTAGAAGGGGTAACACCATATTGGTATATTTTAGACAGAGTGGCAAAGTGCTCGTCAAACCCTGAGACCGAGTGGCAATGAAGATTATCAACTAGATGGAGTTCATGCAGCAACACATTTAGTTTTTCAGAAGTATACAAAAATGTCGACTAAAGGCTTTGCATGCCATAGAGCCAAAGAGACATGACACATGCATCCTTTAATAACAGAAAGAGATGTTCGATGTGGAGCTATGGAAGTGAAATGATGAATTTATAGAAAGAATTAAATAAGGTTTATCCTCTTAGAGTTAGAACCATGAGCGGAGAACTTTTGATTGGTGCAACATGATTTCCCTTTCTTACCATTGAACATTGTAGATTGGATATCTATAGGGTTCAAGGAACGAGGTGGGTAACATAGAGTTTGGTCGGCAGGTCGGATGCTTTATCTTCGTAGTCATCC
Organism: Pinus albicaulis; assembly: GCA_034641835.2. NCBI lineage: Eukaryota > Viridiplantae > Streptophyta > Pinopsida > Pinales > Pinaceae > Pinus > Pinus albicaulis. The sequence goes on along the minus strand of CM076575.1, from coordinate 1,746,099,476 downwards.
CATGTTGCTAGTCACATGGTCTGAAGGTCGAGTAGTTGGGAGGGTACTTTTTTTTCTTTTTGTAAACTTTTTTTTGATATGATATCCGACTCAATTTTTGAAAAAAGAAAAAAAAAGTGTAGCATTTTTTTTTTTTCAAATTTTGTTATTCACAAAAGAAAATGACTTCTGGCACAGTTGATAGCATGAATGAAAATTATTATGTGAATTTTCAGAGTGTATGTTTCATATCAAAATAATTACAGAAGATATAAATAAATAAGACTTTATTTTCAGTAACTAATTCTCAAAGCATATAAATTATGAAATTACTGTCCAAAATGTCAGCGTTATTTGTTTTCTAATTTTTAATTTTTTACTTTTTAAATATTATGTTGATCACAGAGTCAAGCGGTCAGAGTGATCTAGTAAATAAGGTATTGATTGTGCTGAAAAGTGTAACTAGGTCGGCCTTTATAATTATGTACTTTTGAAAAGAAGAAGTCAAAATAATAAAATGTATTTTTGTTTTACTTGCTTCATGGGTTTCATGAGCAATATTTTATTATAGGTCTATAGACTTCTTCTTGATGTCTATTAGGAATTATCTTCTACATATAAATGAAGTTAAGTGTCATATTCATGAAGAGTTCAATCATCAGTATTCTCCAAGATCTTGTCAATATACCATGAAGAGATGACTCCCGAAAGATGCAAGAAGATGCTCTCACAAACAGTGAAATTACAGTCCTTCATGTCAGCCTATATTCAATGGGAAAGTCGGCCTATAGGTCAGCCTAAAAGCTAGACAGAACACTATATATAACCCTGTCACTTATGGCTCATTTTCCCACATCAACTACGACTGTCTCTGAGACTTTATAGTGAAAATTTTGCGGATAACTCAGACATTACAGCGCGAATATTTCATAGATTACAGTGCGAATGTTTTCATATATTACAGTGTGGATATTCAGAGATTACACTGTAAATATTTCTGAGATTACATTGCAGATATTTCTAAGTTTACAATGCAGATAAGGGAAGGATATAGTGTGGATAAGGGACAAAAAAAAGTGTGGATTTAAGACAGTGGTGCAGGAAGAAGATTGCAGTGTAATGTAAGAAGAATATTACTATGGAATGAAGGAAGAGGATTGAGGATAACAAGTCTACTGAATTGTGGATAAGTGCCACAATATTTTAGATTAGTGCAGGAAGGATATAGTTTTTGATATATAATTTTTAAGTGTTGTTAGTCTGAATAAATAATTTGTTGAAGTTAAAACAGTCATCATAAGGTTGAAGAAGCTGAATCAAGGTTTTGGAAACATATCTAGGTCAAGGGTCTGAGCCTGGGTCATGGTACTTATCATTTGAAAATCTATAAGAAGAAATCCTTTCAAGGTTTTCCTCTCCAAGAAGGAGAGGTTTTTCCCTGGCTCTAGGAGCGTAATATTTGTGTCTTGTGTTTTGATAATTGACTTGATGAAAGATTAACTTAACTAAAAAAATATAAGACATAAGTACGTTCACAAGTAATTATCAAGAAGAGAATTTGCATTAACCTACAGCCTTCCAAATTCTCAACATGGTATCAGAGCTAAGGTGCTGAACATAAGGGTTGCTTATCAACAAATACACTCAAAGAAGCAAAGACTAAAGTTTGGTTTGGAAAGACAATCCAATTTGCAAGGAAGACTATCAAACTACTTCATGTGAGAAGATCAACTCATTCAGGAAATTAATCTTTGGCATCAAAAGAATTCACTCAAGACATTGTTTGAAAGAAATCTCAACTTATAAAGATAGTCATTATAATCAAGGGTTCAAGTACAAAAACATTGAAGAAAGGAAACGTTTGACTTCATTCTCAATCATCATCAAGGAAGCTGCAAGAAAATCCACTCAAGTAAGTATTCATGACCCTATCTATCAAAATTATTTTTTGTAAAGAAAGCAACAAGTTGGTTGGATCATCAAACTTTAGTGCATGGAAGAAGAGAACAGACTTCAATATAATTGAAGATGAAGTAATGGACTATATCTAAGATTCTACTATTCAACCTGCAAAATAAGATACTTTAGCCCATGCGAAGTACATGAAGGGAGAAATTAGATCCCAAAGGATTCTCATAGAATCCATCAAAGACTCTCTCATTCCCTATGTATCAGAACTAAAGATTGTAAAACAAATGTATGAGAAATTGGTGGAGCTATTCTCTATGAGTACTGCTCGAGAAGCAATCTCTCTGAGACAAGAACTATAGAAAATGAAATTATCAAGGGAAATAGGAATCGCTCAATAATTTATGAGGATTTCTGAAATAAGAGATCAACTACATGAACTAGGAGAAGTGATGTCTAATACTAGATCGCAACAGTGGTGTTGAATGCTCTAACAGAGGAATGGCAAAGCTTCACTTCCAGTCTATATGGGAAGAAAGAAGCCACTCCATTCCATGATTTATGGTCTCTATGTAAAATAGAGGAAACAATACTAAAGGCCAAAGATGATATAGGACCAAGTGAAGGGAATCATGCCTTTGCAACCTCATACAGGAAGAAAGGAAGATTTAGAAAATTTGGCCCTCAGAATAAAAGAAGAAATATGGACAACGTGCAATGCTTTGGATGTGATGAGAATGGACATTATAAAATAGATTGTCCTAAATATGGAAATGGAGAGAGGAAAAAGGAAGAAGCCCATATCAATTATGAAAGGGAAGAATCTAATGCTAAAAGATCTAAGAAGGAGGAAGCAAGAGATCTCTATTATGATCGAGATCATATTCCTCTGTAAGTGATCTCTGATTAGTTATGATAGCATGTACATTAAGAAGCATCTCAATTAAAGCATGAAAGGAACTTTCAATGAAAAAGCTTCTATAAAACCTCACTACTAAAAGTAAAAGTCATCATATCAAGGGTCATCATGGAGATATAATTCTGAAATGTGTTGACATATTGATGAAGTAAGCCAAGGGAATGAAGCTCTTCTTTCTTGAGAAATTACTACAAGATGAATCAAGGGAAAAAGGTATGAGGTATGTATATATTTATATGCTGACATTGGATGCTGTGAAGTAATGTCATATGGTTGCAGGTAATGGACTTCTATACTTAGAAGTATGATCTATGGAGGAGTATCTCTTAATGCACAGACATATGAAATCAAAATAATATTTCCTCATGGAATATGAGGTGGTTGTATATGAACAAGAAACTAGAAAATTTGTATGTTCTTGAGAATCAAGAATGTGCAGAGATCATGAAATGCAACCATGTCAAGTGGCAGTTATCATCTGGAGGTGAAAAAGATGTGACTAGGAGATCTCCTGGAAATATATGTAGACTCTGACGAAAGTCTGGTAAAGATGAAGACCTTTGGAAAAACATATGATTAGGAGATATGTCAATCCGTATGAAGGATGCTAATGTCTACAAGAAGATTTCATGGTGAAAGATCATCACTAAGGTAAATTTTGTTCTAAAAGTTTCATATGTATATGTTTATTTGGATGAATTTCTGCAGGGATGCTAATCATGAGAAAGGATGTATGATCCTTGGAGATGATTCGAAGGAAAGAAGCATGGCATAGCAGTGGACTAGATATGGAAGCCTGATGAATCACTTTCTGATATTTGACATGACTTAGGATGAAATTGATGGATGATCTGTGCCCTATGAATCTAAAAGTTTGAGATTCCTCAATATCGAAATCCATGACATGGAGGAAAGGAATTCTTCATGAGCAGCTGGGTGTCTCACCATTGCTGCTGGAGGTCCTTGGTTAAGAGGGAGCTTGATGATAAGTTTCTTACTTGGAAGAAACTTGGTAATTCCTAAGAATGAGCTTAAGTACATTCCTTGTATAGGAATGAGTACATTCCCATGTGGAATAGGTCCTCCCTGGTTGAGAGGGAGAGATAAACACATCATTCTAGGCTTGGGAAGATAGAATAGAGGATTGGGTAGTCATATGGCATTCAATACTCTTTGAGAATGTGTTAGGGCATTCAAGATAAGAGTAGTCGGGGATTGATATTCTTTGAGGGATAGCTACCCAAGAGAAGAATAGTCCAAGAAGGTCATAGTTTGGGAACACTCAGGTGGAGTATGTACCTTGGAGAGACAATGACGATGGTGTTTATAAGTCATGTTTCTCGCCACCATTATAGCCCATTGTCTCATTGAGAGATGGGGTTGTTAGTCAAGGCCTTGCACTAGGACAATTCTGGTTGATATGATTCTATACAAATGCGATTACCAATCCGATTCTTCTTATGAGATTCTTCAATTTGAAAGTAACCATGTACCTATATGAATACCTCCCTAGTTAAGAGGGAGTGTTGAAAAGTGTAACTATATCGGTCTTCATAATTATGTACTTATGAAAAGAAGAAGTCAAAATAACAAAATGTATTTTTGTTTTACTTTCTTCATGGGTTTCATGAGCAATATTTTATTATAGGTCTATAGATTTCTTCTTGATGTCTATTAGGAATTACCTTCTAGATATAAATTAAGTTAAGTGTCATATTCATGAATGGTCCAGTCATCAATATGCTCCAAGATCTTGTCAGTATACCATGAAGAGATGACTCCCGAAAGATGCAAGAATATGCTCTCACAAATGCTGAAATTACAATCCTTCATTTCAACCTATATTCACTGGGAAAGTCGGCCTACAGGTCAGCCTAAAAGCTAGAAGGAACACTATATATAACCCCGTCAACTGCTGTTCATTTGCTCACATCAAATGCAGTTGTCTCTGTGATTTTACAATGAAAAGTTTGCGGATGACTCAGAGATTACAATGCGGATATTTCAGAGATTACAGTGTGGATATTTTCAAAGATTACAGTGTGGATATTTTAGAGATTACATTGCAAATATTTCTAAGATTACATTGCAAATATTTCTGATATTACATTGCAGATATTTCTAAGTTTATAGTGTGGATAAGGGAAGGATATAGTGCAGATAAGGGACAGCACAAAGTGCAGATTTAAGACAGTGGTGTAGGAAGAATATTGTGGTGTAATGCAGGAAGAAGATTACTTTGGAATGTAGGAAGAGGATTGACGATAACATGTGTATTGAATTGCATATTGATGCCACAATATTTTGGAGTAGTGCAAGAGGGATACAGTTGTTGATATATAATTTTTAAGGGTTGTTAATCTGAAGAAAGAATGTGTTGAAGTTAAGATAGTCGTCATAAGGATGAAGAAGCTTAATCAAGGTTTTGGAAACATATCTAGGTCAAGGGTCTGAGTCTGGGTCATGGTACTTATCATTTGAAAATCTATAAGAAGAAATTATTTGCAGGTTTTCCTATCCAAGAAGGAGAGGTTTTTCCCTGGCTCTAGGAGCCTAATCTTTGTTTCTTGTGTTTTGATAACTGACTTGATGAAAGATAAACTTAACTAAAAGAGGAGAAGACATAATTATGTTCACAAGTAATTATCAAGAAGATAATTTGTATTAACCTATAGCCTTCCAAATTCTCAACATATTGGACCATATATGTTGGCATCGATGGAACAAGAAATGTAGGTTATAAAGTAGAATCTAATGGAAGCACAAGACAAGAATAAGAGTTATGTAGATCATCATAGGGTATTTAAGGATTTTTAGGTTGGCGAGCATGTGTACTCGCTCATTTATCCCAAGGGGATATCCTTGAGGATTGTATCATGTGTCAAGCTAAAACCTCAGTATTATGGGCCTTTCAAAATCGTTTAGAGAATTAGATCGCTGGCATACACACTTCCACTACCTCTGATAGTGAAAGTCCATGATTTTTTCCATATTTCATTGCCTAAGAAGCATGTAGAGGATTTTTATCATGTGATTGACAAGGATGTATGGAAGGTGGAACTAGAAGAATAATTACAACCAAAACCTTAGTTAAAGTGCAGTGCAAGCATTTTAGGCATGATGAAGCTAGATGGGACATGGATGATTCGATGCAGGCTATGTATCCTTCCATTAGGGGAATTTTTAGGTCTAAAATGGGCCTCCTAGGGAAATTATAAAATAATAGTGGAAATAATACAATAATATTTGATTACATCATCAAATTTAATTAGAGGGAAAAAAGAAAAAATTACTTTTTCAACTCATATTTTCAACTTAGCTCCCAAATATTTTACTCAAATTTTGAGCAGGATCACTTTTTGGATGCAAAATTTAATTCCTCACCTAAGGAGTACCCAGGTTGCATACTTTTGATGGATCCTGCTACATGAAAAATGAGAAATACATGAAAAACGTTATTGTAATCACGTTTTCTATGTATTTCTCAATTTTCGTGTAATAGGGCCCATTGAAAGTATACAACATGGGTAATCCTTGGATGAGGAATTATATTTTGCTTCCAATGAGTACTCTAGCTCGAAATTTGAGTAAAAAATTTGGGAGATAAGTTGAAAATACAAGTTGAAAAACTAGTTTTATGATTTTATTATTTTTTAATATTTTTACCCTTTTACCTGAAAAATGGTGAATCATCCCCCATGGTGTACATTTTTCTTAGGAGGCCCATTTTAGACCTCAAAATTCCCGTAATGTCTATTCGTTGGTTGATCGAATGTATTCTGATATATGTTTTGATGTTGTTTTTTTCATATGTATATGTATGCATATGTATGTAAATACCACATCGAGTTGCCTTATAAATCTCCAATAAGTGGTATGGTGTTCGTGGTATGATGGTAATGGTCTCAATAGTATGTATGATGTAAATTTTGTATCAATTTTTGTTATAAATATCCATGGAAAACATTTGTTTTGTTGGTTTATCAGTGTCATTGAATACTGAGGACAATGTTCCCCAAAGGGGTATGAGTTTGTAACAACCCTTGGTTGATTTATTATGTAAATAAAAATAAGACAAAGGTCGTGGACACATATTCCAAGCTAAATTTTGGGAAAAACATAGTGATTGGTATCATTGGTGATTAATTAATTTCTATGGAAATTGTTAAAGGAATAGGAAAAGGAAGGCATTAATTGGCATTTATTTATGAAAATAAATAAAAATAGGATAAAAGGGAGATGAAGGTTAAAAATTTGCATGAGGATGAAATTGAAGTAATTTCAAGAAAATTGAAGAAAATAGAGGCTTCAATGATAAAATTTCTTCTAAGGACCAGTTCACAACTTTTGTCACTTAACCTTTTGCTGGTTAGATTTTTTATAGTTTTTGGGTCAATCTCTCTTATATTCTCTCCTTCTCTCAAAATATTTCACATTTATATCTTTCTTAGCACACTTAGGCCTACATTGGATTTGGAGAAAGAAGGAAAGCTCAAGGGAACAAGTGGAACAACAACTACAATTGGATTGCTTTGTAGGTAACAGGTTGCATGTGTAATTTCCTTGTTGTTTAATGGATGCATGGTAAATGCATGTGAATTTTTGGTTGTGTAATTTCATTGGAATAGAGGATTGCCTAAATTCACAGTGGTTTTAGCATTTCTTTTCCATTTCCTGGATAGCCATGGTGTTCTGTGTTTTCCACTTAAATTTTTTCTAGTTGGTGCTCGTAATTCCTTATGGTTGTAGGTTTTAATAAACACTTTGGAGCCCCTAGTGGGTTGAGTTACTAACCCCTGGAGTCGGTTTGGACAAACCCTCTGGAGCCTTGAAAGGTGGTGGGTTGAGTTACTAGTCCTTGGAGACGGGTTGGAAAAACGCTCTAAAGCCTTGGAAGGTTGTGGGTTGAGTTAATAGTTCTTGGAGACATAGACAACTTGGGTAGAGTCTGATTCAATTGGTGTTAGTTATTTTTGACAATGAGTTGGAATCACTAGTGGAGGGTTGAGTTGGTTTGGTCTCTAGAAGCACTGGTCTGGTTTTTCTTTGGTTTATTACATGGGATCCCACATTCATGCTTGGAATATGGTGCATGGGCGATTGGATAAAAGTGAGATTTTGTTCCCAAATATATGGTCGGGTGGTGCATGTAAGTGCTTGACTTGGTTGGTATTTTCATATGTTAATAAGAGTTATTATTCGACTATGATTCATGTATATTTTTAGCAATTATGTTGGCGACATTATGGATTCGTTTCCATGATTTATATGTTGGTTATTTTCTTGTTATATGTTGTTTATATGATGTGTATCTTCTATTTCTCTTTTCATGAATTATTTAGCTATTGATTGGTTTGATGTGTGTATGGACTAATAATTATTTTTGCAACTATGTGGAGAGGTCATATGGCCTTATTAGTGATCCTGAAATGAATCTCATACTTTTATGTTCAAATATGCATTCATGACTTGTAGGTTACATGTTTTAAATCTATTTGAATAAATTTTTATTATGTTTTAGGCAGTCTAGATCAATTTTTCCCTTAAAGTTTGAATTTTTATCCTTTTTGTTAATTCATTTATGATTCTTAGAAGTCTCAGGTAGTTTTGTGTAGTGTTCTAGAGGCTCACCTAGTATTGTGGCTCAGATCTCAAGACTGCACTCTATGAACTGGAAAATTTGGGTCACAACTACACTCAGGAAATTTTGTGCATGTGGTTGGAGGCCTTCAAAAACACTCAGGACTTTTATGTGTGTAATTAGTGAAAACTAATCCCATGTCAGGTTTTGGTCACCTAGGGTGTTTCTTTGGCCACTAAGTATACTATAGCCTCGAGGAATATTGTGAGTTGTCACTCGGTCGCTAGGTGTAGGTCCCCCTTACTTAACTGGATCTAGGAGGTCAGGTCATGTCCTAGTAACTCAGGGTATCATGCTTACCGTGGAAGTTTGGTGAAGTTGGGTAAATATGGGAGGGGGCATTTAAAACCACCCCAAAAATTCTCATGACCTTAGAAACATTAGTAAGAATTGGGCACTTCATGATGGCCTCCATCTTGGTAGGATATATCTTCAACTCTCCCACATAATATCAAATTAATCTAATAAATTTCATAATATATTGTTCATTAACCTCATAAATGTATTTGGTTCATTTCACAAGTCAAATGTTGCGAATGACCGCACACACAAACTTTTCCTTGTTTGGAATCGGGTATTCTAAGTATCTTCTTCTCTAATTTGAACTTTGTGATATCCATACTTTAAGTGAAACTTGGAAAATTATTTGGCTTGTTTCATTTGATCCAAGAGATAATCTATCCTGCGTAAGGGGTACCTATTTCTGAGCATAATTTTGTTTAACATCTTATAATCAATACACATCCACCAAGTCCCATCCTTCTTTGAAAACATGATGATAGGCAATCTACATGGTGAGTTACTTGGTCAAACTACACCTTATTCTACTAGCTACTACAAATTCTTCTTTTCCTCATGTTCTTCTTTAAAGGACTACCTATACAATCCAATGTTTGGCAATAAGGTGTCTAGAAACAGCTATATCTTGTGCTTCACTTCCCTCTTATGCGGTATCCCTTTAGGCTCAAGGAAAATACCCTTGTATGCCTCTATAAATATTGTCGTTGTTGTTTCTATTTCTTAGTACACCCCTCTAGGGATGGATTTTCTATCAATAACTCTTCCATAGACTGAGTTTCCATTAAATATAGTAAAACATACTTCTTGCTAGAATTGATCAGTTTCTTGCCTTTCTTAGCACTCTAGTGAAATTTTGGACTTTCCCTTGTGGAAATTGGCAGTGAAGGATTTTCTATCCTTCATGAGGTGGTATTGGTTTTCTCTCCACATGAATATTGCATCCCAAATGTACATATATGGACTTCCAAACACAATTACACATACATAAATGGAAAAAAAATCTATTTATAATTCATTAATAAAAAAATCTTGATAGAAAATCTAATTTTCCAAAGTTTAATTACCTTTATTTCTACATACTTATTTACTCATCTCAATGGATATGAGCTTGGGTGATCATGAACTTCCAATCCCAATTTTTTTACCATATTTTTGTAATGATATTAGCCTATTATCACAAGTCGAAAAGTTCATCAATTTGTGTCTTCTTGAATGGTATCAATATGGAAGAGCTAGGTCATTTCATTCTCTTCCTATTGTTTAAGACTACTCAGATTCACCCCCTTATGCATTGATGTACATAAATATTTTCATCCATGTCTAAGATTCTTTCCATTTGATTACTCAAATATGTGGCCACGATATTTTTCTTCTTATTATATTTTCTTTTGTTCTTTAAGTTGAGCTCTATATGCAACTTCCATCACTTCTCCTATCTATGATCATCAATTCTACAATGGTTTCAGTGGTTTCTCAGATATTTTCATTGGTGTGCTATGGTTTCTCTCTTTTTTTCCTTCCCCACTTTATACTTCTTCTTCCCCTCCTTAGAAGCTTCATGGTGCACTTTATACTTTGATACACTTGATTTTTCTTTCTTTTAGCATATTTTCTCACGGTATTGTGCATTTACACAAGCCTTGACCATTTATTTTTGATTGAACAACATTATTTTATTTTACAAGTGGTTTTGTAGACCCCCAAAATACTTAAGGAGTTTGTCTCGATTCTTTAAAGAGACACCCAAAATTAAAATCATATTTCTAAATTATATGGTGTACTCATGTATCCAATACCCATTGCTTTACCTAAATTAATGCCACTAGATAAACTAGTACTCCCACTTAGCCACTAGAAGCTCTGCTTGAAACTTATCCAAAATTGGTCACTGCTTGACCCAACAGAAGACATGAATTGTTGTTCTAATTTTTTTTTCACTATTGTTCCTAATTGTGTCTGGTTATGGAATCCATACACTGAAACAACAACTTATTAACCAAGTCACCAAACAACCTCCAAAAACTATGGCATTCCCTTGTACAAGTCCTCTTCCTCCACGTTGTTTATTAGGGATCAACCTAGCCCCAAAATAGTCCCTATGCAGTGCCTTTTCTATGGGGTTAGTGTGAGAATATTAGATCTACTAAACTAGCTATCTATCAAAGAAACCAACAACATATCAACATATAAATAAGAACAGAAAGAGAACAAGGAAAAAGAACACAACAGATATACATGGTTCACCCAATTGGGCTACATCCATGGGAAGGTTGTCTTCTATTATCTCTATAAATCTCCTGAAATCTTACAAAGAGAGAAAATACAAATAACCCGATACAAATGACAATGTGAGCACAAGATGAGATGTTATTATAATAAAAAAGGCTCCATTGACCATATTATATACCCATAGATGTGGAGGAATTAATCTTACATATTGAATGTGGGATAATATAATTCTCCAAAATAATACCTCTTTATATAATAAATGGGTACAAGTGTATACTATGCCATAATAAATATGGGATATAATGTGTTACTCTTTTACATAAGATTGTATTCAACTTCCGACATAATACAAAGACATTATTACCTTCCAAGGAATATAATATATTCCAACACTGCCCCTTAATAATGGCTAGGAGAAGGGCCCATCCTAACACTACCTAACACTAAGGAAAGAAGGAGTCATTACTAGTCCCCCTTGATGAAAAATTCCCTCATCCAAAGAAAGGAATGAGGATACACATACTTCACTTCTGTCAAGGATTTGGTGAAGATATTGGTTGCCTGCTTCTCAATAGGAAAATACTCTAGAGAAATAATACCATTGGTGATAAGAACTTGAATATAATGAGCATCAAGGTCAAGATGCTTCGTTTTGGAGTGATATACTGGATTTTAAGCAAGTTGAATTGCACCCTAATTGTCATATTTCAACATGGTGGACGATTTTTAAACCATACCAAGCTCGGTAAGAACATTCCATAACCAAATGGATTCTTTAGTTGCTTCTTTGGTTCCTCTATACTCTAATTCACATGAAGATAAAGAAAGAGTCTTCAACTTCTTGCTGGACCAAGAGATCGGACCTGAACCAAGTTGAAATATGTAATCAACAGTTGATCATCGATCAGAATTTTCACCTACCCAATCAGAATTTTTATAACGAGAGAGTAAAATCGTAGCACTGCTCGAATAAAATACACCATAATGCATTGTCTCCTATAAATATTGCAGAATTCTCTTAGCTGCCTGCCAATGACTATCACGAGGTTGCTGCATGAACTGAGAAATCATATTGATGGAAAAAGAGAGATTTAGTCTACTATGAGTTAAATATATTAAACTTCCAACGAGTTGGTGATAAAGAGTACCATCAACCAATGGAGTGGTACACTCAATAGTTAACTTTACACTGGATTGAAATGGTGTAGGAGTAGGTTTATAATTAATCATATGGAAATGAGCCAATAGACCTGTCGCATGCCTAGGCTAAGAGAGAAAAACACCATCGGCCATATGCTAGATCTAAATACCCAAGAAATAGTGCAATGTATCGAGATCTATCATCTCAAACTGATTTTTAAGAGAAATTTTCATATCTTGAACTAATACAAGCTAGCTACTAGTGATAATTAGATCATCCACATATAAAACAATAATGAGGACATTATCACCAAATTTCTCAACATATAGATTTGGATCATATATACAACGCTTAAAGTCATTGTTCAATAAATATGCATCAATTTTAGCATACCAAGCCCTAGAGGTTTGTTTGATACCATATAAGGATTTGTGTAATTTTCATACTAAACTTGAGAGGATTTAGCAGAAATAACTAGGAGGTTGTTGCATATAAATTTCTTCAGTAAGATCACCATTTAAAAATGCACTTTTAACATCCATTTGATGAATTTCCCACTTAAAAGATACAGCAAGTGATAAAATGGTTCTTATTGTGTTCATTTAAGCAACATGAGAAAATTTTTCATTATAATAAATACCTTAAAATTGATTAAAGCCTTTGGCAACTAATCTAGATTTATACTTTTCAATCTATCCTTCTACAGTGAACTTAGTTTTATAAATCCATTTACAACCAACTAAATTCTTTCCTAAAGGAAGAGGAACAAGAGACCAAGTCTTGTTTCTCAAAAAAGATTCATATTTAGTAGACATAGCTTGTTCCCAATGAGGACTACCCTTAGCTTGAGCATAAGTAGCAGGATCATCTGTGGCCAAAACTTTGGTCATAAGAGAAAGTTACATCTAGTTTGACGAGTGTTGGAAGGATTTCTGACCTCACTACCTGCATATTCAAGGGTTTTCCAAGCCCAAACAGGAAGAATATAAGGAACATGAGTCACTTTAGGAGCTTCATGAGTTTGAGGTGGAATACTTGAGGGAGAGGAAGAATCAGGATCAATAAGAGGCACAGAATAGGAATAGGAGTAACGGGTGGTATTGGTAAATTCAGGGTAACATGAATCTCTATAAACTCAGGCAGGGAAGAGACTTCATGAAATTGAACATCACTTCTGATTACTACACTTCAATTAGAAGGATCAAACAACCTGTAAGCCTTGGAATTCTCATCATAACCAATCAAGATACACTTGTGACATTTGGGTTCTAACTTCTTCCATTTTTCATTAGGAATATGAGCCCAACATTCACAACTTAACACCTTAAAATTACTAATATCTGATTTACGTCCATTCCATTTTTCCTTAGGGGTAACATGCTTAACATTTTTCGTAGGAACTCTATTTAAAATAAAATTAGCACAACAGATGGCTTCAGCCCAAATTTCTTATGCATTCCTTTAGAATAAAGCATACATCTAACCATTTCAACTAAAGTTATGTTTTTCCTTTCAACAATACCATTTTCTTGAGGTATGTAAGAAAAAATATTTTGATGTTGAATACCATGTTTAGATAAATATGCATCAAATTCTTTCTTAACAAATTCAACCCCCCCCCATTATTGTATTGCAAAGTTTTAATACTCTTACCACATGCATTTTCAACCATGGATTTAAATTCTTGAAATTTTCCAAATGGTTCACTTTTATTTATTTTTAGATAAACCCAAGATTTTCTACTAAAATCATCAATAAAGGTAAGAAAATAAACTACATGGGATATTGAAGGAACTTCAAGAGGACCACATATATCACTATGAATTAATTGCAAAAGTTCTTTAGCACACCAAGATTTACCTTTTTCAAACATTTCTCTATGATGTTTACCTAGAACATACCATTCACAAACACCAGTAGTGGAAGAAATATTAGGCAAACCATGAACCATTTTAGTTAGTATTTTCATTTTACCATAATTCAAGTTACCCAATATTTCATGCCATAATTTACTTAATTCATTAGCATGAGCAACATAGGAATAAATTTTTTGTCTCTTATTTGAATTAAAACCTGCAAATTTATATAAACCAGATGTATGATCAACAGGACCATAAGAAACCACTTTGTAATTTTGGTTTATATCTTTAAGAACATATTTATCGGTCCAAGATTCAAATTTAAAACCATTCTGACATGCATGATAAATATAAAGTAAGTTAATGGGCATGTTTTGCACATTAAAAACATCTTCCAATTGTCCATTAGCAACATTTATATTATCAGAACCAATTACGGAAAGTTGTTTACCATCACCAATAGAAACTTTCTAAGATGAGTGCTTATTAGTGTCATAAGATGTAAATAAAGAAGCATTACTAGTCATATGTTTAGAAGCACCGGAATCCATTATCCATTCCACATTAGAAGAATAATTATTAGATGAAACAGTAGATGCACATAAAGCTACATGAGATTCATTATAATTTTTCTTGTTTTCTTTAATCATTAAACGTTTCGCTTTACATCAATTCTTTTCAGGATGGTTAGTTTTACCACAATGCTTACAAGGATCATATAATTTTTTCTTCTTACAAGTTTCATGATGTGCATAAGAAACATGACCATTATTATTAGTATGATTAGAGGTGTGTGAACAAGAACCTTTGGCATTATTAAAACTTTTCTTAGGATTTTTATTATGTGCCATAAGAGCTTTATTAGGTGAGACTTGTCCTAAAGAAAAAGAAATTTCTTGCTCATTTATCAACCCTTTACATAAATCATCAAAAGTAGGTTTCGTGGTACTTTAATAAAATTCAAGAGCCCTATTCCTAGTTTGGATGAACATATAAAAAAAATATGGCAATTTTTGTTCTACAAGAATGATAAGAGCAGTGTCTGTGTTCATGTAATCATTATCACAATTATTTAACTTTGAATTTAAGGTTTTCAATTTAGTAAGATCTAATTCTACTCTATCAAAATTATTAGGATCTAGCTCATGAATCTTATTTTCAAGGTAATAAACAGAAACATCATCAGATTTATCAAATAAAGAAGAAATAATTTCCCATACCTCAACCGAGTTGTATTTTTCCTCAATAATTGCCTGAAGACTATCGGAAACCGTTTGACCAATGAGCCCTCTTGCTTGATCAAAATTTTCTTCCCATTTAATCAAGGCTTGAGCATATGTAGGTTTCTTGTGTTCACCATTAACCAACCTCCATAGATTCTTACTCCTGCGAACATCAATCATTTTCCTTTTCCATGCAAGATAGTTAGAGTCGATAAGTTCAGGAACAGAAGCTGCTTCTGAAGTCATAATTATAGAAATTTTGACAATAAATATGAACCCAAATGCAAGAAATCATAAGAGAAAGAGTGGCTAGAAAACTGTAAATTTCTGCAGTTCGTTTGTCATCACCAAAACACTTGGAAAAACTACCAATCTTAAATAAGCGATAAATTTTCTTTCGGGACTCCATTTGAGCTGATGTTTTTTTGAAATTGGGTAGCTTGGTGAGAGGAACCCAAATATCTACTCTTTTCTGGGAAATTATGCACAAAAGGTAACAGATCTGACAAAAAAGTCATGTGGAAAAACAAAAAAAAAACTGAATAATGCTCCAAATTCTTATTATAAGCAATTTTCAGAAATGGCACAAAAGGTAATAAATTTGACAAAAACATCACATGGAAAAACAAAAAAACACTCAATAATGCTCGAAATTCTTATTATAACCAGTTTTCAGAAATGGCATAGCCACTCTACATCCTCCTATGCAGTCAATTCTGATATGAACCCTCAGTCTGCCAAGCTTCCGCAAAAAAAAATAAATAAACAAATAAAATAAAAAAACTCTCGTAACTGAATATTAAAACTGGAAGATATATCTCCTTAAGGAGGATTAAAAAAAATATAGATATTACACAAAAATAATCAAGAACCCCTTGAAAATCCAGAAAACATACTGATCTTATAGAAAAACAATCAAGAGCCCCTTGAAAAAAAAATCTGCAAAAAAACTACACAACAAAGTTAGGGTTTAGAGAAAAAAAATTTCAAATATGTAGAATCATGCCCAGATCTGAAGAGAAGCCTAATGGATACCAGATAGAAAGCAATTTTACAAAAAATTGAGTGTCGAGATAATAAAAAATGAAGATACACATTAATGGTTAAATTCAAAGAAGATGTTAGATCATAGTAACCACGGCTCTAATGCCATGTGAGAAGATTAGATCTACTAAACTAGCTATATATCTAAGAAACCAACAACATATCAACATATAAACAAGAAAAAAAAGAGAGCAAGGAAAAAGAATAAAACAGATATATGTGGTTCACCCAATTGGACTACGTCCACGAAAGGTTGTCTTCTATTATCTCCAGAAATCTCCTGCAACCTTCAAGGAGAGAAACTACAAATAACCCGATACAAATGACAGTATGAGCACAAGATGAGATTTGATGATAATAAAAAAGGCTCCCTTGACCCTATTATATACCTAGAGATGTGGAGGAATTACTCTCACATATTGAATGTGGGATAATATAATTCTCCAAAATAACACCACTTTATATAATAAATGGGTACAAGAGTATACTATGACATAATGGATATGGGATATAATGTGTTACTATTTTACATAATATTGTATTCAACTTCCAACATAATAAAAATACATTATTACCTTCCAAATAATATATTATATTCCAACAGTTAGCACATGTGGCCTGCCACAAGTGGCTACCTGTACGCATGGCCTGATGAAACAAAGTTTCCAACCCACACATCATATTCAAAACAGGGCAAAATTTGTCTCATTTATTGTGGTCTCTCTACTGGTTAATATGCACTCCAAAACAATCATGGGAGTGACCTAAACCTCCCTCCTTCCTTCACTATAATTTCCCTAGCCAGCAACCCAATAAAACAAAGATATCCCTCCTTGAAGGAGCTCCATCTCTCTT
Source organism: Pinus albicaulis (assembly GCA_034641835.2). NCBI lineage: Eukaryota > Viridiplantae > Streptophyta > Pinopsida > Pinales > Pinaceae > Pinus > Pinus albicaulis. Next base: position 1,746,082,378 of record CM076575.1, on the reverse strand, counting down.
CTTGTACGCTGCCTTGTGTTCCACAAATGGATGCTTCAAATGACTTGAAATCACCTCTCAATTATACCAAACAAGAGGGCTCCACGAAGTCATGTAGAGACATGTCTTTTGGCTAATTTTACTTCAAGCCTACATGACTTGAATAACAAAAAATTCATTGTGAACTTCAAACTATGTAGTTAGTTTAGAAACTTTCAATGTTGCAAGTGGACACTCCACCCATAATTAGGGAAAAATGAAACAAATGTGCTTGAAAAGAGAACATAAATAGGGAATCATTGGTGAAACAATGATCTTTTTATTATTTCAAAAATTATTTATACACTCTTTTCACACACTTTTGTTTCAAATGTCCCCGATGATGATAGGTGTAGTTCCCATTTAAAAATGTTGGACATTTCTAAACTATGTATATAATTTATTCCAAAAATCTCAAACAATGATTACTAACAATGAAATATTCAAGTTTGCAATTAAATTAATTATTTTCAAATTGATTGTTTATAAAGTTATAAATTATAAAATTAAAAGATGAATTTTCTTATCAAAATAAAATGTGGGAACTAGAGAGTATAAAGATAATGTTATGTTAATTAACATAAATTGGAGGAAAACATAAACATGTCCATTACAATATTTTCAATATATCATACTATGATCAAATAAAAAATTATAGGACAACTTAAATAGATAATAATTATTAAATCATGGGTACATAAAAATTAATAAACAAGTGTAAGTTACATTGCAACAAGTCCCCTATCTTATAAGGAGGGATAGTAATTTTAAATTCCTAGTCAAAATTTAAGCACATGTATTGTGGAATATGAAAAGGAAATATATGTGTTGTATAAATTTATCCACTTGGTGTTATGTCTTTGTTAGTACATGTGTTGTATATAAGCAAGGTCCCTACACCATGTAAGATACAAGTTACTTATCATTTAACTTTTTTGAAGAAATACTATGAATTGGGTTATATGAGACTAGCCCATACCTCCTTAAGCTATCTCTTATATTATTATCATAGATTAAAATTTCTATGATATGCAAGTAGCCTTTGTTTATTATAGTAGATCTAGAACTCTCTAGTCAACGAAAGTGAAAATACTTTACTGTTTTGTTATGAAAATAGTGAATTTTATGAAAATATTTGATCACATTGATTATAGTTACTAGAGATGAAATTTATTTCAATGATCCTTCAGTTATGTGTCAGGTCTTTCTCCTTACTTTATATTAGCTCAAGTTGTTAAATATTTCTAAATATTTCATTTCTTTGACATCTCATTTTGTCAATATAATATTGTATTTTACTTTTAGCTTTATATGTATAGGCATGTGCTCTTATTTCTCTCATTCATGAGAATCAAGATATTAGGACGAAACATAAAATTTGCCCATCCTTGAAAATGGGTTCTTGGATTTACTTACCCATCCCATGGAAATGGATACTTGAGTTTATTATGAAAAATATGTCCTATGATACAATTATTGATGGAATTGACGGAATCTTCGATGATGGTCTTTTGTACTTTTCAAAAGAAATGAAATAAGTTTAGTGAAATTGAATTTGAAAATCATATTGAAATGATAAATAGGGTAATTTTTGCTGTAGTGAGACACTTTTAGGAAAGCCTTATACAAATTAAATATAGATGGTTGCAGGAAGGGTATTGATCAAAATATTAGGCTTATTTCTAAAAACTACAAAATCTTGCAAGATTTGCACATCTCAAAATGCAGTATTACATGTAATGGACTAGTTTTGGCAAATACAACAATTATGATCTAAAAATTCCCTCTCTTTATAGTTTCATGTACATAATTGACAACGGTTTTCCTTTTATAGGGAATATAAAGGGAAACTCTAATTGTCTTGAAGTTGGAACACTGCGTAAGGGGAACTCTAACTGGATTAAATCTAGAACAATGCCATGGGATTAATAATATGATATGTGATTTGCTTGTAACACATTTATAGTGGCATGACCTCTTTGTTTAAGTGACTTGAAAACATATAAATGTTTATTATATTTCCAAATAATTGTTTCAAGGTGTGAACATCAAGAAACAATATTTCATATATATCTAGAGGTTCTTCATTTTGAAGAGCACCAAACATGGTTAGAAGCAAATTGTGAACATTAAAAAAATACATCTATTATAAAAAAGATAAAATAAAACCACTTTAATTAAAATACGAAAAAAAAGAAAAAATAAAAAAAAACTGATAGCTAATCATAACTATATTCATTTAATTTAAATTTTATATAGAAAAAACATTAAAAATGTGATAAATTAGATAAAAATATTAAATGAGATATACATTTCCACACTTATGAAGAAATATAAGTAAAATAAATATTTCTTTCTATAATAAAGATAATTTCTGCACCAAAATTCGAATGTAACTATCACCAAATGTTATTAACTAAGTAAGAAGTGGTATCACCTCAACCTAATCTCATTTATGTTATTCCACTTGTCACATCCAAAAGGAGATGAACTAAACGCTTAAGCCAACATGAACAAACATTGGCATTCGAGGGAAGTGGCCAAAGCATCAAGTAAGAAACAATAGGTGCTACCAAGAATAAAGGTGTCTTTACCCAAGAAAATTTGACAACCATTACCAACCTTCCATGAAAACCATTTAAAAATAAAAAGGAAGGATTCCATTCTACATTTTTGTATAATTGACCTACGAAAAGAGACAGAAGTGGATGCAACTGATTTACAGACCTAGTCAATCAAGGATTTATTTTTAAGTTAATTTTCCTTGATAATAAAACTCCATTGTCCATTTATTTCTAGATTGTCCCACAAGTTTTTAGTGGTAAGAAATTTCACAAACCAAAAGAGATTTTTAAGGCCCTAACCCCCATTTTTTTTTGGATTTGAGAGAGTCTCCCATCCAAATAAGTGAATTTTATATTTCTTAGCCTTGCCTGAACATAAAAATTGTAACATTATTTGTCTCATTTTATTGATAAATAAGGAAGAGATTCTTACTGAACTTATCCAAAAAATAGGAATTATTTCGACCACTAATTTTACTAGCACCAACAGACCCCCAAGGGAAAGCCATATGTAACACCAACAACAGAATTTTTTCTCAACCTTCTTGACCAACTAAAACAAGTCTTATTTCTTATAATTGTTGGGCATGAGACAAAAGCCTAGGTATTTAAACCTAGAGTCCAGATTCTCCTTCCTATAGGTCCAAATATCCATAATTTTGGCCATCACTAAATCCTATATTTCATGAAGGATAAAACATGACTTTTTAAAACTAACCTCCATCCCAGTCACATGACAGAAGATAGAGATAATTTTCTTGTTCGTATTCCATTCTTCCACTGAACCATCCCCTAAAATTAGGACATCATCAAAAAAGAAAATATGAGAGATGATTGCAAAAGTTGAAACATTGATTCCTTTTAGTCTTCCTTCCCTAATTTCTTGTGAGATAAGTTTGTTGATTCCTTCAATGAGAAAAAGGAATATAAGGGGATGGGAGAAGGGAACCCCTAATGGAGCCCTCTGGAAGAGGGGAAAAAGGGGTAATGGGATCCATTGGAAACAAAGGATTTAGAGTAGACACAAGCCATGATCCAATTCGTAATATGTGGCCCCAACCCAATTTGAATTAACAATCCTAAGGAAGTACCAATTGAATTTGTCATAGGTTTTATTTACATCTAATTTAGAAATGATGTTTAGGATTTTTTTGTTATTTATTGAATGAAGAAAGTCCTTAGCTCATCCAATTGCCTCATGTATCTATCTTCCAGGAAGGAAACTAAATTTCTCCTTTCATATTTACGAACCCACTTTATCCCTTAGCCTATTAGATATGGACTTGGAAATTATTTCATAGACTAGGTTACACAGAGAAAAGGGTCAGAATCCATCAAAGGAAAGGGCTTCAGAGTGTTTGAGGACCAAGGAAAGGAATTTATCATTGATGGGGCTACATACTCTGGATTTGACTCTAGATTCCTATACTACTTTCAAAATATCTTCCCCTAACACATCAAAGAAGAGGATAAAAAATTATATAGTCCGGTTGTTAGATCCAAGACACTATTGTTTTGCACAGTCCTTCAAAATACCTTCTAATTCCTCCAAAGAAACCTAGTGTTGATGGAAGATTCCTCCTCATTAGAGAAAAAATGAGGAAAAATATTGATTACCTGAAGTTGTTCCATCAATTTATTGATAAAGTACTTCTTAAAAAGATTCAAATAATAATAGATCGTTTAATTATTATAACATCCATATTAGACAAGGTTGAAACATAAGGTCACTTTAGTTCTTAAATAGAATTGGTTACTTTCCTCTACGAATCATATTTATGAAAAAGCTTAGGGTTATATATGTTTTGAGGGCAGAGTTTACCAAGGTGGCCCTGTTGGCACATTAGTGGCACGCTAAAATAGGAGGCGGGTGGTTTAGGGTTCAATCCCCACCAAACCCCTAAAATTGGAAAGGCTTGCTTATTTTAAACTCCACGTTTAATTTTTTGGTGTAGTATGGTTGTTTTGTATTTCCATTTGTTGTATCTATTGGCTAGTTGTTGCAAACTGTCGCACTTTGTTTTAACCATTATCATATCTATCATTACATTGATTGGCTAACTGGTAGTGTTAAACAATTGGTCTATATATGGGGCCACCCAGTGGGGGTCGACCCACAATGGTCGGGTGGGTTCGAACCCAACCGACTCGACATAACAATCGATGTAATACATTAAATGGCCTTTAGACCATGTGTGTGTGTGTGTGTGTGTGTGTGTGTGTGTGTAGTGTTTCTTGAATAAATAAGTGCATTTCAAGCCTTGGATGGTGTAGTTTGTTATAGGTACCAAGAAAAGAGTTCAACATTAGGTGTGAGTATGTCAATCCCACATCTCCTTGGCCTCCTTGAGGAATTTTATGTGAAATTTTTCCTCACCAAAATTTAAGTGATGATTTTCATCAAAAATTAACCTCAAAATAGGCCTACAATATTTCAAAAACCTCACAAGTATATAAGCAACTATGTCGAAGTTATATTATATGTGGGCCTCTACATAATATATATATATATATATATATATATCAATTTTTCATAAAGTATTATGTTATTATACGTTTTCCAATGGAAAAAATAATTAATGGTGGAGTTTGTCAGATATTTGACATTGTCAAACTAACGTTGAATATTTGGCGTTGATATACTAAAGTCAGATTTTCGATGTTAAAAGAGATTACATCGGATTACAACGATTTTTGGGATTTAAAAAAAAATACGTTTAACTTTCGATAGTTTTTCTGATTTTATCCCATCCATTAAATTCCCACGTCAAATTTTCTGCTCATGTGTATTAGTGCAAGAATATATTCAGGAAACACATCTTGATAATCCTTTAGAACCACAAATTCCTCAAAGGACTTGACTGACTTCTTTTGGGAAGGTTATTATATCTTAATAGTGAAAAGTTGAAAACCTTTTCTTACATCTTTCTTCAATTGTAACACATATATTTGACACACTAAGATGGGCCTGTGTATGCCCTTTATAATATGTGCTTCCCCATATTCAGTGGTGTATGCAATTGTTTTGTTTAGGAAATTAATAATTTCTCGGTGACCCTCTAACAATTCAATTTCTATTAGGACATCATATGAACCTAAAGAAAATACATTTAAATTTACTATTGGCTTGAGGGGTCCTGGCCCAGGATCGGAGGTTAAGGTTTGCCAACAAACCCCTATACTACTGGCACTTTTGGCAATGACCTGCTTGCACAGGCCAAAGTCTCACCTGAAGTAGTATGGGAGGGTACTGGAACGAGGTTTCCACACCTTGAGAGAGAGTAGGTAAGTCAAGTAGAGCTGCATTTCCATCTTATCAGCTTCACTTTTAAGATCTAGTTACAGACTTATGTCGAAGAGCTTATATCTACTAATTATCTTTGCATCCACATGCATAATACCAATCTATCAGTACAGCAACTATAATTGTAGTAATCAACAGATCATAGATTCATATAATAGGAACAAGGATACTCTCTCAGCTATAAAACAAATCTATTCACAGGTTCGTTAATCAGTATACTTCACAGTTAACAAAGCTACTATCATTCATAGACCTAATCAGCACCTTTGCATCAGCAATATCACATGTAATATCATAAATGCATGAACAATAGATCACTGGAATGCTCTGTATTATAACAAAGACAAATTTGTATCAACAATGGATAACCAACAGTAAGTGTAACAGATATAAAAGTTTGCATCAACAGCAATACATAAACTCATATAATTCAGAGATACGCTAACCAAATTTGCATATATTAGCATCCAAAACCCAATACAATCCTACACATCCTGCGCACACAACTAGCAGGGTCCGCACATAGTAGGACTGAAGATCTCCGTGCACACAGCTAGCTGGAGTCCTTACCCTAGCAACCCAAACATATCTAAAAATTCGTAACTATCATCAATCTCTATTTTTTTCTGCCTATGACTCAAAAAGGTTTATCTATTTATACCGATTTAGCCTACACATCCAATGGTCGGCAAACCGTGGTTTGCGGACTCTTTGTATACCCTTGACCCTTTACAATGCATTAGGGGCTTTGACCCACCCCAAAACCCCTGTGTTAGACTAAATACTACAAAAATATACAAAAATGGACAAAATTCGCAGCTTTAGGAGACCCTATTCCAACAGTCCCCCGACACAATATTTTGACTCGTCTCGAGTCACGGCGGTCCTGGGTCCTCCATGTTTTCCTAAAGCTGCTTGACTGCATCGATTAATGGTGGTAGCACTCCTTCGCTTTACGCAATAGCAGTCTAAGCTATCTCTACCAAATTTTGTGAATTTGAGCCTTCTGTAGCAACTGCGACGCTCTCCAATGTCTGGTTCGACTGTTTCATGGCGACATCAACATCGTGGGACAACTTGAGGGCCTTGTCTACCCATGGCTTGAGGTGATAACTAAGTGTCTACTTCCACTTTCAAAGGGCCTCCATGTCGTTGTTGAGTGCCTTGCTGGTGCGCACTCAGGCCAAGCACTAGGCAGGGACCAACGTAGTCAAGGTAGCCTCCAATTGATCAAAATCTTCTTCCTTTTGGTGCAACGTTTGATTAATTTCCTGTAGGAGAGGATCATGCTATACGTTGGTCCATAACTGCATCGTTGTGTCCAATAATTAGGCACCCTGAGAAATTTGGCATGTGATCACATTCGTGGCAGCTGTAACCAGCGCAGTTCACTGGGCCCTAGCCTCTGGAGGTGTTTCTGGCTGCAGCTTGGCCTGCAAGTCTGCCATTTTCTGTTCCATATGATTTTTTACGATCTGGATCTCTGCCCTGGAGGCTCTTAAGGCTGCGACCAGCCCTTCAATCTTGGCTTGGTGTCTAGTTGTGGCTGGTATTTTAGCTGTAACATCTGGGAAAAGTGGACCAATTAAATGCTCCATCTCTGTTTGTTGTGTAGTGGTGAGGGTATACGCAGCCTTTACCTTGGTTACCTCAGTCGTCTGTTCTATAATGGTCTGCTCCACTGTGCTGAGCCGCTGGTGGACCTGATAGTCCTTGTGTTGAATTTCTTTAAACAATGAGCTATGTAGAACCTGCAATGAATCATGTGGCAACCTTGCTAGATCCAGTTATATTTCTGTGCAGGCATGTACTTACGCTCCCAAGTTGGGTGGAAATACTATGAGGGTTGCACCTGGCAGGGGACAAAGGTGGCTTTCTACTACAACAAGTGTCGTGCTGCTAGTTGTGGAGGTTGAGCGGGTGTGGACCAAACTGGTTTGCAGTGTGTCTGTTTTCAGTCGCAGGGCTCGGAGCTTGGCCTGAAGCGAGTCCACCGCAGCTTTTTGCTACTCTTCTAGAGCTAGCCATTTGTCCTCCATGGCCAAGGAGACACATCTATGATTTTTTCAAGGTCGCCTCTCATGAGTGTAACTATTTCATCTTGTTCCATTCTCTGAGAGTGCTACTTCTTTCGTGGCCCTTTAGCAGTCTCACCTGTTCGCTTTGTTCCACTGGCGGATTCAGCACCTCCCATCTCCTGGCCCTCTAAACCCAGATTTTGCTATGACCCCTTCTGCGACGGCACTTCTGCACCCTTCTCTGTATTTTTATCTGGCTGCGAATCTTCTGTGTGTCTGGGTTCTTTCTGGTGTTCCTTTTCTGCTGTGAAGCCCACTATGATCTTACGGTCCCTTCTTTCCGCGTGCCTTTGCTTGATCCACCAGTTCCTTTGGCTTTGGTATTCAGGGTAACCTTTGTAGCACTCACCCTTGTGGTGCCCATTGTACCAGTTTTGAACCCAATCTTCCACTGTGGAGACCATGTAGCAATGATGCGATCAATATCCTCGTTCGCAGCCATATATGGGAGCGAGAGCTAGGCTTTATCTTTGAACGCTCTGATTTGGATGTGGTGCATGGTGATCTGAAATGCCGCAATGGTTTTGTACTTTTCATACACTGCCAGAGACAAGAGCGGTCGGGAATTGATGGTTGCTACCAAGCTTCTTTTAAAAAGGACCCATAAGACTTGATTTTCCTCGATATATTGCACGTCCTTAGAATCCCACAAGTTGGCGTAGCGTGCTCCTTCGCACATGTCAGGAGTGAGCTCGGGGAGGACTGCCTCTTCCAGTGCTTCCCATGCGACCAACGCAATGAGCAGTAGCATCCAAGAATAGCAGAATCGGCGCCCTTGATCCTGGGCTTCGCAGACATTTGCCAAAAATTCGTTACATAGGTGTTGGGCCCAATTGAAGCAAACTCCTTTTTCGCACTATCCTGCCAACTCAATGAAAAATGCGGGGATGGTAGTAGCTTGGCACTTGCACATTAGCTTGCATGCTAGCAACAATGTACCCATCTGCATGCCCAGGTCGCTAATGGTACTGATCATGAATCCCCGAGTATTCTGTAGTACATGGAAAGTCTCATTCATACTGTTAGTGATCTTCTGCTCATACTTCTTGCCCAACCGCAGCATCCGGTCAAGCCCTTCTATGGGGAGGTAAGCAATTCGGTGAATTAGTGTAGCATCAATAGGAATGTTGTCCTGGATCCACAAGCTACCGTCATGGACCAAGGCGAGCAGTCGGTGCACCAAATGATTTCTAACATTGTAGTGGCCAAAATGTGGCATACTCAGCAAGTTCAACAGCCTAGAACTAGCCAACCTACGCACCCAGTGCATAAGGACGACCTGTACCCCGTCATATTCCAGTATCCATTCTAGGTAAAACTCAAGTGCTAGCTGGGGAAGGGCCTCATAGTTGGCCAAGTCATGATCATCTAAATTTACCTCATGAAGCTTGCCAAAGGGTTTGCCAATGACGAGGACCTCACCTGGAGTCAATGACATCTGCAAGTAGGTGATCAGGCCATCGAGGTTCTTTGGTGTGTGGGTCGAGGGCCTGCGAGGCCGGACAAATGGTGGCAACCAATTGATTGGTTGAGCGACCTAGGCCTATTCTTGATCAGATAGAGGGCGCCTTGTTGGTTTAGGCGAGCCAGTCGGGGCCACCCCTCGTGGTGACTTCATATTGCAGGAAGAAGTGTGGGGTTTTACCCTAGCCCATTTTGCAGGCTTCCCTGACACTTGCGCTTTCTCTTTACCTTTCTTCGTTGCTAGAGGTGGCGTGGAGATGATTGCTTCGACTTTCGATTCGACCTCTACTACCTCCTCGGTTTCTGGCTCTGTTGAGGCTATCGTCTACGAGGGCTCAGCAGGGTTGGTGGCCATCATTCTGGCATGGAAAATGAATCCCAACCCCGGGTGGCTACTATCAGAGAGGGTAGGCTTTATAGACATGAAAGAAGTACAGTAGGCCCAAACTATCTTAATGCATAATCCTGCAGATCACAAACAAGGAAAAAGATACGAAACCCTCTTCCAACCAATCCTTCCCCTTTTATAACCGCAAAGAGCCACTAGCAGTTGGGTGAATCTTAATTGAAACTTACCATTAGATAAACAGTAAAAGATCTCCAGAAATTTCTTCATTAAATGTCGGTCGCCCACTCCTTTCAACTGTAATTTTAGCTTGTTACCTGATTTTACTATTCCAACGGCTAGTTTTCACACCTCATATGTGCCCAACACACCCCTATGCTCCCAGTGCACCTGCTGCACTTTAAACAGACACCTTCACCTCTTACGCACCCCTCTGGGCTTCCAAATTTGTGTCTTCTTCCTGTGTGTACCCTGGTCATACTCATCTTCCTTGGTGGGGATATCTTGCCCTATACAGCTACTCCGGCCATATAGTCATTTGATCCAATATGATTTGAGTCAGCTACCATTGACATAGACTGGTAGCATATCACCGCACAGGGTAGCTAGCCTAACAGCTCTGCCATTCGTAATTTCGTTAACTGTGTAAGGACCAAGCGAGTGTTGTTGGAATTTCCCTGGGTGTTTCGCAAACTGGCTATCATATAAGTGGACCAATTCACCTTTTATGAATATCTTTTGGCGAATACGTTGATCATGACATGCCTTAGCATGGGCCTTCTGAACCTGTTGATGGAAATTAGCAATAAATCAATCTTCCTCCAAAGCCATAAGCTGCGCTAAATGCTCCTCCATGATGTCAGGTTCTGCTATGTTCGTAAATGCTGCGATAAGCAGACTAGGAACAATATACTCCATCATCATAATGGCCTCCTTTCCATAGACCGTCCTGAATGGGGTTTTCCCTATTAGCTTCTTGCAGGTCATCCGATAGGCTCAAAGAACCGATGGGATGTGCACGTCCCAATTGCTATGATCGGTGTTGCAGACCTTACTCAATGCTTGCTCCAAGATTTTGTGAAAAGCTTTGACCACTCCATTTTCCTGTGGATGATACAGGGTACTCTTCACATGATGATTCAGAACTCCTGAATCAAAGCTTGTATTGTTTCATTAAAAAAGTGTGTACCTTTATTGTCCATAAGAATCTTTGGACATCCAAATCTAGTCGGAATCTGCTCAAAGATGAAGTGCGTAATGGCAGAAGTGTCCTCAGACACATAATTTTGTTGATAATGGAAAATAAATTACATAAAAGGTTGCAAGAGTTTACAAATGTAAACTTCTACTAAATTTGCAATTAGGAGACTAACCTATTTATAAGCTATATGTCCTAACTTAATTTAGTTATGGATCGCTTGAAAAAATAACAAGTGTCCATTTACAATAAATGATCTTCTATCCAATCTACTAACTTTATTCCTATTTTAGAGCCTAAGATACGACTCAATTATAGAGTCCTATCTTTGCTAACAATATTCTATTTCTAAGTTTCTCTAATATTTATTAAATATTATAATTTAATAAATATTTTTATCCTAACTTTACATTATTATATTTGGATCATCTAAAATTCCCCCTATGATCCAAAGATACATTACAACATATACCAATTTCATCTCTGAACTTAGTAAATTTTATTCTGCCAAGAGGTTGGGTGAAGATATCGGAGGTCTGATCTTCTAAAGGACAATAAATCGGCTTGATGACATCCTTTGCAATGAGTGATCTGATATGATGATACTTGGTGTCCACATGCTTTTTCTTTGAATGAAAAACTAGATTCTTGGCAAGATTTATTGCTGACTGGTTGTCGATGAATAACAAAGTAGCTTTTGCGGGAGGAATTCCCAAGTCCTGTAAAACTCTACGCAACCAAACAATCTCACATGCTACTTCCCACGCTGAAATGTATTATGCTTCTACTGAAGAAACGGCCACTATAGCTTGCTTCTTGCAACTCCAGGAAACTGCAGCTGACCCCATGTTCATTAAATAACCTGAAGTTGATGCCCTATCATTAATATTGCCAGAAAAGTCGGCATCTAAAAATCTATCAAGTACAAATTTTTTAGTCTTTTTGTAAAGTAGACCAAAATCTTTTGTTCCTTGGATATAACAAAGAACTTTTTTCGCTGCATTCTAGTGGTTGTCTCGTGGTTCCTGCATAAAGTGGGAAATAATACTGATGGCATAAGAAATATATGGTCAAGTAGTTGTTAGATAAATCAGGCTACCAATCAACTTTCAATAAGTAGTGCTATCCATCATTCCCCCCCTTCAAATTTTGAAAGTTTCAAGTTTTTTTCCATAGGGGTAAGAACAGGCTTGCAATCCTGCATTCCAAATCGCTGAAGAATTTTTGTTGCATACTTACTATGAGAAATGAAGATATGATATGGACATTGGAATACTTCAACTCCAAGATACTAGTGAACTAGTCCCAAATCTGTCATCTTAAAACCTACATGTAGCTCCTTTTTCACCTGTTCAATGTGATCATCATTGTTTCCAGTGATAATAAAATCATCTACATACATAATCAAAATCACCATATTTTTACCTTGTCGATGTACATACAAGGTATCATCAGATTCACTTCATTGAAAACCAGCTTTCCAAAGGTATTCATCCATCTTAGCATACGAAGCTCGGGGAGCTTGTTTTAACCCATATAAAGCCTTTATCAGTTTGCAGACTTTATGTTCCTGTCCTTCAATTTCAAAACCTGGTGGTTGTGTCTTGTACACTTATTCCTCTAAATCACCATTGAGGAAAGCACTTTTTACATCCATTTGATGAACTTTCCATCCTTGTTAAGCTGCTAAGGCAAGTGTGAGTTGAATGGTGTTCCATTTAGCTGTAGGAGCAAACGTTTCCTCATAATCTATCCCTTCCTGCTTTGCAAAACCTTGAGCAACAAGTCTTGTTTTATACTTGTCTATTTCACCATTTTTCTTGTACTTAATTCGATAAACCCATTTTCATCCGATGGATTTAACATTCTGAGGAAAATCAACAAGTTTCCAAGTGTTATTGTCTTGAAATGCCTGATATTCATCAACCAGAGCCTGCTACCATTCTTTATGTTTTACTACCTCTCGGTATGTAGAAAGTTCAGTAAAATCATTTGCTATCAAGGCTCCTTCGTTTCTTTGTGATCCTCTTGTTCCTGTTTTATTCTGTTCATTAGGCCTTAGATCTTTCAAAAGTTGAACTACCCATTTTGGAAATTGATGTTCATTGGTTTGAGAGTATAAAAAATCACCATCATTGAAAATTGGGTTGATATAAACTGATGTTTGTTGATCAACTGCAAGTTCCGGGGGCGAAGAGTCATTGTCAAAAGCGCTGCTACTACTAGGAGAGTTGGATGAACTTCTAGAAGACCCAGATGGCGCTGATGAAGAAGATGGACTGGATGAATGATTTTTATATGAAGGAAACTCAAGTTGATACCAATTTTGTGAATTTAGTTGACTTTGTAAATTTCCGTTTCTTTTATCACTTTTTGTTTCTAACTCTTGAATAATAATTTCAACTTCTTCAGCACTCTTACTCTCATTTTCATCAAAAATCACATCTCTGCTTGCAATAAATTTCCCATTTGACAAAATTTGGTACCCTTTATTCTCATCAGAATACCCAATCATTATGCACTTCAAGCTTCGTGCATCAATTAGTTCATTTTTCCTTCAAAACTAAGGCATAACAGACTGATCCAAAAAAATTGAGATGTTTTACCCAAGGTTTGAAGCCAAACCATGCTTCATAAGGTGTGATTCCATTTAAAGAAGCAGTGGAAGATCTGTTTCTCAAGTAGACAGTTGTATGAATTTCTTCGGCCCGATATAAAGGACTTAACTTTTCTAAATTTAACATAGATCGCGCCATTCCTAACAAGGTACGATTCATTCTTTCTACTACTCCATTTTTCTGTGGAGTGTAGACATTGGTAAGATGTCGTTTTATGCCATTATCCATGCAATACTTTTTCAATTCATTTGAAGTGAATTCTTCGCCATTGTCAGTTCTAAGAGTGTCAATCCTCTCCTTTACTTCATTTTCAATAAGCTGACGAAAAGTTTTGAACTTTTCAAATGCTTCTGACTTTTGCTTCAAGAAATATACCCAAGTCATACTGCTAAAATCATCAGTAAGGAGTAAGAAATATCTGGATCCTCCGAGTGAAGTTGGTAAGGGTCCACAAATATCACTATGAACCAACTTCAAATGCCTGTTTGCGCACCATGAACTTGTAGGAAAAGACTCTCGATGTTGTTTTCCAAAAATGCAAGATTCACACTTTTCATTTTCCCTTTTGAAGGTTGGAATTCCTTTAACCATTCCCTATTTTTGTAACTGAGAGAGACTTTCGAAGTTGAGATGGCCATATCTTACATGCCACAATCTAATCGGTGAAATGTCTGTACTTGTTTTTCCTGCAAAGTCAGAATTTCTTGGAATAACTGTCCCTTTCATCCTTAATAGTTTTCCATCTTCATAAACTGTCATTACTATTTTCATGTTTTTTTTTACTAAGTTAATTTTAACTAAGCCATCTTCCATAATCACCATATGTCATGCTTGTCGAATCGTGACTAAAGATAAAAAAAATTGCTTGAATTTTGGGACATACCATACATTTGAAATCATTCTTTCTCTAATGCCTGGTAAAAAAAAATTAACTACGCCTTTTCTAGAAGGAGTATGTTTTGTTTTATCAGCAAAATAGATTGAATTTAGATAGAATTCTTTGAAATTCCAAAATAAATCCCGTTGAAAAGTCATGTGTTGAGTTGTGTCTATATCCATAATCCATGCATCTTCATAATCACTTCTGAGAAAGCTTAAAACCTGGAAAGTTGTTGATTTTGTGTTGGTGAAAACATATTTGGAGCCATCAGGATCATCTTCATCATTTGAAAACTTTGTAGAGTTTGGATGAAACTTTGGAATTTTCTCAATAGAAGTTCTACAATCTGATGCATAATGGCGAAATTTGTTACATCTCCTGCAAACAATTTGATTGAAATCGTTGCCTCTGCCTTAAGATTGTCCTTGGCCTCTGTTTTGAGTTTTTCCTCTACCTAGACTTTGTCCTCTGCCTTCATGATATCCTCTTTTTTTATTGTTTCCTCTTCCTTGAAAATTTCTCCTGCTTGAATTGTAGCCTATGTTGAAATTGTTTCCTGTTCTTTGACTGCGTCCACGACCTTGGGCTGCTTGATTTTGATTGAAATTTCCTCTTCCTCGGTTTCTTGAACTATCAGCAGAGGAGTTACTTGAGCTAGCTTCAATGAAGAAGACATCTTCTCCAATATGTTTCTTCTTCCTGAAATTTTTATCATGTTGGGCTAACATGTCACTCAATTCATCAAATTTTATCTTCTCTAACTTTCGAGTGACTTGCAAAGTTTCCAAAAAAAGTGTATATGATGATGGCAATCCAGCAATTAAAATCGTAGTTAAGAAACTTTCTTCAATAGCTTGGAAACCAACATTTATGATTTCTTGCTTGATGTTTTTAAGCCGTGAAATATACTCAAGGACATCACCACCTTCAGTTAATTTATGTTGAAGAAATTTTAATTGAAGATCAAATTTCTTTGATTCAGGTTATGTATCAAATATATCTTTGAATGTACGTAAAGCAATCCATGCATCTAATAAATTCTTGATGTGTATGTACATTTCATTACTAAATGAAGCTTTTATAAGAGTTAATGCCTTGGCATTTTTTACTTCCCATTTTGCAAGTGAATCTACATCTGTTGGTTTATTTGGCTTAATGTTGCCATCACAAATTTCATGCCACAATTCATTATATATGAGAGTGCTTTCAGTCAGACGTTTCCATGTCTTATAAGTTTTCACTCCTTCTAGCTTATCAGATTCAGAGAATAGATTAATTAACTTTTACATTGTAGTGTTGAAGTAGTGCACCAAAAGAATCGAGCACAAGAAGAAAATGAGCAAATCGTCACACAAAACATGCCACACCAAAAACGACACACACCACACAAAAAACGATCTATCGGGGCTTGGCCTTAACCCTCGTATAGTCGTTGAAAAAAGGAGAAAAATGACTGAGCTTTGCACTTGGCTCTAGTCAATTTCTCGTTGAGTGTTTACAATGAAATCCTTTCAAAATTTGACAATACCTTTACAAATATCTTCCTTTAAAAAAAATCCCCCCCCCCCCCCCGCCTCAAAGTAAAAATTACTTTGAGTTACAAATAATACCCCTTATTTCTCCAAAATAAAAATTCTTCTTATTCCTCTAAAAACAAAGTTCTACTTCACCTTATTGCTCCAAAAAAATACAATTTTCTCCCACTCCAAATTTTACAAAATATTACAACTCTCAAAAAAATTGACCCCACTTACATTAAAAAATTGAAACAAATTTCAAATCAACATCAAAAGCTAGAGGTCAGAGGTGCTTCGAAGTCATATTGCACCCAACCACGAGACTGTAACATGTATAGGCTGGGATCTATATCCCTGACTTCTGATTGATATCTCAACTTAACAACATGGATAGCATACTGATGCAAGTATTATAATTATGCATGGAACTATTAAATAGATGCATTGTTTACCATACCACATTAAATACAGAAAACATAGTAGTACATTTACTGCTAAGACTTCACATTGCGAAAATGATCCATTCAACTCATGGCTCCTATGTTGCTTTGTGGCCGTACACCCAAACACGAATTCTGTAAGTGAATCGATTCAAGTCCACACGCCTGAAGCTTCACAGCTCGGCATTCCACAACTTCTGTGTTTACTTGTGGCTTTCCATCCAGTGATCAGGTTCTGCATTCGATTTAAGTAGCTACTCATGATTTCCTTTGACTCTGTTTCTGTGTTCAATGTTGCTTAAATGCTCATTCAACGCTACTGCAATTCAATGAATTTTTTTTATCAACTGTCTTGATTGCCATACATATGCAACGGTTGTGGTTTTCTTCAACACTATTCACTTGCCAAACGTATGCAATAAACAATGGTTTGCTTCCACGCTAGTGTTAATGCACCTCAAAGAGCTCTAAATCTTTGTTTGCTCCACTTGAAATCTCTGCGTTGGTTAGCTTCAGTGCTAACGGTAACACCTTCAATAAATTTTTAGCTTTGGACTTCGATCCACCTGGAAATATCTGCGAGTGGCTGGGGGCTCTTTTCATGAACAAGCTTATTCAATGGGAAGAGAAACTGTAAAAAGATCTTGAAAAGAAGCTCGCATAAAATTGAATTTTAAAAACAAACTAAATCTTAAATAAAAAATTTATTATTATATTATAACCAATACATTTATTTTCCTTAAAGCATTGACAAGATTGCATACCAATTCATCCTTTAGCAGAATTTTCCAAAAGTCTGTAAAGCTATTATCTCCGTCTTTATATCATCTGCATTATCGGTGGCTCTGATACCACATTAATGGCAGAAGTGTCCTCAGAAACGTACTTTTATTGATAATGGAAAAGAAGTTACATAAAAAATTGCAAGAGTTTACAAACATAAACTTCTACTAAATTTGCAATTAGGAGACTAACCTATTTATAAGCTATATGTCCTAACTTAATTTAGTTATGGATCACTTGAAAAAATAACAAGTGTCCATTTACCATAAATGATCTTCTATCCAATATACTAACTTTATTCCTATTTTAGAGCCTAAGATACGACTCAATTCTAGAGTCCTATATTTGCTAACAATACTCTATTTATAAGTGTCTCTAATATTTATTAAATATTATAATTTAATAAATAGTTTTATCCTATATTTACATTATTATATTTGGATCATCTAACAGTGTGCAGCGGTATCTGTAGTACAATCCTTCAGCACTTGTGCTTCAGCCCACTTGGTTACATAATCAGTGGCAATAAGTATGTAGCGCGCGCCTGTCTTCTTCCCTGGTGGGTTGATTGGTCTTACAAAATCAATGGCCCATTTTTCAAAGGCTTGTAGAGCCATTTATGGTTGTAAAGGAATTTCATCTCTGCTTGATGGCCTCCCTGTCTGCTGGCATGTATCGCGGGTTTTAAAATAGTCGTGAGAGTCACTATGTAGGGTAGGCCACCATAACCCAGCCTGAACGATTTTTTGTGTCGTTTCCTTGCCTACGTAGTGACCTCCTGCTATGTCTTCATGAGCTTCAGCCAAGATAGCGTGCCTTTCATGCTCCAGAACATATTTGTGCAACACTTATCAACTCCTAGTTTATATAAATGACCTGTGATAATGGTAAAATTTATCACCCGGGTAACCAACTTCTTCTTTTGTTGTACCGAATATTCTATAGGTGTCATTCCTATAGTCAGGAACTGAATGATATCAGCGAAGTGTGCATCAACGACCTTAAGGGTGAACAGTTGTGCATCAGGAAATCCTTCCTCCAAGTTAGTTGGTTCCTCGCCCGTCTCAATTCAGGACAAGTGATTCGGTGCAGCGTTCAAATTCCTTGGCTTGACTATGATTTTAAAATCGTATTCTTGAAACAGCAACAACCATCTGTAGATTCCCCCCCCCCCCCCAAACATAGGCCTATTCACCAGGTACTTTAAATCTGAATGATCTGTAAACATCTTAAAGTGTCCTCCTAACAGAGAGTGTTGATATTTCTGTAGTGCATAGACCATGGCCAACCCTTCCCTCTCTGTGGTGGCATAATTGTGCTCTGTACTCGAGAGATTTCGAGTAGAAAATGCGATTGGGTGATTAATGTCTCCAGCGCCAGGCTGCGTAAGGACTGCTCCCAGGGCAATCCTTGAAGCATCAACATGAACATTGAATAGTTTTGCCCAATCGGGAAAAATAAGAATAGGTGCAGATACCATATTTTCCTTGAGTAGCTCTAAGCTCTTCTGGAACTCATCATCCAAAAAGAATGAAACATCCTTTTTAAGCAGCTTTTCTAGAGGTGTTGTGATCAGTGTGTATCCCTAAATGAATTTTCTATAATAGCCCGTATGTTCAAGGATCTAACGTAGCTATTTCTTAGTTGTAGGCACTGCCAGATTGATGATAAATACCACTTTCGTAGGGTCCACCATCAACCCTTGTCGGAAAACTATATGTCTGAGCAAGATTTTGAAAGGTACGCAGAAGATACATTTCTTGATATTCAAGGAAATCTGGTGTTTCCGGCAGGCATCCAACATCATGTGCAGGTTTGAAATGTGTGTCTTTACTAAGCCGAAGACAGTCCAATCATCGAAATACACTTCCACAAATTTGTGGATGAATTCCTTGAACACCGCAAAAACTACCCACGAGAAGATAGCAGGGGCATTCTTGAGTCCAAACGGCATTATGGTATACTAGAAGGATCCCCATTCAGTGGCAAATGTAGTTTTGCTGCGATCTTCTGGTGCGATTCTGATCTGATGGTATCTTGAGAACCCGTCAGTGAATGAGTACGCTTCCTGGCCTCCTACGCTATCCATGATCTCATCGTAGAATGGTGTCAGAAATGGGTCATGTATGCAGGCATCATTTAGCTTGAGTAAGTCCACTCAGATTCGTATTTCTCCCTTTGTTTTCTTTTCCTGAAACACCATCAGACTTACCCAATCTAACTGCTCGATCGACTCAATAATACCTGTGGCGAGCATTTTATTGATTTCTTCCTTAACCTTCTTCTTATACTTGGGGCTTAGCTAACAAGGCCACTACTTTACAGGGTGCACATCTGGTTTTAGCGTGATGCGCATAACCCTTAGATCCCCTATGATCCCTTTGAGATTCGAAAACTTGGTTGGGAATAAGTCTTGATATTCTGTGAGCGATTCAGCAACTTTTCTTACATTTTCATCATCCCAGTAGTCCCCAATTTTAGCTAACTTAGGTTGCTCTGTCGTGCCAATTTGGACTTCCCGCAGTTTCAGAGGCTTCGTCACATCCAAAATCTACAATGGAGTTCCCGCAACTACACACTCCCACTCTAATTCTAGGATAGAGACATTGCGAGGATCCTCATCACACTATTCTATAGTTATATTTCAAAAATTTACAATATCCCACATCTATGTTTCCCATGTGGGTATTACGTACATTGCGTAGGGGCTTGATTTACCAAATACAAAGGTATCGATATCTTGCAGAGCTTCATCAAGCGCCTCCGATCCTCCTGTTAACCTGAATGTCCCCAAAAATTTGTCCTTTAAGGTTTCCCACTAGCGGGTGTGTTGATGTAGCTCCACATCTAGGTACCATGCAGTGGGAATTGGTTCCAAGGCATGAATAAACAAGTGAACCCACTCTTTTGTAGTACGATCACACCATCTCTCCATCCAGGCGAACAAATGTTCGCTCGGATCCCGTGGGCCAAGAAATGTCTTGACGCGCCTGTCGGCCAGAGGCTCAAATCGTAGGATCATCATATCCCGACATTCCTCCCACTCCTCGAATGCTCCTTTATGCATGTCCCACCATCTTTCAAGTGTTGCAGGCATGGCTAGATTATGGGCCAATAACCTTCGTTCTTTGGGCACCTCAACTTCGAATGTTCGCAAAAACTCTTTTATACTACTGGAACCATCAAAGTAGGGAAGTTATCTTACTTCTAAATACATGCAATAGAAATCCCTTGTAATTCACAGGCAGCGCGGCGCAGAGACATCATGCAGTCGATTTTTCCAATTTTCCATTTCCTCATCGGAGTCAAAGAAGCATTCGCTATATCTTTCCTAGCAAATCATACCATCGGCTATAGGATTGATCCAGTCTTCGTCTCTCGCAGTAAACTTATAGATGTGATCCACCTCTTCTTCCTCACGCACTAGTTTTGTATACCTTTCTCCTTCTGCGGAGTCTAGTGGTACAAACACGCATGTTCCTTCACTTTCGAACACCATGCTTATTTTATTCAAATTGATAATACCACCCATATCAATGGCCTAGTCTAATCCTAGAAGTGTCGGGTAAGGGTCTGCATCTTCTAAAATTTGAATGACTTCAAAGTCAGCTGGGACCTTAACTCCTGCGATATCCACTACGATCTTTGATAGTCTCCCCAACGGGATGATCTTTTGTTGGTTGGCCATGCGCAGCTAGATGGTGGACCATTCCAACTTAGGTTCTCCCATTCACTGCCAAGTTTGTTTAGGTCATACGTTCGCATCTTATACTAATTCTAGAATGACCTGATCCATCTCGTAATCATCAATTTACGCAGTCAACTGCATCTCCCTACCAGTGCATCTATTATGCTTATATATTTTGTGCACATCCTTAAATTCCATAATTGGGGTTAATTTTTCTGCAGAGCTATCTATCAAGGCTTGGAGGTTCTATACGGCCCTTTGGTTGCATAACAACTTCATACATGCCTGCAAGAATGGTTTGACCTCATCACTTACTTCGAGGTTCACAGGGGCATGAGGAGTAGGTGCATCAGCCTTAGCAAAATCTTGGCGAGCTGCGACAAAGGTTTCCTTTTATTTCTATAAGTCCAAACCTTCTTATTTAACAGTCTCTTTACAAATGAGAGGCTCCACCTTAGCCTTCTCTGTAGCTCCTTCGGTGGCCATGCCAATACGTGTTATAAAATTAACACTTGTTCCTTCATCTCGAGGTTCCGCCTTGACCCTTTGTACATTCTGTGTAGGTGTTTGTTGCTTCTCCTGCATCTTGGCCATCAGAATCAGGTAATATTCAATCATATGATCTAGCTTTCTACAGTACTTGTAGGACTATCTCGCAGGGTTCACGTATTCCCTTGCAAAGTGCCCTATTTCTCCACAGTTATATCAAATTAGTTGTCCTCTCCCCCTCCCTGTGCTTCCACCTTGGGCCCCTCCCCTGCCCCTAGCTAGGGAGCCACCTATGCCCGAGGGGGATCTTGGCAAGGACGGATTCGACTATACCCTATATAAATTTCCTTGATCTATCATCAGATCATACGTCTGGTAGTTATGTTCATCATGGCCTACAGATCTACAGAACCTACACCATTGTTGCTTTATTTCTGGGACATATGCAGCAAGGCGGGGGGTAGTGGTTGGTATCATGCAACCCAGAAACATGACAATCATCACACCAAAGCACCGGTCCACTTAGTCCTACAGCTTCCCTAGGTCGCAACAGACTGGGTCCCCCAGCCTGTATGTAGTCTGCTAGCAGACGACAGTTATCCTTGGTGTGTCCATTCACCCTGCATCGTATGAACCATATTTCTGGGCTAGCCTCCATTCCGTGCTCCTTCCACAGATTCTGGATCTCCATATTCATTTCTTCTAGCTGGCCTTGTATCTGTTGCACTCCTAATTGGGTATCATCTCTTGGCGTAGCTTCTAGCTTCATCACAATTTCCAAGGCCTTTTCCTATGATTCAATGGCTTGATGTCCCATTGGCACGCACAAGTGGGGTAGCAGCATAGAAATGAACCACTATGTGTGCTGCCTGTCATTGTACAGAAATCCTCCTTCTCTAATTACCTTCTTTAACCGTTGCTCAACCACCCATACGGATTCGAACGGTCCTTTCTTGAAATCCTTCAGATCGTTCACTATCTGTGAGTAGGACTTGTGCTTTTTGAACTGTTGTTTCAAAGCATTCTTAATCTCTTCAATGGTTTCATTTCCATGCTGGTTGATGTGTCCCATATACCAGTCCAAGGCCCTTCCTTCAAAGGCAAGGGATAGTTGCACTCTTTTCACTACATCACTAGCTACATTCTTCGCAGTCCATACTGATCCTGCGACAAACCAGAATCAATCCATATCTTCATCTCCTATGCCTTTGAAGGTGGGTAGCTTCATGTACGAAGCCATATTGTCTTCCGGTGGTGGAGGCAGTGAGTTCTTACCCCTATGAGGGTTTGGCGGTGGCGTAGATGAAGAGCTCCGTGCAGAAGAATTCCTTATTGTACTGTAGACAGATTGATCTCCTTCCTTATTGGTTCTGTAGTATTTACCACTGCGCATTGTACCCTCGCTTTGATTGGAGCTCATTCATTCCTTATGACTACACAAGATGCTTTTTTCGCACAATAAGATCTTAATCAGTAACGACAGAGTTTTTAGAAACTTGCCCCGGAACCCCTTGAAGAATCTTCATTCTTCCTCAAAGTAGGACACAAATTGATCAATTGAAAATTCTGTCATGCACCTCCTACCACACTGTCAACCCAATGATCTACCGTGCGAGTGATGGTGTTATCAGTCTTTTTTAACTATTGAATCAGCTCTGGGGTCCACTGTGTGACCTGTTTGTCCTTCCAACACATCTGGAAATCTACGAGCCTTGTAAGCCACTCCTGAAGCTCGGTCACAAATTTCACAAAGAAAATTTCATAGATCTCTATGAAAATGTACTTATTCTTCTACTTTTCTGCCATCAACTTTATGCTACGATTCTCTTTTATCGCAAATTACTGAATTTATTTTTCGAACCACTCCTCAATTTCTTTCTTCTTAGGTTTTCAATATTCTCTTGGCATTACCCGATCTCTCTCTCATAATGCTCCTGGTCCCGGAAATGAAACCATTTTTTGGCTCGAGGGGTCCTGACCCAAGTTTGGAGGTTAAGGTTTGCCAAAAAACCCTTATACTACTAGCTATTTCGGCAGTGACCTGCTTGCACAGGCCAAAGTCTCACCTGAAGCAGTATGGGAGGGTGCTGGAACCAGGTTTCCACACCCTGAGAAAGAGCAACTAAGTCAATCAGAGCTACATTCCCCTCTTATCATATTCTCTTTTAACAAATCTAGTTACAGACTTATATCACAGAGCTCATATCTACTAATTACCTTCACATCCATGTGCGTAATACCAATATATCAGTACAACAACTATAATTGCAGTATTCAATAGATCATAGATTCATATAATAGGAACAAGGATACACTCACATTTATAAAACAGATCTATTCACAGGTTCTCTAATCAGTATAGTCCACAGTTAACAAAGCTACTATCAGTCATAGATCTAATCAGCACCTTCGCATCAACAATATCACATGTAGTATCATAAACGCATGAACAATAGATCATATGAATGCTCCGTATTATAAAAAAGACAGATCCACAGCAACAATGGATAGCCAAAAGTAAGTGTAATAGATCCAACAGTTCGCATCAACAGTAATACATAAACTCATATAATGCAAAGACATGTTAACCAGAATCGCATATATTAGCATCCAAAACCCAATACAATCCTACACAGCTTGTGCACACAGCTAGTAGGGTCCACACACAGCAAGACTAAGGATCTCCACACACACATCCAGTAGGAGTCCTTACCCTACCAACCCAAAAAAATCTAACAATTCACAACTATCATCAATCTTTATTCTTTTCTGCCTATGAATAAAAAAGGTTTATCTATTTACACCGATTTATCCTACGCATCCAATGGTCCACAAACTGTGGCTTGCAGACTCTTGGTATACCCTTGACCCATTATAATGCATTATGGGCTTTGACCCACCCCAAAACCCCTGTGTTAGACTAAATATTAAAAAAATATACAAAAATGGACAAAATTCGCAACTTTAGGAGACCCTGTTTCAACATTTATAGTAACTTGATTTCCATTAAGTACCATTGGACACACTTTATCCAACTAGCAAGTTTTCTTTTTGTGCTAATAGCTAGCTAAAATAGTGAGGAATTTCTATATTTTTCAACTATTTATTTTCAATATTCTACAACCTGATGGCTAACATAACTCAAAGTGGCACCCAGATTAATTAAAATGGAAACAAGTCAGTTAAGGATATTACCTTCAATCTCCTTGATGTTCTTCCTATTGTTCCTCTAGGGTTGCACTAACAGATAGAATGTTCTTAGCCACATCATTAAAAGTGGAGGCCTCTTGGATTTTTTGTATATTATGTATTGATTTTATGTTGTACGGATACTTTCGTAAGAGGTGGGGTTCACCGCAACCCAAACACTTTAAAGGTTCTTAGACTTTTCCATTAATTCATTAATTAGGCTCAGTATTTATAGACCCAATTTGAGTTTGTATTTGTGGTTTATGAGGGTGATTAATATTTTTATAGAAAATTTGATTTTGATTCCCCTTTCCATCCTCCTTAAACTATCCAACTCTTCCTCCTTTTGTACCTAATGAAAATCAATATTTATTTCTATTAAGCCAAGAATTCGGTTTTTTATTTTTCTGCTTGGCATGTTGATAAAAAATTATCGCTTTTAAAATAACCTCATCCATGATTTTTGGGTTTTCATATTTAATTTCTTCATTAAACTAGTATGGAAGGGATTTTATAAAACATTGTATTTTCCTTTTTCTTCTTTTATATAAGGTACATATCGTAACAAATATGTAAATTTGGTTACAAACTCATCCATGGACATCTAGCCTAGCTTTAAAACATGAAACTCCTTTACCCTATAATTAAAATATCGCTTAGTCAAGTATTTTTCTTTAAAAACCACTGAAACCCCTCCTTATTAAGTTCCTTCCCTTCTAGATTATGAAATTTTCTAACCTCTTTCCTACCACAAGGAAGATTTTCTTTGCAGTTGGTAAGTGCCTAATTTGGCCTCCAGTTCAATAGAGTAATCATAAACCTGGAAATATCGGTTGATATTGAGCATTCAAAATTTGTTTCTTCCTTAGAATCCCCATAAAATGTTGGGGGTTTGATTTTTTGAAATTCTCCATGTAATTACACCTTGGGAGTTTTCCTGGAATTTTTATGGAAATTGGATGAGCTATGCTCCTCCCCTTCAATTTTTTTCCTCTTGACTATCAGCTATACCTTCTAAAATTTTCCAATTTGAGGTTTGTCTTGTCTTTTCCTCCTCACTCATTGTTTCTACAGTCTTAGGAGTTGACTGGTATGTCAAATATTTTATTAATAGTTCTGGTCCCGCACTTGCTTTAAGCAATTGTTCATTCCTAGTATGAAGATTTATTATTTCTGCTTGTACATTATTCTTTATTTTCAGTAATTCTCTAGTAGGTACTTGTTCCTATTTTACCAAGTTCACATAAATTTCTTCCTTACCTATATGTGTGTCTTCATGAAATTCTTCCATTATGTTTTTCCTTCAATATATTCTTCACTATATTTCTCTTTGTGTGAAAACAAACATACACTTTTAGATGAAATCTTGGTTGGCTCGAAAGGTCTCAGTATTTGGAACTTTTTTGATCTGATACCACATGTAACATCCCTACAAAAACCTATAGTAATTCTTATGAGATACAGAAATATATTTTTTTCCAAAAATTTCTCATAATTTCATACATAGTTTAAAATTAACAGTTACTAAGGTTTGTCATTCTTTATGTAACACAATGCTTGTAAACATTTTTTTTATTTATAATTGTTGAATATAATTTCCTCTTAGCCCTTTTCAATGTAGTAAATATATAATTTTTTTCCTTCTAAGATCATTTTTCTAACTCAATACTATATTTTTTCTATAATTTTAAATTATTTTTATGTGGTGGCTAACATAACCTTCCCACATTGCATGTTACATGGGTATTTTCATGCATATATATAACACCCACACTAGGTAGGATGATATATTATTCTACTCATGTACAATCATTATAATTGTGTCAATGCCCAACCTATTTCACATAAGTTCCATGGAGTACCTTATCATTATGGAAAGATATAAAATTGACATATTACCATGGTTTTGTTATTTAAATTATTTGTTTGGATGTTTCATAGGGTGTTGAACCCTCTATACTTTGAAAAACATTTCTCCATGGCCACTAGGATAAACGTGGCAACATATCTGATCTTGGCTACCTGCAATGAAGAACTTAATCATATAATTCCTTGATCATCTTAGGGATGATGTGTATCCACATTGATGGCCCAAATGACTTTGGTTTCAATCAACGATGGATTTTTTTGGGGGTTATTTTTTGTATAACCCTATTTTCCACTCCATTATAGTGACAAAAACCCAAGTTCAACTTACCTCAATTGTTGGATATAATGCATCCCCTTTCACCTTTCAGCTTACTTATATGTGATATTTATTCCATGTTAAAGGTTAATTTTCCATTGGGCTATATTTTTCTTTGCTTTGATAATTTCATTTCTTCATTAACACATTAATTTCAACCCATTACATCATAAAATTATTCATATTTACATCATTATTCATCAGCATATGCAACTATGTAGAAATAACAATAACATCACCATCAATGCAGTGAAACATAACGAAAAATAGGAAGAAAATATTGCATACATAGAGACACTAGGATTGGTCGGAGACCAGTGAAAAACCCACTATGGGGAAAACCCTTGAAAATTCATCTTCTAGTATAATGTCATCAAATTTTTTATAAAAAGAGATTACATTGATCCATATCTTCACAAAAACTATAATATCCATAAAACACATCTAAACATCAAAACTCTGATTCTAATGACTGTAATATATTGTCACTTCCTATAGCATACTCTTAAACATTGTTGTCACTGAGCCGAAACTTTACAGTATTCTATATTCATATTTGAGTCTTGGACACATGGAGGAGGAATTTTTCTAGTGCCTATGACAATCTTGGATGCTACCATAGGCCTTTTGGCCTGTGACTCTGGGTCTGTGGATGCTACCATAGACCTTTGTGCCTACGTCTATGGATTCTTAAGGCCCAATATGCCTTTTGAGGCCCTCGATGCTACCATATGCCTATGTGCCTGCGTGTATGGGTCCTTGGATGCTACCATGCCCATATCGTGCCTACGGATAGGGATGAAATGTTCAAGTTCTGTGCATGCATCTGAAAACCAGAAATCCTAGTTTCATGTGAGTTGTGACCCTGTAGCTTCAAACTCTTGTATGAGATTCCTTCGACAAACTTGTGTGATCCAAGAAAAAATAAAAGAGAATAAGAGAGATTGATCAAAGTGTCCAAATTATCTTCAGTTCTCTTCTATATATAAGCTTCCATGAGGATCCACTTGATGTTGAGGTCGACCTAACCATTGGTATATGTGCATAAGGCTGACCTAATCCAATATACATGAGTAGGTAGATAAATTCAAAAACTAACTTCTTCTTATCCAAATGAGGTTATATTTAGGTTGGTTTTGGTCCTCTCGAAAACAGGAATTCAATGAAATCATCATCTCTTTAATATGAGTTGTCCAAGGTGGAATTTGACTACAGTTGCTTAAATTTAACACTCCCTCTCAGCTAGCGAGAATTCCACTTTCCAATATCTAAACATCAATCAACATGACTTACATCCCATCTCAAGCATCTCATCATCTCGAGTCATCAATGTAAATATCTTTCTAATTCCTACTTACGTGATTTTTCCTACTCATATGTTGAATATTCTCGAATCTAGAAGAATAATAATTTGCTACCGAATGGGATATTAAGCTACCACCCTCTATTCATCGGGCTACAGCCCTAAACCTTTGCTAGAAGGATACTACTTAGAAATTTTTCCAGTGGGCTACTACCCAGAATATCAATCGATGAGATACTACCCAGAAGTATGTCATCAGGCTACTACCTAGAAACATCATCGGACTACCACCCAAAATTATCAGTGGGGAATCAAAAATACGACCAAAATCATCATCAGAGAGCATATCAAGGAGCACAACTCAACCTGAAATCACGTTGGGGAGCTACAACACATTCCAAATTCTCATCGAGGAGCTACTATTATGACCCCATATCAAGCAATAGGTGACATAAGGGAGCTACTACTCTGCCCATCCTATTGACTACTAATATTCCCAACAATCTCCCTAAATATTCATGTTGCAGAACACTTGCATCATAATCTAGCTTGGAGGAGATACCCAAATTACCAAGAGAGGTAAGGATCACACACCTCCAAGCCTCCTCATCTGTTGGATAGAGGGAGAGGGATAATCCCAGCAAGCCCATCTTGTGGGTATGATGCCAACCATTAGGGGAATTTTGAGGTATAAAATGGGCCTCCTAAGGAAATTATAAAATAAGAGTGGAAATAATAAAATAAATTTGACTACATCATCAAATTTTAGAGGGAAAAAAGAAAAAAATACTTCTTCAACTCATATTTTCAACTTATCTCCCAATTTTTTTACTCAAATTTCGAGCAAGAGTACTCGTTGGATGAAAAATTTAATTCCTCATCCAATGAGTATCCATGTTGCATACTTTCGATGGATCCCACTGCACGAAAAATGAGAAATACATGAAAAACGTGATTTCAATCACGTTGTTCCATGTATTTATCATTTTTCGTATAGCAAGGCCCATAAAAAGTATGCAACATGGGTACTACTTGGATGAGGAATTAAATTTTGCATCCAACGAGTTCTCCTGCTTGAAATTTGAGTAAAAACATTTGGAGATGATTTGAAAATACTAGTTGAAAAGTTGTTTTATCATTTTATTATTTTTTAATCTTTTTACCCTTTTACTTAAAAAATATTGAATCGTCCCCCATGGTTGAAATCATCATAGTGAATCCTATTGGTTCTTATAAAGTTTATTTTGGTTGTAAATTTTTCGTAGGAGGCCCATTTTAGACCTCAAAATTCCCGTAATGTGGGGTATACTTTGCAACGACTAAGATAGGGTGAGCAACTACTCCAACCCTGTGGGTAACATATAGGGATAACACCCTATTTTCCATAGTGACCTGAACCCTAGGAGCCCTTTGTCTCAATTCCTCACCCTCGGTGCTCAAACAAGGGGGAAGAGTATGGCTCAGTGTCCTCAATCATTGTTGTTCTCATCATACTTATATTATTAGACTTGTATCAGGTAAGCATCTTGTATTACTAGTAGTTTTCTCCTATTCATAATTTAAATCAACTCAAATAACATGTTAGAACATAAATAATTATATAAATCACAAAAGGAATCATCCTCCCTCTCAAGGAGGTGCCAACCACAAACCTGACCTTATCTCGTATAATTTCATTGTCTCAATATATGAGAGTATCTCAGTCTCATATATATATATATATATATATATATATATATATATATATATATATATATATATATATATATATATATGGGATTATATGATTATTTATGTCATCACAATGTATCAATGTCATATTCGGAAATTTCTGAAACATTTATTCAAGTGGCTTCTTCATCCTACTTAATAGCTAGCTACGCTAGCAACATCATAATAAACCTTAGTTGTAATACAAAATTCTAATCATGGAATATCTCATACTTAGGAAGCACTCATATGTGTTCATCATCATCAATAATCAATATCAACATATCCATACAATCATTTATCATGGGAGGAAGATTGCAGAGCAAGAATAGATAATCTCATACAAAAATATTGAAGGATTCTCGATGGCAATTCAATTTGAATGAAGTGACTCAATCATGAATCAACTCAAGTTCTATGCACATTACTGTATATATACATATGGATGTTCTAAATAGCACATCAATGCTTCAATCAAATGTTGGTTACCGTTCCAGGTTCAACAACATTTTGAACTTCAAATCAGGGTGTCCAAGGACATTCATTTCCACTTTCCAATACTTCTTCAATAGATTATATTTTCTCAACTTCAAAAATCGACCCATCATTCCATGATACACCATTTTGAGCTTTAGAAGCCATATCCCTCTAAATTATATCATCATAGGCTCTTTACCTAAAAATAGTAGATCATCAATATATAAAAACCCAAATCAAAATAAAATTCATAACTTGGAACACTTCTGAAGAAAAGGTTTGGATCAATACAATATCCTTGCTTCATCAGATAACTATCAATGCGAACATATCTAGATCGGGGGAGATTGCTTCATGAAATTCTCATTGTAACCATAACACTTTACCAAACCATCATTCAACCTTCATAAACCATTATTATGCAATCAAATCAACAAAACAAACTCATCAAATTTTATAATAGATATCAATACTAATATCAAAATTCATAAATATCTCAGTGTCAATTCATTGGAGCAGGTGGTAGGTAAATATTTCATCAAGTCATGACATAATCTATTATCATGCCAAAAGGTTCTCATCCACCACTTAATATCAATCTAAAAATTCTTCAAGTCATTCCCATGATCATAATACAAGTCATTATGCGCATATATCATTGTCATAAAGTCAAATCATTATACATCATGTCAAATCAAAATTTGATGTCGTGGTCAGATCTATAGTCATAGACATATCTAAATCATTTATTCAAATTTATAAGTCATCATCAGACATCATATAGATCATCTATTTCAATCAACAAAATCATGTCAAATTCCTATTTACATTATGACATATCTATATGTATGTCACAGTCACCTGCAAACACAAGTTCAATATTCATGTTCATATTATAGAAAACATTCAAAATTCCATATTCTCATATATTTTAGCTACACATCAATATAAATTACATCCTATTGGTGAATATATGTTTTCATGTACAAAAATCCAATTTTGTGTTTATTAGGCATAGTCGGGCCTATGGGCCTTCCTCTGTGCGAGTCAGGCTCAGAACAATGATGTAGATCAATAACGTCACATACCCTAACGATGTTAGATACCAATAAATGATACTGAAAATTGTAATATGAGTAAGAATATTTTATGAGAGATTATCCCTCTGAATGAGAATCCACTTCATTCATCTTCATTCATGTCATCAAGTTGTATTTTTAGATTCATGCAACAAAATATCTGTTAGATCATAAAATCAAACATATATCCATCATGTTCAGCTACTACATCATCACATAATGAAATCAAAATTTCATCAAAGTTTAGATTCCCATGATTGGGGAACAATATAGGTGATACATCAAAATTCAAGGATCATGACCACAATAGCACTTTTGCCAAGCCAATCCATAACCATGACCACAATTAATAAGAGATCTAGAGTATCAATCTCATAGTTGTATCATGGTTACCATGCTTATCATGATAAATATGACCAAGTCAGGTCATTCAATAAGACTTTACGAAAACAAAAAGAGTGTCAACATACTTTCATCATACTTATCACAATAATTATCAATTCCATATCAATGAGGTAACCTTCTATAATAGATCCAACATGTCTTATGGATATCAAGTGTCAAGAGTATCATTTACGAGATTCAAGGTGCTAACCTTATTCAAAAAATAAATATCTCCAAAAAAATAGATGTTAGCCAAACATCAAGTTATGCCACTATATCCAAGATCAACAATAAGTAGCCTCACATAATCAAGAATATCATTATCATCAAAATATTCAGTACCAAATGCACCATTTCATCATAGGAAACATAAATCCAAATCAATTTCATATGCATGCATGAACCATTTGCGAAGGAGACATTATCAACATACCATAGGGATTACATAGCCATCCAATGTTATAGCTGAAAAATAAAATTAAAACAATATATCATGCATACCTTGTAGTATTCAAATACCTATGCACCTTGCCATAGGAAACTTGTAGTGCTTGTCACCTTTTCATCAAGTGCCTCTTTAGCTTTTCCAGATCTAGCTTTTCTTTCATGCATCTCAAATTATCCTCAAGAAATATCCACGTATCCCATCTCATCAAGGAGGTTAGATACATGCAGGAAGTATAAGAAATTATTAAAACAATAATCATAATATGTAAGTCTAAACAAGAGTAAAGACACAATGAAACATCAAGAGTCAAAGAGTACTTATCTTTAATGAGAGGTGATTCTCTCCCTCTTGAACTAGTATTCAAGAGCCATCACAATCCATAGTCCACATAATAATGTTGCCTTTAGTCAAAATTATCAACAACCAAGTCATCTAGGGCTTCATCAAATCAATCCCAAGTGATTGAGAATTTTCACATATACCATGCTAGGGTTTCATACATCAAATTTGAAGTCTTTTCCATAAAACATTGTTTATCTTAAACCCTAAAAATAAAATCATTATGCACTAACTACTTGGGGTTTTCTTCATATCCTAGAATTATTTTAGCTCTCCACCATCCTCTTCTTGCTTCCATCAAAAGTGTCTCCATGGGGGTGATCTCCATGGATTTTCTTCAGCCTATATCTGAATTTTCCAGAGGGACATATTGCTCTTTTCTTTGATAATTGAATTTATTCATTAACACATTAAGTTAACCCCATAAAATCATAACATTATTTAGATTTACATCATTATTCATCATAATATGCAACTATGTAGAAAGAATAATAACATCATCATCAATGCAACAGAACATAAAGGAACATAGGAAGAAAAGCATGCAAACATAGAGACACTAGGATTGGTTGGAGACTAGGGAAAAACCTACTATGGGGAAAACCCTTGGAAATTATTCTTCTAGTATATTTTCATCAAATAATTGAACAAAAGAGAGTACAATGATCCATATCTTCCTAAAAACTAGAATATCCATGAACTGAATCTAAACATCAAAACTTTGATTCTAATGACTGTAATATATTATCATTGCCTGTAGCATATTGTTGAGAACGGCTTTCACTGAGAGGAAACTTCAGAGTATTTTATATTCATCATTAATTAATGGATGCATGGATGAGGAATTGTGCCAACATATATGAAAGTTTTGGCCGCTACCATAAGCCTTTGTGCCTGCGGTTCTGGGTCCCTGTATGCTACCATAGACCGATGTTCCTGTGTTTATGGGTTTTTAAGGCCTAATCTACCTTATGAGACCGTGGATTCTACCATAGGCATCTGTGGCAGAGTTTATGGGACCCTAGATACTACCATTCATAAATCATAACTACAGCTAGGGACTAAATTTCCCATTTATGTGCCTATTGCCAAAAACCAGAAACCCTAGTTTTGCGCGAGCTGCAACTCTGTAGCTTTAGACCCTTGTGCGAGCTTCCTCAAACAAACCTATCCGGGCCAAGAAAAAATATGAGAGAAGAATACATCTTGATCAATGTGTCCAAATTAGCTCGTTGTGTCTTCTATTTATAGGCTTCCATGAGGTTCCACTTGATTTTGAGGTTGACCTCACCATTAGTATATGTGCATAAGGCTGACATAATCCAATATACATGGTGTTAGTATGAATTCTAATTACAAACGTACAAAAAAAAATCACTTTAGTTATGCATAAAAAACATCCCTAACATCAAATGTGGTTGTCAATTTCCTTAGATTTGCAGTAGGTGATTAGAATAAATGTTACAAAAATCAATATCTATGTAGTTGAAGACATTAAACAACAAAAATAAACAAGATTTTCTCGATACATCCAATAGACAAGACAAGAACTTATAAATATTTTTTGTATTATGACACCTGAGAAGGGAACACAAAAAGATGTTAACATTCCCCCTCATTGGGATTGGTTCTCGTATGTCCTCAACGCTTCATATCCAAGATCTTTCTCTCTTGATGGTGCAAAAAACCCAGACAAAAATGGAACTCAAAGGGAGCTCACAAGCAAAAGTAGAAAAAATATGACAATGATGAAGGATCAAAGTCAAACCAAAAGCATAGGTCAAAAGGTAGTGAATGAATGTAAAACCCTTATATCTATAACAAAATATTGAGTTAGTTTAGATATTGGTGCATAATTAAATATTATTAACAAAATCTAGATCCAACTAACTTGGAATATTTTATTATTTTTGGTTGAGGGAAAAAGAATTTAAAATTGGTCAAATCCATTTATTTGGAAATATTAAATAAATAAAAGATTTATTTATTATTTCAAGGATGTTGTTAATGAATAATTACATAAATAAGTATTTAATCAATTATTTATAGATGATTTAGTCCAATTTAACAAGGAATATTATTAAATAATTATTCCAAGAGAATAGTAAAATAAATAATAATTTATCTATTTAATTCTCCTATTTTGGGTTAAATATGACCAGGAATATTAATTAAACAATGGTTTAGTTAATTATCCCTAGAGGAAAATCAAACAAATAAGGATTTATTTAATTATTCTTCATGGAGTTTCCTGTTTAGATCGAAAATAACTTAATAACTATGGGTTATTAAATTATTTATCAGAGTGAAAGCAATTTTACTGTGGTAAAATTGGTCTTAAAGGTATACTTTAGTCCATCTAATAGTAACAGGTTAGATGACCAATAATTGGTGTAACAAACTCCCCACCAATGTGCGAGCGTTAGGAGCTAATCGTATGACCGAAGTACGTTGTAAGAACACAATCACTATACACCGAAGGGGAGTTAGAGAGAGAGAAATATAAGACAGACTGAAGTGAGAGAGGACAAGACCCTGAGGAGGGGAGACTTACACGTGTGAAAAATCTCTTTTATGAGTGATTACCTATTCTAAATGAGGTGGGGGAGGCATACCTTTGCCCGCCGTGATGACAAAGTACAAATAATAATGGTGTGCCCAACAAACATGGGAGTGAGCCATATTGTACATACTGGAATAAACATGGGCCAGATAAAAAAACATAATGGATCCCACATACATACTGTGCCTGGGACAACAACCAAGACTTAAACAATAATATCTTAGTACATGAGATATAATAACAACCAAAGAGGCCCTGTAAAACAAGAAAGGGCTCTGAAAATCTGTATGATACATGCAAACTAAAAAGGTGCTAAAACCTATAGACCTGCTTCCAAGGCTGTAGTAGAGAGGTCATTTGGGTATGTGTGGGGCTACCTGAAGGTCCACCCCATCATGAGGTTTGAAACATCTCACACACACCCGAGAATCATGGGTACAATCCGTTGCATCACTGAACCTTTAAGTATACAGATCTTGATCATGCCATAAGGAGCTGGAACAGAGAAACAATCAAGTCAAAGGGTAATAAAGGGTCCCTTTGCCTGATCTGAGCCACCAAACAAGAGTGGAAGCTAGAACCAAGGTACACTACCCTCTAAATTTGTCTTCTCGAATGAATAAGTTGATGTCGACAAAAGGAGGCCCACCATAGGTGAGGCAATGAGGAATCCTCAAATAAGGTAGGAGGGATAATATTAGAGCGACTAATAGACTGACACCAGGGATGATGGTGGAAAGGGTGTTAATGAGTATCGGGCTGGCGACTTCCCTTGTTTGAGAATAAAGGTCATGAATGACTTGGCAACTACTGACTCGACTCCAGAGGGGATAGGGGACAGTATGATTGGGGGGAAAAGTGTGTGAAACAAGAGAGGTACAAAGAAATGAAGAATGGAATACTATGATGGGATACAAAAGGAACTCAGGATAGACTCCATGGATGTGATGATGACTCAACTCGGATGCCCGAAACAAGGGCAACTGGATGACGCTGCCACACAGAAGAGGCTTGGTGAGGACCATAAAAAAATAAGTACAAGATGGTTACTCATGAAGAAAATCGACACGAGCATCGGCAAGTATGAAGGAAAAGTGGTACCCCAAGTACAAGTGTTGCAAGTGAAGAAATTCGATTTTGAGAAGCGATGAAGTGACCCTTCTTGGAAAAAAGGCTTCCGAGTGAAGTATCAAATTACCAAAAACGAAAGGATACCAATTTTAGTGCCTGGTGAGAGCTTTCCAATGGTGCTAAAAAATTTTCAAACCGAGCTATAGTTGGGTCGTAATTGGCGAAATAAAAATATGAGGTGTTTATTTTAATAAGGAAATTTCCCTCCAATTTGATTCATTTGCAAGTGTCGTTGTAGTGAATGTAGAGAGGAAGAAGTCCCTAAATATTGTGGCAATCATAGTGGACAAAGCAACCGTTGGAATTGAGATCCGTCAGTTGCAGGTAAGAGGCCTAGCCATACTCTTTCAATTCAGTGGATTAAAGTTTCAAATTAGGCACCTAGAGCTCAGGAACATACCTCTGATTCTCACAGCCTGGTCAAAATTTTTGGGGTCTTTTCTACAACCTGGGTAGCAGGTATTGGGCAGAAAACTACGACCTGCCCCAGGAAATTTCCTGAAAAGT
Source organism: Pinus albicaulis (assembly GCA_034641835.2). NCBI lineage: Eukaryota > Viridiplantae > Streptophyta > Pinopsida > Pinales > Pinaceae > Pinus > Pinus albicaulis. The sequence continues at coordinate 1,746,045,676 of CM076575.1, read as the reverse complement.
ATGACCTATAAGAGAAAGGGGTTTCAGTATTGTTTTTGGTTGAGAGATGGGATTTTATGATTATGATGTAGTATTTCCTTTCTATATGCTGACAAACATGATGGTTTTGTGCATGTATGGTAGAGTTGAGGATCAACTGGAGAGAGAGGGACCTGGATACATTACGTTCTGAGGTCCAAGAGGATCATGTAGTCCACATTGTATTGGCTAGGTTTTGGGTACTTAAATTTGTGGAGAACCCATTGTTGAGGGTAGGAGATCCCTTGCTAGCCCGGATAGTCGGCTATTGGGACCTGAATCATGAGATATTTATAGTGCAGGGGCACTGGATCAAGGTAAAAATTCAAGATATATATTTCCTGACCGATTTCCCACCACTAGGGATGGTGGGAAACACAAAGCCAGTGTTACCACGAGGGAAAAACATTATGGAATTTGTAGAGCACCATTGTCGACCAGATGTCCATGTGAAAGGCACACAAATACCGATCGAAGTTCTAGAGAGGCTAGAGACTCATGCAGTGGCTACATCGGTGTTGTGGATCTTGGGCAACCAGAGGCTCCACCACATCACTGGAGGGTAGATTTTGTTGCTTGAGGATGTATTGAGTTGGACCTACAATGGGTGGGCTCAAATGATGTCGTCGTTGAAACGACAGTTGTTGCTGTGCAAGCGACAAGTGAACCATGACTATGCATATGGCATAGTTCTTTGCTCACTCTTGTTTGAGAAGATACTGACACCTCGTCCTCGCATACAGATACAGGATGGGGGCGTGTGAGAGCCCGGGATGCACCGCTGGGGGAAGCTGCTGCATAGAGGAGGAGGTGGGGTAGTTGGATAGGTGTTCTGACCCGATTTTTTTGCATATTGGGATCAGATGTCATTATACATAAACGACTATCTCTATAGTGGATGAACTATCATGGGGACTCAAACTTTCCATTTCCACCAGGTGGAGCATGGGGGCCATACGGTAAGTGAAAAAATTCTTATCTTTTATGGTGCATGTTGAAGTTTCAGAATATTGTATATGGTACTAATTCATTTACTTTTTATATGCATATATAGCACCGGTGAAACTGGCCAAGTATATGGGATAGCCTGTAGTGTCAGGAGCTGCAGAACCTAGTGGATCGAGGGGAATGAAAAATGAAGATGCAGTGGCCCTCTTAGAGGATATCCACCATAGATGTGAGAAGTTGTCGAATGGTGTTTCTGAGCGAGGTTAATATGACTTTGATGACCAGTACATAGAGCCATGTATTGGTCTACCCTTAGGGTGGTGAGGGGTCATGCGACGCATGGCGATGGCCAGACAGGGGCTGCTTGATCTAAAGGCTACAGGAGCCAAGCCATTGGCCCGACACCCTCTAGATAGTGATTAGATATAGGGGCATGAGGTGCCCCTAGTTTTGGTTTTTTTGTAACATGCTATGGGCATGTAATATGTATCAAAGTTAATGGACTCGTAAACATTGTATATTTGAATGACACATATTATGGATATGCATCATTTTATGTTTTATGGTTATTTTCTTGTGTTAAATTTGTGTGATAAATTCCAATCTAGAATATTGTTTGCAATGCTATCTACATAGTGATTCTGGGCTCTAGTTACATGGCTGAATGTAATGATTTCAAATTCACGCATTAAGAGCTTCACTCATAAATATCTTCTAAAAAGGACAGGATTATGCACACGATAAACACCATTCAATTGCATGATAAGAAACAAATAATCTAAATGAGCATGAAGGTGAAGGATGCAACACTCAAGGGAATCAACTAATAAACCTATCACTGCATCATATTTGATCTGGTTATTGGTGGAAGCACCAATGCATACGTCGTTAGAGAGGACAAGCGAATTCAAGGGGGTGAAAATGGCCCATGCTACTGAGGTTAGATTCTGGGAGTAGAAAAATGCACCATCAACATAGCTGATATATGGTATGGATATGGGATCCATCTGAAAGGTGCCACAAGACAACATATGAGATGATGAAAAATGTTGGCAACCTAAACACAAGGCAGAAGCAAAACAAGAACTGCTAGGAGGAATGTTATGGGTAGAATTTCTACAACTCGCACATTGAATAGTGGAGGGTGTGGGGGAACTGTCTTGGGGACAACTTGTGTTCAAGTTGCAAAAGTCATGATAGACATGGATGGTGCCATTTTTCTTATGGGATGGATTAATAAAGTAAGGGGTGGTAAATGCTTTCATAATTTCTTCATCATAGTAGAAGATGGGGTGACTGGTGGAAATATGACCACATGATGTGGTGAAGCTACCAGAATCATCATCATCAGAAGAGGGGTTCACATGTGCATCGTCACGAAGGGTGTCAGAAGAATAAGTAGATGAATAATCCACCGATTTTGAGCCCAAGGTGATCGCTGAAGGGAGGTCAGGTGAAACATAAGGAGATGCCCTAGAGGGGTCTTCCACTGTGGATCTCATAGATGATGATAGGTAGAGGATAGTGGCCAAAGGCTCTGTCATCTCGACATCGGGAGGGGGTATGTCAATAGGAGAAGATGTGTCCTTTGGTTCTACCCATCCAAAACTCGCAAGAAAGGGAGAGGTGGACTCGTTGCGCTTGGCCTCGAATTGACGAACCACTTCCAAGGAGGTGTGGAAATATTCAAGGCGGGGACAGAGGTGAGTATAGTGGACATGAAAATCACACAAGGAAAAAGGGTGATTTCTGTGGAAAGTATTAAGTTTCTTAGCTGAGTCTGGTAGACTAACATGGACTTCTAGTATGTAAGACTCAGGAAACACTTCGTTGACCATGGGTTTGATACGAGACAGTGCAAGACAATTATGGGTGGTGTTAACACTAGAAGATCGTACAAGAAAAGATGGCATTATTTAATTTTAGGCAGAAGGATTTACAGGGCTGAGAGACATTAGAGAATATAGAAATTATTTAAAAATCTCTAAGGTCTAAGGAAAAATAAAATTTGAGCAAGTCCTAATTTCTTTTGCGCACAAAAACCTTCGTTAAGAGCGCATTTGCACACCTTTTGACCCAAAAATCACGCAATCCTGGGAGTGGCGGAAGTCACTTTCCAGGACCACAAAAAGCACACTCCAGGAAAGTGATTTTAGACTTGAAGCTGCCTAAGGACAGCCACCAAAGCCTCCTTAGGACATCAAGGGAGCACACAATTGAATAAATGTGGCACACAATGGAATCATCCCCCTCTCCTGGGTCACCATGCACAATGTACCAAGAGAGGGAAGGAGGATTTGAATTCTCCTATAAAAGGCCACCAGGAGATGAAAAACTAGAGAGCACATTTTTATGCTGGCCAAAATTCCCCAAGAAATACCAGTAGTGTGATATACGAAGGAGAGATAGAGGGGACTCTATTGTTGGCCATCCCACAACTTCAGTCTACCATAGTAGAGAGAGGGATAATTTGCATCGAGGAAAGCTTGGAAGTAAAGACATCCTTGCATCAGGACTTATAACCGCAAGTTCTAAGGCCCCCCTGGCAATTGGGTTAAAATTTCATCCTCATTTCCTACCAGCACTCAATAAGAGGGGACGTAAGCGCCTACGTTTGGATTATTGCAGTTGTTTGACTCTATTTAGAGCTTTTGTCTTATTTTTTTAGTTTTAGTTTAATTTGTATGTTTGAATATGCATGCTATTTCTCTATCTAGTATGTTTATGTTCTAACATGTTCCATTAACTTTCTTGACTCCATATATTTTCTGCCTATGACCAATAACATAAGAGGGTAAACCACACCCCTTAAGTTGGTGTTATTTTGTACATGTGTGCACCAAACACACTAACACAGGTGGCATGACCGACAACATCACACAAAGCACGCGAATATGTACGATTTGGATGCTTAGGAGGGGCAGGTTTCATTTGGGTAGCCTTGTCCTTAGGTGACTTTTTTTGGGCTTTACCCCCCTCACTCGAGGCTTTCGCAACAGGAGTATATTCCTGTTGAGGTGGCTGAGGCACAAAAGAAAAGGGATAGGTCATGGTGACCGGCTGGACCAGGGTCAAGGCAGTGTAAGGTTTGAGCTGACCAAGAAGGGTATTGGCTAGGTGATCAATGTCCCAGACTGGGATCCCCAGGGTCATGTTAGGAAGGGTCAAGGTAGCCATAATATGTACTAAAAATACTGCATAAGGGGGTGAAAGAAATGGTATCTGACCAGAGGGGTAATGGCTAGGTATAATAGCTCCCAAATGGTGAAGGCTAGGGGGAACTATTCCTGGAGGAAAAAGGGGATCAAGGACACGAGCTACATATGAAGAGCCTAGGTAGGAGGTCCTAAAGGCTGAGTCGAAGTACTAGGAGTAGGCTGCAAAGGGTGAGGCTACTGACTAGTCGAACCAGATCGTTTGATGTCAGACTGAGATGATTGCATCATGCAAACATTCGATGAGCTAGGGTCAGAGATAAGAGGGGGGAGACTAGGGAATGAACCAAGAGAAGAAGAATATTTATAGACTCCGGGTGAGACACTGGTTAGAGGTTCAACTATTTGTTAATTTTCCATCGAAGGAATAATGGAATCTGGAGAGGTCTGAGATTTCAGTTCATAATATGTCAGTTGATCTATCGTGACAATATTTTTGTTGTGAGGAAAGCACATATAATGGTGAACCACCAATGGGATAGAAGGCATCGCATAATTGTAGCTACGACCCAATATAATGTTTTATTCTAAGGGGTCATCAATGACTTCAACGTCAACACAAATAATCTTTCCCGCAATAGTAACAAGACAATTGTGGAACATGCCAAAGGGTTGGGAAGAGTGGCCATCCCATGCACGGAGGGTGATAGTGAAAGGGGCTAACATGGGTGATCCGAGATTTTTCCAAATAGAAGTAGACATCGTGTAGGTGGATGCCCCCTCATTAGTGATACATCGGGAGACGTTAGCATTCTGGATCTTGATAGGTATTTGGAAGGTGATAGATGTAGGAAGGGGTGGGTGCTATGACTTCTCAACATCGAAGACAATCAAATGATCATATGAAGGATCAACAATTCCCATATCAGTTAGTAGATATTTTCATGTGAAGAGCACGATTGGAGGACTTCCAGTGTTGACATGGTGGTAGGGGATTGCACCAATTCATATACTATATTGTAGATGTGGGCGGATTTACCGGAAGCAGCGTTTTGGTGTAACGGTCCCTTGGGCATCTTGGAATGTACCTCTACCTTAGGCTGAGGGATCTGTAAAGGACCATTGGGTGTTGAAATTGGCTTTGTGGGACCTAAATATTGGGGCTCGGTTGCGGACGTAGCGAGAGGCTTGATGTACTGGCGTGACCGAGTCTGAATGTTGAGATCAGAGGTATTGGCCTAGTGAGAGTGCATCATGAAGATCTAGTAATCAGAGGTACCAGAAGGAGGAGGTTGAGTGGCCACCTAACCTTTAGAGGGTTGGGCAGCCACATATTCTTGCTAGGGGAAAGGATTGGTAAACACGGTCGGTTGAGTAGGCGCAGCATTACGAGGAACCGAAGCAGAGGCTTGTTTTCCTCGAGATGCTGCTTGAGCTTCCCACAATTGATGCATCTAAGGTAGAATGCGACAATCATGGGTATATTGACCAAGGAGACCGCAACAAGAACAAGGCTTATTCATGCGAAGAGGCTTGTTCTTCTTGGGTTGATCGCCCTATTGCTAGTTTGCAGTGTTAGATGTATTCCCTTAGGGATTATTTCCTAGATTACCTAGAGCGAGTTGATTCTTGTTTCTTTTCCTCTTCTTTTTGGAAGTGGGAGGATTATCCACACTCTATTGTGCATACACCTAACCCAGAGAGGGGGGTGGTTGCATCTGCAAAGCTTGAGAAGGCATGGGAACTAGAGGTGCTTATGCTGGAGGAGCTGGAGCACCTAGCCATGGATACGAATAGTAAGGAGGTTGAGCAACATTGGGGTAAACATGTTGGGAGAAATTAGGCCCTTGCATTGGAGTATGTGGTTGGGCAAAGGCGTGAGGCATGACGTGTCCTGGATACATGCTGTCGGGAGGGTGAAAAGTGATAGAGGATTTGGCCCCTCCCTGAGGGAAACCATAACCCATAGGAGGATGAGTGTATGGATGTGAAAGGGATCCAATGATACTATCAACAACATGAGATTCCCCCAGTGCATTGGCACCACCAGGTCTAGGGAGATCAGGTAAGATGGTATAAACATAAACAGATTGCGCGTAGATCAAGTCTTATTTCAACGCAATTTGGAGGGCTTCTTCCTTAGTCTGAGGAAAGCGAGAGGCGACATCTTTACCAATAGAGGGAAAAAGGGATTTTAGAAACTAGTCCATGTAGAAACGGTCTTCGAAAATACGGGCTCGACATAGGCTCTTCCTTCTACGCCATTCTTGAACATGGTCAGATAGGTGGGTGGTAGAAGTTCGATGGAAAGTGGTCAAAATTTCGGTAATAGAGTCATAATGAAGGGTAAGCTTGAAGTGGGACAGAAATGCGTTTGTAAGAGTCACAAAAGTAGTATTAGAGGTAGTGGCTTGGTCGACGTACCACTTGGAAGCTTCTCCAGAAAGTGTACGCTGGAATAATCGAAGATGGGCATAGTCATCAATGATAGAGTTGGATGAACACCACATGTGGAAAGAACAAACATGGCTGGTAGGATCCTCTCCAACATTTCCTTCAAACTTAGGGATGTCTGAAGGAAACTTGGTTAACATAGCAGTCCAACCTGGATCATGGTGTATAGGGTCATTAATCAACTGGATGAAATTGGGAAGGATTAGGCCTACCATATATGGAATCAAGGGAGCTGAAAGGTAGGTATTGCATCAGACATGATGAAGGTGAAAGGTGGAGGAGAACAGGGGATAGAAAAAGAAGGAGAACCCGATGAACCCGATGAACTCGGCGGAGGAATAGCTGGGACCCTACATGGTGGGGTAAGCCTTCCTAACAGAAACTCAGGATGAAGGCCTTGGATTATTTGGGATAAATGCCTTGGGGCACAATGATGGAAAATATACAAGAAACCCAATCAGGAAGAGAGGTAAACAAGGGAACGAAGGTGCATCTATGTGATAAGTGTGTTAATTTTAATTAAGCCTAGACATGTGTAGAGAAAAAAGAAAAAATAGGTTGTATAACTGTAAATAAAATTCAAAGCAACAGTAAATGAAACGAAAAGGGACAGTAAAATAAACAACTAAAGATGCATAAATTTAAACCCAAAAATGAGGGTTTACCAAAAAATAGTCTAAGCGTGGGATAATTCTACTTAAAACACAAAAAATTTCCAAAGGATCTAAGGTCAAGAGGGATAGGGGTCTAAAGGTGAGATCTGCTGTAAAGAGGTGCAGAAAACAACAAGAAACCAGAAGGAAAATTGCTGAAAAATAGGTGGCGAAAGGCTACAACCTAAAGGGAAATGTAAGGGACCCAAAAGGGAGGACTGAAAAAAATATAAAAGAGTTGTTTTAGATGGGAAAATAACTGATATGAAATGGATCTGAAAAGGCAGGTTTAGATCTTAAAAAATTGTTGAAAAACAATGAAATATCAGAAGACCTGCTTGAGCTAAACTCCTTCTAAAAAGGTGGAAGCGTATTGAATCCCTAAGGGGATTGGTTCCTACTTTGACGAGTAATATTGAGCAAGTACAAGTCCAAGACGGGTAAAGACGGAGGTCAGACAACCCTGAATAGTGCCCTCAAAAAACCCGCAAAAAGGTACAAGTCGTAGGTTCTGACTTGATTTATGCTAAGGTTGCAGTTTTTGGGCATTTATCCACTACCTGAGAGCTAAGGTCGCAGGTATTGGGCCAAAAAGTGTGACCTGCACTTTTGGCTATTTCAAGGGCAGGTTTCAGAAAAACGTGTCGTCTCTGTCATGACTGATACCTGTTACCTATGCAAATGGCCCATAAACACATGGAAGTCAGAAATTTTACTGTTTTAGGGTAAAAAAGGTTAGAAACAACATCAAGGAATGCAAAATAAGAAGTTGAAGAAAAACCCTAGGGGATGAAGTAGTTGGTTATGAAGGGATCTGAAAAACGACCGCGGTCATAATTAAAAACCCTTGTGGAGTCTCCAGTTGTTATTGTGAATTCTAATCGCAAGAATACAAAAAAATCTCACTTTGGTTGTGCATAAAAAACAGCCCTAACATCAAATGTGGCTATCAATTTCCTTATATATGCAGTAGGTGATCAGAATAAATGCTACAAAAATCCAGGTCTGTGTAGTTAAATATATTGAACAACGAAAATAAACAAGAGTTGTTGCATACACCCAATAGACAAGACAATAATTTATAAATAATTTTTTGTATTATAACACCTGGGAAGGGAACACAGAAAGATGTTACCAGACCCCCTAAATGGGATGGATTCTTGTATGTTGTCAATGCTTGAGATCCAGGATCATTCTCTCTTGATGATGCATAAAACCTAGACAAAAATGGAACTCAAAGGGAGATCACAAGCAAAAGTAGAAAAAATATGACAATGATGGAGGATCAAAGTCAGACCAAATGCATAGATCAAAAGGTGATCAAAAGGTGACAAAAGGTAGTGAATGAATAGAAAACCCTTCTATTTATGACAAAATATTGAGTTAGTCTAGATATTGGTGCATAATTAAAATATTATTAACCAAATCTAGATCCAAATAACTTCGAATATTTTATTATTTTTGGTGGAGGGAAAATGAATTTAAAATTGGTCAAATCCCTTTATTTAGAAATAATAAATAAATAAATAATTTATTTATTATTTCAAGGACGAGGTTAAGGAATAACTAAATAAATAATTATTTATTCAATTGTTTATAAATGATTTAGTCAAATTTAACAAGGATTATTATTAAATAATGATTTAAATAATCATTCCTAGAGAATAATAATATAAATAATAATTTATCTAATTAATTCTCCTGTTTTGGGTTAAATATGACCACTAATATTAATTAGAGGAAAATAAAAAAAATAAGGATTTGTTTAATTATTCCTCATGGGGTTTCCTGTTTAGACCATAAATAATTTAATAAACTATAGGTTATTAAATTATTTTTCATAGTGAAAGCAATTTTACTGTGGTAAAATTTGTCTTACATGGTGTACTTTAGTCCATCTAATAGTAACAGGTTCGATGACCAAAAATTGGTGTAACACATGAGTGGGTACATAAATTCAAAAACCAACTTCTTCTTATCAATTTTGGTCCTCTAAAAAAGAAGAATTCAGAGCAATCATCATCTTTCTCATCTGAGTTGTCCAAGGTGGAGTTTGACCGCAGTTTCTTAAATTTAACACTAAAAGGGTGGAATCATATGATTCAACTATTTCTCATAATTGTTTTTTCAAATTTTTATAATTATGAGATAATCATTATTTCATAATTGAGATAATTGAGAAAAATCTCATAATTGTGAAAAAGGTTTCTAGAGTTTGTTATTCCCAAGGAGATTGACTTGACCCAATTGTGTATGAGTTGGATAGGGGTTTATTATTGTATAATATCCCTAACTTATCAAGCCCCTAGGTGTTTATATACATGTTCTCGAAGGATATAATCAACCTATATAATCTCACCAAGAGGAAATGGGATAAGAGCTAGGATCCATATTATAGCATGGGAACTCTAATTTATGGGAGAAGGAATCCTAGTTGCAAGTTTGGGGAGAGGAGCTTATTTCTTGGAGGTATGCATTCATTTTATTATATTTTTTGATTAATAGATTTATATGTTCCTTTCCTACAATTTAAATCTAAATCATATTTTATACTCATGCATGTTGTTTCTAAACTAATAAACCCTCTGCAGATGGATTTTGTTGGTTTTTTTGGTTTTGCATGTGTGTAGGGTCCTTCTTGTTATAATAGGAAGTGAGATCCTCAAGTGGAAGCAAATATTTGTCGGCATCAGACTAAATAGACTATACCAACCTACGAGGGTAACTGGTCTCAATTATTCAACCACTCTTTTGAAACATATTGCATTAGTGTTGAATGAATTTTTTGTGTGGATAGGAAAAAATGGCTAGACTTATTTATCTTCTTATGTTCACACACTTACAAAAGGCCAAAATTTCCCTTAAAAATATGGTGACTCCACTGGAAATTTAGCCTTAGATCAATTAGATCTCCTCTTCTTCTTTGAATTTTTGGTTTTCAATTACTTCTATTGAGTTCTTTGTGGTCATTTTGTCTTTTATATATCCCCATTTTCTTCAAATATCGATAGATCTTAGATCTAAAGCTTTTATTTTTATTTTTTATCTAAAGACATGAGAGAGAGAGAGAATATTAGATAAGGTTTCAAATCAAAATTTTGAATTTTCTATATAAAATTTGATTAAACTAACCTCGTATCTAAATTCCTCTCAAAATTTCATCCAAAATCCAAAAAAACAACACTGAAAACAGAGTCTGGATGAGCAAGTTATGGTTAATTGAAAAATTAGCTAGTTCATATTCCTACATAATAGATAACATAGAATGAATTACATATTTATTCTTCCAAAATAATTAAGTGGATGATTCATTTCCTATGACCGTGCCTTGCATAATCACATTGTTCATGTCTCCTTCCCTGTGATTGCGGTGGGATTCTCAAGGTTTTCTAAGAGATCCTACAAGACTTTGTCTTATTAATAATTTTTGTTCTTCAACTTATTTTCTGAGTAAAAATGAAAGATAATTGTATTTTCAATTTTCATATATTCCTTTTCTTTCCTCACGTGGTTATTTTTCATCGAATTGAAAGGAGAATTGTGAATTTTGTGTATTTGCATTACTAACAAGAGTCTATTCACACCACTCAAGTTTCATGCCATTTCCCTTTTGAGTAGAGAACAACCTTGTAAAATTAATGCTCTAATAACCTTAACTTTATTTGTCTTTTCTTTTTACTGGTAGTACACAAACATTATTCTAGGCTAGGGCCTTGCACAAGGAGTACTATGAGGTAAACCTCTCTAAGAACAGGAAAATAACTTAACATATTGTTGAAGGGAGCTTAAAATCCTCCAGCATCCAAAAACTAAAATCTAAGTTGATTGGAAACCTATGTAATTGGGGGTTATTCTTATTTCATGATGCTGTAAGTTTCCCTTGCAGGCTACCCACCTCTTGTTTAGGAATTCAGTACTCACAGTTGACTACCCAAAATCCCAAGATTCTCTTTCCCTTGTTGGACAGAGGTAACGTACTAGCCATTCTTGGGATAAACACCCTAATAGGTGGTGGTTTTGGAAAACAACCATCCCTCTACCCTACCTTCCCCTCAACAACTCAGCTTGTGGAGTTGAGATCCCACACATAAGAAAGTTGTTAGAAAGGCCATTACAAACATAGTACTAGGACTTGTTTGTATGTTCTTACCTTTAGAGATTATTTTATAAAGTGTTTTTTGGTCTGTCATAGTTTGGCCATAGGGGTGTATTTCTAACTTAACAAGTTACTAAATATATATTCATTGTTGCTGAGCGAAGAAACCATCATTCTTGTAGACTATTAGGCCTTAATCGTAAAGATGAGGGCTCATTGACACACATACATGGGTTAATTTCCATATTAGAATAATAATACCATACTAAATTTGGGGGAATAACCTTAGTCCTTAGGAGGACGATTCTTTTATTTTCTAGGTAGTCAACAAAATTCCCATGCCACATTTTAATCCATCTTTCACCGAACCTCTTGTGTCAGTATTAGTGTAGTTGAAACAAGATGGTAATGAGCCTTATTACGTATAAGTCCCTTTCATGGCTAGTTAAATAATTTCTTATTCTATATAAGGGGAAACCCCATTTTACATTTTCAAGCAGTAGTCTTTATTTCGATGTCATCATTACCAGCACTCAATGTGGTGGGGTCTACACCTCCTTCTACACCTCTCATTTCTACTTGGGCCATGTTAGGTCCCTATAAGACTAGTGTATCACCTTTTTGTTATTGTTAATGTAGCCCACTTATTGTTATTTTTGTACCCGTGTAGTCACCATATTGTTTTTTTTGTGCCCCATAGAAGCCAAATATTTTTATTTCTGTGCCCTTACATTAATATTGTTAGGTCGGCTTTGATTCTATTCTGACCCCTTAGACCCCTATATATAGAAATGAGGTTTTTTCATTTGTATAATCTAATAAATATTCATTTATATAATGTAAAGGAGGTTTCCCCCTTGAAGTGGATAATTTTTAAGTCATTTATCTATCTTCTCTTCTATTTTGTGAGCTATTTGCATACCATTTGGTATGAGAGATTTCAATTCTAGGGTTTCTCTTCTTAAAACAGGTCATCTTAGAAGTTTCGCTATAAAAAAATTTCTACGAAGCTTTAGAAGATGAAATTGAACTCAAGTGGAGTTAAAATCTTGGTGAACGTCGTGCCAGAATTTCACATATTGGTTCATTATATTTTCGTAGATATGATCTGAGGAAGTTAATGTTTTTGCAGGCTCCAGAACTTCATCTCAAATAGGTTAATGAGGGAAAATCATCATAACTTTCGTTTCAGGCATCATATTTTAATTCTGTAAAAAGTGGCTAAAAGAACATGAACTTTAGCTTTGTGTGTCTAAATTTCGAGGCCGAACGTCGAAATAGGGACACGTGGTACATCGTACAAGTTCAAACTACTCAACCAGTCCATAATTAGGTCATTGTGGGAGATTAGGCACAACTGTATATTGAAGAATCAAAATTTTGAATGACCTGTGGAATTATAAAGAAAACTTTTAGGGATACTATAGGATAGAATTTTAAATATTGGGGATCCAAAATCATAGATATACATCAGGATCAATATCGAGCTCCTCAAAAGAAGGAAAAAGGTGTGTATGTTTTTTAAAATTGCATCAATTTTGTTTGAAAAATCAGTTTGAAGTGATTCCAAGGGCATACTGAGGCATTCATATCAGTATGGGGTTCTAAAATGCCTCCAAAAAATAATTAAATTCCCATTAAACCCTCAAAAATATTTACTATGACACATGAAGAGGAAGAATTTTAACATGATATATCAAAATTACAAGAACAAGTGCAATAATTTTCGCTCTCGCAAAGAGTAACCAAAAATGAAATGGAAGCTAAGGTAGATGGTATGTAAGCTAAGACGTATGGTTTAAGTAATTGAATGGAAGCTAATATCGATGATATATAAGCAAAATTTGAGGGTTTGAAGGAACGTTTGACAAATTTGCTACAAGAAAAGCTTCCTAGTGGCGAAAAGGTAGTAGAGGAAACTCATGATGATAACAAAAGAAATGTTAATCATAATTTAAGAGATTCTAACATTGGATTGCAAACCTGACATAATATAAATATTGATATGAGCAATTTTTACTGCAAGGATCACGTAGCATGGATACTACATAGGGAGAAATATGTTGATCTCCATAATGTGAAAAACACACAAAAGGTACGCATTGTAACTTTATATTTAGAACCCAATCAATTTGTATGGTATCGATGTATTTTTTCGCGTAAACCACATTAGACTTGGTCAATTTTTATGGAGGAAATGATAGCACATTATGAAGATACAAAGAGTAACACCTTATTTATCCAATTGATAAATCTCAAACAAAAGAATTCAATGGTAGAGCACAATGAGGACTTCCTAAAATTGAATACCACGGTAGCAGACTTTCCAGAGGAGCATATGATTGATGTATTCATAGGGACCTTAAAGGATAGCATCAAATATGAGGTTCTCCTTTGGGAGCCTGATTCATTGGAGAAGTCATTCATGGTGGCAAGAAAATTTGAAAGAAAAATTATGGCAATAAGGAAGTCTACCAATAATGCTTATAAAAATGGAAATGTTGCTACTCCTAGCCTTCCACAACCTACAAGGTTTACACAACAACAATTGGAGGAAACAAGAGAAAAAGGGATTTGTTATAGTTGTGATAAAAAATACATTAAAGGTCATAAGTGTGCCGAGAGGAAATTATTTGACATAGATTATGAAGATAAGGAAGAAAAGGAACACGAAACATCAAAATATGAGGATATACACTAGGAACCAACCCCATAGAAGGAAGAAATGAATCCAACCATATCTTTTAATGCATTAGCGAGAATTAGCAGTCCTAAAACTCTCAAGAATGAAGGATATATCAAGAAAAAAAAGGTAATAGTGTTGATTGATTTGGGTAGTACCCATAATTGTTTTCATTGTAGGATAGCCAAGGAATTGAATTACTTCCTATATCGAGCACCAAAGTGTCAAGTGATAGCTCCAAATGGAGGAACTATAAATTTCTTTGGAGAGTTCCATAATATCAAGCTAACCATGGGGGAATATGTATTGAATATTCCAATGATTTCTATTCCAATGGGTGGTGTCGATGTTATACTATGCGTCCAATGGTTACAACCTTTGGGGACTATAGATTTTAATTTTCAAGAACTTTTCTTGAAACTTTTTTGGGAAGGAAAGGAATTTTAATTACAGGGTATCACAAGGAAACCGGGAAATATAATATGTTCTAATTTCATGAAAAATCTTCTGAAGAATGAAAAAAGAGGCGTAATTGCATAATTATGCTCACTACAGGTTCAAACATCGAAATCATCTATTTCTCCAAATGTACATAATGTCTTAGACAACCATTCCAAGGTGTTTGAGACTCCCAAAGGCCTCCCACCTATTCGTGACCATGATCATGTTATTCATTTTATTCGATGAATTTTTCATGTAAACATCAGTCCTTATAGATATCCTTATGCCAAAAATAGTGAGATTGAACATATGGTTGTTGAAATGCTAGACGCCGATATAATTCAACCTAGTCAAATTTATTTATTTCCTCCATTAGTATTGGTGCACAGGAAGGATGGATCATGGCGCGTGTGTCCCAATTATAGGGAGCTCAACAAGCTCACTATTAAAAATAAATTTCCCATTCCTATCATTGATGAATTATTGGATGAATTACATGGAGAAATTTACTTCACCAAGTTGGATCTTCATTCAGGATATCATAAAATAAGAATGAAGATGGAAGACTTTTCAAAAACAACATTTATAACTCATGAGGGTCATTATGAATTTTCGGTTATGCCTTTTGGTCATACCAATGCACCTTTTGCATTTCAAGGTTTGATAAATTCCATTTTAAAACCCTTCCTTAGAAACTTTGTGTTAGTATTTTTGATGATATACTAATATACAACAAGTCTTTGAAGGATCATGTTCAACATGTTGACAAGGTTCTGAAACCATTGGAGGAAAAAGAATTATATGCAAAAACCTCCAAGGGTTTCTTTGGAGTACAGGAGGTGGAATATTTGGGTCATATTGTATCTCATGAGTGTGTTAAGGTAGAATATAACAAAATTAAAGCCATTAAGGAATTGAAAATCCCCACAACCATAAATAATTTGTGAGGATTCTTAGGTTGACAGGGTATTATTTCAATTTTTTTAATAATTATGGGAGAATAGCAGCACCTATAAGAAAATTACTAAAGAAAGATGCACTTTCTTGGACTCCAGAAGCAACTAAGGCCTTTTAACATGTTAAAGAGGAAATGTGCCAAGCACCGGTCTAAGATACACAAGACTTCACAAAAACATTTATAGCGGAATATGATGCCTCATGAAATGGAATTCGTGTTGTTTTAATGCAAGAAGGAAGACCCATTTCTTTTGGAAGTCATCCATTCAAAGGAAATTATTTACAAAAACCAATTTATCAAAAGGAAATGTTGGCAATACTACATGCACTTAAGAAATGCAGACCTTACCTAATGGGAAGACACTTCAAGGTAAGAAAATATTAGGATAGTCTTAAATATTTTTTAGAAAAAATATAATCTTCAGAACATAAAGAAAAATTAGTCACAAAGATGTTGGTTTATGACTTTGAAATCATCTACAAAAAAGGGAATCAAAATGTTGTTGCAAATGCACTCTTAACAAGGATGAGGATGTGGAAGAATTTCTTTGTGGCATTTCTATTATCTGACCAGATTGGATAACTGAAGAAAGAAATGAATGGAAGAATGACGAAGAAGTGTGGGAACTCATTCAAAAGTTGCAGCAAGATCCTAGTATGTCTCATACACTTAGCTCGAAAAATGATTCATTATGGTACATTAAATATCTCTTATATCTTTGTAAGAATTCCCAACTCAAAAAAAAAATTCTTTTGGAATTGCACACCTCTCCCATAGGAGGGCACTAAGGATTTTTAAAAATTTACCACAGGGTTAAGAAGGAATTTTTTTGGGATGGCATTAAATCTGATATTCAAAATTTTGTGGCAGAATGTTTGGTTTTCCAACAAAATAAAGTTGAGACAATTAAGAGTTTGTTATAACCTTTATCCATTCCAAGTCAACATTGGGAGGAGATTTCAATGTATTTTATCATAGGTTTACCCAAGTCCGAAGGAAAGAGTGTCATCATGGTGGTAGTTGATATACTTACCAAGTATGCAAAATTTTGTGCATTATCACATCCATTTAAATCTATTACAATTTCTACTGCATTTATGGAAACAATTGAAAAGCTACATTGAAACATAAATACTATTATAAGTCACAGAGATTCCATTTTCACTCTAAATTTTGGGACAAAATTATTTTCTTCTTTAGGTACTCAATTAGCTCATAGCTCATCTTATCATCCTCAATATAATGGGCAAACTGAGATAGTGAACAAATTTTTGGAAGGATATCTTCGTCGCTTTGTATCTCATAAATAGACACAATGGTTCAAGTTTTTACCTCTGCCTGAATGGTGGTATAACACTTCCTTCCATACTGCAACAAAAATGACCCCATTTATGACACTTTATGGATATCATCCACCATCCAACACGTCATCTTTAAGAGAAAATTCTAAGGTTCGAGTAGTGGAAGATCACATCAAGCATCAATAGAAAGTTCTCCAATACTTAAAGGATAACCTCACTTTGGCGCAGAATCCAATGAAACAACAGGTAGATCGACATCGCAATGAAAGAAGTTTTGATGTAGGCGGCTAGGTATTTTTAAGGCTACAACCATACAAACAAATTTCCCTTAATCAAGCTAAGAAGGATAATAAATTATCACCAAAGTATTATGGTCCTTACAAGGTGTTGAAAAAGATTGGTACTGCAACATAGAAATTGGAGCTTTCGGCATCTTCCTAAGTGCACCTAGTTATGTTTCATGCTTAAAGAAGGTTATATGTGACAAGATACTAGTTCAAACAATATTTCCAGAAATTGACTAGGAAGGAAAATTCATATTGGAACCTAAAGTAGTCATGGAAACAAGAATTCTACAACTAAAAAATCGATCAATTTCAGAGAATATCATCAAGTGGAAGAAATTACCCATGGAAGATTCCTCATGCGAGGATGATAATTTTATAAAAAATCATCCAGAACTACTTAAGCATTAAGGACAACACTTATTTGAAGGAGAGGGGCATGTTAGGTCCCTATAAGACTAGTGTATCCCATTATTGTTATTGTAAGTGTATCCCTCTTATTGTTATTGTTGTACCCATGTAGTCCCGATACTGTTATTATTTTTCCCCATAGAAGCCCACTATTGTTATTGTTGTGCCCTTACATTATTATTGTTAGGCCAGCTATGATTATATTGTGACCCCTTAGACCACTATATATAGAAAGGAGATTTTTTCATTTGTATCATCCAACAATTGTTCATTTATGTAATGTAAAGGAGGTTTCCCCCTCGAAGTGGACAATTTTTAAGTCATTGACCTATCTTTTCTTCTATTTTGTGAGTTGGTTTCGTAACAAGGCATTCCACCAGTCATATTTGTGACCTCATCACGTTTTGCATATTTATCTATGCCATTTCCTTTTCCTAGCTTCACATTTGGATCAGAGCCAAGCGCTAGTTAACCTATAGTACTTGGGATATTTACTCCTAATTCATCCCAACCTATGGTTTCTAACTCGGGTATTGGTATCTTTGTGTCGATAAACATGATGGTAGGATCGTTTTTTGCTTCTAGACAACGTAGGGACACCTTTGTTTATGGAGGTAAATATCAAACTAGGTCAAGTTATATGTTTGGAGGGATGCCATTGACTAGAGGTTCATTTTTCTTTGGAGGGGTAAGTATTCTTTGGGGCACCATCCCCGTTATAAATTTTATCCCTGTGAGTTATCATGCTTATGTTAGTGATTTTCCACAATAAATTCCATTCCCTAGTGCCACGTATAACACTATGGGAAATAAATCCTATGAGGGTCCTTTATTCTCTGGGGGCACTTTCTCTAGGGGACATAATACTTACACCTTATCCATGGGCCCAGGATACTAAATTACTGTGATGAACTCTAACCTTCGTCCTAATCCTACTACCTTTCATTATGATATGGGAGGTCCTTATGGTCAATATGGTCAATTAAAAAATTATTTTCTATCTCCTCTTTACTTAATTGATCTGGATAAATTTAATAATGATCCCACCTATCATGATCCTAGGTGGCAACTAATTCCTACCAATCTACCATCTAATATTCCTAAGTTTGAAGGGAAGCCTCAAGAAAATCCTTCGGCACATATCATCACTTTCCATCTATGGTGTTCATCTAATTCCTTGGTGGGTGATTTAATGATGTTAATAGTTTTACAATGTACCTTGATAGGGAATGCATCCAAATAGTAAATTGAAATTGATCGTGCATCCTATATTATTTTCCTTCCTTTGCTATAATTTTGATCTTTAACCATTTCCAACTACCTACAAGGTAGGATCTCAAGACTGGCCTTTTTTCCAACTTTAAACAAGATTATTCCAGCCACATTTATAACCATATCGATGAGTGTCAAAGATGAAATAAGTTAGCATAGACTAGAACCCCTGATATGTTGTTTGAGATTGGTTCACCCGATCCCTTAACCCTCAAATTTCCTACGATGTTGCTATGATTGGGGAAGCCACAAAGGAGTGGGATATTTTACGTGTGCAACACCTTGATTTGATTTATTCTCAATTTGGCACATTATACAATATTCTTCCTAATGATCCTCACCCTTCAACAAACCCACAATGAACCAAACCTATACCACACTCTGAGGGAGTGCTTGCTTCTCTCTCTTTTGATACTGTGAGCTAGTTAACTACTCAACTCAGGAAATTGATGGTTAGTTATAAGGCCCCAGCAAGTTCCATTCACTCTCAATAAGAACCCACTTCTTTTGAGTAGTCCACTGACATTATTACTCAGAAGTCCATGTGACCTAAGAATGATAAACAACCTAGCAGAAAATGAAAAAAAGGATAAACAAAAGAATAAACCCACTCAAGAGAATTAACAAGACCAACATAATTAGGGTGGGGGCATGAGTGAATGACATCGTAATATAAAATTCCCTTGATATATTTTTCAGTGAGAGAATTTAACTCACAATTTACCACATATGGATGAAGTTCATCATCTACTTGCACCACTGGAAACTACCCAATAGCTAGTTCTGTTGAGTCATTCATTTCCTACACAACCCTAACAAAAAATGATTATACAAGTTACTCAACCTCTACAAGGGGGAAATGTGGGGCCATAATTCCCTCCTACTACTACCAATCCACCAATTCTTATGTGTCGGGAAGATTTTAACATGACTACGTGAGAAAAATCATATGACCTTCCTGAGTCAAGTTTTATTCCTAAGGACTCATCCACGCATGTTTCTTCTCTTGGACCTCTCATGTAGGATAAGCCTATATAACTACTATATCACCCACCCAAGGGTGTATTCTGGAAATCAACACACAATCCCAATGCATGGGCTACCTAGCACTACAACATTGTTGAGGACCTTGCCCAAGCACCATGTGTCATGTATTCCTTGGAGGTTTTGTAGAGGTACCCCCAACAATGCAAAGCCTTGTTGACTATCATGATAGGGGTGGATCCCTTGGAGTCTAGTTTGAGTACCTTTCATGTTGATGCTCCTCGTGCTAGACTTTCCCATCAAATTTACTTTCAAATTTTCATGTGTGTCTCTAATCATGGCATATATTGCACTTTGGTGGATGAAGGGTCTTCCACTTGTGTCATGTCAACATCACTATTGGAAATCACTTAGGTCTTCAGCACTTGCAAATTCTAGTACCAATTTACAACCCTTTGAAAAACACGATTTTTTACACCAGGGGGGTTTTCCAATGTTTTCCATCGAGCTAGGAGGAAATACTTCTTATGTTGATGATGCAGTTGTATATGGTCCCTTAGATTATAATATTATCCTTGGAGACAGATGGTTTTATGCCATGTGTGTTTTCATGTCTTTGGAGTGTCACATGCTTCACCTTCCACAAGAGGGAAAGATTTTCATGATTGATCAGCGTGATTATTCTATACGGTCGACCAAACTTAATGTTATGGGTAATTTTGTACTATTTGTTGGAGATAACCATGGTAACTACAATAGTGTTGGTGTGGGTTTATTAAAAATATCATCCCTTACTCATGTCTTTCCTCGACCTTAGCCTGATTTTCCTTCTTCCTCTACCATTATTCTAATACACATGGTCACTTTTGTCACTTGTAGACCCCATAAGTCACTTGAACCTTAGGAGGTTTCCTATTCTATAGATTCAGTTTTCATGGTGAGCATATGATTCCTTTAGTGGAAGATATTTCCTCTATGGCAGTCCTATCCGTACGCCATGACATTGGTCAGAAACTCTATCCCAATATGTAATATGACCAAGATCCTTTCCCCATGCAGATCGACACTCAACCTTTTTCATATGACACCCTTGATGAAAAGTCTCCTTCTCAACAAGTCATCTTGGAGATCATGGATTCACCTATTGAAAATTCTTGGGAGATCTTATCAACCCTCCTTGGAAGTGCCACCTTTGCACCAAGTCAAGTCTTTAGTTTATAATGCTAAACTTTCCAATGAATTTACCAACTCCTCTCCACATAGCGATGAGTGCCTTGTACGTACTTTATGTCTTGATATCCCTTGTTAAGTAGCTCCACTAGCTCATGTTACCACTCACTTTGTAATTCTTTGATTCATTCCTGCTAACACTATGGTTCTAGGTTTTCCCTAACATCATCAATGTTAGTGTTAGGGTCCCGTGATTTGGCTGATTGGCAAGCCAAATGACAGTGTAACATCAAACCAATATTTGGAGCCCAAGGACCTAGCCTTCCTGGACTCAGAGAGGGCTCTCTCTATTTGTGTAAGGGATATCTGTGTGTTTGCTTATTGTGTTCTTGATTTTAGGCTAGTTATGAAGTAGGTTTTTGGTTTTTAGGTTGTGAGGGATGAATTGATCAAAGACTGAGATAGGTAAAAATATGTCAGATCAACTGGGCTATGGGGTCAAAAAGGTCAAGAAAGCTGTCAGATGGTGATACAAGGTTGTTGAAGGGCCGATTTGATTCAAGGTAAAATGGATCTTTGGGTAAAATGGAGTGGGATGGACATTAAATTTGTGAAGAACAAAGGATTTCCAACATAAATAGTTCAATAGCTGACATAAACATGGTAGGGCTAACCATTAATCATGAGAAATGTAACTTTAAATTGATCAATGCATAGAAATAAATATTCAACCAATACATAGAGATATATGACTCTCTAACTTTAGGAAATTGCTATCAGACTTTGGGGAAATATATTTAAGACAAACAAACAACTCAAATTACTATGAGGAAATTCCTAAGCATAGTATTTCAAGCTATTGGGCACTTTGAAAGAAATATTGCACAGTTTTAGGCAAAGGGCAAGATCAGTACAAGACCTCCTTGGTTCAACAAATGACAATCTAATCAATCAAAGAAAGGTTTCAGAGGTGGAGCTATGACTAGCCATGAGTAATTAGGGCATACCGTGAATCATGCTTAGCATGCATAAAACCATAAATGAAACAAGCAAAAAATATTCTTCAGTTATCAAAGAGCAATCAAGGATTCTTTGATATGACTAAGAAAGAAGAAAACATAGAAGCTATGAAGAAACAGGAAATTTGAGGTGCCTCCAAGGGCATGTCTCAAATATATTCTCTATTGTCTTATAGAAAGCAAGAACATGGAAATATGAATGAAAAGTAAGAAGCAAAATAGAGAGGGACACTATACCATTTTACCAAGTCATGGAATCCAACAACCAACCTCCTTCATCATCCAAAAACATCCAAGAAACTATCCAAATGCATGAGACAAGTGTTTCTTCCAAGCTTGTATAACCATATATTGCTTCTATTCATCAAGTTCAGCCTTGTTTACAATGAATTCTCATGGAATATATAGGCCAGGAGTGAGGAAAACCTCCTAGTTCAACTTGCAATCTCATTGGCCTATCCAAAATATCTAATTTTGTCCTTGAGGCTTTGCAAAGCCCAAGGCACAAAATATCTAATAAAATATCTCAAAAATGCTAAAAAAGGAAAATATATTGACTTTTCATAACTAATCATGCCCAAAAATAGCTAAACACACATGAAGAAAATTCACTTTAGAAAGGTTCATTTTTTACAAAAATACTTAAGAAATATATCAACAGAAAGTCCTCTGACTTTTCGGAAACTTTTGGAGGCCTTCCCGATGTCTAAAAAAGGCCCGTGATGGCTCGTTGGAAAGCTCTGAATGTATATTTTCTGAAAATTCTAAGTTTTATCCAAAAATATCACTATAATTCCATCAAAGACCGACCTGTATGCAAAAACCCAAAAAATAGACCTTGCTGATAAAAAGGGCAAAGTGTAGAAAAAGTGAGTGTTTTTTGCCATTTTGGGGAAGCAAATCATCTTCAAATGATCTAAAAATCATTGAGTATATGCGCCTAAAATTATGGCATCCAATGATACCATTTTCACCCTTTGATGATGCCCCAAACAGAAAATGAGTTTTAGCCAAAAACCCAAAAATGACAAAAAACCAAAATTTGTTGAATTTCGCCCAATTTTGGTGAGCATGACCCTCAAGGATTTTCAGAAACATGTTGTGAAGTTGAGGCAAAAATTTGGAGCTTTGAGGTGTCTTTCTTCATTTTTGGTGCCAGACACCTCCTTTATGCTTCCTTGAGTTTTTCCTGTGTGGCCTTCAATTTCCGCCGAGCGAACTGATTAAGCTTCTTATAGTGCCCAGTCATCCTCCGTTGAAGGTCAAAATCTCTATTGGCCTTCTCCAAATTCTTTTACAAGTGATCATTTACCCTCTCAAGCCATGCTTCTCGATTTTTCTCTATCTCTTGGGTGAACAATGTAGTGAGAGGAGTAGATTGGAGAAGGGCAGCTTCTTCCTCCTTTTGTTTCTCAAGGGCTCTTTTGAGTCCCATGGTTCTTGGCCTCTTTCTTCTAGGCTGATCTTCATCTTCGCTATCATTTAACTCACCCATGAGTTCTTCCAATTTCACTTGTTCCTTGGAGGGCTCTTTTTTGTATTTGATGGCTCGGGTCTCATGTACCGCCATGTGGACACTCATCTGTTTATTTTGAATTTGAAAAAATTGATTGAAGTTTCTAACCCTTTCTAGATCTGTCCTCAAAGCATCAATTTGTTTTTCTCTATTGATCAAGAAAGTCTCTAGGAATCGGGCTTCATTGTTGCTATCATCACTTTGGATTTGAATGATGTCGAATTTGCTCTCCTTTTCATGGCTTCTTTCTTCTTTCTCCTTTCCTTTTCTTTGGGTAGCCTTCTTGGTCTTCCTCCTCTTGGGTAATTTGACAATGGGTTTCTTGGGCAATTTCCCCTTGATTCGGAGGGCCCTAGTAACATTTGGAGTTATTGTTTTAGGCACCCTTTTCCTTGATGTCTGGGGCTTGGTCACTTTTGGAGAAGAAAGCATGGCCCCTTGCCTAGGAGAGGCAGCTAGCACATGCTCTATTGGCTCTTTGCCCTTGTTACTTTCCTCATCATTCTTGCCACTGTTTTGAGTTTTTTCATGGCGCTACCCTTCATCATTGTGATGTATATCATCACTGTGTTTTTCTTCATGAGGCTGCCTTTCCTCATTGTGTTGCACCTCTTCATCATGTTGTTGTTCTTCTTCATGAGGTTTCCTTTCCTCACTGTGTTGCACCTCTTCATCATGCTGCTGTTCTTCTTCATGAGGCTGCCTTTCCTCACTATGTTGCACCTCTCATCATGTTGCCCTTCTTTATCTTGTTGTTGTTCATCATCATGTTGCTGCTCATATTCATGCTGCTACTGTTCATCTTCATTTTGCTGCTCATCATCATGCTCTTCTTCATCATGCCCTTCTCCATCATGTTGTTCCTCCTCTTCATCATGTTGTTGTTCATCTTGCTCTTTCTCCCCTTGCTCATGCTCTTCTTCCTCATCATGCTCTTCTTCTTGTTCAATGGGAAATTTGAGCTTCTTGGGAATGGGCTTTCTTAAAGAAGGCGAAGGATGGTGAGTGGAAGGTGAAGGGGATGTATGGAATGAAGGGATAGTGGTGAAATCTAGATGTGTAATGAAAGTATCCCAAGAGATTTCCTTCTTCTCAAGCTGATGAAGAACGATAACCTTGATGAGGGAATGATGGAAGAGGCAAGCTGACTACTAAGAATGAGGTTTTTTCTGAACAGTGGAGGCCATTTTCTCAATACTTCTATGGAGGAAGAAAGGGAGATTTAACAATTTGGCTCTTGTGAAATGCATGAGAAACCGGACATGGTAGGCATAGACCTGGGAGAATCTTCCCTCGCAAGTGAATTATTTCATGATTATCTTCATGAGGGGAGCATAACTAGTCATCAAATATGAGAAGGGAAAGATGTATGGACATGTATCTCTATGCTCAGGCTTCAAAAAAGGTTTGTACTGTTCTAAGTCTAGGTGGCTTTGTTTAAACAACTTCTCTCCAACATAAGGGATTTTGGTGGCCTTGGAAATGGACCTAGGAGAGAATTTGAAATCCAAGCCTGCCAGCTGAAAGTGTTTCCCTTGAAATCTCAAAGCACAAAGATGTGTCAAAGGGGAATAGCTTTTCACCTCCTGCACCCTTTGACAAAACTCTAGACATCCAACCTCATGAAAGTTAAACAGGATTGATGGATGAGCATTTACCTCTTCAGTTGAAAAGGCTCAAACCTCCTATGAAGGCCACTTCTACTATCTTGCCTGGGAGGCATTTTGTTTTGGATATTATTTGCAAAAACAAGTTGTTTCAAATGGCCCTTGAAAAGTTTTGTCCACTACACACCCTGTCCTCCTTATAAATCATTGTTTGTCCTCTTTTATGCCAAACAAAAAGTATTATTTAAATGAAACAAACTCAATCTTATCAATGTGCTTGGGAAAATAACTTTGAAAAGATATGTTTGTGGTTATGGGTGAAGGAGGAAACTTTGTTTTGATAGGAACACCTTTCTCTTCAATCAGTACCCTTTTTGCTATTCACTGTTTCTTTTACAAAGGTAGACAAAACTCCCTCAACTGATTTGAAAAGACCTTCACAGACTCTGTTTTTGGAACTATGGAGGTTATACAGAGTTTGTTGTTTCACCATACAGAGAGGACACTTTTGAAGTGACAAAGCATTCAGATTATGACCACTATTTTCCCTTTTGAGTTTTAAGCAAATCCTGCTCTTGTTTTAACACTGTTTAGGACACTCTTCAAATTGATTGGAGACCTTTACCACTATGTATTTATGTCTTGTAATTTGTATATGGTTTATCACTTTACTTGAAGGCTATTTTAGGCCCTTTGAAACCAATACAAACACACCCTACTTATTACTGTAAAAATCTTTGGTAATACAGTAACAAACAACCTTGATTTTCTACCAAGAACTCCACTCTCCAATCACTGTTTCTTCCTTGAGAAAATAACCCTGTCACCCCTTTAAGATTTTCAAAAATTAGCAAGGAGCAATGGAGAATACCTTAAAACAATGCTTATGGCCTTGGTATATTGATTGAGCAGCTCCAAAGGCATTTTTGAATGTGTTTTGGGCGTTTTGAGAGGAGCGGCACGTTTAATGAGAAGAACGCCATGCAACGAGAGGTGTCGGGTCGGCCTTCGGGCAGTGTGTGAACGCGCGCACAAGCGTGATGTGCGATTGTTTGAACCCTTCGTAATTTCACTCCCAGGCACACCGCGTAGGCTTGAAGCCTTCAAACTTGAAATTTTTGCCCGAAAACCAGGCTTTCTCTAGTGAACAACTAGGAGGGTGATTGTTTGTGTTTTAAAATTTGCTAATGAGACTTAGCAACGGTCTCTCCACCTTAATATTTAAAAGAGACACTTTAAATGCCTTTATATTATGCTTTTGAGGGTTTAACTATTTTGAAAGGGTTGTTTGTTTCATCAAAACATGAATCACTGCTTTTGTCATTGTATTATCTTTAAAACATCACAAAAGCCAATAGTTGATTAGGACTCCTAAAAGTGTTGTGGATGATACTTTTGAATATCTTCATAGATATTACCCTTTTCAAAGTGAAGAAATCCATCTTAAAAGCCAAAATATCTCTTAATGTTTTCTCATCAAGGCAATACCCTTTTCACTGTTTGACTATCTCTGTCCTTTAAAGGAAAAATTTCACAAAGTCAGCAACCCTGTCACTATTTGCCTATATTTGTCCCTTAAAAGAAAATTTGCTCAAAACCATATTAATGATTGTAGATGCATCCTTGAATGACATTTCTCTTTGACTGTGGGAACCTAAGTTGCATTCACCCAGGTTTGACAAACATCTTTTTTATCAAAAAGGAAATCCTTTAAAAACCTTTCCTACAATCATATGCAACAGCAAGGTATTTTCACATGTTTTCATAGAGAACAGGCCTTTGTTTGTGACAGTGGCATGTTTCATTTGCTTTGAGTGTTGTCTCTGAATTTAAAACACTTGCCATATCCTTTCTTACACATACTGTCTCTATGTGTCTATTTGCAAAGTCTCCTTCAGAAGCAAGGCTTAGGCTACCTTCTTGTCAATTTTGATGAGTTTTTTTGAAAAATATATTCATGGACAGGAAGAGAAAAGCTTCTTTGAACATCAACATCACTCCTTGGCCTATGTTTAACCCAGCTCTCAACTCATAAACTTTGAATTGATTTCTACTAATCTCAACTCTATTTTTTAAAGGAAAACAATGGCTAGATTTCATGCCTGTTGATCAAGGAGAAAAGCCTTTGGAAAGTCTTAATGAAATTACATACCATAGCAGGGTTTGTTCATATGTTTGTAAGAGGTCTTTGTCTATAATAGTGATATGGCTTGATTCTTTGAAAGTTGTTTTGAATTTGAAACATGGTGTCATATCCCTTTCTTCACATTGATGAACCTGTCCAAGCTTTGTTCATTTTAGCTTCATATTGCCTTTGAACGAGATCTTTGATAGAAGAAAAAACCAAACCTCTTTGATTATCATAGTACCACTACTTGGTCATCTACTTAACAACATTTCTCCATTCATAATCATCCAATTTTTTCCCACTGTACTTAAACTCTACTTTTCAATCAGTGAAACCATATAATCAATCTTTGAAACACCACTGCTGTGTTAGTGGTTTTCATCTATTGGAGAACAAGGTGTAAAACAAGCTTTTAAGGCTAATTGCAACATTGTTAGCCTTGTGCCCTTAAATGAGGCCATACCTCTATTCCTAGCCCTCTGCTTATTAAATGAAGGAGGCCTTTATCACATTGCCAAACCCTCTGCTTGTTAAATGAAGGAGGTTTTACAATAAGTGACCCAACCCTCTGCTCATGTTTGGAGGAGGTTTTCTCAGTCAATCAACCCCTTGCTCATGTTTGGAGGAGGTTTTACACAGTGATGCCATTTCATCTACTTTCAAATAGTGTCATCTTTCCTTTCACTGCCTATTCATATTTAAGCAAATAAAAGTGACAAATTGACAATATGCCATGAGGGGCATTTATCTGAGACATGTAATCCTACTGTTAAAATAACTTTATGCATCTTTAGACATCAGAAGCAACCTGACCAGTATCTACAAAGTATTACTTGTTATTCATAAGTCACTAACCTTTTGACTGTGTTTGTAGGAGCTTATTGAAATAACTCTTTGTCCAATACTTGCATCCCAGGTTCAAAACCACATGAGAAGCAGTTGTCTTCTCATGTTAAGTTTAATAATGTCTTCTAGAACACTGGTACACTTCTTCTCTTGAAAAATACATTGAAACAATGTAAATCCACCTAATATTAGTTTGACCTGTGGCACATGCACTGCTGAGACATCAAGGTTTGTTAGTGGCACAACTTAAGATTGTATCAAAATTTATTTGTAGAATAGGAAGGTTATCTATGACTGGTTGATATTAGATAGAGGTTGTTTTGGCTTTAGGATAGTTTGCCAAGGGAGGATCACCTAAAGTGCCACTACCTAACTTAGGGGAGAATTTTTGGACAGATTTGGAGTATTCTCTGTGGAGCTGATGGACAAGTTTGTATGACTAAGACTAGATAGGGCTTGACAATTAGGTTTTATCTCATCATGGGCTGATTTTAAAAGGTAGGAGGGAAAAAATGTTTATGGGTGTTTTCTAGCTGGCAAATTTGACAAATTGGAGATCAGCTGCTAGAAAACTTGGCTTTAAAAACTAGTCATCATCAATAGGTGAAAAATATTGATGACTAACAGATAGGTCCCTATAATAGTAGTGTATACCCTTATTTTTATTGTTAGTTTAGCCCTCTTATTGTTAATATTGTTCCCATGCAGTCTCAATTTCGTTATTATTGTGCCCCATAGAAGCCCACTACTACTATCTTTGTGCCCTTACATTGTTATTGTTATGTCGGCTAGGATTATATTGTTACCCCTTCGACTCCTATATATAGAAAAGAGGTTTTGTCATTTGTATCATCTAATAATTGTTCATTTATGTAGTGTAAATGATTTTTTTTCCTCGAAGAGGTTGATTTCTAAGTCGTTGATATATCTTTTCTTCTATTTTGTGAGTTGGTTCCATAACATTTGGTATCAGAGCTTTGGATTCTAGGGTTTCTCTACTGCAAATAGGTCATCATGGAATTTTCACTATAACCTCGTTTCTACGAAATTTCAGATGCTATAAAAAAACCCATTTGATCCAAACTCCTTAGGACCATCATGTAAAAATTTCAAATCTTGGTTCACCATATTGTCAGAGATATGATCTGTGGAAGTTAGGGTTTCTACAGGCTCTGGAATTTCATCTCAAATAGGTGATTGAGGGAAAATCATCATAAATTATGTTTAAAGCATCAGATTGCAACTCTATAAAAATTGACTGAAAGTGAACAGAATATGGTTTCTTTTGTATCGATTTCATAGCCAAGGTAGAAACAGTGACACATATCAAGCCTTACAACTTTTCTCTACCGAACCAACCCATAATTAGGTCATTGGAGGAGATCAGGCATAAATTGGCCTTGAAGAATCCAAATTAGGTCTGACCTGTGGCATTATAAAGAAGACTAGAGGGCTACTATAGGATGAAATTTTAGATATTTAAAATCATAAATATAGACCTCCTAAAACGAAATAAAAATGTGTGTATTTTTTTTTTTAAATTGCATAACTTTTTTTTGAAAAAGAAGACTGAAGTGACTCCAAGGGCATATTGAATTATAGATATAAGTATTGGATTCTAAAATTCATCCCAAAAATAATTACACACCCATTAATTCCTCATAGAACTCTACTATGATGCATGAAGAGGAATAAGTGCGACATGATATATCAAAATTATGAGACCAAGTGCAACAAATGCCGCTCTCATAAAAGTAACTGAAAATGAAATGGAAGCTAAAATGGATGGTTTGAAGAAAGGAATTGAAGCTAAGATGAATGTAACTAAAGCTAAGATGGATTTTTTGAATAATGGCATGGAAGCTAAGATGGATGGCATGGAAGATAAGATCAATGGTATGGAAGAAAAACTAAAAGTAGACTTGGAAGGTTTGACTAAGTTTCTACAAGAAACTATTCCAAATGGAGAAAAGGTAGTAGATGAAACTCATGATGAGAACAAAATAAATGTTAATAATGACTTCATAGACTCTAATGTTTCATTGAAGACCCACCATATTCCAAATATCGATATGAGGAAGTTTGATGGAAATGATCCTGTAACTTAGATACTATAGATGGAGCAATATTTTGATCTCCATAATGTGAAAACCACAAAAAAGGTTGCAACTTTATATTTAGAAAAAATACATTTGCATGGTATCAATGGCTTTGCTCTCATAAACACATTGTCACTTGATAATTTTTTGTGGAGGAAATGATATCACATTATGAGGATATAAAGAGCAACACCTTCTTTATCCAATTGATAAATCTCAAACAAAAGATTTCAATGGTGGATCACATTGAGGACTTCCAAAAATTGAATATAAGGGTAACTGATATTCTAGAGGAGCACAGGATTGATGTCTTCATGGGGATTTTAAAGGATAACATCCAACATGAGGTTCAACTTTGGGAACCTGATTCACTGGAGAAGGCATTCAGATTGGCAAGAAAAATTGAAAGAAAATTATGGCGACAAGGAAGCCTACCACTCGGAATGTAATGTTCCAAAATTTTAGCCTCAAAGCTAAATGGAACATTAGAGTTAGCAGCAACTCTAACTGGTGAATAAATGGGTAGAAAATCCCATAAGTCTCCTAAGGAGGGATGAAAACACTCCAAGTGTGAAAGGGGACACTCTTTCTAGCTTAATAAAACACCTCCATGTGTGAACAGGGATAAAATAAAGTTGATTCAGTCCACTTTGACTAAGTCAACAATGCAGTTGTGGAGGAGGAGGAATCCAAGAAGGAATAACGCAGTTTTGGAGGGAGATGAATATTTGGATAGAGATGACCTAATTGAGTGGGGCCAAGGGCAAGAAAACTCATGTCTTATTTAAGGAAGAGTATGGAAGCATTATTCTTCATGTTTTAGATCATTATTCCTGTCTTCTTAGACTTTTTCTTCCTCTTGTTGTTTAGCAGGGTAGCAATGTTGTTTAGCACTAGGTGTTCCCGAGCGGGAATCCCACCTCTTTCCTTGAGGAGCCTCTTGGGAGAGTTTGCATTCATCATTCCACATCAGTTTTTCAGGCCAAGCTTCAGCCTACTTCATCAGTGCAGTTTTTGCTAGAGATTGTGGAACGTTGTAGGGTGCAGCAGTGGAAAGGATTGGAATCCCAGTTTCTGAGCTAGTTTCTCATTGGAGGATGGTTTCATTCACTTGAGGGACATGTTTGGAGAGCTCTAGAGAATATTTCAGATCTGTGATATCATACCACACATTTCCCCTACATTCCCAGTGCTGTTCCAGCTAGGGAATGCGTTATTTTGGAGGCAACATTCAACAGATGGTGGAGTGGCTCTGTTGCAGTGTTTTCTTGTGATTGGAAGGTCCAAACTTTCATGGGAGTAAGCCCTTGAGGGATATAAATCATACCAAACATCTTTCAGCCTTATACACTCTTATGCTTCAGTGTTGTAGTGGTGATTTAGTAAATTTCTGAATATCACATTTTGTATGCAGAGTGTTTGACAAGAAACCCTTGTCGGGTTCTCTTGTATTTTGTATAAGGAGACTAGATATTAGTTCTTAAAGCCTTATTTCCTAATATATGAATAGATCTAACTGTTCTCCTATTTTCTGAGTTAAAACCCTCTTATGACTGCGCAGTCACTTTTATGTAGAATTACTTGTGTTGCAGTTTTTGGGGTTTTTGGTCATTTTCAGCTACACTAGTGTGGGAGGTCTATTTAACCCACCTAGTTTGATTTGTTTCAGCTCTATTCTTGGATTTAGGTTGTATATTGACTAATATACAAGATCCAAGAGTCAATTTCACTATTTTATTGCATATGTTGCTGGGAATGCGTTTTTAGTTCATGCTTGCTAACTTGTCACAATTTTGGGATATTACGGTGGTATCAAAGCTTCAATATTGGCTCAGCCCGTGGATCTCAGGAAATTACACTTTCAGGAGATATGGAAAGAAAAGAGGAGGCTTCAGTGTGTGAAGGAAGAAAGGAATACAAGCTTACAAAGCTTCTTCCAAAATCTATGAAGAGCTTTCAAGGAGAGATGAAGAAAATGAGATTGGAGATGGGATATCAAAAGGAGTTTGGATCTAGAGTTGAATCTAGATTTGCACATGGTGAGTGTGAGCATGTAGCTACACACCATTATGCACAGCATAGTCAAGTGCCGAGGTCTATCTTAAGATGGATGAGAGGAGGAAGAATGCCTAAGAGGATGACTCTTAGTGATGTGTTGAGAGAGTATGAATCTCAAACTGAGAGGTTTAGAGATCATACTGATTTCCAAGGGTTTTTCAAGATCCAAGTGGAGAAGGGCTATTAGTAGGGTGTGGGTAGATTTCTACTATCCACTTTTGCCGTATCACCTACATGTTCAGCTGAAGCTTGGGTGAAGGAGCTAGACTCCTATTTTCAGCAGCACCATATTTTTGAAGATGAGGCCGTTATATTTGCAGCGCTGCATTTCAGAGGTAAGGCCCATGCATGGTGGATTTTTGAATATTGTTCTTTAAAGAATGCAAACAATTCCTCTTATTCAAGGTTCATTGAAACATTAGTGGGAAGGTTTGGTGAAAAACTTTCTAAGACACATGAGCAAGGGAAACTTGAGAGGACAAACCCTTTGCATGTGATGGAGGAAACTCCACTTCAGAAAACCATGGGAGAAGCTGAAATCTTGCATTACACATTTCTGGAGGCAAGACCTCTTGTTTATATTCCTAAACAAGAGGGCATGGGGATCACTTTTTTACAAGGGGATCCAATTGTTGAAATGTTGCTTACACACATTGATGAAGGAGAAGAGAGCAAAAATGCTGTCACATCTGAAGCACATCCAGTACCTCATGCAGAGGAAGGAGGGGCACATGCTCCAACAGGAGGGATTATTTTACCCTTACAAGAAGTTTCCCAGGATCTAATATATAGAGGTCCCAACACAATCAATGAGCAGCATGATTGTACAGAATTACAGGTGGAATGAGGAGGTGGAGAGGAAGAGAAGCATCACTTGATGAGAGGCACACACCGTTCTTTATTTCAGAAAGCTAATGTAAGGAAGAGGAAAATTGATTTGTGTTGTAAGGGTAGGGGCAAGGTTGGCCAACTGTATGTGCAGTCTACTCTTGACATTGATGTCTCACTACATGGAGGCATTCCACCTGGGAGGCCACCTGAGCTAGAGTTGAGGAGAGGCATCTTGCCATTTGGTTCACACCTCTTAGATTCCATAGAGGTGAAAACTTTGGAGGATGAATTTTGCATGAGGGATGTCAAAGGAAAAGACAGCAACATGTGTAGAGATTCACATTTCAGATCACCAGTGTTGTCCCTTAGGAGGATTGATCCTTATTGGAGATCTTAGCTCTTGATAGAGTACTCCAAGGATCTTGGTGCATGCATGATTCTTGATGACCTAGATGGAGATGATAGATACATGGTGGATGATGTGGTCATCTATTCCTATGGTAGGCTAGATCTTTTAGTCTCAAGGAGAAGCTGCTACATGCAGCACATGAGGACTTCTCTTCTATCCACTTTAATGCATATTTCCATTTGATGGAGGAGTTCACTTGGGCGGGCATCC
The DNA here is from genome assembly GCA_034641835.2 of Pinus albicaulis. Taxonomy (NCBI): domain Eukaryota; kingdom Viridiplantae; phylum Streptophyta; class Pinopsida; order Pinales; family Pinaceae; genus Pinus; species Pinus albicaulis. The sequence continues at coordinate 1,746,012,125 of CM076575.1, read as the reverse complement.
AACATGACATATATCATCATATGGAGAGATACATAGCCCGGATGGTAATGAAGAGGATGTCACAGCGACTTCCCTACTCTTTGGAAGTGAGGGAGAATGTCCAGTTGAGCCATTGCAGCTCAAGATCTCAAGTGCATGATGGAGGAGGTATCATTTCATATTTTGTATTGTACTTATTTTCCTTATTTGAGCAGCATGATGTATCAAGAAGAGTTGTTCCTTCTTGCATATTCTATGATGATGTACTTACAGCTACTTGTAGCAATGATTTTGGCCATCCTTTTTGTGGTTTGTGGGGGAAGCCACATGATTCTTGGTGTGCACCATTGACACCATATTGTAACTTCATGTTTTCATCTTATGAGATGATTGTGGAAGAAAACAAGTGGTTGGTAAAGAACTTGTTATTTCTTATTTTGATTTAGGAAAAGGATGCACTGCGCTGGTTCCATGAGTGGGACTATGATTCACTCTCCAGTTGTCACTTGGCAACTTGTTCTCATTGTACTTTTCTTCCATATATTTCTGATATGTTTATGTTCATGGGGATATTTTTTTGGAGAGTGGGCTTGAGATTGAAGATGCCCATTGGGAGCATGATTCTCCCAAATTTACATGTTGTACATTTCAGGAGGAACCATGGGCAAACCATGATTTCCACACCACACTTCTTCTCTTCTTGTGGGAGGAACCACTTGGAGAGCTTGAGGAGGCACTTCATGGCTGAATGGTTTGATGGGGGAACTTGGGCCATTCTAGGAGGCCATGTCATTTCAGCCCAAGGACAAAGGCAACCCCATGTTTACCATAAATGGAGAGATAAACCAATTGGTTGGCATGGCACCCATATGATAGAGCAGCAGAAGACTTGTTTGTATGGGGCATCATGATCTTACTCCATGGATTTTATGAGGGAGAGATATGGGAGCAGCAAGAGTTTTTGTTGCTGTGGTTACACTTGGGAGAGTATGGGAAGAATTATTCCCATACTTTTCATGAAATTTCTAAAAAGGAGGAAGGCACATTCATGGTGCAAGGAGGCTACCCTTCAACATTGAAGGATCATGAGAGACTTCCATGTAGGAAGAAGATCTTATCACATAGCAGCATGATGGTGGATGGCTTTGGCATATGGAATGTCAAAGAGAGGAGTCATGGAGCCTTATTATAAATGCCTACAATGCTGTCACATAGGAGTCTGTTCTTATGGATGGATTATTCCAAGGAGAGGATGTATCCCTTTTTCTTGCAGATTTTTATGAGGAGATTCTCATGGGGGACTCATTCATGGACCTCACTTTCATCCAACTCACTATGTATGGTAATAAATGCATTTCTGTACTTCTTGATTACTCCATTGAGTATTTGTATCTTCTCACCATGTTTGAACAGTGCATTGCTCCACAAGAGAGCAAGAGTATTTTTGGGTTTCATGGTCACTTTAGGGCCAATGTTTGTAATGATGATAGCCCATCTATACATGACCTAGGGCAAGTGTTTCATTTTCTTGATTGTACACAGCTAATATATATTTCTTCTTACTACTTCATAGTATATGAGCTAACATGCATAGCTAGAAATTCCTTGGAAGACAACTTGCCATTTTATGCTCTAAATCAGCAGTTGCAAGGACTGCCCTATACCCACCTGAGAAACCATGTGTATCATCAAAAATTGTGCATAAATTTCAGCCATTTTCTGATTTGGATGCCATATGGTGACGATGTTCCATTCATCTTGTATGGAATGGTTTGGGTTGGCATGGTTCATGATTTCGGAAGGAGGGTCCTTGGAGACTCAATATTCTTCCTACCATTGGAGGGAAATCATGTTGCAGCCCGAGATCAGCATGCCCTCTACACTTATCATAATTGGAGAGGAGGATAGTGTGAGATAGGCCTTCTTGCCTATCATGTTCATTTATTCAGCCCACCTACATTTCAGGAGCCAAAGGTGGAGGAGATCCTTCATGAGTTGCCATGTTGGAGGGTGATCACTTCATTTGGATGATAGCATGGGTGAGGGAGGTACTCATTCACCATGTTGGTAATCACTCCTACTTTTTAGAGCCCATGAGACATCAAGTTGGTTTCCATTCACACTTTCCACCTTTGATTGATGTAGACCATTTGGTTTTTCACACTCGGGAGGAAACATTGGATGACAGTTTATTCGGATATTTTCTTGATGCAGTGATGGAGGCTATTGATGGGAGGTGACATGAGGAGGAGGGGAGAAATTTTTATATCCCTATACATTTTCTTGAGGACAAGCAAATATTTTGGAGGGGAGGACTGTAATGTTCAAAAATTTTAGCCTCAAAGCTGAATGGAACATTAGAGTTAGCAGCAGCTCTAACCAGTGAATAAATGGGTAGAAAAGCCCATAAGTCTCCTAAGGAGGGATAAAAACACTCTAAGTTTGAAAGGGTACACTCTTTCTAGCTTAATAAAACACCTCCATGTGTGAACAAGGATAAAATCAAGTTGATTCAGTCCACTTTGACTATGTCAACAACGTAGTTGTGGAGGAAGAGGAATCCAAGAAGGAATAATGCAATTTGCGAGGGAGATGAATAGTTGGATAGAGATGACCTAATTGAGTGGGGCCAAGGGCAAGAAAACTCATGTATTATTTAAGGAAGAGGATAGAAACATTATTCTTCATGTTTTATATCAGTATTCTTGTCTTCTCAGACTTTTTCTTGCTCTTGTTGTTTAGTAGGGTACCAATGTTGTTTAGCACCGGGTGTTCCCGAGCGGGAATCCCACCTCTTTCCTCGGGGAGCATATTGGGAGAGTTTGAATTCATCATTACACATCATTTTTTCAGGCCAAGCTTCAGCCTACTTCATCAGCACAGTTTTTGTCGGAGATTGTGCAGTGTTGCAAGGTGCAGCAGTGGAAGGGATTGGAATCCCGGTTTCTAAGCTAGTTTCTCATTGGAGGATGATTTTCTTCACTTGAGGGACATGTTTGGAGAGATATAGAGTCTATTTCAGATCTGTGGTATCATACCACACATTTCTCCTACATTCTCAGCACTGTTCCAGCTAGGGAATGTGTTATTTTGGAGGCAGCATTCAACAGATGGTCTAGTGGCTCCATTGCAGTGTTTTCTTGTGATTGGAAGGTCCAACCTTTCATGGGAGGAAGCCCTTAAGGGATCTACATCAGATAAAAAATATTTCAGCCTTCTATACTCTTATGCTTTATTGTTTTAGTGGTGATTCAGTAAATTTCTGAATATCACATTTTATATGCAAAGTGTTTGACAAGAAACCCTTGCCGGGTTCTCTTGTATTTTGTATAAGGAGACTAGATCTCAGTTCTTAAAGCATTATTGCCTAATATATGAATATATCTACTTGTTCTCCTATTTTCTGAGTTAAAACCCTCTTATGACTGCGTATTCACTTTTATGCAGAATTACTTGTGTTGCAGTGTTTGGGGTTTTTGGTCATTTTCAGCTACACTAGTATGGGAGGTCTATTTAACCCACCTAGTTTGATTTGTTTCAGCTCTATTATTGGATTTAGGTTGTATATTGACTAATATACAGGATCTAAGAATCCATTTCACTATTTTATTTCATATGTTGTTGGGAATGTGTTTTTAGTGCATGCTTTCTGAGCTGTCCCAATTTTGGGATATTACACGCAACTATAAAGATGGAAGTGTTGCTACTCCTAGAATTCCAAAACCTGCAATGTAGACACCACAAAAATTGGAAGAAAAAAGAGTAAAAGGTATTTTCTACAGTTGTGATATAAAATACACTAAAGGTCATAGGTGTGCTGAGAAGAAATTATTCTACATAGATTGTGAAGAGGAGGAAGAAAATGAACAAGAAAATTCAAAAGAAGAGGATATAAACTAGGAACTGGCCCTAGAGAAAGAAGAAATGAATTTTACCATATCCTGTAATGCATTGGAAGGAATTACCACTCGTCAAACTCTCAATATAGAAGGAAATATCAAGAATAAAAATTTAATAGTGTGGATTGATTTGGGTAGTACCCATAATATTATTCATTGTAAGGTAGCCAAGGAATTGAATTATTTCTATACCCAACACCAGAGTGTTAAGTGATGGTTGCAAATGGAGGAACTATAAATTGCTATGGAAGTGTCATAATATCAAGCTAACCATGGGGGAATATGTATTGAATGGTCCAATGTTCTCCATTCCAATGGGTGTTGTTAATGTTGTACTAGCAATACAATGATTACAATCTTTCGGGACAGTAGCTTTTAATGTTCAAGAACTTTTCTTGAATTTTTTTTCGGAAGGAAAGGAATTCAAATTACAGGGTATCATAGGGAAGTCAGGAAAGATACTAAGCTCTAATGTCAAGACAAAGCTTCTGAAGGAATAACAATGAGGCGTTATCGCACAATTATGCTCACTAGAGGTCTCCAACATTAAAATTATCTATTTCTCCAGATCTCCAAAAATTCTTGGACAAACATTCCAAGGTGTTTGAAACTCCCAAAGGACTCCCATGTATTCGTGATCATAATCATGTTATTCATTTAATTAGAAGAAGTGTTCCTTCAAACATTAGGCCTTACAGATATCCTTATGCCCAAAAGAGTGAGATTGAACGTATGGTTGCAAAAACGCTAGAGATTGGTATAATTCAACCTATTCAAAGTTCTTTCTCTGCTCCAGTAGTACTGGTACACAAGAAGAATGGATCATGGTGTATGTTTCCAGATTATAGGGAGCTCAAAAAACTCACTATTAAAGATCAACTTTATATCCCCTTAATTGATGAATTATTAGATGAATTACATGGAGAAATTTACTTCACCAAGTTGGATCTTCATTCTGGATATCATCAAATTAGAATGAATACTAAAGACATTCCAAAAACAACATTCAAAACTCATGAGGATCATTATGAATTTTTCGTTCATGCATTTTGGCCTTACTAATGCACTATCCATATTTCAAGGTTTGATTAATTCCATTTTAAAAACCTTCCTTAGAAAATTTGTGTTATTATTTTTTGAGGATATATTAATTTACAGCATGTCTTGGAAGGATCATGTTCAACATGTTGACATGGTGCTCAAACTATTGGAGGAGAAACAATTATATGCAAAAAGCTCCAAATTTTTCTTTGGAGTACAAGTCATGGAATATTTGGGTCATATTATATCTCATGAGGGTGTTAAGGTAGAACCTAACAAAATTCAATCCATTAAGGAATGGAAAATCCCTACAACCATAACGAATCTTCGAGGATTTCTAGGGTTAACTGGGTATTATCACAAGTTTGTTAAGAATTATGGGACAATATTAGGACCTTTAGCATCACTACTAAAGAAATATGCATTTTCTTGGACTCCAAAAGAAACTAAGGCCTTTGAACATATTAAAGAGGAAATGTACCAAGAACCAGTCTTAGCTACACCAAGCTTCAAAAAAACCTTTATTGTGGAATGTGATGCCTCAAGAAATGGAATTCGTGCAATTTTAATGCAAGAAGGAATACCCATTTCTTTTGAAAGTTGTCCAATCAAAGGAAATTTTTTACTGATACCTATTTATGAGAAGGAAATGTCTACAATACTACATGCACTAAAGCAATGACGACCTTACCTAATGGAAAGACACTTCAAGCTAAAAAATGATCATGACCGTCTTAAATACTTTTTGGAACAAAAAATATCTTCAAAAGAGAAGTAAAAATGGATCACAAAGATGTTGGGTTATGAATTTGATATCATCTACAAAAAAGTGAAGAAAAAATTTGTTGCAGAGACACTCTCGAGAAAGGATGAGGATGTGGAAGCATTCCTTTGTGCCATTTCTATTATCCAACCTGAGTGGATAAACGAAGAAGGGGATGATTAGAAGAATGATGACGAGGTGTGGATACTCATTCAAAAGTTGTAGCAAGATCCCAATACATATGAAACATTTAGCTGGAAAAATGATTTGTTATGGTACAAATATTGCTTTTATCTTTGTAATAATCCCCAACTCAAACAAAATATTATTTTGGAATTTCACGCCTCTCCCTTTGGAGGGTACTCTAGATTTTTAAAAACTTACCAAAGGGTCAAGTAGGATTTTTTTTGGGATGGCCTTAAATCTGATATTCAAAATTTTGTGGCAGAATGTTTGGTTTGCCAACAAAATAAATTTGAGGCAATTAAGACCTGAGGTCTGTTACAACCTTTATCCATTCCAAACCAACGTTGGGAGGAGGTTTCCATGGAATTTATCACAAGTTTACCCAAGTCCGAAGGAAAATTTTCATCATGGTGGTATTTGATAAACTTACCAGGTATGTACACTTTTGTGCATAATCTCATCCATTTAGATTCAGTACAGTTGCTACTACATTTATGGAAAAAATTCAAAAGCTACTTGGAAACCCAAAGATTATTGTAAGTGACAAAGATCCCATTTTTACAAGAAATTTTTGGATAGAATTTTTTTTTTTGTTTGGGTACTCACTTAGCTCATAGCTCATGACATCATCGTCAATCTTATCGGCAAACTAAGATAGTTAAAATTTGTTTGGAAGGATATCTTTGTTGCTTTGTATCTTATAAATATACAGAATGGGTAAATTTGTTACCTCTGGCTGAATGGTGGTATAACACTTCCTTCCATGGTGCAGCAAAAATGACTACATTTATGGCACTTTATGGATATCATCCACCCTCCATCACATCATCTTTAAGAGAAAATTCTAAGGTTCAAGTAGTGGAAGATAACATCGAGCATCAACAAAAAGTTCTCCAAATCTTAATAGATAACCTCACCTTGGTGCGGAATCGAATGAAACAATAGGAATATCAACATCACAATGAAAAAAGTTTTAATGTAGGTGTTTGTGTATGTTTATGACTACAACCATTTAAACAAATGTCCCTCGAGCAAGCTAAGAAGGATAATAAATTATCACCAAAATATTGTGGTCCTTAAAAAATGTTGCAAAATATCGGTACTATGGCATGCAAATTGGAGCTTCATGCATCTTCTCGAGTGCACCCAATTTTCCATGTTTCATGCTTAAAGAAGGTAATAGGTGAAAAGCTCCTAGTGTAAACAATATTTCCAAAACTTGACGAGGAAGGAAAAATCATATTGGAACCTGAAGAAGTCAAGGAAACAAGAACTCGACAGCTACGAAATCGATAAATTTTAGACTATCTCATCAAATGGAAGAACTTACTTGCTGAAGATTCGACATGGGAGGATGATAATTGTATACAGAAGCATCCAGAACTACTCAAGCATTGACGACAACACTCTTTTGAAGGAGAGGAGCATGCTAGGTCCATATAATACTAGTGTATACCCTTATTGTTATTGTTATTGTAGCCCCCTTATTGTTATTTTTGTGCCCATAGAGTCCCCATTTTGTTATTATTGTGCCCCATAGAAGCCCATTATTGTTATTGTTGTGCCCTTACATTGTTATTGTTATGTCAGCTAGGATTATATTGTGACCCCTTGGACTCCTATATATAGAAAGGAGTTTTTATCATTTGTATCATCCAATAATTGTTCATTTATGTAATGTAAAGAAGGTTTCCCCCTCAAAGAGATTGATTTCTAAGTCGTTCATCTATTTTTTATTCTATTTTGTGAGATGGTTTCATAACAATCAACATTTAGGAATCACGAAGTTCAAATTTCTATGGCATGGCCCCATCATGGCATGCCATATGGTACCTCCACTCCTCCATGATTTCATGTATGGGAATCCTTGGTCTGTGCCCAATACTGATAACACTTTGTCGTGACCTATTATGCTAAGTCATGTCTGTACAATTTGTACACAAGAGTGTGATGATTTTTTTTTTTTTTGGTTTGGTGTGTGATGCGAGTGTTTTTCATTCCAAACTATATGTCAAAAAATAAAAAATAAAATTATAAAAATAAAAGATAAAAAATATATTATCATATTTTTACCACCTCCATGTTTTATTTCTTTCATTATGTAATTTAACCATCGTTCTATTCTTTCTAGATGGTTTTTATAGGATAGGGTGTCATTTTTATTGAGAAATACATTGCACCTTAGGTGTGTTTCTCTAAACTTGGCATATAGGAGTAGGTCACATATTTCCATCTCCATTACATGATTGACCATTAGTGCCATAATTGTGCCTTAGTTCTGACCCCGTCGAGTTGCGGAATTATCCCTCTCACTTATGCACATTGTAATTTGATGGTAGAGCCTACCTATTCATGGATACCTTATTTTAGGATCTCGTTGTCGTAATGGTGTCCATGCAATGTCTCATTTATGATTTTTTGGAATTCCTCCTTTTGACCTACCATGACTTAGAATCTGAGATGCATTTTTCTCTTCATCATCACTTTCTAACTTTACCCTAGGAGGATTCCAAACTTTATCCCTTCTGATTGTCACATTGTATTAGCATATTTCTACACAATGAGCCTTGGTTTTGTTTCACCACTATTGTCATCCTCTTCTTGGCCTACTATTTTCTTTTACTTTTTCTTTTACCCTTTCTTGGAGGAACTATTGTGATGAGTGTTATTATTTTCCAACCTCTTTTCCTTCTTATGTTTTGATCGGTTCCAACATACAAGAACTAGTTTCCACCTCTATACCACTCATTCCCCTAGGACGAGCTTACTTTGTGGCCTTCTTATGCTCATTAAACCCTAAAAGGTACCGAGCTCCTTTTATATTTCTTTTCATCCGTGTTAAACAAAAAAAACGTCAACAGTTGTTTAGTATTCTTTTCATGACTTGTCAAAACTTATGAAAATCCCAAGATTTTTTTTCCTTGTTTTCATCCTCATTAACCAATGAAAATTCAAGTTCATTTGGTCCCCTTTTCATGACTAATTAAACATATGAAAATTTCAAGCTTCTTTTTCCATATTTTGATGCTCATAAAACCTACATGAAAATGTTGAGTTCTTTTTGTCTTTTCTTGCTCGTGAATTAAATTTAAAGTTAGCAATTCATCTCTTTTCCATTCTCATAACTCGTTAAACCGTGAGAAGGGTACTAGTGTGCTTTTATCTAATTTTTGGCCTCGTTAAATTTTATGAAAAAGGAACTTATTAAGAATACTTGTCTTGTCTTTCATGCTCATTAAAACATGAAGGAGGCTAAAAAGAGAAAATTGGAAAGGAAATTTTATTTCTATTAGTCATCAAAATGGTAATGTTAGTTGCATCTCCCTTGAACATGGCACATGTTTACATCATTATCTACAGTTGGGTTTCAACTCACCTAGGAATCGTACCATAAATATGACTCTATTTACTCCTCTGACCAGTTACTCTTCTAGTAATTAGGGATCATGCTTCAATTACTCCTATATTTTTGCACGATATCATGCTACTAAGTCACTTTTGTGTCGTACCATTATATGTTCAAGGGAAGTATCAACCTATTTCAGTCATCTTCAATTTCTTGTTCACATTTTTTAGTTGACCATCCATATGTTAGTTGCACTTCATCATCATATGACTTCCTCTATTCACATCATCTCTCGGTAAATTCTATGCTAATTGATGGGGGATACATCAATTCCCCCCTTCAATGGATCTTCTCTTGTTGACTTCAAATCATCATCTAGGAGATCGATCTAGGAACTAGTAGTACCTTGAAGCTTGCAAACATTATTGGTGGGATTCCTTGCGATCAAAAATGGGTTTACATTATTGACTTGTGATTGGTCGAGTCCATGGGTGTTCGATGCCAACTCCTCTATTCACACTTAGTGGAATGCACTAGATAACTTGGGGTACATTTTCATCATTGGTGGGCCCCCTCGTTTTTGTTAATGATACACCTACTTGATCAATAATAAGGAATTTTCTACCATGCTTGAAATCAACACATATATTCACATGTTTTAGATTCGTACCATCGAGGATATGTAGAAGACCCTGGGTTAGGGACATCTCACTCTTATAAGGAACCCTTCACCAGTTGTGTTGGATTTATCTATTATTTATGTACTTGGGAAATAATATCTAGAACCTTTTATCTGTTATGTGTCCATAGTCTCATTAATGTATACTATGACATAGATCCACATTATATTTGCTAGTGGCTATTATATTTTCAATTGGTCACATGAATCCAATGTGTATTGTTCATTGCCATGTATTAGCAGTTCATGTCATGAATACGAAGAGTATGTTTGGTGGCCATGTTCAGTATATATTTATGCCTGAGCATGGGTATGTCTGCCTCAAGGATGTTATCAGTAGAGTTGAGAATTTGGCACTTGAGTTCCTCAAATCCAGCTTCGCAGTCTTGGCTACTTCCTCCCATTTTTAGCTTTGAATTTTGTTGTAATGAATTTTTACCACCCGTTTCTCTTATGAACTCATGCATTAGGGGGAATCTTTTATAACCCTATTTTCCACTCTATTATAGTGAGATAAACCCAAGTTCAACTTACCTGAGTATTTGGATAGAATGCATCCCCTTTAACCTTCTATCTTACTTATATGATATTTATTCCATGTTAAAAGGGTGGAATTATATGATTGAGTTGTTTCTCTTAAATATTTTGTCATTTTTTTATAATTATGAGATAATAATTATTTCATAATTAAGATATGAGAAAACGTTGATAATTGTGAAAAAGGTTTCTAGAGCTTGTTATTCCCAATGAGACCAAATTGACCCACTTGTGTATGATTTGGCTAGGGGCCTATTATTATAGAAGTATCCTGACTTATAGTTCCATTAAGTGTCTAGATACAATCTTTCGAAGCGTATAATGAACCTATATTACCTCGCCAAGAGGAAAGGGGTTAAGAGCTAGGATACATATTATAGTGTAGGAGATCTGATTTATTGGGAGAAGGAATCAAAGTTGCATGTTGGAGGAGGGGAGATTATTTATTGGAGGTATGCATTAATTTTACTATCATTTTGGATTAATAGATCGATATTTTCCTTTCCCATACTTGTAATCTGAATCATATTTTATGTTGGTGCATGTTGTTTTTAAACTAATAAGCCATATGTGGTAGGATTTTCTTGGTTTGTTTGGCTGTTCATATGTGTAGGTTCATTATTGTTTCAAGAGGAAGTTATATCTTCAAGTGGAAGCAAGGTTTTCTCACCATTGAACTCAAGAGACTACACCAACCTCTGAGGGTAATAGGTATCAATTCTTTAAACATTATTTTGCATCATATTACATGAGTGTTGAATGCATTTGTTTGTGTGGATATGAAAAAACTACTAGAATTATTTATATTATTATGATAATACACTCACATCTGGGTAGATAATCTTCTAATATACTATATTAAAATTAGCTTAATTATTTGAGCCAAATTTTCCTTTAATAGGTACCTACGCTTGGTGGCCTATCTATCATTCTGTCTCATTTGTGCTAGTGTCAATGAGGGTTTCAAGCTCTACAAATTATTTTTTCTTTTTCTATAGAGAAAATAAGCATATGTAATCTCTTCTTATTAATGGATGGATTTTCAATGTTGCACTTAGTCTTGGATTTAAAATTGTCCACAAAGAACATGTCTGTGTAGACCATAGGTAAATTACTCTCGATTTATAATCTCTCAATTTTTCTTCTTGTTCCATGTAGTTCTAAGTTTTTATGCTTCTATTTTTTTCCTTGTTTTCTTGTGAAATTTCCTTACCATTGTTACTTTTGATCCCAATTTCATTATGGGTTAGGGTTTTGTAGGTGGAACCGTAATCTAGTATTTTGGTAACAACACTTTGAAACTAATATTCTAAATCATGAGCGGCCTTGTAAAACTTACCTAGGTAATTTTATTATTTCATGAAACCATGCCTTACTCGTTTGTGTTTACCTTTATTTTTGCAAGGGAATTTTTTCTCTCAGTGTCATTTTTATTGACTTATATATATACTTTGTTTCAATATAGGATGTGGGTTGTTGTCTCCATGACACTTGAACATGTATAGATTATTGTCTCTACTTAAATTTTATTATAGTGTCTAGAATGAATCTCTTGCATGCCTTACCTCAAATACTAACTTGAACCGACATTTTTTTTTGTTTCAATTAAAGCTGCATCGTGAAATAAAGTATTATTTGAGACCCTCTTTCCTTACATGAACTCTCCACATCATTTTGATTACAATTGAGCCATATCCAGGTGCTTTCAAACATTTTTCTTCCTGTAACATTGTACATGTTCTCAAATTTGATGGTTGATACCATTCTTGGGTTCCAAACCTAGGGTGTTATATTTTTTTATTGGGAGTATCTTGTAATCGACCACTTTAAACAATTAGTATTTGTATGGATAATACTTATAAGAAAGACATTATTTTTTATGATAACCTTATGTTAGCTCTTTTTAACTCTTCTTCTCAACATTGGGAATTGTATATATTTATTTATAAAACTTGTTTACTTTCTAGCTTCATTTTAAGGCTTGATGGTTATGCAAATCTCTGTATGAGTTTAGCCTTGCAAGGCTAGACTACATAAGTTTTTTACGCATGAATATACACACATACTTGGGGTTTATTCAAGAATTTTATCTTGTATTACACCGTGCTCATTGTGGATAACTTTTTATAATACCCAACTAGGTATTTTTGTTTTACGTCATTGCTACCTATAATTGTATAATATGCTCGTGACCTCATTTTTCCCTATAATTTTCTTTGATGGCAAGTACAACTATTGTTCCTTCTATTTATTTCTTCCAATGAAATTTCCTTGCAAGTTATGTAAATATTTTATATACTTTGAAAATAGAGTAAAAAATATATGACTTTATTTTTATTTACTCGATTATATTACCTATAGCCTGGATACCTCATAAATCTTGTTATGGGAATTGCTTCGCTTCCTTTGAGCCCTAAACTTTCTAGCATTCCAGATTGATATTCCTATGTTGGGTAAATAGGGTTTTCCCTGACTAACTCTGAGACTTCTAACATGAATGCATTTTTTTGTACCAACCCTATGACCCTAGTATTTAATATTTACCTTGTTATTTGTCAATTAACCTTCATCTTTTTGTAGTATAGTTACAATTTAAATTACAATTTCTTAGATGCATTATTACCATTAAACCATGGAAAAGGTTAAGTTCATAACCCTTGTCCCCATCTAATTGCATTATCCATATAATTTCTCTCATTCTTAGGAATAATAAAATAGAATATTAGTTTTTCTCACTTACCTTGGCTTCAACTGATGGAAGCTAGGTTGCACCTTGAATCATTTTTTCACCTTTAACAAATTTGAATAAAAACAAAGGAAAGAATGTTCTCTTGTCTTTTATTGACATACATTGATATAATTTATTTATTTTCACATTTAAAAATTGAACGTTCTACTCTAAAACTAACTATATAATGAATATTTTAATTCTCTAACAATACTTTTCCTTCCCAAAAATATTCGACAATTATAAAATTAGTAAGTTCTCTACTTATCTAGAGTTTCCTAGACAATGTACTAAATGCTTCCACAATCCTCCCAACTTGTGAACTAGCTTATAGCCAGCCACCCCTGAGCTCTGCCCCTCTCCTATAAAAAAAACAGTAGGAAATATTTTCCAAAAATTTCACCTCCTGATCCCATTTTTGCACCATCATGAAAAATTAATGTTCCAGGTTCAACTAGTCTTACTCTCCACCTAGTTTTGTTCTCATAATTATATCATATTCTCTCCCATAATATTGTTGCATAGGTTGCACCCCATGACATCTATCTCCCATCATGAAAATTCTTGTGCATCCCTCCAAAATTCTCTTGAATTATGGAAGAAAGGAGGAATATTTTCTTTTGATCCTGCCCTATTTAGGCATAATTGTTTCTTCCAATTTTTTTCTAACAATTAAGAGTTAAACATCATGTCACAACATTCAACACATTTTTAACTATATTAACACATCAAAAATAATTTATTTTCCATTGATTACAATTATATATACTGGGAAAAAAAAAGACTAGATATATATATATATATATATATATATATATATATATATATATATATATATATATATATATCACTAGTCTTTTGTTTTCCCAGTGAGTGAGTAAATGTAAATCATGATGTGAATATTCATGGGTATTACACTTTCCCTCTCATATGTCCCAATCATCATACTTATTTTATTAAGGTATCAGAACTCAATCACTTAATCGTTAGATGCAACCTTGTGTGGAGTCATATAATGGTATCATATTGCTAAAAGTGAGTAGACATCAATAAATCGAGATTCAAAAACTCATTTATACCTCATGATCTCACCATCTCTCATTCTTGCACAATCACTTATACACAGTCACTAAAACTTGGCATCCATCAACTTGAGTGTGTAATCATGTAGATCATTGGAATGTTTTGTTGTGTTTCCAAAGGTAACTTAAGGTCATTGTGAAAAAATTAATTCTTTATCCAATGTATCTTCTTTACAACTCATTTAATGCAAACATGCCACTTTGTCAACGTACACTAATGTACTTGTTTTCATGCCCACTATCATTACATGCTTGTGTTTTCATTGGATGTTGAATGATATAATAATCCTCATCATCAAACCCTTAACGAGTCTTCGTAAACACTTTCAAGTAAGTCATATCCATTTAATTTAATTAATAAACAAGATGCAATAGTAAGAACATAATGTTTTAAATTCAAGGCATGGGAAAGGAGAAGACTAAATATAAACCATGTCATAACATGACTCAACTTTTCCAACATCATTGCACTTAAAAGGTGAGAAGGTCAACAAATCATCATTAACCATTTCAATGAATATTTTACACTAATAGATTAAACACAAGGTAACAAGTTTAAATGAATGCAAATTCTAATGAACAAGCTTTTTAAAAAATCTATGGGATCAATATATCCATAAACCCTTGCAACAAATCTCAAACAACAACCCAAATGCAAACATTACAATGTAAAAATAAAAATAGTCAACATGATCTCAAAGACAACATCAAAATGAAAAAGCATAGTCTTGACCTTATATTAAAGTACAATGCAAAATGCATATGTGTCCTTGCATTATTTCATTAAAATTTTGGCATGACACTATTCAATTATCACTTCAAATTTCTCCAAGCTTTAGAAGCTCACCACCCACCTCCTAGATAAATTCTCAAATTGAGTTATTCTCTTCAATGAAAAATGCGATAAAATAATAATAATAATAATAATAATAAAAGCATCTTCGGATGTGGATGCTTAATGGGCTGGTTGGGACGTGGCACCCTGTGATATTCCCAATGGCGTTTACATGGGCAGCCCATATGGCTCCCTGTACCTGCATTAATGGCGATCATAACTCACCACCTCGCGCGACTGTAAATTCTCTCGGTCTGCTCACCATGCATTTGATTATGGCGGTTCTCTGGGCTATGGAGCACATTCGAGATAGTTCGAATGGCACGGTAGGCTGGGATGGTTATCCTTCTCCTCTGCAAGGGATTTTCTCTCTAGGTTATGCAGATTCCAGTGTGAGAACGAACACTGGGCAGTGTTGTTCTTTATTTGCTTGCTTCGAACCTGATCCAGAGTTTCATTTCTCTCACAGTCCTTTGTGCAGGGTCAATTCTCCCTCTGGTGGTGGTCTCAATTGTCTTTTTCTGGCTCCTTCCGCTAATACCTGTGGTGTCCCGTCCATACTCTCCCCCCCTGCACTTCCTGTTCCGCCTTTCCTGCCCTGGTCCTCCTCGTCAAGCGCCTGTCACCATGCCCCGTCTCCGCAAACGCATGCGGTGCTGGCGTGGACTCAGTCGAGGTCATACCTATCACTGTCGCCCTCCTCTGAGCCATGGCTCTGTCTCCACCTCGACAGATGAAGATGGAGCTCAAGTTCTTGCCTCTCGTGATGCTTCTGTCGATGCTCCCACCCCCCCTCCCTTAGCTCGTGAGTCTCCCTGTGTTTCTCCCCCTCCTGTCTCTCCTCGCCCCGCTCGTCCCTCCATTCGGCAAACTTCCTAGCGAGTTGAGCTCCGGTTTGATTGCACCTCGAACAGCTCCAGCCTCATTGCTTTTATTACTGTAACTCTTCGTGAAGAAATCCCTAATTTGGCTTCGCCCTGTTCTGTCAATCCTCTCTCCCCTCTGAGCTCTGGTTTACCCTGTGTGGCTCCAGCTACTTCTGCTCCCCTTCCTCAAAATGAGCATTGCATGGAGATGGTGCGCACCGGCAAGGACAGCGCTCTCAACGCTGGGCAAGAGGACAGCAATGGCGCTTTCGCCTGCAGGATCATCAAGGAACCTCCCTCTCCAACACATGAATAGCCTCTGCAAAGATATACAGGTTTTTTTGCTCAGTCACTGTAGGAATCTTAGGCTATCACGCTTTACAGCTCAGCTGAAAAATTAGCTTTCTAATTTCAGTATTTACTTTCATGTTTGTTTGGCTTGTATGAACTTAAAACCGGTTTCCCTCTCAAGGGTGGTTTAGACTTTGTGTTTAAAAGGACTGGTTTCCCATCCAGGGAAGTCCAGAAACTCTTTGACTAGCTTGTTTATCAAGCCCAGTGTTCAGGCTCACCAAGCTGACACTGTGGCAGTTTTGTACCAGTAATTTTATACATAATAGAATTAGTCATACTTAGAAAAAAAAAAAAAAATAAATAAATAATAATAATAATAATAATAATAATAATAATAAATCATGTTACATCCATAAATTATAATCTCTTTCAAAAAAAATTTAACTACAAAATTCAAATTTCATCATTTTTACCATCATAACAAATACAAAAGCTCTAGCATAATGACAAGAAAAAATACAAAATTTAGAGTTCACCCTTTTTTTTATTGGGTATAATATAAACTCATAATAATAAACCATAAAAACAAAAACAAAATTTCCTGCATATGGACAAGGAATGATGTTATTATTCCATGCCCCTTTGGGGTTGGGGACTATTGTAATCATTTTCAGTCCCTTACATTAGTTTGTAGGAATGAAAATTAACTAGTCTAAAGTTACCACTTCATATTCTCTAAAGCACTTTTCGCTCAACCTATGAACTTATTTCAACTTATTTTTCAACCAATAGGATATTTATAGGTCTTGTTTGGCCTCTTCCTGATGCATGGATACACATACATTGAGAAAACTTGGGAATAAAAATCATGCTTCCAACTAATTTTTTTTCATAGCCAAGTAATGCTAGCATTACTTGGTTAACATTAATTGTTTTTTTAAAGAGTCTAATAACCTCCATTTCAGTATCTCTTACTTTCTCGAGTCTTTCCACAATCTCCTGAGCCCTTGTACATGCATCTTCCTATTATTATTCACAAATTTCTTCTACGGTTGCTTAACAACACGACTCCCTTATGTAGAGAGCTCAACAACTCCAAAATTATCCAATGGAAGGCTCCACATTGGAAGGCTCTGGAAAAGGAGCACCACCAAAACTTCTATTGCATCCTTCAATGATCTCGGCTTGCTTCATTCGATTTTTGCAGATTTCACAAAATTGTTTAGGCTAGGATTTTTGCACATCAAGCACGATACTATATTTCTCTATGGAATGGAGAAGGGGTAGATAGTTTCACAACTCCAGTATAAGGTATTCCTATAAATGGTATTTATAACCCTTAATTTAAAGCACTGATATTGATTATCACTGAATTATTGTGTTCTCGTTGAACTATGAAATGAGTAAGGGAGCTATAAAAATCCCCTCATACGAAGTAAGATGAGGTTATCCTGATATATTATCTTTGCATAATCATAGTTAAACACCTACTAAATGGTTATATTAAAAACTATAATTTCATAAATAAAATTCAAGAGAAGGTCATCTTTGGCCTTACTGACTAGAGCTTACTAAGGATGGTAAAACATGTAAGTAAAGGTTCAATGCTAGTGCATTCGCCCGAAGAATTAGTATAAATAGGTAGGTGGACTCACAAATTATTTATTGAACCACTTGAAACTACCTTAAAATAAATGAGTTCAGTGGCCATACCTTATTTTCCTAAGAAAGCAAGCAATTTTATTTCTCAAATGTCATCTTCGATTAACTTATTATTTTATCTGGCATGCTATGTATTATATTTGGTGGTGTGGGGGAGAACTGCGACCCACAGCTATGTATCAGCTTCCTATCACTTCTAAAGGTAGTAAAATATTAAATAAAAACCCTAATATGTATGAAATTACAACACCATCTAAATACAGGAAATTTATTACACTCACTAGCACTGAGTTTGCAACTTCAACGGTGTTGTTACCAAACGATTCAAGTCTCATCTTCTTTCCCTACCACCAACATGGGACTTTTTCTCTAATTAAATTGACCTCTCTCTAATATCCAAACCATTTTTTGCTGTTGTGTGGAAGTCACAGTTGACCTAGCCTATCTCTTTGATCTGCTAGTACTAAATTGATGTATTGATTGTATGAAAAGGAGAATATTTCTCTAAAATGTTAGAAAGTAAATAACATAGCAATGGAACACATAAAATATTGCGAAAACACGAACACATAAAAGCATAAAAATTAGAGACATGGATATACATGGTTCACCCAATTTAGGCTACATCCATAGAGAAACATACAGGCCTTCCTTTTGTATTATCCAACAAAATGTAAAGATACAAGTTACATAAAATCTATTGTAATTCCCTCTTTGCTCTCGCAAATTATTCTCTCTCTTTCTCACAATTAACTCATATAAAATGAGGGTTGAATTCTAGGGGAGAAAATGCTAAATTAAAATAACTTATACCATCAAATCTTTCACCTAATGAACAACCCATATTGAATATGAAATTGCAATATTTGACAAAGAAAATTTTCATTTATTTTTTTCTCCATGGGTGTTACCATGAACCCCCGCCAAGGGTGGCTTCAAATAATTGCACCTGCCCCCCTTGGTAGTGAAAGTTGGGAGCAACCCCCCAACACACCCTCATTAGGGACTAAGATCCAACCACAGAAAAAACAAAAGAACCTCTAAACAATCAAGAAGATAATCAACTCCATACCCAACAATCTCCCACTTGGAGACTGATTGTATCAACTCCATCGTTGCTTCACTTGTTGGAAAATTCATCCACTTGGACCTGGTTATTGCTCATTGTCACCATCATACTTGAAGACCAGTTGAAACTGAGCAGAAACTTAGTTTCTTCTTGGTTACCACCAGGGAAAATTTTAGGCACTAATATTCACAACTGGGCTAATTTTTTATGCATTTTCTAAAAAAAAAGATTTGTTGATTTCCATTTTTTATAAAAATTATTCACCCAAAAATATTTAGTAAGAAATTGTTAAAATAGCCAAAATTTTAAATAAATATTGCATAAAATTATTAGAAATTTGAGTATTTTTAGAAAAATATTGCTAAAAAATTTACATATTGCATATTATGAACTAGTGAGATTTTCCAATGTTTCTAAAAATTAAAATAATTTTTCCCTAGTTACCACCTTTGGAAAAATATTTTCACGATTTTGGCTAAGGTGTATCTTTTCCAGCTTCAACTATCCATCTTCCAAAACTGACCGTATGAAATGGTCCCTGAGCTATATATGTTTTGTCTTGGAATGATATGTTGAATTCTTTACAAGATGAATGGCACTTTGGATGTATCTATATAGCCTGATCATCTCCTGCTTCTTTCCCAACTCATCCATAAAATTTTGTAACCAAATAATTTCCCTACTATTCTCTATAGTAGCAACACACTCTTCTTTCATTGTTGAAATTGGAAGAATGTTTTACAATTTTGGAACCCAACTGGCAGTTGTTCCACCTACAGTAAACACATATCCTCTCATGCTCCTCTTGTTATATTTATCACCTACCATATATGCATCAACATATCCCCATAAAATAGTGTTTGAGCATCTAAAAAATAATGCTTGATTTGTGGTACCTCTCAAATACCTGAGAATCCACTTCACAATCATCCAATTCTCTCTTCCTGGATTCTTCATATACCTACGAAAAACTCCCACAGTATGTGCAATATCCAACCTTTTTGACACCATTGTTGATCCATGTGAATATTATTGGTCACCTGCCTATTCCACTTGGACCTCAACTATTTGTTCTTTGAGTTTTTCAGTTTCCTTAATTATAGCACAGTTTACTATTTTTGGCAATTTTAGGGTCTTGAACTTCTAGAACTGTTTTGAGGCCATAAACGAAGTTTTTTTAGAAAATGGGAAAATGTAAGTCTTTGGCTAACATTTCTAATAGAAATTTGTATTCCACAAATATATTTTTCTAACGAGGTTTCATGCACATCAAACTGAGCTCGTATTCCGAAGTTACAACCCAAGAAGTTGATGTACCAATTTACCCCAATGGGGCCCAATGTTTTGGCGATTAATCTCTTAGGGTTAGGTTTTTGGATGTTTAGGGTTTTCCATTGTTTCTAAAAAATAAATAGGCCTTTGAGCCTCAATGTAACACATTTCATAAGCATGTAGCCACCACATATCTTCTCAGATATAATCTACGATCACCTGAGCTAGTTTATTTCCATTATGTTTCTAAGCATATTTCAGTTCATTGATATTAATGAAATGAAGTGTTATTTTCATTTCATCTTTGTATTTATGGTTAAATTTATATTTTTTTGCATTCTCATCTAATTTTGGATCAGTGGTATCAGAGCAGTCTACTCTTTCTCTATTTTTCTCTACATGTCCCCAATGAGGTCTGGGTATAAGGATTTAGGGATCAAATTGGTTGAACCTTTAGAAGACCAGCCTCACAAAACCCGAAGGCCTCCCATGGAAGAAGAAAATAAATATGAGGGAGCAGGAGATCCTTTCAAAATATTGGTCAAAGAATCTCTCAAGCGATAGAGGAACGTGATGATGGAAAAAATTTCCCAGGTCCTTCAGTGGATGCCAACAGGCGACGTATCTTCATCAAACAGTCACTCTGGAGGCGCCACTCCCTTCAAGGTAAAATTCAACTTTGACATTCCCATATTTGAATTCCATATAGATGCATACATCATGTATAGATGGTTAAATATGTTGGAAGGATATTTTTCAGTTCATGATTTTTCCAATAGGCAAAAGATCACTTTTGCGCTCCTCAAATCCACCCCCCATGTCAAGGGTTGGTGGGAAACCTATTGCGAACACAGGGATGAGAGAGACCCCTCATTTTTTTCAACCAAACCCACTTGGAAATTCTTTTTGAGATGCCATCAGGGAACAACATTACCCTGCGGGGAGCTATGACGACAAGTACATACATTGGACTATGTTGTGGCAATAAAGGGAATCAAGATGTGCATGAATTAACTAATCTATTCCATATCCTGTGCACAAAGTTGGGTATCAAAGATTCATAGAAAAATATGGTTCTTAAGTACCATAGTTGCTTGAATATATACATTCAGGAGTAAATCGAGTTCCTAAACATCTCCTCACTTGGTGGAACATACCAATATGTTGCCAAGATCTAGTAGAAATCTAAATAGAAGAAGATAGACTTTGGATCTGAAAATCTAAAGCAAGGGAAACGTGCCCCCAAACCTTAGAAGAAAGAAAAAATCCAAGGTGGGGTGACCCATAAGAACTTTTTGAAGCCACAAGAAAATAAAAACACCATGAAGACAAAGAAGGACACAGGAAATTGGTGTGAGTTCGATAAGACCCCCACTCACAACACAAGTGAGTGTCAGGCCAAGCAGTCACTAGTGCTCAAGCTGAAGGCTTCTGAACCAGATGCATGTGCTGAATTTGAGTTAGATCCCTATAAGGGGAATGGAAAATGGAAGAATATTATTGAAGTAGAGCTGAGTGCCATAGTTTCCACCACCAATATCCAGAAGGATGGGCCCAAAGATCCAGAGGAGGGGGAGCCCCTCTTCCACTCCCTGAAGTGGGTGAAGGGTTCTCCACTATAGTTCATTATTGATATAGAAATCCAAAAGAGCCTCATTTCAGCATAGGTTGTGAATCGGTTGGGCCTACCGACCACATCACACCCACAGTCGTACAACATCGGGTGGCTTCACCAAGGAAGAGATCTCTGTGTCAGCTAACAGCATCAAGCCATTCACAGATGATGTATTGTGTGATGTTTGTACTTTTGAAGTTTGTGATGTATTATTGGGGAAACCATACTTCTGGAAGTGAAATGTTGTATATGATTCCAGGCCTCACACTGTTATTATTAATTTTGGGAATAATTTGTCTAGGATACCAGAGGTAGCACCGCTTACCGCCATATCGTTTATCACTGCGAAGCAATGTAGTAAGCTTTTTCACCATAATGGGAAATTTTTTTCCTTATGATTCAACCTCAGGTAAAGAGTAATATTGTGGCCATGACCTCCAAATAAGGCTCCTATGTATAGCAACAAAAGATGGAAAATTTCTTGGAGGAATACAGGGACATATTCACCTCACCCACAGGGGTCCCACTACACTGTCTGGTCAAGCACTCTATTGATATGACCCCAAGTGCATCGTTTCCAAATGGAATGATATATTAGTGCTCTTTTATGGAGAATGATGAAATCAAGTGGAAGATTAAGGATTTTTTTCATAAAGGGAGCATCAGGCCAAGTTCATCACCCTGTGGGAGCCCGATCATGTTGGTACAGAAGAAGGAAGAAACCTAGAGACTTTATATTAACTATCAGGAAATGAACAAGATCGTTGTCTAGAATAGGTATCCAATCCCATGGCTTCATGACCTTTTGGACTAACTCAAGGGGGGGGGAATATTTCAGCGATATTGACTTGAATTTTGCGTATCACTAGGTACCAATTAAACCCTCTGATGTGTGGAAGGCTTCCTTCAAATCCAAGAAGGGAATTTTCAAATGGTTGATCATGCCTTTCATGTCGAAAAATTACCACACAACCTTCATGAGGTTGATGGATGACATATTACGAACCTTCACCAACTCATTCATGCTGATGTATTTGGATGACATCGTGATCTTCAACCAGAGTTGGGAAGAGCACCTTTACCATATTCGACAATTCCTCCAAACTCTGCGACAACACGAGTTGTGCAAATTTGGAGAAATGAAATTTTGGTATGACCTAGGTTCAATATCTAAGGTACATCATTGATGAGGGAGTGTGCATGTGGACCCAACCAAGATACAAATTATTCAGGATTGGCCATCCCCAACCACTATAACAGAGCTCTCAAGCTTTCTGGGTGTTTCCAATTTCTATCACAACTTCGTGTTGGGGTTCTCTCATATCATTTGGCCTTTGAGTCAAGTCATCAAGGTCAGAGCGAAAGAAAAAATATTTTGGTCTAAATCCCAACAGAAGGAATTTTCCGAGTTGAAGCACCGCCTCTTTTCTGCACTAGTGCTCACATTACTAGACCTACATCGACCACTTGAAATCGATACAGATGCTTTTGAATATGCTATTGGTGCAGTTCTTACTCAACAGGGGCATCCAGTGGCATATCACACTGAGACACTTTCAGACACAGTATGAAAGTATCCCACCTATGACAAAGACATGTACTCCATTTTTCAAGCCTACCGATAATGGAAGCATTACATTATGGGAAAGAAAACAATCATCAACATAGACCACTGACCCCTGCAGTTCTTACATACACAAGGGAAGTTATAGAACAATTTCCATAAGAAATGTTACACATACCTGCAAAAATTCCACTTGAACATCACGCACAAGAAGGGAAGCACCAATAATGTTGTAGATTATGTCAACCGACCGTTAGTCAAGGCACTGACAACCATGCTGGAATATTATGGGTAAAAGACTTCAAAGCGGCTACATATGTACAAGAGCGATCCAGAATTCAGCAACACATACCAGACACTCCTACAAGGAAAGGAAGCTCCAAATTTTCACCTCCAAGATAAATTTTTATGTCACCTAGGATGCCTTTGTGTTCCCTCAAGTGAGTGTGCCAAGATGATTTTGGGAGGTGCACTACAGTTGGGCCATTGGACACTTCAGAGTAGATAAAATAGTGGAAGTGTTACAGAAGTATTTTTATTGGCTGAAACTTCAACATGATGTTGGCAAGTACATCGAATCATGCACTGATTTCTCCATTTCCAAGTCGACCATCAAGAAAAAATCCTATATACTCATATTCCCACTCCATGGCAATGACTATGTTTTTTGGTTGTCGACATATTTTCTAAGATGACCATTGTGACGGCCTATAAGAAGAGTATCACAATAGAATCCACTACTAAGCTCTTCTTTGAATGAGTGTGGGTACACTTTGCGATCCAACATTCCATTATCTCATATTGGGACAACAATTTCCTATGTACATTTTGGTCAAGTCTTTGGTTGATGTTCGATACCAAGCTCACTAAGTCCATGGATATCAACCCCAAAATGATGGCCAAACATAGGTGGTAAACATGATGATTCCCACATTCTGCGCATGTGTTAGCCATCAGTAAATTTTTTTCAGAGAAAATGATGGCTAAAAATAAGTTCGAAGCCTTCAAGAGATTGTTTTCATGAAAAACTGCTCATTCTTGAAGTCTTCTTGTGCTGTTTGAACTTTGCAAGTAATATTCATTGTTGTTTCATTAAAAGAAAACCAAGTTAAACCTGCTGTCCCCTGCAAAATTGTTCCTTAAACAACCCATATTTCATCATTTCATTCACTCATTTGACCCTTTTCATCCTCCATTTACCTCTGAAAAATCCCCTTTCTCTCTTCATTTTATCCTCATTATCCCAAGGGAAACTTCCAAATCCCTTTTAAAACTCATAAAAAATCCCTCTTGGCTGTTTAAAATCTCATATTTTGTTTATCGAAACCCCAAAAAACCCTTACAAAACCCTCTGTTTGCCTTAAAAAAACCCTTTTCAGACACATAGGTTTTAGCCCTGAGGGCTTTAAAATCTTTGACCTTTCCCCTACATGTGTCTGGGCACTATAACCAAGCGCTTTAACGAAAACCCATCTAACCTTATTGCATCGGCTTTTTCCATGAAATACTGCATTTTCGTTGCAAAATTTTCCCCCTGATGCGATAATCTCCTCTCTCTTGGCCCTTGGTCACACATCCCTCCGTGGGAACATGCCCCTGCGCCTTTTCTTAAGCCCCCATCGCATCGTTGTTATTTCTTTGTCCGTTAAAATGTTCCCCCTTCCCCCGCCGATGCGATAAGCCCCTCTTCCCTTGGCCCCGGTTCTGTGTTCTCCCATAGAACCTCGCCTTTTCCCTTCCTCATTTTCCCTTTCTCCTTATCCCCACCTTGTCGCTTTACGAAGTAATCCCAACCATTGATCTTTAAAGATCAACGGTTCTCACACCTCCTTTCTTACCTTTCCTCTGTCTAAATCTTACCATCTATTCACCTTGGCCGAAGAATCTCCTCCGTCTATCCATTTGATCTGACGGTCCTCATCTAACCCGATGACCCAGCTCCACCAGGGCCTACCATCCACCACAAACAACGCCCGCCCTATCGAACGCTACCACCTGTCTTCCACTTTCATTTCTACCCATGCAACTTGTTCATCACATTCAATCTGCTCCGTTGGATCTCGACCCTTTCATCTGACGATTGTGGCGGCATATCGCATAATTTTTGTGCCCGGAGTTTAACACTCCAAAGAAATGTGATACCGGTAGTTTTCCAAAATCCACGTGGTGAGCGATCAATGGAATTGCACTCCCTACAGGCAAAACCACTTATCGCTCGAGGGTCGTGTGATAACCACCCATGGTATTGCGAAAACCACTTTTGTCCAATTCGCGCCAAACACAATTTGAACTGGATTTTTTTGCCTATTTTCCTCCATAAGCCTCCTCTGCCTGCATAATCACCCCCCTCCACATCGCTCCCCCACTTCGTCATCCTCCTAAGCAATAAAACCCCCATCGCAGGTTTTTTATAATGATTTTTGTGGTTTGTTGCAGGTTTTTACTATAGTTTTTGGAGCAGAAACCTTGTCCATAATCCGCAAGAGGACAGAGCCAAAGCCCTCTATGTTTAAAGGCTAAAACATGAAGTAAAAGGCTACCCAGTTTCACCTACGGGTTTGGACGGTGCCGCGTAAGCGCTGCCCATGCCCTTGGAACCCTCCACCGCACTAAGAATCCCCTGTCCGTAGTGATAAAGAAAAATAGTGAGGACATAAGGTGAGGATCAAAGAACTAAATCAAAATGAAGTTTAAAGATTGAGTCCAACAGTTTGGTGTTTAATACACAATTTGAAGATTTCTGCATAAATAAAGGGATGAACAACAAAGATTAAAGTTGCAAAGGATTAAAACCTCGACAGTAGAGAGATATAGCACAGTTTAAGGGACTAAAAGGTTAAATCCTATTGTTTTAAGGTTAAAAGATAGTGAAAGGGTGAACACAGTCAGCAGATCAGGATTAGGGACTCTGAGATGATTATAATGGCATAATCAGTCTTGAAAGCAAAATCAGGGCTTAAGTAGTGATTAAGGCCACCAGATCAGCATAAAATCAGCGAAGGAACCTCTGAATTCCACATCATTGAGGCCATAACTCCTCAATTGCCACCTGGGGACTTATTTCATCAAAATAAGGCACCATGAATGCACAGTCAGGGATATTTT
Source organism: Pinus albicaulis (assembly GCA_034641835.2). NCBI lineage: Eukaryota > Viridiplantae > Streptophyta > Pinopsida > Pinales > Pinaceae > Pinus > Pinus albicaulis. The sequence continues at coordinate 1,745,985,603 of CM076575.1, read as the reverse complement.
TTAAAAAGGCAGCTCAACATTAACTACCAACCTACCTAAACCCTCAAAGTCAACAAAGGCCACTGAAGGTGATGAATTTAATGTAAAATTGTTAAACCAGAGATTAGCATTCGAAATCTTCTCTCTTAGGCCTCCCAAAGGTCAATACATCATTACTCTGTATTTATTGAACAAATGAACCCCTCTTACACTCCACCTCCTCTTTCTTCTATAAATACTTCTATAGAAGACAGTATAGAGGTTGGTCTCTGGATATCTGTTGCATGTAAATAGCTTTGAAGCTGTTGTAGCTCTATTTGTAAAGCAAGACACATAAGCTGAGATGAGAAGTTTGAAGTTGTAGAGGCCCATTGGACTTGAAGATTTTAACTGGTTTGAACATAAAATACAAATAGTTGATTTATGGGATCCTGGTCTATGTCAATGGTGATGTGTTTTTCACTGTAAATTGTTATTTTCTTTGGTTTCTATTCTGTCCACTTTTCTTTGATAAAGAACAACAAATATAGATTAGGATTTAATTCTAAAGTACCCTAAATCTCACTGAAAATCTTCATCCTTTATGTTTTCTGTTGATTGTTAATTTAGAGGTAATTCAATAGAGTATAACCAGTGAAGTGTTGGTAATCCCATATTTCCTGAGTACAACTTGAGATATTGTCTTTGAATGTTCTTGATAAGTCTGCTAATTGAAGATTAAGTTAGAGAAGTCTATGGTTAGCCCTGTCCTCTAGTTCCTTCTCCAATAGTTTCTTTGAAAAGTTCCCTTAAGAATATGTTGAACGCAGGCTAGTTTCAAAGTACTTACCTGATCTTAGACTACTTTTTGCGTTTATCATGAATTTTTTCCCTTTGGATATGCTGGCAGCAGGCTAAGTTAAAAGTATTTACTTGATCTTAAGTTATTCTATGTTTTTAAATGTTTTCTCTTGAAAGTACATCAAAAGTAGGCTAGTTTCAAACTACTTACCTGATCTTAGATTACTTTTGTGTGTCTCCCTTAAGTGCATGCCAAAGCAGGATAGTTTCAAAGTACTTACTTGATCTTAGGTTGTTCTTTGTTGCTTCACGTGCTTTATTTCTTTCACTTCATTTCTTACTGTTTCATTCCATAAAATAAACTTAAAGAGATCCTTTGGCATAGATGACTTGCCCCATGGACCACTTTTGAACCTTGTTGTTAAACTAAACCCTATTATGACTCCATAGCCCAATGGATTGATACTTCTCCTTGCCTATCTTATCAGCTGAACCATTCCTTCACCTACTCACACCTTCACCCTTCATGAAGACTTCCTTCATCTCCATAATATCCCTGCCCAACCAAAACAAACCAAAACCCTGTTCATCATAACTAGCCTAAAATCGTATTTAAAGGCCATTAAAGGTCATATCTTTGAACACCTATATAGAGAGATCCCTCTCTGAATCAAGGATAGCTAGGTCCTTCGATTCCAAAGTGGTTTGATGTTGGCTCTGCAGTTTTGCATTTACCAATCTTGCAAAACTACAGTGGCCTAACATACTGGCGACCATACTGGGGACGCTTCTAAGTAAAATCCTTAAAACTAAACACTTAGTATTCAGTACAGTATAAGTAGCTTTCTTCAAGTACTACCAAGCATATTAGCGATCATGATAGGACTTGTCTGAATCAGTGGAAATCTAAGTTCTTCTTAGGATTCTAACAAACCCTTATCAAACCTTCAAGAAATCAGCGAATTAAGCTGTAGAGTAAACTTTTTTTTGTCTCATCACCGTAGCTAAGTGCTAAAACAGATTTAGGACACTCTCATAAACCACAGAACTGTAAAAACTCTGAAAACCCAAAAATATTTCAGATTGGTATTCAAACCTATTAATGGTGGTGGACCATAAAACATTTTACCTTCTAAAGCTAAAAATTTCCACTTGGTGACTCCACAATCCTGAATAGACCTAAATACTCTACTAGCAAACCCATTCATATCATAAACCATCATACAAACTCACTTAGGGAAATTGTGAGAAGTTAAGTTTCCTTGTTCAAAAGATCAGTTAGCCTAACAAAGATTGTCATATTTGGGTAAACTTTTATTATCATCGAGTCTGTAAACATAGCATTGTGGCTCCTAGAAGAGTTCATACTAGAGCCTATCCTAACCCAAATCCTCCTGAGATAGTTGATAATCCAGAAAGTATACTTAGGAAATATCCTAAGTCTAAAACTTCAACCGTTGTCAGGCCAGTCCATAGAGCTGGTTCTATTCCTGAAAACCTTACAGCTCTGTAAGATTCACAAGTTAACCTAAAAAACCCATTCAGAACTAGGTCACTTGATGATATTGATTAGATAGAATTTGAGTCTTCACACTCACCCCAACATAGTGGTGAGAAAACTTTTAGTAGAGAAACCACCCCACCTGATTTACGTTTCGTATATAATTTTGGTTTCTCTCATCCAAGATCTGCTCCAAAGTCCCTTGCTGATCCATCCGCTTCTGTTATCCATACACCCACTGTTCAAACCACCCCTTTCCATCAACCCCTTCCTATCTTACATCCTCCACCTGTAAATCCCCCATTCTTTCCACAACCTCCTATCATGGCAACATGGTATGCTCCCCTAGTCCTTCCTTTACCTTTAGTCAATCTGCCACAGGACTATCAGTCCAAGATACCATTATATGATGCCAGTGGTGCCACTACTGCTTCACAAAATGTGGATAAGATGAATGAATATTTTGATAGAAATGAGATTGATGATGAAAATGTCAAACTCAAATTGTTTGCTCAAAGCTTAGGGGGAGAAGCAAGAAAATGGTTTAAAGGCTTAACCCCTCACAGTATTAATTATCTTCAAGCTCTCCATCAGTCATTCCTAAAAAAATGGGAAGTTAGAAAAAACCCTCTCCAAATACATTCAGATTACAACAATCTCAAAAGAAACACTTGGGAAAGTGTCCAAAATTATTGCACTAGGTTCAATAGTGTTTATAATGCCCTACCCCCTGACTTGAAACCTCCACAAGGCTCAGCTTTGGCCCAATTTACAGAAGGATTTGATCCTGAAATGGCCTATCAGCTAAGAGAAAGATACCCCTTGGCTTTGGAGGACATGCAGAAAGGAGCTCTAGCTGTGGAAGTAAATCTAATTGAGAAAAGAGCTAGGATGAGGAATGAAAAGAAAGTATCATTTAGGGAGGAATCTACACCCTCCACATATAGCTCAAAAATGGAAAGAATGATGGAGGAAATGATGAAGAAAATGAGCATACTTGAGAGAGCACAATCTAGAGAAAATCAATCAGCTCCCCAAAACAGAAATCAATCTCAAAATCAAAATTAGAAATTTAGGAGAAATCAACCTCAAAATAGACAGAGAGAAGATGACAACAGATTAGACCTCCTTTTCAAGAAAATTATGTAAATGAGGATGAATAAATAATTGAAAAAACAGAGGATGACAACATGAACATGTTGGGAGTAAGAAATGAGTATTCTGATTTCCTCTATGAAAGAGAACAAGGTCTATATACACTTTATGATGATAGAATATCACAAAATAATTATTATGAACAATACTCTAAAAATGCCATCATAGGATCACCTAAACAATATGACCTCAGAAGCAAAAGGAATCAAGAAACTCCCAAGAACATAACCTCTGATAAATCTGCCAAAAACAGCTTTGAAAATACACCCAAAAAGACAGTTGAAATTCACAAAATAGTGGCTGTAAGTTCTGATGTGAACAAAGGGAAAAACACTCAATCCAATGAAAAACAGAGTGTTAACCCCAGCAACACTAGCATCTAAGCTAATTCTCCTAAAAAACCCTTTTAACCGTTGTAAATAATAAAAATCAACAAACTGATTTTGTTGATGAAATAGTGACTAAGAAGGTTGAACTAAACATGTTAAAAAACCAGATTCCTTTTAGCCTAGAGAATGAAATATCTAAAATCAAAATCGTTGTCCCACTCACCGAGCTAGTCACTCAAAATGTCTATAGAGGTCAGATTTTGAAGGCCTTAAACATAGAAGATATTCTTGACACAGTTAACTTAAACGATGATACCCTAGAGCTAATTTTTGGACCAAAAATTGAAGGAAATTTTCAAGAAGGAACTACCCCTCCATTCTACATCAGCTTAAACATTCATGACAATATCTTACACAATGCCATGCTTGACTCAGGAGCATCACACAACCTCATTCCTAAGGTTATAATGCAAATATTAGGCTTAGAGATAACTAGACCCTAAAAAGATTTATACTCCTTTGATTCAAGTAGGGTGAGATGCCTAGGCCTAATAAAAGATCTTTGTGTTAACTTAGCCCAAATACCAGCCAAGAGTTTAGTGATAGACATTGTAGTGGCTGATATACCCCCCAAATATGGCATGCTTCTTTCTAGGTCATGGGGTGCTAAGTTACAAGGTACTATGCAAATGGATATGACTTATGCCACCATCCATGTATTCAGTCAACCTAGAAGACTCAATATGGAAACACACATGAAATACATGGTGAGTAGCCAAGAGAGACCAGAAAAATCTCCTCTTTACTCCATACACACTAACCTTGACTCTATTATTCTTTTCAATGATGATATTCATAAAGAGCAAGAGCTAATCAATGAAAAAACATCAAATGATGTAATCATTTCACATTCAAATGTAGTTATAGAAATTGATAAAGAGGAAAAGAAAGAGGAAATTAAAAAACAGTTTGTTGATTTCGAAATTTACAACAAAAATATTACATGTCATGAGGTCCAAAACGGTCATAAAAGTAATGCAGATCATGAAAATCAAGAAGTAAAACCTCAAAATGTTGAAAGACATGAGGAACAAAATTCAAGAAAATGTAGTGCAAACCCTTGTTCAGAACAAAATGACAAAGAAGAAAAAGAGGACAACAAGGAAATAACCCCAAATATGAAAAAAACCCTCTTTGGAGCATGAATTTTGATGGTTCTTGCACTAAAAATGATGCAGGAGCAGGCATATGGATACAAAACACTTAAAACAAGCATGTTGAAGGGCATTCCTATAAATTAAATTTTCAATGTACAAACAACATAGCTGAGTATGAAGCTCTCCTTTTAGGCATGCATTTATTGAAAAAATTAGGGGCCAAGGGGATAAAAGTTCATGGGGATTCAGAGTTGATTATTAGGCAAATAAATAGGGAATATAAAATTAATCATCCCAAACTTAGAGCCTATAGAGATGATGCCATAGAGCTGTTAAGAGCATTTGATTAATTCCAGCTTATCTTTGTCCCAAGAAACCAAAATGTCCTTGCCAATGGTTTATCCTTTGCTGCTAGAACTTGTCTTACCCCCTATGAAACCAAGCAATGCACCACCCAAGTCAAATTTAGACCAGTTGTCCCAGACAATGAAAAATACTGGCAAGTTTTTGAGGGAGATAAAGAAATAGAAGACTTCCTACAGTCCAAAAATGAATTTGAAACAACATACAATTCAGATTTTGCTGAAGACTGTCCTACTAAAAAAAACCCACTTACTAAAGAAGAAAAGTCTCCAGAGATTGCAGAAATAAATCTGTTAACACATGAACCCAAATATATAATAGAAAATAGCACAGACTTGGAAAACGAAGACTTAGAATTACTGCAATCTAAAGACCAAATCTTTCCAAAAGGACTAGTCCCTTTAGAGGAACTATTTGACTTGAATGAAGTGACCAAGAAGCCAAAAATGGAACCAATAGAATCTGAAGTGGAAGAATGCAACATAGGCAATGAAAAAAAAGCCAAAATGATCAAACTGTCTAAAACACTGCCAACTCACATTAAACTAAAATACATTGAGCTTTTTAGAGAATTTTCTGATCTTTTTGCATGGAGTTATGAAGATCTGAAATCATATGATACAGAAATAATTCAGCATAAGATACCCCTAAAGGAAAACTAGAAACCTTTTAGACAAAAACTATCTAGAATCAACCCTGCCCAATTACCTCTGGTAGAAAAAGAAATTAAAAAAATGTATGAAGCTGGAATTATCATCCCTGTTAGATACTCAGAGTGGGTGTCTAATCTTGTATCAGTCAGGAAGAAAACATGAGAGATAAGGCTTTGCATTGATTTTAGGAACTTAAACAGAGCCTTGCTCAAGGACAACTATCCTTTGCCCAAAATGGATCATATTTTACAAAAGGTAGTTGGTTCCAAAAGAATTTCTTTGCTAGATAGCTTCTCAGGTTATAATCAAATCCTGGTACATCATGATGATCAACTTAAAACAACATTTACTACACCCTGGGGTACTTTCATGTATTTGAAAATGCCTTTTGGTTTAATGAATGCTGGTGCCACATTTAAGAAAGCCATGGACATTGCATTTTCAGAAGAAATAGGTTACGTCATTGTAATTTACCTTGATGATATAACTGTTTATTCTAAAACAGATGAAGAACACCTAATACACTTGAAAAAAGTCTTTGAAAAGTGCAGAAAATTTGGACTTTCCTTGAATCCCAAGAAAACATTGTTTGGTCTCCAAGAAGGTAAGCTTCTTGGGCATATCATATCAAAGGAAGGGATAAGGATAGACCCAAAAATGATTGATGGCATATTGCAAATCAACCATCCCTGAAACATTAAGGAACTTCAATCCTTCATTGGAAAGATTAATTTCTTGAGAAGGTTCATACCCAATCTGGCTGAACTCCTTAGAAACATAAAAAAACATGCTTAAAAAGGAAGAAGGATTTAAATGGACCTTAGAATCAAGGAATTCATTTGAACTGGTAATAAAAGCACTCACAAAAACACCAGTTCTTATCAATCCTAATTTTTCCAAAGATTTATTCATTTTTTCATTTGCATCAGAACACACAGTAGCTGCTGTCCTATTATAGAAAAATTTGAATGGACAAGAGCACCCCATTGCATTTTTTAGCAAGGCATTGAAAGATGCACCTCTAAAGTACAACATAATGGAAAAACAAGCATTAGCCTTGGTCAAAGCGTTAAAGGACTTCAGAGTTTACATTTTACATTCCCACATCATAGCATTTGTGTCTCATTCAATGGTGAAAGACATATTGACCCAAGACCCAGATGACAAAAGAGGAAAATGGATTGCTGTAATTTTAGAGTATGACTTAGAAATCAAACCCACTAAACTCATAAAGGGTCAAGGACTAGAAAAACTGATGGTTGAATCTAATTTTCAAGCTCTTGATATAAACATGTTTAATGCATTAGATGAACAGGAGGAGTTTTCCACTCCAATTATTGAAGATCATTTTCTGAATTCATCTTGGTATGCTGATATTTTGTATGTTTTTCTCAATCTGAATGTTCCTCCTGGTTTTTCTAAAACAAAGGCAAGGTTTTTAAAGTTAAAAGCTATAAATTAATGCATTTTGAATAAATTTTTATATTGGAAAAATGCTAGTGGATTATTGCTTAAATGTTTGCCTGAGAATGATGCAGATAAGATCAAGCACGAGTTTCATGAAGGAGAATGTGGAGGCCACTGTCTGCTCAACTTAGTGTTCCTAAATTGATGTCATAAATTGTCAACCAGGGCTAGTAAACTATTGAAGTGAAGTGCACTATATGTGCCTAGGTATCTGTTTCTCACTACGTTGTGTTTAGTGTTTTTCCAATGTTTTTGGTTTTGTGTTTTTATTCTAAGAGAAAAAGAACTAAGTGTTGGTAAAGAAAAGTTGTTGGTCATACTAAAACAGAGCAAAACCTATTCTAAACTATGTATGGCACTTGAGAATAGAAAATGAAAAAATTTAACAAGAAAAATAACTCATAGCAAGAACTAAATAACTCATAACATGAACTCGGTCCAATTCATTCATTAGAAATATGTTGGAATAACTTGAGAAAAGGATAAGTTTAATGCAATGAGGTTCTTCTAAGTAAACAACAACTTACAATATCACAAAAATCTCATCCATGGTTAGAAATTTGTTGGAACACAATTGGAAAAGATTATTTGTAGCATAGTAAGGAACCCTACTCTAAATTAACTTATGACACTGAAATTAATCCATTCTGCAACTCAAATTGTCACTACTAAGCCTCATTCGAAAGTTAGAAATCTTTTGGAATAGTTTTGGAAAAAGGCTATTTGTAAAATTATAAGAGATTGCAGAACAGTCAAGGCCTTGAACTGATATCACTAATTCCTGTCCATGATGATGTGTTGGAAGAGATTAATAACAAGAGTAGTTTGTAAATAATGAAGGCCTTGAAGTCTAATAGAACAGAACTAGCATAAAACTAACTATTGAAACTTGAAATACATAAAACAGAACTGAACAAGAATGCAATCGATCAAACTTGAAATACAGTGAATAGAATTGAACTAGAGTGCCATTAACCTCCGAAGTGTTATAACTGAACTAAAATGCAACTAATCTCTAAAATACTACAGCTATATCTCACTCAGTGTTAGTGATATTTTGGAACAATTCGTAAGAACAAGACTAGCTATAACATTTGATGTGAATGAGCATAAAAACATAAAGTTCAGGAAAACGCAACTAAGCTCTAGAATACTACAGCTATGTCTCATTTAGTGTTTGTGATATTTTGGAACAATTCATAAGAACAAGACTGGCTGTAACATCCAATTTAAGTGAGCACAAAACATAAAGTTCAAAAAACTATTTAAATTAGGAATGAAACAAGGCTAAAGTTACTTATCTAAACAATATGCACAGAGCTTCTCAGGAAGTAGGGGCCCTCTACCACTGGATTAGCATACAAATCTCCTAAATATTGCCTTATATCATGCAATGAAGTTGAATGTCTTTCATTAAAAAGAAAATACTTCAGAAACAGAGTATTACGAACTTTTGAGATCTAACAACAAAACATCAATCTAGCTAATTGTCTCTCGGTCTCCCGAGTCATTCTTATAAAATAAATACATAACTACCCTTGAGAGAAAATAGGGATAAGTGTCTTTCCCAATTAAAATCAAATTATAACTCTTGTGGAAGCCTCGTACTCTTGTTGGAGACATCTGTAGAGTCCCTATCCTGGTAGGAATCTGCTTCTTAGTTTTGATCTGTTCCACGTGCATAACCACCTGTAGATTCTTGCTCAAAATTCGTAGAGAGCAAGAAATGATGGGGAAGTGTTGTGGAATTCAACCATATGTGTTTTTCCTTGAAGTGACACCTGTAACCTGTGAGAACATGAAGATAGCTGCAGAATAGGCGACTAGCTATAGAATGACTGCATTTTGTAGCTGAGTCTAGTCAAAAATTACTACAACAACAAAACCATGAAAATATAGCAAGTCAGTCATTGTATACATTCCTAAACTGACTTTAATTAATCCTATTGATAGTTTAATCCTGTAATTGATAAGGGAAAAAGGAAATGAAGTGAAATTGGGTGAAAGAAAGGGACATCTTTGGGGCTCAACAACCACCTCTACTGGAAACCAACTGCTAATAAAATCCTTAGAGCTGGTTATTTCTGGCCCACCCTCTTTCAAGATGTCCATAAAATGATTATTGTCTATCATAAATGCCAAATCTTTGAAGGCAAAAGAAAACTGCTTCCCTTACCTCTGCAACCAATCACTGTTGAAGCTCCTTTTCAACAGTGGGATCTAGACTTCATTGGGGAAATCCATCCTCCCTCATCTGCCCAACATAGATGGATCCTCACAGCAATAGACTATTTTACCAAGTGGATAGAAGACATCCCCTTTAGGAATGCCATAAACTCAGCTATCATTTCATTCCTTGAAAACCATATACTTTCTAGTTTTGGATGTCCTAGAAAAATCATCATTGATAATGCTGCTGCATTTGGGTCCAAAAAGATGGTAGAATTCTGCCACAAGTATCATATTATATTGGGCCATTCCACAGCTTATTACCCTCAAGGTAATGGACTGGCAGAATCATCAAATAAAAGTCTGGTAAACATTATCAAGAAGTTGCTGAAAGATAACAATAAATCATGGCACAATAAGCTAGTACATGCTTTATGGGTAGACAGATTGACAGTGAAAAAGTCAATTGGAATGTCTCCCTACCAACTAGTTTATGGAACTGATGCAGTGTTCCCAACAAGTTTAGGAGTGCCAGTCATGAAGCTAGTCTAGGAATTGTAGTCTAAATATGATGATGTAACAAGAAGAATAAACCAGACTATACATTTACAACAAACCAGAGAGAAAGTATACATTAGAGCACAACAACTACAAGAAAACATCAAGAAGTTGTTTGAAAAAAGAACTAAGGCAAGTGATTTCAAAATTGGTGATAAAGTTTTGAAATGGGATTCAAGAAGAGAAGATAAGGGAAAACGTGGAAAATTTGATAGCTTTTGGCAAGGCCCTTACCTTATCCAATCTGCTATTGGAAACAATGCATTTTTTCTGCAAGATTTGGATGGAGCTGAATACTTTGGAGGTCATGTTAATGGCAGGGTTCTCAAACATTATTTCTGTTGACTAATATTTATTTGAAAGCTTTTTATCCATTGTATATAACACTGTTTTTCAATTTGAAGAAAGAGAAAAGACAAAAACAATAGAAAAATAAAAGAGGGTAGAAACAAAACAAGAAAGGTATAGCCCCATACCAAAAAGAAAGGAAAATCTGAAACTACGAAATTTTAAATGCTACTCCCAAAAACAACTCTGCTATTTTGGTCATACAGCCTAATCATGACTGAGATGGATTTCAATTTGTCTGTTGATAGGTTAGTGAAGAAGATTTTCCAAACTTTTTAATCTTGGCTTATCAGGTAGAGCAGATTAGGATAGAAAAACAATGGTTCAAACAAGTTGAAAACCTAAACCTGGAAGATTGATGAAATATCGGTTCTAATATGCTCAAAATTTGAACTAAGAGAAAGGAAGAACAACTCAAAAAGGATCAAAATCCGAGCTACAAAAAGGATGAAGGATGTTTAAAATGTCAGATTTCAATCCTTCATATTTTTGTTTTAAATTTCTGCAAATAAATTTTGTGTGCATCTTGTACATACAGCCATAGACATCATGGAAAATCAAACAACTTAACCCTGATTTGACTATGTTTAATTTTCTATTTTAGAAGATAGAGAATAAAATTTGCCAGACAGTCTAATCCTGGCAGATAGTAGCTTAGGTAGAGAATTTATGAGTTCAACAGTCTAATCTGAACTCATGGAAGAAATCAGGGTAGACTTAGATTAGTTTTTCCTATTTTCAAAAAGAATAAAATGTTGATGTTCAAGGTCTACAAGTCCGAACGCACTTGCTGAAGAGAAAATGTTAGGAAGTAGGCTGTGTAGGTAGTTGTTTGGGAAATAACTATGCTTGATATAAATGTTGATCATCTTTTAAAAATCTGCATGATCAAAGAAGAAGAGGTTGTCAATGGATAAAGGCACAGGTCTACATCCCAGAGATCAAATTCTGAAGATTCTTGACAGCTCCAAGGAGCTGCCATCCCCAAGTGGAGCCACTATTAGCCATCAGTAAAAAAATTTTAGAGCAAATGATGGCTAAAAATAATTCCTAAGCCTTCAAGAGATTTTTTTCATGAAAAACTGCTCATTCTTGAAGTCTTCTTGTGCTGTTCGAACTTTGCAAGTAATCTTCACTGTTGTTTCATTAAAATAAAACCAAGTTAAACCTGCTGCCCCTTGCAAAAATTTTCCCTAAACAACCCCTCTTTCATCATTTCATTCACTCATTTTGACCTTTTTTATCCTCCATTTACCTCTGAAAAATCCCCTTTCTCTATTCATTTTATCCTCATTATCCCAAGGAAACCTTCCAAATCCCTTTTAAAACTCATAAAAAATCCCTCTTGGATGTTTGAAAGCTCATATTTTCTCTATCGAAACCCCAAAAAACCCTTACAAAACCCTCTGTTTGCCTTAAAAACGCCCTTTTCAAACACATAGGTTTAAACCCCAAGGGCTTTAAAATATTTGACCTTTCCCCATGCGTCCGGGCACTATAACCAAGCGCTGTAACGAAAACCCCTCTAACCTTATCGCATTGTATTTTTCCCTGAAATACCACATTTTCATTGTAAAATTTTCCCCCCGATGCGATAAGCTCCTCTCTCTTGGCCCTTGGTCACACATCCCTCTGCGGGACCATTCCCCTGCGCCTTTTCTTGAGCCCTCATCGCATCAGTGTTCTTTCTTTTTCCGTTACATTGTTCCCCCTTCCCCCGCCGATGCGATAAGCCCCTCTTCCCTTGGCCCCAGTTCCGTGTTCTCCCATAGAACCTCGCCTTTTCCCTTTCTCCTTATCCCCGCCTTGTCACTTTATGAAGTAATCCCAACCGTTGATCTTTAAATATCAATGGCTATCGTGCCTCCTTTCTTACCTTTCCTCTGTCTAAATCTTACCATCTATTCACCTTGGCTGAAGAATCTCCTCCGTCAATCCTTTTGATCTGACGGTCCTCATCTAACCCGATGACCCAGCTCCACCGGGGCCTACCATCCACCACATACAACGCGCACCCTATCGAACGCTGCCACATGTCTTCCACTTTCATTTCCACTCATGCAACTTATTCATCGCATTCAATCCGCTCCGTCGAATCTCGACCCTTTCATCTGACAGTTGTGGCGGCATATCGCATAATTTTTGCGCTCAGAGTTTAACACTCCAAAGAAATGCAATACCGGCAGTTTTCCAAAATCTACGTGGCGAGTGATCAATCGAATCACACTCCCTTCGAGCAAAACCACTTACTGCTCGAGGGTCGTGCGATAACCACCCGTGGTATTGCAAAAACCACCTTTGTCCAGTTCCCGCCAAACACAATTTGAACTGGATTTTTTCACCTGTTTTCCTCCACAAGCCTCCTCCACCCGCATAATCACCCCCCTTCGCATCACTCCCCCACTCTGTCATCCTCCTAAGCAATCAAACCCCCATCGCAGGTTTTTTATAATGATTTTTGTGGTTTGTTGCAGGTTTTTACTATAGTTTTTGGAGCGGAAACCTTTTCTAGAATTCGCAAAAGGACAGAGCCAAAGCCCTCTATGTTTAAAGGCTAAAACATGAATTAAAAGGCTTCCCGGTTTCATTTGCGGGTTTGGACGATGCCGCGTAAGCATTTCCCATGCCCTTGAAACCCTCCATCGCACTAAGAATCCCCTGTCCGCAGTGATAAAGAAAAACAGTGAGGACAGAAGGCGAGGATCGAAGAAATAAATCAAAATGAATTTTAAAGATTGAGACCGATAGTTTGGTGGTTAATACACAGTTTGAATATTTCTGCATAAATAAAGGGATCAACAACAAAGATTAAAGTTGCAAAGGATTAAAACCCTAAAAGTAGAGAGATATAGCATAGGTTAAGGGATTAAAAGGTTAAATCCTATTGTGTTAAGGTTAAAACACAGTGAAAGGGTGAACACAGTCAGCATATCAAGATTAGGGACTTCGAGATGATTATAATGGCATAATCAGTATTGAAAGCATAATGAGGGCTTAAATAGTGATTAAGGCCACTAGATTAGAATAAAATCAGTGAAGGAGCCTCCGAATGCCACATCATTGAGGCCATAACTCCTCAACTTCCACCTGGGGACTTATTTCATCAAAATAATGCACCATGAATGCACAATGAGGGATATTTTTTAAAAAGGCAGCTCAACATTAACTACCAACCTACCTAAACCCTCAAATTTAACAAAGGCCACTGAAGGTGATGAAATTTAATGTAAAATCATTAAACCAAAGATGAGCATTAGAAATATTCTCTCTTAGGCCTCCCAAAGGTCAATCCATCATTACTCTGTATTTATTGAACAAATGAACCCTCTTAGACTCCAACTCCTGTTTCTTCTATAAATACTTCTGTAGATGATAGAATAGAGGTTGGTCTTTTGATATCTATTGCATGTAAATAGCTTTGAAGTTGTTGTAGCTTTGTTTGTAAAGGAAGACACATAAGCTGAGATGAGAAGTTTGAAGCTGTAGAGGCCAATTGGACTTGAATATTTTAACTGGTTTGAACATCAAATACAAATAACTGATTTATGGGATCCTGGTCTATGTCAATGGTGATGTGTTTTTCACTGTAAATTGTTATTTTATTTTTTTTCCATTCTGTCCACTTTTCTCTGATAAAGAATAGCAAATGTAGATTAGGATTTACTTCTGAAGTACCCTAAATCTCACTAAAAATATTCATCCTTTATGTTTTCTGTTGATTGTTAATCTGGAGGTAATTCAATAGAGTATAACTAGTGAATTTTTGGTAAGCCCATATTCCTGAGTAAAACTTGAGATATCTTCTTTGAAAATTCTTGATAAGTATGCTAATTGAATATTGAGTTAGAGAAGTCTATGGTTAGCCCTGTCCTCCAATTCCTTCTCTTATAGTAGCTTTGAAAAGCTCCCTTAAGAGTATGTTGAAAGCAGGCTAGTTTCAAAGTAATTACCTGATCTTAGACTACTTTTTGTGTTTATCATGAATGTTTTCCTTTTGAATATGTTGGAAGCGGGCTAAGTTAAAAGTCTTTACTTGATCTTAAGCTATTCTATGTTTTTAAATGTTTTCTCTTGAAAGTACATCAAAAGCAGGCTAGTTTCAAACTACTTACTGTAGAAATTTGAATAGCTGATATGTTATCCACTGAGATTCTCCTGATCACACACTATTTTATCTTCATGCACAATACAGAATCTCTTCTACCATTGATCATCACATGCGGAAATAAAATCAATTTCATGCACACATTAAAACCATAAAAATTCACACATATGAACATAGTATGTAATGAGAAAGCTTAAAGCTAAAAACCTCCAACTATATGTATATTATATATGTCATAGATATCATGTAAAAATCATCATACAAAGCTCCTCACAAGCTCTCAGTATAATCTCCACTTGCTACACACTAATCAGGCTTGATCTTGCAAATCCCATGCACCGATCTTTGCCAGCCTTTAGCCTGCCTCTACTGTGCAATCCCTACTGAATAATGCCTCTTGATGAGAATGAATTACCCCAGCCTTGCTCACCTAGTCTTTATAGGAATCTCTACTAAGTTTTGGATGAAAACCATGCATCACTTATAGTCACAACTGATAGCCACACTTGCCCTTTCACCTATCTTTGCACTGGTCTCCACTGAAACTATCCATGCATTGAAGTTAACTGATGTATTCTTTAGTTGATTAATTAGTTTATAATTAGTGAGTTAATTAATAATTAATTCAAACCACTCTCACTAATTGTATCAATCAGTTAAACTAGATACAAATAGCTCAACTATGTTTAGATTAGTTAAATTGAACACAACTCCATTAACTTCCTCAATCAACTCCACCAAACTCTGTCACATGAGTACTAACTGAATTATCCATGCAATAGCTCCACTTAACCCTTAGGAATATTGTAATTCCTCCTGTCAGCTCCTGTGCCACATCTGTGCACTTAACTGAAGTGCTCCAAGAGAATAAGATAATGTTTAGAGTCCAAATATTATTAAGAGCTAATAATATTCGACATATCTATTTTTAGACTGGCAATCTAAAAATATATTCTTCCCAATATGTCTAAAAATAGAAATCCATCTATTTTTCCAACTTGACCAACCATCCACAAATAGCATCCTGAAACTTATAGAACATGCTCCATATGTCTAAAAATAGACATAGTCTAAAAATAGACTTTGCGACAAAAATCACCTGTGTGGCCCCCACCTAGTTTAGGTGATCACATTCCAACTAGGATTAGGAATGATGTTTCAGGATGCCTCCTTCACTGTTTCTTGTTGCAATCTTCAACACTCCCTCTCAACAAGAAAGGATTGTCTTTGCATGCAACATACAACTCCATGCATTCGCCCTGCAACCTTCACAAGCGCCATGCAACTCCATGCATCTGCCTTGCAACTCCTCTGAAACTGAATAGGCTCCAAAAAACTCAATCAGTCTGATGTATCTATCATCAAATTCTTTGACTTCTTCTGGTACCAACTGCACATGTCATCAGGAACCACTGCGCTGTTGAACTCTACACCCATGCACTCTGCACTTGTTGTCAACTCTGATCTGCGCTCAAGTATCCGACACTGTCACTTTGATCTGCCTGCATCAATCCAACTAATCATGCTACTGCTGCACTGTGGGCACCTCGTAGCTAGGTTCAATTCATGAGATCCACACTATCTCATGAATCTTTCCCATAAATCTCCTCTTGGGATTAATCATGCATGTTGCCTCACCTCTCACCTGGTGGTATAGCTGCATGCACTCCCTCTGCCCATATGGCTTGAAATTTCTCTGCATGAGTGGTTTCTTCCACTCCATGATCCTCATCTTGTGGTTGCTCCACATCTCGAGGTTCACTCTTACCTGCATGCAAATCCAGCTCCCTCTCAAGCTTCAATTGCATGGCTTTCTTGCACTTCCCAAGAGTAGGAAGCTCCGTAGAAATGCCATCTACTTCAAGTCTGTAGAGATTATTTGCTCGAATCCCAAACTTCTTGACTTTTCTTGTTGCTTTGTGCTGAAGGAAAACTTTTTCTTCACTAAAGACAACATCATAGCCTTTATCCTCTAACATTGCGACTGAGATCAAATTCTTCTTTAAACCTATAATATGCACTACATATTGCAAAAGAATGAGTTTACCTGACTCCCTAGGTTATGGTACCAATGTCAGTCACATTGTATCATCCATTGTCGCCCAAATCAACATGCAACTGGAGATCTTTCTCCACCAAGTCACTGAAAAGATTCACATCTCCTGTCATGTGAAAGGAAGCGCCACTATCAAAATACCACCCCGATCCGTTTGCACTAGACACCATGCATGCGATCAATGAGAAGTCTAGCTCAAATTGTGAGGCAAGAGCCTCACCAGCTGCAGCTCCAGCAGCCTGCTTGTTCTTCTTCTTTTGTGGACAATGCGTGGAGAAATGTCCATGCTCGTGATAGTGAAAACACTTCACTTTGGACATGTCACGCTCTTTACCATCCACAGCAGATTGAGAAGCATTCTTCTTACCCTTCCCCTTACTTGCTTTGGCAGCCAAATTAAAATCCTCTTCATCATCATTCTTTGATGAAGATCCATCCCTGGTATCTCGCCTTATCTCCTCCTGCCCAAGATCCGACCAAAGTCGCTCCCATCTTGGCAATTTCTCCCAACCATTGACAGAGTCCTGATAGGATCACTAGTACAAAATGGCTAATTTGTTACTAAAAAAACGACTAAAATTTGCATATAAATGACTATTTTTCGGTCGGTGACCAATAGTAGCTAATTTACAGTATCTTATAACGCGACCAACTTTTGGTCATTTTTAGCTTAGTCATTAATTGGTTATCTCAATTTTGTTATCTAGTTGTATATTTGGTCATTGATTTGGTCATTGATTTAGTCACTGATTTGATCACTAATTTAGTCATTCATTTGGTCTTTCATTTTGTCACTGATTTAGTCATTCATTTAGTCATTCATTTGGTCACTGATTTAGTCATTATTTTAGTCATTGATTTGGTCTTTTATTTGGTCATTAAATGTCGCAATTAATGACTAAATATATTACTATATGATCACCCGAGAAAACCAATTAATGACCTAAGAACTATGACCAACATGTTGGTCGTGTTATAAGATACTGTAAATTAGCTACTAATAGTCGTATATATGCAAAATTTAGTCATCATTTGTAGTCACAAATTTATCATTTGCAGTAGCCATTTATTCATTATATAAATGACTAATTTAGTAGTTTATATTCATTTCATTAATAATCATTCTAAATGACTAATTTAGTCGCATATTCATTTTATTTGTGTTCATTATTAATTAACATAAATTAATTTGTATGATTTAAAAAATGTCATACAATGTGCATGTTCATCTAATATGAAAACACAAAGTCACATATTTTAATTACAAAACTAAACAACATCAAGTGCAACTATAAATAATTTCAACCACATAAATTATATTATATGAAATGTTAAAATATTACAATATGAGTTTCCAACTTTATATTAGTTGGACTACAATTTACACATGAAATGATGTTTCATCACTTCAAAACATTATCGTTGTGTTGTCAAGGCATTGCAGGTGAATTCACCAACTCTAAAGACTTGATCATCAGTCTTTATATGTGTGTCTTATCCGAGATATTGGTTCAAAGGGTATCACCAGACCAGTTCTCCTCTCTCTTTTTGCATTTGTCGCTCCAATGTTATTGCTCTTCTCTTTTTTCAATTCATGCCTCTTACCATCAATACCAATTTCATTTTCTAAACACAAAAGAAAATACAATGCACTGTAAGAAATGAAAGACAATGAACACTAAAATATAACATAAATTAGACTATAAATAGTTTATACAACATATACCTTAACATCAACAATGTCAAAGCAATTTTCTTTCAGCATCAATTTCTGCAAAATAAATGACACGTTATTCTTTCCCATTTCTCAACATGCTACATACGATAAATTGAAAATAACATAAAACCAAGAGCAAACCCTTTTCTAACCAAAATAAACAAACAAACAATGCCTCTAATAAAACTTCATTATAATCTTAGCAAATGAAAAGAGAGCTAGTGGACCATTTGTGTTGTTTGACTTTGCCTATTTTTTTTATAAAGTGCTCGAGCTTCAGGAACCAACAAATGTGAGCACAACTAAAAACTAACCAACCATTCACTTGTCAACATGAGAGATCACAAATAAACTACAAAATTGATCAGGCATTAAAATTGTGAGCAGACTACCTTGAAATTTTCTTCTTGAGAAATACCTCAAAATCCCCTCGTTTCTAATAAGATTCCTAGCTATGTACCTCCATCCTTGATTTCCCTTGTTTTATCTTGAATAAATAATACCCCTTCAACAACCAATTTTGCGAGAATCCTACCAAGTAACTCAAGAGCCTTGTGCGCATCAATAGTAGCATCCTCCAATGAAAATAGTACAATCTCCAACCTAGAAACATCAAAATTATATATAGTTATAATGTTGAAGAGTGTAACTAGGTAGGTCTTCCTTATAATGACAATGTAATTATGTACTTATGTAAAGCTGAAGTCAATAATAATAAAATGAATTTTTGGTTTACTTGCTTCATGGGTTTCATGAGCAAGATTCTTAGTATAGGTCTATAGACTTCTTCTTGATGTCTATTAGGTACATAAGTGTAATTAAGAGTCATGTAAAAGGCGTGAAGAATAACCTCAAAGACGTTGCAGAAGAATGGCTTACAAACGTTGAAGATATGCCTATGAAGTTGGCCTACAAACAAATGTTAAAGTCAGCCTACTTAATGGCTATAAGGTCGGCTTAATTACTTTGCTAGAACTACTATATATACCCTACATATGCTACGGTTAAGAGAACATATCTACGGATGATATTGAGGTTATACAACATGCAAAAGAAGAAAATTTTGTGGATTCTACTGAGGCAATACAACATAAAGAAGGCAGCAAAGATTAAGTTAACGTCTGGGGTAGAACACATTAAAAGAAAGAACAGATTTGCAGATCTGTCTCTGAGGTACTGCAGATATTTAAGTAACAATTACAGTCATGTTTGAAGTTAACAAAAGGTGGAAGAAAGAACATGAATTACGTATTAGTTTGAAGGTATAACAAATCAGATCTAAGGACGAGATTGTCTACGTATAAGTCTGAAGGTGACAACGTTTGAAAGATAGCAAATACAAGAACAGTTTTGATTGCAGACTGCAGACTTATCTAAAGGAAGCACTGAATGATACACCTTCCAAGGTAACTGAAGGACGTATTCTACAAAAGAAGCTAAAGGTTAGTAATTGCTGAAGTAACTGGAAGATTGAGATATTGACTAAAAGATATGATTAAGTTATCTCTGAGGAAAGAATTGTAAAAGTCAGAAACCTCAAGTAAGGAAGGTAAATCAGAGATTTACCTTCCTAACTTATTGCAAAATACTTAGTTACAAGAAAGATCAATTTTGTCTCTACATTTGTATAAGCACTTTGATAATTGACTTGATGAAAGATTAACTCAGCAAGCTCACAAGTAGTTATCAAGAAGAGAATTTGTATTAATCTATAGCCCTTAAATTCTTAACATGGTATCATAGCTAGGTTATGATCAAAGGCAGTTTGAAAGGACTCGAAACATTCTAAAAGGACCTATGTCAAAAGGGCTCAAATCATAGTAAGACAGTCCAATAATTAAACTAAGTGCAAGTTCACAAGAAAGGTCAATCTCAATGACATCACAGTGTTGAAATTACCTCTGCCTCAATTCAATACTACTCTTATAAGATTATTTCGATACCACAGCAGTGAGGAGAATGAGTTATAAAGGTGTATTTACAATTAAGGCTCGGTGTGACAAAAAGATATCAGTATAATCCGTATTACAGTGAAGATATTCAGTGTTATAATCACAGGTCAACTACAGTCTCGGTATAACCAATCACATGATGAGTATGACACTACAATTTGGAACTACCACAGTAAAAAATCTATCACTGTTTCGTGCTACCACAGTGAGAAAGGTCTCACTGGTTCAGTGCCATCACAGCTTGATGAGAAGTATGCCATTTTAGTTTGATGGTATCATGACACAGGGTCTCACAGAAATGGTCAACAGAAGTTAGAGACATGTACAGTGAAGTATTTACAATCGAAGCACAAAATAAGGTCAAAACAGTAATACGTATACACAGTGAAATAGAACATTCGAGGATCTCGGAATAGCTGCTTACATTGAGTTTGAAAGAATCTGAATTCTTTCCTATGAAGTTGACAGTGCAAGAACCAACTAAAAGAAAGAACTAGTTTGAAGGTATAAAAAATAATATCTAAGGACAAGATTGTCTACGTATAAGTCTGAAGGTGACATCGTTTGAAAGATAGTAAATACAAGAACAGTTTTGATTGCAGACCTATCTAAAGGAAGAACTGAATGATACAACTTCCAAGGTAACTAAAGGACGTATTCTACATAAGCAGCTAAAGGTTAGTAATTGCTGAAGTAACTGAAAGATTGAGATATTGACTAAAGGATATGATTAAGTTATCTCCGAAGAAAGAATTGTAAAAGTCAGAAACCTCAAGTAAGGAAGGTAAATCAAAGATTTACCTTCCTAACTATATTGCAAAATACTCTTTTACAAGAAAGATCAATTTTGTCTCTACATTTGTATAAGCACTTTGATAATTGACTTGATGAAGGATTAACTCAGCAAGCTCACAAGTAGTTATCAAGAAGAGAATTTGTATTAATCTATAGCCCTTAAATTCTCAACATATAATTTATAATCGCACATGGCCATAGACTGTAGCAGTCTTGAAATAAACTCGAACTTGAATAAGAACAAACACAAAATTTCAATTTTGTGGTTTATATGATAGCCATTTGATAATAGCTCACTCAGCATCCAACGTTTCAGGCAGTATTTGGTGTCTTTTTATGTGGAAAATTTTCCAATGGGGCTAGATGTTTCGACCTTTTCTGTTTGGATCTAAGCTTAATATGAATATGTATTGGATTTTTGTTTTAAATGAAAACATAGGTTCTTCTTTTTCCTTTTCTGTTTTTCTCCCTTTACATAATACATATATATGTTGTGAATTTGCGTAATTTTAAACAAAATAAACAGTCATGTTAATATGTTTTAACATATTGCAATTTTAAAATTTATAGCTAGAGTTTTGGAGGAAGCATGAGAACAGTCTTATTCACATTGTTAGGATCCAAACAGAAATAAACAATATATAGTCAAATAGAGCTATCAAATACCCCTACTTAGACAGAGAGACCTAGAGGTAAGAAAAAGGTTGTGGGATAACATTTGACAATCCAAATCATTGCCTTTACATGGCACACGCCATGATAAGATTCTAACCCATAATAATCTTGAGAAGAGAGGCTTTCATGGGCTGAAGAGACATTGTGAAGATGCTCAACCATCTGTTGATACAAGCAAGACTAATAGATACATGAGCTTATAGTTACATAAAGGAGAATATATGAATGGAGATTGCAGAACAGTGTATCATAAATTTTGCAAAGGCATTGTTGCGTATTTGTTGAAAAAATCAACTTTTTGGAAGTTTACTTTTATCATTGTTTGGACTTGTGAGGATATAGTCAGTAGAGAAGGAACCATATGGAGGTGTCACCATTTCAGTCAGGGAAACCCTGCAAACCAAGATGAGGCTGCCTACTTGAGGGGAAAATAATATAATCAATGTTGGAACTTGAAGGAGGTAATGGACAGAGTCTACACAAAAGGGATGCAGAAATGTTATAATATGGAATAAATGACTGGTAAACCAGAGTCTTCGCTTTTAATTTTGTACACAATCATTGAAGTGTGGATATGTCTAAAATTTGATAGAGCAGCCAATAATAAGCTACCTAGGTAAGGATAGAGGAGTTCTTGAGGATGAGAGGGGAAGTTAGACTCACCTATGCTTTAGGAATAGGTCAAGCTACTACATAATATCTCACAAAATTGTACAGTGGATAAGGTTTAGCCAGGTGATTTAAATTATAGCAAATATTTTTTGGGTCATGGCAGTTTCATATTTTAGGTATGGACCAGTTTTGGGATGGCGGTTTCTGAAGTATAGTTTACATATATTCCTGAAATTGCAGGTTTGTAGAACCACTAATATAATAACCAGTTTTATATAAAAATAAAACTTCTTTCTATTTTTTCCTTTAAAGAACAGCATAGGATTTCCGATTTCTAGAGTTTGGATATGTTTGGGATTGTGGCTAGCTAGGAATCAAATGATTTTAGAGGATACAAAAATTTTATACTTTCAGGTGGTCCATCAAATAAGAGCTTTATCCTTGGAATACAATAGGCCAATTGGGGATGGACTGATGGATGAAGGGGGCGAACTGATGGACAAAGAATTTTTGGGATTTTCAGATGAATCATTTGAGGGTCTTCCAATCTGGTCCTGCCCTAGTGTGCTAGGTCTACCTAAACAGCTCACCAGTATTCAAGACAGTTTTGTACCCTGGGGCAGTGGGTTTGCAGCAGGTGATGTCAGAAGAGGATACCTTTTCATCCATACAATGCTTGGGTGGTTGTATCTAAGGCAGATCTCAATCTGGTGCCTTTACTCATGCGTGTGTGGAGCTCAGAGACACAACTATCCAGAAGTCCAAGTGTATTGAAGGCTCGTGTTCACAAGTTACTCATCCCTTAGGTTTTAGAAAGGTATCCAGCAATCTCTCTTTGGATTGTGGTAGGGTTTCGGAATTCTACAAGTGGATTCATGTCTGGATTTCATGATAAGTAGTAATTACCATGGGTTTACCAGTGATCAACCGACGGCGGCAAATTTGGATCCTAGTCTCCACTTGGAGAGGGTTAGTTAAGTTATGAATCCTGTATCAGATGGTCAGGTGAATGGGTTTTGGCAGAGCCGAAAGTGTGTCGAGAGGAGAAAGGATCCAGTAAACTTGGGTGTTGGCAAAAGTTGTAAAGATGGATGGAATTTTAGATATGGTGGGATCAGAAATCGTTGGGAAGTTTCAGGGAAGGAGAAAGGTGGAGAAGATTCTAAAGTAGTGGTTGGTGGGAAAATTGGTGCCGTTCTTGGACTATCTACCAAATTGTTTTGCGCTAACTCAAGAATGATTGGCTTTTGTACTTTGATCTCACCAAGTTGCAAATAAGGTTCTAAATAGTCAGTCGAAATGGGGCTTCCAACCATTACTCTTCAAACATTAGTCACCTGTGTTTGATGCAAAGATGAAAAGAATGGACTGTGTTCCAATCTGGGTAAATTAACCAAGTATTCCTGTAACCTTTTGGCCCAATGATGTCTTCAGGGAAATCAGAAACTCCCTTGGCATTTTTATAAGCAGATCTATCCTTTAGGAGTACAGTAGTTATGAATATGGCTTACATATTAGTGGGTGTGGATTTAAGGGAGGGCTTGGCAGAGGCAATTGCTCTAAAAAAGGTAACCTATAGTTTGAATAAATTATGGAATATGAAGGCATTCATTTTCAGCGCATGAGATGCCATTCCTATTGCGAACTTGCAGTGGAATGAAGCATGCCTAACTAGAAACAGAATTGGCCCTGAAAAGAGTCTCAAGCTGAGGATTCTAGAGAAAAGTTGGAAAAGGTAGACACCAAGTAAAAAGGGGTAGACTCAGACTTCTTTAATGGACACAGGCTCTGATGGTGTTGTGGAGGGTGTATAGGAAAAACTTCAGTTGCCATTGACTCCCTTGGAGTGTCCACAAAAAGTAGTCAAGTTGGAGACTAAGCATACTCCACAGAAATATCCACAGTTTAAGCTCATAGAAGCAGGATATCCAATTAAAGAACTTACTAATTTAGTATGTCCCCAACCCAAAGGCCTCCGTGAATTTAATTTTTGATGAATCTTCTTTTCAGTTTTTAATATCAAAATTATTTGATTGGCCTGATAAGGAACCCACTTCTTCCATTAATACTGTGAACTTGAGTGATGATAAGGAGTTCATGTCCATATATGAGGATAAAATGTTGATGCCTGAAAATATAATCTCCATCCTATAAATAAGGAGGGTTTTATTTTCGTTAATGATGTTGAAGGTGGCTTAGCATTTGTGGATGAAAAAAGCTCACTAAATTAGTATTAAGGGAAAAAAATCCTGTATGTCATTAGCACAAAAACACACTTGTAATGAGATATTGTTTGGTAGTAAATAACTGTTGCTGGAAGGAGTTCCAAGAGGAACAAATGCCCTGTTAGTCAGTTTTAAATTATTGCCCTAACCCTAAACAAGGATTTATTCAATCCCTCAAAAAAATTGTTCTTAAGGGGCTAGTTAATGTGCACACACCAGATGTTATGCACTACATTGAACTATTAATGTATGGGGTAGAATCGTAAGTGACTTGGAATGGCTTTTTATGGGATGGCAATTTACGTTTATTGATGCTAGGGAGGTGGGAGGACTAATATTTGGGTGGAGAAAACAGTCCTTCACCTACTCTAATTGTTGGTCATTCTCTTCAGATTTGGGTGCTAACTATACTGCCAAGACCTGCCAAGAGAACTTTCTCTCCTGAACATATATGGCCCATATACTGACAAAGTTGAGTGTTGGGACAGAGTCTTCCACCGGGGATGGCTCAACCAAGGTTTGACAATTTTGGGTGGGAATCTCAATTTCTCTTTGGGTGCTTCAGAGATATAGGGACCTGCTCATGTGGATTATCTATCAAAGTATAGTTTTGAAAAACAGATGAAGTAGAGCTGATAGATATTGAGGTAATAAAGTTCTCCCCTACATAGAGAAATAAGAGGGCTGGAGTAGATAGAATTGTGAAAAGGCTAGACCATTTTCTTATATCAGACCTCTTTTTAGATGAAGCTATCAGATCAAATAGTCAGTCTTGTGTGTAGGGGACTCTGGCCACTCCCCTGTAATACTAGAATTGGCTCCTACTAAGAAAAAATCCCTCGTCCCTTCAACCTAGATCCTGAATGGTTAAGGAGGAGAAATATGTCAAGAAACTAAAGGATGTCTGGATTTCATTTGATGGTTCTTCTCAGGGATAAGCTGCTCTACAATTTGAGTAGAACCTCAAAAGGGCTAAACAGGTCCATTGAGTTGGCAACTTAAAAAATACACAAGGAGAGGTTGCTCTAGGAAGTGGAGGCAAAACTAGATTCCCTGTACACAAGTGATGGTTTTGGTTTCTTAATTGAGTCACAAAATTAGAGGTGAATAAGCTGGAAACAAAGAAGCAATGTTGCGAACTTCAACATCAGGAGACAATCGGCAAGGGTCTAGAAAACCAAAAAATCGTAAAAATCAGGAAAATATCAGTAAAAATAGGCAAAAATTGGCCACGCCAAAAAATCATGATTTTGAGATAAAATCGGGATGTTATCGAGATGTTTGCAACACTGCAAAGAAGAGGGCACTCCTTTTGGATAAAGAAAATTCCTGGAGTCTAAAAAGTAGGGGATCGTGGCTACAAGCTTGGGTTGAAAAGTCGTCAGTTTTTTCATCATTTGCAACCTAAAGGAAAAAAATACACTGTGGAGGGTAGAAAAATCAGACAGATTACTGGCAACTAGCTTCAAAGATATAGTGTAAGAGGGTGTGAGTTATTTAGGATCTATTTATAAGGGTGAGCGAAGAGCAACAATAGCTTAGGTTTTAAGAATGTCTACATTCTTCCCTAGTTTTGAAAATCCTGAAGACAACCAAAATGTAATGGATTCTTCAAAGTTTTCAAAATATAAGAGCCACAGACCTGATGGGCTGCCTGTGGAATTCTTATGAGGATGTTTTCATTTCATAGAAGAAGACTGGTGGAAAGTTAATGAGAAGTCCAGATTCTCTGGAAAAATCCTGGCATCCTATAATGCTACCTTTACTGCACAGTGCATTGATTCCAAAGACTGATAACCCCAGTTCATTTCTAAAATTCAGGCCGACTTCATTCTGTAATTTCATTTATAAAATCATCTCCAAGATAACTTCCTGCAGGTAAAAGGAGATTTTTCCAAATCAGATTTCTGGTGAGCAATTTAGTTTCCTGGAAGTGAGATCTATCCATGAGAATGTGGGGGTGGCACAAGAAGAATTACATTCTATTAAAGTGGAGAAGCTCAAGGCTATGGTGGTGAAGATGGAAATTTCAAAGGCATATGACAGTTAGCTGGCTCTACCTGTGATTAATGATAATACATTTGGAATGCTCTGCACAGATTGTTACATTTGTGATGAATTGTGTCACTTGTGTATCTTTCTCCACTTATTATAAATGGAGCTGCAGCTCAGTTTTTTAGACCTGAAAGTGAGACAGGGATGCCCCCTTTCTCCATTATTGTTTCTTATTGTAGCAGAATGCCTTACTGGTGCTTTGAAGGAAACTCTTAGGGTTCAAAATTCTTAGGGAATCAAAGTTATAAATACTTGTACTTTGTCAAATCTTTTTGTTGGTGACATACTTGTCACTAATTTTTTGCGATGAATCTAGGAGGGATGCAGCTAGACTCAAACATATTATAGATCTTTTATGCTTGGAAACAGGTATGCAGATCAATTTGGACCAGCACCATTTCCTTTTGTGGTATCACTGACGAGGATTAAGTCTTTCTGTCTCCTCGGTTTCCTCATTTCTCCACTATTGTTTCCTATTGTAGCAGAAGGCCTTAGTGGGGCTTGAAGGAAGCTCTTAGGGCTGGATATTTTAAAGAAATCAAAGTTGCAAATACTTGTACTTTGCCATATCTTCTTTTTGTTACTAAATTTCTGTGATAGCTCTAAGAGAAGTGCAGATAGACTGAAAGATATTATAGATCTTTTCTGCTTGGCAACAGGGATGTGGAACAATGACAATAAGTACCCGTTCCTTGTGGCATCACTGATAAGGAGCAAGTCTTTTATGTCTGCTCTGTTTCCTTATCAACTGTTTGATATGGAGAGTGATATGGAGTACCTGGACTTTATACTTTACCCAAATAAATATCAAGAAACATGTCAGCAATGTCTTATCACAAAAGTGGAGAAAAAAATTAAACTTATGGTGCAATCATTGGTTGTCTAGAGGGGGTCATTTGGTCCTGGTCAAAGCAGTGTTAGAGAGCTGGATGTCTTTATCCTGGATACAAAAGGGAATTTTGGAGGTAATTAGAAGGTTATACTACAGATTTATTCGGTCCAAGTGCAAAGATAGAGAGTGTATACCACTAGTTAATTGGAAGAGGATATCAGTTCCAGAAGCCCAGGGTAGATAGGGACTTTAGAACATTTTCTTATTTTCCAAAGCTTTATAAGCAAAAAGTGCATGGAGACTTGGAGTGATGGCTCACATGCCCAAGTGATAAAAGAAAAGTATATTTCCTATGAAGCAATGGATGGCTAATAAGAAATCCTGTAAAGAGCCTAACTAATGGATGGTTGTCTTCACTTTTCGATTAGTAGTTAACAGACTTGTTTGGAGTGATGAGGCGAACAAGGGTAAAATTTGGGGTGGATTCCTGGGTAGGTTGTGGTAATGATTATAGGATTCCAGACCATATCACTCTGTATTTGCTATCCAGGGGCTTCTTTGATCTATCACAAATTTCCAATGTGAACAGAACCACTATTTGGAATCAAGTACTGGGAGGGATCTGGATCTTGGGGAAGAAGATGCAGATATATATTATATGGGATTTGTATATTGACAAACTTAGATCCAATTTTGTGAGGTTAACGAATGAGGAAGATCAATTGGCATGGTCAATAAATCTTGTTGCACTCAAATTGTCAAAGTTCCAAGGAAGCGGAAGTACCAATTTTTTCAGCTAGATTCGATCACCTATCAGCAATCATTCTATCTCTTTATCCCACATCTACACAAAAAGGAATCATATGGCTGATGGATTGTCAAAGGAGCATCTCAGTCTAGCTAGAAGTGGCTGGGTCATCATGGAAGATCAGGCTGAACTGTGCTCACAGTTTACTCATGCTTCTTTCTACTACGGTTTTCATTTTCTGTTGACAAGGCAATAAATAGCATGTTTTTAATGACTGAATTTGTATAATAGAACTGTGCAGAGATATTTTTTGATGGACAAATGGCAACAGTTATATTCTGTATTATTTTTATTACCGTTGATCTCCATTTTTGTAGAAATATGTAGGATGATATAAAGTGTTTACTATAAGGACAGTATATGATGGACATATCTATATCTTACTGTTGACCCGTGTTAAGGTTATTATGAATGCTTTTATCATCTGCTGTATGTAATTTCACTCTATATGAAATAAAATTACATTTTTTTTGGTCGAGAAGAAAGGATTTCTAGAGATAACATATTTCTAAAAAGATTTTTAAGATGCAGGAATATCAAGCACACTACACAACCAGCATCAGAAATTATTGCAATAGGAACAAACCTTGTTGCCTGAGTGCCAACTTCCAGGGACCAACCGTTGTTTTTGTTGTTGTTTCAGCTGTTGCACTTGTGTCTGTTGGGATATGACTGGTTTTGTGCTACCTTCTTTACTGAATGTGGTGAAGTTCGGAGCAGATGCTGTAGACAAGGTCTGTTTTAACTCTTGGATATCTTGCCTTTGAGAACGGCAGATAGCTGTCAATTTTTCATACTTTGATGTGATTTATGCCTTTTCTAAGCGCACCTGCTCCAGCTCTTCTTTCAATCTATCCACTTCTACTTGTAAGCTTTCTTTGCCAAACACACTAGTTCCAGTCGTGGGCTTATGGTTATCGAAATCTGCAACAAATGCATTAAATGAATCGTCATGAAATGGCCCACCAAATTCTGAAGCTGAAGCCTTCACTGGAGATACACCAGAGTCGATTGTGTTTTCATCCCCTTGGTCAGTATCTTCAGAGCTAAGCCTTATCTGGCTTATATCTGAATTCATTTCATCATATCCCTGCCGAGTTGTAGGTTGTGGTGAGGCATGCACCTTCTTCTTAAAGTTTGACATACCACTTTTCAAAATGTGTCTAGCTCCGGGCTGGTTTTCCTTTGGTGAACTTAAAATGCCTTGTTTTGGATGAGTTTCAGGGCTTTGTGACCTCTGCTTGAATACACTTTCACTCCCAGGATCCTGATCAAACACAGGGCCTTTGTCATCCACAGGCACAGATTCCTGTGCATACTGACTTGACCAAAATGCTCCTAAAGAGCTCCCACTACCAACACCACCTTGCATTGCCTTTGAATCTGGTTGTACCATAGGCGGTGACTGACGATCTTGGTCTTTCAATGTAGGTGGAGGTGGTGGTGTTCTGGATGGGAGTGGAGAAGTTCTCCTTGTTGCCACAGGATTACCTACAAAGTGATGTTCCAATTTGTCTGCATCAGGATAAAATACATAGCTACATGCCCACTCATACTTCTTCATTTGTCAACAATGAGTATAGACTCTACAGAAATGCAAAACTATTCCACAGTCATCTTACCATCATCTTGGGCATCCATAGAGGACAGTCTTATTCACTTCTGTCTGGATCCTAACAATGTGAATAAGACTGTCCTCTATATCTAGACTTCATCCTCTGTTGCCGCCTTGACTTGCTCTACAAACCATGGTTGCAACCATGTATTCGCAGTGGTGCCCAGGGATGAGTACTCTGCTTCCTTCTGCTGTAAATTTTCCTTTTCCTCCCGCGTGATCTAACATCTTGCTCGGGGTTTTCATCACTGTTTGCCCTAGATGATTGAAGAGGTCGAATGGGGCGGACAACACTGTTTTTCTGAAATCATTGTCCCCCTCACGAGCTGCTAGTCCTTCGCCACTTAGGTTAGGTTGCAACCATGTATTTGCAGTCGTGCCGAGGGATGAGTACTCTGCTTCCTTTTGCTGTAAATTTTCCTTTTCCTCCGGCGTGATCTAACATCTTGCTCGGGTTTTTCATCACTGTTTGCCCTAGATGATTGAAGAGGTCGAATGCCCTAGATGATTGAAGAGGTCGAATGAGGCGCACAACTCTGTTTTTCTGAAATGATATTCACTATGGCGCCCTTTTTATTTTCATATAGTTACACAATTGATAGGATATTCATTATGGCGCCATAGTTACACATTTGAATATTTATTATTATTTAAAAATATTTTAAATTAATGTTACACAAAGATATTCATTATGGCGCCATAGTTACACATTTGAATATTTATTATTATTTAAAAATATTTTAAATTAATAACATTAATTAATAAGAAAAATAGAATCTTATATAGATTTGAACGTTAATTTTATTTTTAGTGAATTACCAAATTAAATATTTATGATTTTTTACATATATTTTATTTTAAATTAATAATACTTAATTGGAAAATAGAATTCTTTATAGATTAAATTGAAAATAGAATTCTATATAGATTAAATTGAAAATACTTAATTGAAAAATATAATTTTATATTGATTGGAAGGTTACTATTTTTAGATAGTTAGGAAATTGAATATTTATAATTATTTTCATATATTTTAAATTAATAATACTCAATAGTAAAATATAATTTTATATAGATATGTTTACAGTTCTATATAGATTTGTTTTGGAAATTTAAAAAAAAAATGAGAAGTGAAGTGGACAAATTATTTACTTGATGGGTAGTAACCACTAATAAAACTATACATTTATAGTTGTACTTTTACACAAGTGTTAAGGACCACATAAATAATTATGGAAGTAATCCTAGTTAAGTATTCATATCCATTTTTTATGCAAAGATTTACTCAAATTATACTGGAAATTAAACTATGGTAAATATGTTATTAACTAGAGTATAAGCTATCTTCAAAGATTTTATTTTTAAATAATTTTTTTACAAATCTTAAGAATAAAAGATCAATGAAAATATATTTTGAAATCATGAATGAATATTGCAACCATATCCACGAATTATATATATATATAGAGAGAGAGAGATAATATTAATAATAAAAAGTTTCTTATAGTTAAAATATGTGGGTTTGTGAACATGACTAAGTGAACATGGCTTATGAAAATGACTAGGACTTAGGGTTGGTCCATGCTCCTTTCCTCAGTCTGCCTCTGTGACAGGTCTTGTGGGTGTGATACGACTAGTTGGGGTCAGGGCTCACCGCTCGACCCTTCCTCCCAACGCGCCCATACATGTCGTTCAAATATAAGTGGCAGACATTATGGTTGAGAACCACCTATAGGTGAGATGGTAAGGCTTTGGAGTTTGTTATGGCAGGTCAGGTTTGATTCCTGCCAAGGCCTTTCAACCTTTAACAATTTTTTAGCCAATGTGGAAGAGCCACGTGGTGGCCTCTAGCTGGGCCACGTGGAAGCTTCCCATTGGGCCACCAAAATACACTGCAACCAATAAAATTCGACCAAATCACACTTCAATATCAAAATTGCAATATTTCATTTCTAGAGTGACACAATTAACAATTACTAACATAAATGACTAAGTCATACACTTGTTGTACTTATTATTTGGTCATATATTTAGTCCTAGATTAAATTAGTCATTTTAGTTAGTCGTTTTTAGTTTGGTCACTTATTATCTAGTCATATATTTTAGTCCTCGACTAAATTAGTCATTTTAGTTAGTCGCTTTTAGTTTGGTCACTTATTATATAGTCATATATTTTATCCCTAAACTAAATTAGTCGTTTAAGTTAGTCATTTTTAGTTCTGTCACTTAAAATTTCTCAAATTTAGTAGTAATTCACTTGAAATAATTGTGGTGACTAACTTTTTTAGTCACCTAGTCACTAATTTCATCATTTTCTACTAGTGAATGCCAACTCTTCGGAAGCCCAAGGAGAGCCAAGCTCACCAATTCCTCATCATCCACACTAACTCCTACACTCCCAAGCTCATCCTTGCAGTGGAATTTTTTTTTCAAGTATACCAGAATAGTGTCATTCTTCTGCATTTTTATTTTCCTGAGTTTATCCTTGAACTCAACCGCTTCAATGTTTAGCAATTGCTCCAATGATCAATATCGCTCCGATACCATGTATAAGTTTGAATAACTGATATTTTATCCACCAAGGTTCTCCTAATCACACACTATTTTATCTTCATGCACAATGCAGAATCTCTTCTACCATTGATCATCACATGCGGAAATAAAATCAATTGCATGCACACATTAAAACCATAAAAATTCACACATATGAACACAGTATGTAATGGGAAATCTTAAAGCTAAAAACCAACAACTATCTGTATATAATATATGTCATAGATATCATGTAAAAATCATCATACAAAGCTCCTCACAAGCTCTCAGTATAATCTCCACTTGCTACACACTAATTAGGCTTGATCTTGCAAATCCCATAAACTGATCTTTGCCAACCTTTAGCCTACCTCTACTATGCAATCCCTATTGAAGAATGCCTCTTGATGAGAATGAATTACCCCAGCCTTGCTCACCTAGTCTTTATAGGCATCTCTACTAAGTTTTGGATGCAAACCATAGATCACTTATAGTCACAACAGATAGTCACACTTGCCCTTTCACCTATCTTTGCACTGGTCTCCACTAAAATTGTCCATGCACTGAAGTTAACTGATGTATTCTTTATTTGATTAATCAGTTTATAATTATTGAATTAATTAATAATTAATTCACACCATTCTCACTAATTGTATCAATCAGTTAAACTAGATACAAATAGCTCAACTATGTTTAGATTAGTTAAACTAAACACAACTCGATTAACTTCCTCAATCAACTCCACCAAACTCTGTCACATGAGTTCTAACTGAAGTATCCATGCAATAGCTCCAATTAACCCTTAGGAATAGCATAATTCCTTCTGTTAGCTCCTGTGCCACATCTGTGCACTTAACTGAAGTTCTCCAAGAGAATAAGATAATGTTTAGAGTCCAAATATTATTAAGAGCTAATAATATTCGACATATCTATTTTTAGACTGGCAATCTAAAAATAGATTCCGCCCAATATGTCTAAAAATAGAAATCCATCTATTTTTCCAACTTGACCAACCATACACAAATAGCATCCCGCAACTTATAGAACATGCTCCATATGCCTAAAAATAGACTTTGCGACAAAAATCACCTGTGTGGCCCCCACCTAGTTTAGGTGATCACTTTCCAACTAGGATCATGAATGATGTTTCAGGATGCCTCCTTCAATGTTTCTTGTTGCAATCTTCAACACTTACCTGATCTTAGATTACTTTTGTGTGCCTCCCTTAAGTGCATGCCAAAAGCAGGATAGTTTCAAAGTACTTACTTGATCTTAGGCTGTTCTTTGTTTCTTCACGTGTTTTATTTCTTTCACTTCATTTCCTACTGTTTCATTCCATAAAATCAACTTAAAGAGATCATTTTACATAGATAACTTACCCCATGGACCACTTTTGAACCTTGTTGTTCAACTAAATCCTATTATGACTCCATAGCCCAATGGATTGATACTGCTCCTTGCCTATCTTATCAGCTAAACCATTCCTTCACCTACTCACACCTTCACCCTTCATGAAGACTTCCTTCATCTCCATAATATCCCTGCCCAACCAAAACAAACCAAAACCCTATTCATCATAACTAGCCTAAAATCATATTTAAAGGCCATTAAAGATCATATCTTTGAACACCTATATAGAGAGATCCCTCTCTAAATCAAGGATGGCTAGGTCCTTCGATTCCAAGGTGGTTTGATGTTGGCTCTGTAGTTCTATATTTACCAATCTTGTAAAACTACGGTGGCCTAACAGCATCTACGAATCAAAGCATCCTTGTATATGGTACGAGAGCCTCCCATATGTCCAACATAGCTACAAAATATCCCTCCAGAGCTCAGCTGGCCACAACCCCTTTTAGGTGGGGTTGGGATTCCATCTGTTATGTCCCATTGATGTGTCTATACCACTTGCAGCTACTCACGCAGCTTCGACACATGTCTACTCTAAAATCAACAGGGCTAACATCGTCATTAAGTGAATCCAGAACATCTTCCAACAATTCCATGACATATTGGACAAATACAATTCAAATTATAATCATCGACATGATAAGCATCGTGTGCCACAAAATTTTGAGGTGGGCGACAAATTTTGGCTACATTTACAGAAGGAGCGCCTCGTTGGGCCAAACTGCAAGCTTCACCCACTCTGATATGAGTCATACACCATCACCAAGTTTGTAGGTGACAATTCCTTCAAGCTTATCATTTCACCATTCCTTGGCCTAGACCCATTTTTCAATGTGGACCTTCTTCAGCCATACTTTCCACCATTACTGGACACATTTGACATTGCAGAACAACTCACACCAATGGATTTAAACCCAGATTGCATGGAACATTCCACAACTAATCGAATCATGGACAGAAATCAATAGAACTTGTCACTAAAATATTCAACTATATCAGGTTGTCAAAGCTAGCGAAATCCTACACCAAGGCAAGGGGCTCACGAGGGACCAAGTTGAACAGAAGTTTCCCGATCTCATGGAGGCACTCAACGCAATGTGGAGCATTTATTCCTAAGTGGGGAGGATTGATCCAGTTGGACATTGGTGGTCACCCTCCTATTCCACTTGGACCCCCAACATTTTTACTTTCAGTCTTTAGTTTCCTTAATTGTAGCATAGTTTACTATTTTTTGTATTTCTTCGGTTCCTAAACATCTGGAGTTGTTTTGAGGCCCTAAGTGATGTTTTTTTTTAAACAGGAAAACATGAGTCTTTATTGAAATTTGCAATATAAATTTGTATTTCTTGGATATATATTTATAACGAGATATTTTTCACATAAAATAGAGATCATATGCCAAAAGTACAACCTCGGGAAGTTGATATACCAATTTACCCCAATGGGGCCCATAGTTTTGGTGTTTCACCTCTTAGGGTTAGGTTTTTTATGTTTACAGTTTTCCATTATTTACCAATAATAAATAGGCCTTTGAGCCTTATTTTAACACATTTCATAGCCATGTAACCTCCAAGTCTCATCTCAGAGATAAGCTACCATCAAATCTTATTTTATTATTTCGCCTATTATTTTATAATTTCCTTAATTTTAGACCTCAAAATTCCCCTAATGAAAGGTGTATTAACTGGTTGTGAATTTTTCTATGTACTCACTTTGAGACAATGTTAATTTGTGATTTTTCATGTGTCTAGTTATTCTCATACCAAGGATTTTCTTTGTAACACCCAAATCTTGCATTGCAAGTGAAATTATACAATTTTCCTTTTAGCACATATATTTCCTACATGTTAGGTCCTGCAACAAGCATGTAATCTATATATAACATAAATAGAATAAATATTCCCTCATTTTTATTTTTAAGATAAACACAGTGGTCAAAGTGGCATCTAGTATAACCTTGTTCAGACATAAACTTGTCGAATTTTAGATACCACTTCCTTGGAGCCTATTTAAAGCCATACAGTCTCTTCCTGAATTTTCACACTACTTACTCATTCCATTTTAGCTCATACCCTTGTGTTTTCTTCATATGGATCTCTTCCTCCAAATCCACATGGAGAAAGGATGTCTTTACATCTAATCTTTCAAGATGCAAATATTTTATTTCCACTAGAGTTAAAACAGTTCTAATTGAAGTCATTTTAAAAAAAGGACAAAATATTTCATCAAACTCTATACCTTTATTTTGTGCAAACCCCTTCACCCCAAGTCTATCCTTATACCTTTGTTTTCCTCCATCTTCTTCCTTCAACATGTAAACCCATTTATTCTACAATGTTGTTTTACCTGTAGGAAACCTAACTAAATCCCAAGTTTGGTTATGTACCAAGTAGTCCACCTCTTCTTTCAAGGCTTGCTCCCACTTCTTCCCGGTTTCTACATGCATTGATTCTTCATATCTTTTTGGTTCACCAGAATCAGTCAAAAATACATAATATAATGAAGGATAATATCATTCAAGGGGTCTAATTAACCTTGTAGATATTCTAACAACACTAGTATGAGTTTGAGGTGGATGTTGTTTTTGTTAATATTGTTGTTCTTTCATTAAACATTAAGATTTCCTTGCACCTTTGAGTTTAATTTTCCAGTGATCTCATCAAGAATTTTGTACTCTACGTTTTATTTTTCCTATTTCTTTCCCTGCAACTGATCTTTGTACAAAACCCTTTCATTGAATACCACATCTCTACTCCTGATGATTTTATGGTTCTCATAATCATATAAGATACAAAAATAATAATTAACACCATATTTAAAGAAGGTACACGTCTTTGATTTCTACTCAAACTATGTTATGTTTTATTTATCAATGTGGACAAATGCTTCACAAACGAAAGTCTTTAAGAATGAGTAGTTTGAATTTTTACCTATCCATGCCTCCTCTAGAATACCAACATCCAAGGAACTTGAAGGCCCTCTATTTATCATATAAATATTAGTATCTACAACATTTGCCCAAAATTATAAGACAACCATGCATGAAATCTCATGCACCTTGCACGCTCCATGATTTTCATCTTCATCCTTTCTGACACACCATTTTCTTGTGGTGTTCCTAGAACTGTCTTCTCTCTACAAATTCCATGCTCTAAATAGTAATTATGAAACACCTTGCTGCAAAATTTACCTCCATTATCCGATCTGAAACACCTTAATTTATTTCCTGTCTCATTCTCAACTAAAACTTTCCATTTTTTAAAAGTATCAATGACATTAGAATTATTTCAAATACAGTATACCTAAATTTCTTGGTTACATCATCAATAAAAGTAACACAATAGTGAGAGACATTGAGAGATGATACCTAAGAAGGTACCCATACATCTCTATGAACAAGCTATAATTTTTTATTATTCTTTTCTTTCCCAACTCTAAGATATTTGACTCTCCTCTATTTTCCTTAAACACAATTTTGGAAGAAATCCAAATCAATATGCTTCAAACCTAGAAAAATATTCCTTAAGTAAATAAATTGCATCCCTTTCTCACTCATGTTCCTGAGCATGTGATGCTAGAGTGTCATATATTTCGTTTTGGAGGTTAAAGAATTAACAAAAATAGAAATACCATTGCATAAATACAATGTACAAACTTTTTATACTTTTTATTTTACGAAGGCTCCTTTAGTGACCTCTCAGGTTTTGTATATAAATGTAGTTACACGGCCTTCACCTCCCAATTTGCCTTTTGAAATTATATTTTTCTTTCGATATTGAAAATTCCTTAAATCCTTTAATATTCGTTGGTTTCCATTCTATTTATTTATAAAAACCTTACCCATTCCAATGATTTTACAGGGTTTATCATCACCCAAACAAACCTGTCCAAAATCTCCTTGAACATAGTCATGAAAATGTTTCCTATCAGGTGTTGCATGGAATGCCCCTGAATCTACCCACCATGCATCAATAATAATTTCTAATGAAAGAATCAAATAATATTGCAACACAAAACCTCTTACATTCACTTCATGATTGTTCTCTTTTTATCCATCTCTTTCTTTTACCTTTTGATATTTACAGTCTTTCTTCAAGTGTCCTTTCTTCCAAAATTTCCGGCACACTATCCCTGATATGGATTTGGATCTTCCCTTGATTGAATTACTAAAATGTCTCGGCCTCTTTACTCTCTCTAAATTTCATATTTTCAAAACAATTTTGTTGTGTAAGAATTTTTGTATGCTTGTTGTTGAAATCTCAATAGAAATGTGAAGAGCCTGTTGGATCTCGGTGAGAAGAAGTTTTATTTTAAGTGAGGATTCTGGTCTTAATGTTTTATAGTATGTAACTCTGCCTTATGTGATATTGTTTGATTTTTCATTTCACCATTTCCACTTCTCTTATATCATGTTCTGGAATGTGAGTGGATCACTAGCTCTAGTATAAATTTATCGCCATTGATACTTATACTTAACTAGTCTAGCGCTTTGAATATGGCTCAGGCATGATATGTTGTTTCACTTTCCACTTCACTCATGTTTCCTCTATATTAAGTACTGTGGGATGTTATTCTTTGAAATCTATTGGCATGCATGGAATCTTATCTTATTAAGCCCATCTCATGTTTAGATATTTTTACGGAATTCCATCTCATTAGTAGTTAGTATTCCTTCTGTATTTTCTACACAGCAAACGTAGTCTAATTTTTAAATCTCTGTAAAGCATCTTAGAACCCATCCCTCCTTACAGAAAGTTGTATTTGAGTTGTATGATGCATCTATATTGACGATTCACTCCTTGCCTCTGTAGCGTCTTTTCATTATGCTGAATCTGTGAGTATTCTGGTTGCATCTATATTGCACCTCCTTGTAAAAGTTGAAGTAGTAAAGAGCCTCATACTGATAATGGTCTTGAAATATATCTTATGCTCCTTACTATATAAGATGTCCTAGGAACTGGTCTTTCACAACTCAAGGCTGTCTCTAGGAATGACAACATCTTTTTGGCGCCATTGCCGGGGACTCGAAGTTGAGAAAAATTGAATCCCTGGGCTTTGAAAAAACCTTATTCACTCTTCAATTAGGTGAGCATGGAGAGTTTAGAGTTGTATATCCCTCACCTTGGAAAATCCACATTCATTTATCATATAAATTTACTTGCAGTCTTGGCTCCTTGTAAGCCACACCTGAGGTCAGATACATCCCAGCCAAAGACACCTTCTGTGTCTAACCAAGAAAATATCCTACATAGAAGAAGTTGGAGGGAAAGAAAATCAGTCCATAATGAGATCATTGAATTCTCCCTGGAATAATTTCCATCCTCCTCCTCTCAAGTTGCCCAAGTGCAAGGTCCCGACTCCACTGTGGGAGAGACCAATTACTACTCAGATAGTCCACCCCTGGGAGGTGTCCGAATCAAAGACGAATCTGAGTCAAGGGATACCACATATTAATCCTTCCACCCTACCCCTGAAGTCGAGGAGGTCAAGGAGGTCACTGAAGTATCTGTTATTCATAGCCCGTTGTTCCCATCAACACCTCAAGCTGTTGTCCAGTACATACCCATCGTTATCCATACTTCACTTCTACCTCCTCCTCCTCCTTTTACACATCAAATCCTTACACTACCCCCACCTCCTCCAATGGCCAATGTCCCTGGCTTCCTGTTGAATAAATATGCCCCCCTGGAATTACCTCAAGTGCTGAATGATATGCCACAAGACTATCTAAAGATCTTTCCCCGATTCAATGGGGAAAATGAGATCGAAGCTCAAAAACACCTTGAGGTCTTCTGCTCTTTCGCAGAAAATTTTAATGTGGAACATCTAGATGTAGTCCTAAGACTGTTTGTGCAATATCTTGATGGTGAAGCCATAAAATGGTTCAAGACACTAGGAGACCATTCCATCACCACATGGGAAGGAATGGAGGATACTTTCCTCAGAAAATTGGGAGAGAAGAAAGACCATGGACATTATCTTACTGAGTTTAACACACTCAAGAAAAGACATGCTGAAGGAGTGTCAGAATTTATCAAGAGGTTTAACAAGTTGTATCTGAGCCTCCCCGCTGATATGAAACCTCACCAGACCGCTGCCAAGGTTGTTTTCGTGGTATATTTTGACTCTGAATTTAGTTTCTCGCTAAGAGAAAGAAATCCGGCCACCCTGGATGATGCCTAGACAGATGCACTAGAGCTAGAGGAAAATTTTGCCTCTACTGGTAAATCCAAGGGAAAACCTGAATAGGATACTATAATAAGGGGAAAAGAAGAGGTATCCACCTCGAGCCAAGATAGAGATTTAGCTAATGACAGGATTGAGGAGATGAACAAGATGATTAAGAATATTTCAAGTAAGCTGGTTAAACTTGAAATGGAGGCCAAGAATTCACCCTCCAAGAATTTCCAAAATGCTCCAAACAGGGGTTACAACCCTCAATACAGGAAGCCACCCTTACAGATACTGCAAAGGGAACGAAAGGAGTAGCAAGACTAGGTACCACACCCTCTATATCTGGAAGGTCAAGTAGATGGACCTACCGAAGACACCACTTATGAGCAAGAGGAGGCATACCTTGCTTTCTCAAAAAGTGATGAAGTTGAATGCCCCGTACATGAAAGTGGCGAAGTAGAGATGTTGGCACATGCAAAAGGAAAAGCTAATGAAAGCACCGAAGATCCTGAGATCGATGACTACTGCAAGAAGTTCGTCGATTTCATGCAAGCTCATTTTAATAGAATATATGACCTCAAATCTTCCAGGAAGAGAACTCACACTTAGGATCAGGAGGAGGACACATCTCAAGAGGAAGCACCTACTCAGAAGGAGGAAATGGCTCAAAGCACCCCAGACAAAGGTAAGAGACCTCTTAACCCATCTTTGCAATCTGCTGATCAAATTCCTTCCTCTTCACAGATGGTTGCACCCCCTAGTGTCAAGAAAATCATAAAGGAATTCAAACCTCCCCTCCAGAACAAAGATTAAAAAGATAAATAATCAAAATAAGTTTCAGTAGATAGGTCCTCCTCTGCCTTCAGTTTACAAAAGCAGCTTGAGAAGGTAAAAATCCCAGTTCACTTGACCGAATTGTTCAAACAGCCTGCATATCAGTCCCAGGTCACATCCTTCATGCTCCCTCCAGAAGTAATACATATTCCAAAAAGTATAAACGTTCAAGAAGAAAGGGCTATGGTTGTATTTGGCCCACATGTTGAAGAATTAGATGCTTCCACTCCCCCATTTTATGTGTCTTTAGTAATACATGACCTGCTGCTCCATAATTGTATGTTAGATTCAGGAGCCTCTCATAACCTTTTTCCCCTCTCGATCATGGAACAACTAGGACTGCAAATCACTCATCCATACAAGGACCTTTATTCATTTGAATCCAAGAGATTTAAATTCCTGGGCATGATCAAGGATTTGGTGGTCAATCTCGCCCAGATCCCAGCAAAAACTGTAGTAATAGACATCTTGGTGGTTGACATCCCAGCTCGCTTCGGCATGCTACTGT
Source organism: Pinus albicaulis (assembly GCA_034641835.2). Classification (NCBI taxonomy): domain Eukaryota; kingdom Viridiplantae; phylum Streptophyta; class Pinopsida; order Pinales; family Pinaceae; genus Pinus; species Pinus albicaulis. The sequence continues at coordinate 1,745,944,242 of CM076575.1, read as the reverse complement.
CAAGATCTTTGGGGACTAAAATTGGTGGATCAATCAAGTTGAACCTGACCTATGCCACTATCCCTGTCTTTAGTGGCCAAGAGAGGAGGCTGTATCGAGAAACTAGATTTGTAAAGATAGTTACCAAGGCAGACGACTCAGTTAATTCTCCATTTTATAGCAGGGAGGGAGATTTCTCATGTTTGATGTTGGAGGAAGATCAATAGTACACTCACCAACCATCATTCTACAAGATCAAGACTAAGCAGTCCATACAGAGTCATGAAGCAGAAATCTGGACACTTCATTTTGATGGAGCAAACTGCAGAGAAGGTAATGGGGCTGGGGTATTATTGATTTCTCCATCAGGCGAATGGGTCCCTTTGTCTTTCAAGCTGGAGTATGAGGCCACTAATAATGTGGCCAAGTATGAAGCACTTATGTTAGGGCTGCAGACAATCAGGAGCATGAACATACAAAGTCTAAACGTTCTGGGAGATTCGAAACTAGTGGTCAGACAAGTGAAGAATCAGTGCCAAGCCAAACATCCTAGGCTAAGGGCTTATAGGAACGAAGTTTGGGATCTGGTGGAGAATTTATTCTTGGAATTCAGTATCCAGTTCAGGCCCTAGGAGCAGAATAGGATGGCAGATTCCCTTGTAGTGGCTACCAGTACCTTCCGTCCACCTCAGAACCCTCTCATGAGATATGAAATTGAGGTACAGTATCGGCCATCAATCCCAGACAACATCAAACATTAGCAGGTGTTTGAGGATGAAGAAAAGGTGAAAATATTCCTGGAAACAGTTGGAAAATTTTCCAACATGGAGATTGATACTTGTGAGGAAGAAGAGGTTGAAAACACTTCAGGAGATAAATGGGAGGAAAGGGTGGGTGGCCACAAAGTTCTACAGTTGTAAGGGAATGTCATCCCCCGAGGACTAGTGCCCTTAGAAAGGTTTTTTAACAAGAATGATGTCCCCTTGCAGCCAAGCAAATTTGTGGAGGAAAATTAGGTAGAATATCTTAATCTTGGCACTGAGGCTGATCCCAAAATCGTGAAGTTTTCCAAGAAGGTCCTAGAAGAATATAAAGAGCTCTACCAGAAATTATTCCGGTCATATAAAGATGTGTTTTCATGGTCTTATCAAGACCTAAAAACCTTCGATATCAGCATCATGCAGCATAATATTCCTCTGAAGGGAGATGCTAAACCACATAAATAGAAGCTTAGACAGATAAATCCCCTGCTGCTTCCCTCTACTGAGAGAGAAATTAAGAAACTATTGAAGGCCAAAATCATTGTACCATTGAGATATTCTGAGTGGGTGGAAAACTTATTTCCTGTAAGGAAGAAGAATGGAGAAATAAGGCTATGTGTTGATTTTAGAAATTTAAACAGAGCGTCCTTAAAGGATAATTATCCACTACCCAAGATGGATCACATCCTGTAGAAAGTGGTAGGAGCTTCTCAGATGTCGATGATGGATGGATTCTCTAGGTACAATCAGGTGGTTGTATTACCAGAATATCAGAAGAAGACTACCTTTACCACTCCATGGGGGACGTTTATGTATGCCAGGATGCCTTTTGGGTTGATTAATGCAGGGGCCACTTTTCAGAGGGCCATGGATATTGCCTTTGTTGGGGAGCAAGATAATTTTTTGGTGGTATATTTGGATGATATTACTGTGTTTTCAAAATATGATGCAAAGAACATTGAACACTTGTGTAGAACTTTTGAGAAGTGCAGAAAGTATGGCCTCTCTCTCAACCCACAGAATTATTTTTTTGCATTGGAAGAGGGAAAGCTTTTGGGACATATTGTAACCAAGGATGGGGTAAAGATAGACCCTAAGAGGGTAGAAGTTATAAATGGCATTTCTCTTCCCAGAAATAAAAATGAGGTTTAGGTATTCCTAGGCCGTATTAAATTTCTAAGGAGGTTCATCCCTAATTATGCTGAGATAGCTAGACATATAACCGACATGCTGAAGAATAATAACGAGGTAAAGTGGTCACAGGAATCATGAGAGGCCTTTGTCAGGATTAAAAATGCATTTGCTGAAGCCCCTGTGCTAGCTGGGCCAGATTATGCCAAACCTTTTATGATATTTTCCTTTTCATCACCTCACACGGTGGTAGGAGTTCTATTGCAGAAAAATGAAGAAGGGTATGAGAAACCTATCGCCTTTTTCAGTTAGGTGCTCCACGATGCTGAGCTGAAATATAACATATTAGAAAAGCAGGCATATGCCTTGGTGAAGGCTCTTAAAGCATTTCACATGTATGTCTTGCAGTCCCATATCACTGCGTTTGTGCCTATAGCAGCTATTAAAGATATTCTTGTCCAGGGAGATAGCAAAGGAAAAAGGGGTAAATGGATTGCCAAAATACAAGAATATGAGCTAGACATTCACCCTACCAAACTAATCAAGGGACAAGGGTTAGTCAAAATCCTATCCGAATCAAATTTTCAGGCTATGGGTATAAATTTGTCCATGATAGAAAATGAGGAGTCTGAGAAGAAAGAAGAGCCACAGGGAGTAGAGATAGCTTCCCAGAAGACACATATGAAGTACCTCATCACCCCATGGTACAAAGAGATAGTGGAATATCTTCTAACACTCAGCTGCCCACCCAGCTATGACAAAGCTAAAAACAGAACACTGAGGCTGAGATCATATAAGTACGTTGTTGCAAACGGTCGACTGTACTGGCGAGACCCCTCAGGCATCTTGCTCCTGTGTCTCACAGAAGAAGAGGTAGAGAGTATAATGGCTAAGTTTCATGAAGGAATCTATGGGGGTCATTACACTTGGAGGGCTACTGCTCACAAAATCCTGAAGGCTGTTTTCTTCTGGCCCAAACTCTTTGGAGATGTGTTTACCTGGGTTAGAGCTTGCGAGAAATGTCAAAAGTTTGCTGAAAGACAGAAGTTAGCACCTATGCCCATGATTCTGGTTCACGTGGACGAACCATTTCAGCAATGGGGAATCGACTTTATAGGTGAAATACATGGCCACTTTAAGGTGGGTGTATTTCACCTATAAAGTCGATTCCCCATTACTAAAATGGTTCGTCCACGTGAACCGGAATCATGGGCATAGGTTCTAACTTCTGTCTTTCAGCAAACTTCTGACATTTCTCACAAGCTCTAACCTAGGCAAACACATCTCCAAAGAGTTTGGGCCAGAAGAAACCAGCCTTCATGATTTTGTGAGCAGTAGCCCTCCAACTATAATGACCCCCACAGATTCCTTCGTGAAACTCAGCCATTATAATCTCTACCTCTTCTTCTGTGAGACACAGGAGCAAGATGTTTGAGGGGTCTCGCCAGTACAGCCGACCGTTTGCAACAACGTACTTCTATGATCTCAACCTCACTGTTCTATATTTAGCTTTGTCACAGCTGGGTGGGCAGCTGAGTGTTAGAAGATATTCCACTATCTCTTTGTACCACGGGCTGATGAGGTACTTCATATGTGTCTTCTGGGAAGCTATCTCTACTCCCTGTGGCTCTTCTTTCTTCTCAGACTCCTCATTTTCTATCATGGAAAAATTTATACCCAGAGCCTGACAGTTTGATTCAGACAGGATTTTGGCTAACCCTTGTCCCTTGATTAGTTTGGTAGGGAAAATAACTAGCCCATATTCTTGTATTTTGGCAATCCATTTCCCCCTTTTTCCTTCGCTATCTCCCTGGACAAAAATATCTTTAACAGCTGTTGTAGGCACAAACACAGTGATATGGGACTGCAAGACATACATGCGAAATGCTTTAACAGACTTCACAAAGGCATATGCCTTCTTTTCTAATATGTTATATTTCAGCTCAGCATCGCGAAGCACCTGACTGAAAAAGGCGATAGGTTGCTCATACCCTTCCTCATTTTTCTGTAATAGAACTCCTGCCACCATGTGAGGTGATGCAAAGGAAAATATCATAAAATTTTTGGCATAATCTGGCCCAGCTAGCATAGGGGCTTCAGCAAATGCATTTTTAATCCTGACAAAGGCCTCTCGTGATTCGTGTGACCACTTTACCTCGTTATTCTTCTTCACCATGTCGGTTATATGTCTAGCTATCTCATCATAATTAGGGATGAACCTCTTTAGAAAGTTAATACGGCCTGGGAATACCTGAACCTCCTTTTTATTTCTGGGAAGAGAAATTCCATTTATAACTTCTACCCTCTTAGGGTCTATCTTTACCCCATCCTTGGTTACAATATGTCCCAAAAGCTTGCCCTCTTCCAATGCAAACAAAGACTTATGTGGGTTGAGTGAGAGGCCATACCTTCTTCACTTCTCGAAAGTTCTACGCAAGTGTTCAATGTGCTCTACATCATCTTTTGAAAACACAGTAATATCATCCAGATATACCACCACAAACTTACCTTGCTCCCCAACAAAGGCAATATCCATGGCCCTCTGAAAAGTGGTCCCTGCGTTAATTAACCCAAAAGGCATCCTGGCATACATAAACGTCCCCCATGGAGTGGTAAAGGCAGTCTTCTTCTGATATTCTGGTAGTACAACCACCTGATTGTACCCAGAGAATCCATCCATCATCGACATCCGAGAAGCTCCTACCACTTTCTGCAGGATGTGATCCATCTTGGGTAGTGGATAATTATCCTTTAAGGATACTCTGTTTAAATTTCTGAAATCAACACATAGCCTTATTTCTCCATTCTTCTTCATTACAGGAACTAAGTTTGCAACCCACTCAGAATATCTCAATCGTACAATGATTTTTGCCTTCAATAGTTTCTTAATTTCTCTCTCAATAGAGGGAAGCAGCAGGGGATTTATTTGTCTAAGCTTATGTTTATGTGTTTTAGCATCTCCCTTCAGAGGAATATTATGTTGCATTATGCTGATATCGAAGGTTTTTAGGTCCTGATAAGACCATGCAAACACATCTTTATATGACCGGAATAATTTCTGGTAGAGCTCTTTATATTCTTCTGGGACCTTCCTGGACAACTTCACAATTTTGGGATCAACCTCAGTGCCAAGATTAAGATCTTCTACCTGATTTTCCTCCACAACGTTTTTTGGCTGTAGGGGGACATCATTCTTGTTAAAAAAACTTTCCGATGGCACTAGTCCTCGGGGAATGACATTCCCTTTCAACTGCAGAACTTTGTGGCCAGCCACCCTTTCCTCCCATTTATCTCCTGAAGTGTTTTCAGCCTCTTCTTCCTCACAAGTATCAATCTCCATGTTAAATTCTGTTTCGAGTCAATTTTCACTTTTGTTAATTCATCCTCAAACACCTGCTAATGTTTGATGTTGTCTGGGATTGATGGCCGATACTGTACCTCAATTTGATATCTCAAGAGAGGGTTATGAGGTGGATAGAAGGTACTGGCAACCACTGCAAGGGAATTTTCCATCCTATTTTTCTCCTGGGGCATGAACTAGATACTAAATTCGAAGAAGAAATTCTCCACTAGATCCCAAACTTCGTTCCTATAAGCCCTTAGCCTAGGATGTTTGGCTTGGCACTGATTTTTCACTTGTCTGACCACTAGTTCCGAATCTTCCAGAACCTTTAGACTTTGTATGTTCATGCTCCTGGCTATCTATAGCCTTAATAGAAGTGCTTCATACTTGGCCACGTTATTAGTGGATTCATACTCCAGCTTGAAAGACAAAGGGACCCATTGGCCTGATGGAGAAATCAATAATACATCAGCCCCATTACCTTCTCTAGAGTTTTCTCCATCAAAATGAAGTGTCCAGATTTCTGCTTCATTACTCTATATGGACTACTCAGTCTTGATTTGGTAGAATGATGGTTCATGAGCGTAATCTTGATCTTCCTCCAGCATCAAACATGAGAAATCTCCCTCCCTGATATAAACTGGAGAATTAACTGAGTCATCTGCCTTGGTAACTGTCTTGACAACTTGTTTCCCGATACAGCCTCCTCTCCTAGCCACCAAAGACAGGGATAGTGGCATAGGTCAGGTCCAACTTGATTGATCCACCAATTTTAGTCCCCCAAGATCTTGACAGTAGCATGCCGAAGCGAGCTGGGATGTCAGCCACCACGATGTCCATTACTACACTTTTTGCTAGGATCTGGGCCAGATTGACCACAAAATCCTTGATCATGCCCAGGCATTTAACTCTCTTGGAGTCAAATGAATAAAGGTCCTTGTATGGACGAGTGATTTGTAGTCCTAGTACTTCCATGACCGAGAGGGGAAAAAGGTTATGAGAGGCTCCCGAATCTAACATACAATTATGCAGCAGCAGGTCATGTATTACGAAAGACACATAAAATGGGGGAGTGGCAGCATCTAATTCTTCAACATGTGGGCCAAATAAAACCATAGGCCTTTCTTCTTGAAGGTTCAGACTATCTATAATATGTATTACTTCTGGAGGGAGCATAAAGGATGTAACCTGGGACTGATATGCAGGTTGTTTTAACAATTTGGTCAAGTGAACTGGGATTTTTACCTTCTCAAGCTCCTTTTGTAAACTGAAGGCAAAGGAGGACCTATCTATTGACACTTCTTTTGATTCTTTATCTTTTGAATCTGTGTTCTAGAGGGGAGATTTGACTTCCTTTATGATTTTCTTGACACTAGGGGGTGCAGCCATCTGTGAAGAGGAAGGAATTTGATCAGCAGACTGCAAAGATTGCTTAAGAGGTCTCTTACCTTTGTCTGGGGTCCTTTGAGACATTGCCTCCTTCTGAGCAGGTGCTTCCTCTTGAGATGTGTCCTCTTCCTGATCCTGAGTGCGAGTTCTCTTCCTGGAAGATCTGAGGTCATATCTTCTATTAAACTGATCTTGCACGAAATCGACGAACTTCTTGCAGTAGTCATCGATCTCAGAATCTTTGGTGCTTTCATTAGCTTTTCCTTCTGCATGTGCGGGCACCTCTACTTCACCACTTTCATGTAGGGGGCATTCAACTTCATCATTTTTTGAGAAAGCAAGGTATGCCTCGTATTTCTCATAAGTGGTGTCTTTGGTAGGGCCATCTACTTGACCTTCCAGGTATAGAGGGTGTGGTATCTGGTCTTTCTGCTCCTTCCATTCCCTTTGCAGTATCTGCAAGGGTGGCTTACTGTATTGAGGGTTGTAACCCCTATTTGGAGCATTTTGGAAATTCTTGGAGGGTGAATTCTTGGCCTCCATTTCAAGTTTAACCAGCATACTTGAAAGATTCTTAATCATCTTGTTCATCTCCTCAATCCTGTCATTAGCTGAATCTCTATCTTGGCTCGAGGTGGATACCTCTTCTTTTCCCCTTCTTCTAGTATCCTGTTTAGTTTTTCCCTTGGATTTACCATTTGAGGCAAAATTTTCCTCTAGCTCTAGTGCATCTGTCTGGGCATCATCCAGGGTGGCCGTCTTTCTTTCTCTTAGCGAGAAACCCAATTCAGAGTCAAAATTTGTCACGAAAACAGCCTTGGCAGTGGTCTGGTGAGGTTTCATATCAGCAGGGAGGCTCAGATACAACTTGTTAAACCTCTTGATAAATTCTGACACTCCTTCAGTAGGTCTTTTCTTGAGTGTGTTAAAATTAGTAAGACAATGTCCATGGTCTTTCTTCTCTCCCCATTTTCTGAGGAAAGTATCCTCCATTCCTTCCCATGTGGTGATGGAACGGTCTCCAACTGTCTTGAACCATTTTCTGGCTTCACCATCAAGAGATTGCACAAACAGTCTTAGGACTACGTCTAGATGTCCCACATTAAAATTTTCTGCGAAAGAGCAGAAGACCTCAAGGTGTTTTTTAGCTTCAATCTCATTTTCCCCATTGAATCGGGGCAAGATCTTTAGATAGTCCTGTGGCATATCATTCAGCACTTGAGGTAATGCTAGGGGGGCATATTTATTCAACAGGAAGCCAGGGACATTGGCCATTGGAGGAGGTGGGGGCAGTGTAAGGATTTGATGTGTAAAAGGAGGAGGAGGCGGAGGAAGTGAAGTATGGATAACGATGGGAATGTACTGGACAGCAGCTTGAGGTGTTGATGGGAACAACGGGCTATGAATAGCAGATACTTCAGTGACCTCCTTGACCTCCTCGACTTCAGGGGTAGGGTGGGAGGAGTAATATGTGGTATCCCTTGAATCAGCTTCGTCTTTGATTCGGACAGCTCCCAGGGGTGGACTATATGAGTAGTAATCGGTCTCTCCCACAGTGGAGTCGGGACCATGCACTTGGGCAACTTGAGAGGAGGAGGATGGAAAGTCTTCTAGGGAGAATTTAGGGTTCTAAGTATGGACTGATTGTCTTTCCCTCCAACTTCTTCTATGTAGGATATTTTCTGGGTCAGACACAGAAGGTGTCTTTGGCTAGGATGTATCTGACCTCAGGTGTGGCTTACAAGGAGCCAGGACTGCAAGTAAATTTATCTGATAAATGAATGTGAAGTCTCCAAGGTGAGGGATCTACAACTCTCAACTCTCCATGCTCACCTAATTGAAGAGTGAATAAGGTTTTGTCAAGGCCCAGGGATTCAATTTTTCTCAACTTTGAGTCCCCGGCAACGACGCCAAAAAGATGTTGTCATTCCTAGAGACAACCTTGAGTTTTGAAAGACCAGTGCCTAGGACATCTTATATAGTAAGGAGCATAAGATATATTTCAAGACCATTATCAGTATGAGGCTCTTTACTACTTCAACTTTTACAAGGAGGTGCAATATAGATGGAACCAGAATACTCACAAATTCAGCATAATGAAAAGACGCTGCAGAGGCAAGGAGTGAATCCTCAATATAGATGAATCAGACAAATCAAAGACAACTTTCTGTAAGGAGGGCTGGGTTCTAAGATGCTTTATAGAGATTTAAAAATCAAAATACGTTTGCTGCGTAGAAAATACAGAAGGAATACTAACTACTAATGAGATGGAATTCCGTAAACATATCTAAACATGAGATGGACTTAATAAGATAAGAATCCATGCATGCCAATAGCTTTCAAAGAATAACCTCCCACAATAATTAATATGGAGGAAACATGAGTGAAGTGGAAAGTGAAATAAAATACCATGCCTGAGCCATATTTAAAGCGCTAGACTAGTTAAGTATAAGTATCAATGGCGATGAATTTATAACAGAGCTAGTGAGCCACTCGCATTCCAGAACATGATATAAGAGAAGTGGAAATGGTGAAATGGACAATAAAAAAATATCACATAAGGTGGAGTTACATACTGTAAAACATTAAGACCAGAATCCTCACTTAAAATAAAACTTCTTCTCGTTGAGACCCAACAGGCTCTTCACATTTCTATTGAGATTTCAACAGCAAGCATACAAAAATTCTTACACAGCAAAATTATTTTGAAAATATGGAACCTATTTTTCTCTTCGGTTCTAGCTTATATAGAAGCCTCAGAAACCTGAGCGAGAAAATATTTTTGGGAAAAAATATCTTCCTCTCGTGCTAGAAATCGGTTTGAGGTCTCCATAAAAAAAAACCAAAATTCATGATGAGGAATTGGGGCATCTCATCATTGACAGTTGGGCTCACGTCCATTTTAAAAAAAAATATCAAATAACAGTTTCTGACAGAAAATGAAATGCAGGAGTGGAATGTGAATTCCACTCGAAATTTAAAAGCAACAAACTAAAATAGAAGTAAAAGACCACTAAGGTTGAATCATGAACTGACAATGTTTGCTGATGAGGTGGATTTGAGGAGTTCGCTGTCACAGATGGTGGAATGTTGGCAGAGAGGAATCAATTTTCCCCTAACGTGACAGTAGAGGCTTTTCTGCCTGCAAATCTTGACGATTTTCTGTAGTTATAATTTAATTTGAAGGATGGGCTGTTGATAATCAATATTAGCATAAATCCCCAAGTTTGTCTTCAATCTTTTGTGTCTGCCGTGGCAGGTCTCCGGTGCTGATACTCTGACTGCTGCTATAATAACCTCTCTACGTTCCGAATCATAGTGACCATGATTTTGGAACCTGGAGCGAATTCATCACTCTGAAATAACCCTGTAGAATACGATAAACTCATCAAGAAATCTAGGGAGTGGTGGAAGGATGCTATGGAGGCCTGTGGAATGATAGCGTGATTGTGAAAACAACGGCTATAGTGGAGGAATGGTAAAAAATAGGCGGAGGAATGATGTTTAATGTAAAAACCCAGAGTTTAAAGTTTGGGGCGAATACATAGAATATCATGGGAAATGAATGAAACGAAGACCACGATGTGGGACTCGGCGTGGGCGGAGGTCGATTAACAGAGAGCCATTGGATCTCAGGAGGAGATCGACGGTTGGGATCAAAGGATGAAATCAGTAGGAGCTATGATGAAGCAATCTGGGCGAAATGCGCAATGTGATGTGGGCCGCAGATCTTGGATGAATGCACGGCTCTGATTGAATTGGAGGATCTCAATCAGGAGAGGCAGTGGGAGACGCATTTGGGAGCTTACGATTGCGATTGGAGCAGTGATGTGATTGTCGATGGTGCGATTAAGCGCCAACCGTCTGATTTGGGTTGAGATCAATGGCGGATATTAAATCGGCGGGGAGACGGACGGGGGGTAAAGGAGTGGAGTGGGAGAAATGAGGGCCGTCGGATCAGAGGGAAATCGATGGTGGAGATTATAATCTGAGGATCATAATCAGGGAGGGCAGTGGGTGACACATTTGAAAAGTTGTGATTGTGATCAGTGCAATGGTGAGATGGCCGTCCGATCTGTTGATAGATCGAAGGTTGATATGCAATCGGGGGATCGCAATCGGAGGAGTGCGGCAGGCAGCACACCTTAAAATTTGTGATTGCGATTGGAGCTGTGGTTCGATGGGCGTGATGCGATTCGCGCTGGACCATTAGATCTATTAAGATCAACGGCGGAGATCTCTGCGGGAGTTCATAGAACGAGGCCCAATCGCATCGGGGTTTTGAGGTTTTAACAAAGAACTATGTTCGTCGCGAGACTTCCGATTGCGATAAGTGCTTGCAGGCTTAGCTCCTGGTCTCGGCACTTGGTTGCATGGAGGGGAATTGGTTAAGGGGCTAGCCGAAAAGGGGCTAAAGCCTCATATGCAAAAGGTGATTTTTGGCTTATTTTCGGTGCATTTTGAGGCCCAAAAGGGGTAACGGTAAGGGGAATGAAGCGATTTTGAGCCAAACAAAGGTATTGGAAAGGTCTAAAATGGGATTTGGGTGATTTTAAAGGGTTAATGAGGAAATAAGAGAGGGGAAAAAAATTAAGAAACAGAGGTTAAGTGGGAATGAAATAAGAGGGAAAAGGAGGCCTTTTGGGCATTCTTCTTTGCAAGCAGAGAGTTTTCAAAACTAGGAAAAATAGTGAATGTTAACCATATGATCAACACTCTCTATAAATTTCTTCCCCTATTCTATGCAGTCAAAGAATTACCTATTGTCTCACCTAAGATTTTACATTTCATTTCCTTGCTAAAGATAACACCAACAACATCATCAAACTTTAAAGTACTAGATCCATATACATAATTAGTGATGGACATGACTAAGCTATTCCAACATTCTCGCAATGAGAATATAAATAATAGAGCCCTAAATTCATCATCAAAAATTACCCCTACTGAATTTAACTAACTAGTAACCATGTTAAATTCATTTAAATGATCAGCAACAAATCCACCTTCTGACATCTTCATATTAAATAAATTATTCATAAGAAATAAATTGTTTGACGCCGAGGTTTTTTCATATAGTTTAGCCGATGTTGTCATCAAACCCTCTATTCTCATTTTATTTAAAATGTTGAAGGCCACCGATGCAGCCAGGCAGATCCATAATGTTCCTAGTGCCTTTATGTTAAGAATATCCCATTCTTCGTTCATGATACTAGTCAGCTTCTTTTCTTTTCTGCCTTTTATCATTCCGTAATTTGTAAGATTGGCAAGAAAAAATGACATAGGACAACATCAAACCACTTTGGAGTCCAGGACATAGCCTTCCTATACTCAGAGAGGGCTCTCTCTATTTTATGATTTAACTCGATAATTATAAGTGTTAATATTAGGATAGTTACAATGATGGGAAAAACTGGTTGTTTTGATTGAATTTATTGGTTGGATGAGCATGTCTGCAGAGGCTAATCCATTGGGATATCGAGTCATAAAAGGTTGAATTGTGCATCAAATTTTCAAAGGAATTCATAGGGAAATCTAACTATGTAGATTGGATCTTACTAGAAGTGTGAATATGAGATGAAAGAAATTAGTGGGATCAGAAATAGCTAAAGAGAAGTTAATAATTCTTTAACTATAATTCAGAGGAAAACAGTAAGATAACAAACACAGACAAAATTAAGGTGCTCTCTCAGCAAATCTTAATCTAATTTTCTATTCTAAAATCAGATAAATTGATGCACAACATGAAAAGACAGAGGGAAAACATTAACACAGAGGAAAGAACATCACCATTAACATAGCTCAAGAATCCTGTGAATGGTCTCTTATTATTGATGCCCATATCAAATAGTTATAGTGTTCCAATACTTCTTACAATGCAAGTTTCAGCCGGGTCCAATTTTCCAACCCTTGATACTGCTAAGGCATGAATTATTTATCTAAAGACTAAGTCAATTTCCCTACCTTACTCGAAAACCTTTTATTGATTACAATTTAGCAGAAAATGGACAAGTGTGGCCATGCAATGCCTGAATAGAAACCTCTGACAAAAACACCACCCGTAGAATTAATTTTGGGCAACTCTTCATGGATCCAAATTCTTCGATGACTCTTCATAAGATCAAACAATAAGCTTGGAGGTGGCTATGATGGTTATGAAGAGGTAACCAATGGTGACTCTGATATCTGGCCCAGATTTTTGGAAAACTGGCGTTTGGTAATTAAATCTGGTGTAGTGCTTGCCATTTTTCATTGATTAGTGATGGTGTTGATATGTTTACTACCTTTTCCGCTTTTGCTAGTATAACATAACAGTTTTGCATGAACGTCCTTTGCCAGACTCGACCTCCTTTGTTTTCACTTATTGTCAAGGCTTATTCTACCATAAGTTCTTCTGCCACGTTTTAGCCTATCTCTTCATAAAACAACTTACAAACTACATCTGCTCGAGCTTGAAAATATTTAGGCATTTTCTCTGAAATACATTGCATCCGCGCCAACATCACACTTCACATTTAGCTACTTTTCAAGTTTTATTTTACACTTATCTTTTGAAACTTGCGATGCGCGTTATGCAATCAGGGCCCACCGCATCACACATCGCACTTCGTACTTCGGCAAATTTAACATTTACCTCCACGGTTATCCTTTAAAAATTGTGATGTGTGCTATGTGATCGGGTCCCACCTGGCATTGCACATCACACTTCGACGACTTTAACATTTACCTTTGAAACTTATCTTTTAAGATCTGCGATTTTCAATTGCGATCAGGTCCCACTCGAAATTTCACATCGCACTTCGTGTTCCATAGATTTTATCTTGTATCTCCTTTTCCTCCTATGATGTGATTTAACACAGAAAAGGCTCTTCATATGGATTTGAAATCCTTTGGATTTTTCCTTTGAAACTACATCGCATACAAGCCCCTTTATTTCACTTTGCAACTTTTAACGTTTAACCATAAACTTATCCTTTGCAATCTGCAATGTGTAGCATGTAGGCCAGGTCCACATCATCGTGCCATGTTACCTTGTCATGTCACTGCCACGTCATTTCCACGTCACTACGACACCATCATAAAATAACTGAAGTCTGTGGGGTCTGAGCCACGTCATCTGCCATGCCAGCTTGTCGCATCACTTCCACATCACTTCCACGTCATCTTGCCATATCATCTTGCCACATCATCTCTTGTACTTTTCATTTCACATTTTTTGTGACTTATCACATTGCAAATTAAACAGTTTAACTTGTGATTTATGAAATTACAAATGTAAAACTCTTCGATATGCAATATGTGATTTAATCTCTGCCATTGATCGATGCTCAGATCCAAAGGTCCTCACTGCTCCCTTACTGTGGTTTGTCGACTTTCTTTCTTTGGTTGTGTCTGTTCATTTCTTAGTTGTTCGTAGAATACTTGACTCATTCACTACTTTTCCCACGTTCATGACTTTCCCCGCGTTCACGAATTGACCTGCTTAGCATGCATGACTTGACCCAAACATACACGAGTTTACCCAATCACATTCATGACTCTGCCTAACACGTTCATGACTCTGCCTTTGTTGTTTTTCTGCCTTAACTGCTTCTCTGTTACCTTTGCTTCCTTTGATTCTAATGTTGCTCCTTGCCTCTCTGCTGCTTCTCTGCCTCTTTTTTATGTTTTTCTTACTGCATTATTCCTTGATCTTCTCCTTTTCCTTAACGATAGTTCTGGTGCTGCTGCTTTCTATTCCTTTTCCAATAATGAAAATATTTCCAACACATGGTTGTGTGTGTCAATAAGGTTCCAAATAATGAGGCAGTATACAGCATAAGTAGAAATTCTAGGTGGTGGGGCACTAGTTGGTGAATAAAATGGAATGAGGGAAGAAATGAAGTTTGATCTCCATCACACCTTATCAACAACATTTTCCCCTTCTACTAAACTGAAAGGCACATAGATTATTTTGAAGCTCTTGACAGTTAGGATTTCCCATTTTTCCTGAAAATAAATGATAGCCATGGAATATTATTTTCAATAATGAAAAATCTAAGCAATAATCAGTCACCTGGTGATACTATGAAATACAGGAGTCTAACACTGCTCAATGGTAGGTAAATATCTTTCTTATACAAATTATCTACCATTTACGTATTCCATAGATAGTAGTTTTTCCCATTGAATTTCTCAACCCTAAACCTACCATCTTCCATCATTGCTCCCACTTGAAGCAAGAACCCTTATTTCATGTGTGTTTATTAGCCAAATAGACCTTCTACTCTGATGCCAGTTGTTAGAAATTAAATAAGAGAGAAATGGAACACATAAAATATTATGGAAATAAAAACACAGAAAATCATAAAACAAGAGAGACACATATATATACATGGTTCACCCAATTTTGGATATATCCACGAAGAAACAACCAAGCCTTCTTTTTATATTATCCAAAAAAATGAAGAGATAAAACCTATAGCAAATATATTGTAATTTCCTCTTTTCTCTCACACAGTCTCCTCTCACTTTCTCACACAGAATAATAATCATGCATAGCCACAATATAATTCCCTCATAAATGCAGGGTTTCTTCTAGGGGAAAAAAAAAACCTAAATTAACATAACTTCTACCATCATATATTTCGCTTGAAGAATGACCAAGATTGACAACAAAATTACAATATTTTACAAGGAAATTTTTCATCTATTTTTTTCTTCAAGGGAACTACCCCAAACCCCTGCTAGGGGAGACTCCAAAGAATTGCATCCCCCCCTTGGAATCAATAGTGGGGGGACAAGACCCCCCACAGTTACACAAAATTTTTTCATTATCCCTGAAATCCCTATTCCCAAATCCTATAGGACCCTTATAGTGATCCCTGTGCACTTTTTCCATCATGAAAATATGCCATTGCATCCCTTACACTCTGAAGAACACTCTCTCTCTTGATCATTCCTGGAGTAGCTACCTAAAAACCCATATTTTTGGATCAGTGCGACCATTTTGTGTCTCACCAGTGCTGATGGCCCATCCTAATATTGTGTGCTGCACCGATCAGCGCTAGTATGGACCTCACACCCACGCCGATTCAATTCTAGAAGATTTTTTAAAATGGAAATGAAGCTTCGTGGCCTAGAAGCTTTGAAAGCAGAGAGTTGGATGTTTTTTGGTCATGATATGGCCAAGATTCTTCCCTTGGGCCTCTTGTTCCTACAAAAGAGGAACCTCCCAAAGAGATAAGACATTTTCCCACCATAAGTGGATCCATGTCCCCTCCTATATCTCTATAAATTTATCATCCTCCAATGCCTCTGCTACTTACAACATAATAGAAGAGCATAGAAGAGAGAGGTTTGAAGATTGTCATAAGCTTTGGAGGAGAGAGTTGAGCTCTTAGCATTCTCACACTAAGTTAAAAATGAGTGCTTTGGAGACGTGCCCAGATTCGAACCCACTAAAGGAGAGCTTCGACATCAAGGCGTAGGTTGTAACTCCTCTTCTATTAATAATATGATACAACTGATATCTATTTTCCATTATTGTCCATGATTCACGATAAGAATTCTAGAATTCCTTGATTGGTTAGATATGTTATACTTGTATATGCATGTTGTACTTTTATGTTTTATTGTTGTTTCTTGGTCACTTGTGCAAGTAATTGAGCGTTGGTAGTATCGAAGGTTGAATTCGGAAAAGAAAAGGATCCAAGAGCTTCGACAAAGAGCAACATCGCAGCATCAGATTGAGGTAGGCCATCCCTTTCATTGTATGTTTCATTATAATCTAGGTGTTATAGAATCATTTAACACCTCTATATACTTGATGACTTATGCATTGGCCTTGGGAAGCCCTTCCATTCATACTTGGTCAAAATTCTAAAAGAATAGTATTTTAAATCCCATACGTGACTTTGCCCAGTATTTTCCATGTGGAGACATGGGTCCACTCATATATGAACCACGTATACAATTTAAAATATTGAAAGATAATAAACTCCATATTAATTGGGTGGGGCTTACGGGTCTTACCTATAGATTACTTACACCAGCACGTAGCCAAACTATTTCCCAATTGAAAAACTAATTTGAGTAAGTATAAATACACCTCAAGGGAAAGGCCTAAGGGAGGAGAGAGAGCTCTATTGATATTATAGCCTGTTATAGCCCTGATCAAGTCTGATATTTCCTTGTCCCTCCTTCACTTCCTAGGTTTAGGAAACCCTTGTTTCCTTGTGATGTTCACCCCCTCTTTATGTGACATCCTTTGTGCACCCTTTATGTAAGAATATTTGTGAGGCTAGCATTCGAAAAATCCAAATGACAGTTTCATTTGCAGCCATGGCAGATCTCAAGTGACTTCTCCACTTTCTCTTTACATATTATCAATAAAAGAAGCTATGTCTTGTTCCTTATGTCTTTGTGTTATATGTCTCCTATACATGTTGAATGATATTTTAATGGTTAATTTCATGTTATTTTTATGAGATTATATGATCTAACATGCTGACATCTAGGATATATATGTTGTGCAACTAGTTTGTGTGCTTTGTCTTGATTGATTTGCAGGTCTTGAAGCACGAGGAGTAGCAAAAGGTTTGCAACCTGTGGGATCGACCTCAGACATAGGACACATGGGTAAGGTCGTATATCCTCATTTTTCTAGTTCAAGAATTAGGACTTGTAATTTGAGTGTTTCTTGTGATGATATGTCTTTTGCTCTGTTAGGTCCCTCAGCCCAGACTTTTGAGTAGTTTTTCCTACAACCAAACTGACAACTCCACTGGGGATTACATCCGTGTAATTCCTAGTTTGGGTTGTTTATCTCTATATTTTGGGTTACCTAATAGTTTGATCACCTTTTCAGTACATTAGGTTATTTTACCATCCAGGAAGAAGTCCTGATCTTTTGGATCAGGCCTGGGTTTTTTCTTTTTCTTTATTAAAATTTATATATGCTACTTGGTGTGTACACAGTCGTGTATACCTTCTATTTTTTCCAAAGGGACGTGCGTATACGTGCGTTTCTTTAGATACAGTCGTGTATACATGCGTGTTCACACAGTGGATCCACGTATGCCTAGTAAAATTTGAAAAATTGAATTTTGGGACCCTGTAAGTCTTTCCCACCTATTTTTGGTCATCCCTCTGGAACCTCCTAGGTGTCTGGATAGTGATTATTCTTACTATGTGTCAATTTCTCTCCCTTTTGTGTAAAAACCTAGTCAATCTAGGGTTTTCACTTTTCAGTGAAGTTTCAGTTGAGGCTATAGCACCAGGACTTCTTTCTAAAGTTCTTGGTTGTTTTGGCCTTTCATAACAGTGAGATTTTGTTAGTTTTCTCATGTTTTCCTTGTGCATTTCCTCACTTCTTTCCTCAATTCTTGGTTTTTGCCTTCTTAACTTTATTGGTTTTCTTGTTTCTTGAGATCAGATTTCTAGTGAATCTTGAAGTTTCCTTTCCGTGGGTTTCTTGAAGCTTTTGTTTGCTAGAAGTTTATGCTACTATTTGGAATAATTTTTTGATTTGGTTACTTTTTTTTTTTTTTTTGAGTATCGCTACGAAAGTTGCACAGTTGGCTTGTGAAATTGGAAGTTGCATTGTTGGCTCAATTTCTTGATTTGGGACCTTTGGTAGTTTTTTGCTTGTCTCAATGAAATTTTATTGTTTCCTTAAAATGTGAAAAGCTAAAGAAAATTTGTGTTTTCCATTTATTTTTCTTTGGTTTTCTTTTCATGGTTTTCATCCTTTTTGGATAAATTTGTTAGTTTCTCATTTTTGGTCTATTTACTTGGTTCCGAGAGGTGTCCTTATTTGGATTTGTCTCTTTTATATCAAGATTTTTTTGGCATTTTTTGGTGCAAAGAAGTTCATGTTGGGGCTTGTCTTTGATTTTCTATCAAAGTGATCAGACCAATCTTATTGAAAAACTCATTTTATTCTCTTTGTTAGTATTCTTAGGATTTTCATTTATCATTGGTAGTTTTTGCATTAGTTGCACCATTAAGAATTCTAGTCTTTTTTATGGTTTTTGAAGTGTGTGAAGAGTGATATTGGAAAGAAAAAATAAGTCTTTACTTTTTATTAATTTCTTCGTAGAACCCAAGTAGAAATCTCTTTTCATCGAAAGAAAAAAAATTCATATTCATGTAGTAGGTTTTCTATTGATTTATCTTTTGCGACAAAAACATCATAAGTTTCATTCTCCATCTACCTGTGACTTTAAGAGAATATCCATTTAAAATAAAGTGATTAACTAAAATGAACTAGAATTTTTTTGCATTGTCAATCATTATCTAGATCATAGGGCCTTGGAATAGGTGAGTGGAGAGTTAAATCTCCAAGGCCACTCAAAACTATCAAACGTAGAATTTGATTAACGAGTGAAATCCAACTTCATTAAGTGGACCCAGAAATATCTACCTCCAAAGAGTTAAGCATGAGGGATAGTGAAGGTAGAGAAGAGAGATACCCCCTCTCCTATCTGTTAAATCTTGACCTAATACCATTCCACCTGGCTTCGGATACGAACTGGTGCCCTTAGTTTCCTTTCCTAGGGATCACACAAGTGACTGTGGGGGGAATACTCGTGGTACCTGAGGCAGATGTTGTATCACTTTCATTAGTACTTCTGGAGGGTGCCCTTACGAAGTTCGAGTACTTTCACAGGAAAAGGATTTTGTTAGAATGTTCGCGTAACATTTTCTGTTACCTTCGCTAGTAGGCCTGGAGTTTAATTACCCCAGACTATTTTTGGAAGGTCCTTTTATTCGCTTTCTTGTATTTTCGTCTCCATTGCTAATCACCCGTAGCAGAAATTTGATAAAGTGTACTCTTTTCTCCCAAATTTCCATAGCTTCATAATTTTTGAGTCTAATTAATCTCATAATTATTAAAAATGGCTAACTTATCACCTCATCGATCGAGGAGGCTTCGTGGGATTTCTCCTACAAGTGTCGAGCCTTCTTCAAGAAGGCATAGGAGTGATTTTGTTGTGATTCTCATCCAATAGTTGTGAACGCATCCGAGAGTGATCCTATGACTCGGGGTTTTTTTTTCTACGGGTGGTCCTAATACTCGTGGTATTATAGACAGGATTACTCCACTCATCTCCAGAGTCATTTTTCTAGCAGAAGAAGTTCAAGTTGAAGAAGTTCCTGAACTTCCAGGTACTACTTCCTCTCCTCTTCCTGCTAGTTTTTTGAACATTCTTTTGTATGTTTTGCATGTTTCTGAGAGACCAGCTATCCCCATCCTTATTTTAATTTTCCAAATCTAGAATAGCTTAGCAAGCCTGCTGAAATAATGCACTTCTAAAGATTTTGTGCATAGAAATGAGTTTGTAGCTCCTGGATCCCTTAGATCAGCTCATATAAGATCTAAATCCAAAAGGAGAGAAAAAACAAATCAGACTAGGTGGGTTAAACAAATCTCCCACAAACTAGTCTAGCTGAAAATCACCCAAAGAGAGGGGTTGCAGCTATATGCAAAGGACTGCTTTAGAAATAACGCAGATCCACTGAAGCACAGTAGGAGGCTGATATGGAGGTTTAGAAATAATATTTATAACAGAAAACCAGATGTACATTACAGCCCATACATTGTACAAGAGAAAGAATGAGATAATACAGGAAAAATCCTCAGAAATGAGGTGCTACAACCATAAGAAAAGACTGGATAACCATGACAATGTTATTTTCATGGGTTGAAGCAGAAGTTTATTAATATTCAGCTCTAGAGCAGATCTGTATATAAAAATTTATATCCAATACAGATCTGTGTACAATAAATTCTAATCTATACATTCCCCTTGGGGTTTTGTGCAAAACATGAAGCACAGAGAGTAGCTCTGAGATCTAAGGTTACAAATCTACAAAATGATTCAGAAGTTTCTAAATAATACAATGGTACAGTAGATTAGATCTGAAGCAAACATGGATTGGATGGCCAATCCATGGATCACCACAGTGAGAGGAAGAATCCTAACACCAGAGATCTCTCCTCCAAAATACAGACAAAACACCCTGCAACTTCTCCTTTGCAAATAATGCAGTCTAGGGAGAGAAACTGCGTTGTAAACTCGAAGAATGCTTTGGCCTAATTCCAAGGTCTGGATTTGAAGCTCAATCAGCTAATGCACTCTTGCAGGAGGTTAAAATACACACTCACTGAGAAGAGCCACTAGTATGGACTAGATCTAAGCAGATCTAGTGTCCTCTACTGCTGCAACTCACAAGGACAACAAAACCCTCAACAGGATCAACATTGTAGGTGTAAGGTGAAGCTTGGCCCAAGCCTGATAGTGGAAAAGATAACACAATTCTCCTCCAAGAGATGCTCAAGGAAGGAGGTGGGATTCCTAAACAGGAAGACCCAACAAGGGATGTCTGAGCAGACAATACCTTCAAAAAAATAATATCTTCAACGACCTTCTCTTGTTGCTCTCCTCCTCCTTTTATAATATTGGAGTCTTGTCAAAACCCTAAACCACTTCATTAGTTTAGCCCCTTTCACATGTAAAACCTCCTTCTAGAACTGTGTTGTCCCTACAAGAGGTTCAATGCATCTAGATTGCATTGTAGATATGGTCATGGTTGACTTGGTCAAGTGATCAACCTCTTCCACTGTCAAGGTGTCTTAATTTTAACTAGTTAGCTTGATCTCCATTCACATTGAGCTGTCTTTATTCAGGATCCACTCTTTGAGAATAAATGTTGTTGACTTGGTCAAACTTGACCTTGTCCACATAGTTTAGACATGGTTCACACATGTGGATGCTTGATCTGGTTATTTTATGATCCCTTTTCACACTATGAGGGATTTTTATTCATACTTGAGCAAATTATAAGCCTCCTTGCCCAATTATTCATCCATCTAAATTTCAAAAGAAAAAATAATATTCCTATTAGTTGTAAGCTAATTTAGGAATTGTATAGTCTCCTCCTCCCAAATGTTGCTTGTCCTCAAGCAACTGCAAGGGTGCTGCAAAAATCTACCCTTCTTCTCTTGTGGCCTCCTCATCCAATAGTCTCCACCATTGCTCTGAATTTTCTACAATATTTTTGTCTTCCAATGGTCCTTCCTCAATGTGCATTTTGGCCCTTGGTGAGTAAACCCAATGGCTCTCATCATGAAAGAATGGAAGCTTGTTATGGAAACCTTCTTACTGATCCATGGCCTCCTCAAGATATAAGTGATGACAATCATGGGGAGTTTCATTATTCATGAAGGTCTCCCATCTCCATGCTATCATCCAAATGAAGTGGATCACCTCCCAGCTTGGAAATCCATAGAAAAACTCCTCCCCAATACATATGAAAGGCATGTTCCCAAAAAACATATGGCTCACTCTACAAAGAAACGAGTGATATATCATAGTGGCCATATAATGTCTCATGCTCCCATTGAATCATGTAGTGAAAAAATAATGGGGAACTCCTTTCCCCAAGGACACATCCCATCAATGTGCCTCTCCTCCAACCATGTTCCCAAGAGTAAGAAAATTCTCATCATATGGAATCATGATTAGAATAATGCTAGCTGCCATGTATGATAAATGAGAAGGAAGATTTTCCCTCATGTGCAACCAACATAGTTTTACCCTTAACTACCATAGAATACTAGATGAAAAGTGCCTCTCCCAACACTTGTTTGCTGCCCCATCCCTTCTGAATGCTTGGAGAAAGTGCATCATAGTTAGTGTAAAATAATCACACCATGAAGAACATAATACCTTTCCAAGATCCTCCAAGGAATGTCCTGCATCAACATAGTTCATGGCCTTGAGTGGTCCATGAAACTCATCATAAATAATGCCCTCTTTTGGAGAAATGTTCTGCAAATGAGTGTTAGAAAAATATAAGCATATAGGAGATACATGATAACATTCAGAAACACAATTCCCTCTATATACTTCTTTTACATTAGTGAGGTAACTCATGGATGAGTTCCCTCTCACACTCAATGAGTAAGGAGGTGTGAATGATGGCTCTTCCCAAGAGCTATGTTCCTCCTCATCTACCAAGTAATCCATGCACATCTTCATATGAGAGTGCACCTCTTTTTTGAAACCTTCCCATATGAATCCACCCAAGAGAGTATGATATGATCTAATGAAACCAGTGGGTTTGGAAAGCAGGATCTCATAGGTTGCATCTAGTAGTCTCTCCTTGAGCTTGGAGCCTCTATTCAAGAGGATAAGATTGTAGAGATAGATGAATCCATAAACTACCTTAAACCTATCATCCACTGTTTCCCCATCAAGAACCCCACATGTGAAAAGGTCCTTGGAGTATTCCAACATGAGTTCAGAATCCCAATAAGGATCTAGGCTTCCCAAGAATGACAGTGTTGTAGAGGTCTGAAATGCAGCCCCTATCTTTTCATGGCTCCCCTTTTTCACATCATTGATATCAAATTCACATGTTGGACCATCATAATCTTCCCTTTGTTGCCTCATTTGCAGTTGTTCTTGTTCAAGAATAGATTGAAGCATATGGAAATCAACTTCCCCTCGGAAAGTCCTTGTCTTCCAATACTTCCTCATTTTGGCCCATTCGTACAAGAGGGTTAGCATCCCCTTGCCATGTTCAGGAATCTTATTTTTAAATGAATATATCATGGGCTGCCCAAAATTTATGGAGTTTCCATGTATTCCCATGCTTATGCCATCATATTTTTCTAATTTCTCCTCTCTCAGCGCAGATAACTGAGTGGGAGATATCAATGCCCCTTTCAGCAAATTACTCACCTCTCTTTTGAATTCATGAGAGATTCTCTGCACTGTGTTGGCTTCTCCCAAGGCTCCTTCCTTAGCCAAGTATGCAAATGTTGCCCATAGTTGAGAGAACACTTTGGATTCCCTCCAATCAAGAGGTTCTCCTGGTGGAACACTTTCTTGCAAAGAGGCATCAAGGCATAGAGTAGAATGTAGATGTAGGTAGATAGATTTGCCCCTGCCTCTATTGCATAGGTCCTCTTGACTTATTTGTTCTTCCAAGATTTGAAACAGAGAAGGGTTCATGCTCCTCATCTTGTGATGCCCTTCCTCCTCTTTTCCTCATTCTATCTTCAAGATCTCACCATTTGACAATGATTGTACATGTTGCTCATGGGTTATGCCAAGAGCTTTATGTGTGAGATCTTTTGGAACTCCTTGCAAGAGTGCAAGAGTTTCTTTCCTTGGAGCCAGTGCTCCATCCTCCTCTCCATGAAGTTCTTAAGGTGCCTTTGTTGTGACTGCATTATCATCTCCTACCTTCCCCTCCTCCTCTTCAATAACTAAAATTGTCTCATCATCAACAAGAGACCTTAGATCTTGGTCATCTATTGATGGAGAAACCCTCATGCTTTCCCCTTGAGAAGAGAACCCTTCATCCAATGGATATCTTGCCCTTGGCAAGGCATCAAAAAAACTTACACCTTCTTCCATTTTTTTCAGAAATGGAGTTGGATTCATATACCCTCCCAACTCATGCAAAATATTTGTTTGATATGGTTTGATAATTTCAATAGAAGATGTTACACATGGAGCTTCATCAAAACTTTCCACTAATATTTCATTAAACTTTGCATAAGTAGGTGCATTTTCATTCCTTAAGGAAAAAGATTCAAAAAACCACCAAGCATATGCTTTACCTTCAAAATGCAGCGCTGCTACTTTGATGGCCTCAATCTCTGAAACTTGATGTTGTTGCACAAAGTTGTCTAGCTCCTCCACCCAAACCCTAACTGGACATTTAGGTGATCCATCAAAGGTAGATAGATAGAACCTACCCATACCATGTTGCTCCTCCTTTGTGCTTTTGTTCTCCTTGATCTTGCAGAACCCTTGGAAGTTCAAGTTATTTTTTAACTCCTTAGATTGAGCTTCATACTCCTACAAATACTCTCCAAGAGTCTCCTTCTCGGGTACACCTCATTTATTCCTCTTCATGAAGAAATCATTGACAAAATGTTGAAGATTTGGTGATATGGTTGAGTGCACATATCCATTAGATGAGGATTTATAATTTTCCTCATGTATATATCTTGTAGATCTGATTGGAAGATCTTCCTGCTCTTGAAACTCTCTAGGAGTTTCACTACTCCTTCTCTCTTCTTCTTGTTCAACCTCCTTAGAGAGGTTCTTACTAGATATGAAAACTCATGAGAGTAAGCTCATCCTCTTCATCATTCTAACCTTGCTCTCTGCTTTATAGTACTTTGGCTTGAAGCCCACAGGCTGAGCCAAAGATCTTGCTCTGATACCACTGTAATATTCCAAATCTAGAACAGCTCAGCAAGCCTGCTGAAATAACTCACTTCTGAGAATTATGTGCATAGAAATGATTTTACAACTGTTGGATCCCTTATATCAGCACATCTAAGATCTAAATCCAAAAGGAGAGAAAAAACAAATCAGACCGGGTTAAACAGATCTCCCACAAGCTAGTCTAGCTGAAAATCACCCAAAGAGCGGAGCTGCAGCTATATGCAAAGGACTACTTCAGAAATAACGCAGATCCACTGAAGCATAGTAGGAGGCTGATATGGAGGTTCAGAAATAAAATTTATAACAGAAAATCAGATGTACATTATATCCCATACATTGTACAAGAGAAAGAATGAGACAATACAGGAAAAATCCTCAGAAATGAGGTGCTACAACCATATTAAAAGACTGCATAACCATGACAGCATTATTTTCATGGGCTGAAGAAGAATTTTATTAATAGTTAGATCTAGAGAAGATCTGTATATAAAAATTTAGATCTAATACAGATCTGTGTACAATAAATTCTAATCTATACATTCCCCTTGGGATTTTGTGCAAAACATGAAGCATAGAGAGTAGATCTAAGATCTAAGGTTACAAATCTGCAGAATGATTTAGAAATTTATGAATAATACAATGATACAGTAGATAAGATCTGAAACAAACATGGATTGGATGGCCAATCCATGGATCACCATAGTGAGAGGAAGAATCCTAACACCAGAGATCTCTCCTCCAAAATACAGACAAAACACCCTGCAACTTCTTCTTTGCAAATAATGCATTCTAGGGAGAGAAACTACGTTGTAGACTCTAAGAATTCTTTGGAATAATTCCAAGGTCTGGATCTTAAGCTCAATCAGCTAATGCACTCTTCCAAGAGGTTAAAAGACACACTCACTGAGAAGAGCCACTAGTATGGACTAGATCTGAGCAGATCTAGTGTCCTCCACTGCTGCAACTCACAAGGACAACCCAACCCTCAACAAGATCACCGTTGTAGGTGTAAGGTGAAGCTTGGCCCAAGCCTGATATTGGACAAGATAGCACAATTCTCCTCAAAGAGTTTCTCAAGGAAGTAGGTGGGATTCCTAAACAGGAAGACCCAACAAGGGATGTCTGAGCAGACAATACCTTCAGAAAATAATATCTTCGACAACCCTCTCTTGTTGCTCTCCTCCTCCTTTTATAAGATTGGAGTCTTGTCAAAAACCTAAACCAATTCATTAGTTTAGCCCCTTTCACATGTAAAAACTCCTTCTAAAACTGCTTTGTCCCTCCAAGAGGTTCAATGCATCAAGATTTCACTGTAGATTTGGTCATGGTTGACTTGGTCAAGTGATCAACCTCTTCCACACTCAAGGTGTCTTAATTTGAATTGGTTAGCTTGATCTCCATTAACATTGAACTGCCTTTATTCAGGATCCACTCTTTGAGAATAAATGTTGTTGACTTGGTCAAACTTGACCTTGTCCACATAGTTTAGACATGGTTCACACATGTGGATGCTTGATCTGGTTATTTCATGATCCCTTTTCACACTATGAGGGATTTTTATTCATACTTGAGCAAATTATGAGCCTCCTTGCCCAATTATTCATCCATATAGATTTCAAAAGAAAAATTAATATTCCTATTAGCTATAAGCTATAAGCTAATTTAGGAATATTACACTTATCCATTTCTTTCGATGGCCACAGCTGGGAACACAGTTTTGACTATGAGCACCATGAGTGTGCATACTCCTTTTTCAGTTGAAGGAGGGGGTACTATTGCTATTTCAACTATCACTCCTAGAGCTTCTATATTTTTCTCTACCTCTATTTGATCTACGAGTGGGGGAACCCAAGAATTTCCTTCCCATTATGGTCCCTTTTCTTTTGGAATGCCATCTAGTGCAATTCCTTTTGTTTCCTTCACTATTGCTTCTTCTATCTCTGCACCTATGCCTTCTATGGCTAATGGGTCAGCTTATTTTCATGTTTTTTCCTTTGGATGTGGTCACATTCCTCATTCGAACCCTTACTTAGGATATTTTCCTTTTATCTCTCAAAGTCAAGGTTTCAATCCTTTCCTCGGAGGTCAAAGCTCTAATGTTTTTCAATTTTGGAACCCTATTTTTACAGGGTTGAAAGCTGGGAATCAATTTTTCTCTGGTCAGCAATGGAATGTACCCTTCTGTAGGTGCTTCTCAAGGTTTTTCTCCATTCACCAATTATTGGAACCCTTACCAAGGGGTTTCCTCTTCATTTAACACTTCGATTGGGAGAAATATCCATGTTTATGGTAATCCTACAATGGCGGGGTGGGGGGGTTCCTTCCACTGAATGCTTCTCAGCCACAATATTTCTCTTATGGCTCAGCCTTTTCTACAAAAAATATCTGGAAACCGGGTGCCTCAACAAATCCAGGGTATTATTTTCATAATTTTGGGAATCCAGGGTATTCTTTTCATAATTTTGGGAATCCTTCCTTTTGGGGATGGAATTATCAAGCTCCTTTGCGCTTACATTTCCAGGAAATTTTGAATTTGCTAGATTTATCAAAATTGATGAATGATACAATTTGATATAGCTCGGATTGGCCTCTGGTCCCTACTAAAATTCCCTCATATATTCCAAAATTTGAAAGGAAGACTAGTGAGGATCCATATGACCATGTCACCACTTTCCACTCATGGTGTTCGTTGAACTCCCTTATCGACGATTCGAATAGTTTGAGGCTATTTCAATGCACCCTAACTGGAAACGCTACAAGATGGTACATTGAGCTGATAAGGGGAAATTTTTCTACTTTTGGTGAGTTGGCTACTATTTTTCTGAACCATTTCTAGTTTTCTATTCGTTATGATGTTGGGACTAATCTCAAATCCAATTTCCAGTAGGACAATGCAACATACATTTATGATCATTTTCAGGAATGGAGGAGAAGGAAGAGGCTTATCAGAGCCCATATTCCTAATGATTTCCTTCTCGAATGGTTTCAAAAATCCTTACAACCATAAATCTCGAAGGATGTATCCCTTTATAGGGTATTCTCTGAGGAATAGGCTATCTTTAAGGCTAAACAAATAGAACTAATCTATTCTCAGTCTGAGGTCCTTAATAATATTTTTTCCGATGCTCCTCATTCCAAAGTGGATTTAGATAAAACAAAGCCAGGTCCTCATGCTGACAGGCTTATTAGCCCAAATGATAGTGGCACAGCTAACCTATTGAATCAATTGCAATGATTGTCTTTACAATCTGCTCCTTTTGGTCAGGCTACGCCGTCTGTGTCAACCCCTTCTCAGCACTTAAATATTAATGATGTTCAAGCTTATAATCCCAAAGTAAGTCAACAATATGATGAGAAGAAGAAGGGACGTAATAATAAAAAGAAAGACAAGGATGGGAAGGGTAATGTGAACAGATCCAACATAATGTTGGAGATGGTAAGAGGGACACTAAGAATAAAGTTAAGCTTCCATGCAAGTTATGCACTAGAGACCATCTTACTCATCTCTGCCCAAAAATTTAGGATGCTCAACGCTTGTTAGCTCAGCATGGTTCTTCTAGCTCCCAGGTTGTACTGAAAAACCCTTTTCCCCAAGGGTAGCAGTTACTTGCTGGCGCGAATGCTAATATTGGAGCTCCCGCAGGGGGCAACTAGGAAGGGGAAAATTCCTCAAATGTATATATTCTGAGTGGTCATGCTAATATCACTACAATATCTCATGATTATGGTGAAGCTGAGCAATCGAAAGCTAAGGGTGCTCCTATTAATTCTGAGCCACTCCACATAGAGAGGTTTGCAGTTGAGCCTATACCTCGGATGCTAAAAGTCTATGAAGCATGCAAAGATTAATCATAATGCTAAGGTTGCCCAGAATTAATCCATTGTAGAATATCTGGCTCAAAGTCCTTGTGCCATGTCTACGTTAGAGGTACTCCAATTGTGCCCAGCACAAAGGAGTGCATTGCTCACTTTGATTGGGGTTGTTGATCCAAAAAACTCTCTTATGATCACATTTGACACTCTTATGATCACATTTGACATGTAAAATTTTAAGAAGACACTTCCTCATCACAAGGACTTTCATATTAAGTCTACATATCAAAAGACCAATATTTTTTGAATAGTAGTCGATGAGGGTGCTTCCACATGTGTCATGTCTATCTCATGTTGGGAAGCCATTGTATATCCTTCAGTTGTGCCTTCACCTACTCTTCTCACTGCATTTGATGGTCATTATCACAGGCCACATGGCATTGTTCTAGCTTTACCCATCTATGTTGGGGGTAAAGCTGTCAATATTGAGGTCGAGATAGTTGATGCAAATTTAGAATACAACCTTCTATTGGGGCAGAATTGGATTTAAGAGATGGATGCTATTGCTTCATTATTATTTCACATCTTATGTTTTCCCCACAAACGGAGGCTTGTCACTATTGACCAGATGGAGTGTTCTCCTATAGATCCAAATGCATCTATTGACTCTCTTGTACCCTTAGTTAATGATGCCAAGAAACTTTTCGAGAATTTGGGAGTTGGAATGTATACATCGTTGATGGGTACTTTTGATCTTCTTCCTCCTTTACTTCATATTAATGCTATCTCATCCTCCAGGGTTCCTACTCGAAGAAATTTCTTTTGAACTCATTATTTTTCAAATCCTTGGACGTAGCCTTCTCCTACCTCCACATTAGAGGAAGGTCAAGTGAGTGGAATGGAATTTCCTATGTCTGCAGCAGATATTTACTATCAATCTATTGTTGACTCTATAGAATCTGTTTCAGTTTCTCTTTCAGCAGAGGAGTTGGACATAGATGTGGCTCCGGCATGGACTCTTAGTTCATCTTCTGCTTAAGATTTCCTTGAGACCAATATTCCATATGAAGAGGCTATCCTTGAAGCAATGACTTGCGTGGAAATACCGTGGGACGAATTTAATCATCGGTCCTATTTTCTACCAAACTTGTGAGAATTTGAAACAAGATTGTCTAGCCCTCAGTCTTCTAGTCATGTTCACCCGGTCTTGAACCCCTTAGCTCCAGCACAGGTTATTGTTCAAGGGAACATGGAAGTCATTTCTGAGACTACCCCGGTGAACATTTCTAGAGATCCAAATGTTATTGAGAATGTCTTCATTGGAGTTGAATGATCCCTTGAAGAGATTTAGACTTACACCGATCTCCTTAGAGAATTTCAGGATGTGTTCGCTTGGTCTTATGAGGGAATTTCTAGAATAGATCTATCTATTGTCCAGCATGAGATCAAGACTTATGAAAATTATAAGCCTATATGGCAGAATCTTCGTTCGGTCAACACTTGGAAGGCAGCAGTTATCAACGCCGAGGTTGAGAAGATGCTAAAGGTAGGTTTCATATACCCCATTTTGTTAACTGAGTGGGTTTCGAAGTCAGTGCTTGTGGACAAGGAACAAGGAATGATCCGAGTTTTCATTAATTTCATGGATTTGAATAAGGCATGTCCAAAATATAATTACCCCACACCATTTATTGATCAAATTATTGATGAGTGTGTGGGGAATGAGATTTTCTCCTCCATGGACAGTTTCTCAGGATACAATCAGATTACTATCTATCCTTAAGATCATCATAAGACTACTTTTATTTTCCCTTGGAGTACATTTTCATAAACAAATATGCAATTTGGCCTCAAAAATGCTAGAGCTACTTTCTAGCAGGCCATGTCCTATTCTTTCCACGATATCAAGCATATTAGTGAAGCATATTTGGATGATCTAGTTGTTCATTATAAAAAGAGAATCGATCATCCTTCACACCTTCGACAAGTTTTTGAATGATGTCATCATTATAAAATTCGGATGAACCCTAATAAGTGTGCTTTCACCATCACATCTGGTTAGTTGTTGGGATTCATCATGTCTACATAAGGGATTCGGGTAGACCCCTTCAAGGTTGAGGCAATACTTCATTTGCCTCCCCTGTATTCTATTTGTCATCTTCAAAGTCTATAAGGAAAGGCCAATTTCTTAAGGATATTTATTGTTAATTATGTCGAGGTGACGAAAGAATTTATGAGGTTGTTACAAAAAGGATTTCCATTCTTTTGGGATGAGTTTCCTCAATGCTCGTTCGATTCTTTGAAAAAGGCATTGACCTCTACTCCATTATTGTTTCCACCTGATTATAGAAGAGACTTCCTTTTATATCTCACTGCAGAAGAATCTACTAAGGGTGTGGATCTGGTTCAGGAGGACGATGCTCTTTGTGAGCATGTTATTTACTACCTTGGTCAAGGCTTGGTGTGTCCTGAACTGCAGTATTGTCCCATTGATAAATTAGCTTCGAAAACTGTCCATGTTGTCCAAAAGCTCAAGCATTATATCATTCTTAATATAAATTATGTTTTGGCAGCATTTAATCCATTTCAATTTGTTCTTAGTAGGTGAGTGATTGGGGGAAAATACAATCGACGAATCGTCATTTTGTAAGAGTTTGATCTCGAATTCTTGTCTTCCAAATCCAAGAAATATTTAGTATTTGTGGAGTTGATTTTTGCATTTCCCTATGGAGATGAGATTTTTTATGAAGATTCGTTCCCTGATGAACATATTTTCCTCATTTCTTCATAGGATCATTGGTATAGAGATCTCATTGTTTATCTCCAGACTTCAATTTTTCCCTTATCTTTTTCGAAAGACAAGCGTCGAAAGTTGTGTCATTTAGAAAAAAGTATATTATTATTGGTGACACTCTATATTGTCATGGGTTCAATTCAATCCTTAGACGTTGCTTGAATCTTAAAGAAGTTGAGGTTGTGCTGAATTATTGCCACAATGGAGTTTGTGCCAGTCATTTATCTGGGCTAGCCATAGCCCAAAATATTTTGCATACGAGATATTTTTGGCCCTTGATTTTCAAAGATTGTTTTCAGGCAGTCAAAAAATGTCGTCCTTGTCAATTCTATACTTGGAAGATGCACTTTGATCTAGCTCTGCTCTTTCCTGTTGTAACTATCATTTCGTTGACAAAGTGGGGTACTGATTATACTACTTGTAAAATGCCTTTGGTAAAGGGTCATAAGTACATTATCGTAGTAGTAGAATACTTTACGAAGGGGGTTGAGGCAATTCCTACTTTTGCAAATGGTGGTGAAACAACAACGTTGTTTCTGCTCAACCAAGTCATTTCTCACTTTCCTATTCCCAAAGATATTGTCACTGACCATAGCAGTCATTTTAAAAACAATGTTATGGATGAATTGGCTCTTAAATTGGATTTTCGGCAAGAGCATATGTCTCTGTATTATCCTTAGGCCAATGGGTGGGTTATAGTTGTAAGCAAGTCCTTAAAGGTTATCCTTCAACAGACAATTGATAAAGCCAGGTCCAATTGGCATGTCATGTTGTATCCTACAATTTCGGCATACTGGATGTCTATTAAGACTGCAACCAGATTCACTCTGTTCCAACTAGTTTATGGGATGGAATCAATATTTCCTATTGAATGCGTGATTACTTCCCTTAAGTTGGAAGTCAATATTCTTTCTGACACTTCAAGTCTCGAAGAATGCCTTATTTATCTAGAACATCTTGATGAGAAATGTCGATATACAACAAAGATGAACGAGGCTCATAAGAGGCGAGTGAAGGTTAAGTACAATAAGGTGGTCAAACCTAGGGTTTTCTCTGAAGGTAACCTTGTTTTGGTTTATGCTCAAGACAAGGATGCTTTGGGGGTAGGTAAGTTCAAATCCATGTGGTATGGCCCTTTCATTGTTAAAAAGGTCATGGAAAAGGGAGCTTATGCCTTGGTCAATTTCAATGGAAACGAGCTAGTGGAGCCCAGAAATGGGCTCTATCTGAAGAAGTATTATGCCTTTGATTTTTCTTAGCATTTGCGTTGTTTGTATAAATTGTATTTTTCTACATGTTTGTCTAACAATTTTTTATGTGACTTTGATGATTTTGATCTTATTTGGCAGGTGTTTTTGGATGAGATGAGTCATTTTGGCTTTGTCGATGGTGCTAGTAGACATACCTAGAATATTTCTTCTGCGACTTGGGTAATTCATTATCCATCCGGTCAATTTATAGTCTCAAGGGGTGTATGCATTGGTCTTGCTTCAAACAATATGGCAGAGTACACTGCATTGGTCAACCTAATCTCAGAGGCAATATCTCCAGGTTTTGATTCGTTAGTAGTATACTTGGATTCACAAATGGTGGTTTTAAAATTAAATAACACCTATCGTGTCAGGGACCCATTTTTACATCGATGATTTCTAAGGGTGCATTTGTTACAATGTTCATTTCAATATGTTGCATTCATTCACATTCCTCATTCAAAAAATTGGTATGCAGACTCATTAGCTAATCCAGCAATTGATTGGAATATTAATGATTCATTACATTAAATATCAAAAAACATCATTCATCATGGTACATTTGGGACAATCAATAAATCATTGTATGTAGATATATATATATATATATATATATAAAAGTTGTGTTCAAAATATACAAAAATTGGACAATCGTGTCCTACAATATTAGGGCTTATGCCCAATCATTTTCATCATCAAAAAATATTACAGTCATTATATCAATAAAATCTATCCATGTGGGCCTTGCCCAAGATAGGTGTTCCAGAAGAACACTATAGTTGTTACCACATGGCAGAATAGCCACACCTGATCGCGTGGTACTCCAACCACACATCTCTGTATAGCTTCCAGGAGGTCCTCTATGGTAGCCATAGGGACTTGGTGAGTCAAGATCTCAAGGTTCCTATGTATAGCATTAAGGGTCCTCCTTGGGTCTTTTGTGGCATCCTTGGCTTCTCTTCCGCGGCGCCTATGCCTCGAGATGCCCTCAGGTCTCACTGGTCCCATGTTTGCAACATGATTCATAAAATTTGTAAGTCATATTTTCCTACCAAAAATATTTTTCTTTTTTATATAATTTGAAAATCAAAAAAATCATATAATCAAAAAATCATTGTGCGATGTTACCAATCGGCCCCCATGCTGCACCGAGTGGAAGGGTCAAATCAAGATCTCCCCTGAAATCCATACCAACATAGGGATGTTCCTCTACTGAGATGACTTGTTCTCCCCGTGAAAGGAATAACTCATCATCCCAAGTAGTTCGGGGGACCTCTCCACCCCCCAGTCTCTTCATCATATCTACCCACCTAGCTATCAGTGGATCACAAGCGTTATTGATGGTAGAGATGATCTTAGGGCGAATCCTTGGAATCCTCTTGAAGAATAATGTACATAGGATGGTACCATAACCAAAATTCTTTGTCTTATTATTCTGGATTGAAGTCAATTGTTTCTTCAAGTTTGTCACTAAGGTTGTGCACCAATTATAAAATGTAGTCAATCAATCCACTGCTAGACTCATGCTTCCTCGTGAAGCCTAGTGTAAGGAATTTTATCTGGATACCCTCAAAATGGTGAAAACAAGTATCTTCACGTGCAAACCTTGCACATATTTAATTGGGATCTGGGTCCCGACCTTCTGAGTACCCTCAAAACAGTAAACACAAATATAATCCTTGACATTTAACCCTCCTGTGGGCCTTCCCTGCAAATTTACTAGTTCCCCTCTTCAAGAGAGTCCAGTTATGAAGTAAATTTCTTTGATTTCAATCCTTACTCGCATCTGAACTATCATGAAACAATCTTCATCCGGATCCTAATAGCTTGCAAGCATTTCGAGCAATCTTTTGCTCGTTTCCATGTTTGGAATTCTGAAGACTTTTAATAATCCACATCCCCAGAGTATATCCAAGGATAATTGGCCTTCCATGACCTAATTATCAATAGTTTTATGCTCTCTTTCCCTCCAACTTATGGTCATCCTACATCATTTCATCCAAAATCCAATTAGAAATTCATTTTAAAATTTCGCTCTGTGCATACGCGAGTCCATTCATACACAATCACTGTTGGCAATATGATGCAGAGTGTTGTCCTTGATGGAAACCTACTTGATAAAGTTGATGGCAACCTACTTGATGAAGTTGTCCTTGATGGCAAAGGAATTGGCAAAGAAGAAGTAGAGATATAATGGGAGAAAAGAGTACAAAGGCGCAGCAGAGTTTTGGTGAACAACAACACGAATTCAAAAAGAATGAGACATGTAAGGATGAATGAATTGTCATTATGGTGATGGGCAGTGGCATTTTACAGTGGAATGAAGACAGTTGTAGTTCCAGACTACGGAGGAGAAAATTTTATTTAAAAACAGTGATTTCGAGCGTTTAAGCCCTCAACAACCAAGTATGAAGAAAATTGAATAAAACAGCGGAAGGACTTTAAATCTTTGAAAGCGGTGGGACAAGTGGTCCCTACCACTTGAGCGCAAATCGCAAAGCACAATTTTGAAGTTTCAAGTGTCTTGTTGATATGGATTATTTGCAATATGTGATCGTCGCGCCATCGCACGATCGCAACATCGAAATGTCACAAAATCACCCTCCGCCCAAACCAGAGTTTTGTGATTGTTGCGATATGCGATCATCGCACATCGCACAATTGCATGGTATATATTGGTGCACGCCGATTGAATGTTGCGATATGCGATCATCGCAATATCGCAATATCACATATTTTTTATTTCCGCCATATGTTTCCACCGGTTGTAAGTTGCGATGCGATGTCGCGCCATTGCATATCGCACATCGCAAATGGCCAACTACGATGTGGGCCCAAGGTCAAATAATGAAATTTGATTAAAATTTTATTGAAATCTAAGGTTACGGGGGCAGTGTAAAGTTTTAAAATAACCATTGGGGTTATAGTTATAATATTATATGGCGGAGATAAAAGACTATCTTTGGGACGATTCATGCATGGAAGAACGAAGGTTGGGGTTTTCAATTTAAATTGGCTCAATTTTTAATATGCTGGATTATCTATTGTGACCCCGTCTAGGAATACCATTAGCGGTTCGTGGTTTTGACTCATGGTTTTACTAAAGCCAACATCTATATAAAGTGATGAGAATTATGAAGAAGTTGTGTGTGTAAAAAAGGGTTGATAATAAACGAATATCTTTTAGAGATATCTGTATGAAAAGAAAAAAACTCTGATACATATGAATCTATGGTGCACTTGTGAATATGATGATCAAGATCTTTAATCAGATGGTGATTAATTTCTGGTTCAATCGACTGACGAAATCTTGAAGAACGCATAAGGGATGTGAATGAATACTTCGCTTTGAAGTATATATGTATGGAATGGGTAACAGGTTGCTGATAGATCTGAATTCTTAATGTACCTATGAAGAAAATGATGAAGAGATATCTCTAGATCTGAAATGTATATGTATTTCCTAGATCTGTTTATGGAATGTTTAGATCTGAGATGAGGCGAACATTGTCTGAAGTAAAGGGTAAAATCTGAGCAATATATCTGTTCTGAAGAATTGTGCTGCCCTACAATGATTAAAGATATATATGCAGGTTTTTGGAAGAGAAAGTGTGTATATACGCGGGTTGTATTCAGCAAAAGCGAGTATGGGAATTGAAGTCAGTTCTGAAATGTGTGCAGATGCATACGAAGTCTGAAAATTGATGAAACATGGTCCATGAGGTCCTTAAGGTTGAAGCCTTCAGTCAGGGGGTTGTAGCTCCCTTCCAGGAGAGGCTGGTAAACGAGAGTAGGGGGTTGTAGCTCCCTTCCAGGAGAGGCTGGTAAACGAGAGCAGGGGGTTGTAGCTCCCTTACAGGAGAGGCTGGTAAACGAGAGAAGGTTGTAGCCTTCTGAAGGTGGGTGCCTGCGTGGTGGTATGAGTCTGCACCAGCATAGAATTGTAAGAAGTTTTCTCTATAATAAATATTTAAGACAGAGATTACAACAGCGGTGGTTTTCTCCCGAATTGGGTTTCCACCTTAAATCCTGGTGTTCATATGTGTTGCTTATGTTTTGTTATTTATGTTCATGCTTACTACTTATGAATGATGCAATGATCTAAGTAAAGACATAATAATATCTCTGGACATACAAGTTGGATGTAGTAATGTAACATATGGCTTTAAGGGAAGGAAAATTAAAAATTGTCAGTCAGCTCTAAATACTGATTCACGCCCCCTCTCAGTATTTTTCCCAACAATTGGAATCAGAGCAGGTCCTTCTGTAGGAGCTTGATCGCTTGAAGGAGATCCATCACAATGGGAAGTCATGAAGGAGTATTGTCTCTTAGGCCACCTCTATTCAATGGAATTAATATGATATTCTGGAAGATACGAACAAAAGCATATTTGCAAAGTCTTGGTGCAGAAGTATGGGCAATCGTGGAAGGAGGTTATCAGTATCCGGCAAGTATTCCTACTGATGCAGCAGAAAGGAAGAAATATGAAATCAATGCCAAAGCCGTCAATGTATTATTAGGAAGCATGTCTGAACCATAATTTGCTAAAGTGATGTAGCTAAATTCAGCAAAAGAAATATGGGACAAAATCATTCTGAGCTATGAAGGAGATACAAAGGTAAAAAGTGCAAAACTCCAAACTCTCAGAATTGAATATGAAAATTTAAGGATGCATAGTGATGAGAGTATTGCCATTTTCTTTTTACGTCTAGATGATATTGTAAATCGTATGAGAAGTTTGGGTGAAACCATAACCGATACTACTCTGGTGGAAAAATTCTTAAGATCTTTAACTTCAAAATTTGAGTCAAAAGTGTCAGCTATTGAAGAAAGGCAAGATCTGAAAACTCTTACTATTGTTCAACTACATGGTATTCTGACTGCTTATGAAATGAGACAAGGAGGTCCCTCTCAAATCAAAGAAGCTGCTTTTAAGGCGTGTGCAAAAGGAAAAGAAAAGGAAGTTGTCAAGGAATCAAGTTATATATCAGAAGAAGAAGAAGCAAATTTTGTAAGGAGATTCCAACCAGGTACTGGAAGATTCAAAGGGAAAGATCTATTATGCAAATGAAGATAATGATGAACTGTCAAATGAGGATGAATAAGATCCTGACCAAGATCTACTAGTGCTCATGGCAAAGAAGCAAAAGAAGAAGGCTACTCAAAGAAAGAAGATACCTCAGAAAACATGCGCAGCAGAAAATGAAGAAGAGGAAACAGGTATTGATTGTTGTTCTTGTGATTCATCTTCTTGTACATGCAATGGTGAAGATAGTGAAAGTAACAGTATAAGTCTTGAAGAAAATCTCAAGATCAAGGATGAAAGAAATTATTGGAATCAATTTCATAAGAGAGAATCTATCTACAAAGATATGAAATCTAGAATAAATGAACAGAAGGAAATACTGAATGGACAGGTAGACAAGTATCAAAAGTTGTATGTTCATGCAACCAATCAAAGTGAAATACTTGAAGCAGAAATCATCTCTCTCAAAGAAGATCTGGAAAAATCAAATAAGAAGAATGAAGAACCCCCATCATTTGAAAAGGAAGGACTTGAAGCAGAAATCATCTCTCTCAAAAAGGATCTAGAAAAATCAAATAAGAAGAATGAAGAGCTGTTACAAACATGTGAAGAACAAGAAAATTGGTTGAAGGAAGAAATTTTAAAATTGAATGATCAAGTAGAAGAAGGAAAAAGGGTTGAAGAAAGCATGATGAAGCAATGCCAAAAATTGGAGGTTGAGGTAAACATTCTCAAAGGAGAATCTAGTTCACAAGGAAGTGCTAAAGACTCAAAGGATGTCAATGCAAAACCTGAAGAGTTGAAAGAAACAAGAAGTCAACCGAAAATCATGAACACTCAAAGGAAATTATTCAATAATGTTGAATGCTTTAAATGTCATAATTATGGGCATGATGCAGCGAATTGCAGAAGCATATTGTTTCAGTCACAATCAAACAGATTCTATACATAAAGGTACTCTGGTTTCTTTAAGGGATATTGTTTTTCATGCAGCAAGTTTGGTCATAAAGCAACTGATTGCAATAGAAGAAAGAATAGAAGAACACAGTATGATCCTTATGCTTACTTTTCTGGTCACATAAGATTTTATGCTTGTAACAAGTATGGACATGTGGAAAAAGAATGCAGGATGAACAAATCTGAGAAATTGGACAATTTCTAGCACACGATAAGAAAGTTCAAGCAAAGCTGGAAAAAGAAGGAGGACCGGTCAGAAACGTAGGAAATATTGACCCTACTGCAGTCATCCGCTTCTAAACCTTACTTCTCATAATGACTGCAGGAATTATGTGAGATACATCATAGAGATTAGTAATGTATCACCACAGGGGGAGCAATGTATGATGATTCTCATGGTTGATTTGGTAATTCTGGTTATGTTTATTTCTGACTGTGCATTTTTTGTGAAGAAGACAGGTACAGGTGGTACAAATTCAGGGGGAGAAGAAGGAGTGTGAAATTTTCAGTATTTCACTTTCCATACGCGGGTTTAATAAAGTAAAGTCGCGTATACACGTGAGTTACAGTGGAGACAGCCGCGTATGCATTTATGATAAGAAAATTAGTATGACAACTGAAGATCAGGAACACAAGTTCAGGGGGAGCATCAGTCCAACTACTAATGATTGTACTATTGACATTGTATCTGGTTATACTCATGTTGCTGAAATGAAACATGGTTTCTTGTGATGAGATTATGGATGAGCCCTGTTTTCTTTTCTTGCACACATGGATGAGATGGAAGTCTTATGATTAAGAGATAAGGACAGATCATGCAGAGATTGTTGCTGATAACTTGCTGTTGAAAGAGTTTCAGGTTGCACAAGCTAAGGAGGAGCCTTGGTCATATGGAAAGGATGCTTAGATGCACATTTTCAGGGGGGAGCATTAGCCTTGCTGAGCGTAATGCATTGTTGGCATTATGATGATTCTGAAATTGAGGTCTTTCTGGTACTGGTCATAAAAATTCATATTTGTAATTTGATGAAAAGGTCATGTTGAGACCTATGATGTAAAATTGTAATATTCAGTCATGTAAGGACTTGATCAAATATGTAAACCCTCTTGGTTGGGTAGTTGAGTCAAATTGTGTAAACCCACTTGGTTGGGTATTTGAGTCTCATATGTAAATCCACTTGGTTGGATCATTGATGTATGTATGAGTTCTTGGCAATAGGAAAGGTCATAGAGTCATGTACTTCATTGGAAAATATGTTTGAAGATTTAGCATGAACTCAGGGGGAGCATGGCAACTTCAGCGCACATCAGATCCACAGAGCTCTTCTGTCTACATGAGCAGAAAAAAACCTTGTGTTGGTTTTGATCTGCCCTTTTCCCTTGATTTCAAAGGGGGAGAGTGACATGGTGTTTGAATAGGGGAGAATATCATTATGCTTAATGTATCTATCTGTTGTGGTGATCAAACACCATCGTGGTTGCCATCAAGTCCAAAGGGGGAGATTGTTGGCAATATGATGTAGAGTGTTGTCCTTGATGGCAACCTACTTGATAAATTTGATGGCAACCTACTTGATGAAGTTGTCCTTGATGGCAAAGGAATTGGAAAAGAAGGAGCAGAGATAGAATGGGAGAAAAGAGTACAAAGGTGCAGTAGAGTTTTGGTGAAAAACAGCACGAATTCAAAAAGAATGAGACATGTAAGGATGAATGAATTGTCATTATGGTGATGGGCAGTGGCGTTTTACAGTGGAATGAAGACAGTTGTAGTTCTAGACTACGGAGGAGCAGAGTTTATTTAAAAACAGTGATTTCGGGCGTTTAAGCCCTCAACAACCAAGTATGAAGAAAATTGAATAAAACAGCGGAAGGACTTTAAATCTTTGAAAGCGGCAGGACAACTGGTCCCTACCACTTGAGCGCAAATCGCAAAGCGCAATTTTGAAGTTTCAAGTGTCTTGTTGATATGGATTATTTGCGATATGCGATCGTCGCGCCATCGCACGATCGCAACATCGAAATGTCGCAAAATCACCCTCCGCCCAAACTAGAGTTTGGTGATTGTTGTGATATGCAATCATCGCACATCACACAATTGCATGGTATATATATGTGTGCGCCGATTGAATTTCGTGATATGCGATCATCGCAATATCGCATATTTGTTATTTCCGCCATATGTTTCCACCGGTTGTAAGTTGCGATGCGATGTCGCGCCATTGCATATCGCACATCACAAATGGCCAACTGCGATGTGGGCCCAAGGTCAAAGAATGAAATTTGATTAAAATTTTATTGAAATCTAAGGTTACGGGGGCAGTGTAAAGTTTTAAAATAACCATTGGGGTTATAGTTATAATATTATATGGCAGAGATAAAAGACTATCTTTGGGACGATTCATGCATGGAAGAACGAAGGTTGGGGTTTTCAATTTAAATTGGCTCGATTTTTGATACGCTGGATTATATATTGTGACCCCGTCCAGGAATACCATTAGCGGTTCGTGGTTTTGACTTGTGGTTTTACTAAAGGCAACATCTATATAAAGTGATGAGAATTATGAAGAAGTTGTGCGTGTGAAAAAGGGTTGATAATAAACGAATCTCTTTTAGAGATATCTGTATGAAAAAAAAAAAAACTCTGATACATCTGAATCTATGGCGCACTTGTGAATATGATGATCAAGATCTTTAATCAGATGGTGATTAATTCCTGGTTCAATCGACTGACGAAATCTTGAAGAACGCATAAGGGATGTGAATGAATACTTTGCTTTGAAGTATATCTGTATGGAATGGGTAACAGGTTGTTGATAGATCTGAATTCTTAATGCACCTATGAAGAAAATGATGAAGAGAGATCTCTAGATCTGAAATGTATATGTATTTCCTAGATTTGTTTATGGAATGTTTAGATATGAGATGAGGCGAACATTGTCAGAAGTAAAGGGTAAAATCTGAGCAATATATCTGTTCTGAAGAATTGTGCTGCCCTACAATGATTAAAGATCTATACGTAGGTTTGTGGCAGAAAAAGCGCATATATACGCAGGTTGTATTCAGCAAAAGCAAGTATGGAAATTGAAGTCAGTTCTGAAATGTGTGCAGATGCATACGCAGTCTAAAAATTTATGAAACGTGGTCCATGAGGTCCTGAAGGTTGAAGCCTTCAGTCAGGGGGTTGTAGCTCCCTTCCAGGAGAGGCTGGTAAATGAGAGTAGGGGGTTGTAGCTCCCTTCAGGGAGAGGCTGGTAAACGAGAGAAGGTTGTAGCCTTCTACAGGTGGGTGCCTGTGTGCTGGTATGAGTCTGCACCAACATAAAATTGTAAGAATTTTTCTCTATAATAAATATTGAAGACAGAGATTACAGCAGCGGTGGTTTTCTCCCGAATTGGGTTTCCACCTTAAATCCTGGTGTTCATATGTGTTGCTTATGTTTTGTTATTTCTGCTCATGCTTACTGCTTATGAATTATGAAATGATCTAAGTAAAGACATAATAATATCTCTGGACATACAAGTTGGATGCAGTAATGTAACATATGGCTTTAAGGGAAGGAAAACTAAAAATTGTCAGTCAGCTCTAAATACTGATTCACCCCCCCCCCTCTCAGTATTTTTCCGAATAGTCACATCTATACATGAGTTCATAATTATGAACCCGCGTAGACGCAGAAGGTTTCAGAAAAAAATAATTCATATGGAGAAAATCCAAAAACTTTACTTGAATAGATAAATAAATTAATGACTAAGCTGAGTATGAGGCTCACCTGAAATATTTCGATCGATTCAGTGGGTAATTTCTCCATTTCCAAGAAGGGGATTTTTTGTTCCAGAGCACTTTCACAATTTCTTCATGACAGAAATGACCAAATGTTAGTCCAAAAGGCCTATTTATGCCCATAATTCAAAAAAAAATCGCAAATTTTGTTTGTGGTCATTTTTTGAATTTGTTCACGACTGTTTAACCTTTTGGATTGTATGTGTTGGGATAGGTTATTTTCATGTCCATTCTGGTGATTTCGAGATGATTCCATTTATTCTTCGGTTCCATGACCACTGACCTGTCATGGCAGGTATTTTATTCTCAATTGACATATAGGTTAGGGAATTCACGTTTTGTTGCACTTATGCATACTAGCCTCCATTCTGAAATATTTCCATAGGGTCAACCCCATCACGTTATGATTATTAAACCAATTTCACTCACTGAATTATAAATCATAATACGATGGTAGATCCATCCTTTACATGGGCTTCTTAGTTAGATCCTCACTAGAATTTGTCGCCCATGTTGAAATTTTTGTCGGCTTGGGAGTCCTCTTTAGTCCCGCTATGACTTATGCGTCGAAGCTTCATTATTATTCTTCTTTGCTATCTTTTTTTGGCCATACACCTTACAGACTTCCATTTTGTTGTTGAGTTGTTTCGCTGGATTGCATACTGACCATTTGTATATCTTGGCCTTTAGCCAGATTCATTTGGACTCGTGCTTAAGCCATCTTTTGACCATGTCTTTCTGCAAAGTCAATCGTGCAATCACTACTTGACACCTTTTCCCATGGATGGAACATTCCTCTGAGTGTCACTTACCAGTTTTTTCCATCTTGCATTGAGCATAGGATTGTTCCTATCCCAAGAACTAGTGCATCTGTTTACCGACACTCATTCTATCCATTGTACTATAGGCATTATTTTATTCTTTTTCAGGCTTTGAAATATGAAAAGACAAAAAAATAAAATATCCCAAAAAGAGTGGGAATGGGACATTGCTTTAATTTTTGATGGCAACTAAAGAGTCACTTGTGTTTCCCTTGATCAAATCACAAGAAGCTAAGTCTTTTCTCCATTTTAGATGGGTTTAGTTTTGACTCGGGAGAAGTTGTAACCTTGTTATCGAGTGAGTACTCCCCCGGTTGGTTATCTCTTCCAATCACATGGAGGGTTTGTTTATGCCTCCTACATAACAAACTTATACAAAGTTATCATATGTTGCCATAGTCAAAATGAGTTGTGATTTTTTTCAAGGGAAGTAAAACCGAGTTAGCCTTTTTGCAATGTCTCTTGACTCATTTTTCAATCGGCCATCCCGGCCTGTTAGAGTCCTTTTCTATCACATCATCTATTTTTTCCTTTTATCGTGCTCATTTGAGAAGTTATCCATTGAATTCTTACCATCGGTTTTGTCACTTATCGACTTTGACAAATTTCTCTGAGAGTAAACCTAGAGCCACACCCTGGCCCTACTTACATCATTGATAGGTGACCTTGTGCTCAACATTTGATCAACACCATGGGTATTTGACTGAGTGGTTTCCCTTGTGTTCGACTTCATTTACATTATCACACCTGGGATTCATGTAGTGCCTTAGTTTCCATTTGACCCTATCGGTGGATTCCTCACCTCTTTGTCATCTTTCATTATTAGTTGGTTTAGAGGATTTATTTTGTGTGCTAGCTACATTTTGTGCATGTCAAAAATGTTCTTCAGGTTGGTTACTTCACTTTTCTTCATCTGATTCCTTCCAAATTTTGGCTTGCAGGCTACACTCGTGTTGGATTGATGTGGGATTTCTTAATTCCTTCCTTGCATTAGATCTTTCCCATCAACTCTGATTCATTACTT
Source organism: Pinus albicaulis (assembly GCA_034641835.2). Classification (NCBI taxonomy): domain Eukaryota; kingdom Viridiplantae; phylum Streptophyta; class Pinopsida; order Pinales; family Pinaceae; genus Pinus; species Pinus albicaulis. The sequence continues at coordinate 1,745,899,936 of CM076575.1, read as the reverse complement.
TGGGAATAAGTTCTAGATTCCTTTTGTTAGTACCTTAGTGTTTGTAGTCATCAGTGGTAGATGCCTTCTATATCAAAGGTGAGAATACATCAATGTCTACTAATTGGTAGATTCCCTCAAGTGTTCAACTTCAACTCATTTATTCACACTTGTTAGATTGTACTAGGGCACCTTGAGTCTTATCATCATTATTGGTGGGTTTTCTTTTGTTTTTTAACGGTATACATCAATGACTGGTAATAAAATGATTTATCACATGGTCGACCTCAACTCATTTATTCCCGTGTGTAGAATTGTGCCATAATGATCGGTGAAGACTTCAGGTTTGCATCAGCATGTTTTGGCTCACTTTGACAGCTCCTTCAGTTTTCTTCTAGTGACACCATCCACCCTTATATGTTGCAGTTCATCACAACAACATCTTATATGTTGGCACCCGAATTGCATGTAGTACTGTTTTTTCCACCACTTATGATTTGGTACTTGGAGATTTAGTTGTGAATTCAGTGATCAGATATCTTTGTAGCATCATTCATCAGTATTTTATATGCGATACTTAGACATGATTTTGATATGTATTTCCGGGCAGTGATCAGATGATTCACTATGTACTTTACAGTTCAGTTATATCTGTATACATATTAGATACTCTCCATACTTGATATGCGAACATGCTTTTCTTTCATTGAGCATGGGTATGCCTGCCTCAGACATGAGCTCTCTTTCTGATTTCTTTCACTGGTTTTTGGCAGGCTGAAATATGGTGAAGTCCTCTCTAGTCCTCGCAGGATTATTTCTTATGCACATATTACATTTCGGCCATCACGTACCCCTTGTGACCTAATATGTTAGGGTTCATTTGTTACAGCATCATTTATCACCTCCATATACTTGATGCCTTATGCACTAGCCTTAGGAATCCCTTCCATTTAGACTTGGTCAAACTTCTTAAAAAACAATATTTTTAATTCCATACATGACTCTGCCTAGAATTTTCCACATGCAGATGTGGGTCCACTCATATCTGACCCGCGTATAAAATTTAAGATATTAAAAAATAATAAACTCCCTATTAATTGGGCGAGGTTTACAGATTTTACCTGTAGATTACTTACACCAACCCGTGGAAAAACTGATTTGAGGAAGTATAAATACACCTCAAGGGAAAGGCCTAAGGGAGGAGAGAGAATTCTATTGGTATTATAGCCTATTATAGCCCTAATCAAGTATAATATTTCCCTGTGCCTCCTGCACTTCCCAGGTTAAGGAAACCTTTGTTTCCTTATGATGTTCATCGCCTCTTTATGTGACATCCTTTGTGCACCCCTTATGGAAGAACCTTTGTGAGGCTAGGGCTGGACGGATTCGGAGGACGGTTTCACTTGGAGATATGGAAGATCTCTAGTGATTTCTCCACTTTCTCTTTACATATTATCAATAAAAGAAGCTCTGTCTTGGTCCTTATGTATTTGTGTTATATGTCTCCTATACATGTTGAATGATCTTGTAATGGCTTATTTCATGTTATTTTTATGAGATTATATGATCTAACATGTTGACATCTAGGATATATATGATGTGAAACTAGTTTGTGTGATTTGTCTTGATTAATTTGCAGGTCTTGAAGCACGAGGAGTAGTAGAGGGTTTGCACCCTGCGGGATTGACCTCGTATGTAGGAAACACAGGTAAGGTCAGCAATCTTTAGTTTTATAGGTCAAGCATTAGGACTTGTAATTTGGGTGTTTCTTGTAATGATATGCCTTCCGCTCTGTTAGGTCCCTCAGCCCAGACCTTAGGGTATTTTTTCCTGTAACACTAGGAAAGTAGGTATTAGCTTGTTCCCTTTGTTGCTAGACCCACCCTATGGTTAGAGGGATCGTCTCTATCCATAGAGAGGATTTACCTGGGAAACAAGTTGGCGACTCCGCTAGGAAGTCATTTCCTTTAGTCTCTTTTCACTCTTTGAGTTTTTTTAATTTTTCGTCCATATTTTGTTGAATATTTGTCTCTCCTTGGTTTTTGGATTTTGTGACTACTTAAAATCATCAATATTTATTCTGAAGTGATAACCCTGGCTTTATCTAGTCAAACTCTTTTGTTTTTTATCATTTACCTTGATCGATGGTGTTAATCCTCTCACATTCGTGTTGATCAATGCTAAATTTTTTAACATAGAAGCGCTTATCCCTTTCAAATGTGAGGTGCACCCTCATAGATGCATCGATTCCTGTGTGAATTTTTTTGGGTTTCCTTACATTGGTTGCCGGTGTGTCTTACCCTTATATATTTCCTTCTATGCTTGACTTTCTGTTATTCTCTTATGTTCTGTGACTTGATTGTCTCAATCAGTTCATTTGTGGTCTTCCTTCTTTCGAGTTGTGCATCCTCATCATCGTAGGGGTTCTAGATGCTTCGATTCATTTGATTGGTTGCATTCTTCATTGGGTTCCAGACCTGTTGTTGGGTCAATTTTGTCACATATCTCCAACCTTTTAATTTGGTTGGTTTCTGTGATTAGGGTTTTCAAGTGTCCATCTAGTGTGTGTTTGATTCTCCCTTCTCTCTCACAAGCATAAATCACATTGCTTGTTTCACCTGAAGGATCTTTCCTTGTGTGTTAGTCAGTGTGAAAAGTGAAGAGTGTTTGGTTTGAGAAAGTGATTCGAATATCTCTTGAGTGATTTGATTCTTTAAGTTTAGTGTAATTTGGTGGAATTCATTTGGAATACTCAAAACAAGTGTTTTTTTTCTTCCATTTTGTGTCTTTTTGCACTTTGTTCATACAAGAAAATGGAATTGCGCATTCATTTAGTTTTCATCTCAAAGTTTTCATTTCATCGAAAGTGCATTAGATAAGTTGCATTCATAACTAATTTTTGAGATTCATCATTAAACTTAGATTAAATTGTTTAATGAGTGAAAGTTGAAACATGCATTGAGTGCATTTCTTATTCGTCGAAAGAAAAAGTAAATTGTGCATAGATTACAATTGCATATTTTTCAGGAAAAAATAATTTTTCATAGATTACATTACATAGGGTATGCCTTTGAATATTTTTTTTGAATTAGGATAGTGTGAGTGATATATTTAGGAAAAAGCTCCCTTTTCAACATAATTTTTTGTTGCATCACTATTTGAAAATTTTCCCTAAGCTATTTGGTATTCATCGAATCGAAAGAATCATTTTCTCATGTTAGTTGCAATATAGGTATTCAGGTGACAATATTTTTGTGCCTTGAAATTGAAACCTTAACCAAGATCAACATAAAATGAACCTAAATTAGCCTAAGGAGAATTTGGAACTTAACATACAACATTTAGTGGTCTAGGCTAGAGACATGTTCCGGTGTCGTAAAACGTAGGAGTTATCGCTAACAGTCTGTGTTACAATCCGGGGGTGATATCTCGTCCCACGTATGGAAGTATATTGATGTATGATAAGTATATTTTGGGCACTCTCGTCGAATGGTTATGCATTATACAACACTACTACAAACTTGGACTCCCACGTACCATCGCGTATATTTTGGGAGGCACCACTAGGTTGCAAACCTGCCATAGGTAACTGAATCAGCCACCTTGTAGACGTGATATACTGAACATAGCATTCGGGGAGATTGGTTTTCATACGCTAAGTCCTTGCTAAATTTATTTTCTAAGGTGTATATTTCAATTCATGAATACTTGGTAAACCCTCTTGCCTATTTTACCCCTTTTGGTTTATTTTGTGTTTAATTTCTAAAATTTATTGTCCACGATAACATTTTATATGTTTTCATCTCCTTAGAGGATATTAGGTTGAAATTAATGGCAACAGTTCCTGAGTTTACCAGCCAAGGAAACCCCTCAAATGGGAATCCTAGTTCTTTTCCTTCCTTTGGAAGTGTTGGTGCTCCTTATATGGCATCGTTGTCCCTCTTAGGGTTAAACATTAGTCTGCCAATTTGGTTATTTTTGACCCCTGTGATTTTGAAATTACAAACAAGTTCTCAACTAAGTTCTCCTCTACCTGAAAAATGTCAACCCCATGTTGATATTAAGGTTGACCCTCATCTTCTTCGCTCATTTATTCAACTCTTTCTTCCTCTGCGCCTGGTGAAAGTTTGGATTCTAGTACCCAGGTGGCTACGAAGAAGAAGAATAATAAGTTGAAGAAGAAGAAGGATAATAAACAGGGGAGAAAATTAGCCACCATTTACCCATGCGGATGATATTGAAAAACCTCTTGCTTTATCCCACAAAGTCAAATTCCCATGGTTAATCAGGTATTTTCAGTAGAGAGTGAATCTCATCCCACTCAGGTTCTTTTTGTTTCTTCATATTCCTTGGGATTAGAGGGATATCCTCTTGTTCCCATGGTCCTGGAGGTAGATCCTCCCATTCCCGTGATCTAGGAGGGTGATATTCTTACTCCTGTAATGCAAGTGGATAGTCCTCCCATTACTATGATACCCCCTCCATGTATTTTGGTTGCTTCCTTTGATTGGAGTCGACTGGCAAGGTATCGTCTTCCTTCTAACATGCCCTTTGAGATCACAGTACAGGCCTATTATGTCGACGTAAATAGAACGATTATAGATGAAGGCGAATTTGTAAGTATTATGTCTTCAAATACCTGGGAATATTTCGGTTCTCCGCAGCTTGTGCCTGTTAGTCAGAATCTGTTGGATTTTAATAGAGGAGCAGTTAACTGTTAGGGATCCTTCCGAAGTTGCCTATTACTTTGGGAGGAAATGTTTTCTATATAGATGTGATGGTTGTCCAAGGCCCCTTGTATTTTAACCTATGCCTGGGGCATGACTATACTTATGTCATGGGAGCGCTTGTCTCTTCCCTCTTTCGTGTGATCTTTTTTCCACATGAAGGTTGAATTGTGACCATTGATCAACTTTCATTCATTGGTCCAAATATGACACCTAGTCTATCATCATTCCTTAATGGTTCTTACACGTCAGTGGTATCTTCCTCGCCACAGGTTAATTATGTAGCAATATGTTCCTGTTGGAAATGTTGTCATTGATGGCAAAGGAGGCAGCAAAGACAGAGACAGGCAAAGGAGGCAGCAAAGACAGAGACAGGCAAAGAGGGCAACAAAGATAGAGACGGGCAGAGGAAGTGAATATAATAGAGGCAGAACCGTTATCAGAGGCAGAGGCAGAGGTAGAGTCGTTATCACAGTAGTAAAGGCAGAGGCAGAGTGATAGAAGCAGCAATGGGAGAGAAAATGAGAGGAGTTTCTGAAATAAAGTCTCTGTGTTAACAATTGTTTCCAGTTAAACAATTTATGTGCTCGTTGGCCATTTATTTCCTCGAACTGTTAATTGTGAAGAAATTGTTTAATAGTGAGACGATTGTATGATGGTTCCGTGTGGAATCGTTGAATTTGGGAGTTGTATAAGTCCACATTTCTCTGTCTATTTCCCTGTAATTGTTTGGATAAACCCTGTGAAGAAATTCCATGTGTAGGCAAGGTCTGGTAATAATGGTGAATCCCGCTTTACAAAGAGATGAATTCGTTTACTGTTAATTGAAGTTCGGAACCCTGACCTGAGTTAATGAATTAAAGGGAGAGTGTAACCCGACTTAACCGTGGGTTGATCACTGTACCGAAACCACGAACGGATTGCAAATGCGGATTGCCCATATCGCACCTCTTTTGGTAAATAAGTGGTATTTCCTGGTTGGGGATTGATTCCATAGAGTGTTCGATGCGTGGCAAAGTGGACCCCCGGAAAACCACCGTTTAAACCGTGCCATCACACGTTATCATTCGTACCAGGACGCCGAGCGATATTACCATGTGACGTTGATTTGGGAAGGGGCCATCGAACAATGATCGCATGATGGACTTGCCTGAAGTTTAATAAAAGAGCCTGGATCATATCGACAACGATCGACGGTGTAGATTCATTGCAGGAGGGGACAAGCCAGGGATTGCCACCGTACTCAGGAGCCTCCACAATGACATCATGGGGCAATTGATCGTAGAGGTGGGGTCTAGAGACAAAGGTTTTTTATAAGCCATTTATTCAAAAAGCGTGGAGTATTAATATAAGTTTGAAGGGTTATAACATTAGTCCTAAAGTTCGAAGATAATATATATAAGCCGCGAGATAGAATTAACGTTCGAAAGTTGTGAAAATATTTATTTGTCAATTTCTTTGAAATTGGTAAATAGATTAAAAACAAGATTAAGAGCCACGTGGGGTAAACCAAAGGGAAATGCTGACAGAGCCACGCTATAGTTGACCAGCTCTCCTTAGGGCTGACTTTCAGTTTTGTTGCGTCATTTGTGAATTTATATATATACATGACGATATATATATTTATATACTGTGCTAAAATTGAAACATATATGTAATAAGATTGGGTTTACTACAAAAGCCTGAAGATTGGGTTTATTATAAGAGCCTGCAAGAACGAAAGAACTAGAGACAGCGGCAGAAAATGGTACAAAATAAAAATGAATTGAAATTGTAATGTGAGTTCCAAACCATTATGTTTAAACTCATATATGAACAGAGAATGTAGACAGGTAGCCCGAGAACAGAGATGGTAATGAACAGACATCGCCCAGATTCATATGTATTTAAGAATAAAACCTGAAAAGCAGTTATATATGTAGCTGGTGCACAAAAGTGCAGTGAACAGATGAATAGACACAGAGATATATAGAACAGTCACTCAACAGCAGCAAAAGAGACAAATCCAGTAAAGCCAAGGTTCAGAAAAGGAGTTGAATGGTATTGAAATGTGTAACTGAAAATGTAAATATTTTTTGTTTATATTTTTTGTGATGTAAAGGCAAGTATCCTAAGGAAAAGACAAAATCCCACTGAAGCATGGAAATTTGTACCTATTTTTATAATTTTAAAAATGAGTTGGATAAAGGAATAAGAAGACAAAAGCCAAAGAGTCTTGACTGTTCACTCCAAATTCTTTGTGAAATACAAACAGTCATGTGAGGAACTCTATAAATAATATCAACTGGATATGCATAAGAGAGGTTAGAGAGAGAAAATATAGAGAATGCAGAGTATAAAAGAGTGAGGCAGAAAATATTAAGAAAAGAAGAGTAGAAAGAGATGCTACAGAACAGAGCTGATATCTGAGGTAAATCAACAAACATTCAGTTTGATAAATTGAGGAAGTTGGAGCTTCCCTATCAAGTTGCAGCTTGATAGCCATCAGTTGTAGCTGACTGAGGTTGGAGCCTCCTGTAGGTTGGTGCCTGTAGAAAATTGAAGGGAGTTGGTGCTTCCTTGCAAGTTGTAGCTTGCAGAATTGAGGTTGGAGCCTCCTGTAGGTTGGTGCCTGCAGAAAAACAGTGGTGAGAGGGAGTTGGAGCTTGCCTTTGCATCACAACAATAATAAGATGCCGTTTTCTCCCTTTATGGGTTTCCACTTATATCTGGTGTCTCTGTGCATGATGTTTATGTGTTGATCTGATTTATATCATCTGCTTAATACCTGCTGCTCTCATATTAAGTCTACTGTTATATTATATTAATACTTGCTACTCACCTTCTAATATTACTCGCATATTAAGTTGAACATGAAATGAAGGTGTAAATAAAGTTTAACGAAAATTTTTAAAAGACCATGAATGTGTTAAACTGATTCACCCCCCCCCCCTCTCAGTTTAATTAAGGTTTCAACAATTAGTATCAGAGTGGGTTCCTTTGTACCAGTATAACAACTGAAAGGAGATCCTAGGTTCCCAAGATGGCTAGTAAAGAAGGATGCTCAACCAATAAAGCCCCTTTCTTCACTGGTGAAAATTATGCTTTCTGGAAAATTAGGATGAGGACATACATAATGTCTCTAGGAATAGAAGTCTGGGCTGCTGTGGAATATGGATATGCCCCAAAGGCAACTGACTCAGAGAAAGAAACCAAACAATATTTTGTAGCTAATGCAAAAGCTATGAATGCCATCTTGAATGGATTGTGTGAAGCAGATTTTATCAAAGTAATGCACAAAGACACTGACAAAGAAATGTGGGATACTCTGGAGAACATCCATGAGGGAGACAAGAAAGTAAAGACTGCCAAACTTCAAGTCTATAGAGCCCAGTTTGAGAACTTAAAAATGGATGATGATGAAGACATTGCTAGCTTCTTTCTAAGGGTTGCAGAAATAGTAAATAACATGAAGGCTCTAGGTGAAAACATAAAATAAGTTGTAATTGTACAAAAGATTCTAAGATCTCTTCCACCCAGATTTAATCCCAAGGTGTCTGCAATAGAAGAAACAGCTAATTGGGAGACCTTGACCATAAACCAGCTACTTGGAAATGTAACAGCATATGAGATGAGGCTTCCTCAGAAGAAGCCAAGTACAAGGGAGGTAGCCTTTAAAACATAAAAGAAGAAAGAAGAAGAGGGAGACATATGCTCTTGCTCGGATGAAGAAGAGGCAAAATTTTTCAAGAAATTGGATAGAGGCTCAGGAAAATACAAAGGTAAACTTCCTTTCAAATGCTTTAACTGTGGAAGAGTTGGACACTATGCTGCTAAGTGTCCTCAAAAGAAAGTAAGGAATCAGGCTCTAGATTCAGAGAAAAATAAATCAAAGAACTGGTAGAAAGGAAAGAAGTTCAGCAGAAAATCTTTTTATGCTCAACAAGACAACAGTACATCTGAAGATTCAGATGAACCCTCAAGTGAGGAAGGAACCTCTGAATTCTTATTGATGGCCATAGAAGAACTTGAAGGACTCCTGCCAGAAGATGAAGAAGAAGAAGGGGAAATCGACCTTGAGGGGGAGCTAAGAAGTGCTCTGGAGGAGATTGACAGACTCAAACTGAAGTGCAGAAAACAAATGGACATTCTTCTCAAGTATGTAAGAGAAGAACAAAACTCAGAAGTCCTCATGCAGCTGAAGGTAGAGCTTGAAGAAGCCAAGAAGATAGAAGACGTGTTACTTCAGCAAATCAAGGATAAAACCTGAGAACAAGAGAAGCTGGAAGAAGAAGTAGTATGTCTCAAGAAGAAACTAGAAAATGCTCAAAGGAAAGTGGTTATAAACTCTTCTCAAACAACAAGCTCTAGTAAGTTGAATGAAATTCTAGTTGCTCAAAGATCCCCTATGATAAAAACTGGAATAGGCTATGAAGGAGAATCAAGTAAAGGCAAAGAAAAGGTTGACAGAGAGATTATTTTTGTAAAAGAAAAGAAGAATGATGAAGCAGCTCAAACAATTCCTACAAAAGAAGAAACTCGTAATAAGGAAGACAGAGATCAAAAGAAACCACTAGTAGCAAAGAATATAATAAATACTAAGACCCCTGAGTATGTAAAATTTGGAAACCATCAAAGGAGATTCTTCCCTCCTATGAAGAATGTCACCTGTTATGCTTGCCACAAGATGGGACACATTGCTGCATATTGTCATGCAAGGAGGAGTAATTCAAACCAGCAAACATTAGGGGAATTTTGAGGTCAAAAATGGGCCTCATAAGAAAAATGTACAACAAATATAAACTTTATAAAAACCAATAGGATTCAAGATGATGATGTCATCCATAATGGATGATTCACCATTTTTGGAGTAAAAAAGTAAAAATAATAAAAAATAATAAAATAATAAAACTACTTTTTCAACTCGTATTTTAAACTTGTCTCCCAATTTTATAAATTTCAAGCGAGGTACTAGGTGGATGGAATTTAATTCCTCATCAAGGTACCCATATTGCATACTTTCGTCGAACTCTTCTACATGAAAAATGATAAATACATAAAAAAACGTGATTGTAATCATAGTTTTTTCTGTTTCTCGACACATGTGGTAAGACCCTGTCAATGTACGCGTAGGTACTCATGGATGGGGGTAAATTCCGCGTCAGGAAATATCGCTTCCGAAGGTGATAAAAACTTTGGGAGATAAGTTGAAAATATGAATTGAAAAAGTAGTTTTTTCATTTTTCCCTCTAAAATTTGATGATGTCATCAAATCTTATTAGATTTTTTCCATTATTATTTTATAATTTCTTTAGGAGGCCCATTTTAGACCTCAAAATTACCCTAATGAGATGCAAAATTTGAAGAGACTGCCTCAAACAAACAAATGGAAGAGACATCCTTACATCAGGTATGCAAATAGCTTCTATGGTTACTATTTTTATTGTAAGGAATTTGGCCATAAAATCATTGAGTGTAGAAGGTATGGACAAAGATTGATGTTTAACACCTCAAGGAGGTTTATGAATCAAAGAAATTTTGTTCGTACTCATAATTCTACAAAATTATGATCAAATGTTGTGTATGCAATCAAGTTGGACATATACCTTCCAAATGTCCTCTAAGAAGATGTAGTTCACCACCAAACAAAAGATACCAAACAAAAGGGGGTCTCTAGTGGATAAAGAAAGTGAATAAATGTGACTTAGCTCTAACTGCTCAAGATCTAAAAAGTCAGTGGTACTTGGATAGTGGCTGCTCAAAACACATGACTAGAGACAGAAGCAAGTCTATAACTCTTGATGAAAAGAAATCTGGCAATGATAAATCAGGTAAGATCAAGGGAAAAGGCTCAGTCAGCATAGACAATGGTAGAGGAAAGGCCCAAGATGTACTATTTGTAGATGGGCTGAAAGAAAATTTACTAAGTGTCAGTCAAATGTGTGACAAAGGCTGTGAAGTTCTTTTTAGAGCACAAGATTGTGAAGTCAGATCAAGCACCACAGGTAAGACTCTGCTCAAAGGAGTTCGAACGGAGAGTAATGTTTACATTGTGAAAGAGGAAGATGAAGCATGTCATCTTAGAAAACTAGAAGAGTCATGGTTATGGCATAAAATATTGGGACATCTCAAGTTTGATCACATCATCAGACTAAGCAAGAAGAAAGCTGTCAGAGACATGCCAGAAATAAAGAGGCCTTCTAATACCATATGCAAGCCATGTCAATTAGGCAAACAAACCCTCACATCCTTTAAGGCTAAAGATGAATTATCAACAAGAAGACCACTACAGCTTGTGCACATGGATCTGTGTGGACCTGCAAGAACTAAAACACAAAGTGGAGAATCCTACTTCATGCTAATAATAGATGATTTCTCCAGAATGACATGGGTTGCTTTTCTCAAGAATAAATCAGAAGCTCTGGAAAAATTCAAAATATTTAAAGCATTAGCATAAAATCAGACAGGATGTAAGCTGAAATGCATCAGATCAGACAGAGGAGGTGAATTCACTGATTATGACTTTGCAGACCTGTGCAATGAACATGGCATAAAACAACAATTTACTATTGTAGGGACTCCTCAGCAGAATGGAGTAGCAGGGAGAAAAAACAGATCTGTTCAAAAAATTTCCAGAGCCATGATGCAAGAGAATAATATTCCTCAAACCTTCTGGGCAGAAGCAATACACACAGTGGTGTATATCCTTAATAAAGCTCACTTAAGGCCAAGCAGTGACAAGACTTCCTATGAACTATGGCATGGAAAGCCAGCTTCAATCAAACATTTCAGAATCTTTGGAAGCAAGTGTTACATAAAGAATAATGATGAAAATCTTGGAAAATTTGGCCATGAAGCTGGAATGAGTGACATCTCTGGGATATGCATCCAAAAGTAAGGGTGCAATTGCTACAACAAGACTCTTCGAAAAATATAGAGAAAACAGCCAAATGCAGTTGCAATCCCGGTAACTACAAACAGCCCAGAAACATGAATGCTCAAGGATCCTGGACAACAAAAAAAACCAAACAAAAAATATGGTGAGACCCAACACAAAATAACACAGAAACTCTGGGCGCGGTGCGGCTCACACCTGTAGTTGTGGAAGGATGTGAGACTGGTTCAGGCAGAAGCAGAAGACAAGGGGTCGCTTGAGCACTCTAGCCTGGGCGAACAGAGAAAGTGCCATGACACATGCTACAAAATACAAAATAAAAAATTTGAGCGAGTAAGGACAGAAACATTGGGTGAGACTACTGAATGAAAGGTCAAACCAAATTGAGAAAAACAATACCTTGGAACTTGTTCCTAGACCCACTGAGAAAAATGTCATAGGGTCAAAATGGGTATTCAAAAATAAAATGAATGAGGAAGGACAGGTAATCACGAACAAAGCCAGACTTGTCTGCAAAGGATATTCACAAATCAAAGGACTTGATTACGATGAAACATTTTCCCCTGTAGCCAGAATGGAAGCTATCAGAATGTTCCTGGCATTTGCATGCTACCAAAACTGTAAGGTATATCAAATGGATGTAAAATCTGCATTTCTGAATGGAGACTTAGAAGAAGAAGTCTACATTGAACAACCAAAAGGCTTCTCATTAACAGACAAAGAAGACTATGTGTGTAGACTGAAGAAGGCTCTATATGGACTAAAACAGGCTCCTCATGCTTGGTACTCAAGACTAGATAAATATTTGCAAAAACAAGGCTTTAAGAGAGGTGGAGTAGACAACAATCTATACATAAAAGCCCATGAAAATGAACTCCTAATTGGTGTTGTATATGTTGATGACATTATGTTTGGAAGCAACAAAGATGAACTAGCAAAAGGGTTTGCTGATGAGATGAAAACAGAGTTTGAAATGTCTATGATTGGAGAACTCAGTTTCTACTTGGGACTGCAAATTCAGCAAAAGAACACAGGCACATTCATCTCACAGGAAAAATACTTAAAAGAAATGTTGAAAAAGTTCAAAACGGAGGACTGCAAACCTGTGTCAACTCCCATGATCACGGGATGCAAGCTGTGTGCTGATGATGGGTCTACAGATATAGATCAAAAACTCTACAAATCCATGATAGGAAGCCTGTTGTATTTGATAGCATCAAGACCAGACATCATGCTAGTAGTAGGAATAGTGGCTAGATATCAAGCAGCACCTAAACAAAATCACCTTCTTGTAGTCAAAAGAATATTTAGATACCTACAAGGAACAGCACAGTATGGACTTTGGTATCCTAAAGGCAAAAGCTTCACTTTGACAGCATACATAGATGCAAATTGGGCCAGCTGTGTGGATGACAGGAAAAGCACAAGTGGAGGTGCTTTCTATCTAGGAGAAAGTTTGGTGGCATGGTTAAGCAAAAAACAAACATCTATCTCTCTATCTACAGCAGAAGCAGAATATATAGCAGCAGCAGCATGTTTTACACAAGTCATGTGGATGAAGCAGACTCTTCAAGACATGAAGGTAAGCATTAATGAACCTATCTCAATTAAATGTGATAATACAAGTGCTATAAGTATATCTAAAAATCATTTGCTTCACTCAAAGACTAAACATATCCCAATCAAGTATCATTTCCTCCGAGAACAAGTGGCTCAGAAGATAGTAAAACTGGAGTATGTACCAACAAAATAACAGACAACAGATATATTTACCAAACCACTTGTTAGAGAGCCATTTGAATATTTGAGAGACAGACTAGGGGTAGTATCTGTAGATGCTACTCTCTAATATGAAGAGAAAGCACAGTTTCAAGGGGAGAACAAAAACGAAAATATCATTCTCAGGGAAAGATAAACCAGTAAGGGAAGCATGAAAACAAGTCCTTAGGATCAAAGGGATTATGGAAATAATACAGTCAGCATAAAATAATCAATAAAAAGGCAAAAGGGTCAGTGGTGCAGAAGAAGAATGGTGAAACCGACGTGAACTGAACACGGAAGAATAGTGAAACCAACGTGTATCAAATACAAAGTTTGGAGTAGCAGCGTACGAAGTCAGGAAATTTAACCCAAAAATGCATGAAATGTTGAAAAATGATAAAATCACAACATCAGAGAATAGAAACTTCACTAAAAATTCGAACCCCTTGCCATTGATGTCAAAGGGGGAGGAAGAGCAAGCAACAGGAGAAAGGATCTTATCAGACAAATAGAGGAAGTGTATTGCCATCAATGCCAAAGGGGGAGACTGTTGGAAATGTTGTCATTGATGGCAAAGGAGGTAGCAAAGACAGAGACAGGAAAAAGAGGCAGCAAAGACAGAGACAGGAAAAGAGGGCAGCAAAGATAGAGATGGGCAGAGGAAGCGAATATAATAGAGGAAAAACCATTATCAGAGGCAGAGGCAGAGGCAGAGCCATTATCATAGAAGTAAAGGTAGAGGCAGAGCGATAGAAGTAGCAGTGGGAGAGAAAAGGGGAGGAGTTTTTGAAATAAAGTCTCTGTGTTAACAATTGTTTCTAGTTAAACAATTTATGTGCTCGTTGGCCATTGTATTTCCTTGAACTGTTAATTGTGAAGAAATTGTTTAATAGTGAGACGATTGTACGCTGGTTCCGTGTGGAATCGTTGAATGTGGGAGTTGTATAAGTCCGCATTTCTCTGTCTATTTCCCCGTAATTGTTTGGATAAACCCTGTGAAGAAATCCCGTGTGTAGGCGAGGTATAGTAATAATGGTGAATCCCGCTTTACAAAGAGATGAATTCATTTATTGTTAATTGAAGTTCGGAACCCTGACCTGAGTTAATGAATTAAAGGGAGAGTGTAACCTGACTTAACCGTGGGTTGATCATTGTACCAAAACCACAAATGGATTGCAAAGGCGGATTGCCCATATCGCACTGCTTTTGGTGAATAAGTGGTATTTCCTGGTTGGGGAGCGATTCCATAGAGTGTTCGAAGCGTGGCAAAGTGGACCCCCGGAAAACCACCGGTTAAACCGCGCCATCACACGTTATCGTTTGTACCAGGACGCCGAGCGATATTTCCGTGTGTCGTTTATTTGGGAAGGGGCCATCGAACGGTGATCGCACGCTGGACTTGCCTGAAGTTTAATAAAAGATCCCAGATCATATCGACAACGATCGACAATGTAGATTCATTGCGCTAGGGGACAAGCCAGGGATTGCCGCCGTACTCAGGAGCCTCCACAATGACGTCATGGGGCAATTGATTGTAGAGGTGGGGTCCAGAGCCAAAGGTTTGTTATAAGCCATTTATTCAAAAAGTGTGGAGTATTAATATAAAGTGCGAAGGGTTATAACTTTAGTCCTAAAGTTCGGAGATGATATATATAAGCCGGGAGATAGAATTAATGTTCGAAAGTTGTGAAAATATTTATTTGTCAATTTCTTTGAAATTGGTAAATAAATTAAAAAGAAGATTAAGAGCCACGTGGGGTAAACCAAAGGGAAATGCTGACAGAGCCACGCTATAGCTGACCAGCTCTCCTTGGGGCTAACGTTTAGTTTTGTTGCGTCATTTGTGAATTTATATATATACATGACGATATATATATTAATATACTATGCTAAAATCGAAAAATATATGCAATAAGATTGGGTTTACTACAAAAGCCTGAAGATTGGGTTTATTATAAGAGCCTGCAAGAACGAAAGAACTAGAGACAGCGGCAGAAAATGGTACAAAAGAAAAATGAATTGAAATTGTAATGTGAGTTCCAAACCATTATGTTTAAACTCATATATGAACAGAGAATGTAGACAGGTAGCCCGAGAATAGAGATGGTAATGAACAGATATCGCCCAGATTCATATGTATTTAAGAATAAAACCTGAAAAGAAGTTATATATGTAGCTAGTGCACACAAGTGCAGTGAAAAGATGAATAGACAGAGATATATAGAATAGTCACTCAACAGCAGCAAAAGAGACAAATCCAGTAAAGCCAAGGTTCAGAAAAGGAGTTGAATGGTATTGAAATGTGTAACTGAAAATGTAAATATTTTTTGTTTATATTTTTTGTGATGCAAAGGCAAGTATCCTAAGGAAAAGACAAAATCCCACCGAAGCATGGAAATTTGTACCTATTGTTATAATTTTAAAAATGAGTTGGATAAAGGAATAAGAAGACAGAAGCCAAAGAGTCATGATTGTTCACTCCAAATTCTTTGTGAAATACAAACAGTCATGTGAGGAACTCTATAAGTAATATCAACTGGATATGCATAAGAGAGGTTAGAGAGAGAAAATATAGAGAATGCAGAGTATAAAAGAGTGAGGCAGAAAAGATTAAGAAAAGAAGAGCAGAAAGAGATGCTACAGAACAGAGATGATATCTGAGGTAAATCAGCAAACATTCAGTTTGATAAATTGAGGAAGTTGGAGCTTCCCTATCAAGTTGCAGCTTGATAGCCGTCAGTTGTAGATGACTGAGGTTGGAGCCTCCTGTAGGTTGGTGCCTGCAGAAAAGTGAAGGGATTTGGTGCTTCCTTGCAAGTTGTAGCTTGCAAAATTGAGGTTGGGGCCTCCTGTAGGTTGGTGCCTGCAGAAAAACAGTGGTGAGAGGGAGTTGGAGCTTACCTTTGCATCACAAAAATAATAAGATGTGGTTTTCTCCCTTCATGGGTTTCCACTTATATCTGGTGTCTCTGTGCATGATGTTTATGTGTTGATCTGATTTATATCATCTGCTTAATACCTGTTGCTCTCATATTAAGTCTATTGTTATATTATATTAATACTTGCTGCTCACATTCTAAGATTACTCACATATTAAGTTGAACATGAAATGAAGGTGTAAATAAAGTTTAATGAAAAGTTTTAAAAGACCATGAATGTGTTAAACTGATTCACCCTTCCCCCCTCTCAGCTTAACTAAGGGTTCAATAGTTCCATGCCCGCATTCGTTGATAGGTCAGTTAGTGATGTCATGTATCATGTCCTGGGGCCATTAGACCCCGATTTCTAGAGTGTTGTTCTCCTATCAAATGAGATACTCTTGGAATCCATGACCTCTTATATGTTATGATCAGGTTTTCGCAGCATAGTTCCTTTTCTTGTGTCAAGATCTGTAAAAAATGAAACAAATCCTTCAGAGAAGAGTTCCTTCTTGTGTCAAGCTCCTTAAAAAATGAAATAAGGTATCATGAGGATAGTTATTTTAATATGCCAACCTCATTAAAAAATGAAATAAGGTCTCATGTGGATATCTCTTTTACTGTGTCAACCTCGTTTAAAAATGAAACAAATTCCCTATCAATTCAAGCTTTTGATTAGATCTCGTAAAATCCCACTCGAGTATTTTACTTAGTCTCGTAATTGAACCTTCATTCCATCCACCTGCCAGTAACCAGCAATCTAGTACACGAGTGATCAACAAAGAGATTTTTCTTCAAAGTGTAAGGGATGCAATGACATATTTTCATGATGGAAAAAGTACACAGGGATCATTTTAAGGGTCCTCCAAGATTCAAGAACATGGATTTTAGGGATAGTGAAAAAATGATGTGTAACAGATTCCCCCTAAATCATGAAGGAAAAACGAGAGTGAGGGGTGAAATGCTTTACGAGAATTTGCCAAGACAAAGATGCCGCCATCAGAAAACCTGTGAATCCAGTACAATATACAACTAAAATCTCTTATATAAATACATGAGTATAAAATATGGATGCAACCATCAATAAAAGATATCATGTAATAGGATCCAAGGCATGGACACAACCATCCAACAATAAGAAGGATCACAAGTATGGACTCAGGTATGGTCGCAGGCATCCATAAAATGTGTCATGTATATAGTCATGAATAACTCATATCACCTCACAACCTAGACTTTATCAGGAAAAATTCAGGGCCTTGCACTCTGTCATGACCCGATCAAGTACAAATTCAGGCATGTGAATGAGTGAGATGAACTCAAACATGCAAGAAAATTGCCTGATTACTAGTCAATGATGTAAATTGTTAACATGCACGAGAGACACCACCAATAATGACGATGGCCCTAAAGGTACTAGCAGTAAAATCCATGAGGTGTGAAGAAGTAACTCAAGTCGAACACTCGTGAAATCATTTGATCGAAGGCCAATGAGGTGAACCTGTCGTCGAATGCAAAAAAACTACCATTAAGGCATGCAGGCTCTAAGGTACTGAAAGGAGTCTCTAGATAAATTTCCTAGATAATGAGCTAAATTCGACAAGAAGTCATCCATTGAAGGAGGGCCATGATGTATACCACATCATTGACATGAGACAGAGGAAAAATATGGTTGTGAATCAAGACTGAATAGAGAATCAAGTAATGAAAAAATGTAAAAGAAATCGTTCTTGAACATATCGGCGACACGACTCTGGAGTTTGGAAGTATTTGACTCAAATGGAATCATAGGTCATTTTGACAAGATTGGTAATTTAATGATAGGAAAATATATTTCTCAAACCCATGGAGGCAAAATGAAGAATGTAGGATGTCCCCAACCCGACACGAACTGGAGATAAGTGTCATGTTCAAGAGCGACATACTGCTGACGCAACTGATAAATACTTACATTTTCCCCCCAGAATTCTGGTGAGTACCCCAATTACTTTTTAATACAAGATTTAAGGGGATAGCATATAGCATATGCTTTTCATATAAGTTTTTGCTTTGAACAAATCCATCCTAGTACATTTTACGAGCCCTAGGAAGGAGGAACTCGGTAGCCTCATGGTGACGATTCCAATGTCGTTAAATTTTACTGAGTCCGAAAAACGTGAAACTTTGTGTCTTTTCATGTTTAGAGATTTTGAAAAGAGGCTGAAAATAAAACTCCATTGGGCCCTTTTCATAGATATTCCCCACCATCAAGGACTGGGATCCAACCACGGTTGAAACAAAATAACCTCTGAATAATTAGGAAGATAATTATGCTCAACACCCAACATAAAATGTGTACTCTCTTCCTATAACTACCGCGTGTCTACAAGTGATTATTCTCTATGCAGTGCCAAAATTCCTCCTCACTTATTTTCAATCTCTTCATGTAACTATCGCAGGTCCATAATCAACTATTCTCTATGCATTTCTAAGAAAGATCCTCACTGATTCATCATCTCTTCCCGGAACTACTACAGCTTTGTAAGTTGTTATTCTCTATGTAGTTATAGTAAACCTCCTCGCTTATTGACCATCCCAGATAAACAAAGATCAATGTTGTCTCCTCATTCTCTCTTCGAAGAATCTACTCTCTTCAAGCTCTTCGTAGAAGAAAAATGGTAGTTAGAAAAGTAACAGAATCCTTCTGTTGGGGGCACGTGGATTGCATGGAAGCCCACTTTCTCACCCAAATGTTCATTTGTTTATTTTTTATTTGAATTATTTTTATTTTTTGTATTTGATGATACCTTTATTCATAAACGTGGATGTTACATGTGGGTCACACGTAATCTAGGTGGTTTCAAAAGGCTATTTATAGGTCTCAAAATGTGCTCTAGATTTTGGTGTCATTTGTTTGGGGTTTATAGAGTGAAAGAATTGTTTCTACAAGTAAATTTCGATGTTGTGTGCAACCATGATGCCCAATAATTGTGGGAGCTACATATTCTTGAATCCATATTGGAAATAACATTGTCAGTTTTGAAGGAGGTTTTTGAAGTGATTATAGTTTCAACTATTCTTTACCATTCTCTAGCATCGTTGTCCTTTACGTAGAGTGCAGAGCATGGGGTGGATTATTTTTGGCATGGAATATCATCTTTATTTCTTTGTCTAGTTCTAGTCTTATTGATTGGACACCTTCACATGCCATCCTAGTGGATGTTCTACAACTTATTTTTTATACTTATTTTTTCATTTTTGTTTATATCCGCCCAACCTCTTATGCTTAGAATGGAAGTCGTTAAAATGTGCCAGGAAGAGCTAATTTAGTGTTTGTGACTGCATATATTTTCACCTTTAAACTCTCAAACTACCCTTCATAAGTATTTTCATTATTAATATGACTTCTTTCTACTCTTATCTGACAAGGAAAACTAATAGATATGAATTCTTCCCAATCATTGTTACCAAATTACAGTTTATATATTTGTAGATCATGAATTCACAACATTCTAGGATTTTTTTATAGGTCACAAACTTCACCAAATTCATGTTTTTCTATTAATATTGGACTATATATTTCCCCATATTTGGGCCCTTAATATCACACCTACATTTTTTTTCATTATCATAAACAGAAGGTACATCTAAATTAACAATGTGGTTATAGTTGTTGATTTGGTCCGAAAATAGAGATAAGTCTGAGTTAAGGAATACATCATCATCGATTCCAAAGCTCCTTCAGTATACATATTTGTCTGATTTGACAGTGGGGGAAGTTAGGTTTCCCCACACTTAGACCATCCAAGGAAAAAATACCAATGATATTTCCTTCATGGAGACTCCAGAAAAGGTTTTGAATTAGCATATTATGTGTTCTTTCCCAGTCTAGCTACATGTTAAGAAAATTTGGCTTTAAAACACTATTTTAGAACAAAAATATTCTCTCTTGTTAATAGATGCCAAAATAATAAACCTAATTAGAGAATTAGTGATAATTTTGTGAATATCTAAGAATCGCCTATGGAACAAACATTATCTAATATTCAAGTTAGTCATTAGACAGGCGATAAGAAGAGAGTGAGGTATATGCTTAATATTCATGTAAATAAAATATACCTCCATATTGCATCCTTGTAGAATAATACCCTCCCATAAGTTCTGAAGTATACCAAATAGATATTGTCATCCAATTTCTATTACACATAGATCTATTCATTCTTTTTGTTCATACTATTTTTCTATCTAGCTATATATGCATGTCTTTATGCATACAAATATTACATCACATTACATTATACATCATATTTTTTTCCCTTTGGGAGCATCTTAATAAGTGTCATTGATTGCAGTGTAATATTTTGTGTAATAACCTAATCTATAATAAGTTTGGTGAAGTTTTACGAAAGGATCTCAATCTATTTTTGTACTCTTGAAAAGAGTAAGGGAATTATATATTCGCATAGAGAATGATTTAATAACAAAGGGAGGAAGAGTTGGGTAACAATTCTTTTTATTAACAATGTTGTATAGAATAGAAAATTTATGATTACACAAGACATTTCTACCTGAGTTTATTTTCCATGGGTTTTCCTCAAATCTTTTTATTTTAAACTTTTCCATGTTAATTGTAACATTCGTGATAGTGCAACCATTAAAAAAAAAAAAAATTACTTTTGCATTATCTAGTTAGACATGAATATAATCCTAAGGTTCTAAGTTCCACATTTGAATTGGGATAACCAGAATGAATTTACCATATATTATTTCTGTACAAATCTCCAAACCTTTAACAACATAATCTTATCTATATAAATTATCACCGTTAACTCTGATTGGCATTCATGCATATATGTCACTGTCACGATTTCCTTTACATAATACATAACTTTGATTAAAAATATTGTACCTATGGCACGAATAAATATTAGTTTTGACGGATCTCCACGTATGGTTGTATCTATCATTTGAGAGATTATATATGTACCAAGGATTCGATATTTATTGTGGATTTATTATACGGTACAATGCATGTGACCTATGCTTATGTGGAGGACACTTTCCCTCAAAATCCACCGTTGGATCTTGGTCTTAGGATCTACATCTGAGATCTTTGAGTCTTGACTTAGGGTGACGACCAATCCCAAACCCTAACTGACTTTTTCTTTGTGAGCTAGGTGCCGCGACTTTGCCTCTCTACAACCACACTGCAACCCTGACTTGCTCGGCATTGCAGACCTCTCGCTCGACGCTGGTTGTTAAGGTGCCTCTACATGTATGAGATTATGCCCACAGTCCTGCAATGGAGGATTTTCTAGCCTTCTTGGCATAGTCGCAACCTGTTTTTATTTCTTATGAGGTTTTATGCGTTGTTCTTTCACAGTTTAAGCAGACAATCCATCATGTTATGGGACTCTCTTCCATGGCGGATAACCGGCCTTACGGTTATGGTTCAGATGGTTCAGTTCTTAGGCCTCGGTGTTTGGAAATATGGCTGCCCACATCTCCGTTTCTTGGATACAACCACCTCATTACTCAAATTGTAAGATTTCCTAAAAATCAGTTTCCATACTTGTTTCTTACTCATTTTTGTTTTCTCTAGTAGCTTATTTGATGATTCCTCTGCCATAGCTTTCATGTAGGGATTGTCAT
Source organism: Pinus albicaulis (assembly GCA_034641835.2). Taxonomy (NCBI): domain Eukaryota; kingdom Viridiplantae; phylum Streptophyta; class Pinopsida; order Pinales; family Pinaceae; genus Pinus; species Pinus albicaulis. The sequence continues at coordinate 1,745,878,046 of CM076575.1, read as the reverse complement.
CGTAGCCTACGGAGCAAACTCGCTCAGGTAAATGTAACTTCCTAACCCTGTTTTCTTATTCCCACAACTTGTTCGGCAGATAGGGTTTAGCATTCTAATTCTTGTTGTTTGGAATGAAGTAGGTAACTCTGTGGTTTAGTAACAGAAACTCGAATGCATATTCCATTCCTTTGGAGGCTATTGTGGTACACTCTGACCCTCAGATGGTTTCCCTTAACACATATTAGGACCTCACTGATAGTATTTTATTGTTTCCGGCTTAAGTCTTTCGGCTTGGCTTCGTGACTGTTACAACTTTTTAAATTTTCATAAGATATTTTAGTGGCTTCATGCTACAATACCCTCTGGCTTCCATGTAATGTCGAGACTCCGCAGATGTAGTAGTTGCATACTATGTTTTTCTTAAGACTCTAGTTTTGTAATTTTAAGGGTTTGTGTTCCTAGCTTTCGGTTGGGTATTGACCTGTTTAAGAGGAAATATTTCTCTGAGCAACGGTATTTATTATCTATCCTTTACAATGGTCAGTTTTGGACTCATGTATTTTCGTTGATAATCATTTTATTTTTATTTAGTTTTAGGCTCATCTCATAAATTGGAAATGTCTCTTTTATCGTTCGTTCATATACATGTATAAATATACAACATTATTTCCTTTCTATTGTATTAATGCTTCAGTCAAAAATAAGTTTAGAATAGCTTGCATTTACTCTTTCTGTAGAGGAGTTTAGCTCTTTGTTTTCCTTCAATAGTTTCTGCAAAAGAAAGTCTTCTATATGGAATATATGTATTTCACTCTGTTTATTGAAATTTCCTAGAGCTTATATTTGTTTAATATACATTACTATTTCCAATTCCTCATTTATTTAGAGGTGTCCAGACCATATAAAGGGTGGAGGTTTATCCTCCTACCCATTGTCCGTGTATATCATAGGTTACTAGTCAACGACTAGTTCCGGGTCTGGGGTTTTGACCTTGTCCCTAAGTGAACGGTTTACTGGGTCCATATTTCTTGGTTATTTAAATTTTGTTTGGTGTTTAACTTGGCATTGAAATTATTGTTTTCTTGAATGTCAATTTATAACTTCAGTATAATATTTTGTTACATAGCCTATGTATATATGTATATTTGTTCTACTGTAAGTCTGAAATAATTTACAAGAATAAAGATATAATACATTCACCACATTCACAATGTAAAATTCCTCATTTCATATTTTTGTAGAAACAATTCCTATTATTTAAAAGAGTTCTATATAAATACTTCCATAATAAATAATTCTATCTAAATATTTATGTATTAAAGAAATCTATCTAAACATCAAAACTTCCAGTTCTTCTATTTTATGTAGTCTATGTACTTATCTTGTTTCCAGACCTGCTGATTATGTCCTCCCTACCATGAGAGAGGTGATTACATCCTCATCTCCCCCATTGCTCAACACTTGAGATGAGTAGGTTGACAGATGACCCAGAACACATCTAGTCCAGTACTCTCCCTTTTCAGGGTTCAGGAACACTAAGTGTTTTCCACTGGTCACCACCAGCTCAGGAATTTTAACTCTGTTCCTCTTATCTTTTTTTTATCACAGAATAGAACCCCTTTTCCTCACTGGGATGTACTTTTATCATCATAGGAAAGGTAATTGTCTTTAACTGTTTTTTGTTCAACCACTCTTAGTTCTTGGAATACTTTGACCATCAATATTTTTAACTTTTTTATGGAACCAATATTCCATAATTAAATTTTTATTTGAACAAAACATAATTAATTTTTGTTTATTATGTAATACTTTTCCCAAAAATAAATAAATGTTTAATCTCTTAAGAATAAATAACATAAAAACTAATTAGCACTTAAGCCAGCTATCGCAAATTCTCCCCTAAAAGTAAACATCATCCTCGGTGTTTCACTCTAGCTCAACAAACAATTATGGATAAGCCTCATGAACAAATCCTTAATCTTCTCAGGTATCCTCATCCGTGCTAAAGTGCTTCCACTGCACTTTATCTTGGGTGATAACTCACTTCCGGAGCATGATTTCTCTCCGATCAAGTCTATGATGAGGTTCGACTAGAAATTCATTATCCATTTCGACCTACATTCAGCAAAACTTTGATTTAAATTCTCATAAAACTTAGTATTTTAAGGTAGGGTTTTTAATCCTATCCTACCTTAATACTCTGCCAATGGACTACATAATTTGGTTCATGCACGTATTATTTTATTAAGGATACATGAAACACATTGTGCACCCAAATACACTTACTCATTTGAGAGGTTGGAATAGGACGTAGTTGTAGGGGTTTCTTGATTCCTTGTTTCTTTACAATCTACCAGTGTTCAGTGTGTCTCCAACCAATCCATTCTCAGTAGCACATCATAGGATCCTAAAGGCAATACATTTAGATCCACATTTAATTTTTGTTTTCCAATTTCCAGTGTACAATTTGGCATTTTGGCATATTTTTTTCTTTTTGCTCCAGTGTCTAGCTATACCAACCAGGGGTTTTTGAATTTCTGACTTTGTAATTTACATATTTCTACTATTTTGGGTTTTACATAACTCAAACTTGCACCTCGGTCATCCAAAATAGAAACAGACTTTGAAAGTAACTTACCTTCCAGTTCTATCATTGTTGGTTGATAATCTACCTATCGATCCTCCGAGGCTGCATTAATTTTGGGTATGCTCTGAGTTACATCACCCATTTTAGATGCTTCTTGTAGATTGGCTATAGTATCATTTCTTCCCCGCTGTGGGCAGTTCTTATAATAGTGAGCCTCACCACACCCCTAGCACTGTAGAGGTGGTTTCTGGTATTTTCCTTGTTCATTTTTTTTGGAAGCCTTTGTGGGCTTCTCTTTTGCATGCCAATGGGTTCTTTGATGATTTATCCTGAAATGTTTTCTCACCGAATTCCTTGCAGAATTCTTAAATTTATTAGGCCTAATATTTTCGAAATTTGAACTGCCTTTCTGCCCTTTTCTGGGCTGTAATTTTTTGCCCAGTTCTCCTTTTTCCTTGGATTTTTGGTAACACATTCTTGCTTTTAGAATTGCTTCCTCCATGGTCCTTGGATTCACAAAATCAATTCGTTCTTTCACGTGGGTCGAAAAACTACTCAAAGTTTTCTTAACCTTAGCCTTTTCATCCCTTAAATAAGGTGTAATATTCCAAAATTTTCCTACAATAAATTGGAATATTAATTTTTGTTGATTTCACCTAGGAGGAGAATAAATGGGTAAGGAGGCCCATGCATAATGAAAATCTCAATAAAATCCCTTATAATATGAAAGGGGATCATCATTGGAGATGGTTTTCACACCCTCATGTGTGAACAGGGTCATTTGCAAGTGGACAAGGTCAAGTTTGACCATGTCAACAGCGCTGGGATAAGAGGTGGAGAACACTTAGAGAAACAGCGTAGTATGAATGGGAAGAGGGTTATTTGGTGGAGGAAACCCTAAAAGGAGTGGGACCCATGGAGAGGGGGCCTTCACTTGTTTAAAATGAGGGCAAGGCATCCATTGTTTCTCATGTCATGTATTATTGATTTTATGGTCTATTGAGACTTTGTGCAATCTCTAGTTGTTTAGCTGAGTTGCAATGCTGCTTAGCACAAGGATCTCCTACTTAGGAATCCTTATCCTTCCAAGAGAGGCCTCTTGAAGGATATTTTACTTCATTCTCCACATTAAGGCTCAATTCCAAGACACCCCCTCCAGCTACAGTGTTATTTCTACTTAAGTATAATGTTGTGTTGTAGGGTGTTGCAATGGAGGACCTCAACACCATTTCCGAAGCTGATTTTCATAGGAGGGAGTCTCCATTCCCTTGGGAAGCTAGTGAGGAAGGTTTCATAGCTTATTGAAGATTTTTGCATTGGGCCAACTCATTCCCTTGCCTCTACAGCACAGATTGCTTCAGTCACTGCATTATTTATAGTGAGCAATTATTGTGGGGCTTTGCAGATATGTTTGGAGGGTGAGATCCTAGGTGAGAGGATCAGCCTTTCACTTTAGAGATCCATTTCAGGAGGTACTTTCATCGGATGTAGTATCTTCAGCCTTCTCCACTTATTTCCAGTTCTTGAGTTGCAGCTGCTACCCAGCAACTCCGGCATTTTGCAGATTTTGTATATTATAGCCAATCTTCCCAGGATTGACTTGAGGTAGCCTTAGGAGCTGAGATCTTCACTCCCAATGTTATATGGGCCATGTATTTGTATATCCATGTATTTTACATATGTTGGCATGTATTTACTCTTATAAAACTGCACAGTCATAGCTTGGGCACACTTGTATAGCAGGGTTGTATCATGATTTATGTACTTGTCTCTTGAGGCTGAGCATTGCTTACCTTGAGTAATATTTCCTCAAGATCTTGTATTCATTTGTTGTTGCTATTACTTAATAATATGGCTATGGATATTTCTCACATTTCTATGAGTTGAGTGTCACTGCTACCCCATTGTTGTGTTTACATATTGCTGGATCTCCAACATTAGAATATCTTAAGATATTCTCATTGTTGTAGAAAATCCCTATTTTGGGATATTACAATGGTATCAAAGCATAATCTTGGCTCAGCCTATGGATCTCAGCCATTATGTTATAAAGAGAAGAAAGGATGAAGAATCCATTATGTGGAGAGAAAAAATAAGATAAGCTTACAAAGCTTCTTCCAAGATCTATACAGAGCATTCATGAAGATTTCAAGAAGCTAATGAGGGAGATATGTACAGGATCTCCAAGAGGGTTTGAAACTAAGTCAAACTCTATATTTTCTTATAGGAAGTGTGAGCATGCAGCCACCCCCTATGATGTACAGCACGATCTGATGTCCAGTTTTGCTATGAGAGAGAGGGAGGAAGAAGGAATGCCTAAGAGGGGAACTCTTAGTGGTTTCTTGCATGAATATGAATCTCAAACTTAGAAGTTTAGAGATCATATCACTTTCCCGGAAGAAAATATAATAATATGGATATATTTCTTCTATATATCTTTGATGGTTCCCCTACATGTTCAGCCAGGGCTTGGGTGGAAGAGCTAGACACCTTTTTGCAGCAACATCAAATTTCTGAAGATGAAACCATCAGAGTAGCAACGCTGCACTTTGGAGGTAAGGTCTATGCATGGTGGTTATTTGAGTACTTTATTTTAAAGAATGCAAATACTTATTCCTATGCAAGGTTCATTAAAAATTTGATGGAAATATTTGGTAAGAAGAATTCTGAAACACATGTGGAGGAAACAAACACATCTAAACAAACAAAACCCTTGCATGTGATGGAGGAAACCATAGGCTCAAAATCACTTCAGAGAACCATAAAGGAGGCTGATATCTTGCATTATACTTTCTTGGAGGCAAGGCCTTCATCTTGTATCTTGGCACAAGGAGGCAAAGAGATCTCGTTTCCAAAAGAGGAACCAATCATTGGAGGGTTGCCCACTCATGTTGAGGAGGCTAAGGGCAACAATGCTATCATTCCTAGAGTCGATCTAATACCTCATGCAGAGGGAGGAGGGGATCTTGCTCCAACTAGAGGGATTCTTGCATCTTTGCAAGGAATTCCCTAGGATCTCATAAATGGAGGTCCAAGCACAATCAGTGAACAACATGATTTTGCGGCATTGCAGCTGGAAGGAGGAGGTAGGGAGGAAGAGCAGCATCATGTGATGAGAGGCACACACCCTTCTCTATTTCAGAGAGCTAGTGCAAAGGGGAGGTAGACTGTATTGCACTGTGAAAGTAAGGGCAAGGTTTCCCAACCATATGTACAGTCCACTCTTGACATTGATGTCTCACAACATGGATGCATTCCACCGGGGAGGCCACCCGATCTATCTTTGATGAAAGACATCTTGTCTTTGGATTCACTGCTCTTGGATTTTGGAGAGGTGAAGAGTTTGGAGGAGAACTTTGTCATGGGGGATGTCAAAGTAGCAAGAAGTAGCAGGAGGGGAGCTTCACATGCCAGATCACCAGCATTGTCTCTTAAGAGGATTGATCCTTATTGGAGATCTCAGCTCTTCGTAGAGTACTCCAAGGATCTTGGTGCATGCATGATTCTTGATGACCCAGATGGAGATGATAATACGTGGTGAATGATGTGGTCATCAATTCACATGGTAGAGTCTTCTTGAATAGATATTCTAGTCTCAAGGAGAAGCTACTGCATGCAGCACATAAGGACTTCTTTTCCATGCATTTTGATGCATATCTTGCCTTGGCAGAGGAGTTCATTTGGGAAGGCATTCAGCAAGAAGTATTTCAGCATATGGAGCGAAGCATATCCTAGATGATGATGGTGAGGATGTCACAACCACCTTCCTACTCATTGGGAGTAAGGGATCATTTTTAGTTGAGCCATTTCAGCTCAAGTCCTCAAGTACATAATGGAGGATGTACAATTTCACCTTATGTTTTGTACTTCCTGTTTTCTTATGAGCAGCATATTGTCCCAAGGAGGATTATTTCTTCTTGCATATTGTATGATGATGTACTTGGAGCCATTTGTAGCATTGATATTGGCTATCTCATTGGTGGTTTGTGGGGAAAGCCACATGATTTTTGGTGTGCATCATTGACACCCTTTTGTACCTTCATGCTTATGTCTTGTAAAATGAGTGTGCCAGCAAACAAGTGGCTGGTAAAGCACTTGTTATTTTTCATTTTGATATAGGCAAGGTATGCATTACGCTGGTTCCATGGGTGGAATTGCGATACACTCTCCAGTTTTCATTTGGCAACTTGTTCTTATTGTACCTTGCTTCCATGTATTGCTGATATGTTTATGTTCATGGGGAGCTTTGATTAGAGAGTGGGCTTGAGACTAAAGATTCCCATTGGGAGCATGATTCTCCCTATTATACATGTTGTACACATCATGAGGAACCATGGGCCAACCATGATTTCCACATTACAATCCTTTTCTTCTTATGGGAGGAACCACTTGAAGAACTTGAAGAGGCACTCCATGGATCATGAGAAGGTGGAGGAGTTAGCACAGTCAACTCTTTTCCCTTTCAGGATGAGGGGAGACTCATCTATGAGCCACTCCATTTATATGAGCAAAACATATGGTAAGAGTATTTTTGACTTGCATAGTGATTTGTCTATATGTATGCATCTCTTAACCATATATGTGCAGAGATTTGCTCAAAGGAGGGATATCCTTCCTTCTAGATTTGGTGGTCTACATAAGGCCATTGTGGATGACCACTCCCTAAGTGGATATGGGGAGAGGATTTCTCATGGAGAACATAGTCACATTACACATTACACCATCCACTTTCTCCAGACTTGTGAAGCAAGCAAATGGTGGGGAGGCCACCCATCATTTTATTTTCTATGGCAGTGGAGATTCAAACTGCGTTGGCTACATTTGAGGGACCATTGTCCTTCTCCTTTACTTCACATGGTAGCCAACATGATTCTCCTTATGGTTCCTTTGGTTTATATTGCTAAAGCTTTTCTTGGGAGCATGATTACAGGAGAGGCACATTGGGTGAATGTGTCCTTGGAGGGAGAGAACTCCCACACTCTTTGCACTACATGTTCTAGAGGGAGCATGGGAGATGGTATGGCCACTACAGAAGCACATTTGTTTCCTAATGAGGTGAGCCATATGAGGAATGTGATGCCATATGATGATGAATTCCAACTCATCACATATGAGATGAATTGGGCCCACATGTTTCATAACGTTGGAGGAGAGATCCTTCGAGATCTAATCTCCATCTTGCCATTTGAGGGAAATATCATTGCAGCCCAGGATCAGCATACACTCTAAAATTATCCTAAGTGGAGAGGAGGACAGCATGTGGTAGGCTATTTTTTCTACCAAGATCAAATTTTCAGCGCACCTACACTACCGGAGCCAGAGGTGGAAGATGAATTTCAAGAGTTTCCGTGTTGGGAGGTAACTCATTTTTCATGGATGATTACTTGGGGGATGGAGGATCCACATGAGGAAGATGCTCCTTGACACATCATAGACTACATGACTTGGTAGGAGGCTTTCTAGTCCTATCCTTGCAGTTTCTTGAGGACAAGCCACATTTGGGAGGGGAGGACTGTAATATTCCAAAATTTTCCTACAATAAATTGGAATATTAATTTTTGCTGATTTCACCTAGGAGGAGAATAAATGGGTAAGGAGGCCCATGCATAATTAAAATATCAAAAAAATCCCTCATAGTATGAAATGGGATCATCATTGGAGCTGGTTTTCACACCCTCATGTGTGAACAGGGTCATTTGCAAGTGGACAAGGTCAAGTTTGACCAAGTCAACAACGCTGGGATAAGAGGGGGAGAACACTTAGAGAAACAACGCAGTATGAATGGGAGGAGGGTTATCTGGTGGAGGAAACCCTAAAAGGAGAGGGACCCATGGAGAGGGGGCCCTCACTTGTTTAAAAGGAGGGCAAGGCAGCCATTGTTTCTCATGTCATGTATTATTGATTTTATGGTCTATTCAGACTTTCTGCAATTTCTAGCTATTTAGCTGAGTTGTAGTGTTGCTTAGCACAAGGATCTCCTACTTAGGAATCATTCTCCTTCCAAGAGAGGCCTATTGAAGGATCTTGTACTTAATTCTCCACATTCAAGCTCAAGGCCAAGCCACCTCCTCCAACTACAGTGTTATTTCTACTCAAGTATAACGTTGTGTTGTAGGGTGTTGTAGTGGAGGACCTCAACACCATTTCCGGAGCTGATTTTCAGAGGAGGGAGTCTCCATTCCTTTGGGAAGATAGTGAGGAAGGTTTCAGAGCTTATTGAAGATTTTTGCATTGGGCCAACTCATTCCCTTTCCCCTACAGTGCAGTTTTCTTTAGTGACTGCATTATTTCTAGTGAGCAATTGTTGTGGGGCTTTGCAGATATGTTTGGAGGGTGAGATCTTAGGTGAGAGGATCAGCCTTTCACTTTAGAGATCCATTGGAGGAGAAATTTTCATCGGATGCAGCATATTTATCCTTCTCCACTTATTTCCAGTTCTTGAGTTGCAGATACTACCCACCAACTCCGACATTTTGCAGATTTTGTATATTATAGCCAATCCTCCCACGATTGACTTGAGGTAGCCTTTGCGAGCTGATATCTTCACTCCCAATGTTGTATGGGCCATGCATTTAACATATGTTAGCATGCAGTTACTCTTATAAAATTGTGCAGTCATAGCTTGGGCACACTTGTATAGCAGGGTTTTATCATGATTTATGTACTTGTCTCTTGAGGCTGAGCATTGCTTATCTTGAGTAACATTTTTTTCAAGATCTTGTATTCATTTGTTGCTGCTATTACTTAATAAGATGGCTATGGATATTTCTCACATTTATATGAGTTGAGTTTCACTACTATGCCATTGTTGTGTTTTCATATTTCTGGATCTCCAACATTAGAATATCTTAAGATATTCTCATTGTTGTAGAAAATCCCTATTTTGGGATATTACATAAGGAACGTATCTTAACAGGGATGTGAACTTGGTTATGTACTCATCCATTTTCATTTGACCCAACCTCAAATCGTGGAATTCTCTGTACTTTTCATCATAGAAATGGTCTGTTAGATACTTTTCCTTGAAGTATTGTTGAAATGTATCCCATGTCACATCCTCATCTTCAATGCTGCAGACATTCTTGACTTCCTCCCACCACAGGGTGGCCTTCTCCCTGAACTGATAGATGGCCAGTTTGGCTTTAAGCTTGATGTTGTACTCATGAACTTGAAATAACTTGTTCATATTAATCAACCATAATTCAGCCACCTCCTCCGCTTCTCCATAAACGTAGGTGGTTTTATTTTTCGGAACACACCTTATAGTTCCAATTTTTTTTTCTTAATTTCTTGTTGTTCTGACACATTTCCAGACTCATCCTCATCACACTTTCTATTTTTTTTACTTCACTGTGAATTTCTTATTTCCACTCTGTCATTGGTTTTGTCCTTAGCTTCTTGTTCATTTTCTTCCTGTGTTTCTCTATTAGGACTGGGCTGCAGCACTCCTTGATTATGTTTATCAAAAAGGCTTTTGAGTATCCTTTCCTGCTCTTGCATCAAGCGCTCATTATCCCTCCTAACCTAGACCATTTCTTCTTGTAGCTTCTGCATTGTTCTTAGCATAATACTATTTTGGTGATTTTTTTCTTCCAGCAATCTACTGCTTTGCTGGTGTTGGTCCACAATATGCTAAATCCACATTTCAAGATTCATTTCCGGTTGGGTTTGGGGTGTAGGTTCCCGTGGATTCCAGGGTATTTTCTGTGTCAATCCCCTCCTCATTTTTCTTTCTCTATATTTTTATTTTATGTGCATCATTTACGCACAACATTTTATCACGTTAGGTGACCCATTGTGTCCCAGCGTATGAACACTACTCTGATATCACTTGTAACATTCATGACAAAGCAACCATAAAAAAAAAAATACTTTTGCATTATTTGTAGAAATTTTAATACAATTATTTATTGCCTGGGTTCTCCTAAGCTAACAATTATATACCACTCTTAAATACAGAATCACTTCTACAAAAATCTTTGTGGAAATTTAAAACATGATCGCCAATTGCAAACAGATGAAGAGAGATCAATCACACATAACGCAGATGTTTATACCGGGAAAGCATAAAGCTAAAAAACCCACTATCATATATTATGTATATATCATGGATCATGAAAAAATATCATACAAAACTCTAATCCAAGATCTCTCAGTACAATATAAAATCATCTCACGCTGTCATACAAAAATTGGAAAATATATGCGCCAATTTACTGCCTCCTGATAGCCTGCCTCCACTGTGCAATTCCTGTTGATCACAATCCCTGAATGAATGATATCCTACTTGCCTTTACTGTGTAATCCTCATTGGCATATCCAATGTGTGTGTGGTTGCATGAGTGCACCCACTAATTTCACAACTGATAGTCAGACTTTCCCTTTCACCCATCTCTCAAATGGGTCCCCACTAGATCTGACATGCATGTAGTTTTTTATCACTCAGAAAAAGTGAAACATAATTTGACATAGTCTTAGATTTCATTTGTCAAAGGTATGGTCATAGAGTTCATTTGTCACAAGTTGGTAAAGGAAAATTTTAATTTTTTCATATTAACCTATCCTAAGGTCCAAACCCACCCCCATTCAAGTCATATAATGTTCCATTAGTCATCATTTGTTTAAATACTTCATTTCCCAACCTTTTGAATTCAAAAGGTCACTTTAGCCAGTTTTTTTTTTTCGTAGTGATTCACACTGTAAAAAAGGAAATTTTCGCTACGAAACTGCTAATAGTTTCGTAGCGAAGCTGCCAGGAAATGAACTAACTATGCTACGAAAAAGGTATTTTTGTCTGTATTTTAAAATTTGCTGCAGGTGTTAGTCCATGATTAGAACAGTTAGGGTGGATGTCATTCGAGTCATTTAGGGTTAAATCAAGGTACAAAGTTCATGGTTGAGGTCATTATTATTGTTTTTACCATGTATGAGGCATAATTAAGCCATGAGCTATCATCAAAACTTGATTGAGTATTTTGTCATTCTCTGCTTCATCTTTGCATGTTATTAAGGTTTGGAGAGTTGTTTGACCAAGCCAAGCTAGTTGCTGGCATTTTCAAAAGTTGCAGGTGTCGCTAATCAAGCAAGGTAGACAAGGTATAAAATCACCATGGCTGCAAAGAGGAAGACCAACAAAGGTGGCCACTACCTCAGATATGAGCCATCAGACATGAATTTGTTAAATGAAAACCCAAATGCCTTAGAAATTTTTAGAAGAATAGGGTGTTTGCAGTTTTTCCAAATATTGTAAGGGTGCCATGTGTAGGATTCTAAGGAGTTTGCTATCAGTTTCAATGTGACAGCTTCAAACGTGGGGATGTTAAACCTCACAATAACACTAGAGACCATTGCAACAGCAACAGGAATCCATAGAGGAGGAGAACAATGGTTTAAAGGCTTCAATTTCGCCATGCAGGACTGTAAAGAATTTATCAAGCCAGAGCATAGTGAGATTAATCTCACAAATTTCATCCCAAGGAACTAAACGAAAGACATCTTCTCAAAGTTGTTGCTAATTATTCAAAAGTACTTCACCTATGAAGGGAGATATCACATGGTCTATTCCTACCACCTTAGGCTTCTACTACATTTTGTTGCTAAGAGGTCTCTCAATTTACCTTTTTACTTATACAGAAGCTTAGCTAAAATGTTAGATAAGGTCCAAGTTAAAAACAAAGGAAATGAAACATCACTCTTTCATCAAGGTTTGATCAAGTTGCTAGTATTAGAAGAGTTAAAGAGATTAGGAAGAGACTGGTCATCTTTTCTATTCATCAGTGGTTTTGAAGTAGATGCTATCACTCCTAAAAGGACTCCCAAACCTAGATATATCCCATCACCTTAAGTGGCAGAGCAAGTTGAGCTAGTGTTCATGGAGACAGAGCCTTTGCAGAAGGTTGATACACCCAAAGCTACACCTGCAAAACAAAAGCCAAAAGTGAGCAAACAGGGCAGCAAAAGGGTTACAAGAAGCCAAACAGTAGCTAAGGGTAACTTAGAGGAAATTTTTTGTGCTATTGATATTGAAGAAACTCCCATAGTTCAAGCTGAAGACATAGATGAGTGAGGAAGGAAGCTCAAGAAAACCAAAATAGGTAAAAAGTTAGAATTTTCAGGTGAAGATATAGGATTCATGTTTCAAGCTAGAAAACCAATGAAAATACATGCTATAAAAGTCTTGGAAAGAAGCAAAGAGGCTCATAAGGTCAGTGAAACTATTCATCCACCACCAAGCATCATTGAACTCTCATCACCTTCAAAAGAAGATCTGGTCATCAAGCAAAAGAAGGGCAAAGAGAAAATCACCGAAAGGATAGAAGTTGAAGCCCTTAAGGAGTATTTGAAGCTAGAAAATGATGAAATATCAGTCTTAAAGAAAGAGACAAGGAAGCAGAAGGTTCAGAAGGTACAGTTTGAAAAAATGAAAGAGATTTGAAAGGATCAAGTCACAAGTGTCTCTAAGACCTTGGACAACACATCAAAACTGATAAAATGGACTAAGCCATTGAGAGGAGAGGTGAAACATATCATTAAAATGAACCTGCACTTACAATCTAATAACAGGCACTAAAATGTCAAGCCAAAGACCTTCAAGAACAGCTGGAACTGATTCATGAAGAGCTGGAGAAGAAAGGTTTGAAGATGACTGTGGTTGAGGAGAAGATAGCTCAACTGATTATTAATGAAGAGGAAACACCATAGGGGTCCTAATTTGAGATTGAATATGTTTTAGAAGGTTCATGGCATGCTGAGGATCATTTTTTTACAGCTAGAGGTCACTTTTTGTAGTTAGTCTTGAAATTTGGAATTTTTGCACTTTTACACAGTTTCGTAGCATTTCCTAGGCTTAAAGCCAGGAAAACGCTATGAAAATTTCTGTAGCAACCTTTTTACCTCTAAATTCACCTTTTTCAGTTTTCAAGGAGGAAGAATGATGGCAGCAATGTGTCATGACTAGGTTGACACCATGGAACAACAAAAGAGCAGATTTTTTGGGTGCAGAAACTTCTTTTTCAACGCTACAAAAGCTTGCTACGAAACTATATTGTTTTCATAGCGAGCTATTTTTGAAGGTTTTGAAGCATCTTAATGGTATTTTTGGACAACTTAACTCCTCCAACAGGTCAAGGGACTTTAACATCAAAAATTTATGACTCAAAGGAAGTGTTGTGGAGACAAGTAATCAGCCAAAGATCTTGTTGAAGATGAGGACTAGGCATTCTTGAAAAATAGGGTTTTGTTCGACATCTCTAAGAGAGTTTTTAATATGTAAAGGTGGTAATGAACCTATCATATATCCTTCAAGAATGTGATGCTTATTTGTAACTGATATTTAACTATTTCAAAGATAAGGTATACTAATGTAATAAATAGGAGTTTGAGTCCTATCAGGAAATGTCTTCTTTAGGGTGTAGCTGTTATTTTATTGTTAGAAGATATGTTTTTCAGTTATGTGATGTGTCATAGGAAGAATTCGATGAATCTAGCCATCAAGAAGACCATCGTGGCTGTAAGAATGTCTATTTAAAGGAAAATCATCGAAGTAGTAAAAGGTTGGAGAAATTTTGCACCAAAATGTTGCTTGATGTATTTTGACTTATATCAGTAATACAACGGGATTTTCTTCTTGACAGACCTAAGATTCTCATGGGGTTTTTAATGTCTTATTGATCTACATCTTATGTTTTACCATTTGCAGTAGACTTATTTCTATTACTTAGAATTCATAACTCTATGCTCTGACTTCCTTTAGTAATGAAATGACTGTGTTTTCCTATGTTTTATGAGTGAATTTCCTTTGATAAAGACCCCTATCTACCTCAGCTTACATGTCAAGAAACCTTGCCACTGAAACTATTGATTGTTGACTCCATAAGCCCAGTGGTAGCAAGCCTGCATTTTTTTCAACCTACATACATAAAAAACAATTTAATTTTCAAATAAAGTTAGCCATCTAGTACTATAATAATCAAATATCATAAACCCCTTTGAGAGAGCCCTCTCAAACTGAATTGGCTAAGCTTTAGTCAAAAGCTAGTATAAAACAGTTACATAGAGTTGTCTGATTACTAGCCAATTAAGTGCAATTTTTTTATAACATTTTGGTGCATCTATCAGGAGCCTGAAGATACACTTTCCTGAAATTTTGAAGTTGAAATCTTGAAGGTAGCAGGAGCTCAGAAGTTGTTTGAGGCTACAACTACCTTGGTGACTCCATTCAAAATTCTTATGGTCAAAGGTGGCTTCGAAAAGGAGATATACGAGGAGTAATCCTGACCCATATCCACCTACAATTGTGGATAATCCAAACACAATTTCCAGAGGCATTTCTACACAATTAGGTACTTCATTACACACAATATCCTTGTCCTCTAAAGTTTTAAGAAGTCCTGAAGATAGAAATTTTTATGATAAAATTCAGGAAGTCTTGTTTATGTCTGAAAATGAAAAAGAATTGGCTGAAATTGTTTTAGACCTACAAAGAAGAGGTATTGATACCTTAGCCTTAGTGACACAAAAATATAAAGAAGAGTTTTGAGAAGTGGTCACATCAAAGTTATTGATAGAAAGGGAATCTTTGGATAGGTTGAAGGAACTAGACCCATTTTAAATCTTGTTAAGAAGTAAATATGGTGTCCCTCTACTTGACTAGAGTTAAATTGTAACTAGACAACAAAGACCAACCAGCCCCCCTCCTACTAGTTGCTCTTCCTCTACTGCTGTTGTCCTTAAAATTACCACAGTTCCAGTCATCATGGTAGGAAATGTGCCACCTCCACCTACTACTACACCTACTAGGTATGCCCCTCTTGTTCTTCCAGCTGTCCTTAATTCCCTTCCTAGAAAATATTATGCTAGAATCAAAACTTGGGGAAGTGATGAAGAGATTACAGTTGAAGAGCATGTAGACCAGTTCAATGACTTCGTAGACATGGAGGAAGTTGACCATGAGGATTTCATTATGAGATTATTTTCTCAGAACTTTACTGGTGAGGTTAGGAAGTGGTTCAAAGCCCTTACACCAGAAAGCCTACATAATTGGAATGAATTTGAAGATAGCTTCTCGAGAAAGCGGGAAATAGAACCAACCCTGTGCAAGCCCTCACTGAGTATAATAGTTTGAAAAGAGATATTGATGAAATTGTCCAAAATTTATCCAAGATATTTAACAAAATTTATGACTCCATCCCTTCACAAATTAAGCCTCCTCTACGAGCAGCTCAACTGAGATATGCTGAGGCCTTTGATTATGAATTTTCTATCCCGCTAAGAGAAAGAGAATCCCCTTCACTAGCTGAAATTAAAAATGATGATGTGAAGGTGGAGGTTAATATGATAGCATCTAAAAAGTCCAAGATGGAAAAGATAAAATTGAAATAAGAAGACAAGCCTTCCACCTCAAATGATAAATTTGACTCCATGATTAAGACAATGGAAAAATTGATGGATAAGATTTCCCTTGGGAATGTGTTACACTAAAAACTGTCATCCTGACATTTTGCTATGAGTATGAGCTCATTATTACTCATACTTCCTCCTTTTGCAAGTCTAACATATCAGTTCCTCATGTCAAGCTTTCAAAATCAGAGAAAAGTTCCTAAAAATCCCCTAAACATTGGTATCGCACTTTCTCTATTCATTGCCTGTGGTCCCACACCTAAAGTTCAGCTCTCCTGCGGAACCCTACCGCACGTTCTTTGTGTTATGGGTGCAGACCTCTGTAAAACTCAAAAAGACGAGAAATTAAAGTTAAAAAGTTGATTTCAGATGAATTCTAGAAGATTCTAGATGGGAATTTTCGGGAATGGATACGCTTTGAGAAGGTTCATGCATCCCTCACTTGATGGAGCTAACCCCTTGATGTAAGGAGATAATCCCTTTGAAGGAGGATTCTATCCCTTCATATTTGGAACATAAAACCTCCTCTTTTCCACTATAAAAAGAGGCCTTGGGTAGCCTCAAAGGGAGTTCAAGCTTTAAGATATTTGAAGTTAAATGCTGTTGAGATTCAGACTTAGTTAACTAAGACTTTCTGTGAGGTTAAATCACTCACCTCTATCCGTCTTGGTTCAAAAAGTGCAATTCTTGTCAAATTAGAAGAGATTCCTGCTTCGGACCCCAAGAGGACCTGCACCACATCAAGGCACGGGTTGTAAAGGTTTTCTTTATTTGAAGGTTTATAATAATGTCTATACAGGTGCTATGTAATATTTTTGCTTGTTTGTGACTGCAGATTCACGAGGAACGTTCTTTCAAGTGCACGGGAAGGACTTCAACGAGATCAAGCAAGCGCTGGACATAAGGTAGGCCTTACACCTATATAGTATTTTTATAAATCTTGTATGCTTAGAGAGAGATTAGTATAATTGGTTGTTTGTTGCTAGTTACTTTTAGTACTAGAGAGATCGGTCTTGTCCGCAAGACGGATTAATCTACACAACAAAATGGCGACTCCGCTGGGGAAAGAACTTGTTGTTTTTTGTTCTCTTTTATTTTTGATTTGAGGAAACATTTTTTCCTAGTTTTTGATTGATACATATCTGTCTGGGTAATTTAGATTTTCCCTGTTTTTGAAAATTTAGAAATATTTTAAGTTTTTCTATAATTTTTCCTAGGACCGCACTCTGGCTTATTTTGACAGTGCGGGCAGGTTCACACTTTCTGTAAAGAATACAGTGCGGGACTGCACTTGTCAATACTGGTTGCCTGCGGACCCTGTAAAATTTTTAGAAAACCTCCAAATTTCTTTCTGTAGTTTATTTTTATTTGGATTTAGATCTTTGGTTTCTGCCCAGACTGATGATTGTTTCTGTCAAGAATTTTTGTGAATGAACTCCAACAGTATTGATGTTTTGATGATTTTCTAGAAGATTTTGCATTTTGGATTGTTTTTCACTTGGTCTTTGTAGTGATTCAAAGCTTTGACAGTTTGAAGTATCTAAGATTACATTGATATCTTTTTGTCTTTTTGAATCCGACCTGATTGTGAGAACATCCTTTATTGAGAAATAAAGCTTTTTGTTTCTTTGCGAATCTTCGAAAAAAAAACTTGGTTGAAGGTTTTTGAATTTCATTTTTATAAAAACATATTTTGAGTGTTTTTTATCTGTTTGTTATTCTGGACGAATAGATTCTTAGTTTACTGAACAACTAAGGAAAACATTCTTAAAAAAAAATCTTAAAGCTTTTATTCAATTTAGATTGTTTAAATTCAATAGATCTCAAGATTAGATTTTGTAGTTTTGAGTAGTTTTTTAATTTTTATAGCTTTCTTTTGAAGGAAAATTGTTTTGTAGCTTCGAATTTGGAAAGAAAAAGGATTTTGTTATGAGCTTGATAATTTTTCTCATTATTGAAAAGACAAAATAGTTTATTTCAATTATTTTTCATATTTTAAAGAAAGAATTAAAAGAATTGCATTCTCCAACTCTTTCTTTAGATAGAAAGTTCATTGAAAGAAAAAATAATTGAATATCATTCTAGGTGCATTTTAGTGTTTTTTGGAAATCGAGTCTTCACATCATCCAAAGTTTCATTTCCGCACCCATTTAATTAAGAAACGGCTCATAAAAGTAACGCTTAATTAAAATTCATCTAGAAAACTTTTTATTTCTAGGGCTCTTATCACCAACATAGCTTAGGCTAGTATCTTGGAGTAGGGAGTAATTAACTCTCCAAGATAGCTAAAACAAACAAGTAGACAAATCTTGCGGTAGGAAGAATTCCAATTGTTGCATGTATGCTCTGGGAAGCTCCTCTTATAGGAGTCAAGCACGAGATCATATCTGAACCAGTGGGGTAATCAATCCTTCCTCATTGGGAACGATAGAATATATACACGTATTAACAATGGTAAACCTCGGATAGACCATTGTCAAGGAGCCTGGGGTCACTTGTCGGTAAACCTTGGATTATTTCAAGGAGCCTTCAAGGGGATTGAGCTTTGTTACTCTGCCCTTGCGTGTGTGTCGGATCGTAGACTGTTCCCCCAGGTATATTTGTTTCTATTGGTAACCTTAGTGGCCATAATCTATAGGATTCTTTCCTAAGGTGACGGTGGAGGGAAGATCCCACTGTACCTAGAACAGACGTCGGCTAGACTCACTTAGACTCTCCAGAGGGTTATCTTCACTCGAGATGGTATAGTGGAGAAACTTGCACCGGTCTGTTTCATTAAGCAGGTTGTCGGGGTAAATGTTCCAACCGCCCTTTTCATATTAAAACTCTACTAAGTTGGATTTCATCACCAACTAGTGTTTTTAGTGCGGAAAGTTACTGTTTGTGTTTGGTTTGAACTCGTAGATTTTTTAAGCGTATGATTCAATTGTTTGTTTCTTAGAGACTTTAGGTGTTTTCTTTGAAATTTTTCTTTGTTTGCGTGTGATTAGATAATTTTTTAATCGTGGCGGAATTGCTGAGACAATCCCGGAGAATACAAGGGAAACCCCCTGAATATTCACCAAGTCAACTTGAAGGGCTTCGTGCTCTGGTATCATCCAGTAGTAGTAGAATTAGATCAATGGAAATTGGAAGTTCATCTATAGTTATACATCCTGATCATCAAATACCTACAACAGAATATATTCAAGAACCGATTTCAGTTTCTGAAGTTACTGGAAGTTTTTCTTCTTCTGGTGGATTAGCTGACGAACCTGAAATCTCTGAACCTGAAACTGAATCTTTTGTGTTGGAAACATCCTCAGGATTTATCACACCGACTTCTAGCGATCCTGGTTCACCTAGGGTAAGAAATATCATTACTGACTATCTTCCCTCTGGACTTATTTCTATTGAAGAACTTACTAATCCGGACGAAGACATATCTCTTCCCGACTCCCCTCAATCTATAAATCTTAGGGAGCGTGAATCTATTTTCTACAGCCCCATTCGAACTGATCCTTGGTATCTCTCTTTAACAAACTTTTTAGAGAATCCGGGTCTTGCTTTTTATCCACCTCGAATTCCATTTCATCCTACACCCAGAGGTTATTATCCGCCATCCGTTATGGTAGGAGAGTCATCCATGTTTTCTCAAACACCAGAATCATTTTTACACGGTGGTCCTTATGTTCCTTTGGGATATCAATCTCTATCTGGTACTTTCTCAGGAGCAGCTCCTCGACCAATTGAAAATGTGTTATCATCTGGTCTTAACGGATTTAATATTGAAACTTCGAACGCAGATCAAATCTTTATGATGTCTGGTAATATTCCAAATCCTCAAACTCAAGGCAGTCAGTTTCCTTCTGGGGGGCAACCTCAGGGAACTCAGTTACCGCCTGGGGGGCAACCTCAGGGAACTCAATTACCACCTGGAGGACAACCTTCAGGTAGTCAATTACCACCTGTGGCTCAACCTCAAGGTAGTTTTTTCCTAGGACAAACTCTGGAATCATATTATTTTTGGGGGCAACCCCAAGGATAGTACATACCTCAAGGGTATCAACCTCAAGGACAGTACATACCTCAAGGTCAACCCCAAGCTCAATATGCTCCTTAGGGTCCTTATCAACCCCAGCCTCAGTACGCACCTCAGGGTTATCAACCTCAAGGTTAGTACCCAATTCAAGGTTTCCAACAGCCTTCTGGTCAACCATCTTTTCAAGGAGCCGGAAATTTACCACTTACTTATCAACCCTACGTTCAACCAGGTTATGGTCCTTACGTTCAACCCTCTATAGGACAATACCCCGGAACTATGGTGTGGGATCCGTCCCAATATCAACAGCCTTTGCAGTCTAATATGCAGTTGCCTTATCAACATGGACAACCTTTGGTTTCTGGTCCAACCCAGCAACCTATTCAGCCAGTTATTCAAACTCCTACACCTAGTTCAGTTCAGCAGACTGGGCCTAGTACACCTCAGACTCCGCATCAAACTGCTATAACTGTTGCAACGTCTGTTCAACCTGTTACACCTGTTTCTGGAGTATCTGTAGCCCTAACTTCTTCTATCCCTGTATCCATGCAAATCCCTCAAGTCTCTGTACCTCAGTCAGTATCTTCCATTCAGACTACAGTTCAGATGCCTGCAGGACAAGATGGTACAAGTACAGTTGTTACAAGTCAACCTCAATTTACGTATCAACCATACCAGGGACAGCCGCAATTCGGTCCCTATGTACAAAATCCAAACTATCAGTATCAACCGTACCCTGGTTATACTTATCAAAAACCTCAGTATGGTCCGGTTCATCCTGGTTTTCCGGGAGGTTACACAATACCTAATGCAAATCTGATTCCTAGTTATCCTGGGTATCCGCCTCCTGGATCTGCTTTGGCTTCTCAAGGTTTTCACGACCCTAACCGTCAATTACCATTTATCGCAACTTTGGACTTACCTGATTTGACGCGCCTTACAAATGATCCCATTTTTTATTATCAGAATTGGCTGCCAATGCCTCATAAGTTGCCCAGTGATATACCAAAATTCGAAGGTAACTCAGGAGAGGATCCATCGAATCATGTTATGACTTATCACCTTTGGTGTGCATCTAATTCAATTATTGATGATTCGATTCGTTTACGTCTTTTCCAAAGAACTCTCATAGGTCTTGCAGCCAAATGGTACATTGAGTTGCCACGAGGCTCGTTTCATAATTTCAGTCAGTTAGCAACTGCTTTCTTGACTCATTTTCAGTTGCCTGTCAGATACGACAATGGCACGGAATTATTAACTTCGCTAAAACAATATACATCCACGTATATTTCTGATCATATTCATGAATGGCGACGTAGGAGGCGTTTGGTGAAAGTTTATATTCCGGATCAAATTTTGGCAGAATGGTTTGTTAAATCATTGTTACCCAAGATCACTGAAGATGTAGCTAAGGCTGGTGTTGTTACTGAAGAGCAAGTAATTGCCCAAGCTCAGTACCTTGACCTCGTATATACACAGTCAGGTACTTTACATGAGAAAATTCTCGATCTTCCAAAGCAATGTCAAATAACTGCAGCTCCTTCAGGGTCTCATGCCACTGACGGTATGATTGGTACAGTAAATTATAAAAGTAAGAAGAAATCTTCAAAGAATTCTTCTCCTATTATAACTTTACTAGATTCTCCGAAAGGAGAATCTTCACCCGAAGTTGCTACCGACATTCATGTCGTTGAAACATCTACGAAAAAATCAAAATCCGGTAGTAAAAAGAAAGGGAAGAACAAAAATAAAAAGAATTCGAAAGAAAAAACTGAAAAAACTAAATCCAATGACGAAAAACGTAAACCTCGCTATCCTTGTTTCATTTGTGACGAGGATCATTTTACGAAAGAATGTCCACATCGAGCAGAGGTTACAAAATTCGTTAAAGGATCTCAACAACCTTCTGTCTTGAAGGATCCTTTTCCAACTCAAGATAGTAAGATGATTGGTTCTTCCTCGACTACTTTAGAAGAGCCTATTATGATGATGTCTCATGTAAGGGTTGCGACGCGATCGCAAGATTACGGTTTTAAGAATCCTATTGATGGTAAAGAAGCAGAATCTTCTAATGCAAATACATCAACTACATCTCCTCCTGTTTTTGGTCCGCTACAGATCGAGAAACCAAATCCAGACTTAATAATCAAACCGCCTGCTAAAGGTGTTCTTCGTAAATCAGCTTTCAATCCACATGCAAGAGCTGCTCAGAATTACAACATTGTTGAAGATTTAGCAATTTCTCCTTCAGCAATGTCGGCTTTGGAAGTGCTACAATCGTGTCCAACACAACGTAAATTATTATTGTCTACCATAGGAGCTGTTGATGTTCAGGATTCTAACCTTATAATCTTCGATTTAGAAAATAGTACACCTCACCTACCTCACCAAATGGATTTCCAGATTCCAGTGTTAGTCAAAAACAGACCAATCTTTCGGACTGTGATTGATGAGGGAGCTTCAACGTGTATTATGTCGATTCAGTGTTGGAAATCGCTTGGTTCTCCTACACTTAACCAATCTCCGACAATTCTTAAGGCTTTTGATGGTCGAGGTTTTCACCCTTTTGGTATTTTGCAGGATTTACCCATAGGGGTCGAAGGTAAAATCATTAATCTAGATGTGGAAGTGGTTGATGCCCCTCTAGACTACAACCTTCTTCTGGGTCGTAGTTGGTCCTATGCTATGACTGTTGTTGTTTCTTCGGTCTTTCGACTCATAAAATTTCCATATCAAGGAAAGATTGTAACAATAGATCAGTTAACTTATTTCTCGTCCGACCCAGCCTCTATAGAAAAAATCCAGCATGTTGGTAAAACGGCTATCCCTTATGAGGATGTTGGAGTGGGTTTGATTAAAGATTCTGGTTTACTAGGAACTTTTTCCTTTCCCCTTCCTAACGTATCTCCTTCTACTGCAAATATTCACATGATTTTGTCCGACACTGTTATGTTTGATGATCCTTGGATCGTACCTTCCAAATCCGAGATTGATTCATTTGCTGGAATGATGCCCTTGAGTCCATTTGAAATTGCGTACCAGGCTGTACAGTCACTTTCCGACCCCTCTTCAACCGAAATTGATCCAATGAATGGGATCCAAGAGGAATCACTTTCTATATCTAGTTCAGTTACAACGACATTTCCTGAACTTGTTCATACAGATGAGTAAATTCGTGAGTTTTTTTCTGTTGATGATTTACCATGGGAAGATCTACATCACCGATCTTCATTTTTACCTGAATTAGATCATTTTGAAGATGATTTCGCTTCAATTTTTACTGCTGAATATGTCAAGGAACCTCAGAATCCATTGCAAAATCCTGATTCTGAGTTAAATTTGGAAAATATATCTAGAACGGTTCCAATTGACATTTTAGTAAAACCAGGAATAATTGAAAACATTCATATAGGTGCTTGTTGTACAAATGAAGAAATTCAGACTTATAAAGCCCTATTTCAAGAATTCTGTGACGTGTTTGCCTGGTCTTATGAAGAAATGCCAGGAATTGATCCATCAATCGTTGTTCATGAAATTAAGACTTACCCGGATGCTAAACCTGTTCGTCAACGATTACGTCAAATTCATCCTAGAAAAGCTGCTGCTATAAAAGCAGAAGTTGAAAAATTACTTCGCGCAGGATTCATTTATCCAATTCCCTTAACAGATTGGGTATCGAATATTGTTCCTGTGACTAAAAAACAAGGAACGATAAGAGTATGTATCGATTAAAGGGATATTAATCGAGCGTGTCCAAAAGATAATTATCCAACTCCCTATATCGATCAAATAATCGATGATTGTGCTGGCAGTGAATTGTTTTCCTTCATGGATGGCTTTTTCGGTTACAATCAAATAAACATACTCCCTGCAGATCAACCCAAAACAGCTTTTATTTGTCCATGGGGAATGTTTGCTTATTGTAAACTACCTTTTGGATTAAAGAACGTTGGAGAAACTTTTCAACGGGCTATGTCTTATGCATTTCATGACATTAAGCACATTGTCCAGCCATATCTCGATGATTTACCTGCTCATTCATTACGTAGGGCCGACCATCTCACTCATTTACGAGCAATTTTTATGAGATGTAGGCATTATCGGATAAGGCTGAATCCGCATAAATGTGTTTTTTGCGTAGAATCGAGTCGATTACTGGGATTTGTTGTCTCAAAAGTAGGTATTCGCGTCGATCCATCGAAGGTCAAATCCATTGTTAAATTGCCTCCTCCTTCGACTTTACGCCAACTCCAAAGTTTGCAAGGGAAAGCAAACTTTTTTACGTAGGTTTATTCCTAACTATGCCGAGCTTACAAAGGGTTTTACCAGGTTGTTGAAACATAACATTTCGTTCTTTTGGGACGAGATCGCTGATTGATATTTTGATGCACTTAAACACGCGTTGACCCATGCACCGTTATTGCATCCTCCCAACTACAACCAAGATTACATTTTGTACCTCGCTGCTTCTCATTCCACCATTGGGATGGTACTAGTTCAGGAAGATGAATCTCACAATGAACATGTGATTTATTATCTTAGTCAGAATCTGCATCCGACTAAAATCAAATACACACATGTGGAGAAATTGGCCTTGGCAGCTGTTCAAGCTGTCCAACGATTTAGACATTACATCTTGTTATGTAAAACCACGGTAACAATTGATGTATATTTTGACCAAACAATTTCTAGGGGGAACATATTCCAAATGGATAGTTATCCTGCAGGAATTTGACTTGGAATTTGAAAAATCCAAGGCAAAGAAATCTTTGGTATTTGCGGAACTGATGTGCGATTTCCCCTTTACTGATACTGAAACAGTGGCAGAAGAGTCCATTACGGCCGAATCTTTGTTTCTCATCAGTAAACTTGATCCATGGTATGGAGATATTATCATTTATCTCCAAACCCAATCTTTTCAGCCTGACATCTCACGAACTCAGCGACGGAAAATATGCTTCCAATCCCAACAGTATAATATCATTGGTGATACACTTTATCGTCGTGGAGCAGATTCTGTTTTTCGACGTTGTCTAACTCATGAAGAAGCTGAAAAGGTGTTAAATGACTGCCATTCTGGAGCATGTGGCAGTCATATGTCTGGGTATGCCACAACCCAAAAGATATTGCATGCAGGTTATTTCTGGCCAACGTTGTTCAAAGATTGCATTTATGAGGTTCGGAAATGCCACAATTGTCAAATTTTTGATCAAAAAATGTGCGCGCCACCCGCTCCTCTTCACCCTATAATTGTTGTTGGTCCTTTTGCGAAATGGGGTATCGATTTTATTACATGTAACCCTCACTCGGCCGGGGGCATGCCTATATTATCTTAGCAGTAGATTATTTTACAAAGTGGGCCGAGGCGATGCCTACATTTTTAGCTGACGGCAAGATTGCTGCAACATTCGTATTTAATCACATAATTGCTAGGTTCGGTGTTCCCCAAGCTATTATTACGGATCATGGAAGTCACTTTCGGAATGTCATGATGACCGAACTAACAAACCAACTTGGCCTGCGCCATGATAGTTCCACTCCGTATTATCCGCAAGCCAATGGTCTGGTTGAAGCCATTAACAAATCTTTAGTCACCATGATCAAACGAATCATTGGTATTCACAAGACGAATTGGCGTTCCATGTTATTTTCAGTGCTTTGCGCATATCGAACCTCAGTTAAAACATCAACGGGTTTCACTCCTTTTCAACTGGTTTACGGTTTGGAATCTTTGTTGCCGATTGAATGCGAAATACCGTCACTAAAATTAGCCATAGAATTACTTCCAGCTACGTCTGAAGAGGAGAAACGTTTCTTGTACTTAGCCCAATTAGATGAGAATCAACGAAATGTTGCAATAGCAAACGAGGCTCATGTTAAAAGGATAAAAGCTCAGTATGATAGAAGTGTGACCCCTCGAAATTTTTCAGAAGGAGACCTAGTTTTACTTTATGATCAAGCTAACGACAAGCTAGGAGCTGGGAAATTCGTGCCTATGTGGCATGGTCCTTACATTGTTAAACGAAAGTTAGCAAAAGGGGCCTATGAGTTGATAGAGTTTGACGGTGTCCCTTTGGATAAACCCAGAAATGGGCTCTATCTAAAGCGATATTATGCTTAAATGTGGTGTGGAGATTTTGTTAGTTTAGATTTCTTTACTGCTGGTGTGTTTTAGATTAGAAAAGTGTGCCTAGTTTGGAGAGTGTGTTTTTATCATTATTCCTGCTTATCTGAGTTTTACTCTTGATATTGCAAATGTCGACATCTCTTCAAACCTACATTGGTTTTGCTGATGGTGCTTGTGGTAGTACACGGAACATTTCTTCCGCAGCTTGGGTTATCTAATCACCCTCTGACGAGTTAGTATCCATGCATGGGGTAAGCCTTGGTCAAACAACAAATAACATTGCCGAGTATAGTGCAGTGATTGAGTTATTATCTGAATCCATATCATTTGGAATTCGGAGTTTGATTGTAAGGTTGGATTCTGAACTTGTTGTATTACAGCTTAACAGGGTTTATACCATTAGAAATCTAGTGTTATTACAGTTATTTTTAAGATTTTGTCTCTTGGGACGTGAATTTGATTACATTGAATATCAGCATATTCCAAGACATTTAAATACATTAGCAGATTCAATTGCTTCTAGTATGATAAATAGACATTTGTAATAATCAAAAGCAGTAAATCAAACAACATTCACATATGTACACAGATAGCCGGTAAATAGTGATATATCATAGTATAGAAGTTTTTTCAAAAAATATACATCGTCTTCGATCATAGGTTGGAAACACCTTATGATCAGCAAAAATGATAATACAAAAGTAAAAAATATGAGTTTACAATACGATCATCCCATCACTGATGGTGATCACGATAAGAAACCACTGCCCGAGCTACCCTGCATAGGAACCTCCTAAAAGGTCCTGGAACTCCAATCACGTATCTCTACAACCTGAGTGGAATATCATCTATGCTCGTCTCTGGAATATCTAGAGTCAAACGCTCTAGATGATGCTCTAAATCAGTCAAAATCTCCACTGATTGGCCTGCTGGGGCTGGTGTGGCTGCAACTGGTTGTCTTCTCTCGTAAGGTTGGAGATGGGCTGGTCGCTGTGGACCCACATCTGTATTCAAAAAATTTTTGGTTATTAGTTTTCAAGACTATAAAAAAAAAAAAAATAGAATTTATCAAACGTTGAAAAATGATTGTACCTGAATCATCCCACTGTTCCCCTGCTGGGAGAACCATCTCTCGGTCACCGCGGAAATCTATCCCGGCGTATGGAAAGTCCTCTATCACAAAAAGTTGGCGATCCAGCCAACGAAAATATGAAGGAGGAAATCGAACAATCTCAGTACCCTCAACAGCATGACGAGCCATCAATGCGAACCAACGAACCATCCTAGGTTCTCGAAGTCGACCGGCATCAACAACAATACTCTGTGGAGCTAGCATGGGGATCCTCTTTAGAGCAAAAGAGACGACGATGGATCCATATCCAAATTTTTTCAGTTTCCCATCTTTTGCTCTAGTTAGTTGGCCTTTTACATTAGCCAACACAGCTTCACACCAGTTAAAGATGGTGCCGCGAAAACAGTCCACGGCAATACGCATTTGGGAACCGGTAGCTACATGAAGCGCAACACTCCCACACAGTTTGGTAACAGTAAAAGCAATAACTTTCAATTCAGGACGGATGATGTGTTTTATATCAATCTGCTTGTCCCGAGGATTTGCCTGGTCATTGCAGAATTCTAGTTGAAGACTAGAGACAGACTGGCCACTTGCCCTAGTCCCAAACAAAGAAACTTGTTCGCCCCTCTTGGACAAACCAGTCAAAAAATATATATCCTCCAGCTCAATTTTGAGCCGGTGGCCACCAATAAGAAGCACTGGTCCTGCACATTCCATCTGTTCACCAACCATGTCAGGAGTTCTACTTGTGCCCTCATGCCTGAGATGGTCCAAAACTTGTACAAGCCACATGCTCTTAATGCTCGTTGTGTAGGAAAATGGAGTATAGCGGATTCATCCACTTCCTCGTGCTCACGTTCTCTCCAAATCAGCATCTTGTCAATCCTACAATGCATAAAAAGGCAAGTTAGAACAATCTTATTTGAAATTTTTTGGGAAACAAATGAGAAATGAGTGTTTTAAATTCAACCGCGCGGGTACCGTACCTATGCTTTGTAAACAGTGCGTAGATACACACGCGTACTGTGTGCCAGGTGCGGAACCCACGAATTTTTCCTTGTAGAAAAAAGTCGGGGTCCGCAGGTAATATGTGTCGCACCTGCGGACCCCGCGGGCGAACTTTTAAACCATTTTTTGCCCTAAAAATACAAACTAAAGCCTAAAAATGAATTTGAAATGGATGAAAAACAAGATTAAGAGGTCATGGATTACCTGGGACTGACGGTTCTCGATTTCAACGGACGGATTTTCAAGAATCTTCACAGGAACTTTCTTACCCAAAAGCTTTTTACTTTTCACTCTGAAATTGAACGGTAAAAATGAAATTGAAAAAGTCCTTTTTATAAGTTTTTTCGAATAGATGAATTTTAAATTTGTTTATTTTTCACTTTAAAAAGGGTATTTTTGAAAGCATTTTTACTTATCTTAAACATGTATGTGTAATGTTTCAAGTTTTTGTGTAGAAATTGGATTTTTCAGGAGAACTGATCGTTTTTCAACAAAGAGCATACTTTTATCACTTTTTCGGACTTTTTCAAAAAATTTACGAAAAAGAGAAACCCTAGAGTCCTCTTTTAAGCCCTTTTCAGACTCTCTAAATATGAAAATATCGCCGAGTACTTGATTATTCGAACTCGTTAAAGTAAATGAATGATCGTCCCTTCAGTATAAGTTTACCCCTTTTCCGGACTGAAATGGACTATTTACGAAAAAGGTATACATTGACTAATTACGGTCAATAGAGTTCTCTCCCGCATTATTTTATCCTTTTTCGGGCTTGAGAGACTAAATTTACGAAAAAGTACACCCACGGAGTTTTCTTAAGTTTTTCTTCTGACTCCCTAAAATTCAAAAACATCGAGTTTCTCCTATACTGGACTCGTTAAAACTTAACAGTAAAGGACCTGTTCAATTTTAAACAGGAACGAACCACTCCTTCTTAGGGTTCGAATTTTAAAACTAACTTGGACTCATCCGAAGGATGAGCTTATAACCAAGAAAATGTTATCCTCCTCAAGCTTGTAAAAAATAAAGAGGTACTTTCCAGAAATGGTGGGAGAAAAAGAGAGAAAAATGGGCGTGTTTGTTATATTTTAGATTTTTCGAAAATCCAGTCAACCACTCTTGAACACGACACCTTTATTCACCCAGGTTGGGAAATCCTTTGCCTAACAGTTAATCAAACCATATTGAAAGTCTTCAGCCGGTTTCTAGGTATTAGCTTTGGGTCAATTGTCACCAAACCATCTGCAGTGTCGTTATGTGTTCAAGAGGACAGTTCAAATAAACCATTCATCTGCAAAATATCTGTCATCCATTTTTTACCATCCCTGAGTCAGTCCTTGCCAATATATTTTCAAAACTTGATCTATGATTTCGTGTTGTGGGCTAGCCTACGATAGATCACTTTCTATCGACATCAGCACATTATCTAGGAAGTTGATCCAGAAATTGTCAGTACCTTGAAATCCGCATGCCTCAATGGTAGGTTTCTCGCCTTCGACGACGGGTTGCATCATTGACCTTCAATCGAATGATTCCGTGAGATGTTCGACTTCAGCTCATTCATTCACATTTCATGGATTGTACTGGGTACTTTGAGAGCCATTGGCATTACTGGTGGTTTCTCTCACACTTGTTAACAATTCACATCATTGATTGGTAATCAAGTGGTTTCTACCATGTTTGACTTCAACACATTTATTCACATGGATAGAATCGTATTAGTTCGAGATGCGGAAATCAAGACCCTGGATCTAGTTTCCACCATCCAGGCTACAAGGAGTTTTATTATTATACAGTAGACTATTCATTACAGATGGTTGTGCCCATGCTGTGTCTACACTATTGATGTAATATTAAAATCATTCCTGTATCAGAACGATTTGAGTTAGTTTCTAGTTAGTTTTAATCTGAGTATGGGAATGCCTACCTCAGTGATGACATATATATGTATATATTTTGCATTGAATGTTTTTACAGGTTCCGACTGGGGTGTCCACAGGATGATCTTTGAAATGATAAAGTACTGCACTCTTCATATATGATAGATTTCAGCTTCATCTATTCCAGACTTTGCACTTTAGGGGGCAATTTGTTACACTAAAAACTGTCCTCCTGACATTTTTCTATGAGTATGAGCTCATTATTACTCATACTTCCTCCTTTTGCAAGTCTAACATATCAGTTCCTCATGTCAAGCTTTCAAAATCAGAGAAAAGTTCCTAAAAATCCCCTAAACATTGGTATCGCACTTTCTCTATTCATTGCCTACGGTCCCGCACCTAAAGTTCAGCTCTCCTGCGGAACCCTACCGCACGTTCTTTGTGTTATGGGTGCGTACCTCTGTAAAACTCAAAAACACGAGAAATTAAAGTTAAAAATTTGATTTCAGATGAATTCTAGAAGATTCTAGATGGGAATTTTTGGGAATGGATACGCTTTGAGAAGGTTCATGCATCCCTCACTTGATGGAGCTAACCCCTTGATGTAAGGAGCTAATCCCTTTGAAGGAGGATTCTATCCCTTCATATTTGGAATAGAAAACCTCCTCTTTTCCACTATAAAAAGAGGCCATGGGTAGCCTCAAAGGGAGTTTAAGATTTAAGATATTTGAGGTTAAATGCTGTTGAGATTCAGACTCAGTTAACTAAGACTTTCTGTGAGGTTAAATCAATTACCTCTATTCGTCTTGGTTCAAAGAGTGCAATGCTTGTCAAATTAGAAGAGATTCCTACTTCCGACCCCAAGAGGACCTGCACGACATCAAGGCACAGGTTGTAAAGGTTTTCTTTTATTTGAAGTTAATACAAAGCACGACATCAAGGCACAGGTTGTAAAGGTTTTCTTTTATTTGAAGTTAATACAAATATACTCATTTCTCTCATTAAACTGTCTATTCATGGTTTATTTCATAAATTCCTTGATCATTATGATGAGTATGGTTTATAATAATGTCTATACAGGTGCTATGTAATCTTTTTTCTTGTTTCTGACTGCAAATTTATTGAGGAACATTCCTTCAGTGCACGAGGGACTTCAACGAGATCAAGCAAGCGCTGGACATAAGGTAGGCCTTACACCTATATAGAATTTTTTATGAATCTTATATACTTAGAGAGAGATTAGTATAATTGGTTGTTTGTTGCTAGTTACTTTTAATACTAGAGAGATCGGTCTTGTCCGCAAGACGGATTAATCTACACAACAGAATGCCTCTGCTCCTCCTGCAAAACATGAACCTCAGTTTAGAAATCCTCAGTTCAAAAGAACTAAAAACTA
Organism: Pinus albicaulis; assembly: GCA_034641835.2. Classification (NCBI taxonomy): domain Eukaryota; kingdom Viridiplantae; phylum Streptophyta; class Pinopsida; order Pinales; family Pinaceae; genus Pinus; species Pinus albicaulis. The sequence continues at coordinate 1,745,846,575 of CM076575.1, read as the reverse complement.
GCACAGACCAAGGGAAAGCATAAATCAGCCTGACCCTCAAGTAAGGCATCCTTTTCAACAAAAATTAGTTGATGAATAAGATCTGCCTGAAATACCAGAAGACTCTATTCATTTCTTGGATGAAAACATGTTAGGAATGTTTTTTACTAAGGAAGAACATGATGAGTCAGATCATGATGTAAACAAGGGTGAGGAACCATCTGATTATCTTAAAGGATATCAACATGGAATATTTGAGATGTAGAAACAATAAAACCTCAGAAATAGAAATGTTCCAGTTACTGCAAGTAAAACACAACCCAAGAAATATGCCCCTAAAGTTGTTAAGGTTAGAAAAGATCCACCACCTCCTCCTCCTATCAAAGAGACTGAAAAATCTGCTTATGTTTTTCAATTTGGAGAATGATATCTCCAAGATCAAAATCCTAATTCCTTTTGAAGAAATTCTTAAGGTGAATGAATACAAAAGTAAAATTGTAAAAATGTTGAATTCCCAACCATGAGTTGCTGACATCCTTAATGTTCAAGAAGATCATACAACCGTATACTTTGGGCCAAGATTGGAGGATGAGCAGAATGAAGAGGTGACTCCTTTCTATGTCTACCTTAGTATTCATGACATGACATTACACAATGCCATGTTAGATTCAGGGGCCTCTCATAACTTCATGCCTAAAGTAATAATGGAAAGGATGGGATTGGAAATTACAAGGCCATATAAGGATTTGGTTTCTTTTTATTCAAAAGTAGTTCAGTGCATTGGTTTAATAAAATATGTGGTTGTTGTTCTTACAAAAGTCCCTGCCAAGATAGTGGTAATGGACATTGTGGTAGCATAAATTCCACATAAGTTTGGCATGTTGTTATCTAGATCATGGGAAGCAAAGATCAAAGGCACCATGCAGACAGACCTAACTTATGCCACCATTCCTATTTTGGTGAGCAAAGAAGACTATACAGAGAAACAAGGATAGCTTATATGGTAAGTAGTAAGGGAAAACCTCATAATTTCCAAATCTATGTTGTTGATACTAAATTACGGTCTACTATACTTTTCAATGAATTTACTGATGAATCTAAAGATGAAAAGAAAGAAAAAATTCAGGAAGCAGCAAATCAGCAGGCAGAAAATCAGCAAATCAGCGAAGAGAAGGCAGAATGTTGGTGGTTTTTACACTTTGATGGATCAATAGGAAGAGAGGGTGCTGGAGTAGGAATTTGGATCACAACTCCAAAGGATGAAAGTAAGTTCTTTTCTTTCAAATTGAACTTTGATTTCACAAATAACATGGCTAAGTATGAATCTCTATTTTTGGGTTTAGAAATTTTGAAAAGAATGGGTGCCCAAAACATTTCTTTTTGTGGAGATTCTGAATTAGTTATTAAACAAGTTGAGGGTGTATATCAAACCAAGGATGTGAGAATTAGGACATACATAATTTGATCATGGAGATGTTAGAGATTTTTCAAGAATATTCCTTTATTGTGAAGACTAGGGACCAAAACCCAGTAGCTAACTCCCTAGTCATTTTTACAAGTCTATTTATAATTCCTCCACATTCCATTGAAATATATGATGTTGAAGTTTTTCATAGGTGTGCTATCCCTGACAACAGAATTCATTGGCATGTTTTTGAGGATTACCAGCAAGTCAAAAAAATTATAGAATTGAAAGAGGAGTTTGAAAGCACACAAATAAACCCACAAAACATGCTTAATGAAACAAACGGGAATTCTAAAGTGTTACAACTGAAGAATAATACTATACCCAAAGGTCTCATACCACCTAAAAATTTTTTTTACCAGAATGATGTGTTCAAATCTCCTAGAATTCAAGTTGATGATGAAGAGGTAGAGGGTTGTAACCTTGGTACAATAGCAATGCCAAAAATGATTAAGCTTTAAAAGTTTCTTTCATTTGACATGAAACATAAATATATTGAGATGATCAAAAGGTTCATAGATGTTTTTGCATGGAGTTATGTTGATTTAAAGAAATATGATCCTACTATTATTCAGCATACCATTCCTATTAAAGAAAATGAAAATCCTTTCAAACAGAAGCTAAGGAGGTTAATCCACTTCCCATGCATCTAATTGAGAAGGAAATTAAGAAGCTCTTTGATGCCAAACTTATTGTTCCAATCAGATTCTCAAAGTGGCTTGCAAACTTCGTTCCAATCAGAAAAAAGAGTGGAGAAATCAGAATCTTCACTGACTTCAAAAACTTGAACAAGGCCTCTCTGAAGGGCAACTACCCTCTCCCAAAGATGGACCAAATTTTGCAAAACATTGTAGGTTCCCAAAGGATGTCTATGTTGGATGGTTTTTCAAGGTACAATCAGATACTTGTACATCCAGAAGATCAGGAGAAAACTGCCTTTACCACACCATGGGGCACATTCATGTATGCCAAGATGCCATTTAGCCTGATGAATGCAGGAGTGACTTTTCAAAGAGTAATGGACATTTCCTTTGCTGAGGAGAAGGATAGGTTGGTGGTTGTATATCTGGATGACATAGAAGTTTTTTTAAGGAGAGAGGAAGACCATTTGAAGCATCTAGAAAAGATTCTGCTGAAGTGTAGTAGGTTTGGAATTTCTCTCAATCCCACTGAAAGAATTTTTTCTCTGACTTCAATGAAGTTACTTGGGCATATTATATCTAAATTTGGGATTAATATTTATCAAAATAGGTTTAGTTCCATTTAGTAAGTGGATCTACATAGAAGAAGGAAGGAAATTCAGTCTTTCCTTGGAAGGGTGAATTTTGTGAGAAGGTTTATTCCTAACTTTCCTGAGATTGTTAAAGACATGGCCAAGATGCTAAAGAAAGGAGCTGATATCAAGTGGAAAGTATAATAAGAGAATTCATTTGAGGAGATCAAGAAGGCACTCACTTAAGCACCAGTGTTGTTCAGTCCAGATTTTTTAAAGGAATTTCTAGTTTTATATTTGCATCAGAAAATACAATTGCTAGAGTTTTGCTACAGAAAGGAAAGCAAGGTACTTAGCAGCCTATTTCATTTTTTAGCAGGACCTTAGCTAATTCAGATCTGAAGTACAACATCCTAGAGAAACAGGCCTATGCAAGCCATCAAATATTTCAGAACTTACATTCTGCATTCTCACGTAATAGCATTTGTTCCTAATGTTGTTGTGAAGGACATCTTAACTCAATCTGATCCTGATGGTAAGAGAGGGAAATGGATAGCTAACTTGCTAGAATATGATATAGAGATCAGACCTACAAAATTGGTGAAAGGTCAGGGGCTAGCAAAGCTGATGGCACAGTCCAATTTTGACTGTCTTGATATGAATTTAATTACATAAATTTTAGAATTATCAGATGAAGAGGAAGATTTGATTCCCATTGAAGATGTACATCCTTTCTGACTGGTACAAATAAATTGTTTTTGTCTTACATCATCATAGGGCTCTTATTGAATTGAAAAATTCTAAAGCAAGGTTTGTGAAGCTAAAATCCCTGAGGTACTGCATCATTGATAAAATTCTATATTTGAAGGATACTGGTGGTATTCTTTTGAATCGTTTGCTGGAAGAGGAGGCTGAAAAAGTGATTAAGGAGTTTCACAAAGGATATTGTGGAGGTCATCATTATTGGAAGGCCATAGAAAATAAGATTCTCATAGTAGCATATTACTTTCCTACTATGTTCAAAGATGTCTACAAAAAGATTGATGCCTAGCATGAATGCCAGATTTTTTATGGTGAGAAAATTTTTGTTCCTTTACCCTTGATGCCTATCTATTTTGAGGCGCCATTCCAGTAGTGGGGGATAGATTTTATTGGTGATATTCATCCATCATCTTCAGGCCAGCATCGTTGGTTCCTAACAGCAACTGATTATTTCACCAAGTGGATTGAAGCAATCCCAACTAGGCAAGCAAAAGATTCATTTATCATTTAATTTTTGGAAAATAATATATTGTCTAGGTTTGGATGCCCTAAGAAGATCATCACTGACAATGCACAGGCATTCTAATCCAGGAAGTTCATCAGTTTTTGTCATCAATATCACATTACACTTTTACACTCTACTACATACTATCCACAAGGTAATGGTCTTGCTGAATCTTCTAAGAAAAGCATTATGAGGATTATTAAGAAGGTGTTGCAGGAAAATAAGAATTCATGGCATTTGAAGCTGAAGTATGCTCTGTGGGCTAATAGAGTGTGCACAAAAAGGCCAATTGGTACTTCACCTTATGAGTTGGTGTATGGGGCTGAAGCCATTTTTCCTACATCCTTGGGAGTGCCTGTCATGAAGCTGCTACAAGGATTAGAGGAGGAGCCAAATGCAATTCAGAGGAGGATAAATTATTTGATATCCTTGCAAGAAAAAAGGGAGGAAGTCTACAACAACAATCAACAATCTCAAAATAGAATTAAGAAAACTTTGGATAGGAAGGTCAAAGAGGAAAACTTTCAGATTCAAGATGTGGTATTGAAGTGGGAGGCCAAAATTGAAGAAAAGGGGAAACATAGTAAGTTTGAGAATATCTCGAAAGGTCCATTCATAGTGGCTGCATTTCATGGAAAAAAAACTTACATATTGTAGGATATAGATGGACAACCTTGTGCTAGAGGGCTTGTGAATGGAAGGTTTCTGAAGCACTATTCCTCTTAAGTTCTATTGATCGTTCATTCCATTGTATATATTCCATTTTATTATGATTTTTCTGCTAATAAAGATAGGTTTATCATCGAGCTTAAGCCCGAGGTGAAGGCCATTATATTTTGAAGGAAATATTGGCAAATTTCAGAGTTTTTATTTTTAAGAAGATGGATAGAACTGGAACTACAGGTTCTTTGGTGTACCACAAGGGCACACCATCCCAAGTGGAGCCACTATTATCACTCAGAAAAAGTGAAACATCATTTGACATGGTCTTAGAGTTCATTTGTCAAAGGTATGGTTATAGAGTTCATTTGTCACAAGTTGGCAAAGGAAAATTTTAAATTTTTTCATATTAACCTATCCTAAGGTCCAAACCCACCCCCATTTTGTTAGAAATTTACTGGAGAAATAATAAATTTACTGAGAGGAACAAAAAACCATAAAATAGCTAGCAACAAATCATAAACATAAACTCAAATGTTTATCCAGGAAAACCCCAAATCTGGGGAAAAACCCAACCAATGAAATTTCATTAAGAATTGGAAAAAACCCTGGCTAATCTGGCCAAGTGAGCCTTCACCGCTCACCTCTAGGCCTACATTACAATGAATTATTCCAAGCCTTTTCTAGGCTCCATTACATACAATACCATGGGATGGAAACCATGGGTGCACAATACCATGTGCCCCAAAACCACTACTATTTACCCTAGTCAACATTGACTCTATCCCAAGTCAAGTTCACCTAACAATTACCCCCTTAAACTTGACTTGGGTTTTCTTGACTAAATCCAGCCAAAATTGCTAAGTGAGACAACCCTACTCACTCTAGCTCTTCCCCCCTCAATTTTTTTTTTTTAACCTAGGTAATTGTTAACTTGACATCCCCCTATCACCTAGATCTAACCCAAACTTTACCAGTGATTACCCAGGGGTACGCATGCCATACCAGGTCTTACAGCAGTATGCCCATTTACAAGTAATAAATTAACTCCATTATAATATTTTTTTTGTTTCATTGTTACTGTCTTTGTACATATGAAATCAATGTCCATATAAAAAAAACCCATCTATCAGATTACAGGGTCACCAGCCTCTGTAACCTCCAGTCCTCTAGGAGTTCTATTCAGATACATGGTTCATCAATTAATTAATCCACGTGCACATATGCTCTCTCATTTTGACAGACTTTGCTCTCCTAGTACAGTGAAATTCAATGGCTCTGATACCATTTGTTAGAAATTTACCAAAGAAATAATAAATTTACTGAGAGGAACAAAAAACCATAAAATAGCTAGCAACAAATCATAAACATAAACTCAAATGTTTATCTGGGAAAACCCCAAATCCGGGGTAAAACCCAACCAATGAAATTTCTTTAAGCATTGGCCAAAACCCTGGCTAATCTGGCCAAGTGCGCCTTCACCACTCACCTCCAGACCTACATTACAATGAAGTATTCCCAGCCTTTTATAGGCTCCATTACATGCAATACCATGGGCTGAAAACCATGGGTGCACAATACCATGTGCCCCAAAACCACTACTATTTACCCTAGTCAACATTGACTCTATCCCAAGTCAAGTTTACCTAACACATTCAATTCATATCATGTCCCATTAGTCATCATTTTCTGACATACTTCATTTCCCAACCTTTTGAATTCAAAAAGGTCACTTTAGCTAGTTTTTCTTTTTTTCATAGCGATTTAAACTATAAAAAGGCAGTTTTCGCTACGAAACTGCTAGGAAATGAACTAACTACACTACGAAAAAAGGTGTTTTGTCTGTATTTTCAAATTCGGTGCAAGGTGTCATTCCATGATTAGAATCATTAGGGTGGATGTAATTTGATTCAATTAGCATTAAATCAAGGTACAAAGGTCATGGATGAGGTCATTATTACTGTTTTTAGCATGTATGAGGCATGATTAAGCCATGAGCTGTCATCGAAACTTTAAAAAATTAACCAATTGAGTCTTTTTTCATTCTCCACTTCATCTTTGCATGATATTGAGGTCTAGAGAGTTGTTTCACCAAGCCAAGCTGGTTGCTGGCATTTTCAAAAGTTGCAGGTGTCACTAATCAAGCGAGGCACAGAAGGTATAAAATCACAATGGCTGCAAAGAGGAAGACCAAAAAAGGTGGCCACTGCCTCAAATATGAGCCATCAGACATGAATTTGTTAAATGAAGACCCAACTGCCTTAGAAGTTTTCAGAAGAACAGGGTGTTTGCAGTTTTTCCAAAGATTGCAAGGGTGCCATGTGCAGGTTTCTAAGGAGTTTTATATCAGTTTCAATGGGACAGCTTCAAAGGTGGGGATTCTAAACCTCACAGTAACACCAGAGACAATTGCAGCAGCAACAAGAATCCCTAAAGGAAGAGAATAATGGTTCAAAGGCTTCAAGTTCACCATGCAGGACTGTAAAGAATTTATCAAGCCAGAGCATAGTGAGATTGATCTCACAAATGTCATCGCAAGGAGCTACATGAAAGACAACTTCTCAAATCTATTGCTAATTATTTAGAAGTACTTCACCTATGAAGGGAGATATCGCAATGTCTACTCCTACCGCCTTAGGCTTATGCTACATTTTTTTGGTAAGAGGTCTCTTGATTTACCTGTTTACTTATATAGAAGCTTAGCTAAAATGTTAGATAAGGTCCAAGTTAAAAAGGAAGGAAATGAAACATCACTCTTTCATCATGGTTTGATCAAGTTGCTGGTATGAAAAGTGTTAAAGAGATTAGGTAGAGACTGGTCATATTTTATGTTCATCAGTAGTTTTGAAGTACATGCTATCACTCCTAAAATGACTCCCAAACCTATAGATATCCCATCAACTTCAGTGGCAGAGCAAGTTGAGTTAGTGATCATGGAGACAGAGCCTTTGCAGAAGGTTGATACACACAAAGCTACACCTACAAAAGAAAAGCCAACAGTGAGAAAATAGGGCAGAAAAAGGGTTACAAGAAGCCAAATAGTGGCTAAGGGTGACTTAGAGGATATTTTGCATGCTATCGATATTGAAGAAACTCCCATAGTTCAAGCTAAAGACATAGATGAAGGAGGAAGGAAGCTCAAGAAATCCAAAATAGCTAAAAAATTAGAATTTGCAGGTGAAGATGCATGATTCATGTTTCAAGCTAGAAAACCAATGACAAGACATGCTAGAAAAGTCTTGGAATGCAGCAAAGAGGCTCAGAAGGTCAGTGAAACTAGTCAGCCACCACCAAGCCTCATTGACCTCTCATCACCTGCAAAAAAGGATATGGTCATCAAGCAAAGGAAGGGCAAATAGAAAATCACTGAAAAGACAGAAGTTGAAGCCCTTAAGGAGCAATTGAAACTGGCAAATGATGAAATATCAGTCTTAAAGAAAGAGGTAAGGAATGAGAAGGTTCAGAAGGTACAGTTTGGAAAAATGAAAGAAATTTGGCAGGATCAAGTCACAAGTGTCTCTAAGACCTTGGACAACATAGAAAAACTAATCAAATGGACTAAGCCATTGAGAGGAGAGGTGAAACATATCAGAAAAATGAACCTACACTTACAGTCTAAGAACATGACACTAAAATACCAAGTCAAAGACCTTCAAGAAAACTGGAACTGATTCATGAAGAGCTGGAGAAGAAAGGTTTGAAGATGATTGTGGTTGAGGAGCCCATAGCTCAACTGATTATTAATGAAGAGGAAACACCATAGAAGTCCTAAGTTGAGATTGAATATGTTTTATAAGGTTTACGGATTGATGAAGATCAATTTTTACAGCTGGAGGTCACTTTTTTTAGTTAGTCTTGAAATCTAGAATTTATGCACTTTTACATAGTTTCGTAGCGTTTCCTAGGCTTAAAGCCAGGAAAATGCTACGAAAATTTATGTAGCAGCCTTTTTTCCTCTAAATTCACTTTTTGTAGTTTTCAATGAGGGAGAATGATGGTGTTGATGTGTCATGACTAGGTTGACACCATGGAACAGCAAAAGAGAAGATTTTTTGGGTGCAAAAGCTTCTTTTTCAACACTACGAAACTGTCTTGTTTTCGTAGTGAGCTACTTTTGAAGGTTTTGAAGCATCCTAATGGAATTTTTGGATAGATGGACTCCTCCAACAAGTCAAGGGTGTTCATCAGCGGTTGTCATTGATGTCAACCCAAGCAGCACCAGGGGCTAACCCAATATTGCATGAGAATTTTGACCTACCAAATTAATATATTCTGGGTCAATAATGCTTTTGATGGTTTCTACTTGTCCAGATTTTTTTTTGATATATGGTACGCCATGTAATTCTTCACGGTTTGAGAGATATTCATGTTTGAAGTTTGTACCCCCAGTTAGGGGGCTAAAACCCCATGGGGTTGGGGCATGGGTCATTGAAAATTCATAATTAATATTTTTTAAGTTCCTAAAATCCCTCCCACGTTCACTTGTTGAAGCCCCTCTCAACTTAAGCATTCATATAAATTGTAATCTTCATTTCCTCCTTATGCAAGGGATTCGACCATCTGAAACAGGTCATTGTGGAATTTTCACTCTAAATTTTTTTCTACGAAGGTTCAAAAGCTGAAATTTGTATGAGGTGAAGATGAAATCCTGAAGAAGCTGCAGTAAAAATTTCAGATCAAGGTGCGTAATATGTTTGGAGATATGATCTGTGGAAGTCAGGGTTTTTGCAGGCTCCTGAAATTCATCTCAAAGAAGTGACCTTGGTAAAATCGTCATAACTGTCTCTATGAGTATCGGATTGGAATTCCGTAAAAATTGGAAGATAGCGCATAGTCTATAGCTTTCACTCTATAAATTTTAGAGCCAAATGAAGAAAATAGTGACACGTGGCATGCTATACAAGTGCACTCTTCTGAAACAATCCATAATTAGGGAATTGTGAGAGATTGGGTATAACTCTCTCTTGAAGAATCGAAATTGGTTAGACCTATGGCATTGGAAATATGACTTAGAGGACTACTACAAGACCAAAAATCGGATATTGAGGATCTGAAATAATAGAGATACACCAGATTCAATATTGAGCTCCTAGAAGGCAAGAAAAAACTAGATCATGTGTTGTCAAGGATTGCAAAGGACCAGAATTTCTACGGCAGAAAAGCAAAGAAAGGTGAAGCAGAGGGTAAAATGACAAGAGAAGCAACCAAGGTGCATAACAACGGCAAGAAGTTCATCATATGAAGTCTTCAAGTGGGCAGCACTGCATACAACCATTTTAAAGGTATCATTGTACTAAGTCATTGTAAATACATTATTGTAAAAATTGCACTAGTATCTATCTGCCAAGGGTTGAAGAGGCAGTGTTGGGAGGTCTAGAATCATCATTAGGTGGTTGTGTCAAAGTTGGGGTTTTGGTCTAGTATATCTTCTTCTTCTACATCATTCTATATCATTATAAAAGTGGACCATTTTCCCTAGAACAGGAGTCCATTCTTCTTTTATTCTTATATAGGGTGGTATGGTGGTGCTAGGGTGAGTTGTAGCTCATTGGGTGTTGGGGAATCCATTCAGTTGACTACTGAAGAATCTTGGGCGTTAGAGCATCCATGCAGTGGGAGCTAGAGAAAAATGCTTCTCTAGATTCTAGGAAGTTGGAGCTTTATTTTCAATTGGAGTTGAATATTAAAGAATTATTAGAAAAGCATTAGGTGGTTTTTGTCCCGGAGTGGGTTTCCACCTTAAAAACTGTGTGCATTTGTGTTCCTCTTGTTTGCTGCTATCATTGTACAAACACTGATAATAATTGAAGATTAACAAATTCTCTAATTGAAAGGAATACTGATTCACCCCCCCTCTCAGTATTTCCAACAATTGGTTTCAGAGCTTGGTTCCTTCAATAGCAGTTTAACAGCTAGAAGGAGTTCATGCAGCATACCAAGAATGGTGTACCTCTATTCAATGAATATAATTATGCACTTTGGAAAGGAAGAATGGAGGTCTATCTCTTGGCGCAAGGTTACAAAGTATGGGACACTGTTCAAAATGGATTTACATCAATCGCGGATGAACAAGGTAAGAAGAATTTGGTAAATGATGCAAAAGCAAAGAATATTATTATTAGTGGACTTATTGAATCTGCTTATCATAAGGTGTTGGGTTGTAAAACCACCAAAAATGTATGGGACAAGCTTGAGGATATATATGCAGGTGACTCAAATGTCAAAGAAGCAAAGCTTCAAATCTATAGAGAAAAAATTGAGCAACTTAGAATGAAAGAAGATTGCAACATTGATGCATAATTTCAATACGTTGATGAAATAACCAATACTCTGGAAGGATTGGGAGAGCCAGTTGACGAGAAGACTATTATACGGAAAATTCTTAGAATGTTACCAGGGAGATTCAACCCAAAGGTATCGGTCTTATAATACAGTGCAAATCTGGAAAAACTTAGAAAAGAGGAATTACATGGAGTTCTCATAGCATATGAAATGAGACTTCATGAAGAGGGTACTTCGCATCTAGAAACTGCGTTCGTTGCATCTAAGAAAACGAATAAGGATAAACAACCTTCAATTGAAAAGACATGCACCTGCAAGTGTGAAGAAAAGGGAGATGATGGAGAAGGTCTTTCAGATGAAGAATATGCTTACTTCACGAGAAAACTACAAATTGGTAAGGGACAATTCAAAGGTAAACTTCCATTGATATGTTTCAGCTATAATGAGTTTGGGCATTTTGCAGCAAAATTTCCAAACAAAAGTAATGGAAACTCAAAAAGAAATAAAGGATTTAAGAAATTCAACAAGCAAGGATCCAAAAGGAACTTTCTCTCTAAATAAGATATCTCATCATCCGATGAAGACAATGATAGTGAAGAAGAAGCCAATGAGAGAGTATTTTTTATGGCCAAGCACAATAAACCCAAGCACAATAGGCAAGAGGTATCAAACAACGAAGAAGGATGGACCATAGACAAATTTTATGAGGAAGCAATCAAGCTTATAAAATATCTCAAGGCGGAGAAAATCCATTCCAAAACTCTTGAAGAACAAGTTCACGGTATCAAAACTAAAGTTGAAGAACACAAATGCATTGAAGAGTCACTTCAAAAGAAGTTGGAAGAAATCAACCAAGAAAGGGAAGAATTAGAAGTCGAAGTATTCTCGCTGCGTGAGGAAGTGAAGAAAGGAAAAACTATCCAAAACTATGCCAACAACTCAAGGGCATTGGAAGAACTCATCAACAATCAACGATCTTACAACAAAAGCGCGTGGTTACAAAAAAAAAAAGAGAGAGAAATAGATATATATGCATGTAATGACCTTTGGACAAGATTCGCAAGAACAACCTTAGAAGACAATTCCTCGATGAAAATTTCCATCCAGGTACCAACATATTTTTTATGGCTACTGTTATTCATGTGGAAAATTTGGTCATAAAGCTGTAGAATGTCGCACGTACCCTAGCAACGAATACAATTCCAGGAGATCTGTCAAATATGAACCTCCCAGGGCTCAGTGAAACATCAATAGATTTGAACATTTAAGAAATAATATTGAATGTTACAAATGTCGAAACTTTAGACACATAGCCAAATACTGTAGTCTTGAAAATCCTCCAGAAGAATATTCGAAGCCACAAAATGAACGAACATGGAAGAAGAAGAAGAATGATATTTGTGCTCTCGCTCTCAACGCTCAAAAGAACAAATATGTGTGGTATGTTGATAGCGGTTGCTCAACACATATGACTGGAGATAAAAATAAATTTGTATCTCTGAAAGAGAAGAAGGATGGAACCGTGTCCTTTGGAAATGATGGATCTTCAAATGTTATAAGATCAGGTATTTTCACTCTCAGAAGAAAAGATGTTCTAGCCAAGAATGTTCTATTGGTTGAAAACATGAATCACAATCTGCTCAGTGTTGGACAAATGTGTGATCGAGGACACACAATACATTCAACTCCACGAAATGTGAAATTAGGAAAGGCGTGTATGGTGAAATTGTGGTTACAGCAAGTCGAGCTCCAAATGACATATATGTTCTGGAAGAAGCAACTAATTCATGTCTAATAGCTAAAGAGGATGATACAATAATTGGTAGCAATGATGATCGACTAAGTAAGAAGTTTGCTACAAAGTTGCAAAGTGATTTCGAGATGTCTTTACTTGGTGAGATGACATAGTTCTTAGGACTTCAAATATCTCAACAAGAGAAAAGAATATTTATATGTCAAGCCAAGTACATCAAGGAAATTCTCAATAAATTTAAAATGGAAGATTTCAAACCCATCCTTACTCCAATGGTAACAGGTTGCAAATTGAGCATAGACGACTCATCTAAGGATGTGGATCAAAGGTTGTATAGATCTATGATTAGTAGTCTTCTATATGTAATAGCCTCCCGACCAGATGTTATGCAAGCAGTTGGACAAGTAGCAAGATTCCAAGAAGCACTAAAAGAATCACATATTAAATATTCGCCAGCATTGTAATATCTTCGCCAAAAGCTTGGGATTCTCCCAAGTTCTCATTAGATTTTCCTTTTTCAGAATATAAAGGGGGAGTGGAAGTAGATTATGGGTCTGCAGGACGGTTGTGTGTCAGGGGGAGTGGAAGTGTGTACAGGTCCGCAGGATGGTTGTTCTTCAAGGGGAGTTACCCTTTTCCATTGATGTCAAAGGGGGAGATAATGTTGTAGGAAGATGTGTCATGATCGCAGGGGGAGTACTTGTGTTGCCATTAATGCCAATGGGGGAGATTGTTGATCAGCGGTTGTCATTGATGTCAACCCAAGCAGAACCAGGGTCTAACCCAATATTTCATGGGAATCTTAACCTACCAAATTAATATATTCTAGGTCAATAATGCTTTTGATGGTTTCTACTTGTCGAGATGTTTCTATTGATATATGGCGTGTGATGTAATTCTTCACGGTTTGAGAGATATTCATGTTTGAAGTTTGTACCCCTAGTTAGTGGGCTAAAACCCCATGGGGTTGGGGAATGGGTAATTGAAAAGTCATAATTAATATTTTTTAAGCTCCTAAAATCCCTCCCACGTTCACTTGTTGAAGCCCCTCTCAACTTAAGCATTCATATAAATTGTGATCTTCATTTCCTCCTTATGCAAGGGATTCGACCATCTGAAACAGGTCATCGTGAAATTTTCACTTTAACTTTTTTTTCTACAAAGGTTCAGAAGCTGAAATTTTTATGCGGTGAAGCTGAAATCCTGAGGAAGCTGCAGTAAAAATTTCAGATAAAGGTGCACAATATTTTTGGAGATATGATCTGTGGAAGTCAGGGTTTTTGCAGGCTCCTGAAATTCATCTCAAAGAAGTGACCTTGGTAAAATCGTCATAACTCTCTCTCTGAGTATCAGATTGGAATTTCGTAAAAAGTGGAAGATAGTGAACAACCTACAATTTTCACTTTATCAATTTCAGAGCCAAATGAAGAAACAGTGACATGTGGCACGTTGTACAAGTGTGCTCTTCTGAAACAATCCATAATTAGGGCATTGTGAGAGATTGGGTATAAATCTCTCTTGAAGAATCCAAATTGGATCAGACCTATGGCATTCGAAATATGACTCAGAGGACTACTACAGGACCAAAAATCAAATATTGAGGATCTGAAATAACAGAGATACACCAGATTCAATATCGAGCTCCTAGAAGGAAAGAAAAAGCTAGATCATGTGTTGTCAAGGATTGCAAAGGACCAGGCTTTCTATGGCAGAAAAGCAAAGAAAGGTGCAGCAGAGGGTAGCATGACAAGAGCAACAACCAAGGTGCATAACAGTAGCAAGAAGTTGATCATATGAAGTCTTCAAGTGGGTAGCACTGCATACAATAATTTTAAAGGTATCACTGTACTAAGTCATTGTAAATAAATTATTGTAAAAATTGTACTAGTATCTATCTGCCAAGGGTTGAAGAGGCAGTGTTGGGAGGTCTAGGATCATCATTAGGTGGTTGTGTCAAAGTTGGGGTTCTAGTCTAGTATATCTTCTTCTTCTACATAATTCTATATCATTGTAAAAGTGGACCATTTTCCCTGGTACGGGAGTCCATTCTTCTTTTATTCTTATATAGGGTGGTAGGGTGATGCTAGGGTGAGTTGTAGCTCATTGGGTGTTGGGGCATCCGTTTAGTTGACTAGTGAAGAAACTTGGGTGTTGAAGCATCCATCCCGTGGGAGCTGGAGAAGAATTCTTTTCTAGATTCTAGGAAGTTGGAGCTTTATTTTCAATTGGAGTTGAATATTAAAGAATTATTAGAAAAGCATTAGGTGGTTTTTGTCCCGGAGTGGGTTTCCACCTTAAAAATTATGTGCATTTGTGTTCCTATTTTTTGCTGTTATCATTGTACAAACACTGATAATAATTGAAGATTAACTACGTGCCTGCCCGAGGAATACCTGTTGCCTGTTCCCCTCTCTCCGCCCTCTCAAGAGCTTCATCATAAAGGATTTTTAACATAGCCGATTATGCATCTAAAGGGTGCTTGGAGCGTGAGATAGGTCATCAGCCAAAGATCTTGTTGAAGGTGAGGACTATGAATTCCTGAAAAATAGGGTTTTGTTCCACATGTCTAGGAGAGTTTTTAATATGTAAAGGCGGTAATGAACCTATCATCTATCCTTCGAGAATGTGATTCTTATTTGTAACTAACATTTAATTGTTTCAAAGATAAGGTATACTGATTTAATAAATATGAGTTTGATTCCTATTAGGAAATGTCTTCTTTAGGGTGCAGTTGTCATTTGCTTGTTAGAAGATATGTTTTTCAGTTATGTGATGTGTCATAGGAAGAATTCGATGAATCTAGCCATCAGGCAGACCATCCTAGCTATAAGAATTTCTATTTAAATGAAAACCATCAAATTAGTAAAGCGTTGGATATTTTTCGCACCAAAATTTTACTTTATGTATTTTGACTTATATCAGTAATACAGACAGATTTTCTTCTTGACGGACCTAAGATTCTCATGGTGTTTTTAATTTCTTATTGATCTACATCTTATGTTTTACCACTTGCAGTAGATTTCATTTCTATTACTCATAATTCATAACTCTATGCTCTGACTTCCTTTAGGAATGAAATGATTGTGTTTTCCTATGTTTTATGAGTGAATTTCCTTTGTTAAAGATCCATATCTACCTCATCTTCCATGTCAAGAAACCTTGCCACTGAAAATACTGATTGTTGACTCCATAAGCCCAATGGTAGCAAGCCTGCATTCTTTTCAACCTACATACATAGAAAACAAGTTACTTTTCAAATATAATTAGCCATCTAGTACTATCATAATCAAATATCATAAACCCCTTTGAGAGAGCCCTCTTATACTGAAGAGGATAAGCTTCAGTCAAAAGCTAGTGTGAAATAATTACATAGAGTTGTCTTATTAGAAGCCAATCAAGTGAAATTTTGTGATAACATAGTTAATAGTAATAATTCTTCAGTTGAATGTGAGACCACTACTTGTGAATTAATTAAATAATTTATTCACTGATCTCTCACTACTGTATGTTCAGATACAACTAGCACAACTGAGTCTAACTCACATAACTGAGTTAAACTACTTTAAAACTCACATAAATACACATACAACTCCGTTACAACTTTGAATCACTCAGTTACAACTAAGTCCACTTGCACGTCCCACCAACCAACCACTCAACTCGAAATCCACTTAGCTAACTGATTTTCCACTTTGGTATACTATTCCCAAGTGCTCATTGAGAATAGATTAATGTTTATTGTCCACTTATTATTAAGAGATAATAATAATCGACATGTATTCTATAAATAGACGCGATCTATAAATAGAATTTTCACATGCATCTAAAAATATAACATCGTCTATAAATAGAATTTTCTCGCCATTCTAAAAATAGACTCTCGCTATAAATAGAATTTTCTCACCATTCTAAAAATAGACTTACACCTAAAAATTGCCTGTGGGCCCCACCTAGTGTAGGTGCTTAATTTTCACTAGAATCATAATCTTGTTGAATCTCAACACTCCCTCTCAACAAGAAAGGGATTATCCTTCACCCAGATCATGTCTCTATGGTATTTGAATTTGCTCCTGGTGAGAGCCTTCGTCAAAATATCTGCATCCTGATCATTTGTAGGAATGTACTGAAGCAACATGATCTTTTGCTTCACACAATATCTGATATGATGATATTAGATATCTATATTCTTAGATCTATCATGAAACCCAAGATTAATCAAGATTTTAATGCAACTATGATTATCAAAATGGATAACTATAGGATCTAAATGAGAACCAAACAAACCAACCAGGATATTTCTCATCCAGATAGCCTCACATGCAGCTTGAATTGCTACCATGTATTCTGCTTCTGCTGAAATGAGTGCCATAGATCTCTGTTTCCTATTGTACCAATAAACAACTTTAGATCTGATACTGAAGACCCCTTCTGATGTGCTCTTTCTGTCCATTGGGTTGCTCACCCAATCTTCATCCATGAAGCCATGCAACTTCACCTCATCCATCTATTTGTACCTCAAGCCACACTCAGATGTGCCCCTTGGGTATCTCAGGACATGCTTGCGCGCCTTCCAAAAGAGCTTGGTAGGCTTAACCATCGCTTGACTATGTTGGTTCACTGCATAGCATATGTTCAGTCTTGTATTCACTAAATACATTAGCAAACCCACTAACTTTCGATAGAAAGTAGCATCCACTACCTCTCCAAATGTAGCATCCTCTTTCCTCCAGTTCCCTGGAAGAGGAGTATCCATGGGTTTACAGCCCTCCATGTGAAACTTACCCAGTATCTCCCTTGCATACTTGCCTTGAGACACAAAAATTTCACCATCTTGCTGCCAAATTTCCAATCTGAGGAAATAATGAAGGAGGCCCATATCCTTCATCTCGAACTCCTTTTCAAGGTCCTCTTTGCATGAGTGTATCAGCTGCTTATCACTAGTTAGTATTAAATCAACAACATAAAGAAAAATTATTAAAAGCTTACCCTCCACCACAATTTGGTATAGGTTTTCATCTGCCTCACTCTTGGTGAATCCAAATCTGGTGAAATAGCTGTCGATCCGAGTGTACCAAGCATGGGGCACTTGGTTGAACCCCTACAACGCTATTTTGAGTTTGCACACATGTGAATCGCTGCTAAAGATCTCAAATCCTTCATGCTTCTCAATGTACACTTCTTCCTTAATGATCCCATTAAGAAATGCAGCGTTCACATCCATCTGATGAATGCACCAACCCATCTGTGTTGAGAGAGCAAGGATGGTCCTTATGGAATAATGCCATGTGACAGGTGCAAAGGTTTCTTCATAATCTATCCCCTCGATCTGTGAGAAGCCCCGGGCCACAAATTTGGCCTTGTATTTCTCAACACTCCCATCAGAAGCTCGCTTTACCTTGTAGATCCATCTTGAACCTACCATTGATTTATCAACCGCATTGGAACAATTTCCCAAGCACTGTTTCTGACAATGGGGTCATACTCCTCCACCATTGCATCTACCCATGTGGGCTCCTACACTGCTTCATGAAAGGAAGATGGCTCAGTCACAATACATTTTCTCATGAGAGCCATGTATCCATTGAATCGGTCAGGAGACTATCCTTTTCTACATTGTGAAGTAGGGACTCCTACATTTTATGCAGCATCAAGTTTCAGCCTCTCAGCTTCTGTGGTACGCCTTCTGCCAGTTATGATGTTTGGCTCTGCGTGAGTGGAATCCTCCATTCCATGAACCTCCTCCTATGGCTGATCCACATCTAGAGTCTCATCTTTGGGAACCAAAAGTTCCTCCTCTGCATGTAATTCTAGCTCCCTCTCAAATGACAACTTCATGGATTTCTCCTTATTGAATTTTATATCCCTTTTTACCACAGTCATTCGAATGTTGGAAAATACACACGATAATTATGGGGTGTTTCTGTGTACCCCACAAATATCCCAACTTTAGTAGTCGACTCTAGCTTCTTCCTGGCGCTCTTGGTCACATGCATATAAACAGATGAGCCAAAAATCTTAAAGTGAGAAACATCCAGTTTCTTACCAGTAAAATCTTCTTCAGGTGTACTCATGCCAAGTACTCTATGAGGAAAACGGTTTTGCACATAAACCACAGTGTTGCATGCTTTCGCCCACAAATGCATTGGTAGGCCCTGATCATGCAGCATCGCTTGTGAAACACCCATGTTCATTCTGTTCTTCCTCTCTGTGACCCCATTTTGTTGTGGGTTATGAGGCGCTATGAGCTCTTTTCGAATTCCTTCTTTGCAGCAGAAGTCTTTGATTTTGTTAGAGATGTATTCTCCACCATTATCGCTCCTTGGAGCCTTCACTTGCTTCCCTGACTTTTTCTCCACCAATGCCTTAAACTCACAGAAATTTGAGAATGTTTGATCCTTCTTCTGCATGAAGAAGATCCAACATTTACGAGAAAATTCATCAACAAAAATAACATAATACATGTGTTTTGTTGTTGAAGCAACCAAGAATGGTCCACACACATTTGTGTGAACTCTCTCCACGATCACTAAAGCACGGTTCTCCTTTTCATGAAAGGTGGACTTTACATACTTCCCATGGTGCAACCCTTGCACTGATCTAACCGAGCAAGTGTTCCCATTTGAAGTCTAGTAGATATTTGCTGCATGACTTTCAAGGCTCCATGATGAAGATGGCCCAATCGCCTATGCCATAATTCACCCTCATCCCGACTCACCACTTTTTTTCCTTGCCCATCATGGCAACGTAGCCATCTACCTCTAGCTTGTAGAGATTCTTAACTCGAATCCCTATCCTCTTGGCTTGACCCGTTTTTTTATGTCACAGGAAATCTTTTCCATCACTGAAAACAACGTCATAGCCTCTGTCTTCCAACATTGCAACTGAGACCAAGTTTTTCTTCAGACCTGGAACATGCATAACATCTTTCAATTGAAATGGTTTACCTGACTCCCTCTCAAAGGTAATGGTACCAATGACGGTCTCACTGTATTGTCCATTGTCGCCCATCTCTATATGCATTTGGACATCTTTCTCCTGCAAGTGATGAAAATCTCCTTATCTCCCGTCATGTGGAAGGAACCACCACTATCAAGATACCACACCGATCCCATTACGCTTGAAACCAAGCGCACGATCAAAGAGAAATCAAGTTCAAATTGCGAGGAAAGGGCCTCACCAGCTATAGCTTCAACAACCTTATTGTTATTCTTTTTGTGTGGGCAGTTAGTGGTGATATGCCCATGTTTGTGACGGTGAAAACACTTCACCTTGGACAATTCTAGCTTCTTGACTTTAGACTCGGCTTTTGAGTGGAATTTATTCCCCTTCCCTTTCCTTACCTTGGAACCAAAGCAAAATCTTCTTCATCGTCATGCTTTGATGAAGAGCCATCTCTAATGCTCCGCCTGAACTCCTCCTGGACTAGATCCGACCACAGTCGTTCCCAATCTAGTAGTTTTTCCCGTCCGTTCACATAGTCTTGATAACTGTGCCAACTCTTAAGAAGTCCCAAGAGAGACAAGCTCACCAAATCATCATCAGTAATAGTGATTCCCACACTCCCCAGTTCATCCTGACATTGAACAAACTTTGTGAGATAATTTGGAATATTTTCACCCTTTTCCATCTTGATCTTTCTGAGTTTATCCTTCAACACCAATTTCCTATGTTCGCTGCTGCTTTGGAAAAGATCCGTCAAAGCCTTCCACATATAATATGGAGTGGCTTTCGCATGAAGGCTTGAGACAATGTGGTCTCGTACACCTTCCAACAAAATCCTTCTTGTCTTCGCTACTTTCTTTTTCCATGTGTCAAGTTATGCAACATTTGTCGAAGTGGGCTTAGGAACATCACTGTCGATGAATTCCTTCAAGCCATTATCTTCAAGAACTGCCTCCATCTTGTCCTTCCAGGCAATGTAGTTCGAGTTTCCCTCAAGTGCATACTCTAGCCACAAGCCATTGAAATCCATTTCGATGTCTACTCTATTGTTGCACCAAGAAATTCTTACAGCAAATTCAAATTGTTTCCACCAACAAACTCAACTACTACTTCGAAATTGAAATCTTCTTTGCTCTGGTACCATGTACAAATTTTAGTACAATTATTTATTACCTAGATTCTCCTGATCTAACAATTATATGCCACTATTAAATACATAATCGATTCTACAAAAATCTTTGCGGAAATTTAAAACACGATCGCCAACTGCAAACACATGAAGAAAGATCAATCACACATAACACAAATCTTTTTACTAGGAAAATATAAAACCCCAATAACATATATTATTTATATATCATGGATCATGAAACAATCTCATGCAAAACTCCAATCCAAAAGCTTTCAGTACAATATACAATCGTTTCACACTATCATACAAAAATTGGCAAATACATGCGCCAATTTACAACCTCCTAACAATATGCCTCCACTGCGCAATCCCTGCTTATCACAATCCCTGAATGAATGAGATCCTACTTTCCTACACTGTGCAATCCTCATTGGCATCTCCAATGTGTGTGTGGTTGCATGAGTGCACCCATTAATGTCACAATTGATAATCAAACTATCCCTTTCACCTATCTCACAACTGGGTCTCCACTGGATCTGACATGCATGTAGTTAACAATAGTAAATATTTAGTTGCATGTGAGACCGCTTCTTTTGAATTAATTAAATAATTAATTCACTGATCTCTCACTAGTGTATGTTCAGTTACAACTAGCACAACTGAGTTTAACTCACTTAACTGAGTTAAGCTACTTTACAGCTCACATAAATACACATCCAACTCTGTTACAACTTCGAATCACTCAGTTACAACTAAGTCCAATTTCATGTCCTACCAATCAACCACTCAACTCTAAATCCACTTAGCTAACTGATTTGTCACTTCAGTTAACTATTTCCAAGTGCTCATTGAGAATAGATTAATGTTTATTGTCTAATTATTATTAAGAGATAATAATAATCGACATGCATTCTATAAATAGACATGTGATCTCTAAATAGACTCTGCACATGCATATAAAAATAGAACATCGTCTATAAATAGAATTTTCTCACCATTCTAAAAATAGACTCACCTAAAAATAGCCTGTGGGCCCCACCTAGTGTAGGTGCTTAATTTTCGGTAGGATCATCATATTTTTGAATCTCAACATTATCTAGTTAGACATGAATATAATCCTAAGGTTCTGAGTTCCAAATTTGAATTGGGATAACTACAATGAATTTACCATATATTATTTCTGTACAAATCTCCAAATCTTTAACAACATAATTGTGTCTATATAAATTATTACCCTTAACTCTGATTGGTGTTCATGCATATATGTCACTGTCACGATTTCTTTTTATATAATACATAACTTTGATTGCAAATATTGTACCTATGGCATGAATACATATTATTTTTGACAAATCTCCACATATGATTCTATTTATCATTTGAGCCTTATGGTTATGGTTCAAGTGGTTCATTTCTTAGGCCTCCGTGTTTGGAAATACATTTTCCCACGTCTTCATTTCTTGGATACAGCCACCTCATGCCTCGGATTGTAATATTTCCTAAAACCCGGTTTCCATACTGGTTTCTTACTCATTTTCGTTTTCTTTGGTAGCTTATTTGATGATTCCTCTGCCCTGGTTTCCATACGAGATTGTCACTGTAGCCTGTGGAGCAAGCTCGCTTAGGTAAATGTAACTTCCTAACCTTATTTTCTTAGTCCCACAATTTGTTCGGCGGATAGGGTTTAGCATTCTAATTCTTATTGTTTGCAATGAAGCAGGTAACTCCGTGGTTTAGTAACAAGAACTCAAATGCATATACCATTCCTTTGGAGGCTATGATGGTACACTCTGACCCTCGTATGGTTTCCCTTAATAGGTACTGGGACCTCACTGATAGTCTTTTATTGTTTCCGGCTTAAGTCTTCTGGCTTACCTTCATGACTGTTACGACTTGTTAAATTTTCATAACTTGTTTTAGTGGCTTAATGCTACAATACCCTCTGGCTTCCATGTAATGTCTAGACTCCGCCGGTGTAGTAGTTGCATACTATGTTTTTCTTAAGAATCTGGTTTTGAAATTTTAGGGGTTTGAATTCCTAGCTTTCGGTCGGGTATTGACCTGTTTAAGAGGAAATATTTCTCTGAGCGACATTATTTATTGTATATCCTTTACTGTGGTCGGTTTTGGACTCATGTATTTTTGGTGATAATCATTTTATTTTTATTTAAGTTTCAGCTCCTTCTCGTAAATTGGAGATGTCGCTTTTATCATTCGGTCATATACATGTATAAATATACAACATTCTTTCCTTTATGTTAGATTAATGCTTCAGTCGAAAAGACGTTTAGAATAGCTTGCATTTACTCATTTTGTAGCAGAGTTTAGCTCTTTGTTTTTCCTTCAATAGTTTCTACAGAAGAAAGTCTTCTATATGGAATATATGTATATAACTCTGGTTATTGAAATTTCCTCGAGCTTATATTTCTTTAATCTATATTGATGTTTCCAGCTCCTCATTTATTTAGAGGTGTTGGAACCATCTAAAGGGTGGAGTTTTATCCTCCTACCCGATGTCCGTGTATATCATAGGTTACCGGTCAATGACTAGTTCCGGGCCTGTGGTTTCGACCTTGGCCCTAAGCGAATTGTTTACCGGGTCCATATTTCTTGGTTATTTACTTTATATTTGGTGTTTAACTTGGTATTCAAATTATTATTTTCTTGAATGTCAAACTATAACTTTAGTATAAGTTTTTGTTACACAACCTATCTATATTTGTATATTTTTTCTACTGTAAGTCTAAAATAATTTACAAGAATACAGATACAATACATTCACCACATTCACAATGTAAAATTCCTCATTTCATATTTTTCCAGAAACAAATCCTGTTATGTAAAATAATTCTATCTAACTACTTCCATAATAAAGAAGTCTATCTAAATATTTCTGTATTAAAGAAATCTCTCTAAACATCAAAATTTCCAGTTCTTCTATTTTTTGCAGTCTGTGTTGGGTATGTGTTATATTCTTTCCACGACTAGCCACATGTGCTGTACGTTGCGCCGGGCGCAGCAGGGGGGTCACAGGGGGGCGACAGCCCCCCCTGTCAAGGTTCGGGGCAGCGCCCCGACGAAATTTTTTTTGGTATGCGGTCCCACTCATATGCGGACCCACCCATGTTTTGTGCATGGGTTTGCACATGGTTTTTGGGTACGATGGTTTTCGAACCCTGGTATTTTGTAGATCCGGTCAAGGGAACTACGGTTATGTTCTAATCCAGGGTTAATGGATTGGGGTTTATGTATGCTTCGGCATGTATATATATGTGTTGTAACACTAAAAGGAAATAATGAAAAATCAAGCTGGTCGTCTCAATTTGGGATCCAGGGGAAAATCTCTATGTTTATCTGTTTTATGTTTTATGCTCTCGCTATTGTTTATTTTCTGTTATAAGATTCGTGTGTAGATAATTTCTGTTCAGGGTTAAAGCCTACAGTCTGAGTACTTATATCATTTCCAGATTCGCTGATGATGTCCTCCCTACAATGAGAGAGACGATTATGTCCTCATCTCCCCCCGTGCTCCACACCTGAGATGAGTAGGTTGACAGATGACCCAGAAGAGACCTCATGACCCCTAGTCCAGTACTCTCCCTTTTTAGGGTTCAGGAACACTGATTGTTTTCCACTGGTCACCACCAGCTCAGGAATTTTCACTCACTTTCTCTTATCTTTTTTTTGTCATAGAAAAAACTCATTTTCCTAACTAGGATGTACTTTTATCCCCAAAGGAAAGATAACTGTGTTTAACTATTTTTTGTTCAACCATTCTCAGTTCTTAGAATACTTTTACCATCAGTCTTTTTAACTTTTTTATGGAACCACTATTCCATAATTAAATTTTTATTTCAACAAAACATAATTAATTTCTGTTCATTATGTAATCATTTTCTCAAAAAAAAAATGTTTAATTTCTTAAAAATAAATAGCATAACGACTAATTAGTACTTAAGCCAATTGTCACATTAATTATATTGAAAGATGGCAAGTTGAGTAGTCTTTCTCTAAATTGAATATTTCTATGTAAACTAAAATGAAACTATATTAATGTCCAATTATGACCAAAAAAAAAAATGTCTATGGGACTTGCGAGAATGGTCATGAATCGGTACTAATAATAAAATAAAGAGTACCTATAACATCTCCTAAAAATGTGACAAACCTAATCTAAATATAATAATAAATCCAACTTATGGATCCATGAGTAGAAGTCTTTTTCAATAGGTCGTAGGCATTTTTTGGTTATCTAAATTTTCTTCATTATAGTTGTTGAAGATATTATTTCAAAAAATTCCAAATTATCGTTCATACTCTTGTTCTTAATAAATAAAATAATGCATGAAATTTATGTGGTCATCCCATTAAATGAACAAACATTGAATTTTTTATCATCCGGACTTGTTTATAGTGCACCCTTACCACTTGCAGCGACATAAATACTGGTGCGGGGTATGGTGACGACGCAATGCGATGTTTGTGCTAGCGGTTTTGCTTGGATATCTTTTGTTGTTTTTGGTGGTGCGGAAATAGGTTTGAAAGATGATTTTTATGGTTCAAACCATCATGTGTGCCATTTATTTTGTTAGTCTTATGAAGAGATAGTTTTCTTGTGGGATTCTTAGATCCGTAGAAACAACAAATCTGGTGCACGATTCATAAAACTATGGCCATCTTGTTTTGTCAAACTTTTCAATTGTAGATGTTCCCGAGACCACACGCATAGAGATAAATTTTAGTGACTGAATTGAAATAAACATACTGATGTCGATGTTTATGCATAATTATAAGCATCATATCTATTGAAGATCACAAGTTGTGAATAATATTAATGTCAAATATGATTTATCTTAGAGCCACCAAAGATAGCCTTATTACTTTATGTGCAAGAGACATTTTATTGCAATGATGAAGAAGCATTAGAGGATGCAAACTAGCCATTGGATGATATTTTTGTGGTATTGGCAAGGTCTAGCAATAACTAGTTGCCCGCTCTTTGGTTGTGTGATTTATGTTTGGACTACATCCAAAAATGGATGGACTATTTTTACAGGGGTACAAATTAGTGATGTTATAATGTTCATACTTCATTTTATGATCATAGATTAGTCTTATTTTTGTTAAACTTTTTCTAGTGTAATTTGGACTATATTCCAACGATGGCACACCATAAGTCATTTACGGAGGAGAGAGAAAGGGTGCATGCATGGCAAAAACATACATGCACCATCCTCGTTTAAGTTTCTTTGTGAAAGAGTTTGTTCCACAATTTGTTGTTGTTGGTGAACATCTTGCTTCAGAAAAAGTAGCACAACTATTGGTGTTAATACTATGTGACTCTTCTAAGCATGTTGAAATGTACATAAGTATACGAAATAAAATAGAGTATCTCAATTTCTCGGAGCAACATATCCAGAAGTCCCCATAAACCGTTTTGAGATGTATCATTTTCCCTCATCAGAATTTACTTTTGCAAGTACAAAGTTTGACAATTTAGTATTAAAATATTCATCTACCAAAATTTTATTACATTTATAATCATGACATATAACTTGAGGGTGTGAATATTCATGAACATAAGTAGAAAATTGTGTTGCAACAAGTGTTATTTTCATGGAGGAATCCCAATCAAGTGGAGAACCTCGCTTGGTAGGAGCCATTTTGGATTTTCCATTATAGGCCTACAAACAAAATTCTTATACATCACCAAATGTAGAGTCATTTCAAGAATCCCTAACCTTTGATGAATTAAAGTTCTCTAATTTAGAACCCCCCATGTGTTAAGTGGTATTCTCATAAAAAGTCCTTGAATGTTATTGGAACAAGAGCCATTTTGTCCAAAACAGATCATTGAAACATGTCATGAACCTACATTCAATAACTCCAAGTGAATAGAGCTTTTGACCCTATGTTGCCTCACCATGATCCCACTACGACGAGATTAACCTTAAATGTAACACCACCGAGAATTGAAGTTTGTACTTTAGATTCCCTTTGAATGTAGCTCAAGCTCGTCCTAACCTCAAGCGCTCAAGCTTATCCTAATCTCATGCCCCACTCAAGGCAGGGGCTTGTTGTCGTGCCACTCCCCTTGTTAATGATTAAAAATTATTATAATATGTAATTAATGCAAAATAACACATCTTTGTATTTACTGATATAGTGAATGTTAAAAGTGAAATTGTTAAATACTATTTTTTGGGATTCAACTGCGTTAAGTAAGTCATTGGACTATGACCATTTCCGTGAGAGGTAGTCGTAACTGATTAATTTCTCATGATTTTTTAATAGTCCACTTAGCACTCATTGCATTGGGTGATGCTCACAGGGGTGAAGAAGTGGGATTGAAACTAGTGAAATGAATCACATAGCGTCAATCATCACTTGCAGGCATGGAAAAATTTAGGTGCTAATATTCGCAAGTGGGCTAATTTTCCATGATTTTTCCAAAAAAAAGATTTGCCAATTTCCATTTTTTCTAAAAATGATTCGCCCAAATTTTACAATATAAAATTATTTTACCTTAAAAATCGCCAACATTATATAAAGGCTATATATAAACTCATTATAAATTTGAATAATTTTACAAATATATCAACAAATATTCTATAGTTTTCATATTAGGGATTAGTGACATTCGACAATGTTTTAAACTTTGAGATAATTTTCCATCCTTAAAATTTTCCCTGCTTCCGGGGCTTGTACCCAATAACCAAGACTTCCCGGGAGGTCATCCATCTCAGATTGCCTCTGGCTCAAGTGCGCTTAACTGTGGAGTTTTCCCCAAAATTAAGCCCACTTAACTTGTGACCCCATTTGCAAAACCTTAGCAAGTATTATGCCTCATGAACCATTCAATTTTAAAATGACTACATCATATTTAAAGCGACTGCATCATATTTAAAACCACGGTATCATATTTTAAAACATATTTGTTTTTTAAAGCGACTACATCATTATATCAAAAATTAACAACAAAATATTAATATCTTTCTCCACATGTCACTTGGATGTTAAAGTGAAATTCAATTGTTAAAATATTTATTTATTTATTTAATAAGCATATTAAACATATTATAAGTTGGATTTTTATCATTTAAAATTTCAAAAACATTATAAAAAGAAAGTAGAGTTGTAAATATCAATTCTTAAAATTATATAATTATAGAAAGAAAGTAGAGTTGTAAATATCAATTCTTAAAATTATATAATTATGATAGAATAAATGATTAAGAATAATAAAATCTTTTATATATTTCAAAATGAAAATTTCAAACAACAAAAAATTATAATTTTATTAAATTTATACAATGAAATTTCAATAATAATTGTTTTTATAAAAAGTCATGAAAGTCATGGTTTTCATTTCAATTTTATTTTATAAGATGTAAATAAATTTAATTTGGAATGATAAAATCGAACTTAATATTTTAAAAATATTCATTTGTTTTTGAATTTTGTTTTCTTTTACAAGAGTTAAATAATATTTATTTAGAATAATAAAATTAAATTTTAAAATATTTGTTTATTTATTTTTTTTGCTAAGTTGTGTGAGTTTTGGGATGACAACATATTTAATTTTTGGTTTGAGAAACTATGACTTAGAGTCATGTTAAAATCACCAAGGTTCATACTCAGTATGGGCCACACCAACCTTTAACATGGCTAGATATTTTCCCACAGAGTTTCGAACGACAGAGTATCACATAATGCTTTAACAGTACACTCTGGCCACACCAACCTTTAACATGGTTAGATATTTGCCCATGGAGTTTCAAACATGTGGCCTATCACGAAATGCTTTAACAATAGAGTCCATCACTGTATATTCTAAGCAGCATAGGCTTCATTTATTTATTTTTAATAAAAACAAATTAATATTATATTAGATGAAATTATACTTCAGCGTAAGCTTCATTTATTTATTTTTAATAAAAACAAATTAATATTATATTGGATGAAAATTATACTTTTAATTTTTAAAATGGTTATTTATTTATTTTTCACGAGAATAAATAAATATTTTATTCAATGAAAATTAAATTAATTTTTTTTTAAATGTTTTATATTTAGTATATTAAAAATAAAAAGCCAAAAATATTATATTTTTTTCTAATTTTCATTATTATAATAATTGTAACATTTTATATTAAAAAAAGATGTTAAATATATTATTTTATTAAAAAATAATGAAGTGTAGTATTTGATTCGTGAGGGCTGCTCTATTGGTGATGGCATTTAGACTTGAAGTTCAAATCTCTTTATTCACCGAGTACATATAGGCATCTAGATATTATAGCCGTAGCCAAAATAAGAGACCAATCTAACTATTTATTCCTCTAAATACAATAAATAAATAAATAAATAAAATTAAAAACATTTTAATTAAAAAAAAAATTTAAATAAATAATTTTTTATAGTTATATTTAATTAAAAAAATTGTCTATTAGTTTTTTTAATAAATTGAATTTAAAAAAAAAATCAAAATCAACTTTTTACTAAATAAATATAATTTTAATTTTAAAATATTTCCAACCTTTTAATAAAAATAACTGAATTTATCCTTTAATTAATTTACTCTATAAAATAATACCACCCTCATGATTTAACCATAATATAAAATTCAACACACTAAAATAAATAGAAAAAAAAAATTATGAAAAGGGCACACGCTAGTCATAAACATTGGATTGGCACATGGGGTAATAATAAACAGCAAAAGTAAACACGGGCACAAGTTTTTCTTTTCTTCTTCCTTTCGTGTGCAAACGAATGATGTAATGCTGGGCATCTTTTAATTTTCTGTGGGGCCGTACACAACCACGCTACATATTTTCTATAGTTTCTGAAATGTATCTTTCTTTATGGTCCATGTTATTAATGTATAACACGTCTATTAATTATTAATTTGTTTTCATATAAACTATTTTATTATGTAGATATTTTTCATTTAATTATTAGTTGTTTTCCTATCAACTATTTTATTGATCCAAAGGAAGATAAAATCAAAGGAAGACCATTTTATCTTCTCACATAGTTAGAATTGTTCAATGAATTCTTCCGCTATTGTGAAGCTTTAGAGGGGTAGCCTTATACCAATTGAAGTGTGACCCAACATGAAAGTAAACGAGGTAGAAAATGGTATTCTCCCCCATAACGTGATGATCATATTTTTCCACAAGCCCAAATCTCATGGCCTTTCCCTTTTGACTCATTTACCTAAAACTTTAAAACATGGCAAGCTATATAAAAATGTTTAGGGCTTCTTAAATAGAGAAATGTGTATTTTTTGATGGTATGATGGGGATGTTTGCGAGGTTTGACAATGGCCTTCCACAAATTTGTTAATGACGTCGCATAAGTTATATGGAATTTTTCAATGTATGGATTTTGGGATTCCAAATAAAAGTTTTAGATTCCATAAAGAATCAAAATTCAGAAACATCTTGAAGAAGTATCGAAATTCAGAATCATCTTTATGTGGAACAAAGGTAATAGCTATGAGGGATTTACTTTTTGTCGTTTTGAAAATGTTTCATTTTCTCGATCGTTTTTATAGCTTGCATTTCTACACTCCGCACAATGAAAGCATTCTCTACACTTCCATACTTTAATAGAGTATTAGCCCCATCGATTTTAGGTCATGTAATACCATGGTTGCGTATAACAGAAAGCAAAGCGTGAGCATAATTATAAGGAAATGATGGAGGATGAGATTGTTGAGATTGAATTTGGATACGAAAGAGTAGAAGACAGGTGGGAAACCAGAACAAATAATCTGCTCAACCTTAATCTCGAAAGGTGCATATGACAATAAAAACGAACCTTACAAAGCTTTTAAGATGGAATTAAAATTTTGCACAGCCATGTCACTCGATGCTTCATTTGGCACACAAGGGTAGTTTATGGTCGGAACGTTGTGTAAGAGGTGGATTTCATTGTGCGAAGTGTGAAGCCATCCCCACACTCTACACAATGATCCAGTTCATGAGAATCTACCCAAATGTTCTTGTTCAATATGAAATTAAAAATTGAAAACTTTGCTCCTCTTGGGACCTAAAATGGAAACAAAGAAAATGTAGATGGTTATCGATGGTTATGTTATTTTCAAGCCAACGAGGGCACTTCTCTCTTTATAGTCATATTTTCATCATGTTATTATCGATACCTAAAGTTAAAGAGTTATCCATAGTTCATCTTTCAAATAGAATTAAATTTTCGCACATCCATGTCGCCTAATGCTTCATTCGGCACACAAGGCTAGTTTTTGGTTGAAACGTTGTCTGGAGGTGGCTTTCATTGTGTGGAGTGTGAAGCCACCTCTACACTCCACATAATGAAAGCCACCTTCGAACTTTAAATAATGATCTTGATCATGAGAATACGCCGAAGCATTCTTGTTCAATATGAAATTAAAATTTGAAAAATGTGCTCCTCCTGCGACCTAAAATGGAAACAAAGAAAGTGTATATGACTATCCGCGATTATATTATTTTCAATTCAGTAGGGTTTCTTCTCTCTTTATAATCTTCTTTTCTTC
Source organism: Pinus albicaulis (assembly GCA_034641835.2). Classification (NCBI taxonomy): domain Eukaryota; kingdom Viridiplantae; phylum Streptophyta; class Pinopsida; order Pinales; family Pinaceae; genus Pinus; species Pinus albicaulis. The sequence goes on along the minus strand of CM076575.1, from coordinate 1,745,815,339 downwards.
ATGTGGTTATCGATATATAATGTTAAAGAGTTATCCATGTAGGTTTTAACCGTGTATAAAAATTACCTGCAAACGAATTCTTAAAACAGAAAAATAAACAATGGCGAGAACATAAAAAAATGTCTATGTGATATGTATATAAATGTATTGTAACATTGAAAGGAATATAATGAAAAATCAACCTAGTAGTCTCGGTTTTTTCATCCAGGGGAAAATATCTATGTATATTTGTTTTTATGTTCTTGCCGTTGTTTTTTTGTTTTGTTTTAAGAATTCGTTTGTAGGTAATTTCTATATTGGGTTAAAACCTACATTTGGTATCATAGAAGTTTCGGCTTCAAGGGGTTGCCTTTGCCGCTGAGGGGTTTTGCCCGAGCCTATGGTAGACCCTGTTTAGTGGGAGATCTATGGGAACAATTCTTGCGGTGAAAAAATATGGCGAGCACTAGAATGATAGAGATCAAGAAATTTAACAGTCATATTTTTGAGTTATGGAAGCTCAAGATGAAGGATCTACTGGTGGATAAATATCAGTGAATTATGGTAGATTCGGGAACTAAAACCAATGGAAATGTCATATGAATATTGGGTGAAGTTGTATCGGAAAGCAAAGAGCACAATACGGTTGTATATCTCTGATTTAGTATTGTTGAATGTATCAAGGGAATCTATGGTAAAGGCTTTATGGGACAAGTTAGGGACTTTGTACCAATCCATGTCTCTGGTGAATAAATTGTTCCTACATAAAAATTTGTATAACCTAAGGATGAAGGATGGAGACTCGGTGACAGAGCATATGAACGCCATCAACACTGTGGTAAGCCTGTTTTTATATGTTGATATTAAAATTTTAGACGAAGATAAGTGCATTTTCTTGTTGTGTTCTCTACGAGATTCATGGGATAGATTGGTTGTTTCAATAGGTAGAAATACAACTACTTTGAAGTTTGATGAAATAGTCTCATCCTTGTTGTCAAAGGAGATGAGATAGAAAAATATGGAGAGCCAAAATGGAGATTCCTTGTTTGTATGAGGATGGTCCCAGAACAGAAATAAAAATAAGTCATCAAGTGGGAGATCTAAATCTAGAGGGAGATCTAAATCTCCACGAAAACCTGTAAAGGTGTGCTTGAAATGCGGAAAGGAAGGGTCCTACAAAAATGACTTTAGATCTAAAGCACTTGTGTAATATCCCAAAAGGGAGAATGCAGTAATATTGAAACACAATATAAGAACTGCAACAAGGAAAAACAATAAATCTATATACACATCAGAATGCACAGAAATAGCTGAGCCATTTTATTATATTGGAGGTGAAAAATCAAGTACAAAAGTGCTCAAAATATGAGACACTCAAGCCACAAGGGTGGCCTAGAATGGCCCTACAATGATTTCCCAAGAGGGACTACGATACTGCTGATCTGTTGGAAGGTAATCTGCGACATCCCTGCTTCAACTGTTGGGACTGCAACTGCCTGAAAGATAGAAAGTCAGATCTAGGCAGAATGGGAGCTCCGATGATGCTGAAATTGTAGATCTAGGCTCAATAATGGATTCCCAAGATAACCCAGAAATGGTTTTTCAGATCTGTAAGTCTAAGAAAACCACCCTCTTAGGGCTTCACATATATGCTGTTGGGAATGCAGATCTGAAGCTAGATTTGATGATATGATGGCTGCAATGGTGCACAATTAGATATATGTAAAAAGGGCTAACCCTTTCACTAGATCCTTGGGCTAAAATCTCAAGATCTAGCTCTTCCAATATCCTCCACTAGAAATAGTTGCTAGATGAACAACAGCTTCAGAAAACTGCACTGTCAGAGAGGGAGGCTCAATAACCTACTGCTAGATGTGTCAAATCAGCTCCTGGATGATGGAGACAGTAGATCCAATGTGAGGAGATGATTCCTCACAAGATTTCCAGCTGAAATACTGGAAACTTCATTCCTCCAATAGATCTATAGGATTGGACTACGTAATCCTTGAAGGGACTATTGCTACATGGGGATAAAACCCAATGGCCTAAATGTCGAATGTAGATCTGCTGCTCCTGAAAGGTTGAATGTGAAGAACAAAGTGGTAGGATGAATCCTCCACTGGTTTCCTAGTTGAATGCTATAAACATCCTCCTGAAGATGGCACCAATGCCTGATAAGGAATGAAGAACAACCCTCTTTCCAGAGCTACTCAAAGAAAGAGGTGGGATTCCCTCTCGGGAACATCCTGTGCTAAACAGCACTGAAAACTCTGCTAAAGATCCCAAGCCTGCATAGAAATGTCCTAACACAAATCTAGATCTAAACAGATCAAGAAATGAATAATCCAAATCATGTCTTCCATTGTGCCTTCACCTTCATTATATGCACAAGCTTTCCATAGCCTGGGCCCACTCCAAAACTGCGTTGTAAATGTGGACATAGTATTCATGTTTGATTGTGTTGTGGCTTCATGTCCTCCATCATGTTCACATGGGGTGATCACCCTCTCCATCATATGTGCATTAAATGCATCACTTCCTCCACTATCTTATCATAAGTGCTTCATGATCTTCTTTGAACGCACTATGATCTCAGTTGACCTTATCAAATATCCTCATGATTTTATATTTAATATCCATGATCTTATTTGATTGTTTCATCCTCTATAATCTATCTCATAAATGAGACACGATCTCCATTAATGGAGCTGCTCCACTACTCCATAATTTTAGATCTAGATCTAGATTATCCATATACACACACTAAAAGTGGATTTTATTCATGTTTGAGGTTTGTGGGTCCCTCCACCCTTTTATTTAACTTAATTAATTAAGTTTATTAAGAACTCTAGTATTCCAAATATCATTGGAAAATTTGAGAATATTACAGCCCCCCCCAGAAAAATGTTGCTTGTCCTCAAGCAACTCCAAAAGTAGATGCAAAGCCATCTATTCCCTTCCAAATGGCATCCACATAAGGAAGGCTTCCTCCATTTTCTGCAATGTGTTATGCATGTTTGGTTCCAAAGTTGTCTTTCAAACATATATAGAATGACCTCCAACTGTATGGTTAGAAGTCCTCCTTCCACCATGAAGTACCAAGTGACAAACATATGATGTCCAACATCATCATTAATACATGAGATACATAAAATAAAGTGGCTCTTTCCACAAAGGAAAAGCTCCATCTCACAACACATCTCTTCATCCCATGCTTCATGAATTTGATTGAGCATTTACATGCTCTCACACTTAGCCCTATTGGCCTTGTTGGATCCAAGCATCATTCCAATGTTATGCAAAAGAAGAAAAGGAGATATATGAGTAGACAAAGGTGTCAAACCATATTCTCCCAATAGTAGCCACTGGAGTAAGGCCCTTTGTTGCCATCCTCCATCTCCTCCATGTAATATGGACAAGCCAAACTCCCCCAAAAGAAACCAAAGCAACAAGATATCTTGTTGCTTTCTCTCCTCCTCATGTGCATCATGGAGTAAAAACATACTGATAGACATGTGAAATGTCACATCAGCCCAATACAAGAAAACACCATCAATACACATCGTGAGAGTATTATTCCAAGTTCTACCCAATACAAAACACATAGACATAGGAGATGTCACGTGATGGCCAAACTCTCTCAAGGGAAACCAAAATGAACATGCCTTCTTTTGCTGCATTCTATCATTGATACACAAGGCATGAATCAGAAAAATATGAGTTATTGGGTGGTAACCATACTCACCCAAGAGTATCCAGCGTAGCCTTGCCTCCTTCTTCATTTCATAAGTGTTTTTCAAGGCATGGATCAAAGAAATAGGAGCCTTTGAGTAGTAACCAAACTCACCCAAGAGAAACCAACGTAGCCAAGCTTGCTAGCCCATGTCATATATTAGCAAGGGGTCATGCAACCCCTTGCTTATCATTCTCACCCACTCATCCCAATGTGGATGGTGAATGATGTATTGCATAAACATGGTATCCTCTCTTTGTAGAATACCATCCTCCCCAAACTATTGAAGAACTTTTCACTTCATGAAATGTTGAAGTGCACCTACAATGAGATCCCTTAAGGAGATTATCTTTTCACCAAAGGCCCTCCAAAACCAATGAGGTTTTGGATCTGTTGCAAGTAGAAGTTTCTCTTTGAGCAGTGAGATGCTCATTGAGAAAGTGTCATATAGAAAGGAGAAAATATTTCTCATCTCAAGATGTCTACCATCTACCATCTTTACCTCCATTGCTTCATGAGTGAAGCTACCTTCATAATGCTCCAAGAATGATGGGAATCCTCCTTTATCACTGCTACTAAGTGACAACGTTGTAGATTTGCATGGTAATACATGTGTTGTCTCAAATCAAGGCACAATACTGATCTCACAACCAGTCATTGTACATAGGATCATGCTAATACCTTTTCCTGAAAATCCACACTCCAACTCAAAGAGTTGAATGTAGTCCATCAATGACAAACTGGGATAGGTTTTCATCTCCTCCTTGATTAGATCAAGGGTCCTCTGCACTGTGATAGTTTGTTGCTTCAAATCAACATTTTGTTCTAACCCTTGGTTATGCATTGGCCTTGATGGCATGTCCTCATAAGTTTCAATAAGAGCTACTGAAACAATATGTGATGAAATTTCATGCATACCTTGGATCAACTGATGTGTGGGAACCTCTTGCCAGAACACAAGAGTTCCTCCAACCAGGACAATAGTGTCTCCAACTACTGGTAAGAGTGATGGCTTCTTTTCTCCAAGTGTACCAGCGCTGGGATCTTCCTCCTCTTCCTCATGCATCTCCTGAATCATGCATGGGACTCTATGTGTCAAGAGCTCAAGACTATCTTGCAAGGTTGAAAGTGTCTCTTCTCTGGATGCAAGTACCTCTACGGCTGGTGGTGAATGTAGTGACTTCCTGTCCAGAGTGACATGATTGACATCCTCCTTTGTTTCCTTAGAAAATGTCTGTTTGTGACACATCTCTGGTTTTCTCACATCAAAATTCTTCCTCAACTTGTGAAAGAAATCTGAATATTTAGTCACCTTTTCATGCTCCATGTGACCAAACCACCAATCATTGGCTTCACCTAAAAGATGAAGTGTTGCAATTTGGGCGGCCTCTTCCTCAGCTATAGGATGTAGCCTGAAAAATGCATTAACTCTTTCCTCCAAGCCTTAATAGTGCTTGAAGAAGATCCATCAAATGTAGGCGAATAAAATCTATTGTGCCTCTTCCTTCTATTGCTGCTATAGGATCCTCTTTCTTCTTTGATTTGGAAGAATTCTTGGAGAGTTAGATTCTCTTTGAATTCTCTATACTGTGATTTGTACTCTTCAAGATTCAGACTGAGAGTCTCATGAGTCTCAGGTTTTCTTCTTGCTTCATTTCTATACCCTTCACCTTCTCTAAATAAAGTGGGCATAGTAGATCTATGAGGAGATCTATAATTCTCTGGTTTTCTTCTTTGCTGATAGGAAGTGCTTGGACCTTCCTCATTATATTTTCTTCTTGGATTCTCATTTTTCCTTTCTCCCTTCATTTGATAGACCTCCTTGGAAAGATCTTTCTTGGATATAAAGAGAGGAATGGAAAAACTATCCTCCTTCATGATAGATCTCATCTATCTTCTTCTTCCTTTGATGCAAAAGATGAAGTGTCCACAAGTTGAGCCAAAGATCATGCTCTAATACCACTGTAGTATCCCAAAAGGGAGAATGTATTAATACTGAAACACAATATAAGAACTGCAGTAAGGTAAAAAATGAATCTATATAAACATCAGAATGCACAGAAATAGTTGAGCCATTTTATTATATTGGAGGTGAAAAAGAAAGTACAACAATGCTCAAAAATTGAGACACTCAAGCCACAAGGGTGGCCTAGAATGACCATACAATTATTTCCAAAGAGGAACTGCATAACTGCTAATCTGCTGGAAGGTAATCTGCATTGTCCCTGCTGCAGCTGTTGGGAATGCAGCTGCCTGGAAGATAGAAAGTCAGATCTAGGCAGAATGGGAGCTTCGATGATGCTAAAATTGTAGATCTGGGCTCAATGATGGATTCCCAAGATAACCTAGAAAGGGTTTCTCAGATCAGTAAGTCTAAGAAAAAAACCCTCTTAGGGCTTCACATATATGCTACTGGGAATTCAGATATGAAGCTAGATCTACTGATATGATGGGTTCAATGGTGCACAATCAGATCTATGAAAAAAGGGATAACCCTTTCACTAGATACTTGGGCTAAAATCTCAAGATCTAGCTCCTCCAATCTCCTCCACTGAAAATAGTTGTTGGATGAATAAAAACTTTAGAAAACTGTGCTGTCAGAGAAAGAGGCTCAATAGCCTGCTGTTAGATGTGTCAAATCAGCTCCTGGATGATGGAGACAATAGATCCACTGTGAGGAGATAATTCCTCATAGGATTTCCAGTTGAAATACTGGAAAATTCCTTCCTCCAATAGATCTACGGGACTGTACTGCACAATCCTTGAGGGGACTACTGCTACATGGAGGTAAAACCCAATGGCCTAAATGCTGGATGTAGATCTGCTACACCTGAAAGGCTGAATGTGAAGAACAAAGTGGTAGGATGAATCCTCCACCGGTTTCCTAGATGAATGCTAGAAAAAACCTTCTGAAGATGGCACCAATGCTTGATAAGGAATGAAGAACAACCCTCTTTCCAGAGCTACTCAAATAAAAAGGTGGGATTCCCGCTCGGGAACACCCTATGCTAAACAGCACTGAAAACTCTGCTAAATAGCCCAAGCCTGTATAGAAATTTCCTAACACAAATCTAGATCTAAACAGATCAAGAAATGAATAATCAAAATCATGCCTTCCATTGTGCCTTCACCTTCATTATATGCATGAGCCTTCCATATCCTGGGCCCACTCCAAAACTGCGTTGTAAATGTGGACATAGTATTCATGTTTGACTACCCTGTGGCTTCATGTCCTCCATGATGTTCACATGGGGTGATCACCCTCTCCATCATATGTGCATTAAATGCATCACGTCCTCCACTATCTTATCATAAGTGCTTCATGATCTTCTTTGAACGCACTATGATCTCAGTTGACCTTATCAAATATCCTCGTGATCTTATATTTAAGATCCATGATCTTATTTGACAGTTTCATCCTCTATAATATATCTCATAAATGAGACATGATCTCCATTAATGGAGCTGCTCCACTACTCCATGATTTTAGATCTAGATCTAGAATATCCACATACACACATTAAAAGTGGATTTTATTCACCTTTGAGGTTTGTGGGTCCCTCCACCCTTTTATTTAATTTAATTAATTAAGTTTACTAAGAACTCTAATATTCCAAATATCATGTGAAAATTTGGGAATATTACATCTTGAGAAAGGAAATGGATTTGATGAAGCTCCTTCTGAATAGGCTAAAACCACCTCAGATGAAGGTGGGGACGTGTACTTGACTTTTTCTTCAAGTACACATGTAGATCATGTGGCATAGTTGATTGACCCAGGTGCATCCTTTCACTTCACTCCCCATAGGGAGTGGTTCTTTGAGTATGAGAAACATGATGTTGGTAATGTCTTCTTAGGGGATGAAAGGAAGGCCAGAATTTTCGGATCTAGAAAATTCAAGCTAAAGTTGCAAGGTGGAAGGATTATAACACTTTCGAGTGTTTTGCATATTCCTGCATTGGCCAAAAATCTGATTTCTATGAGAAAGATAGATAATGCATGTGTAAAAACAGTATTCGATAAGGATACTTGCAAGATGGTTCAGGGAGCACTGGTATTGATGCGGGGAGTTCAGATTGGAACTCTATACAAGCTTCTGGGTAGCATTATTATTGATGGGTGAAACAGTTCTATGGATCCTAAAAGTGGAGCTAAAAACCTTGTAGTATCTGCAGAAAAGACCATGTTATGGCATCAAAGGCTTGGAAATATTGGAGAGAAGGACCTTTGAATACTACATGGTAATGGTATGGTAGAAGGTATGTCTAATTTCTCTCTGAATTTAGACTTCTGAAAACATTGTGTATATGGGAAGAAGAATCGGGTGAGTTTCCCCTCTAGTGCTAAGAGGGCGAACCAGATATTAGAGCTTGTGCACTGTGATGGGTTTTGACCTATGTTAGTTCCACCGCTAGGTAAGTCTATGTACTATGTATCATTTATATATGACTTCTCAAGGAATACCTAGATGTATTTCCTCGGGAAGAAATGTGAAGTCTTTGACAAGTTTAAAGAATTTAAGGCTCTAGTGGAAAACCAAATAGAGAAGAAGATAAAGGTGTTGAGGACAGATAATGGTGGATAGTTCCGCAAGAAGGAATTTAAATATTTCTATAAGAAGTGTGGTATATCACAAAATAAGAATACTCCATACACACCTCAACAAAATGGAGTTACAGAAAGAATGAATTGGGCATTTATGGGAAAGGAAAAAATCATGCCCAGTGGTGTCATTTTAGGATAAGAATTCTCGGTAGAGGCAATGGAGATTGCATGTTACTTGGTTAATAGATCACTCTTATCAATGTTGGAGGATAAGACTCCACATGTGGTATGGACTGGTAAGAAACCCTCTCTTTCACATATGAGGGTATTTGGATGTGATGCATATGTACATGTTCCAAAGGAGAAAAGAACCAAGTTTTATAGTAAATATGAAAGGTGCATATTTATTGGGTATAAAGATGGTTTAAAAGTTTATAAGTTTTTGAACCCGAGAATATAGAGTTTGAGCTAAAGGAGGAGGAATAAGACTCTACAACAGAATATGAATCAGAAGATGAAGAGCCACAAACTCCAGTTGTGAGAAGACCAGCTTCAGAAATAAGGAAACCATAAAGGTATACTCCATCTGCTTTATGTTCAAATTTTACTTTATTTATTACTAATGATGATCCTAGAACTTTCATGGAGGCAGTAGATTCAGAGGATGGCAAACTTTGGAAGGAGGCCATGGTTGATGAAATGGCATCTTTAGAAAAAAATAAGGCTTGGGATTTGGTGGAGTTTTCGGATGGAAGGAAACCCATTGGAAACAAATGGGTGTTTAAGAATAAGATCAATGTAGAAGGCAAGGTGGAGAAATAAAAAGCTCAGTTGGTAGTAAAAGGTTATTCCCATGTGTCAGGAATTGATTTTGGTGATATTTGGTCTCCTACTCCCAAGGTAGCTTCTATTACATTAAGTTTTATTTTTTGTTGTTGCTTTTGATCTTGAGGTAGAACAAATGGATGTGAGGACAACATTTCTTCACGAGGATCTGGAAGAAGAGATTTACATGAAGAAACTTGAAGGCCTTACGATGAATGGTAAGAAAGAACTAGTATGCATATTAAAAAAGTATTTGTATGGGTTTAAAAAGTCATCAAGGATGTGATATCAAATATTTGATACATATATATTGAGACGTGGTGTAACACTGTCCTCCCACATCTACTGAAGTAACTCACCAACTTGGGTAAACACGTGACCAAGAGTTACTATGATCTGATTCAACCTCCTAGGTCTCCTTATAGAAGTGTAACTGACACTATACAATAACAAAAACCTTTTTCACATGCTATCAAACACCCAGAAGACATCCCAAACTTCTAGGAGGCCAACCCCTACAACAAACTGACATTTTCATGCATCAATCCCCATTCGCTCCCTTGACATAGGCAAGTGTGCGAATAGGACCCTCCAGTTGCATGCACATCATGAAATGCATGAGATTGGGGACTTTTCCCAGTAGTTTTGAGCCTGCGACCCCGATTTTTGTGCCACTTTTTCAGGCCCAGAGCCTCTATCACTACCCATAACACCATGACACTTTCAAATATTAAATATAATAGTGGAATAGCAACTTAAGGCTAGAAATTTCATAAGGATTATTCGCGACGCACTTTATGGAACTACATCTTAAAAGATGCGCTTCATATCATATTAACTAGCGAATAGAGAGGCTTCTTTTCGAGCTTACTTGGTAAAGGGGTAAAGCCCAGATATTATATTCGGATAATTCACTCATCCTCCACAAAACCTACCTACTTAAGGAGATCATATTGTATTCTTCGCTAACAGTACCTATTCCTGGGGTGATTTCATTAAGCTTAAAAGCGAGCAAGCATTGATGAGGAAAGGCACTCAACCTCAAAGAAATTGAATCAATCCAACTTAAATAAAAACAATTGAAAAAGAATTCGATTGGACCCCTACTAGCCCTGACAGGAATTTTGTAAGACATGTCACAAATATGTAATATACAGGTTTAAACAACAAATATGAGCATAGGGGTCTCATAATTATCTAAGAATCACTAAGAAGCATTGTTTCCTCATATCATTAACTACATTATCATCTATTTTGGAATAGATACATTTTTCATTCATTTAAGACTCCAAACACGATGAGAGCCATACACCATCTTCATCATAAAACACATTCATAACCAGCATATAGACAACATAAATGAAAACCATATAACAACCATATGACCACATAATACCAAGAATATTTACCCACCAATAGAACATTAAAATACTTCTTATTTCCATAAGCAAGATGCAACCAAGTCTGGGACTTCCATGTTCCACCCGACCATAGACATGGCTGAGCCAAATATCTCTTCAGCCAGTCATCCCCGTGCCATATTACAAGCGTAAATGTGGGATCTTATAAAACACATAAATGAAAACCAAACTAGGGCTTCCAGAGGCCAAACCACCTCAACCCTCAACCATTGATTCCACCTCATAGTCGGACATCACAGCCATCAGAAATTTTGTCTCCACCAAAGTTGTTCAAGGCTACAGAGTGTTTGCTCCAACCAGGGCTTTTAGGACTAGTAACTCAACCCACCAAGGGCATCCAAACTATTTGACCAACCAGGGCTTCCAGGACTAGTAACTCAACCCAAGCTATTACAAGGCTTCTAGAGAATTTTTCCAACCGAGGCTTCCAATAACTAATAACTCAACCCATAGCTAGAATAACAAGCAAGGAAATGAACCCACAACACCATGGATATCCAAGAAATGGCTAGGCTAGGAAAATCCACTGTAAATCCAATAAATCCTCCATGCTAATGACATATCATGACCAAGAAACCATAAGCATATGCCATTCATGCCAAAACTAGTGAGGAAAACATACATGCTACTCGATACGTGCAAACGAAATCTGATGTAGCTACTGATCCCGATGTCCTCTTGCATTTTCCTTCTCTTCCTTTTCCTTCTTGCTCCCAAACTCCAAGTATGTCACACTCTCCAAGAGTCCTCCAAGAAAAATTGAAGTGTCCAAAATTATGAGAGAGAGAGAGAATAATGAGAGTTCCAAAACTGCACTAACTAAAAGCCATGAACTAATCCTCAGAAGAATTTTTATTAATGAAGAATCTATTTTCTTCATTTTCCATGATTTTCGTTCATTTTCCTCCTCACATGCAACCTGTGAACTTTCACCTCCCTTTTCTCCTATTTTCCATTATTTTCATAAATAAATTCCACTTTGTGTTTCCAAAGCCTTAGTCATTTCATTTTCCAAATTCCATAGCCATAATAAACCATATGAAAACCCACACTAGGATTTTTTTCCCAACATTCAACTTGGAATATGTTTCCCATGACCTTGGTTATTATTTTTCCTTTATTAACTTTTATTACAAGGAATTTTCATGAGGGTTGTTACAAAACCCTCTCGCTTGGGGGAACATGTCCTTGATTTTCAATGACACCTGCAACCAACAAGACTGTTGTAAGAAAAACAGGTTTCCCAAGGAGCTTTATAACTTAGCTCGTTGCAACATTTACAATGATCAACCTGCTGAGAAGAAAACCAACATGAAAACATGGAAAATATAAAATCATAATTATATGAAACCCATACCGCTTATTGGAGATTTATAACATAGTTCATGGTGGTATTTACATCCATATACATATGTACATATTCCAAAACATCATACCAACATATACCAAAACACATGCCAAAACATTCTCTCAACCAACGAATAAGGAAGGAAACATGGCTCGCATCCAATCCTCCATATCCCATGTAGCTTCATCAAGCCTAAGGCGCTTCCATTTCACTTTAACCTACTCTATTTCTCAATTTCGAAGCATGAGCATATTTCTATTCAAAATGCACTGAGGTTACGGTTGGAATTCTCCTTCTAGATCCACCTGTAACACAAAATAGTCAATCACATGATCAACATAATTAACATGCTTCTTAATAAATGACACATGGAAAACATCATGTACTTTCACTTTAGGAGGCAGTGCAATTTGATAGGATATTGCCCCAATCCACTCAATAATCTTGAAATTTCCACAAAATCAAGGTGTCGTATTGGCACATGATCCAATCCATAAGGAGATCCTCTTGGGCTTGATGCACAAGTACACTTGTTCCCCAACCTGAAACTTCTTAAACAACATGTTCTAATATGCATAGTGCTTCTTCCTATCCTGTGTTGATTTCAGATTCTTATTGATTACCTACATTTCTTGTTCCAATTATTTCAACATGTCTGCTCATCCAGTGCCTCAAACATACTCATCCTCAAATATTCCTGGCATGCATTGTTGTAATAGAACTCTATCAATGGAAGATACTCTTCCCACTTTCACTGTTATGCGTCAAATACATCCTCAATATATCCTCCAATATCCTGTTGACCCTCTTTTTCTATCCATCTGATTTCGGATGATACGTTGTACTGAAAGCCAACTCGGTGCCCAACCTACAAACAACTCCTTCCAAAACTTGTAAGTGAACTTTGCATCCCTATATGACACCATTTTTGTGGAACACCATGCAATCTAACCACATGCCTGATAAATACCCATGCTACATAAGACCTCGAGTACGTATACTTCACTAGAGCGAAGTGTTCTACCTTCGTAAACCTATCCACCATAACCATTATTAAATCATTTTTTCTAGATGTCCTCAGTAAACCTATGATAAATTCCATGTAAATGTCCTCCCATTTCCACTCTTGAATCAGAATCTATTGTAGTATTCCACCTGGATTATTACACTCTTCTTTGACTCACTGACATCCAAGCACCTAGCCACAAACACAGCTACGTCTCTCTTCATATTTGAAAAATGGTAAATTTTCTTCACTATTGTCAACATCTTATGATAGCCTGGGTGATCTGAATACAGTTTCACATGAAACTCCCTCAATATGACCTTCTTAATTTAACTATTGTCTTGTAGATATATCTTGTCTCTAAACCTGATTAAGCCATATGTTGTGAGATGATAGTCCACATCATGTGCTCCTGCACCTATACCTATACTTGAACCACTACATGTACCTGCACCTGTACCACTACCTATACATGTACCTGTACTCTTCTGCAATTGGTTCCTTAGCTCCATATATATAACATCCTGTTGACCCACCTACAAGTTCTTATCCTGTAGATCTATCCCATAGGAACTCATAGCTTCTATATGATTCACCTGTATCTGCCTGCTAAGAGAAAATGCAACCTTGTTTTCTTTACCTTTAATATACCTAATCTCTAATTCAAACTCATTGATCGTGGGCAACCATATAGCTTTCCTAGAATTCAAATTTGGTTGGTCAAATAGATACCTCAATCCACTATGATAACTCATCAATACAAATCATCTACCAAGAAGAAAGTGCCTCGACATATTTAATGCTTGAATGATCATTGCCAACTCAATATGATGTGTCATATATTTCTGCTCATACTCATTTAGTTTCCATGACTCATAACATATCACATGTCTTTCCTACAAAAGGACTCCACCAAGCCCTCTTTGGCAAGCATCTGTACATAATGCAAACTCTTTGTCTAGATCTGTGATCTTTAAAACTAGAGCATGTGTCAAAAACTTCTTTAACTTTTCAAAACTAACTACAAATTCATCTGTCCTTTCAAACTTCTTACCTTTCCTTTGCAATAATGTGATATGATAAGCAATTTGTGATACGTTCCTGATGAATCTTCAGTAATAATCTATTAACATCATAAAGGACCTTACCTCATCCACATTCCTAGGAGCTATCCACTCCCTGATCCTTATATTTTCTATATCCACCATTATGCCTTCCCTGGAAACAACATGTCTCAAGTAATGTATCTATGTCTGCAAGAAACTACACTTGCTAAGCTTAGCGTACAACTAGTGCTCTCTTAGAAATCTCAACACTAATGTTAAATGTTTGGCATGCTCTTCTTCATTTTTAGAATATACCAATATATCATCAATGAACACAATAAATAACTTGTCTAGATAATAAGGCAACACAATATTCATGAAGCACATAAAATTAATTGTAACATTGGTCAAACTGAAATGAACTACAACAAACTCATAATGCCCATACCTAGTACAGAAATATGTCTTATAGATGGCTTCTTATTTAATGCGTACCTGATGATATCCCTATCTCATATTAATATTATATAACCTTAGTTATCCCTTCAATTGATCGAACAAGTCATCAATCCTCAGCAACAAATACATGTTCTTGATGGTCACTTTGTTCAACTTCTTGTAATCAATGCATAACCTAAAAGTACCATCCTTCTTCTTCACAAACAATATTGGTGTGCCCCATGGTGATACACTTAGACTTATGTATCCCATGTCCATAAAACACTTAAAATTCAACTTCAACTCTACCAAATCTGGTGTGCTCATCGTGTAAGGTTCCTTAGATGTTGGCACTACCCTTGGTACCAACTCAATAGAAAATTATACTTCCTTGTGAGGTGGAAACTCTAAAATCTTTGCAAGAAATGAATCCTCAAAACTGTTGTAGAAATTGATACCTACTCAAAACATCTGCATCCTCAACTTCCTTACCTTTGTCACTAGAAATGTGCATTGCAAATAACACACACCCTTTCCTGCGACTATGTTTGGTCTGAATAGTTGTAACCATTCTAGTTAATGTTTATTTATTTTTACCCCATAAGAATATTTGTTCCCCATTGTCATCCAAGCACTCAATAGCCTTTTCATAACAATCCACCTTGGTCCTATAAAGATATAGCCAATCCACACCCAAAATCATACTATATGATCCCAACGACAATACATTTAGATGTGATGATGTAGGCATACCATTCAAGTCAAATGCCCAAGCTCTTACCCAATGATGAACTCTCTTCTTTGTACCTGTGGCCAACTGTAATAACCAAGACTCTGCATGCACTTCTTTATTGAAACCACACTTATCCACCAGGTTAGGATTAACATAACTATAATTAGATCCAGGGTCAATCAAAATAGAAACAACTTGATCACAAAGCTTATCATCCATCTTGATAATAGATTCCCGATGATCTTCCTGCCTGTTATCTAGAACTGCATAATCTTGGGAATACTTTTTCCAACATCTCCCATTGTATGTGCCTCTTGTACATTGTGTATCTATGGTCTACCACCTTGATGTTGTGGACAATCTCTCATGTGATGATCCTTGCTACAAGTCCGACATTGTATAAGCTTCCATCCTTCATCCTTATTCCGCTCCTCCGATCAAAGTCCTTTTCTTTTGCCAGATGTATTGAACTTATTATGTGGTGAAAAATTCTCTTTATTATCTGTATCCTAAGGTCTTGCTTACTTCTTGTCCCATTTCCCTTTATTCTTATCATTACCTTTCCATTCTAGCTTTGCCTCAGATCTACGCTTCGATTTCTCATAGCAATCCTTTAGTTTCTAGATCACCTCCTCCAATGATCTAGGCTTATCAAACTCAATCCTATATTTAAATTCTATCAGCAACCCACTAATGAATCTATGAATATTGTCCTTCTCTAGCTTGAGGTAAGGCACGTACCTAAAAAACACCATAAATCTGTTGGTGTACTCCTCATCAGTCATATATCCCATCTTTAGTTCATAAAATTATTTTTCCTAACAACATAGTATCTCTCTGATAGATAATTCTTCTGAAATAGCCTCTCAAAATCACTCCATTTCAGTTCCTCCTCATAAATATCACTGATATTCTTCACATCTTCCCACCAAATATTTTCTTTACCTTTGAGGCTAAATGTAGTTATTCTGGCTTTCATGTTTTCTGAGTAATCATGCAACCTAAATAACTTCCTCATACAAAGAAACTATGCCTTTGCATCATGTGATTTATTCATCTCTCCATCAAATTTGCATGGTTTTTATTTCTTAAACACATCCAAAAAATATCACCTGTCACTCCTCCTATAAGGATGATAATGATGAGTATCATAGTGCATGCGAGAACCAGAACTAGAATAATACCTATGTTTGTCACCTCTCCTATCCGGAGAGTCCAAGAACCTGCCATCTCTAATCGTGTCATCTCTACCTGACCTGTGACCACTAGAATACCCACTACCATATTCCCCATTAGTCCCATCTTCCTGTCCATAACTAAAATCTGAAGTGGTCCTTTTCGCTGCAACTCTGACAAAATTTGAGGGATTACTACATTAACGCCTTCTTGTTTTCAACTGTGTCTGTATGATTCTATAAGCATATTCTTTACAACTCCTTATCTCTTCCTTAAAGCTTTTCAATGTGTATGCTAAGTTAGAAGAGTGCCCATCACAATGTTTCTCGTCTAATTCATAGGTAGAATCTCTGTAGTGTACAATATTTCTAGTCATATTTGATTTCTTCCTGCAAGGCATCTTATGTAACCTAAACAAAATAACAATAAACCAACATAGTTTAGCATAATTTGGGGAGGATTTATCATCTACAAGATCAACCAATCAACATAATACATGTATAGACATATAACATGTAGGTATATCCACATATACACATCATGCTAGCTAGATGTTAGTCATCAATGCATGACCATATCAACCACATACCATGACCTTACACATGACAAAAACAACCATACTAATGTACACTGACAACACGTGAGCACTTGACATGTATAAATAGCACATAACCAGTCATACACTCACGAAAACAGATTTCACAAAAAAACCATGATAAGAAACACATACACAACCGACATGAATGCATGACCAACATACCTCACATGCAGTCCGAGGGGTGAACCATTCTCTGATACCACTCTATAAAACCCTCCTACCACATCTACCTAAGTAACCGGCCAACCGGGGTAAACATATGACGAAGAGTTAATATGATCTAATTCAACCTTTCATGCCACCTTAAGGGAATGGAACCGAAAATACACAACATCAAATACCTTCTACACATGCTACAGGACACCCAGGAACCATCCCAACCTTTTAGGAGGGCAGCCCCTGCAACAAACTAACATTTTCATGCATAAATCCCCCAGTGGCTCCCTTGACATGGGCAAGAGCGTGTCTGGGACCCTCGAGTCTCATGCACATCATAGCATGCATGTGCCTGGGGACGTTTCCCAGTATTTTTGAGCCTACGACCCCAATTTTTGTGCCACGTTTTTATGCCCAACGCCTAGGTCACTTCCAAGAAGACCATGAAAATTTTAGAATTGAAATATAAAAATGGAATAAGGATGTAAATGCAAACACTTGAACAAGGACTTGACTGGACCCATACTATCCATGACAAGAATTTCATCAGACATGTCACAAATATGTAATATACAGGTTTACACCACAAATATGAGCATTGGGGTCTCATACTTATCTAAAAATCACTAAGAAACATTGTTGCCTCATCTCATTAAATTTATTATCATATATTTTGGCATAGATACATTATTCATTCATTTACAACTCAAAACATGATGAGAGCCATACATCATATTCATCATAAAACACACTCATAACCGACATATAAACAACAGAAATGACAAGCATATAACATCCATATATACCACATAATAACAATAATATTTATCCATCAGTACAAGAGGAAAAGAGATCTTATTTCTGTAAGAAAAATGAAACCAAGTCTGGGACTTCCATGTTCCACTTGAACATAGATATGGCTAAGCCAAATCTCTCTCCAGCCAGTCACCCCGTGCCATATTCCAAGCAAGAATCTGGGATCTCATAAAACTCATCACTCAAAACGAAACAAAGGCTTCCTGAGGCCAAACCACCTCAACCCTCAACCATTGATTCTACCTCACGATCAGACATCACGACCATCAGGATATTGGTCTCCACCCAAGCTATCTAGGACTCCAAACACTAGTACAAAATGGCTAATTAGTTACTAAAAAAATGACTAAAATTTGCATATAAACGACTGTTTTTCGGTCGGTGACCAATAGTAGCTAATTTATAGTATCTTATAACGCGACCAACTTTTAGTCGTTTTTAGCTTAGTCATTAATTGGTTGTATCAATTTTATTGTATAGTAGTATATTTAGTCATTAATTTGGTCATTAATTTAGTTCTTTATTTAGTCATTAATTGTCACAATTAATGACCAAATATACAACAAAATATATTACTAAATAATCACCTAAGAAAACCAATTAATGATGAAATAAATATGACAAAATGTTGGTCATGTTATAAGATACTGTAAATTAGCTACTAATAGTCACATATATGAAAATTTTAGTCATCGTTTGAAACCAATTAATGACCAAAGAAATATGGCTAAATTTTTGTCAAGTTATAAAAGACTGTAAATTAGTTACTAATAGTCGTATATATGCAAAATTTAGTCGTCATTTGTAATCAAAAACTTATCATTTGCACTAGTCATTTATCTTTTTTTGGTAGTTTCATATTTATTATATAAATTACTACTTTAGTAGTTTATATTCATTTCATTTACTTTCATTAACAATCGTTGTTGGATCAACTAATTTAGTCGTATATTAATTTTATTTGTGTTCATCATTAATCAACATAAACTACAAATTCAGTAGTTTTAGATTGATTTTTTGTGCTCATTATTAATCAACATAAATTAATTAGTATGATTTTGCAACTAAAAATAATAATAATAATAAATGACATACAATGTACATATTCATCTAATATGAAAAAGCAATACTAAATAATATCAAGTGCAACTGTAAATAATTTCAACCAAAAAATATATTATATAAAATGTCAAGTATTACAATATGAGTTTCCAACTTAATATTGGTTGGAGTACAATTTACACATGAAATATTTTTTCATCACTTCAAAACATTATCATTGTGTTTCCAAGACATTGCAGGTGAATAAGACTTGACCATCACTCTCTATATGTGTGATTTACACAGATATTGGCTCTACGGGTACCACTAGATCAGTTCTCTTCTCTCTCTCTTTAATTTTAAATTTTTTGCTGCAGTGTTATTGTTCTCCTCTTTCTTCAATTCCTGCTTCTTACCATCAATATTGAGTTCCTTCTCAGAAAAAGAAACAAGATACAATGCATATTATAATACATGAAATACAATGAACATTTAAATATTAACTAAGGTATACTATAAAGGATTTATACGATATCTACCTCAACATCAACAATATTTTCAATGTTATTTTCCCCCATAAAATCAAAAAGCTCGAACAAGTTTTCTTCAGTTGGGAAACAGTGGTCACTCCATGTATAAACAAAGCGAATAAAATGTCACCATAGAAAATAACACCTTAGTAAAATTAGTATTCAACATTCAAAGAAATTTCAGGCACAATCATGCCAACTAATTTACATGCGAAAATGCTCAAGCTATAGATTAATTATACAATGTGGGAGTGCAAACAAAACTCCTATAAAATGTCAAAGCTAAGTCTAGAATAAAATGAAATGAAGTAAAAAGGATACAATAATAGGATAGCCTCGTATACATGTATATAACTGTATAATGTAGAAGGCTAAGTGAATAAGTGCAAGGTTGGAGGTCGATGATGTCAAGAATGCCAAAGTTTGATGAGCATTTCTTCAAATAAGTACTACTATTTGGGTCCATTATCACATATGAATAAGTCAGCTAGTCTATATCAAATTATTAATGTTTTTCTTATATTTATGGATCACTATAGTATAAGTGGATAAATTTCAAAGACAAATCCATTCCCATTGTGTTCCTGACCTGTGGTACAATATATTACCTATGATTTGGAGAAAATTTCCAACATCAAAAATATGTAGCAATCACCACTAGTAATCACGCAAATATGATTATTTTAGAATATAAATTTCAGATTCTAGTTGCTATATGATTCTTGAATGGAAAATACACATTGAATTCCAACACCAAACTTCCAATTTGAGGGAACACATGTGTCCATACTGATTCAATCAAACTCAAAAAATCGGTGATCATTATAATGAAAATATAAAATAAGACTATTTTTTATCTATTTTTTAGATTTAAATGCAAAGAACCAATAGTTTTCCCATATTTACCATACTTGTAATTTCCAAGATATAACACATTGATCGATCTTTTACAATAATACTTGATTCAATATAAACAAGAATTTAACATATTACAACAATACGACTAATGTTTTACCTTCAATTAGTTCATACTAGTTAGCACAAAAACTTCAAGAAAGAGCAACAAGTAGAAAAAACGAATCCATAGATTAATAAGCAATAAAAAAATGATAAGTTTTTTGTCAAATATTGGTAAAAAACTATAAATATTGACAATCCACTGCAACTAGTGGTCTTGTTCAAAGAGAAATAAACCAGGAGAACTCATCTCCCAAATTATTTGCTTTATCCATGAAGATTTTTGTTGTCCTCAAAACAAAATTCACTTTCAATCTTTTAGTTTTATGAAGCTGCCCTAAGGCCTCACCAAATGAAGCAATGAAGTTCATCGATTTTCATAAAATTCTTTTGGTATTGAAAAATATAGTTTGACCATGTGATAGAAAATTCAAGCAAGTAAATAATTGCGTAAATATTTCTTAGAAGGATTCATGTTAAAAGGAAAACTTGCATATTTCGAATAGAAAAGTAATTTAATAAAGATGGTCAATATTACAAAACAATAGACAAGATATAAAACAACATGTAGAACTAACAAAATCCTAATTGTAATATAGTTGATTGATTATTCTAAGTGAAGCCAACTAGATACATAAAAGTTTTCATTTTCAACTTTATTTCCCATATCTTTATAGGAGGTGGAAGCAAACTTGCATGCATCTCACAAGGCTATTTTAGCAAGAGAATATATTGCATTATCATATTACACACTTGATTTTCCATGAACAATTGCAATAGATATTGGTGAAATATGTTGCTATATCAGCTGTGTTGTCAGCTTTAATCTTCTCTTTACTCGAGGTATTGATCATTCCCCTTCTTCTTGGTTATCAATCTCATCTTTCTCATGTAGCCCACATAGGAATAATTTGGGTTCAGGAAGAATAAAGGTATTCGTATGATGTCTTCAAATTTGAAAGGATGCATTTTTATTATTTAACTAGTAGTAAAAAATTGATTGGAAGATCTTAAATATAACCAAACTTTTTCTGTGAAGCATTTTGTTGCAAATTCCCATGCTAGCACAAAATCTTTGAAAATAAATGGTCAAAAATAATTAAAAAAATTTCCCCTAGCATGAACATTGGCTTAGTATTCATAAAGAAACATAAACCATTTCAAACTACAAGGAATAAACAAAAAGAACACCATTGATATAAATTCACATAATACTAAAAACAACAAAAAAGAAGTGAATTTGCTAGGCAGTAGCTCAAAACCTTGTAGTGAGAAGATGCCCACAAGCTTGAGGAATATCTACATTCCAGGGACTAAGTTGTGACACTTGTTTCTTATGTTTACTAGGAAGAATTGCAATTGGTGCTCCAATTTTTACTTCAGATAAATATTATTGGTGTTGATATGAAATGTGGTACTCCATCATTATAAATGACACAACTATTGGGGTCCGCACAATTACTGCAGATTCAGCATCTTTCATGTTTGACGAACTAGTGTGGCTGGTAATTATTGGTCTTAATACTGAGCCAAGGAAGAAATTCTCAAGATTTCTCTGTTGAGAATTTAAAGTTACAAACCTTCCATATTTACCCAAACTCTTATACATGTTAGAAACTTGCAAGGCTAAGATTCTCTCACTCGTATGAGGCCAAAACTACATTAATCTGGAATTCAAAATTTTTTTATTGAAATTATTTCTGTCACCCACTCCTGAAGACAGCTAAAGCATTTTGATAATTGATTCGACTAAAAGGTTAAGTAGAGAAGGTGAGAGAGCCTTGTGTCTTAGTTTCCCTTTCTATAGAATAATTTAAGGAAAAAATTATAGATAATGTCGCTAAATGGAAACTTAGCATTATTTTCCCTGTAACAGCTACATCATGTGAGCCTTGGAGTTCATCATTGGTGATATACCTTGCATGTTGGTATGTATTTGGGTGACTACACATGGAACTGTTGATTGAGGAATTGATATAAGGTTTAAAGTGGTATTTGGGTGTTGAATATATTATAAATGAGTTAAAGGATTAATATAAGAAGCTGCAAAGTATGGAGGTTTTTCCACATTTACAACAATTCTCTTTTACACATGTTAGTGATGATCTATAGGGAACACTTAATGGCATTGTTGAGGTGGTCACTTGCAAGCTTTTTACTTCATCTATGGAAGCATCACCTACCTTTGATAAAGAATCTTGATGAGTTGCTAAATCTACACTCTTTCGCGCACATCATCATTTTGACGGATGGATCTACCTATCCAATATTAAATTTGTACTTTGCATAGATGAAATTTTTTGTGAAGATAAATTTTTCATCCTTTGAAATCGTTGGGATGGTGAACCAAGTCTAAATCCAAATCCTTGATAAGAGAGAGTGCTTGATGATTGGTTATGACCAAAATGAGTAACTGAAACATCAGGTGAAGAAGATTCATTGGGATCAACAAATGCATTATCCTCACTAAATAAAGTGTGCTTTAATTTGTCACCTTAATTTGGATTATCTAACTTGCTTAAAAGGTCAAGAATGTTTTTTCTAGAAAAAAACAATTTATAAGCAGAAATTGAACATAATAGTATATTATATTATAGAAAAATAGTAAAACCTACTAGAACAACAAATAGAAAATTTACTCAATAACAAAACATGAACCAAAACCCTACCTTGATAAAGATGTTGGTTTGTTTCAACCATATATGTTTGTGTGGTTGTCAAATAAAGATGAGCTTGCAGAAGCATAACTTATAAAAAATGTATTTAGGATGTCCTCCTCCGAGTAGTTATCTTAAATTGATTTGTAAATTTGAATTCAAAACATCCTGCAAAAGAAACAAATACTTACTAAAAAAGGGCTACAAATAAATCAAGCATATGATATCAATCTAAGAATGAAGTATTTTCAATTAGGAAAAAAGGATGCACAATACTGAAAAATTGAACTTCTTACAAGGATCCACAATATTCATAGATTAGATATTTCATTCAAGTCCAAATATATGGAATAATTTTAATACCTCTCCTACACTCGTAGTGTTATTTTGTGAGCTTGTCCTAACCACCTTTGATTACCCAAAGTCTGCTTGTTCAAGAGAATTTTTCCCTTGAGAATTTGTGTGCACTATTCCTCTCAGAGATGAATCTTGTCTAACACTTTTTTCATGACACTATTTCATTGAACTCACTCCTACTGCCTGCTGGAGCATGTGCCTAGGGGGAATTCTCAAGATATCATTATATCTAGGCAATAGTTCAATGAATATATATGCACTCAATGCAAATGTATGTTGTTATCATACCTTCAGAATTAATTGTTTAAAAATGGGAACTATTCTTTCATGCCTACTACACTCATTATTTTTAACAATTAAATTCTTGTTTAAAAATATTAAAGGTATCTCAATATCAACCTTCCTTCAAGTTAAATTCAATCAATTGTTATTTTCCTTACAAGGAAAAAATTTGAAAATTTTCAATTGCTTTTTCCTACTTGGGTTTATAATTTTTATGTTTCACTATAGGACCATGGGATCCTGGAGCATGGTGGAATAATTCAAATGAAAAAAATCCTTATCCTTATCCTTATCCACCATAAGGAAGCGGATATGGTTATATGGCACTCCCTACTCCTACAACAGGTTCCACTTCGGGTGGAGATTTTTAGAGAGGAATTATTAGGTCGCTTGCTAGGATTTCTCAGAAGCATCAACACTTTTGGGAAGCACAGGTGAGAGTTTCTATAAAATTAATTTAAATATATATATATATATATATATATATATATATATATATATATATATATATATATATATATATATATATATTTACAAATTTTATTCTTGTGGATGAAATATGTTGTGCCTCGTATGTGATTTCTAAATAAATGCATGTTTTATTTTGATTACTATATGGGTTGAAATGAATGGAAAATGTACAAATTTGGTGTGCATTAGCTAGGGTAGAGTCTCAATTTTTCTGCATATTGTGGTAGGCTTGTGAAATTAAATTCAAACATTTTTGCATTAAAGGCCCACTATGATGTTGCTGTAGATTATTTTTTTGTAGCAAACCCTCTACACAAAATGATAGAAAAGGTAGAAATAAGAGAGCCATTAGTATGGAAACAAATTTCCCTTCCTCTAACAATTTATAACCTAGATCTTATGGAAGAAATGTTACAACTTGTAGGATGGTGAGTAAAGAAAAGAAAAAGAATGGAAGTGAGAAAGACAAAGAAATAAAACACAAAGAAAAATATAAAGTAATCACTCATGTAATAACCATGCACCCACCAAACCTTCCTATTGTTAAAGAGGAGCAAGATAAGGTTGAACCAATGTTCACTAATGACAGTGAATTTGAACTTGAAAAAACAAATCTAGACTCAAATTCATATTTCCCAACTGCAGTTGTATGCCATAACCATGTGTTCACCAAGGATGTTGATAATATTAAGTATAGCACTATAAACCATATAAGTTCTTTTGGATCACCTCTTCCTATAGTGGAAAGGAAATAAAATAGGAATGAGCACAATACAAACATAAAGGGTCCTCCTTCGAGGCTTCCAAAAAATCTTAACAATTTTTTAGAGAACAAGATTTCAGAATCTAGTGAAGAAAGTTATAATTATTACATAGGTGTGAATAACAGAGTCAATGGGTGGTCATTTGTCGCTCCTATTGATGATTAAGTGAGGAATATGGTGTTTGAAAGAATAATGTGCCCTTTTTATGACCATTGGCATGTTATGAGATAAGACACAATGTGGGGAGTGAAGATGATTTCTACCTAGGGCTATGTTTGTGAGGTTGGGGAAATATTTTCTGGTAATTTTTTAAGTTAACTAGAGAAAGAAACTTTCAATTTTTTATTTTTTTTTACAATCCTGCATCAAAGGAATTAATTGGAGATGCCATCAAAATAGATGAATTAGGAAATTATGGAGAAGAGGAAATCATGGTATATTTATGTGTTAAAGAGAATGGAACAACCAATTGCATAGACGTTGCAAGAGTTGATAGGAATGAAGAACCTCTAACCACTATGGGATCTTTAAGATGTCCTTCGATTGATAAGTGTTAAAGGGATAGGTTGTTAGGAAATAGAAGATTAATTTTAGTAATGAAGTCGAAATTGCACAAAATTTAATCCTATTAAAATGAGGAGACCATCATTTTTTTCCCAGAGAGGAGTCAAACATTTGTCCTGGAAGACTAAATGACAGATCACTTCCTCAAAACAATACTCCACTAACCATGTCAGATGAGAATCTAATTACATAAATGCAATTTCTTTCCTATTAAAAAGGTCAAACTAAACCATTGTTATCTACAGAATAATAGTAGTTGAACTACGTCAACTATCAGATATGTTTCCTTGCCTCCACCAGAATTTAGATGATGTTGCCCATGATTTCTTGGTTATGTAAGAACACCTCTCAACTATCCATGATGGTATGAATAAGAAAGATAAGGGCATAGAAGAATCTAGTGAGGATTTGTTAGGTCCCTATATTACTAGTATAGTCCCTTATTGTTGTTAGTGTAACCCCCTTATTGTTATTATTGTACCCTTGTAACCCCCATATTGTTATTATTGTTCCCTTAAATTATTATTGTTAGGTCGGCTAGGATTACATTATGGCCCCATGGACTCCTATATATAGAAAGGAGGTTTTGTAAATTGTATCATCCAAGAATCGTTCATTCATGTAATGTATTGGAGGTTGCCCCCTCGAAGTGGCTTATTTCTAAGGCGTTGATATCTCTTTTCTTCTATTTTTGGAGCTGGTTTCACAACATTTGGTATCAAAGCTTTGGATTCTAGGGTTTTCGCTGCTCCAAACAGGTCATCGTGGCATTTTTGCTATAAATTTGTCTCTACAAAGGTTCAAAAGTTGAGATTTTTAGAGTACGAAGCCGAAATCCTGAGGAACATTTTCGCAAACTTTCAGAGCTTGGTGCGTAATATTTTTGGAGATATGATCTGTGGAAGTTAGGGCTTTTTGCAGGCTCCTGAATTTAACCTAAACAGGTCATTGCGGGATTTACGCTATAGCTTTTTTTATATGAAGTTTCAGAAACTAAAATTGTAGAGAGAGAAGCTGAACTCCTGAGGAACATCATCACAAAATTTCAAAGCTTGGTTCGCAATATTTGCAGAGATATGATCTGTGGAAGTTAGGTCTTTTTCAGGCTTCCGAATTTCATCTCAAAGAGGTTATCGTGGGAAAATATTCATAACTATCTCTCTGAGCATCGGATTGGAATGTTGTAAAAAGTGGACGCAAGTACACGGACTGTAGTTTAGTGTATATCAATTTCAAAGCCAAAGGAGGAAATAGTGATATGTGGCAAGTTGTACAAGTTCACTCTACTGAACCAGTTCATAATTGGGTCATTGTGGGAGATTGGACATAACTTTGCCTTGAAGAATCCAAATCAGGTAAGACCTATGACATTTGAAAGGAGCTTCAGAGGGATACGACAAGGCCAAATTTCAGATATTGAGGATTTACAATTACATAGATAATTCAATTTCAATATAGAGCTCGAAAGCAAGTAAAAGGTGTGTATATTTTTTTTCCCAAATTGCATAAGTCTTGTTTGAAGAATCAAGTTGAATTGATTCCAAGGGCATATTGTAGAATATATATCAGTATTAGATTCTAAAATGGCCCCTAAAAAGAATTCAACACCCATTAAGCCTTTAGAAGGCTCTACTATGACTCATGAAGATGAAGAATGGCAACATGACATATCAAATTTACAAGAGCAAGTGCAACAAATTTCGCTCACGCAAAGAGCAACAAAAAATGACATGGAAGTTTTGAAGAAAGGCATGGAAAATAAGATGGATTGTTTGAAGAAAGACGTGGAATCTAAGATGGATGGTTTGAAGAATGGCATGGAAGCTAAGATAGATGGCATGGAAGCTGGCATGGAATATAAAATGGAAAACATGAAGAATGATCTAAAAGAAGACATGGAAGATTTGATAAAGTTGATACAACAAATGTTTCCTAATGGTGAAAAGAAAGTAGAGGAAACTCATGATGAGAACAAAATAAATGCTAATCGTGATTTCATAAACTCTAATTTTGGCGGGAAGAACCACCATATTCCAAAAATGGATATGAGGAAGTTTTATGGAAAGGATCATGTAATGTGGATACTACAAATGGAGAAATATTTTGATCTCACTTGGTCAATTTTTACAGAGGAAATGATAGCACATTATGAGGATACAAAGAGCAACACCTTCTTTAGCCAATTGATAAATCTCAAACAAAAGGGTTTAGTAAGGGAGCACATTGAGGACTTCCAAAAATTGAATATAAGGGTAACTGATATTCCATAGGAACACAGGATTGATCTCTTCATAGGTACTTTAAAGGATAACATCCAACATGAATTTCGCATTTTGGAAACTGATTCATTGGAGAAGGCATTCAGGTTGGCAAGAAAAATTGAATGTAAATTTATGGCAACAAGGAAGCCTACCACTCACTTCTATAAAGAGGGAACTGTTGCTACTCCTAGATTTCAACAACCTACAAGGTTGACACCAAAAAAATTGGAAGAAAAAGAGCAGAAGGGCTTTGCTATAGTTGTGATAGAAAATACACTAAAGGTCATAAGTGTGCTGAGAAGAAATTATTTTACATATATTGTGAAGAGGAAGAAGAAAATGAACAAGAAGAGGATATACACCAGGAACCAACCCTAGAAGAGGAAAAAATGAGTCCGACCATATCGTGTAATGCATTGGAAGGAATTACCACTCCTCAAACTCTCAATATATAAGGAAATATCAAGAATAAAAAGGTAATGGTGTTGATTGATTCAGGTAGTACCCATAATTTTATTCATTATAAGGTAGCCAAGGAATTGAATTTTTTCCTATACCCAACACCAGAATGTCAAGTGATGGTTGTAAATGGAGGAACTATAAATTTCTCTGGAAAATACCATAATATCAAGCTAACCATGGGAAAATATGTATTGAATATTCCAATGCTTTCCATTCCTATGGGAGGTGCTGATGTTGTAATAGGAGTACAATGGTTAGAATCTTTGTGGACAGTAGCTTATAATTTTCAAGAACTTTTCTTGAAATTTTTTTCAAAAGGAAAAGAATTCGAATTATGGGGTATTGCAGGGAAGCCGGGAAAGATAATAAGCTCTAATGTCATGACAAAGCTTCTAAAGAAATAAAAACGAGGCGTAATTGCACAATTATGCTCACTAGAATTTCCAACATCAAAATCATCTATTTCTACAGATCTCCAAAAAGTCTTGGAGAATCATTCCAAGGTTTTTGAAACTCCCAAAGGACTCCCACCTATTCGTGATCATGATCATGCTATTCATTTGATTCCATGAAGTGTTCCTCCAAACATCAGGCCTTATAGATATCCTTATGTCCAAAAGAGCGAAATTGAACGTATGATTGCAGAAATATTAGAGGCAAGTATAATTCAACCTAGTCAAAGTTCTTTCTCTGCTCTTGCAGTATTGGTACATAAGAAGGATGGATCATGGCGCATGTGTCCCGATTATAGGGAGCTCAATAAGCTCGCCATTAAAGATAAATTTCCCATTCCTGTGAATGATGAATTATTGGATGAATTACATGGAGAAATTTATTTTACCAAGTTGGATCTTCGTTCAAGATATCATCAAATTAGAATGAAGACTAAATATATTCCGAAAATAGCATTTCGAACTCATGAGGGTCATTATGAATTTTTGGTCATGCCTTTTGGCCTTACTAATGCACCTTTTACATTTCAAGGGTTGATGAATTCCATTTCAAACCCTTCCTTAGAAATTTTGTACTAGTATTTTTTGATGATATACTAATCTACAACAGGTCTTGGAAGGATCATGTTCAACATGTTGACAGGGTGCTCAAACTATTGCAGGAGAAACAATTATATGCAAAAACATCCAAATGTTTCTTTGGAGTACAAGAGGTGGAATATCTCGGTCATATTGTATCTCACGAGGGTTTAAGGTAGACCCTAATAAAATTAAAGCCATTAAGGAATGGAAAGTTCCCACAACCATAAAGCAGTTGTGAGGATTTCTTGGGTTAACAGGGTATTATCGCAAGTTTGTAAGAATTATGGGAGAATAGCAGCACCTCTAACAACATTATTGAAGAAAGATGCATTTTCATGGACTCCTGAAGCAACTAAGGCCTTTGAACATCTTAAAGAGGCAATGTGCTTAGCACCGGTCTTAGCTATGCCAGACTTCACAAAAACCTTTATTGTGGAATGTGATGCCTCAGGAAATGGAATTGGTGCAGTTTTAATGCAGGAAGGAAGACCCATTGCTTTTAAAAGTCATCCAATCAAAGGAAAGTATTTACAGAAACCTATTTATGAGAAGGAAATGTTAGCAATACTACATGCACTAAAGAAATGGCGAACTTACCTAATGGGAAGACACTTCAAGGTAAAAACTGATCATGATAGTCTTAAACACTTTTGGAACAAAGACTATCTTCAGAAGAGCAGCAAAAATGGGTCACAAAGATGTTGGGTTATGACTTTGAAATAATCTACAAAAAAGGGAAGCTAAATGTTGTTGCAGATGCACTCTCAAGAAAGAATGAAGAGGTGGAAGCATTGTTTTGTGCCATTTCTATTATCCAACCAGATTGGATAACTGAAGCAAGAGATGAATGGAAGAAGGACGAAGAAGTGTGGACACTCATTCAAAAGTTGCAACAAGATCCTAGTACATCTGATACATTTAGTTGGAAAAATGGTTCCTTATGGTACAAAGATCACTTATATCTTTGTAAGAATTCCCAACTAAAACAAAAGATTCTTTTGGAATTGCACACTTCTCCTTTAGGAGGACACTCGGGATTTTTAAAAAATTACCACAGGGTGAAAAAATAATTTTTTTGGGATGGCCTTAAATCTGATATTCAAAATTTTGTGGCGGATTGTTTGGTTTGCCAGCAGAATAAAGTTGAGACAATTAAGTCCCCGGGTCTTCTACAACCTTTATCCATTCCAAGTCAACGTTGGGAGGAGATTTCAATGGATTTTATCACGGGTTTACCTAAGTCCGAAGGAAAGAGTGTGCATTATCTCATCCATTTAAAGCAAGTACAGTTGCTACTACATTTATGGACACAATTCAAAAGCTACATGGAAACCCAAGGGTTATTGTGAGCGACAGAGATCCCATTTTTACTGGAAATTTTTGGACGGAGTTATTTTCCTGTTTGGGTACTCAATTAGCTCATAGCTCATCTTATCATCCTCAATCTGATGGTCAAACTGAGATAGTAAATAAATGTTTGGAAGGATATCTTCATTGCTTTGTATCTGATAAACAAACACAATGGGTCAAGTGGTTACCTCTCGCTGAATGGTGGTATAACACTTCCTTCCATACTGCAGCAAAAATGACCCCATTTATGGTACTTTATGGATATCATCCACCATCGATCACATCATCTTTAAGGGAAAATTCGAAGGTTCAAGCAGTGGAAGATCACATCGAGCATCAGCAAGAAGTTCTCCAACTCTTAAAGGATAACCCGAATTTGGCACAAAATCGAATGAAACAACAGGCAGATCAACATCGTAGCGAGAGAAGTTTTGATGTAGGAGATTGGGTATTTTTACGGCTACAACCATACAAACAAATATCCCTCAAGCAAGCAAAGAAGGATAATAAATTATCGCCAAAGTACTATGGTCCTTACAAGGTGTTGCAAAAGATTGGTACTATGGCATACAAATTGGAGCTTCCTGCTTCTTCGCGAGTACATCCAATTTCCCATGTTTCATGCTTAAAGAAGGTTATCGGTGAAAATCTTCCAGTTCAAACAATATTACCAGAACTTGATGAGGAAGGAAAAATCATATTGGAACCTGAAGCGGTCATGGAAACAAGAACTCGACAACTACGTAATCGATCAATTTCAGAGTATCTCATCAAGTGGAAGAACTTACCCACTGAAGATTCTACATGGGAGGATGAGAATTTTATACAGAAGCACCTAGAGCTACTCAAGCGTTGAGGACAACACTTTTTTGAAGGAGAGGGGCATGTTAGGTCCCTATATTACTAGTATAGTCCCTTATTGTTTTTAGTGTGACCCACTTATTATTATTATTGTACCCTTGTAACCCCCATATTGTTATTATTGTGCCCTTAAATTATTATTGTTAGGTCGGCTAGGTTACATTGTGGCCCCACTAGGATTACATTGTGGCCCCATGGACTCCTATATATAGAAACAAGGTTTTATAATTTGTATCATCCAAGAATTTTTCATTCATGTAATGTATTGGAGGTTTCCCCCTCGAAGTGGCTTATTTCTAAGGCGTTGATATCTCTTTTCTTCTATTTTTGGAGCTGGTTTCACAATAGGATTTTCATTTCACACACACACACACACACACACACACACACTCGGCTAAATGTTTTTTTTTATCAATAATACATTAAATAGAAGTGGTTAGTGAGATCAATAATCATGTGATACACGTCGCTTGTCCTCCATTTGAGTATAAAGATGAGGAACATGGTCGTAGCTAGATCTGGGCAGAAAAATATCTGAGACTAATTGAATTAATTTTAAATTCGTAAATATAGATGATGAGATTTGTTATTTTGAGGTTTTGTGGAAAACAAGCTAAGTCAGCTAAAGATCAGAAGATAGAGGCTTTGTTTTTTGGCAGAAACACTTAGAAATCAAAATCAAGGCCACGACCTAAATATGCTTAAGAAAGATAGTGAAGAATACATCCATAGAGGACTTGAGTCTGAATATGTGGGTTTTGAATTGACAGACCCATTATTTGCCTGATATTCAAATAAACAATAAAGACACCCTGAAGAAATTGTGGACATTGATTGAAATCCTACCATTTATGCCCTTAGTGATGTAGGCCCTATATCTGATTTTAACTATAAATCACCCCGAAAAAATTATGAATGTGTTCGATGCTTGGGAATGACGGAATATGAAAATTATGGCTACCTTATAGTAAGTTTGTGCAAGGCTAATTTGGGAGATTTATATGGGACCTTTCCCATTGATGGGCTCATTTTTCTCAGGCTGAAAGGGAAAATATTCTCAGAGAAGGATGAAATCTAGGATCTTTAGATTCTTAGATAAGCATCTATCACAAATATTATGTGATATTTCCTTACGCAATGAATACAAATATATGATGCAAGAATTGTTATATAGGTCTAATGAAGGCTACTACAAAACCTATAGAACCAAGGTCCTTGACACAGTATGGTTGACAGATGAGGGAGCCTTAATAAAGGGAGAATTCATTTCCCACAACTTGATTTAGGTTCCTACCTTCTAGCCATAGTCAAGTACAACTAAAGGTGGGATCCCTCCAACAATATAAGTAATGAAAGCTAAAAAAATGTCATATTTATTTTGTTTTCCATGAAGTTAATCACAAACAATCTCTAAAATAGCAAGGACTATGGACACATATTACAGGTCAATGGACTCTGGCTAAATGGAGATGTGATAATAAACTAGATAATAAACTGTGGACTAAAAAATATATAAACCCCATGCCAGAACCAAGTGTCATCACCTTGGAATAAGGTGATTGACAAGAATATTTCCAACAATAAAGAACACCATGTAGGCCAAAACATGTCTTATAACTTCTCGATTTTATATATTACATGATGGGACAATCATATTTATTTCTCAATTGAATGAAATATAGTCAAACTAATAGATTCCTAAATTTCATTTGTACATTTATATCACTTGGAAAACCTTTACAGCGCTTTGCCAACTTGAGATTTATTGGGATTTTGGAACCTTCATAACAGTACAAAAATGGCTCTCAAAATGAAGATTGCCATAGAAAAGGAAAATTGACCTACAACACCAAATATGCCTTTTCCTGACAAGGAAAAAGGTTAGTCTTATGTCAAATTCTATAGTTGTTTTAAAAAAAGTGGTTGTGTCATAGAAATTAATTTTGAAATCCCTTAAGTCCATAATAGATGCACTTTCTCATTTTTGCATTCAAACTAAATCAATCCACGGTCTGTCTTAAGACCAAAATAATGCGTGTGCTCTCCTCCCTCTGATAATTCCCTCCCTAGCCATGCAAAAATGCCTTTGCAGACTTCAAAAAAAAAATCTGATATGTATGCATATTATTTTAATAGAATTGTCCAAGTTCTAAATAGCCCACAATATGTACTTACTATATGTTTCCTCTCAAGTTTAATCATCACCTGTGAAAATTTCAAAAGCATATATTATGGAAAATGGATTTCCCTTCAATTGTAATGCATAAGGTAATAATTTATACAAAGAAGGAAAGCACGCAAGAATGAAAAAAAAATGTGTTGGCCGAAATATTTATTGAGAAAAATTAACTAAAAGGATTCATAGAGAGGGTAGCTTCTATGTTATTTACTTGCTACTAAGAAGAGTATCCTTACCTATCCATGCTTGATATATGAATGAACCACCTTCCAGTGAAGCATACCTAGTAGAAACAAGCACATCATCACAGCTCAATACTAGAGTATTTGTAAAAGAATGACTCTTGATATAATAAGATAAATTATAGACACATGTTGCTATGAATTCCAACATTTTCTGGTCCACTTTAAAAAATCTAAGAAAGATACAACTGTTCCTTTCCAAGCTTCATAAACTAGTCCATTGCATATCCCTTCATGCCTATGGAAAAAAATATCATTATGTTGTCTTCACAAATGAGTCAAAACTGAGACTGCCACCTGACGTAAAACAGGCTGATAGTCCCTCTCCCGGGCCATGGGCGTCTCCAGCCAGACCTCCTCGAGATCATACAGAAATCCTCAAGAAGGCATCCCCTGGGTCAAGGGGTCCACTCGATCCCATGCGTCCTCCAGAACTGACACCCGAGTAGTCAGCTCAGCAATGCGAGTCTCTGCCACATCAGCACACGCCGCCTCTACATCGGCACAAGCTCGCTCGAAAGTAGCCAAGATGATGCCCTCTCCCGAAGGGCCAGCACAACCACCAGGTCCACCACCTTGAGGCTGTGCAGGGTCTCCTACCAACCCCCCACGACCTCCCCAAGGTCTCCTAACAGGACCCTGGCCAACCAATCGAGCCACGGGACGAACTACCTCGCCAACATTTGGAAGAGTAACCAAAACTATGTCAGTGTCACCATAAAAACACATAAAAACATATATACTCAAATAAATGTAAAAAACATAAAAACATACATGTTGGCCCCAAGCATAGCTAGGAGGGAGACCCATCTTTGGATCCCCCCGAAAATCCATCCCTTCATATGGGAATGGCAGAAACATCTCGGGGTTCACCTCAAAGAAGGCCTTCTTCGTGGTGTTCCAGTAATGCCGTACCATACTCCCACCTCCTTACGGCATCACAGGAGCCCACCTCCTCATGCGAGGCTCCCATGGCCCCCCAAGAGGCACCGCCACCACTGGTCTCAACAACACCACCCTCTCGTACATGATTCTGCATAGAATATTGGTAAACATCTTTGATCCATATCAGACCTTGTAAATTTGCGCCACCATCCCGTCATAGGAGAAGCAGGAAAAATCAAAAAAGTGCCCGGTCCTCAGCCAGCGCAAGACATCAACCTGTGGGCCCGACGCCGGATGTGGAGCTGATGACCCTACAAGTTGCACGATAGCTGCCAGAGCACACTGCTTAGCCAAGTCTGTCACTGAGGTAATGGCTATGCACTGCTCTGTAAGGGGCGCCCCAGCATAATGACGCGCTCGGAACCTCTCAAAATTCACCCTCCCAAAAGGGAGTGGATACTGAAATGCCTCACCCTGAGGTGAAAGCCTGGTCACAAAGTATACATCCATCTTAGTACTGATATCAAGGTTATTCCCACGCAGCCCAAACATGTTACGCCATCTGTTCCAATGTTGGATCAAGTAACGCAGTAGTCGGTCCCGTGACCGAAGAAGATCATTCTCTAAAAAATTCAGGAGACCCCATTGCGCCAAATGTTGGCATGCCTGACCGTTGGTAGCTAATGCAGTATGGAGCTTGAGCCAATCTCGCTCCCTCCAC
The DNA here is from genome assembly GCA_034641835.2 of Pinus albicaulis. Taxonomy (NCBI): domain Eukaryota; kingdom Viridiplantae; phylum Streptophyta; class Pinopsida; order Pinales; family Pinaceae; genus Pinus; species Pinus albicaulis. The sequence continues at coordinate 1,745,779,900 of CM076575.1, read as the reverse complement.
AACATCTTGTCATCCAAACAGGAACCCATCACCAACATAAAAACATCAAAAATAAGGCAAAATATCCAAAAATTTGCCTCGAACTTTTAAGCGCATGTCCCTCACACATGCGTGATGAAGGTGTGCTTGTATTTCTCACAAGCGCGCATAAGGCATGCCAAAAGAGGGAAAAAGAGCACTTAAGGCATGAAAAACCCCAAAAAATGTGCGCAGAAGGTGCGCTCTTACCCTGATCGCCCATGCAATCTAGGGTAAAAATGGCTCAAAATCCGTACAAACCAGTTTTGTACAGATCCCAACACCCTTAGACTGAAAAAATTAAAGTGCAAGATGTCATGGAGGTTACTTGGACATGATATCGCTAATCCCTAGTCCTCAGGCTGACCGCAACGACAAGAACTGCTCTGCATAAGCCTATGACCTCTCAAAAAACTCAACAAGTACAAATGAATTGAATTAGGGCCATATTCACCTATATATCACCCTTTTCAAAGACTTTGGAGGACCATAACGAGAGCTTAGAAGGTCCGTTCTCTGAACCAAAAGAAACACTGTGATTGGCACTTGATAACGAACAAAGGCAATGCCACACATTCACACTCCCGAAAAAATACTTTTTCAGCGCTGACAGGTATGCCCTCTCTCATCTTATTTTATAAAAGCTATGTCTTTCAATAAATATTGGATAAAGAATATTCTTTCACTTGAGGTAGTTTTTTTTCCAAGAAAACACACAAACCGTCCACAACTCCATTCACTAAAAGTTCCAGAGCAGGTATCATTCTACCCCCAGCATGATAGAGTCCCAAAAAACTCTGCATATCCTGACATATTTTCTCTATCAGAAATTAACCGTAGGTTCCACATATCTGACCATGTTTATCATAACCTCTCCCTTCACATGATAAACATCCTTGTTGGTTGGTAGAGCCTCCCCTCCATGGCCTCAGCACCCAAAGTAGACCATATATCACAAAAAGAGATGACATGGCCATACCACTATAGTCTAGGAAGCACCTCATGCCCATTCATTCACCACACACAAGGTCAAGTTCTACCATATGAAAGAAAACCCATTTCCCAAACAACCAGGTTGTACAAGCAAATCAAAAGCGCACTAGTGTGTCTTGCATTTGGCCCACCATACCTCCATCCACATAATCCCGCCTGTGATAATTTTTCGACCACTTCATCAACCTGACACATGAGACCAACCAATGGGGCCCCCACCCTCAGAAAAACACCTTCCTCCCACCATCAGTGAGCGAGAAATTTCATGTTTTGGGGCACCCGTATCTGTTTTTTGTACAAACCAAACCCCACTATTTTATTCTTTTGGTAAGTGTACAAAGACCGCAAACGGTGCACTATGTCCGCCACCCACTCATTAATTTTTTCTCCCATGGTAGCAGTCCCTGACCACCCTTGGTCAGAGTATACCACCCTTATGCAAAAGTCACTATGACATTCATAACCAGTTTATAACCACCCTGGAAGTCCTACCAACTCTAGGGCTTTCCCCATCAGAAGTAGTTATGACTGCCACAAAGCTCCTTTTTATAGTCCGACCTTGGGCCACTGAATCCCCACCATCAATTTTCAGCCACCCCTTATGCCTATGTTAAACCCATCAAATCCAGAATCTTGATCCTCTGTATCAGTGACCCCCTTATTCGGTTGAGGCTCCCTTTTTGTCGACTTCAACACCTATTTTCCAAAAAGGAAGCAGTAACTTGGACTGCCCCTCTCCATAAAAGGGGCATCCTTTGGTGGCACTGTGGGAGACATTATTGCCCTTAGATTTCATCGATCCTCCTGAAATTCAACTACAACACAATCCTTCATGTCAAGATGGTATCATACCTTACAACCATTACACGTTGATCAAATTTGTCGAATACCCATGCCTTCATTAGCATCTCTTTCAAAAATGCTTACATGGGAAGGTCCCAACCAGCCCCTATGCGTAAAATGTGCAGTTATATGCCATACAAATTTTACACATCGTTACCGCATTCCACCTATTTTCAAAGAAAAAATGCCCTTTAGGGCATCAACAGTCATTGTCATCAACCAACAGATCACTACCATATCAGTGACACAGACAGAAAAAGTATCTTTCAAATAGATTTGCTTAACTAGCCAAAGCATTATGAGCATGGGACATGCCCGCATCATAGAAAAATTTTATATATTGTATTATATTTGATTACAAGGGTCCCATAGGACATGGTTGTTCTTCGAACCGGTCTAGGGTGTCTCTAATTCTGAGCTACACGCAGGTATTTCTCTCTCTCTATGCATAGTATACAAAAAATAAACTATAATGTACTACAGCTATACAGTTCTTCCTAGACCTCACACATTAGGGGGAAATTGTTATCACTGGAAAATCATAAAAGAAAAGGTGACATTATTTAATGTTAGGTAGAAGGATTTACAAGGCTGAGAGACATTAGGGAATCTGTGTAATATTCCCAAATGGGGAAAGCAGGAATATAGTGCAAAATGTTGGAACAATAACAAATCATCATATAAAAGTAAGAGGCCAATATGGATACCTTTCATATGTTATAAAAACAGTAAAATATACATAAATAATGGGCCATAAGATGTACAATAAGAAATAACAAGCCTCCAACGGACAAAATCCCTCAAAAAGAGGTGCTTCTACTATATACAAAGACTGGAAGGTTGTTACAACGTTGTTTTTAAGCCACTGCTATAGAAAATTAATATACATCAGATCTAGGGCTGATATGTGCCTTAAAAGATAGATCTACTACAGATCTGAGCACTATAAAACCTCCTTTGAAGAACCCCTTAAGGGTTTTCAGCAAAACACCATGTGCAAGATGGGGATCTAGGCCCTAAAGCTGAAGATAAACTACAAAATATAGATCTCGAAAGTGTGTTTGATCTGATATCATCAATAGAATAGCCTCCTCCAATAGATCCTCTAAATGAAAGGCAAATCCCTTTCACTAGAAAACCAACTCTCCAAATGTTGTGCCAATCCACCCTGCAACTCTTCCTACAGAAATAACACAGATCTGGAAGTAAAATAAGTTGTAGGGATAAATAAACAGTTGGTCTGATGCCAAGATCTAAAAATAAGCACAAGGGCCTTCCTTACTATCCTCCCAATGGAAAGGAAGCCTCCTCCACTGAAAATGTGCAATGAAATGACCCATATCTAGTCTCCACTTGCTGCAACCTGCAAAACAACTCAACCCTCAATAGGATCTGCGTTGTGGATGAAATATGAAGCTTGTCCTTAAGCCTGATAGTGGACAATGTAGTACAAGACTCCTCCAATATTTTCTCAATTGAAGAGGTGGGATTCCTGATCAGGAACACCTTGTGCTAAATAACACTCAATCTCAGCTAACAGCAAGAGAAAGATAAATGTCTAAACAGACCATATATTCAAAAAATCATATATCAACATACATAAAAATAATGAATATGGCTGCCATCCTCTTCCTTTTATAAGATACGAGCTTTCAAACCCTAAGCCCCGTCCAATAATATCACTACATCCATGCAAAGCATCTCCATCTAAAACTATGCTATCTTTCATTAATGACCACTCCTCCATGACAGCGTTGTTGATTTTGGTCAAGGTTGACCCAGTCAAGGTGTTCCAACCCCTTTTCACACCTAAGGGTGCTTAATTAAGCTGCCAAGATCTATCTCTTTCACATTGGCATTGATTTATTCATTATTAAGGAGAATTATGGACCTCCATTTTCCTCTTATTCATAAAACAAATCAACAAAACAAAATTTAATATTCCAACTAGCTCATGGTTAATTGGGAATATTACAGTCCTTCCTTCCCAAATGTTGCTTGTCCTCAAACAAATGATAAGGTGAGTGCTACAACCCTCCATCATTGGTGACACCATCATGTAATAAGCTTCCTTCATAAGCTAAGTGTCTACCGATCCATCCCTCCATGAATTGCTCCTCCAAGTTCTTATGAGATGAAAATAGTTCATCCCACAAGGAGACAGTAGTTCAAATGAAACAAACATGGTTTACCCAATGTTCTCCCTGAAACATGTAGAAAAATTAGCATGGATAATTTCTCTCCCATAGGGCACATACATTCCTCACATCCTTCCTCTAAACATTCCCATAAAAATTATAAGTACATAATCAATGTATGGGATCAAAACTAAGTACATGCAAACAGAAATTTATACAAATGGAGGTGGGTCATAGTCCCACATGTGGAACCAATGCAGTATATCTCCTAACTGCATTAGATTATGATGTGGTAAGTGTTTTCCCCACCACTTACTTTCTGCCCAATTCTTCTCACAATGGCTGAAAGTGTGAGATATGTTTGGTGCTTTTGGAGTGTACCCACAATGATACAATATCTCTTTATGTCCTTCAAGGGAGTGGCCATGTTCAGAAATGTTTGTGGCCCAAATTTTGCCATGAAGTTTATATGGATTAATTCTCCTCCTTAGAGCTATGGCCTACATATACATGGTAAAGGAGTGCATATGTTCATCAAATAAAACATTGTGTACACAACCATATTCTTCACCAAAATTTCTCCTCATACAAATGGAGTGGTGCATAGATATATCCCCTCTCATTCCAAAAGAGGAAACAGGTGGCTGAAATAACTCCTTCATTGAGTCATGTCTCTCTTCCAACTCCACATGGTTCATTCATATTTGAAAATTCTGATAGAGTTCCTCTTCAAAGCCTTCCCAAGTGTAGCCTTCCATGATAGTGTTGTAGGACCTCCTGGAATAAGTATGGCTAAAAAATAACTCTTCATAGGCCCTTTGTAGCAACTTCTAATTCAACTTGGAGGCTCTAGATAAGAAGATCCTACAATGATAGTAGATGACTCCTTCTTGGACTGAATAGCCTCTTCATGTAGTTGGTCATCAAGTATCATGCATGTGTAAATATCCTTGGAGTAATCCACCAACAGTTGGGATTTCCAATCTAGATCAATATTCCATAGTGACAGCGCTGATGATCTATCACAAAGAACATGTCATATTTCTTCTCTTCTCCTTGACATCTCCCATGCCAAAGGTGTATGTTGGAAGGTTGCTAATCCTCCCATGCTTCTCCTCCCACAGCACAGAATCTTAAATGAGAGTGGGTATTGATGATGTTGGGATAATGTCTCCCTCCTCCTTGAGTCTACCCAAGACTCTCAGCATTGTATCATGGCCTTCTAATGCTCCCATCTGTCTTGGATCTATGCTTGAAGCATCATATTGTGAGACATATCTCACTAAATATGAATCAGGTGGCCTCCCAGGTGGTTTTCCATAAGATAATAATGTCCCATGAAGTAATCTCATAAGCATAATAGATGGGACCGTTAGGTCCTTACTTCCACTATGCAAATCCATCTCTAATTTCTGTGTGTAATTTGTATGTGCGGGATATATGCCTTTAATAATTTGAGTCTTGACACTCTTTCTATCCACCCATTCCATCTGCAAAGTCTCCCAATCAGTGGTGACTTTCCCCAAAGTAATCAACCATTGCACACCCAATATCACATTGGTGTCAGGTATGTCAACCACAAAGAAGTGATCAGTCAATGTATATGTTCCCATGGTGATTGATAAGGATGGAACATAATGCATGCATTGCATAGTTCTATCTCCTGGGACCAAACCAAAAAAATTCTCAAACGCATCAGTGGGTATTTCCCTCCTTTGCACTAGTTGGGCATCAATAAAATTGTGCGTAGCCCCACTATTAACCAAAATAGAAAACCTGTGATTTAATATGGAACCTTGGACCCTCAAGGTCAAGTACTTAGGTACTCCTCTTAATGATGCAAGAACCCATCCAATTGGAGAAAATTCCCAATTCCCATCTCCTGATGGAGTTGATTCATCTCCTGCAGTGTCAACGTTGTGACCTCTCCTTGGTTCATCTTCTTCTTCCTCCTCATCATTTGAGAAGACCTCTATGTAGTGTTCCTTTCCCGTTGCACATCTATGTCTGGGTGCCCAAGATTCTTGGCATGTGAAGAAAAGCTTCCTCCTCCTAAAATCTCTTCGGACATCATCATCAAGAGGTTTTTTATTTTGACTCTCAGTTTGAAAGAGGAGCCTTCTCTTCTTTTCCCTTCGATGGAAAAGAGGGCTTATGCTGAAATGTTTCCTTTGCTTTTGGCAAGGCATCTTGAAGATCTCTAGACCTTTCAATGGCATCTTGAAGGGTAGTGGGCTTGGTAGACTTAACAAACCCATGAAGAGGTTCATCTAACCCATCAATGAAATTATACACCCTTCTTGTTGTAGATAAATCAAGAACCATAACAGAAAGTCTCAATAATTCAGAAATGTAAGTTTCTAGATTGCCTAATTGTTTTAGATTTGCAAGTCCCATGAATGGTGCTTCAGGATCTCTTCTATCAAACCTCTCCACCAACCTTCTAGTGAATCTAAATATGCAACCGCATTGGCATGACCCAATGTAGACAAGCCATGGAACCACCAGTCATGTGCTTCACCGTCAAGGTGCAGCGCTGCAATATTAATGGCCTCCATTTCTGGAAATTTGTTCAAATGGAAGTAGATGTCGAGCTTCTCTACCCATGATTTGGTAGTGCACTTAGATGACCCATCAAAGTTGGGTAAAAGGAATCTTCCCATAGTGCAGTGTAGATCATGATTCTGAATGAATCCACAAATTCTATTATGATGCCTGAGTCTTCTATTGTCCTTGATTTGAAAAAATTCTTGAAAACTAAAGTTGTCCTTGAATCTTTGAGTTTAAGACTCATACTCCATAAAGCATTCTTCAAGGGATTCTTGCTCTTGAAACCCTTCATTACCCATAGCCAAAAATGTAGGAATTGTAGAGTGTTGGGAAACTTGTTATTGCTACACTGGTTGATCACTCTAGTGATGAGACATGCCAGAGCCTTCACCATGATGAAATCCTTTAGGGGATTCCTTGTATCTATCCATCCTCATCTCCTTGATTTATCTAGAAATGTCTTGCATGACTCTAAGAAGTATCTTGGGAAACTCTTTCTCTTCATCTTCACCTCCAGATAAAGTGGTTTTACCCTTGTCTTCTTTATCATTTGTATAATCAAACTTCGTGTCTTCTTCTTTGATACCTCTCCTCTCTATCAGTAAGAGGATATCCTTCTTCAGATGACATATTGGCTTTTCAAGATGCACAAGCTGTGCCAATATTATGCTCTGATACCACTGTAATATTCCCAAATGGGGAAACCAAGAATATATTGCAAAATGATGGAACAATAATGCAAATCATCATATAAAAGCAAGAGGAAAATATGGAGACTTTTCATATGTTATAACAACAGAAAAATATACATAACTAATGGGCCATAAGATGTACAATAAGAAAGAACAAGCCTCTAATGGAAAAAATACTTAAAAAAGAGGCACTGCTACTATATATAAAGATTGGAAGGTTGTTACAACGTTGTTTTTAAACCACTGCTACAAAAAATGAATATACATCAGATATAGGGCTGATATGTGCCTGAAAAGATAGATCTACTATAGGTCTGAGCACTAGAAAACAAACTCTGCAAATGGTGTGCTAATCCACCCTACAACTCCTCCTACAGAAATAACGTACATCTGGAAGTAAACTGTGTTGTAGGGATAAATAAACAGTTGGCCTAATGCTAAGATCTAAAAATAAGCACAAGGGCCTTCCTTACTATCCTCCCAATGGAAAGTAAGACTCCTCCACTGAAAATGAGCAATGAAATGACCCAGATCTAGTCTCCACTTGCTACAACTTGCAAAACAAATTAACCCTAAGTAGGATCTACGTTGTAGATGAAAGATGAAGCTTGGCATGAAGGCTGATGGTGGACAATGTAGTACAAGACTCCTCCAAGTTCTTCTCAATGGAAGAGGTGGGATTCCCAAGCAGGAACACCCTGTGCTAAACAACACTCAATCTCAGCTAACAACAAGAGAAATATATATGTCTAAACATACCATATATTCAGAAAATCATATATCAACATACATAAAAATAATGAATATGGTTTCCATCCTCTTCCTTTTATAAGATATGAGCTTGCAAACCCTAAGCCCCATCCAATAATAGCACTACATCCATGCATAGCATCTCGATATAAAACTACTCTCTCTTTCATTAATGACCACTCCTCCATGACAGCGTTGTTGATTTTGGTCAAGGTTGACCTAGTCAAGGTGTTCGAGGCCCTTTTCACACCTAAGGGTGCTCAATTAAGCTGCCAAGATCTATCTCTTTCACATTGGAATTGATTTATTCATTATTGAGGAGATTTATGGACCTCCATTGTCCTCTTATTCATAAAAAAAATCAGCAAAACAAAATTTAATATTCCAACTAGCTCATGGCTAATTGGGAATATTACAATCTGAAAGTATTTTAAAAAATCTCTAAGGTCTGAGGAAAAATCAAATTTGAACTAGTCAAAAATGATTTTGCACGCAAAATCCTTTGATAAGCGCGCCTTTGCACGCATTTTTACCCAAAAAGCGCGCAATCACTGGAGTGGCATGAGTCATTTCCAGGACCACAAAAGCACACTCCAGGACATTGATTCCACACTTGAAGCTGCCTAAGGACAGCCACCCAAGCCTCCTTAGGAAATCAAGGGAGCACACAATGGAATCACCCTCCTCTCTTGGGTCACCATCCACAATGTACCAAGAGAGGGAAGGAGGACTTGAATTCTCCTATAAAATACCACCAAGAGATGAGAAACTTGAGATCACATTGTTATGCTGACCAAAATTTCCCCAAGAAATACCAACAGTGTGTGATCTGGAGCAAAGATAGAGGGGACTCAATTTTTGGCCATCCAACAACTCTTATCCACCATAGTAGAGAGAGGGAGACTTTGCGCCAAGGCAGGTCGGAAGTCAAGACATCCTTGCATCGAGACTTGGAACCCCTAGTTCTAAGGGCCCCTTAGCAAGTGGGTTAAATTTTCATCCCCGTTACTACCAACACTCAATAAGAGGGGATGTAAGCACCATTGTTTGGATTATTGAAGTTGTTTGACTCTATTCAGATATTTTTTGTTATTTGTTTTATTTTTAGTTTAATTTTTATGTTTGAATATGCATGCTTTTCTCTATCTAGTATGTTTATTTTCTAGCATGTTCCACTAACTTGCCTGACTCCATATATTTTCTGCCTATGACCAATAACTTAAAATGGAATACCACACCCCTTAAGTTGGTGTGATTTCATACATACGTGCACCAAACACACTAACACAGGATTGGTGAATCCACTAACATTTATTTAAAGTTTATGTGGTAGTGCTCGTTTCCAGAGACCTCAGCCTTTGTTGTAGAGTTGGGCTGGAATTGCCCCCTTTTTCTCCTTCAGTCCTTGGTTCATTCCAAGTGTCAGACTAAAGAAGAAAAGCTCCAAAAATTTACTTCTGCAAGAATTTGTGCGCATTTCCCACAAACACGCACGCCAAAGGCGTGCGTTCAGAGCTGACCTGCGCGTAGACATCACGCATGTTTCAGCCTTTTGCACACAAAAAACAGAATGAGAAATTTCTCTAGTATTTCCATCTTTTCCTGCTTGTAAAAGCGCCTGGCAACCCCTAATAAATCTTCCAGCACTGGTTGAGGTGCCCTGCAACTTTCTAAAGCTCACTCTTAGCTGCTTTTGGTAGGCTTGGTGTTAGTTTTATTTCAAGTCGATTTTTGAAAAGTTCACACATAGTTTAAGTAGGAGGGAAAATTAACTTGCATTCCGAAAAAAAAATTATGTTTTGAAAATTGAGGTACCAAAACACCTAGATAATTAGCCAAAGTAAGTGGCAAAATTCCATGCATGCTTAGCTAGTTCATTTTTTTCTAGTGTAAAACTCATTAGTTTAGTTCAATTTTTGCACTAGGATTTCAGGACCAGGATCAAATTGTCGATAGAAGAGCAAGTAATTGTTGCTGCCTTTGCACCCTTCAGTGATCCTAAGCAAGTATATGAATTCTCTCTATTCACAAGTCACCATCCCCCTCTAGATGGTCACATAGATTAGCTAGGAAAAATTGAAAGAAGCCCATATTCACGCATGTTTTTTTGTTGAGCAAGGAAAAATATAACATAGTTTAATAGGGGATTTTGAAAAGGATCATCACATATCCACATTTTCAAAATTTGTGCTTGTTCACTTTTTTCTCACACACATCCACACACTAAGCAAAGCAAATAAACCTAAAGCTAACTTAACAAAACTCACTGAATTCTCCCCATAGGGGCACAAAAGAATTTATAGTCTAAGTTAGGATCAAGGGGGTAGGCATCCAATAAGCCACCTTGATCATTCTTCATCTTGAAATGTAGAAGTTGATTATTTAGGGAGCTTTCAAATCCACCTATCAACCCACGGAAAATAAAACTCGAGCGCGGAAGAGACCCGATTCAGAGGGGGGTAGGGTTAGGCGTAGTGCGGGCAGGTATCAGTTGGGGCTACCTGACCCAGATGATACTCGGTAATGTTAGCTGAATTACCAAGAAACCCAAGACTCGAACACTCATGTGGGATGGTGGTACTTGGTGGAAAAAATTAGGGCATACTTTCCCTATAGATGATGATGCAGGCAATCACTAGATCCTCTACACTTACCTTGGTGGATTTTCTTCGACTAACTGGGAGCATCGCGAGCTCTTACGAGACATTGTGCCAACACTCGCAAGGTATATTCTCAAGGCCCAGTTACATTTTAGTGTGTGAGGAAAATTAGGTCTTCTAGGATTTGAGTATCATACACAAACAAACAAAAACCATATTTTTTGATTGACTGATCACATAGGATTAATTTAAAGGGAAAATTTATTTTCTTTTCGCGTTGTTTTATGTATGCGATCATAATTTTTTCTTTGATTATAATCTCTATCCTCTCAAATATTTCCAAAGCCAGGCCTATTCGACGCCATAATGGACCCAATGGGACCTCATCGATCTAGACGTCTTTTGGACCTCCCCCCATTATCGGGAGGGGTTCCAGGTATTTCTCCATTTAGGTGTCAAATACAGAACATTGCCACCATTATTGGTTTGTCCTTCAATTGAGGCATCCTTAGTTGGGAACCCTGGTCGGTCCCCCAATGCCACACCACATACAACTCATCCCACAACCCCTATAGGGAAAAGGAGTGCTCCCCATTCGGGAAGCCAGCCGAATACACAGCAGGGTACATCACAAATAAACCCTCTTCCTAACCATAGCATTGTGTTTTCATAAGTCACAATGGTTATGACCTCGCAGTCACCTTTTCTAGCTTCATTGAATCTACCAAATTTAACCAAGTTGACGAACAACCCCATTGCACTCAACCCCATATGGCCTCCCATGCCTATGAAGCTCCCTTCGGAAATTCCAAATTTCAAAGGAAAGCAAGTAGAAGACACAGGAAATCATGTTATGAATTTCCACTTGTGGTGCTCGTTGAACAACATTGTTGATGATACCATTCGGCTGAGACTGTTTCAACACACTCTGATAGGAGTAGCAAAAAAATGGTATGTGGAGCAACCCTCTGCTACACATGGAACCTTTAACGCCCTCGCCACTGCGTTCCTGACCTATTTTCAGTTACCCATCCACCATGATTATGGAATGGAATTAATGACACACTTTAGGCAAACCCCCACCATCCATATCTCAGACCATCTCCATGAATGGCAGCAGCGTCAAATTTTGTGTAAAGCCAAACTCGACGATCGAGTATTGTTATACCTAATCCTGAAAACTCTCAATACAGATATTTCGAAGGATGTGGCACAACAAAGGACCATATCCGAAGAGGACGCCATCAGTAAGGCCCAAAAGCTCAAGCTTATCTATACATAGTTAGGGTATATTTACAATATCCTGCCAAACTTCCCACGCATGCAAACTAACAAATAATTGTTAGGCGCATCGAACTCCGCAGATGGTTTAATTGGGTAGTTGATCCAAATTTACCCAGGCAATAGCATTCAAAACCCGAGTTACACGTATGATTCTACCTAGAACATACCACAGCTTGGCTACCAAAGTCATCACATGCCTCCGCAAAATTTGACCAGTAGGGCATCATCATATCAACATGGAGGGCCCTATCCTCCAACTCAGGGGACCCAGTACATGAATAGACATGTTGACGGAAGAGCTCCCCCCCAACAGCCATTCACAAACCAGGGACCGCATTATGCTCAATACCCAACACAAGACCTGTCTATGCAGAATAATGCACAGGTGAAATTTGTGCAGCCTTCCCAAAACCAACTGCGCCAACCATATAACCAGGAGAACTCTCCTCCTAACATGGTTAAGAAAAAAGGAAAAAACAAGCCTAAAGGAAATCCTGGATAGGGCGGCAACAGCCAATAGTGCCCTCCGCGATCTCAGGCTAGAGGCAACTCTAACCAAAATCAAAACCAGGAGCCAAGCAATGCCCAAGGGCAGAACAAAAGGCCATCTCTTCAAACGAACCACTCTTGTTCGATCTGTGGTGAGTACGGCCATTGCACTCACCACTATCCCAACCTCCCTAAGCTGAAAAATCTGTAGAATAACTGTGGACAAGGGGGATCAGCCCAACAGCCAACATTCATGCAAGAGCCCTTCCCCCATCAAGGGACATTTAGCACTCAACAAAAAAATCCCGATGACTCCGGGAAAAATAGCCATGAAATCTACATGATTGGCGAAGAGATGTTTTTTCAAACATGGAATCGAAATTACGATACCCCACCAAACACCAATGTGTTAGGGCCTAGTACTAGTGCACCAATTGCACCTTTGACCATATCAATGATGTCTATCAAACCTTTTCCGAAGATGGCTAAGGGACCAACTAGGCGAGCAGGAAACTATACCAAAGCAGCCCATAATTATATCATTGTGCATGATTTAGCTCAATCTCCTACTGCTATGTTAGCTTTGGAAGTATTACGTCCTGCCCAAAGCAAAGGAAAACCTTGCTTTCTGTGTTAAGCACTATCGACATTGCCGATACACACCTAATGGCTTTTGATTTAGACAAAGCCACCCCTAGTATTCCTTCGATGGTCGTGTTTCAGATACCAGTATCGGTCAAAAATATTACCATTGACCGATGTGTCATCAACGAGGGTGCATCCACGTGCATCATGTCAAATAACGTTTGGCAGAAGTTAGGGTCAGACAGCACCCTTAGAGCATATGACGATCACCCTTCAACTCCCGTCGGCCTCTACCGAAACATCCCGATCTGCTTAGCCGGAAAGACGGTCCTTATAGACATTGAAGTCTTGGACGCCCACTTGGACTATAATATACTCCTTGGTCGGAGTTATATGTACACCATGTCAGCTATAGCCTCCTCCATCTTCTGAACTATGATGTTCCCCCATGAGGACCACATCATTACTGTCGACCAATTGACACATAGAAAAAAGTGGCCCCTAACAAGCATCGATGTCATTCTATCCTACTAGATACATTCGTGGACACGCTTTCACGATACCAAGAATATGGCTCGGCCAATTCAAACCATCATCCATCCTAGGATCATTCCTAGGAGATCCCCCTATTTTACCTGAGTCATCACCAGATGTCACAGGGGCTCCGGTGTGCATGATATCCACATCAAGTGCCAAAGCTAGTCAGGACACAGACGCAAGCAGTAATGAGACTGATTCCTCGGCCACTGCAGCCTTTCTAGCCTATGCCGCTTCTGTTGAGATTGCAACAAGATGATGAGCTTAGTGAAAAGAGTCGCCTTCAATAAGTGGGCCCGCAGGCTATTTTTGGCACAAGTCTATTTTTAGACATGTCGATCATATTCTATGAGTTGCAGGATGCTATTTGTGGATTGTTGGTCCAGTTGGAAAAATAGATGGACTTCTATTTTTAAAAATATTGGGCAGAATATATTTTTAGATTTCCAATCTAAAAATAGATATGTCGAATATTATTAGCTCTTAATAATAAATTTGGAATATAAACATTATCTTATTCTCTTAGGCAACAGTTGATGCCTGATGTATACAGGATTTTAGAAAATTTTATTTAACGAAGTTAAATGCAATTCTCTATGGCCTACGTTGTTATAGAACTCGTAGCAATGAGGTTTTTGTTGATTATTGAGATGATGGTAAAGGTGTGTTCAGTTTAACTCAGTTAGACATAGTTGAGCTAGTTGTATCTAGTCTAACTGATTGATACACTAGTGAGAGTGGTGTGAATTAATTATTAATTAATTCACTAATTATCAACTCATTAATCAACTGAAGAATACAGTAGTTAACTTTCGGTCATGGGCCGATTCCGGTGGGAGACGGTGAAGAAGGTAGGTAGAAGAAGCGGTGGCAATCGCATGGTTCACCAACTATAGTGTTGCATGATTTGCAACACACAGTGGTTGGAGATGCCAATGAGGATTGCGTGAGCAAGGCTGGACAAATTCAAGTTCATTCAGAGCCATTCTTCAGCAGTGATGGCGCAGTAGAGGCAGGCTAGCAGGTGGCAGAGATTGATGCATGGGATTTGCTAGATCGGACCTGATTAGTGTGTAGCAATTGGAGATTGTATTGAGAGCTTGTGAGGAGCTTTGTATGATGATTGTTACATGATATCTATGACATATAATATACAGATAGTTAGGGGTTTTCAGCTTTAAACTTTCCCATAAATTACTGTGTTCATATGTGTGAATTTTTATAGTTTTAATGTGTGCATACAATTGATTTTATTTCCGCAAGTAATGATCAATAGTAGAAGAGATTTTGTATTGTGCATGAAGTTAAAATAGTGTGTGATCAAGACAATCTCAGATGTATAACATATCATTTATATAATTTCTACATGGTATCAGAGCAGTATTGATCATTGGAGCAATTACAAAGCATTGAAGCGATTGAGTTTTGTGCTGGTGGAATTCGAATTTGCAGTAGTGTTTTCTTAGTGTCGAAGTTGAGATGTCTTTCAATGGATTGTGATTGGAGTATGCCCTTGAGGGTAGCTTGAATTATATTTCATGGAAGGACAGGATGGAGGCGATGTTGGAGGACAATGGGTTGAAGGAGTTCATAGATGCAGAAATTCCAAAACCTGCTTCTAGCGATGCTGCCGCACTTGACGCATGGCAAAAGAAGCCAGCAAAATGTCAAGGGATTCTGTTGGAAGGTGTGAAGGATCACATAGTGTCCAGCCTTCATGGTAAAGCTTCTCCATTTTTGATGTGGAAAGCTTTGACATATTTGTTCCAAAGCAAGAGCAACCAGAGGAAGTTGGCACTCAAGGATAAGCTCAGGAAGATAAAAATGGACACATCTACGACAAAGATACTCCAAGAACCTAATAGGTATGAACTGGGTAGTGTGGGGGTTACTATAGATGACAAGGACTGGGTGTATTTATTCTTCTGGGCTTCCAACCAGTAACCATTCCTATCAGTACTCTGTCAATGGTCTGGAGAAATTGCCAGGATGGGAGCGACTTTGGTCAGATCTTGTGCAGGAGGAGATAAGGCGAAGTACCAGGGACGGATCTTCATCAAAGAACTCAGATGAAGAAAATTGTGCTTTGGCTACCAAAGCAAGGAAGGGGAAGAGCTAGAAGAATGCTTCTGTAACCGGTGCGAAAGGCAAGAAGCGGTGACATGTCCAAGGTGACGTGCTTTCATTGAGCCACCAACACCTGACATTACGCCACTAATTGTCCACAGAAGAAGAAAAATAAGTAGGTTGCTGGATCTACAGCTGGAGAGGCCTTAGCCTCGTAGTTTGACCTGGAATTTTCACTGATCGCATGCTTGATCTCAAGTATGATGGGTTAAGTGTGGTTTCTTGACAGTGGTGCGTCTTTTCACATGACCGGATACAAATATTTGTTTATTGATCTAGATGAGAATGATCTTGGAGTGCACATCGAGATGGGCGATGATGGTAGATATAGTGTGATCGGTATCGGTACCATTTCCTTTGAGAGGTAGTCTGCTAAACCCTTTGTATTAAAGGAAGTGATGCATGTTCCAGGATTGAAGAAGAATCTTATCTCTGTGGCGATGTTGGAAGACAAGGGATATGATGTTGTCTTTAGCAAGGGAAAGGCTTTCCTGCGCAGTAAGGAAACTGGTGAAACCCGAAGGATAGGGGTTCGAGTTAAGAACCTTTATCAGTTGCAGGTAGATGGGGTTGCGCAAAGAATGGCAGGCAAGTAGAAGAACCGGTGAGCCGAGATGAGGCGAAGAGATGAGGCGAGCTATGGCACAGAGATTTGGCCCTTTCACCATGGTGATTTGAAAATTTTTGCAAGAGATTTCTACATTCTCCATTTTCCTAAGGGCACTCTTGCGCAGTCAGATCAGTGCAAGGGGTGTACCTTGGAAAAATTTGTGAAAGCCACCTTTCACGAGAAGGATAGTCGCGCCACGACGATCCTTGAGAGAATTCACACAGACGTGTGTGGACCTTTCTCAGTAGCTTCGACAGCAAAGCACAGGTATTATGTGATATTTGTTGATGATTTTTCTCGTAAGTGCTGGATCTTCTTCATGCAGAAGAAGAGCGAGACATTCTCAAAGTTCTGTGAGTTCAAGGCACTGGTTGAGAAAGAGTCGGGGAAGCACGTGAAATCTCTTAGGAGCGATAATGGTGGTGAATTCATCTCTAGCAAATTCAAAGACTTTTGCAGCGTAGAAGGAATTCGAAGAGAGCTCATAGCGCCTCATAACCCACAGCAGAATGGGGTTGCGGAGCGAAATAACAGAATGATCATGGGTGTTGCATGGGCGATGTTGCATGATCAGGGCCTTCCCATACACTTGTGGGCTGAGGCATGCAATACTGCGGTTTATGTGCAAAACCATTGTCCTCACAGGATACTTGGCATGAGTACACCCAAGGAGGCGTTTTCTGGTAAGAAGCCTGATATTTCCCATTTGAGGATTTTTGGTTCACCTGTTTACATTCATGTGACGAAGGATGCCAGGAAGAATCTGGATCCAACTGCAGAGGTTGGGATATTTGTGGGGTACACTAATACACCCCACAACTATCGTGTGTATTTTCCAGACAGTCGCAAGACTGTTGTGCGACGGGATATCAAATTTCATGAGGAGAGAGCCATGAAGTGTTCGCTTGAGAGGGAGCCACACTTGCATGCAGATGAGGAGCTATTAGTTCCTAAGGATGAGCCTCAGGATGTGGATCAGCCACAAGAGGAGGTTCATGGAGTGGAAGAAACCACTCATGCAACGCCAACCATCAGAGGGCGGAAGCGCACTACAGAAGCTGAGCGACTGGCTCAAGATGCAGAGAAGGTTGTAGGAGCACCTACATCACAGCGCAGATAGAGACAGTCACCTGACCGGTATACTGGATACATGGCTCTTATGAGCAAGTGTATCGTGACAAAGCCATCCTCTTTCGAGGAAGCTGTGGAGGACCCCGCATGGGTAGATGCCATGGTGGAAGAGTATGATTCGATTGTCAGAAACAGTGCATGGGAGATTGTCCCAAGGTCGGAGGGGAAATCAGTGGTGGGTTCGAGATGGATCTACAAAGTGAAGCAAGCAGCTGACGGGAGTGTGGAGAAGTACAAGGCAAGATTTGTTGCCCGAGGCTTCTCACAGATTGAGGGGATCGATTATGAGGAAACCTTTGCACCTGTCACAAGGTATTCTTCCATACGAACGATTCTTTCTCTCTCAGCACAGATGGGGTGGCACATTCATCAAAAGGATGTGAAGACTGCGTTCCTCAACGGAGTCATTGAGGAGGAGGTGTACATAGAGCAGCCCGAAGGTTTCGAGATCTTCAGCAGCAAGTCACATGTGTGCAAGCTCAAAAGAGCGTTGTATGGGTTGAAACAAGCACCTCGTGCTTGGTACACACAGATAGACAATTATTTCACCGGACTTGGATTCTCCAAGAGTGAGGCGGATGCGAACATATACCAAATTGTGGTGGAGTGTAAGTTGCTGATCATTGTACTTTATGTAGATGATTTGATTCTGACAGGTGATGAACTATTGATACACTCATGCAAGGCTGATCTTGCAAAGGAGTTTGACATGAAGGACTTGGGCCTCCTTCATTATTTCCTGGGATTGGAAATTTGGTAGCGCAGTGATGGATTGTTTGTGTCTCAAGGCAAGTATGCCCGGGAGATACTGGAGAAGTTCAACATGCATGGATACAAGCCTATCGACACTCCTCTTCCTAGTGTATGGAGGAAAGAGGATGCTACATTGGCAGAGGTAGTGGATGCGACTGTTTACTGATAGTTGGTGGGGTCGCTTATGTATCTAGTCAATAGATGACCTAACATATGCTATGCTATTAACCAGCTTTCACAAGCTATGGTTAAGCCTACCAAGCTCTTTTGGAAGGCAGGAAAGCATGTATTGAGATATCTCAGAGGCACATCGGGATATGGATTATGGTACAGACAGTTGGATGAGGTGAAGCTGGGTGGCTTCATGGATGTAGATTGGGCAGGGAGCCCAACGAACAGAAAGAGCACATCTGGAGGGATTTTCAGTATCGGGTTGACAGCAGTTTCTTGGTATAGTAGGAAGCAGAGATCCGTGGCACTCAGTTCAGGCCGAGTACATGGCAGCGATTTTGGATGCATGCGAGGCTATATGGATGAGGAAGATCCTGGTCGGGTTTTTCAGTTCACACTTGGATCCTACTGTGATATATTGTGATAATCAGAGTTGCATCAAACTCTCAGTTAATCCAGTATTTCATGACAGATCTAAACACATTGACATCCGGTATCATCATATCATAGATTGTGTGCAGCGGAAGATCATGTTACTTTCTTACATTCCTACAAAGGATCAGGATGTTGATATCTTGACGAAGGCGCTCACCAGGAGCAAATTCGAATACCACAGGGGCAGGATCGGGGTGGCAGATAATCCCTATCTTGTTAAGAGGGAGTGTTGAGATTGCAACAAGATGATGAGCTTAGTGAAAAGAGTCACCTTCACTAAGTGGGCCAACAGGCTATTTTTGGCGCAAGTCTATTTTTAGACATGTCGATCATATTCTATGAGTTGCAGGATGTTATTTGTGGATGGTTTTTCAAGTTGGAAAAATAGATGGACTTCTATTTTTAGACATATTGGGCAGAATCTATTTTTAGATTTCCAGTCTAAAAATAGATATGTCGAATATTATTAGCTCTTAATAATATTTGGACTATGAAAATTATCTTATTCTCTTGGAGCACTTCAGTTAAGTGCACAGATGTGGCACAAGAGCTGACAGAAGGAATTACGCTATTCCTGAGGGTTAATTGGAGTTATTTCATGGATACTTCATTTAGAACTCATGTGACAGAGTTTGGTGGAGTTATTGAGATAGTTGGTGGAGTTGTGTTCAGTTTAACTTAGTTAAACATAGTTGAGCTAGTTGTATCTAGTCTAACTGATTGATACACTAGTGAGGGTGGTGTGAATTAATTATTAATTAATTCACTAATTATTAACTCATTAATCAACTGAAGAATACATCAGTTAACTATAGTGCATGGACAGTTTCAGTGGAGACTAGTGAAGAGGTAGGTGAAAGAGCAATGTGACTATCAGTTGTGACTATAGTGTTGCATGATTTGCAACACACAGTGGTTGGAGATGCCAATGAGGATTGTGTGAGAAAGGCTGGAAAAATTTGAGTTCATTTAGAGCCATTCTTCAGCAGTGATTGCGCAATAGAGGCAGGCTAGCAGGTGGCAGAGATCGGTGCATGGGATTTGCTAGATCGAACCTGATTAGTGTGTAGCAATTGGAGATTCTACTGAGAGCTTGTGAGGAGCTTTGTATGATGATTGTTACATGATCTCTATGAAATATAATATACGGATAGTTGGGGGTTTTCATCTTTAAGCTTTCCCATAAATTACTGTGTTCATATGTGTGAATTTTTATGGTTTTAATGTGTACATGCAATTTATTTTATTTCTGCAAGTAATGATCAATAGTTGAAGAGATTCTGTATTGTGCATGAAGTTAAAATAGTGTGTGATCAAGAGAATCTCGGATGTATAACATGTCAGTTATATAATTTCTACAGCTTCCCAAACCCCTTTCCTCTACCCCCAAGCTGGTTCGTATCCCAGCAGGTTTTGGAAACAATGGTGTTACCAAACATATCCTTTGCAATACCAGTTTGGTATCTCATTCCCCCTATGGGCACAGGAGCCACACATATCGCTGCCACAGGGTTAAAGCCCTTTAGTCCCAAGGAGGCCCCACTCGTTCAGGAAATAGTCAAAAACATCCCTGCAAAGGAAATTCCCATTGAAAAAATGATGATTACGGCTAATAAAACTAAGAGAAAAGGAAAGAAGTTGGAAAATCTCGCCACACAATAGGAATCACCAGTTTGCCCCATATGCGACGTAATAGGAAACCCTACCCATATCTTCCCAGAGCTGGACGAATTAAAAATGCTACTCGGCTCGGAGGTAGACATCGCGACACCGCGTCCCAAAAAAAGGAACTTGCCACCAAAGGTAAAGGTAAAGCATTGTGTACCAATCACCCATGCGCTATCTGTAGCAATTATGGGTACCTAGAAATCCTGCGATATAGGGACGCCTTGCACACCATCGAGTAATCCTATCAAGAGGATCCCTCCACCCAGTCATCTAGAGATGAACCTTGTACCATCCTTTACCTACAGGAGGAATGACAGTTACCCGAAAGATGCTCGTTCATATTCCCCCCTCTTATCATACGATGCACGCTGTGCGATTAACATTGTCACTTCTTTGAAGAATGCACGGCCCTGGAACTCATCCATAGATGGTATCCTATAGAGCGATTTTATTACATTGGATTATTGGCAACACAATTCACATGTCCTTTATGCGCCGACATCCACCTTCTGGAAAATTTCCACTATATCCCCTGATTCCGATTAGCACTCACTAGTTTGCACTCCAATATAGTCTGCCTCTCCCAAGAAGATGGCATGGACTCGGAATCCATGAACAGCTCAACAACCCAAGAAGATGTGACAAGCAAATCCATCCTATTATTGTCAGCTGAAAAGCGACCAATCAAGGAACCCCTAGTTACCCCCAACCGCCCTTAGCATAGAAGACCAACATGTGTGTTATGTAAAATTCCCAATCGTGTGGTCGCCACTTGCCCTAATTTAGCAGTGTTACGGTGCTGGTAGCATGCCAGACCACAAACTGAGCATGACGGGACCCCCATATCTAGGCTATTTTTCTCAATGTGTCAGGGTAATCACTGTGGATGGCACTGTACCTATATCCCGCAAGTTCTTCCCCTCATTGATATGATTCATACAATAGAAAAGAAACGGGACGATCTCCTCAAATGATATAAAAATTACATCACCCCCAGACTAGCAACCCCACACCCCCATCGGCATAATGGGAAAACTAGGATGGTGCACCAACCAAGCATGACCTAGGCCAAACCTAGGATAACATGCAGACTATGCAACCTGAATGACCACCGGGTCAATTAGTGCAAATAACTAAAGCCCCTCGCAAGAAGTTCTCGTACAGTCTCTTATCGGCCACAGAGACTTCTCTCTAACCAAGAGAGGATCACGTGTACTTACTGCCAGATTTGTTCGCACTTTCACCACACGATTAAAGTTGAGCATCTCCCCAAGTTCAGAGCAGCAAGAGTAGCGTTATGTCTACACTCCCCCAAAGAGCTATATGCACCTAAGCCAACGATAGGGGAATGGAAGCAAAAGACCTCCTCTTCTACAACAAATCATTTCCAAGCATTCACATCTGGGACAAAGAGTAGTGTTGGTTCCTACACAATCTACTCCATTGGCACAGTGGTACCATGCACCATCTGCACTGGCAAGAACCATGAAATAGAGGCATGCCCATTAATGGAAACATTTAGGCACCTTTGCAGCAGGCACAATTTCCACCAATAGGAAATCGACCATCCTAACAGGGAACCCAACCTTGCGCTTATGCAAGCTCCCATCACAGAGATTCTTCCTCCACCAAACACTAAGGAAATGATACACCACATACGATTTGTATCATCATATGTCAGGAATAAGATTGCAGTCGCCCCCACGTCCCAAGACTCCCATCTTATCCCTGTCACTAAAATCCAGGGTTCCTTGCGCTTTTGCATTGATTTTCGTGAGATCCTGAATTTGCACGCCACCATCGAACTCCTCGATGATACCCAGCCTCTATAACAGCGCCTAGTGCAACTAGAGCTCGTCGACGAAAGATGACGAGAGTTGTTGCAACACAATGAGGCCCATAAGAAAAGGGTAAAAGTATCATTCGACTGCCATATCAACCCTCGCTCATTCACCAAGGGAGAACTAGTCCTCCACTATGATGTCGCAAAAGAAGCCCTAGGGCCAGGAAATTCTGAAACCTTGTGGAAAGGACCCTACATCTTAAAATATTTCCTCAGCTAAGGGGCATACATCTTGATGGAATCGGACGAGACATGCCTTAGTAACCCTATCAATGGCATTTACCTCAAGAAGTTCTACCCATAAGGGCCAAGAAGGCCCTACCCTAGATTTAATGTACACAAAACCAACCACTTTAAATTTTTGAACAAAATTCTTATTACAAAATGCACTTAAGTGCCATAATGGATTACCAACCCGAACCCTACTTCAGATTTGTTGATGGAGCATCAAGATGGTCTCAAATTTTAGCAGCAACAGCCTGGGTTATCTATCACCCTGATCGATCACCACTCTACAGAAACAGTGTATGTATCAGTACAACAACAAACAATCAAGCTAAATATGATGCCATCATCGGACTTATGTGTGACGTCATCCATCAGGGCATACACCATATACATGTTTACTTCAATTCCCAGTTAGTAGTGTCGCAGTTAAACCAAACATTTGAGATACGAGATTCACATCTATTTAGAAAATATTTGCGTGCAAAAATATTAAGAAGACAATTTGACTACATTACATTTACTATAATATTCCTTTTTCAGGATTGCTCATAAATCAAGCATCAAAAATGCATTTCCAGAAATAATTGCAATAAAAAAGTAAAATGGACTTTTGGATCCCATATATTAGTCAATATAAATTCTAAATCCAAGAATAGAGCTTAAACAAAGCAAACTAGGTGGGTTAAACAAATCTCCCATGCCTAGGATTGCCAAAAAGTGCTAAAACCCCAAGACTGCAAAATGTCGGACCAGCTGCTCAAGGGACTACGTAGTCTAAGAGAGGTTTTACACATAAAATTATAGGAGAACCATATATCTACTCATATATTGATAAATAATGATGAAGAACAGAGATCTAGTCTCCTCATACAAAATACAAGATAACCTGACAAGGGTTTCTTGTCAAACACTCTACATACAAAATGGGAGCTTCAATAATTTACTGAATAACCACTGCAACACTAAATTACATGAGTGTAGAAGGCTGAAATATTTATGATCTGCTGTAGATTCCTCAAGAGCTTCCTCTGATGAAAGGATGAACCTCTCAATCACAAGGAAACTCGGCAACGGAGCCACCAAACCATGCAATGAGCACTGCCTCCAAAATAACGCATTCCCTAGCAGAAACAACGCTGGGAATGTATGGGAAATGTGTGGTCTGATACCACAGATCTTAAATAATCTCTGGAGCTCTCAAAACATATCTCTCAAGTGAAGGAAATCTTCCTCCAATGAGAAACTAGCTCAGAAGCCGGGATTTCAATCCCTTCCACTGCTGCACCCAACAACACTACACAATCTCCGGAAAATTTGTGCTGATGAATATGGCTGAAGCTTGGCCTGAAAACCTGATGTGGAATGATGAATACAAACTCTTCCAATGAGCTCCTCAAAGGAAAGAGGTTGGATTCCCTCCCAGGAACACCCAGTGCTAAACAGCGCTGCATCTTTGCTAAGCAGAAAAGCAGCAACAATTCTTGGCAACCAAGAATAATAATCTACAAAATGATGAATAATGTTGCCATACTCTTCCTTATATAAGACATGAGTTTTCTTGCCCTTGGCCCCACTCCATTAGGTTACTTCTAACCCAAGTTACATCTCACTCCAAAATTGCGTTATTCATCCTAGGATTCCTCCTCCACTAAAATTGCGTTGTTGACTTAGTTAAATCAGCTTCATTTTATCTTTGTTCACACATGGAGGTGTTTTATTAGGCTATAAATAATGTCTTCTTTCACACTTGGAGTGTTTTTATCCTCCTTAGGAGACTTATGGGCTTTTCTACCCATTTATTTACCGACTACAGCTGCTGCTAACTCTAATGTTCCATTTATCTTGGAAGCTAAAATTTTGGGAACATTACATTTACACATGTACCAAGGAGTCAAAACCAAACAGTTGATCTCATAGTTAACAATATTCTAAACTAGAATACATCTTGAAAAAACCATCATACATAGAAAACAAAAAACACAGACACCCATTAGCATAAAGTAATCCATAAGCAGAAACAAGGGGCACAACATGTAGAGCCGCAAAAAAAATCTCTCATATATATATCATAGTGTATGTGTCTGACTACAAAAATAGTGTCTCTGACCCATCAGTCAGCCCAAAGATACAAAAAAAATTGTAAAAAATAGGGGAAGAATCCTCATAATGGGTTATTTCCGCATGTAGAAAAATACTCTTGGGCGGTGTACATATATAAGATAACAATACACTTGCCCAAAGTCATGTATAGATGGGCTACTATCATTATAAACATTGGCCCTAAAGTGACCATGAAACCCAAAAATACTCTTGCTCTTTTGAGGAGCAATGCACTATTCAAACATGGTAGGAAAGTACAAATACTCAATGGAGTAATCAACAAGTATAGAAATTCATTTCCTACCATACATAGTGAGTAGGCTAAAAGTGAGGTCCATTTATAAGCTCTCCCATGAGGATTTCCTCACAAAAATCTGCATGAAGAAGGGATACACATACTTTTTGGAAAACTCCATCAATAAGAACACACTCCTATGTGACAGTGATGTAGGCCTTAAGAATAAGGCTCCATGACTTCTCTCTTTGACATTCCACATGCAAAAGCCAACCACCATCATGCTGCTATGTGAGAAGATCATCTTCTGGTATGGAAGTCTCTCATGATCCTACAATACTGAAGGGTAGCCTCCTTGTACCATGAATGTGCCTTTCTTCTCTTCAGAAATGTCATGAAAAGTATGGGAAGAATTTTTCCTATACTCTCCCAATTGCAACCATAGCAACAACAACTTTTTTTGTTGCCTCATCTCTCCCTCATACAAGCCATAGAGTAAGGTCATGAAAGTCAACTTGTATGATTCCCCATACCAACAAGTCTTCTGTTGCTCTATCATATGGGTGCCATGCCATACAATTTTTTCCTCTCTCCATACAAAGCTTCCCTTGAACAAAAACACATCAGCAATACATGGAAGCAAGACGCAATAAGAAAAACTTTCCAAATGACAACCAGAGAGTGAAGCATGGTCCCTCTAATCGAACCAGCGTAGTGCATCCTTTGCCTGCATCAAAATAAGAAGTAACAAGTGCTTTTCCAGCCACTTGCTTGCTGTCACAGTCATCTCATAAGATGAAAACATGAAGTTACAATATGGTGTCAATGGTGCACACCAAGAAACATGTGGATTCTCCCACAGCTCATTAAAAGGATAGCCAAATTCAATGCTACAAGTAGTTGTAAGTACATTATCATACAATATGCAAGAAGAAGCTACTCTTCTTGATACATCATGTTGCTCAAATAAGGAAAAGAAGTACAATACAAAATGTGAAATTATACCTCCTCCATCATGTACTTGAGGTCTTGAGCTAAAATGGCTCAACTGGAAATTCTCCTTTACTCCCAATGAGTAGGAAGGCGGCTGTGACAACCTCACTATCATCATCCAGGCTATGCATCTCTCCATATGTTGAAATATGTCATGTTGAATGCCCTCCCAAATGAACTCCTCTGCCAAGGAAAGATATGCATCAAAATGCATGGAAGAGAAATCCTCATGTGTTGTATGTAGCAATTTCTCCTTGAGACTAGAAGCTCTAGTCAAGAAGATCCTGCCATAGAAATAGATGACCACATCATCAACCATGTATCTGTCATCTCCATCCAGGTCATCAAGAAACGTGCATGCACCAAGATCCTTGGATTACTCTACCAAGAGCTGAGACCTCCAATAAGGAGCAATCCTCCTCAAAGACAGTGCTGGTGATCTGGCATGTGTAGCTCCATTCATGTTGTTGCCTGCTACTTTGACATCCCTCATGCCAAAGTTTTCCTCCAAACTCTTCACCTCTCCAAAATCCAAGAGTGGTGAATCCAAAGAAAATATGTCTTCTATCAACTCCCGATTAGGTGGCCTCCCAGGTGGAATGCCTCCATAAAGTGAGACATCAGTATCAAGAGTAGACTTCTCATATGGTTGGGCAACCTTGCCCCTGCCCTTATAGCACAAATCAGTCTGCCTCCTTCTTGCAGTGGCTCTCTGAAATAGAGAAGGGTGTGTGCCTCTCATCACATTATGTTGCTCTTCCTCCCTTCCTCCTCCTTCCAACTGCCATGCTGCACAATCATGTTGCTCACTGATTGTGCTTGGACCTCCATGTATGAGATCCTGGGGAAATTCTTGCAAGGATACAAGAATCCCTCTTATTACAGCATGTGCTTCTCTTCCCTCTGCATGAGGCATTGGATTTGCTCTAGATGTGACAACGTTGTTGCCCCTTTCTTCTTCATCAATGTGTGTAGAAAACATCTCAATAATTGGATCCCTTTGTGAAAAAGTGATCCCCATGCCCTATGGTTCAAGAATATGAACTGGAAGTGTTGCTTCCGACAATGTGTAATGCAAGACATTAATTTCTCTCATGGTTTTCTGAAATGGAGTTTCATCCATCACATGCAAGGGTTTTTTTTCTCAAGTTTTCCTTGCTCATGTGTCTTAGGAAGTTTTTCACCAAACCTCTCCATCAATGTTTTCATGAATCTTGCATAAGAGAAAGTATTGGCATTATTTAAGGAACAAGATTCAAAAATCCACCATGCATGAGCCTTACCTCTAAAATGCAGCACTACAAATCTGATAGCTTCATCTCCGGAAATATGGTGCATCTGCAAATAGGAGTTTAGCTCCTTCACCCAAGCTCCGACTGAACATGTAGGTGATCAGGCTAAAGTAGATAGAAGAAATCTATCTGCATCCTGCTGCTGGCTCTTCTCCATCTGGATCTTGCGAAACTCTTGGAAATCAGCATGATATCTAAACCTATTAGTTTTAGAGTCATACTCCCGCAACAAATCACTAAGATTCATTCTCTTAGGCATCCTTCCTCCTCCCATCCATCTCAGGATAGCTCTGGGCATTTGAATGCGCTGTGCATCATGGAGTGCAACTGCATGCTCACACTCACCATGTGAAAATATGCATTCATCTCTAGATTTAACCTCCTTTGGATATTTCATCTCCAATCTCATTTTATTCATCTCTCCTTGAAAGCTCTTCATATATTTTGGAAGAAGCTTTGTAAGCTTGTCTCCCTTTCTTCCTGCACACAGTGAAGCTTTCTAGCTTCTGTCCATATCTCCTTCTTCTGATAGTTGGATCTCACAGGCTGGGCCAGAGATCATACTTTGATACCACTGTAATATTCCTTTTTCAGGATTGCTCATAAATCAAGCATCAAAAAAGAATTTCCAACAACAATTGCAATAAAAAAAAAAATGGACTCTTGGATCCCATATATTAGTCAATATACATTCTAAATCCAAGAATAGAGCTGAAACAAGGCAAACTAGGTGGGTTAAACAAATCTCCCACACCTAGGATTTCCAAAAAGTGCTAAAACCCTAAGACTGCAAAATGCCGGAGCAGCTGCTCAAGGGACTGCGTAGTCTAAGAAAGGGTTTACACATAAAATGATAAAAGAACCATATATATACTCATATATTTATAAATAATTATGAATAACAGAGATCTAGTCTCCTCATACAAAATACAAGATAACTCGGCAAGGGTTTCTTGTCAAACACTCCACATACAAAATGGGAGATTCAGTAATTTACTGAATAACCACTGCAACACTGAAGTACATGAGTGTATAAGGCTGAAATATTTCTGATCTGTTGTAGATCCCTCAAGGGCTTCCATGAAAGGATGAACCTCTCAATCACAAGGAAACTCAGCAACGGAACCACCAAAACATGCAATGAGCACTGCCTCCAAAATAACGCATTCCCTAGTAGAAACAGCGCTGGGAATGTATGGGAAATGTGTGGTCTGATACCACAGATCTGAAATAAGCTCTGGAGCTCTCCAAACAGATCTCTCAAGTGAAGGAAATCTTCCTCCAATGAGAAACTAGCTCAGAAGCCGGGATTTCAATCCCTTCCACTGCTGCACCCAGTAACACTACACAATCTTCAGCAAAGTTGTGCTGATGAAGATGGCTGAAGCTTGGCCTGAAAAACTGATGTGGAATGATGAATACAAACTCTTCCAATGATCTCCTCAAAGGAAAGAGGTGGGATTCCTGCCCGGGAACACCCAGTGCTAAACAACACTACAACTTTGCTAAGCAGCAAAGCAGCAACAATTCTTGGCAGCCAAGAATAATAATCTACAACATGATGAATAATGTTGTCATCCTCTTCCTTATATAAGACATGATTTTTCTTGCCCTTGTCCCCACTCCATTAGGTTACTTCTAACCCAAGTTACATCTCCCTCCAAAAGTGTGTTATTCATCCTAGGATTCCTCCTCCACTAAAACTGCGTTGTTGACTTAGTCAAAGCAGCTTCATTTTATCTTTTTTCACACATGGAGTTGTTTTATTAGGTTAGAAAGCATGTCTCCTTTCACACTTGGATTGTTTTTATCCTCCTTAGGAAACTTATGGGCTTTTCTACCCATTTATTTACCAGCTACAACTACTGCTAACTCTAATGTTCCATTTAGCTCGGAAGCTAAAATTTTGGGAATATTACATTTACACATGTACCAAGGAGTCAAAACCAAACAGCTGATCTCATAATTAACAATATTCTACACTAGAATACATATTAAATAAACCATCATACATAGAAAACAAAAAGCATAGACACCCATCAGCATAAAGTAATCCATAAGCATAAACAAGGAGCACAACATGTAGAGCCGAAAAAAAATTCTCTCATATATATATCATAGTGTATGTGTCTGACTACAAAAAAAGTGTCTCTGACCCATCATTCAACCCAAAGATACACAAAAAGTCGTAAAAAATATGGGAAGAATCCTCATAATGGGTTATTTCCCCGTGTACAAAAAGACTCTAGGGCGGTGCTCCCCTAGGTGGGGCACCTAGACCCACTACTACTCTCGGTACCACTACTGGAGCTGCTGTCAAAACTGAGACTGCCACTCGATGTAAAAATTGCCGATATTCCCTCTCCTTGGCCATCAACGTCTCCAGCTAGACCTCCTTGAGATCATACAAAAAGCCTCGAGAAGGCATCCCCTGGGTCAAACAGTCCACTCGATCCCAGGCTTCCTCCAGAACTAACACTCGAGTAGTCAGCTCAGCAATGTGAGCTTCTGCAGCATTAGCACGCACCGCCTCTACATCGGCACGAGCTCGCTCGGCAACAGCCGAGCTGCTGCCCTCTCTCGAAGGGTTAGAACCACCACCAGGTCCACCACCCTGAGGTTGTGCAGGGTCTCCTACCAGGCCCCCACGACCTCCCCGAGGTCTCCTAAGAGGATCGTGGCCAACCAATCGAGCCACGGGGCAACCTACCTCGCCAACATCTGCAAGAGTAACCAAAACTATGTTAATGTCACCATAAAAACACATAAAAATATATATATATACTCAAATAAATGCAGAAAACATAAATACCTGTTGGCCCCCAATCATAGCCAGGAGGGAGACCCATCTCTAGATCTCCCTGAAAATCTATCCCTGCATACGGGAATGGCAGAAACATCTAAGGGTTTGCCTAAAACCAGGCCTCTGTCGTGGCATTATAGTAATGCCCCACCATACCCCCACCTCCCACAGAATCATAGGAGCCCACCTCCTCATGCAAGGCTCTCGTGGCCTCCCAGGAGGCACCACCACCACCAGTCTCAACAACACCACCCTCTCGTACATGATGCTACATAGAATACTGGCATACACAAACAACTTTGATCCATCCCAGACCTTGTAAATTTGTGTCACCATCCCGTCATAGCATAAGCGAGCAAAATTCGAAAAAGTGCCTGGCCCGATGCCTGATGTGGAGCCAATGACCCTGCAAGTTGCACAATAGCCGCTAGAGCACACCGCTTGGCCAAGTCTGTCACCGAGTCAATGGTTGTGCACCCCCCCATGAGGGGCGCCCTACCACAATGATGCGCCTGGAACCTCTCAAAATCCACCCTCCCAGAAGGGAATGGATATCGCAATGCCACACCCTAAGGCATTAGCCCGAAAAAAATTATATATCCGTCTCAGAATTGATAGCAAGGTCAGTCCCATGCAGCACAAACATGTTGCGGTGATTGTTCCAATGTTGGATCAAGTAACGCAGCAGTAGGCCCTGTGACCAAAGAAGCTCGTTCTCCAAAAACTTCAGGAGACCCCATTGCGCCAACTGTCATTGCGCGTGACCGTCGGCAGCTAATGCAGTACGGAGCTCGGGCCAATCCCACTCCCTCCACAACATATTTTCATCCAGATAGGAACCCACCAACAGCATAAAAAGATCAAAAAATAGGCAAAATATCCAAAAAAATTCCTCAGCCTTTTGCGCGGTTGTCCTTAGACATGTGCACTGAACATGTGCCTGTATTTCTCATAGGCGCACATAAGGCGCACCAAAAGAGGGAAAAAGAGCGCTTAAGGTGTGCAAAACCAAAAAAAACCGTGCGTAGAAGGCGTGCTCTTACCGTGATCGCCCGTGCAATCTAGGGTAAAAATGGCTTAGAATCTGTACAAACCAGTTTTGTACGGACCTTGGCACCCTTAGACTGAAAAAATTAAAGTGCAAGACGTCATGGAGGTTACTTGGGCATGATATCACTAATCCTTATTACTCAAGATGACCGCAACAGCAAGAACTGCTCCGCAGAGGCCTCTGACCTCTTAAAAAACTCAACAAGTACAAATGAATTGAATTAGGGCCATATTCACCTATATATCGCCCTTTTCAAATACTTTGGAGGACCATAAAGAGAGCTCAAAAGGTCTGTTCTCCAAACCGAAAGCAACACTATGATCAACACTCCATAAAGAACAGACGCAATGCCACACATTCGCACTCCCAAAAAAAAAAAAAAATCATCACATGCAGGTATGCCCTCTCTCATCTTCTTTTCTTAAAGCTATGGCTCTCAATAATATTGGATAAAGATGATGCTTTCACTTGGGGTAGTTTCTTTTTCAAGAAAACATGCAAACCGTCCATAACTCCATTCATTGAAAGTTCCAAAGCAAGTATCCTTCTACCCTCAGCATGATAGAGTCCCAAAAAACTCTGCATATCCTGACATCATTTCTCCATTATAAATTAACCATAGGTTCCACATATCCTATCGTTTTTATCATCAACTCGCCTTGCACATGATAAACATCCTCATTGGTCGGTAGAGCCTCCCCTCCATGGTGCTCGTCACCCAAAGTAGACCATATATCACAAAAAGAGACACCATGGCCATATCACTATAGTCCGAGAAGCACCTCTTGCCCATTCATTCACCATGCATAAGTTCAAGTTTTACCATATGAAATAAAACCCCTTTCCCGAACAACCAATTTCTACAAGCAGATCAAAAGCGCACTGCCGCGTCTCACATTTGGCCCACCATACCTCTATCTGCATAATTCCATCTATGATACTTTTTCATCTGCTTCATCAACCTCACACATGAGACCAACCAATGCCCCCCCCCCCCCCCAAGCAAAACACTTTCCTCACACCATCAGTGAGCGAGTAATTTCATGTTTTTGGGCACCCGTCTATGTGTTTTGTACAAACCAAACCCCATTATTTTATTCTTATGGTAAG
Source organism: Pinus albicaulis (assembly GCA_034641835.2). Classification (NCBI taxonomy): domain Eukaryota; kingdom Viridiplantae; phylum Streptophyta; class Pinopsida; order Pinales; family Pinaceae; genus Pinus; species Pinus albicaulis. The sequence goes on along the minus strand of CM076575.1, from coordinate 1,745,747,871 downwards.
TGTACAAAGACAACAAAAAGTGCACTATGTCCCCCACCCACTCATTCATTTTTTCTCCCATGGAAATGGTCCCTGACCACCCTTGGTTGGAGTATACCACCCTCACGCAAAAGCCACTATGACATTCATAACCAATTTATAGCCACCCTGGAAGTCCTACCAACTTCAAGGCTTTCCCCATCAGAAATAGTTATGACTGCCACCAAGCTACTTTTTATACTCTGACCTTGGGCCACTGAATCCCCACCATCAGTTTTCAGACACCCCTCATGCCTATGTTAAACCCATAAAATGCAGAATCCTGATCCTCCATATCAGTGACCCCCTTGTTTGATGGAGGCTCCCTTTTTGTCTACTTCAACACCTATTTTCCAAAAAGGAAGCGGTACCTTGGACTGCACCTCTCCATAAAAGGGGCATCCTCGGGTGGCATTGTGGGAGACATTATTTCCCACAAATGTCATCGATCCTCCTGAAATTCGACTACAGCACAACCCTTCATATCAAGATGGTATCATACCTTACAACCATTGCACTTTCATCAAATTTGTCAAATACCCATGCCTTCATAAGTGTCTCTTTTAGCAATGCTTACACGGGAAGGTCCCAGCCAGCACCTATGTGTACAATATACAATTATATTCCATACCAATTTTATGCATATGGGTACCACATTCCACCTATTTCCAAAGAAAAAATTCCCTTTAGGGCATCAGCAGTCATCGTCATCAACCAGCAGATCACTACCATATCAGTGACACAGACAGAACAAGTATCTGTGAAATATATTTGTTTAACTAGTCAAAGCATTACGAGCATGGGACATGCCTGCATCGTAGAAAATATGTATATATTGTATTAAATTTTCTTATAGGTGTCCCATAGGACATGGTCGTTCTTCAAACTGGTGCAGGGTGTCTCCAATTCCGATCTACAAGCAGGTCTCTCTCTCTCTCTACACATAGTATACAGAAAAAAAACTATAATGTATTTCAACTATACAGTTCTTCCTAGACCTCACACATTAGGGGGAAACTATTATCACTAGAAAATCGTACAAGCAAAGGTGACATTATTTAATGTCAGGCAGAAGGATTTACAGGTCTGAGAGACATTAGGGAATCTAAAATTATTTAAAAAATCTCTAAGGTCTAAGGAAAAATCGTATTTTAACTAGTCAAAAATGCTTTTGCGTGCAAAATCCTTCGATAAGCGCGCCTTTGTGTGCATTTTCACCAAAAAAGTGTTGCAACTTACGATTATCGTTAGACCAAAACTTGCAAGCTTTGTCTCTGCTACAATCGCCAGAGTTAGGATCCATAAGAGGCGGTTAGTCCATGTCATGAAACACACGAGGAGTGTTGAACAAAATGTCCAACAATCTCCCCCTCAACACGAGCCGAGTGAGTTTCAAACTTGAGACCAGTCGCTCTGATACCACTTTTTGGAACTCACGATTGCCGTTAGAAAAAAACCGGTAGGCTTAGTCTCTGCTATAATCACCAGAGTTAGGATCCACGAGAGGTAGTTAGTCCCTATCACAAAACACACGGAGAGCATTGAACACAATGTCCAACAAAAAGCGCGCAATCCTGGGAGTGGCGGGAGTCACTTTTCGGGACCACAAAAGCACACTCCAAGACATTGATTCAACACTTGAAGCCACCTAATGACAGCCACCCAAGCCTCCTTAGGAAATCAAGGGAGCACACAATGGAATCACCCTCCTCTCTTGGGTCACCATTCATAATGTACCAAGGGAGGGAAGGAGGATTTGAATTCTCCTATGAAAGGCCACCAAGAGATGAGAAATTTGAGAGCACATTGTTATTTTGTCCAGAATTTCCCCAAGAAATACCAGCAGTGTGTGATCCATAGCAGAGATAGAGGGGACTCAATTTTTGGCCATCCAACAACTCCAGTACACCATAGTAGAGAAAGGGAGACTTTGCGCCAAGGTAGCTCAGAAGTAAAGACATCCTTGCATCGAGACTTAGAACCCCTAGTTCTAAGGGCCTCTCGGAAAGTGGGTTAAAGTTTCATCCTCATTCCTACCAGCACTCAATAAGAGGGGACGTAAGCACCACCATTTGGATTATTGAAGTTGTTTGACTCTATTTAGAGCTTTTGTGTTATTTTTTTTAGTTTAATTTTTATGTTTGAATATGTATGCTATTTCTCTATCTAGTATGTTTATGTTCTAGAATGTTCCACTAACTTTCTTGACTCCATATATTTTCTGCCTATGACCAATAACTTAAGAGGGAATACCACACCCCTTAAGTTGGTGTGATTTCATACGTACGTGCACCAAACACACTAACATAGTCGCAACCCTCTATACTCTTTTTTCTTCTATGATCTAGTTCGAACACCATTGTTGTTGCTCTGGATCGTCACCATTGTGATGTTGTGCCTGATGCTTGGTCATTTTTCACTGACATCTTCATCCTGTGAATTTATTTTTTCTATTTTTAGCCTAGATCTTATAAAGAGAGTTGAGGGGGTTGGGGTGTAACAACTCCATAATCACTATTTGTCTAGTTTCGAGCCTCTCTTTTTCTACAATTGGCCTAGATCTTGCGAAGGAAATTGAGGGGGGTGGGGTGCGGAAACTCTATACTCATCTTATCCCCAATTTTGTGCTTTCTTTCTTCTGCAGTGGAGGTAGGCTTTATGGGTGCATGTTCATGGTGGTACTTAAGTTGTCTTGGCTAGGTTTCTGTTTTCATGGGTGTTTGATGTTGTTGTTGTTATCATTTTTGTCATCTGCCAAGTGTTTTTGCCACAATTTTTGTGGGGCTTCTTAGACTTTCTGGGCAGCATGTGCCCAAGTTTCTTTTAATGTGGGTTTTAGGATTTCTTTGTTGCTCCTTCTAGATTTTAGGGAGCCTACGTTCTTAGCCTCTTAATTTTCCTCAAACTTCGTCCTATGATTTGATTTCTATAGGGTTTTTTTGGGGATTTTGTTTTGGGGGGGCTATCTCGACAGCCTATGCCCAATTTTTTAAAGATTTTTCATGGACCTTCGATTGGAGGAATGTTTACTGTGGAGCTTTGAGCTCTTCTTTTTGGTAGGCCTTTTGGCTAATGTAGTTGTAATGCCTCGTTCATTTGCAAAATCTAATTTTGTCCATGTTTTCAAGTTAAATAAAATTTTGATTTTTTCTTCAAAAAAAATAAGTGGAGAATATATTAACAAAAAAACAATTATATATATATATATATATATATATATATATATATATATATATATATATAGCTAAAAATTTAAAAAAATTCTATAAATTTTCTACTATTCTATATATGTAAAAAAATAAAAAGCTAAAAATTTAAAATACCTGTATAAATTTCCTTTGGACTAGCAAAGGACGCAATAGAAGCATCCCCTAGTAAAATGGGATAGACTTGCTCTCCCCAAAAAATTGTCAGTTGGGGGTTCAGAAATATTGTTGTCTTCAACATAGCACTAGTAACCTAGAACCTTTGGTAGCTAATTCATAACACATCCCTCTAGGGGAAAATTCTCAAAGCCAAATATCTCCCATCCTCCTCATTCGTGGACTAGATCTACCAACCAAGGAAATCTAGAAAGTAATTAAATGTCTAGAATCCTTCATACTAGCCTTCCCTCTCATTGAACAATGCTTTGCATCACAGATTGGTAATCAGGTAAGTGTGAATCTAGGACTAAATCCATGCATGGGATTAGTTGATGCCTATAGATTATCAAACAAGTTCATCGAGCACTTAAATCAAAATTGGTTCTATGTCCTCACAAACGCAAAGGCACAGTCCCCCTTGACATGGGGGCCTGCAAGATGAAAAACTTTCACAAATTTGCACCTTGTTGGACAAGATGTTCAATAATGGGATACGTGTTTCAATCCCCTCACTACAAATCTCATCAACCTTTGGAAGGAGATCAATGTTAACCTGTTATTGTCAAAAAATCCCAACAATGGGGACTTCACTACAAAATTGGGCTACTAGTCTCACATTGATTCCCTATTTACTGGGGAAACACATTGTCTATGGAAACCTCTACAACAAATACAAGTGCCCCTCAAATATAAAACTACACTTTGGCTAGCATTAAAAAAAAAACTTTACTTGGGACAATCTCATGAAGATGAACTAGGAAGGTCCTAGTTTCTACTCTAAATGCAAATATTCATCAAAGAGCATTGCACACTTAATTATCTCCTATGCATACATAATTCAAGTAATCAAGTAGTGTCATGATTTCATATAAATGGCTCGTGGTCGTCAACAAGTTTGGCCAACAATATCATGACATGGCTGGAAAATAAAGACAAATTCTTCCATGGGCATCCCCACTATTTTGGTAAACAATATTTGGTAGGCTAGGAACAAAGTTATCTTCAATACTCGAAACATCCTTCTAGAGATCACAATGGGTTTAGTGGTAAAATTCTGCATGAAACATAAAGTTGATCACAAGCCATAGAGGAGGTGCATCTTGATCATGCGCCCTCTTAAAGAGCATCTTAAGGACACCTAGAACAATGTGGTGTTAGTGTGGTTTTATTTATCACTCAATCACAAGATGTATCCGTCTGGTATGACTCCTAGACAAGGTACAAACAACCTTTCATAATTTATTGCACTGTGCACCTTGGTACAATTTGCCTCATTAAAAAATGTTAAGAACAATCGAGTAATGGCAAATGGGGAATTTCAAGTCTACCATCTACTGGTGAAACAATAAAATCCAAATCTAAAATATCTACCTTCAATCTATTATTCAAGACATAAAAGACGATCTCAGAGAAGAGATCTCTTTCACACATATGTTGCATGAACTCAATTCCACTGCGGATGGGCTCTCCAAAATTTCTGTGGAACTCCTGGAGGTGACCTTCCTCGTCTATGACCTCTCGAATGTTGTGGAACATGGCCAAAAGGTAATACATGCTTAATGTGACACTTACATTTATACTTTGTCTTTAATTTTATGTTTTCCTTGCTGTTTTAATATGCCACTATCAAAAATTCTGTAGATGCTTTTCTGGAATTTTTGTGACTCTACATATTGCACGTATCTTAAGAAACGCCTAGCGAACCGGCCGCTGTGTGTCCCAATTATACGCATTAAAATTGAAAAATAAACTAAAACACCAAGAATCTTTGCATCTGGCGCGAGTTCTATTCCCTAAGTCTCACAAAACCTCAACGAAAAACTGTTATGCCAATGCCTTTCTCCATAATGATGGCGGTCTCGAATCTTCACCCACAACATCAAGCCGAAAGAAATATGCACAAATTTGTTACAGTGTAATCCGTGTACAACCACTCCTGCAACATCATGTACAAACTGCAAAATATTTTGCCTTTTGGATGCTATAGATAGAAATCTGGAAAATTTGCACCCATTTTTAGAATTTACAGCATTCTTAGTAGTTAAAAGGTTTACAGTGTATCCCAGATGCTCTAGTGCTGAGAAGATTTCGTCACAGTTGCAAGATCCCTGGGGCTTGACAGTGCTAGTTGGAAAACTTGCAGCTGACATTTCCTAATTTGTAAGTTACATAAAATTCCCCTCTCTTTGCAGAAAAATGGATAAAAAAACCGCAACAATGACGTTCTAAACACAATTGAGCGGACTATGGCCCAAAAATGCTTTACGTGCTCATACATGACATGGGTTCAAATCCCCCGAGGACGTGTATCTGCGTTGGCATGGCCAACAATGCTAACACATATAAATGAACAAAATATCATAGCTCTTCTAGAACAAGAAATTTTATTTATCTTATTATCGAATATAACAGGAATGCAAAAGTTCCTAAATTGCATCAATAGCAGGCATATCTGACCACCATGAGAATACACACATTTTAATTTCTCTAACACTTTAAATGTACGTAAACCAAGTGGATTAGCAAAAATGAATTAATTTATCTTCATAGTAGAAAGATAAAACAATTAAAGTATTAAACGGAGATCTTACCCATTGATTCACTGTAACTCGCAGTGTCGTCAATCCAGAGATCGAGCTGAACCCTCCGGCCTGCCGCACTTTGGGTTGTATGCTGCTGTTCTTTCCTCTTAAACCTTGCCTATCTTTTATTTCTGAAATTACCCTAGAAAATGACCAAAAATTTGGGGAAAACTCTTCAAGAACGACTGAGTCTGAATCAAAGATATTATGGTATGGAGCGAAAATCCCTGGAATCCCTCAATACCCTAAAAAATTGGCTGAAACCGCCTCAAGTCTAAAGAAAACCCAAAAAATTGTGCCTGAACCATAAAGTAGGAGCTTAGTACTAATGCCAAGGTATATACGGCGGATGAAAACCAGACAAGGAAGCCACAGGACAGTCGAGTACATCCATTCCCATAACATTGTAAGAAAATTATTCATGGATGATTTAGATTCATTTAAAAATTATCAACGGGTCAGTCAAGGCGTTGTGATGCATTAACACATATAAAATCTGAATATAAATGGGCGGTCTAATAAACACATCTAAAATTTGAATACACATCTAGAAAATTACCCGTGGACGGTTCGAATTCGTTTAAAATTATCAATGGGCCGGTCATGGCGCCATCTCAAATTTGAATACAAATGGGCAGTCTATCCATTCGATGGTTTAGATTTCACTAACAGTGTTTTCCTTACGACCTTTGGAGCTTAGTTTGAGTGGCTGGGTAAAATATATTCTATATTTAGCTTTGAGGTTGTATTCTAACGTGTGGTTGTTTGGTCCTACAAGTCGGTTCATTTTTGGGGAGGGTTATATCAGATTTTTTTTATTCGTTCAAATAGATAATGTGCAAAATAAAAAGTATGTATATTGATAAAATTCCTTTCTAACTCAGTGTTAAGTAATGTGTAAAATAAATATGAGTTATGTGTTAAATATTTGGAATAAAAGTATTTATATTAAAAATATTTTTAGATATAAAGAAGTGGAATTTATATAAATAGAAATAATATTATTAAGAACTAATTTAAATGTATTTTTTATTCTACTATATTTTAGAGATATTAAATTTATAGAAGTGTTAACATCTCATCAAGTGATAACATCTCATCATGTAGTATTTACATGTGTGTTATTTGGAGTAAATTTGACTTTGAAGTGAACACTTGTTCATGGGTAGTCTATGATACTTTTTCCCACTAGACATAGAAATATTATGCAATCGGTGAAGGAGAAATAAGAATGGGTATCAGTAGTAAGGGTTGTGGAGTGTCATCTGAAATTCTTTTCATATGTATGCATTGTAAGAGCACACTGAAACTATTAGGGTAAAGGATGTTTTTCAACAATGTGCACATGATTTGGATAGGAAAGCCCTCGTGAAGGAAGTTGATTTTGTTTAGAGGATATTTCGTGGAAGTGATAACAAAAGGGGAGAGAACTATTTTGAAAGTCCAAAGAATTATTCGAAAGAGTGGAATTGATGATGAGGCTGTAATTTGTAAAGTGATGCAACGTTTCTTTCAAAAGTTAGAGACATGAGTATACTTTGGGACCTCCATATTCCATTTGTGAAATGCCTTGTATGATCCAATGATATGGAAAATAAAGCCTTGTTGAGAAAATTTATTGTTATCATTGAATCAAGAAATTTGTACACAGATGCACTCTACATGAGACTCTTCGCATTAAGAGTGGTGTTTGGTAATAGTGTTTTTATACAAACCTTAGATCAAATTAAGTATTTCTTTCCAAGTGGAGATAGTGGCATCATTATAAAACTTGATGTTCTAGGACAAGCAGTGATTGTTCACCTATAGCAAACTTGGAATTAAGGCTCTTAGGCAAAGCAATACTAACATTGTTGAATATGCTTACGAGAAAATAAATAATTTTGAAAGGCCTTCAAATTACTATGTCAATTAAGGATAAGTTTTTGAAGATTTTGAGGATTAAAAATATGAAACCGATGCATCTTCCAGACATTTAGCAAAATTCAAGTGGCAGATTTCAGTTGCTTTTGAGAGAATAATCCATAGAGGAAAATGGATCCCAAACAAGCCTTGTTCAATAGCACAAGCCTTAAAGAGAGAGGAATGTGCTCATCCTGATCCATGATTATAGTGATAAATAGAATTAGGGTGTATATATAAATACATGTACCATATACATTTGCCACACTGGAAAAAAAATTGATGAGTCGACCTACAAAATTGGACTAGACCAACCTATTCATTTTGGAATCCAACTTGTATACCTTTATTTGGATGTATTGCACATTATTTTTCTAGCTAATTTGAAAGATTGCCCACCTTTTGTTGGGTATCTTCCTACAATTCCATTAGAGGAACATTAGGAGCTCTGGTATTCGTGACATGGATATTTCACACTTGGTTTGTGGGCCCGATTTAAGGAGAAGCCCCTTACATGGAGTTTTCATTCATATTTCTCTCATCATGTGCATGGTATTCATCCATTGTAAAAATTGAGCATTGACTCATCTTCATTTTTTTTCATTCAAAGATGAAACTAATATGTTAACTCTTTACTTTAAACTATTTTAACTTTATTTTGAAAATAGAAGTTTCATCTTCCATTTGAGCACAAATGCCAATTGTGAAAACTTTTTAGAAACAACATATAGGAAGAGAAGACAACATAATTTTTACCATTGTGAACACACCCGTACACAACAATCACACAGTCAAACAACAAAAGAAATTCATATTTGAGAGAAAGCCCGTGGATCAAAACTTGTTTGAGGACATATTTTTTTTGTATTTACACATTTTGAATGTAGATCTATCAGCATGATAGCGAAATTTTTTGGTTAATATATTAGCATTCTTAAGGACACATCCCTTGCGATCATTTTCAAACATTCATTACAACAACAGTGAGGAGAAGAACACACCAATGGGAGTTTCCTTAGCTAGAAATAGGATGCATCACTCAGCTACAGGGGAGGCATTGATGTAGTGGCAGCTACCAGTTGTGCACTCTCTCCTTTAAAACCTATTTCTGACATGTTCCAAGTGCTCATTCCTAGAAAATGAGGGCAATCCAATTGAGGGAGTCACTTACCTATTCACAGCAGCTTGACGAGTTACAAATTATCACCTTTTTAGCACTTGAATGGAATACATTATGCATTTTTCCACTTGCATGGAGGGAACATTAATGAAGGATTTACACCACATTCTCTCCTTATTCCTACATCATTTAGAGATTTACATTATTTTTCTAAGCTTGAAGAAGTTCACCCTAGTAGAAAATATGACTTTGGAATCATATTTGTTATTCCTATCTTCATCTATAAGTATGTGACTGATATTTGATACTCATTCAAGACCTTCACAAGTTGTATTAATGTTACCTAGGATAAAATTTCTCTTAATAAACTCCAGTTGATCAAGAAAAATGGTTCAGGTTGTCATATTTTTTATTATAAGGCACATTAAAAAGTGTGATAGGCCGACAATTGCTCATTATGTTTATCTTGTTGTATATCTTGAAAATTGTGTAGTTTATCTTGTTTTTGGAGTGAGACACCTTATATGTGGCTCAAACAATTGATTTGTCTACAATATACTCAAAATTATCCCACATTTCCTTCAATAGATGTGTGAATATTTAGTAGGGAAATTTTCCTCAAATTACCATTATGGCAGAATCATATAGGAACAAACAATCATGTGATGTAAATGCAAAGACAAACCAAAACCGTCATCTCAAAGAAGCAACATAGCTTTTTGGAGGATACAAGGTAGATGAGATTGGAAAGCATCCAATATTGTCAAATCCATGCTTTTCTGAAATTAATTTGATGACCAAGAAGCCACAAAAATAATGTTGATGCTAGTTGGCCCCCAACAGCTTGGACTAGAGTTGTAACATCTAGAGATGATTCATAGAAACATTTAGCAAATTCAGGCATAGTTCAAGACAATGTAATACTAGACAAAGCTTTTTTGTTATAGACAACACTCATATATATCAACCAGACATTTTCAAGTGGATTGATGCAACAAAGATGGATTTGATGTTTCGCTTGTTTTAGCCATGGCCTTCAAGCTTGTTAGCACATGACAGGGAAGATCTATCTATATTTTCAAGAATATTCTCATGTTCTAACTGCTCTTCTACAACTAACTTTATCTCCAAAATCGTAGCACACGAAATTAATTTCTAATGTGCTAGAAGTTTCTATTCTTACAAAGATGAATGGTCATAGTGGAACTATTTTTTATTTGAATGAAATTAAAACATAAACATAAGATAATATAATCATTATATGTCATTTGCAGAATTTAACTTGTCATAAGTAAAATTCTCTTCCAAATTCTCATGAGTATGCTAGAATATATCTTAATCATTGCCAACTTATTTGCAAGTCCCATATTGGAAAAAATGTTCGATGTGACTAAGGATAGGTATAACTTACAATTCATGGTTCTCTTCTAGTCTTAAATGTGGTTATTAGAAGAGGAAACTTATTCTAGTAGATACAGGGGCTTTGGGCCTATCATATAACTTCAAATGGTGTTATGATTATAGCACAAGACTTGATATAGATCACTAAACAATAGCCATCTTGATATAGTCCTTTAGGCCTCCTAGAAAATTGTAGTAAGTTTGAAATAGAGACTCGCACATATTATTTTGATTATGGACATATTTTAGAAATATTTGGTTGGACTGTACTAATTTTGCAATGTTTTTTTTTCGTGGTGGAAATCAACACCTATAGACATAGTAAATGGAACTTGAAGTAATTAGAGCACGGCCTCTATTAGGTGCAAAGAAATCCTTAGTAAGATATCTTCAAAAAATTAGTTGTTTAACCTTATTGTTATGATATTAAATTTACTATTTGCATAGTTATTTCTATTATAGTTGAGATCCAAACAAACTTTATGCTTATTTTACCTGCATATTATTGAATCATTTATGCAACCATTGGCAATATGTCCTATTGGAGAGGGGAAACATCATTATTGATGTCAAAGATAGACAGTTTAAAATGAAATACAAAGCCAAGAATTTTGACCAACCTGCTCATAGCTTAATGGCAGAAAACAAATAGCTGAATAAATTGCATAAATGAAGGAGTTAAAAGGTGCAAGATGTCTTTTATGATTTTATGAATGTATGGGGCATTTTGGCTTGAGATCTATGCTTTTATTACTATATTTTATGTCCTAGGTACTGTTTTTTATAGCTATCAAAGTGAATGTGATAATATTGGAAATTAATATTTGATGGAATTAATCATGAAGCTTTTTAGTGCATTACTACATGTTGTGACTGTGGGCTTTCTAACAATGTGGCTAATTGATTGAGACTTCATGCATTAATTTCATCTAAGACACTTTGAGAACTTGTAGGTTCCTAATGATATTTTAAAATAGGAATAGTAAAGTTGATTGTATGATAATCCTAAATTCGTAGCAACTTGAAATTAGCATTTTAATCATTACCATTCAAGGCTTTCCTACAAATTTCTTTTAATTTTGAGCTATAAGCACCTACATTCTCACCATGGTTTGGGAGTTCCACACTGGCTGTGACTGAGGTTCCACACTAGCTGTGACTGAGGTCTAATAGAAGTTGATGTTTGAATCATCACAAAATAGAGTCTGTCAAGCATACTATTGGTTTAAGAAGGTGACTTTTTTTAAAGATAACCTTAATGATTTACATTACTTATCAACCTAGGGGTCTTGTTATTTCAAGAGTGTAAGAAAAATATATGCAAGTGACAAGGTTAACTACTCTAGATCATTGTAAGAAATATTGTCTAATTCTCGAAGTTCAGTCAAGCCAACTTGAAAGTGAACTATGAAATACTTCAAACCAATCAAAGGAGCAAATTCTGTTCTAAGGTTACGAAGACATAACTACTCAAGACTGAAATAAAGAATAGATTGCAATTGAACAAAATGCTTTGATGAATTGAACAACAATCAATGTTTCTCAATTTTGAAATGGAATTCTCTATTGGTCAACTAATAGCATCATTCAAAATTAAACATCAAACCAAATTTTCATAACTATGATGAAAATATTCAAGAATTTCCTATATGCAGAATTGAACAACAATCTTAAGGAATTGAACAACAACCAATTACTCTATAATTTTCAATGGAATTCTCTATTAATCAACTAATAGCATTATTCGGAATTAAAAATCAAACCAAACGTTCACAACTATGATGAAAAGATTCAAATATTAAATATACACATAATTGAAAAACAACCGTGTTGGAACTAGCCTAACGAATGTAAAAGCATCAACTCCTGATAAGAGAACATGAATGCCAAATCTAATCTAGTGAAAAGGAAGTTATAAAATCTCACGCTTGTGATTAACCAATTAAATTATAATGTTATGAAACACAAAGGATAACTGGAAATGCAAGTTTTGTAAATAAACGTATAGCACAGAATAGCAGGAGAACCCCCAGGGCTGGGCCCGAAGCCTCTAGAAGCCTTCTGCTAAGGAATACTCAAAAGTTGTTTATACTAAAAATTCCAATTTAGTCATTAATCAGTAGAGCAATACATTAGCACAAACTTGACGATTCTGTCTAAATACATTTATTAGAGAAAAATGTTAATACATGCACTAGCCTCCATCCCTTTCACCTTCAGTCTTTTATAGCTTAAAGTCGAAATCAAACAGAGTAACAGATCCTTCCTTATTATGATATCCTATCATTTTGTGGCTATCAACTGAACACTCCAAGAGTGGACGTGCCTCTACATATTCCGCTGATTCATAGGAGCTGATACGATTCCGTTTGCTTTCCTTGTTTGATGTCGTTTGGTCATCATGGTCAGCAGTTTGGTTGTTTCGCTTCCCTATCAATAAAGACGACAACGAATAAGTTTTAATGCTATTAAACACTCCTTTTATAAATAATTCATTCTACCTTACTTTTGGATTATTTTCCTTTACTTTATTGCTAAGATGAAGGAAAATTATATAAAAGTAAATGACAATTCATGGAAAATATAGGGATAAAATGTACCTTCTCCTCGGCCCAACATACTCCCCTACTTACCATTTTTCATGTCCTTGTGCAAAAAGATGGTTGAGGTGTAGCTAGGTTAAATAATATGTAGGATATACTTCTTCCTTGTAAAGTCTAAATCCATGTTTATGTCTTATCTTTGCAAATTTTGCGTTTGTGTGCCCCTCTAGCAACTCATACTCATGATGATAGTCTTCATGAGGGTACCATATGATGAGGCATCTGTATCTACACCCTATCCATGTAGAACCCATGTTCAAAATTAGGAAAATGTATAGAAGAAAACGGGAAGTAGAAGCTTTAAAGTTCCTATACCCAAATGGTTCTTTGTTCTTGACATTATTTGTAGAGGCTTTCCATCTCTGTTTGGCTGCTAGAAATTCTTCTTCCTAAATATCCTAGAAGTTTGCCTACCCATTCTTCACAATATCCTTATGATTAGGCCCCAACTTGGCTATCACTCCTTCTCAGTGCATAAATTTTTTATGTTAAATAAATAGTTGTAGGGGTTTTGTAGGCTCCCCTCTAACCCATAGGTCTAATCCATGTTATCTTTTCTGAAAGGTATTGTAGGCTTTGGCCCTTCCAGTCCAATTTTTGGCAATGGATAGAAAAGCCTCGAACAGAATATCCCTAATGAAGGGACTGTGGTTACTGTCTCTATCCTCTTCTAAAAATAAATTGTGCAAATATAATTCACACAAAAGATGTTGGACCTGCTCATCCTGCTCATGTTTATCAATCTTACTTCAAATGATTTTTCTTTCAGAGGGGTTTTGGCAGGATAAGGAGTAACAGTGGCTTCGTGTTCAGGAGCGGTTGTGCCAATTATAAGGTTATCAAAAATTATGTTTTCTTCAGGCATCCCGAATATTCTTTCAGGATTAATATCCTGACTGGGTCAAATAATATTTCTTCAGGTGTCAGGGGAACTGTCTCAATACTTGTGTCCCATTCTGATAGAACAATGTCCCCTGACTGGTTTCCAGACTCATATATTCTCTCTATTTGGTCTTCCCTACTCACCCATTCATTATTAGAGGGTGATAAGGCCCTAAAATCCTGTGATTCATTGTTGGAAGGTAGGATTTTGGTATGGCCAGAGCTGCTAGCACAGGAAAACTGGTTCAAATGGTCCCTTTGTCCCTCAGATTGTTCAGATGGGTTCCCAATTTTGTAAGATGTTCTCATTTGATCTAGTACTTGAGCCATTTCTTCCTCGCAATCTTGTAAAGACATGTTTTGAGGGCTCTGAGGTGGTGTATGGGATTGTCCCGCCTCATCTGGTGATACAGAGGTGGTTTGTCGTAGTTGTGACCATTTATACTGTCTCCACTTTCCTGGTTCCATGGTCGAAACATGGGCTCTCTTTCCTCTTGGTCTCCTGGGTATGGATATTCTCGGGAGTTCAATTTCTGCTCTATCAGTGTTTTCTTTAGGGGTAGGTAGGGCAGGATTAACAAGGTTGTCCCATGTTATCTGATGTCTGTTTAACTCATGAATGATAATCAATTTAATGAAGCCATGGTGACTGACCACTACTTGAGGGTCTTTAGCTCTTTTAATTCGAACAACAGTATCATGCAATACAGAATTTAGGAAGAAAGGAAAATTAATTGAAAATTTTCGCTTGATAACAACTATTTGTTTAAGTTGATGGGACTTTACCACATCTTGGCATTTTTCGCATGTGATATATCTCTAAATGAAGACTTCCAATTCTTGCCAACGTTGTTGCAAGGACGCAAGATTAATACCTTTCCCTTTTCATTCTAGTGGCTCACCTGGGTCCTAGTACATCGAAATTGCTTCTTATAGAAGGACGTGTTTATCAGTCCATTTTTATCCTTCTATTGGAAGTTTGGAGACCTCAAATATGATTTCTTTAGAGACTGGTATGATTCTTCCTTTGACTATGGCATGCCCTTCCCGCAGGTTTTGCAAGAATTCAACTGCTATCTCTGTATTAAACCCTTGTAGTCTATGTAGATATGGAATCCAGCCAACTTGATGGAGAACGATTTGAGCTGATTTTGAGGCTTGAAAAATTGTGGGTTCATTGTGGAGAGAATTTCCACCCATGGCTACTGTGTTATCAGAACTGGTTTCTTATTCTGTATGTTTTTCTTTTGGCGCTGTTGGTTAAAACATCATAAACATTGCATGCGAATTTTTTTTTAAATGAAAATTCATGACGTAAATGCAATGATTCTTTAGTCCAATCAACATATTTGAATGGAGTTACGTGGTTAATTCACATGCTTATTCATTATCAATATTCGTACCCCCTCCAATGAGAGAAGGGCATCCACATCCTTAAAACTCAAGAGGAGAGGAAATATGGTAACAATCGTGAATGCACATGAAGTAAAGGTCAAAAGTTAGTAATCATCACAAATGTACGAGAGAAGGGCATCCATGGCCTTGAAGCTCACTAAAAGAGGAAATATGGTAACAATCATGAATGCACACGAAGCAAAAGTCAAAATTTGGTAAGCATCACAACTGTACATCAGGTGGAAATGACCGAAGAAGGGGAGAAAAGTGGAGAAGCAATTATTATGAAAGGATGTCCTATTTTGACAGCATAGCATGACGGAAGCATGACATGTGATAGATTATGATTGATGTTATCATCCCTTAATTCAACATAAAAAGATAATTCACTCATATTAGTGATAACACTTATTCAAGTAGTGCATTTATTTTAGGAATGGATCAATAGGAAATAGGGCATATAAAAGTAATTGGCTATTGTTATAAAAATACTCCGATAATATAAGTAGAGCCATTGTTGCCAGCAGGCGTTCATAGCCTCGACAGGGTTGCTATTTTAACCCAAAAATGAGCCAGAATACTCTATTTAAAAGTAGAAATTTTGCTTGTTTTATGGGGAGACCACTGTGCTGGTGTGGTGGCCAAATAGTCATAGTGCCATTCACGGGGATTGTAACAGAGTGATTGGACTTGCTCGTGATGATACCTCCTATCCTTCAAGCAGTTTTAGCTATCGAGAAGGTCACTACCCTGGTGTGTTGGCCATTGTGGGAATGTCACCTGTTAAACCCTTATGATCATGGTAGGTTGGCTTGTGATGAGACCCCCTATTATCTCTTAAAAAAAATTCACATAGACATAATATTTTTCTTTTTTAAAAGTAGACATTTTTCTTGTTTTATGGAGAGACCACTGTGCTGGTGTGGTGGGGAGATAGTCATAGTTCCATTCACGGGGATTATAACAGAGTGATCAGTCTGGCTCGTGATCAGACCTCTTGTCCTTCAAGCAGTTTTTGCTGTCGAGAAGGTCACTACCCTGGTGTGTTCACCATTATGGGAATGTCACCTGTTACCCCAATGATCATGGTAGGTTGGCTCGTGATGAGACCCCCTATTCTCTCTTAAAAATTTGCACATAGACACTATTTTTATATTTTTATTTATAAATGGAGGGAGGCTCATTAACTCCTTAAGAGTTAGGGATGGTGTAATAAGTAAAAAGAATTCCAATAAAATTAACACCCTATTCCTATATCCTCATGTCAAGGAGAATTACTGCTTGAGAGTGCAGAAAGATATACTAGCATAAGACTACGGAAATGAATTGTGTAATAATATGTTTGAACAAGAGATATCCAACCCATCATTATATAGATAAACCATGTCAGCTTCCGGAGTAGGGATTTCCATGAAATTTAAAAGATCAAAATAATAGTAATATCATTGCTTTTCTCCTCTTCATGTGCCAATTCCTTTTCCTAAAATGGATTTTATGGAGAGGATGCGTAAAGGAAGAGTGGATATTCGAAAATAAATCATCAAAAGACAAAAACACATGTTAGAAAAGAAATCAGCCATTCAATTTGATTGAACTACAGTTGTTAAATTCAATTAAACAACAACTATTCAATTGTTTGAACAGCAAAAGTAAAATCATGCAAAAGAATAGTCGTTTATTTGAATTGAACGACAGTTGTTCAATTCGATTGAACAAAAAAATTTCAGTTCGATTGAACAACAACTATTCAAAGGTTTGAACTGCATAAATAAACACACTAAAAACACACAACCGTTCAATTTGAATTGAAAATCAGTTGTTCAATTCGATTGAATAGCAGTTGTGCAATTCAAATGAACAATAGTTGTTCAATGGATTGAACATCAAAAATTACGCAACAAAAAAATAGCCATTCATTTGAATTGAACGACAGATGTTTAATTTGATTGAACATCAACTGTTCAACTCTATTGAACATCAAATGTTCAAAGGTTTGAACAGAAGAACACACAAAAGAAAGAAAAAAAGGAAAAGAATGCAGATGTGGGCATAAAAATAATGAAAAATAGATGGAATGTACAGCAATGAGAAGAACTATAAATTGCAGGGATCATATATAAAATATTTACAAGAGGAAATAACATTTTTTATGAACTTAAAGTTGTCGGGCCATCATCCCCTGCAGCTAAAATTTGAATGGTGGGGTCGTCCCGCACCTGCTGGCAAAAATACTCTTTCGTAAGTGGTTTATGATAGAGGCGCACACAATGTCCATTGAATTGAAAAGCGGAGCTAGATCCATCTATGGTGGTGAAGGTAATGGTACCATTGATGTGCACTTCTTGAAATTCGTATGGCCCGAGCCACCTTGTTTGTAACTTACCCGGGAATTCTTGGAATCTGGAGTCGTAGAGGAGTGCCCAATATCTTTTTTGGAAGGTCTTTTTTTTTATGAGGTTGTCATGCCACTTAGCTCTTTCTTGTTGAATAATTGTAGTGCGTTGTAGAGAAAGTATTTGTGCTTCATCTAATTCATTTATTTGCTAGAGTCTTCTAACTTGGGCCTTCGTCAAATCCAGCCCCACTTCCTGGGTTGTTCACAGAGTCGTTATTTCAAATTCAATAGAAAAAATTGGTTCCCTTACAAATACCAGATGGTACGGAGAATATCCGGTGGTGTTTCGCCACATTGTGAGATAAGCCCAGAAGGCCTCTGGTAGTCTAGTAGCCCAATCCTGATGATGTGTTGAGACTGTTTTAGTGAGAATTGCCTCAAGGACTTTATTGGTGCTTTCGACCTGCCCGTTCGCCTGTGGGTGGTAGGGAGAGGTGACTCTATGGGTGACATGGTGGTTCTTCAGAGTGGTCGTGATTTTATTTCCCACAAACTATGCCCCTCCATCAATTATCACTTCCTGAGGTAAGCCATACCGCACAAATAACTCAAAAATAAAATTGAGGATAGATTCTTCTGTAGCTCTCGATAAAGCCATTGTTTCTATCCACTTCATTATGTAATCTATGGCAACCAGTATGTAGGTGTTCTGATTCGATGGCGGGTTGAATGGTCAAACAAAGTCTAGTTCCCACCATATGAAGGGTTCCACTACCAACCGTGGCTGCAGTGGCATTTCGTCAGATTGGCCAGGGCGGCCCATTCTTTGGCAACTATCACAAGCTTGGACATATTTCTTAACGTCTTTAAAAATTGTAGGCCAATAATAGCCCATTTATAATATTTTGTGCCTCGTCCTATGATCTGAAAAATGGCCACCAGATGGTTAGTCATGACAGGCCCTTAAGATGTCATAAATCTTGTCTCCTCAGATGCATCTATGTATATGCATATCAACTCCTATATGGAAAAGACATCCACCAATCCAAGAGAATCTAGCACTGCGTTGAACAATCAGCTTCCATTCCTTTGATGTCAAGTGTCTTGGCAGCTTTTCTAATGCCAGATAATTCGCTACATCTGTGTACCATGGCGTTTTTACTGCTACAACGAAAAAATTCTCATCATGGAACTAATCATCCACCGCTCGTGGGTCATTTGACTTTGGAACTCTAGATAGGAAATCTGCAACTACGTTCTCTTTTCCTGTGCGGTCCTTGATAGTTATGTAATACTTATATAAAAGCAACAACCAACGAGTGGCTCTTCCATTTGTGATAGGTTTATTAGCCAAGTATCTAATGGCAGAGTGATCGGTATACGAAATACTTGATAGCCGTTTATATAATGTCTAAATTTATTAATAGCATAAATGACAGCCAAGAATTCCTTTTCGGTCATTGTATAGTTTAATTCGGCAGGAGTGAAATTCTTGCTGATATAGTAAATAGTGTAGGGCTTCTTGTCCTCTTCTTGACCGAGAACCACCCCTATCGCTGTGTCATATGCATCTGAGGAAATATGAAAAAGGCATCTCCCAATTGGGGGTCGTGTAAGATTGGTGCAGTCGAGACCAGTTTCTTCAAATCTGAAAAAGTAGTGTCACATTTTTCAGTCCAATGGAATTTAACATTTCCAGTTAATGCATACAAGGGTGCAACAATTTGTGAGAAATTATTTATAAACCTATGGTAGTACCCTGCATATCCAAGGAAACTAAATACCTCTATCTGAGTACAAGGTGTGGCTAATAAAATAATTACCTCTATTTTTGCTGGATCTACCTGTTTTCCAACTGCAGAGATGTAGTGTCCTAGGATTACTCCTTCGGGTATCATCATGTGAAATTTTTCGTTGCTCAAACACAATATGGTAGCAATACGTTGTTCCAATACTTTTTCTAGTGTTTGTAGTGCTTGATCAAAGTCATCTCCATATGGAGTAAATTCATCCATGTAAACCCCGAGCCCTTCATTTATTAAATCAGGAAAAATGCTAAGTATGGCCCTTTGAAATCTTGCTGGGGCATTACATAATCCAAACGTAAATAACCTATAGGCGAATGTACCCCAGGGGCAGGTAAAGGTCATTTTATCTTTGTCTTCAAGGGCTATCTGGATTTGATTGTAACCACTAAAACCATCAAGAAAAGAGAAGAACTGCTTTCCTGCCAATGTATCAAGGACCTGATCAATAAAAGGGAGGGGGAAGTGGTCTTTCTGTGTTTCTTTATTTATCTCTCTGTAATCCACACAGATTCACCACTAACCATTATTCCTAGGAACGACTACTGGAGAAGAGACCCATTTGTTGTCTGAAATAGGATAAATGAAGTTTACATCTAGTAGTTTTTGTAATTCATCTTTTACAATGTCTTTCAGATGCAGTTTTAACCTCCGTTGAGGCTGCTGAATAAGCCGAGAATCCTTTTTAGTATAAATGTGATGTGTGCATAGTTGAGGATCTATACCCTTGATGTCTAATTAGTCCCAAGCAATTTCTCCCTTATATTTTTGTACAATTTTAACGAACTTTTGTTGTTGGTATTTTAAATTTTCTAAAGTAGATGGTTAGTTCATGAAGTTATTGATTACATCATCTTCAATTTGATCTTTGAATTTGAGTGCTTCAACTATTGTCAGCGGTGAATGGATGTTTTGTTCCCAGTATGTATGTGGTTGTTTGTGAATATTTATAGTGGGAAGACTTGGTTTGGCAGGAGGTTATATGAAAATATTCTTTATGGCATCTCCTCTAGCAATGGTCATGTTGCCTGTTCGACAGCCTATGTAAGCATTGGTCGTTGCTAACCAAGGTCATCCCAATATTAGGGGATGTCCACCTAACCTACTTTTTGGGTTAATAACCAAAAATTCTGTTGGGTACTCCCATGAGTCCATAGAAACCAAGATGTCCTGTAATATACCTTATGGTTTGATAACAGATCTGTCAGCAAGTTCCAGCAATGTAGATGTGGGTTCCAAAGTTGTTATACCTAACTTCTCACTGGTTTCTGTAGTTAAGATGTTGATGGACGCCCGCAAATCAACTAATGTTTTTGAAAAGGAGTGGCTAGAGATCTGTATTGTGACTATGGGGTTTCCTGGATCCTCGTATTTTATTGATGTTTCTTTATCCAAGAGTAAGTCTGATAGTGCTCCCACTACATGAACAATTGGTACAATCTTTTCTTTCCTCACTTGTTTTTTCCGCACAGTTCTTTAATTGTTTTGGCATAAATAGGAATGTCTTGTATAGCCTGTAGGAGAGGAATTTTAATGAAAACGTTTTTTAATTCCCCTAGGAGATCAAAATATGAAGAGACTATTGGCTTAGGTAGTGTTAATCTCTCAGGGAATGGAGGGGAGGAAGTAATAAGGTTTTCAGGATATTTTTGGTCAACTGTGTCCCTCCCCTGCTCTATTTTTGTTTCTGTCCTAGTTCATTGTTTAGCTATTGTTGGAATTTCAGACTCAAGTTCTGGTAGGGCCGTATCTTCTTCGGGTGAAATAACATGCCTTGATCTCAGCCTGAGTTCATTTCATTGCTTCTGTTCAGTTTTAAGGTTTGGGTTTTCAACGATCTGGATTAGCTGAACCGATTTGTTATTGGGATTAGGATTGGATTAAGCTGGTAGTTGAGGATGCATAATAGGCTGAGGATTGTGTTGGAATGGGTATGGGGCTGGTAATGTGGGTTTATTCTGAGCCCCTTCTCCCATAGGTAAATTGGTCATTCCCAGGGGTCGCTGCTAGTTTTGAGACCAATTTGTATTCTGTGAAGTGGAGGTAGGCCATTGTGACTGATATGGATTGTTATGCCAGTAAGGGGAATAAAGAGAAAAACTTGACCAACTATTCCCTGAAGGGGATTATGTTGGCCAAGGAGGCATGGAAAATTATTGGGATTGCCAGATAGAAAAAGGTGATTGGCCCCGCCATGTTGTTCCAGGGTTCTGTTGATTAAATTGTGGAGGAGAAAAGAACTGAGACGGTTCTTGTGGCATAAATGGTCGTGCTTGCCACTGCCGACATTGATTCATTAGACACATTAGTTCCGTTTCTTCTTCTACCTCTTTAAAAACCTCTTTCAACCCTGGGAGTGAAGGGCAATGGTTAGTGGCATGGTTCTTGGTACAAATAGCATATGTTTGGACCATGTCTAATGGACACCCCCACTGGTTGTGCTTGTTCTGACAGCGTGGGAAAAAAACAACCAAGTTATGTTCTGCTAAATATTTCTTCTGCTTGGCTTGTAGGATATCTAGCTATGTTGTGAGGGTGCCTAACATATCGGTTTTAAAATATTCTAAAATATTACCGAATTCTTCTCTGGTCACATTGCCACCTGACTGTATATAATTTCTTGTAGTTGAATCCCATCTGGTTGGCCTGCTTCATGTACTACCTCGAGAACACTTGATGCACAATGCAATAATTTCATCATATTCTTCTTGAAAGACGTCCCATTTTCCCATTATATTAAGTTTTTCGACCCATTCCTCTTTCATTCCTTTGATAATTTTTTCTTTTAAAATATCTTAAAATAATGTAGTATATGGAGATATTTGCAAATTATATTGAAATATTTCAACATATTCTTCTAATGTCTCATTGTCTCTTGCAGACATATTTAAGATTTCGTCTTTTAGCTCTCGAGTACTACATTAGTCTTGATATTTGTTAAGAAAATAGTTTTTCATCTGATCCCAACTATTAATTGTTCCTCCACTGAGCCCCATAAATCAACTTAATTTTTTCCCCTTCAAAGTAGAGGGAAATAGTTTCAGTTTCTGAGGATCAGTGGTGTAGTCATATCCCCTACATAAGACATCAAATTCAAATAAAAAGGAATTTGAATCTTCTGAGGTGAGCCCATGGAAGGTGGGGATGTTTTGTAATGGAATAGCTCTCATAGGGGCATTTGCAGCTTGGATCAACAATGGGATACTCCAATGTTGATGTATGTCTCTTGTTTTGGTTGTTCACCATATGATCAAAGATGTGCCAATAATCTTCAGGGATTTCTTGATCTGGAGGGATAATTTGAGTGGAATTAGGGAGTGGATTTGGAGGAGGCCTTACATCACTTCCCCAATTTGGGATACTGGGTGTCTCTATCTCAACCACTCTCTCAAGAGATCCAGACTCTGGAGTTTTTACTTGTACTGCGCTACTGGTTTCTCCCTCTCCTTCCTGCAAATTGCAAGAATTTCCCTCTCTCGAAGGGTCGGGACTTAAGTGCTAAATAGTCTGAAGGATTTGTTCAAACCCTTATATTTCACTGTGAATCTCAACGTGGGCTGCAGATGGTGAGGCTGTTTCCTGAGGGACTATAGTAGGACTTTGTGTAGGAATGGTTTTGGGTCCTATGGATTCCTGGGATTCAACCTTCTTAATGATTTCATCTATATATGTTGTTCTTCCAAGGACCACCGATCCTTTGGGTTTTGTGGATTTAAGTGGGGGGTTTTGATCTAATTCTACCTTTTTCTTCCTATTCATAAAAAAAAAACACCTATCTTATTAACCTCTGCAAAATTGTTGAGAACTGGGGTGGAGAAAAAGCATTTTTCTTCCTAGTATGCAGGTTCGTACCTCTCATTTTTAATACCCAATTCTCTCACAGCAAAAGGAAAAAGGAATAAAAGACATCACTCTTAAACACTCTACCCGGTAACGGTGCCAAAATGTTGGTTCAAGAAGGTGACTATTTTTAAAGGTAACCTTAATGCTTTACATTAATTATCAACCCAGGGCAAGTATTGTTATTTCAAGAGTGTAAGAAAAATATATGCAAGTGACACCAGAGGTTAACTACTCTAGATCATTGTAAGAAAGATTGTCTAATTCTCGAAGTTCAATCGAACCAACTTGAAAGTGAATTATGAAATACTTCAGACCAATCAAAGGATAAAATTTTGTTCTAATTTTATTGAGACATAACTACTCAAGACTTAAATAAAGAATAGATTGCAATTGAACAACATGATTTGATGAATTGAACATCAATCAATGATTCTTAATTTTGCAATGGAATTCTCTATTAATCAGCTAATAGCATCATTCAGAATTAAACATCAAACCAAACGTGCATAACTATGATAAAAAGATTCAAGAATTTCCTATATGGAGAATTGAACAACAATTCTAAGGAATTGAACAATAATCAATTACTCTATATTTTGCAATGGAAGTATCTATTAATCAACTAATAGCATTATTCTGAATTAAACATCAAACCAAACGTTCACAACTATGATGAAAAGATTCAAGAATTAACTATACACAAAATTGAACAACAACCGTACTAGAACTACTCTAATGAATGTAAAACCATCAACTCCTGATAAGAGAAAATGCATGATAAATCTAATCTAGTGAAAAGGAAGTTATAACATCTTACGCTTGGGATTAAACAATTAAATGATAATTTTATGAAATGCAAAGGATAACTAGAAATGCAAGTTCTGTAAATAAACGTATAGCACAGAATTGCAGGAGAACCCCCCAGGGTTGGGCCCAAAGCCTCTAGAAGCCTTCTGCTAAGGAATACTCAGAAGTTGTTTATACTAAAAACGTCAATTTCTTTATTAATCAGTAGAGAAATACATTAGCACGAACTTGACGATTATGTCCGAATATGTTTATTATAGGAAAATTATAATACATGCACTGTCCTCTGTCCCTTTCACCTTTAGCCTTTTATAGCTTAAAGGTTAAATCAAACAAAGTAACAGATCCTTCCTTATTATGAGATCTTGTTGTTTCATGGCTATCAACTGAACACTCCAAGAGTGGGCATGCCTCTACATCTTTTGTTGATTCATAGGAGCCGATACGATTCTGTTTTCTTTCCTTGTTTGTTGTCGTTTGGTCATCCTTGTTAGCAGTTTGGCTGTATCTCTTCCCTATCAATAACTACGCTAACAAATTGTTCTTTATGCTATTAAACACTCCTTTTATCAATAATTCATTCTACCTTAATTTTTCATTATTTTCCTTTACTTTATTGCTAAGATGAAGGAAAATTATATAAAAGTAAATGATGATTCGTGGAAAATATAGGGATAAAATGTACCTTCTCCTCGGCCCAACACATACCTTTTGGGATATTTGGAGTCACATATACATAATATTTATCGTTGAATTTGACATTCTCTTTGTGAGCAGATTCCATTAAATAGGGGCCAGTTTTGGAGACAGATAGGTGATTAAACAGTGTGGTGGACAATATGAAACTCTATAAGATTGATAGGTATCTCATTTCTATGGAAATGTCGTGCAACGTTCAATGTGGATGCTCTTCATTCATCTGACTGGGATAAGAACAATTACAACAAAGTTGGTAACCCATATTTCATGCAAAGTTAATAGTTTTCCACAAGGATTTAGAATCTCTTGAGATCAGGGCCTAGGCATATAAACTAGCACTATTAGTAAATGCAGGTAGGAAATTTTTGGCAACGTAGGCTTCAGAAATCATGCTTCTCTCAGAAGATTTTTCATCTCCATTTAAAAACTATAACCTTTCATTTTACCTCTCCTTTATTTTAATACTTGTTACTGTACATTTCATGACTTTCTGGCTTGAAACTTCTGCCAATACTTCTACATTCTTCTAAATTTAGGATATTTGAAACTTCATATCTTGGAAATGATAATTGTTTCCCTTTTCCTTTGTCACGTTTTCTCTTAAATACGTAGCTTAAGGATCCCCATTCTCCAAGAGTATAAAACTCAAAAGGCCTTGGATCACATGACAAAGGCCCTAACAATTATTTATAAGGTTTGTCCACAAGATAGTTTAGGTCAAATTTCTTCTTTGATAAATGTTGGAAATCCCCATTTGTGTCTAAATTGTTGGAATGAGAATGTCATTGTCTATTGGGGGGATTCTTTTTCATAGTTCCATCTATTTTTTGTCTTGAAATTAATGTTGAAACAACCATCGGGAAGCATAAAACAGAAATATTATAGACTCCATAGTGCAACCATCCAATACCTTGGACTGATAGCTACAAGATGGTCAATAGCATCAATTTTAATGACTCTTTCATCCTCTTGCAAGGTAATTGTCCCCTCATTGAAATATTTGCTATTCATAATTGTCTCCTTTGTTATCTTTAGAATTTCATCACTTTTATCATGATTTACATTGTCATAAGACTATGTTTTCTCCAAATGGATTTTTCATTGTGTCCTCTGGATATAATCTCACCATATATGGTTGTTGTTTTTCAGGGAAAAATTTAGGGGCTAATATTCGCAGGTGGGTTAATTTTTCATGCTTTTCCCAAAAAAAAGATTCTCCAAATTCCATTTTTTTCTAAAATGATTCACCCAAATTTTATAGTACACCATTATTTTACCTTAAAAATCACCAAAATATTATATTGACTAATATAAAAGCATTAAAAATCTAAATATTTCTAATATCACCAAAAAATTTACAATTTACATATTAGGAACTAGTAAGATTCGCCAAGGTTTCTAAACTTTAAGATAAACTTCCATCCTTAAAATTTTCCGTGTTGTTTTTAACATGTGAAAAAAGGACAATAACGTTATAAAGAACAACAATTTAAATATCATTTTCAATAGATGTTGAAGAAATAATTTTTGTGCTAGTAAAGCTTCTGTCTATATAGTTACATGGATTTTGATAACACTACTTGTTAGTAGCAGCTCTTCTAGGTGTTATTCTGACAGGTATTACAATTTTTTGTTATGCTTCGTCTTTTGGATAGACCAGTGGAAACAACTGCAAGCTCTGCTCTGATCCATGCAAGAGGTTCATACACATGTCATAACAAGCATCAATGTTTTTTTCTTTCCCTAGGTTTCCTATTTCCAATGGGTTTGTGTTTACCCTAGGTGGCCACTCTGTTTTCTCCAACAGGATTTGTTTCAAATCTTAAAACTGTTTTTAATCTAGTATTGATCAAATAAAGCTGGTGCAGTTTGGACATGTATTAAATCAACACTGTATCGAAAAAGTAATCTCAATCGCATTGTTCCTATTGTGAAACTTCTTCAAAGGGAATTTACATGCGTTCTAAGGTAATTTCATCCCCCTGAAGAAGGTTTTTGTGCTTATTTGGGGTTCTATCGATTTTTTTCTCTAAAGACTATGGGGGTTTTTTTCATTCCTGAAGGTAATGGAGAATATGGTTTCGATTGAAAGTCCTTAGGTACATCCGTAATCAACACCAGATAGAAAAATTGAACACAAGAAACTAAGCCGAATGAGAAACCTAAACCCCCCAATCACTTGGAAATAATTGATTTTTTGGAGTGTGGAAAGGAAGGTAGATTGCGCGACCACTATAGTGTAGTGCAACAACACTCATGTTGGCTGAGATAGGTGAGTAAAAAAGGAATATTTGGGTAAATGGATTAGAACGAATAATAGCCAAAGCGAACCCACCCATTGAAAAAAATGTTCTATTCCATGACTCGATATTCTATACATGAGCTGGGATAGGTGAGTAAAAAAGGAATAGTTGAGTAAATGGATTAGAGAAAACAACAAGCAGAGAACACCCATCCATTGACAACACTTTTATGTTCCACGACTCAATATTTTGTATAAATTAGAGCGAACAACACCCTTTTTGAAACTATGGGTAAACATTGAGATCAAAGCTAGGCTGGGTTATTGGGACCTCGCTTACTGATAGAGATCAGTTACTGCAATTTCACATGTTCACCCATATGAGGATAATCGGCTAGGAAGACCATATCACTCACGAGGCCATAACATGAGGCATTTATAACAAGTGTGGACTTGATTAACAGAAAAAGGTATTATCAGAGTTGTTATAGAGATAAATAATCAAATATTGAAATATGGCAATATCATGTAAGCAACAACGTTGTAACAAAAATGAAAGAGGAGATGGAAACAATTTAAATCGCCATTTATTGAGTAGTAAAAATTCACTGAGCAGAGGGATCCATTTTCCCACTCTACTCTACATTCATTGTGAGTCGATCCCTTAGCAAAAGAAAATAAAAATTCATAGAATGAAAAAAAAAAATCATAGAACAAACGTAGGATATAAAAAAAATATAAACCTATGAATCCAACTAACCTGTGATTGCAACTCCAAAATTGCAGACCTCAATTGTGAATTTGTTGTTTCCCGCCTCTTTAAAAGCCTCCAAGTTCTCTCCAATGCTTTTTTATCCATGACAGAAGCTGTAATTACATAGAAAAATTTGCAAGCCCTAAAAATCTTTAACCACATCACCAATTTCTCTCAAAATATACAAAAACCTCCCACCAATGGCAAAAATTTGGCACCAAAAACCTAGAACATCTAGTTTTCATGGAAAATTTAGAACCAACGACAAAATTTTGGTGCCAAAGAGCCATAACATCCAGTTGGTAAACCTCTTCATGGACCTCTTCGTGAACTAGTTTTCATTTGGTGGGGTAAGAACAACAATTTTTTTTGTGCGTTAAGAATCTTGGTTTGCGTTCTTGGGGCTTTCAGACCCAATTTCAAGTTTCATAGACACCTCCAGTTTCAGTTTCAATTTCATACAGCCATTCTCTTTGATAGCTAGTTTCAATTTTAGTGAAATGAAATTCGACTTAATCTATTGACTATTAAAAGATAATTAATTATTAATTAAATATAAAACCACAATATATTGTTTTAATTAAAGTTTAATTTCATATAATTATGTAAATTATGCGTTAAATAAAATAAATATATTCAATGGATCCACTATTAAAAAATAATTAAAATATAAACATTAATATTTACTACTTTGATTATTAATCAAATATAAAACCAATAATATTGTTTTATTTACTTAATTTCATATAATCGTGTCAATTATGTATTAAATGAAAATATATATATATATATATATATATATATATATATATATATATATATATATATATATATATATATATATATATATATATATTGGTACAATTCTCATAGAAATTGATAAAACTAAACACATTTATCCATTATTACACAATAAACCATACTTAAATATTTTGAATTACATATTTATAATCATTAATAAAGGTTTATATACCGTTAAAAAATTAAATAAAGTTCATACCTAAACAATTAAAAAAAGTTCATAATACCATTAAAATTAACCAAGGTTCATAGCAAACAATTAATAAAATTTTAGACACCATTAAAAAAATAATTAAGGTTCATATCTAAATTAACAAAGGTCCATACACTCCCCGATGGGAGTGAGGTCTGAGAAAAACATGGAAGGCGTCTAATATGAGTAAATACAAGTGGAGTGAGGGTGAGGGAGGTTCCTATCGATCCCTTCACCACAACGCATGCAATGCGAGAGGTACTAGCTTCACATTGGCAATTCATGTGAAAAATAATTGCTCGTTGGAGTTCAGGGGTGGTGAAAGGTTAAGGCAAGGGAAGATGATGGAGCTCGACATTCGACTCCTCACTCTGGTTTGGTGTTGGTCCTGGCAGTGGCCTCCAGGGAGGAAGCATAAACGTCATAGGAAGGTTTACATAGGGAGTGGCTTGTGTGTTCTTGTCATGGGCATTTGTTGGTGCGGTGTGTTCAACCGGTCCCTATTGCTGATTTTCTTAGCCATTGTTTATGTTTGTGTCGAGGATATGAAGTAGAAGGAAAGTGAGCTCACTCGTTTCCATTTTTCTTGGCTTTTAGTGAGCTTTCTTTTTTGTGCTAAGAGAGGAAGCTAGAATATTCAGTCTAGGAAACCTTGAGGGTGGTGGCAGAAAACTAGTTTCTTTTCCCAATTTTGTGCACTTCGGTATGGGTGTGATGGTGTTTGGTGGATTGGCATGCATTCTCTGTGCAGAGAATTTGGAGGTTGGTCGATGCTCTAGGGGGAGTTATGCTCAAACATTGACTACTTTGACGTCGTTTGTTGTTCAATTTCCTTTTTTGGTTTGGTGGGTGGTGGTATTTGGTTTTCCTAGTGGTGGCGGTCTATATTTGGTAGTGGGAGGTGGCTTTGTGCTTCCATGCGGTGGCGGGTGGTGAAATTTAGTTCCTTTCTGGTGGTGGCTGTTTTATTTGGTGGGGGTTCTGGTGTTTGAAATTTTCAGGTGGTGGGGCTCCTCGACCTTGAAAAACTATGAAGCCCCCTGTGCGGTGTGAGTGTTCTCCCTCCCCTGTTGTCCATGGCCTTGTGGGGGTGGTGGACTCGGAAATAATTATGGAGGATCTATGCGGGGGTGGCAAGACGGTGGGGTTTGTGTGACTCTCTAGTGTGGCTGCGCGTAGGGGTCGTGAAGGAGGTAAGTGGGGGGCTAGTAGAGGTGGGGGTTTGAGGGTTCAAAAGTAGATTCGTCAGGGCGGAGGAGCCCGTGGTGGCAAGGGGAAACGTGAGTCTCATCGCTTTGAGGTAAATGAGGGGCAGGGTATCCAACATTATTGCTTGGAGAATCGTCATGCACTTTTCAACAACCTAATGGAAAGAGTGGACACATCTGAGATAATTTTAACACTGTAGATGGATTCAGAGACCCCTGTAGTGAAATGTAAAACTTCGATATCAAAATTGCAATTTTCCATTTATGGAGTGACAGAATTAAAAATTACCGACATATATGACTAATTCATATATTTATTGTACTTGTTATATGGTCATATTTTATTCTTGGACTATAATAGTCATTTACATTAATCATTGTTAATTTTGTCACTTATTATCTAGTCATCTATTTTAATCCTAGACTAAATTAGTCATTTAAGTTAGTCGTTTTTATTTTAGTCACTTATTATCTAGTCATATATCTTATCCCTAGAATAAATTAGTCATTTAAGTTAGTCGCTATTAGTTTAGTCACTTATTATATAGTCGTATATTTTATTCCTAGATTAAATTAGTCATTTTTAGCTCGGTCACTTAAAACTGCTCAAATTTAGTAGTAATTCACTTGAAATAATTGCAGTGACTAAATTTTTTAGTCACCTGGTCATTAATTTCATCGTTTTTTACTAGTGAGAGCATTTGTTCCAACCAGGGCTTCTAGGACTAGTAACTCAACTTACAGTTGTTGCCAAGGTTCCAAAGCATTTGTCCAACCAAGGCGTCTAGGACTAGTAACTCAACCCAACAAGGGCTTCAAGAGTGTTTTTCCAACTAGGGCTTCCATGACTAGTAACTCGACCCAAGTTGTTACAGGGCTTCTAGATAAATTTTCCAAGGATTCCAGGAATTAATAGCTCAACCCAAAGCCAAAATAAAATGAGAAACAACCAGAAGGAAATGAACCCACAACACCATGGCTATCTAGGAAATGGAAAATCTAGGCAAACCCACTGTCAATCTAGGAAATCCTCCATGCCAATGACAGATAATGACCAAGAAACCACATGCATATGCCATGAATGCCAAAACTACTCAGGAAAATATGCATGCAACTCGGTACCTGCAAACAAAATCCGCTATAGTTGTTGATATCGTTGTCCTATTTCACTTTCCTGCTCTTCCTTTGCCTTCTTCCTCCAAAACTCCAAGTATGCCACACTCTCTAAGAGTGCTCCAAGAAACATCTAAGTGTCCAAAAGTGTGTGTGTGAGAGAGAGAGAATAATGAGAGCTCCAAAACTGCACTGACCAAAAGCCATGAACTGATCCTCCAAATCCTTTTTATTAATGAGGCCTTTATTTTCTTCATTTTCCATTATTTTCCTTAATTTTTCTCCTCACATGCAACCTGTGACCTTTCACCTCCCTTTTATCCTAATTTCCATTATTTTCATAAATAAATGCCAATAAATGCCACTTTTCATATGTTTCCTTTCCAAAGCCTTAGTCATTTCCTTTGTTAATTTCCATAGCCATAATAAAGCATATGAACACCCACACTAGGATGTTTTCCCCAACATCTTGGAATACGTGCCCCATGACCTTGATTATTATTTTTCCTTTATTACCTTTTATTACATGGAATTTTCACTAGGGTTGTTACACTTGGCCTCACCAGAAAAAAAGTGGATCACTGTGTGTATTTTAAATTAATTGGTTACCATGTTATTTATTTGGTCTTGTATTTGGATGATATGTTTTTTATTGGAAATGACAAAGAAATTATCCAGGATTTGAAGACCAAATTTTCCTCCAAATTCGACATGAAGGATCTTGGTGTTGCAAACTATATTTTGGGCATGGAAATTAAATAAGATCGGGAAAAGAGGAAACTCTGGTTAAACCAGAGGAAGTATGTTGAGACAATATTGAAGAGGTTTAATATGCAGGATAGTAAACCGGTGAAGGTTCCTATTCCTGTAGGTTTAAAGTTATCTTTGGAACAGTGTCCCAAGAAACAAGAAGAGGAAGAGGACATGTCCCATGTTCCATATGCAAGTGGATTCGGTAGCCTGATGTATGCAATGGTATGTACTATACCAAACATTACAAATGCAGTGGGAGTATTGAGCAGGTTTATGTCAAAACTAGGGAAGGGGCATTGGACTCCAATGAAGCGATTTTTAAGGTATTTATCTGACACTAGTGATTATGGTATGTTATATGAAGGAAGACTAAGACTGGACAGAGTTTTGGACATATGTGGCTTTATTGATGTGAACTAGGCTGGAGATCTAGATCAAAGAATATCTACAAGTGGGTATGTGTTTAACCTATTTGAAGGAGAATTTAGTTGGATGAGTAAAATACAATTTGTTTTGGCTCTTTCAACTACAAAGGTTGAATACATGGTAGCCACTCATGCAAGCAAGGAAGTATTTTGGTTGCAGAGATTATGTTCAAGTATGGGGTTGGTACAATGAGCTATAAGGATAGACTATGACAACCAAAGTTCATTTTTCTTGGTAAAGAACCCTACTTATCATTCAAAGACAAAGCACATTGATGTTCAATATCACATTTTGAGGGATATGGTTGAGGACAAAAAGGTGTTGTTGGTAAAGGTGGACACTTTAAATAATGTTGCAGATACATTGACGAAGTATGTGAGAACTGAGAAGTTTTCTTGCTGTAGAGAAACAATGAGCGTTGTAGGGTTGGACCAATAACTAAGCTATCTTGTGACCCCCTATGTGGAAAAGAAAACAACAAGTGGGAGAATTTTGGGTGTGTGTGATATTCTTTCCACAACTAGTCGCATGTGTGGGGGGTGGTAGCTCCCCTACATGGGGTCTATGGTAGCTCCACGAGAATTTTTTTTTGGACCCTATAACAGGTGGCAGACCTATCTATTATTTTGTGCATGGGTTTTTCACATGGTTTTGGGCATGATGGTTTTCTCCCCATGGTATTTTGTAGATTCAGCCAAGGGAACTACGGTTATGCTCTAATCTAGGGTTAATGGATTGGGGTTTATGAATGCTTGGGCATGTATATATATGTATTGTAACATTGAAAGGAATATAATGAAAAATCAATCTAGTAGTCCCTTTTTCAGAATCCAAGGAAAAATATCTATGTATATTAGTTTTTATGTTCTCGCCATTGTTTATTTTTTGTTTTAAGAATTCGTTTGCAGGTAATTTTTGTACAAGGTTAAAACCTACAATCCATAGTTCATATTTAATCCAAGACGGGTCAGTGGGGGATCTTGTCTCTCTATACTCTTCTTTTCATCATGTGGTACATTATATGAATTTTGTTTGCATCATGTGGCATAGCAACAAACCTGTTTTCCATTTCTATTACTCAAAGGTCGAAAAGCACTAGTAATTTAAGAGACAACAAACAAATTTAGAAAAAAATATATAACTCATAGTAGCATCAAGTGAATAATGGGAATATTATGGTGAATAATTATAATTATTATGGGTATTAATTTAAGGCTCGAACTACCCACACCAAATTGGAAAGAATGGTTGTCATCATTTAAAAATCTACCACACATTGTTATTACATCATACTTTCTCACATTGTCTTTATTACCCTATGTGAACAAATAAAATATACTGTGTATCAATGTAGAGCTCGGAGGCATGGATATGTGGAGATTAAGTCCATGAGTTCGGAGGTGTGGAGCTCTACATAACCAGAAAAGCTTCACACCTCTAAACTCGCGGAGTTTAATGCAAGCCTATGTTTGAAACGTGGAAAAAAAATCATAATGCAAATTCCAACACCATTCTTCCCACCATGCAGAGGGGTTGTGCAAAGGAGCGAAGAAAATTCCACACAACTAAAGCTCTCTGCACTCCATTATTTGAATATTCAAACCTGGAGATAAGTCTAGTTGGATAATGTAAACAAAATCATAATTATTTAACTAGTAATATGATCAAGTAGATGATGTAACATTGGTGTGATCGTATAACTATGACTCTAGCTAAGGTTCTATATTAATTTAGTAGTTAACGAACTCCTAGTTAACCTTACAACCAATAGTCAATACGCAATTATAGCACTTGCATCATTAATCACATAATGGTTATATAGTCCTAGTAAAATATCATATTGCTTCCAACCTATTAGATTGAACCATGCATTGCTTCACGTAAACCATTGTAATTTATGATCAAGGTTATTAGTACCATTTCATGATAACCCACTAGTTTACTACTTGAATATTCGCTTATTAACATGCTTTTTCTCGAGTTCAAACTCATATTACACCTTAGAAAATAGTACCACGAAGCAGTTTACTATGTCAATACTTCAAGGGATAAGAAATTCACGTTGTAACTACTACAACATGATGTTTACAATTTTATCATAGGCACTTATTAGAGTAATATTTATATCTAGCGTTATCACGTGTTAGCTATGAGGCTTGTTACTTAGCTTACTGATCCAATAGAATAACAACCATTGGTCAGTGTGGGAGTGGGAGTTTATTGTGTGGGGGTGTGGAGGAATTTTTCATTGTGCAAACTTTTGTACTCCGGAAAATAATTTTCATGGCAGACGTGTTCAATATCTTGAATTTCTGTGTATCTTTCATTCGTTTATGTGCACCATTCATTAGTGCTCA
Source organism: Pinus albicaulis (assembly GCA_034641835.2). NCBI lineage: Eukaryota > Viridiplantae > Streptophyta > Pinopsida > Pinales > Pinaceae > Pinus > Pinus albicaulis. The sequence continues at coordinate 1,745,713,267 of CM076575.1, read as the reverse complement.
ATGCATATATTGTATAAACAAGGTACTATGTCTCCGCTCTAAGTCCTCCCCCATTAGATTCATTCAAGCTTTCAGGTGCAACAATTTGTAATAGTTTTTAATGGATTTCACATCAAATTTTGTAATGATGTGCCCCTCTAAGGATTCAATACACTTTGACTCTAGGTCAACTTGATTTCTTTGGGTTCATAGACATCACAATCGATCCGAAAACTAAATGTGAAGTATCACTTCTCTGAAGGAAGGATTGAGACTCGAGATTTTGTAATAAATTCCACAAATTTATATATTGTAATATGCAAATTCTAATGTTTTAGTTCATAAACTATACAACGATACCATATTAGTCGAGATAGAATGAAACCTTCTACAAGTTGAAACATTGTAAGATACACGACCCAATGTAATATATATATATATATATATATATATCTTCGTAAAGGTACTCTCACGTTAACTTCTCTATTATGTGGCAACATGCCTACGTGAATTATAAATCAAGATTCTACTCTTATTAGATATCAGACATCGGACTCCGAAGCCTGTTTCACTCTATGGGTCACTACTTGATATGAAACTATTGAAGAAAAAAATTGTATTATGTGTGCAGTCTCATGCATTACCGGGTAGTTCAAGTAGTTTAAAGGCACACACAAATTTGTAATAACAGCCAGCCCACCATAGTGAAAAAAAAAAAAGTTTCAAAATGTACCGTGAAGGTGGCAATGGCCCCATTGATCGATTTACCTCATATGCAAATAATGGTAACATTTCCATAGATGAGTTTGAAAGCTACGAGAGCAATGGAAATGGAGTCTCTCAAACCTTCACCAATTATGCATACGATGCCAACGTACCCTAAGATGGTTTCAAGTCATACGGGAGGGATGTGAATACTACTCAGGTTAGTTTTACTAACTATGGTAATTCCTTCAACCTTAATCAAGATCATTTGCAGAGTTGCATAACTTATTACAAGTTTTAATTTATTTTTTTGAAATTAAAATAATTGATAACATAGTTATTCGGGACCATTGTATTATAGTTGGCCATCGAACACTAGCAAGTTTTCATACCACTACCATGTAAGAAATGGGGCGAAACATGTTCCATAATTCTCCTCGTTTAACTGTTGGCAACGATACTAATTAAACTATCGTGTTTCGTGACTTTTGGAAGTCCCAAGCAAGCTTTGGTCCTGCTTCTACGAACCACCATTTGTGAAGATTATATTCACGTCCATGCACAAGATTCCATATTCTCCGGATAGATAGTCAAAAAGAGGAATAAAAGAGTTTGTTTGTTGGATCCCATTAAATATAAAATGAAAATCACAGTGGGTGCCCAATATGTTGAATCGGGAATCAATGAATTCTTTGCAAGTATGACACTGTGAAGTAGCTATTAATTACTAATATTATTCCATACAGTTAACAGTAATATTCAGATTTCAATGTGACTGGTGCAATGTAATTTTCATTCTTTCTAATTTATGGAATAAGTAAATGAAAATTTAAGCGAATAATAAAATATTCAGATTTTATATTTACTTGTAAAATATATACATAATTTTATTAATGTTTTAAAATTAAAATAATATAAGCATCAAAATATTTATATAATTTATTTTTATTCATTGACTAAGTATTTTTCTGCTCCTATTCTTACTATTTCGATCTGACCTAGAAATGAATATTACTTATGGGGTGGCCATCACTGGTGGTACCTATCGTCTACTATTCTCTCCTAGAAGTACTACTAATCTGTCTTGTTGGAAGACTGCTTTCTATATAACGTTTATTGATATTGAGAGATACTGAAATCCTCTCAATAAATATTGCTATATGGTGTTAGTTGGAAACTTTTTTGATACATTGTACGAACTGCAGATGAAGCTTTCTTCTTCTACACTCTACACGTTGGAAACCAAGACAATATTAAGTGGGGGTTAAATCAGTATTGTAGGAATTTTACCAATTAAAAAAAAAAAAAAAATTCACTTGTGCAAGAACACAAAGACACCATTAATAACTTCAACAATTAATTTAAATAAGATTAAGTAAAAAAAGAAAAAAAAACGAGAAAAAAAGAGAAAAATGAAAGGTACTACCAAGCTTACAAATATATATATATATATATATATATATATATATATATATATATATCAACAATCACAATGAAACACATAAGGAGAAAAAAAAATATTCAAAACTACTCTTCAATTCATTCACAAAGAAAGCTACAATTTGTTACGATTATTGGATACAACAAGCATGAAGCTACAAGTCCCTAATTTATTAACTACAACCGAATGAAGCTACAACCCAAAATATTTACCAACACCCACTAGAGGGAGCACCAACCCCTCATTTGCAAGCTAACACTTGCTTGACACTCATTGGTTTATCATTAATCCATTTTCATACTAGAGACAATGAATATCACTTCTACCTTCAAATAAAACAATTTCCTCTCAATCACCAATACCTTAAACAATCTATGATCACTAAGAACACCGACAGCTTCACCTCACACACAATTCACATATCTCTTCTACCTCTCAAAATAATTTCCTCAAGCCAGCTTATAAAAAACTCTTGGCTTGATATTTTTTCATTTTTTGCTTTTCATTGATTGTTGCATGCATTCTTTATTTTTTTCCTTTGTCCTATTTATTTTAGTCCTCTGAGTATTTTCGCCAAGTTCTCAACCTTTAACAAATTTTTTCTTCAAGTTAAACTGAATTATTTCATTGATTTTAGAAATTCTAGCCTTTTACATGTTTTAGTAGTGCTTCTTCTAATTTTATATACAGTTAACTTTAGCATAATTACCAAATTCTTTGTCAAATTGATAGTTCCATCGATTTTTAACTTAAGCCCATTTTTCTCAAACCCTTTACTATTTAATTTCCAAAGAACCAGGTCTCTACGACCATTGGCTAGGCCTTTGGACTTTAAGCTCCTTTTAAGCCCTTCACGGGTTGAATTCCTTCTATTTTATGCTACGCTCCCTTGGTTTTTCGCAACTACATATAACATGTACCTGGTGCTAAGGTAGGAGCTCCCTCTATTGTTGGAAAGGCAGAGGATTCAATCACATAAATAACACAAATATTTCACACAAGAACAATGAGCTGCGGCTCTTCAATTAATCTAAAACACTCTGAATCATAAACTCTCTTACTCTGAATACAATGAACCCGTGAAGAGTATTTAATCTAATTGACATGCACACACTCTCACACATAACCGAGCTTAATCAACTCGCTTAACTCACTGTCTAACTCGCTCACCAAATCTAACTGTAACTCAACTCAACTAATTCACTTAACTCTAACTCTGCATGCGGGAAGTAATTATATATTTTAACACTCCCCCTTAATTACGACCGCTAAACTAAAACATAACTCATGACAACTCAAACATGCCTGCTGGTCTATGTCTCAGCTAGGCTTACAACTCCCAAGTTTCTTTTGTGAAACTCAAACAAATCTACTGCTAACGGCTTTGTAAAGATATCAGCCAATTGATCACTTGTTCTACAAGGCTTCAAGTGAACTTCTCCATTGCTCACAAGTTCTCGAATAAAGTGATATCTAGTATCAATATGCTTGCTCTTTTAATGAAACACACTATTCTTGGATAGTGAAATTGCTGATGTGTTGTCACAGTATATCGTTGTTGATCCTTGCTGTTTCTGCTTGAGTCCATCCAATACTCTTCTTAACCATACTGCTTGACATGCTGCTGAAGTCGCTGCTACATATTCTGCTTCTGCTGATGATAATGTCACAATAGGCTACTTCTTAGATGCCCATGCTATCACTCCTGAACCGAGATGGAAAACATAACCGGATGTGCTCTTCCGATCATCCAAACTTCCTACAAAATCACTATCTGTATATCCAATCAATTCTTTATTTTATGTACTTGCATACATTATGTCATAATCTCTGGTTCCTGCTATGTATCTCATAATTCTTTTTCCAACACTCCAATGTGTGTCTTTTGGAGTCTCCATGAATCTGGAAATCAGACTCACTCCCTGCATAATATCTGGTCTTGTAGCTGTGAGATACATGAGGCTGCCAACCAATCTTTTAAATAGAGTTGGATTGACATCTGCCCCTTCATCATCCTTACTTAACTTTGTACCTGTTGCAACTGGTGTAGGTACAGGTTTGGAATTATCCATCCTGAATATTTTCAGCAAATCTGTTGCATACTTATTTTGACAAATAAAGATGCCTTTTTCAGATTGCTCAACTTCAATGCCAAGAAAATATTTCATGAGACCTAGATCTGTCATCTCAAATTCTTTCATCATGGCTTCTTTAAATTCATCTATTTCAAGATCACCTGTAAAAATCATATCATCAACATATAAGCAAACTATCAAAATCTGTCCATGCTCATTTACCTTTGTGTATAAGGTAGGCTCAATGCTGCTTCTGCAAAAACCATTCTTGATCATATAACTGTCAATTCTGCTATACCATGCTCTAGGTGCTTGCTTCAGTCCATAGAGCGCTTTCTTCAATCTATAAACTTTATCTTCTTGTCCTTCAACTTCATAACCTGGAGGCTGCTGCACATAAATTTCTTCTTCTAAAATTCCATTCAAGAAGGCTGATTTGACATCCATCTGATATACTTTCCACTTGTTCTGAGCTGCTGTCGCTAGAACTGCTCTTATAGTATCTAATCTGGCTACCGGAGAAAATGTTTCCCCAAAGTCTATTCCCGGTTGCTGCGAGAATCCTTTTGCTACAAGTCTTGCTTTAAATCTGTCAATCTCACATTTCTCATTCACTTTGGTCTTGTATACCCACTTCACACCAATAAGATTTTTATCGTTTGGTAAATCAACCAAATCCCATGTATCATTATTTTCAATTGAATTCATCTCTTCATCCATGGCTTGCACCCAATTTTCATCTCTGATTGCTTCTTCAAAGGAAGAAGGTTGGAATGCCAACAATGCAAAATTTGAACTAACATCCAAATCATCATAAATATCTTTCAGACTTCTCATCTTTTTCTTACCTGATTTGCTGCTTGGAGAATTCTGATCTGTGGATCTGCTTGAAGATCCATGCTGCTCTAAAAACCTGGGAGTCCTTATTGGTGTGACTCTGTTTGGTGTCTACTCTCTTGGTTCTTGCTGCTCCTCTTCTTCTACAAGATCATCCTCCATCAATGGTGTTTGAGCATCTATTAGTGTGTCTATAGTCCCATTCCATGACTCTTGTTCTTTGAACACAACATCTCTGCTAATGATTGTCTTCTTTGTGACAGGGTTATACAATTTGTAAGCTTTTGACTACTCACTATAACCAGTAAATATACATTTTTCACTTTGATCATCTAATTTGCCTCTTATTTGCTTAGGCACATGTGCATAGGCTACACATCCAAAAACTCTGAAATGAGATACACTACAAGACATACCTGACCATGCTTCTTCTGGAACTCTGTTCATCACACTCTTTGTATGAGATCTGTTTATCACATAAACATCACATACAACTGCTTCTGCCCAATACTCGTTAGACAGGTGTCTTGCTTTCAACATGCTCCTAGTCATGTTCACGATTGTTCGGTTCTTCCTCTCTGCTACACCATTCTGTTGTGGTGTGTATTTGGTTGTAAACTATCTTCTGATTCCATGTTGTTTGCAGTACTCATGGAATTCCTTCGAATCATATTCTCCACCACGATCCGATCTTAATACCTTGATCTGTTGATCACTTTGGTTCTCCCCCAAAGCTTTGAACTCTTTGAACTTTGTAAAAGTTTCATACTTCTGCTTCAAAAATTAAACCCAAGTCTTCCTACTATAATCATCAATAAAGGTGAGGAAGTAACAACTTCCACCAATCAACTGTGTCCTCATAGGTCCACATAAGTCGATATGCACCAATTCAAGTGGTTTATTTGCTCTGTAAGAGACACCTTTTGGAAAAATTTCACGGTGTTGCTTTCCCAAGATGCAACACTCACAAGTGCTAGCAGGTACTTTGATGGGAGGTAAACCTCTAACCATATGTTTCTGTTGCACAATCTTAAACTGGAAAAATGCAAGTGTCCAAACCGAAAGTTCCATAACCCGTATGCATCAGAACATGCAATGGTAAAAGAACTAACATGATCATTGTAGTTCATAATAAGAGGAAAGAGTCTATTCCTCGTCATCTGCACCTTTGCAATCAGCTGCTTGCTTGGGGATTTGTCGTAAATAACACACTGTTGCCCCTGAAAGATAACTTTGTATCCTTTCTGCATCAGTTGGCCAACACTAATCAAATTGTGTTTGAGTCTAGGGACATAGTATACCTCTGATATGGTCTTTGGCTCCCCCTGCTTGGTCACAATGTTGACCACTCCTTTGCCATCTATAGCCACAGTCTTGTTAGTCCCCAACTTTACCTCTGTCTGCACTGAGACATCCAAATTAGCAACCAAATCCTTTTTGCCTGTCATGTGGTTACTGCAACCACTGTCTAATAGCCAGACCTTATCAGACGGTGCATGCATGGTGTTGCATGCTAGAAACATAGAGTCAGTAGTTTCTGTACTAACATTAGCTCTCTGATTACCTTGATCTGCAATCTTCTTCCTACAATCACGAGCACAATGACCAAATCTATTGTAGTAATAGCACTTTACCTTTGATTTGTCAGACCTTTGATTGTGATGAAATCTTCTGCTACTGCTGCTTCCACTTTGATGCTCATGATCATCTCGGCCATCTCTGTAACCGCCATAGTTGCTGCCTCGTCCTCTGCCTCTCGATCGGCCTCTGCCTCGACCTCTGGAAATATAGACTTGACTTTGGAAGGCAGTGTCCAATGTGGAATCCTTATTTCTATCTATCCTTGCTTCATGCGATAGAAGGGATCCCATCAACTCATCAATTGTCATTTTTTCCAAGTCCTTTGCTTCTTCTATGGCTACTACCACAACATCAAATTTGGTAGAAAGGGATCGAAGAACCTTCTCAATCACTGTTCTATCTTTAATATATTCGCCATAGATTTTTGACTGATTGACGACAGACATGACCCTATTCATGAAGGAATCAATGTCTTATGTCTTCTTCATCTGCAGCATTTTGAAATCTCTCCTAGTATTCTGCAGTTTAACAATGTCAACTTTGGCCATACCTTGATAGCTTGTCGCCAAAGTGTCCCATGCCTCTTTTGCTGACGAGGTTATCATGATCTTCTGGAACACGGCTTGATCTACTCCCTGCTGGATCAGAAGCAACGCTTGCGCATTCTTCCGCTTATCTTTCTTCCACTGTTCCCTCTTTGCATTACTGAGGGCTTGTTCTTCTGCATCATCTTGAGGTTCTGCAAACCCATACTTGACATGATCCCAGACATCATGCGCTTTTAGCATGGTCTCCATCTTAATGGCCCACACATCATAATCCTTCCCTGTGAAAGAAGGAATTTGTGGCTGGTAGCTGCTTGTAGCCATCTTTCTTCAAACAAGAGTTCACTGTTAAAACCCTAAAAAAAATTTGATATGCTTTGCAAAGCTTCAAAAAAAAACTTTATAATAAAACCCTAGGTTTTATTATTTTATTATTATTTATTATTTATATAAAAATTTCTTTATAAAAAAATCTTTATATAAAAATATCCTTTCTTAAAAACACTTATTATAAAAACTCTACCTTTCTTAAATCCTTTTTATAATATCCTTATGAAAAGCCCCTTTTTTTAAAAAGAACTCCTTTTCAAAACAAAAACTCCTCACGTGCTTTCATGAGAGAGTCGTATAAAATTAAAAGACCCTTGTTTGAAATACTTCTAATCCGGATTCAATACAAGCGTTATTTAGATTGCAGTGACGATTCAATCTAAGCGCAGGAAGTTTTATTGACTTTCCAAAGTTTTGTATTGGCCCTTCGTGTCTTTTATAATACTAATGCGTCCAAGCTTCAATACGCCCGCGTGCTAACGCATCTCCCGATGTATGGTGCTGCGTTAGTGCTTTAATGCACCGATATTTCAAAATGCCCGCGTGCTTAAGAAACGCGTTAAGTTTTTCGATTTTAACGTGGTTCTCTACAGTGGGCACCAACGTTATAACGCTCTGTCTTTAATTGACAGCTGCGTTATAGCACAAAAACATGGAAAAAAAAATTTTCCTTCTCACACACGGATGACTGCTAATCCGTTTTTCTTACGTTCTCTATGACCTCGCTCTGATACCAATCTGTTGGAAAGGTAGAGGATTCAATCACATAACTAACGCAAATATTTCACACAAGAACAATGAGTTGTGGCTCTTCAATTAATCTAAAACACTCTGAATCATAAACTCTCTTACTCTCAATACAATGAACCCGTGAAGGGTATTTAATCTAATTGACATGCACACACTCTCACACATAACTGAACTTAATCAACTCGCTTAAATCACTGTCTAACTCGCTTACCAAATCTAACTGTAACTCAACTCAACTAATTCACTTAACTCTAACTCTGCATGCGGGAAGTAACTATATATTTTAACATCTATCTCGACACTTTGTTTATGCTCCAACAAAGGAATTCTCTAGGCATGTTCTTGTGGGATGAGTTGTACCACAGGGTCCTCTCGCTACCCTTTTCATTGGTTGTCGCAATGCCTCCATGTCTCGACGCTTGTCTCTCAGTGTACCAAGCTCGTTCCTCTTTATACATCCACTAGGTTCATGCCAGGTCGATGTGTCCCTTAGGGACCGCCCGACCCATTTTTAATTGGATGCCACATTATGTGTTGTCAGTGTTGATGTTTCCTGACTCTCTCCTTCCTCACACTTCCTCTCTGCGCACTATTAATAGTATTTCGGGCTCCATCCAGTAGGATGATGTCACGCTGACATCACGTATGCCATATGTCGACGAATGATTTCTAACATGTGTCACCCAAAAATAAGCCATTTAGATGACCAAAAAATTCCAAATATGACTGCCACAGTTTCACCATTGATTCTCTTATGCTGACGTCATCACTTGCGTTTCCTCGGACAATAGTATGCTGCCACCTTTCTTGTCAGAGAAGAGAGAAAGGGGGTCCTAGGGACCTATTTTGCGAGCAAATCCTTCCTTAACTTTTTCAAGGATTCCCAACCATTTTTCTTCATAAATCCTCTTGGTTGTCTCTCCTATATCATCGCTTTATTATCCCTCCAATATGCACCTCTTGGCTAGCCCTTAACGGGCTAAGATATCGGAGTGGGGACCCTCCAGTCACTTCTCATTGGTCCCAACTAGTTTTTCTTTCTCTCCTCTACTGATTCGAGTGTTGTGGAAAAAATGTAACCAATACGTCAATCCCCCACAACTCCATATTATTGATCCAACTACTCTTCCTCCAGTATAGGTCTACCAGGAATGAATTTTTTTCTGATCGTGTCAATCATGACACTTTCTTGTTTTTATGTTATTGTAAATATTTGGTTCCAAGAAATGAACTCTAGTCAATTAGGCTACAGTTGTACAAGTAGCATGATCACACCATTTTTTTTTATGATGAATCATTAGGAAAAAAAGAAGGAATATTTTGTAATGACTACTCATCCTAAGGCTCTATAAAAAAAATTGATGATACATTTTGAAAGGTTCCGAGTTTTGGTTTCAGAGGGCTCTCGAACAATTAATGGAGAAAGAAAATGTATGTCCCATATTTGTCTTAATAAAAAGTTTTTGGTGGTTCTGCTTGCAAAAAGTTGTAATATATACTCGTTCCTGTGATTATTTCTTTGTCTATTTCTTCTTCTCAAATAACATGTAATTGCAACTGTTGGACGTAGTCTTAGATAAATGAGGGATTCAACTATTTACTTGTGTTGATTTAAGATGCGTGTGGTTAGTGAGACATAAACTCCTTAATATGTGCTCCATGTAATCTGAAATTCCATTTACTATATCGTCTTGTTGTTTTTCTACTGGAGTTAGATGCATTGGATTCTATGCTTTGCCATGTGTATTTGATTTCTTTCCTTCATGTTCCTCTTTCATGTATACTACAATGACAAATGAACTACATACTTCTGCAAGTTAGCCACCTAAATTTAGTCATAAGTCCTTTGTGAGTTTGTGTTGGTATCAATTACAACTTCCCTCTTAAGATAGGCTCTAAACCATTTCTAATTAAAAATGTGTTTGAGTTTTGAATATGAAATGAATAGTTCTAGAAAATTTTCAAACACTTCAAGATTTCCTAGGTAATGACCCCTCCTCAACCAGAGGGTTGTCTCTAGGAGCTACAACATACCAAACCTGATTAAATCAGGGTAGGAATTTCAAATCTAAAACACTTGTCAAATTTGATAGTTTCTACAACTCTAGTGCCCATTTCAATTATTTTAGAAATAATGTCGATGAGCACCAAAAGTTTTTAGTTGTACATTTTTCCCATCAAATTCCATCACTATTTGAAAGGGTTCAATTTTGAAGCTTTCATGACCTTCCAAAACCCTTTTAAGTTTATATTTATTTTTTCAAAATTTTCATTCTTAAATTATTTTCATTATCACTTTATTTTTATATTATTAATTTTAGAGGGCTAATAGAGGCTTTTGAATTTTTAAATCAAGTGTAAAAAATTATAAATAAATTTTTCTTGGGGATAAATAGATTTAGTAATTGATCTTGAGCATCAATAAATTGTGTTGAAATATAGGTAAAAGGAATAGGTTATTTTAAGTGGGTCACAATTGATCTTGACCATCAATAAAGTATGTTGAAATATATGTAAAAGGAATAGGTTATTTTAAGTGGGTCACATTTTTTCCGATACTTATTTTGGAAATATTGTCTCTTACCTATTTTACTAATACATTGCAAAAAAAAATTGAATTATCATTTTAATGTTTTTCTTAAAGAGTTTACAATTAATGGAGTGAGAACTTGATTGTGTATATTTTGTATGATTAGTCTAGATCCATTTTAACTCTGGATCTACTAAGCACTAAGAGGGATCAAATCTCTTTTCACTCTAAAAGAGGTTTGCATCTCAAGATATTTAATCCATCTCGATAATTAGTAGATCTAGAGTAGATGGATCTATGCTAGTTTTATGATTAATTGTAATTAGTTATATAATTATTATTTTTATATTTTATTTTAGTTTTAGTTTTAGTTTTAAGTAATTTGACCAATTCGAAATGTTTATTGATAATTATCATTATTAATTTATTTTATTTTTTAATATTATTTTAAATTTAAATTCAATTTTATTTTATTTTGAGTGAGTCAAAATGTTTGCAAGATATTACAACAACTCTACATACTGGTTTCGAGAATGCTTCTCTAGGCAATTCCTTTTAATCTTTTATTATTTTTTAATTGAGCATGGATGTAAATGTTTACAAACATTTACACCACTACAACATCTCCTCCATACCTTTTTTCTTTTAGATTTAATTTAAAACCAACCTAGATCCATCTTAACCCCATATCTATCAAGCGATGAGAGGGATCAAATCTCTTCGAGGTGCAAACTTATTTTTTAGTGTAAAACTTGAGGAAATGTTTTCACATTGAGAGATTTGATCCCTCTCTTTGCTTGATAGATCCAGGGTTAATATATATCTAGGCTAGTTATATCTCCTTCCATCTCTCCTTCTTTCTCTCTTTCTCTCATCCCCCCCTAAACGCACACACTCTGTCTCTCCATATATATATATATATATATATATATATATATATATATATATATATATATTCCTCCCTCCCTCTCTTTGAATCTCTTTTCTTCCCTCTCTACCCCCTCCATTCATATCTCTATCTCCCTGTAATAGCCCTGGGTTAAGTTTCCATGTAAATTAAATCAGCCAAGGTCATGGGACACATATTCCAAGCTGAATGATGGTAGAGAAATGGCATTGGGGTCACTTGTGGTTAATTACTGGCTATGGAAATTGGCATTGGCATTGGAAAAAGGAAAAAAGACAATAAATGGAAATTAGTTCAAGAAATAAAAGAAAATAGGAGAAAAGGAAGATGAAGGGACAAGAACATGCATGCAAGGTAAAATGAAGGAAATTGAAGAAAATCACTGTGATTGATGGTTGAGGCGGTTTAGCCTATGGAAGCCCTGGATAATTTTGTTTTGGTTTATCCCATGTGATCCCATGTTCATGCTTGGAATATGGCACGGGGGTGACTGGATGAAAGAGAGTTTTGGTTCAACCCAATCCATGGTCGGGTGCTACATGGAAGTCCCTCACTTGGTTGGCTTTATGCATATGTTCTTATGTATTATTTCTTATTGAGGTCAATGAGCAGATGTACTAGTTATTGTGTTGATTTTATGACTGGTTTGTTATGATTTCATTCTTGTTGAATTTTGGTTATAGACATGGTTAAATGATGTGCTCTTTTTATGGATCTTGTTCATGATTCAATGATAAGTTATTGAATGGTTATAGGAATGTATGATCTAACAAGTGTTGTTATCTCTATCTTGAGAGGGAAGTGATCCTTCTTAATTATTCTATGATGAAAGTGACAATACAATGAACATATATGCATTCATGACCTATAGCTACTACATTTTCCATATGTTTGTCTAAATTTTTATCATGTGATTGGAATGGTTGGACAAGATTTGAGTCTAAGCATAGGTTATGAATACTTTTGGTTAAATTAGACTTGATTCTGGAGAGTTATGGGCAGTTTTGGGCACTACAGTCTATCCCTGAAAATGTGGCACCGATTTCGCAGTCGTAGTCTCTTAACCGAGAAATCTTGGTTGTAGCCACATAGAGGAAGGCATGTGCATGTGGCTAGGGCCTTCTGGACGCATGCACATATTATAATGTGTGTGGTTGTGTTGTGAGTTTAGGTGAAAATACAGTTCCAACTCGGGGTAAGATCATCAGAGGATGTTGTCTAACATTTGGGTGGTTTGGCATCCTTGGGAAGTTGCAATGAGTTTTAGTATGGTAGACCCAACTTCCACAACTGAAACTTGGTTTTTGGGCCATGCATAGTAAATATCAGCTCATATTTACCATGGAGAGATTGTAAAAGTTGGTAAATGTGGGTGGGGTGTTATAGAGTGGTATCAATGCAAGGTTTCAAAACTAGACCTTTGGGTAAAAGCAAGTTTATATGTTTGACATGTATTAATAATGGTTCAATGTTGTTATATTAATTTCGATCACACGCATGATTTTCATTCTATTTCTATTGTGGTTACATTAATGATAGATGCTAGTTAATTAGTATGTTCATATGAATGTGCATCGGTTATTCATTCAAGATAGTTAAATTATATGCATTGTGGTTATATGCATGATGAATATTGTCGTTGTGGTTGTTTGCATGACAGTTAAGTTCTTGATATTATTATGTATCGTGTTAATCTGGAGTGACTTATGAAGATGTGATAACCTCCCTTGATATGGTTGAGGTATGATTTTGATTATGTCTTCTATTAGGTTTATCTAACATGGTATGTTTGCAAGACAATAGAAAACTAGGGATAAAGACTGAAATAGTTGAGTATAGCTCATATGACACTCTGTATAGGCTGAAAGAGACATTGGTGGGATGGGAGAGATCAGTTGAGCAACAGGGAGATGGAGACTCTCCTAATCTAGCATATACATTCAAAATATTGAAGGCAGAGATTATAAGTTGCAAGAAAGATAATGAGAGGTTTATTGAGGAAATGGAAAGGCTTGAAAAATCTCAAGAGAAGCAAGATGAGGTTAATGAATTCATCCTCCAAAGTCTTTCATATTTGTAGAAGCAAGGTATAGGATGGATAAATATGGTACAATGGAGAGTGGAAGACTCTTGGATAGACTTCAGAGGAGGGCTAGTACTCATAGATTTTATTCTAGTTCTACTTCTTAGAGACATCATCACCATCACCGCTAGCATCCTTATTGGAGGAGTGAGAGGGTGAAATTTCCAGAAGATTTCAAGAAAGCCAAGCCTCCTAATTTTGATGGTGATTTGACTAATTAAGAATATGCAAAAGTATGGTTTCTTGGGATAAGGAAATTCTTTAGACTTCATGATTACTATAAGAATATGAAAACCAAGATAGCTACCTTTGGTCTCAATGGAAAATAATATATCTGATGGGAATATGTTAAGCATGTTAGTCGCTTCAGGGAAGAGGAGTTGACTTGGTATGAGTTTGAAAGACTCTCAGGGAAGAAGTACATGTATAAGAGATATTATGATGGAAATACCAAGGAATTATATGAGCTCAGGATGGGTTCCATGATAGATGAAGATTATATAACTAGATTTCTAGAGTTGTTGAGATATGTGCCCTATTTCAAGGATGAGAAAGAAAATATCCAAAGGTTCATTTGTGGATCACCATTAGCATTCAAATACTAAATTGAGTTTGATGAGCCTCAGTCATTGGAGGAATCCATCAAGAAGTTGAAACATTGTTATGAACATTCAAGCGTAAGAATGAGTTCAAGCATGACTTGAAGGGTAATGAGAAGACTAAAGGAAAATGGCCTGATAAGTGAGGAAGATCTCAAGATGTAGGTGATAATGAAAATGTGGAACCTCATAAGAAGTTCAATACATCTGAGAAAGAAAATGAATCTCGGTCTGAGAAGCAGCAAAACAAAGGAAATGGAAGAGAAACATTAAAGTTTTGGACTTGTGGTGGATATCATCGCAAGAGGGATTGTGCATTGTATCAAGGTGCTTGGCCTCATATCTACAATACATAGGAGGTGAATACAGTTGGGGATGTATTTCATAGCATTCCTTGAATCTATGCATCAATGGATAACGGGCAGGTAGATCATCAGGAATCCATTATTGAGATGGATGATGGAACCAAAGGAAGAGTTCTAGGAAGAGCCTTAATGAATACTATGGTTGAATATGCTCATGCTCTAGAGCTGAGAAATAAGGAAATTTAAAGAGCATAGAAACATGTTGGGGTTGATTGAAGCTAAATGGAAGATGGTTGATCAGATGCAAAAATAATGGCTAGTTTCCAGTTATAGTTGAGTTCGTTAAGGGAATTGAAATTCATTGATAGATGATGCACACGTGTAGTTTCAGGGTAGCGTGATGGTACAACATGGTAAGATAGTTGGTATAATGTTATATTTATCAATTCACTGACAATTGTGTGTTTATGGAAGTATGATGCAACAAATTTCAGGGAAAAAGAGACTATCATAAGATCTTGAAGAAGGCTCGATATGAGCTTTTATTTATGAACCATTGGAAGCAAAGGGAACCCATGGGGGTTAATTCACAGTGTATTTTCAAATTTGTTCTCTTTTAGTGTTTCATGATTATTTTGTGCTTGGTTTGCAGTTTTGACTATGATTGGTGCATGTCCATGCCACTTTGTTTCTAGCGTTGTATTATTGTTTGGTTTTCCATGGTTTCTTTATCCTTCCTTCTTGTTCTTGCCTTTTATGTTTTGAGGGTATTTGGAATTGCTTGGGAAAAAGATAAAAGATAATGGAGCTCAGGGAGAAGTGAGTGGAACCCAACAGGTAATATAAGAACCATATGAATCCCAATGCATGATGGAAAAATGAAGGTAAGAATGTGACAACTGGTTGGGTTGGTTGGGTCCATTGGGATAAATGGAAAGTGGCAGGAAAATCATAAGAAAGGTAATCAGGAAAGGTAAAGTACATGGGGCTGAGGTAACAGATGCCTTGGTTAAGTTGGGAACTTTTGTTCTCAATATTGTGCATTATTTTCACAAATAAAGGAAGTTCTCTTAACCTTGACCTTATGAACACTAGTAATTGTGTTGTGATCATGATTATGCTAATGAAGATATATATATATATATATATATATATATATATATATATATATATATAATTCCATTGTCTAACAGGGCTATCAGGGATAATTTTCATGGAAGAATGATTATTTTATGCAGGTGAAGGGCATGAAAAGGTTCTTGGTTTTAAGAGGAATCACATGGGAAGAATGGCCTTATAACATATATTATTTTAGTAACACCTGGATATGATTTTTATAGCATTTGTTTATAATTATGCTTATGTTTATGCTATGAACATGGCATCGAAGGGAATTGGTTCTCAGGTTCCTTGGAGGTTGTGGGTTGGGTTAGGATCTTTGGGGCCCTACAACAACTTGGGTTCCCTGGAGGTTTTGGGTTGATATATTAGTCCTTGGAGCCATAGACATCTTTGGAAGAGACCAATCTTGATTTAATACATACAAAGGTCACTTATGAAGATTTCTATGTTTATGCTTTGATTTTAATAATGTGAAATGTGGCATGCTAGGATAAGAATGAATAATTAAAGACACCATGGATCCTAGAATTGGATTGCATATGCATGGAGTGAGGCATGTTAAAGACAATAGAGGAAAGGTTTCATAGTAGAGATGGTGTGGTTTCGATATGTGTCATACTGTTGTTGTATACATGTTGTAAAGTTTTTGTTGTGTTCATGTTGTACATGTTGTACATATTATGTCATTTGTATTATGTACGTGTGGTGTTGTATCATGTGTATATGTGAAAGTATTATAGTAAATCTTGTGTAGGTGTATGTTTTGGGACAGGTAGGTATAGGAATGTATGGATACCCTTGTTGTTAATATTCAGGGAGGAGGTGGTATAGTCTCTGGATTCCCTTGTTGCTTGGAAGAGAAGAGAATGCATTGGGTTCTTCCTGGTTTTGGAAATCAATCTAGTGTGTGTACGCGATCAACAGAAGAGATTCAAGGAACCAGGTGATTTTTGGGTTTGAAAATTGATTAAGTGTGTGTACGGAAAAGGAAAAGAAAAAAGGAAAAAGTAAAGCATAATATGAAAGATAAGTATCAACATTTCATTTCAATTTTTAGTTTGAAAATTATGAAATAATCTATGATTTTGATTTATGATGGTTTAGTTTGAGCTAACCAAATGTGATATTTTTATACACAGTTATTTTATCAAGGAGCTAATTTGACTTTTTGTGCAGGAAGTAAATAGAGTTGTAGATGTCACCTCATTGATGAGTTTCTAATGAGGTATGATCAAATAGTCTAATGGAAATTATGTTCTTGGTACAGGAAAGCATGGGAAATGCCTAGTTTGGCTGGGTGGAACTAGCTGCAAGAGTTTCAGCAACAACAAAATAAAGAATTGGAGCATGCAACAATATGTTGCTAAAGGAATTTAGGAGTAGGGCCATTGTGGGACACTGGTAAACAATAGCTTCCATTGATTTCCATAAACATGCTATGATTGGTATGATGGTTTTGAAGCAGGTTTTTTCCTTGGTTTTTTAGACCTTTCAATACGAGGAAAAATTTCCAAGGAATTAATTGCTCCA
Organism: Pinus albicaulis; assembly: GCA_034641835.2. Lineage (NCBI taxonomy): Eukaryota > Viridiplantae > Streptophyta > Pinopsida > Pinales > Pinaceae > Pinus > Pinus albicaulis. The sequence goes on along the minus strand of CM076575.1, from coordinate 1,745,695,948 downwards.
GGGACTAGGAAGCAGAGAAGGGGATGCGTGAACTTGGAAAGTGAGTTACTACACAGAAGGGGGTGAACGTATTGCCCGAGGGACTGAGAAGCAAAGAATGGAAGGGTGGGGAATAAAATTTCTTTGTTCATTAACATTCCCTATTGGAATCCAAAGTACAATGGGAGTGTGCTCGGAAACAATGAGTCGGTAATCGTTCACTAAGAGAACAAGTAGCGCAAGGATTGTAGTGTTAGACATTGAGGCAGGCTTTGATTTTAGCAATGGATTTTGGAATTCCTAGGAAGGAGATTAATCATTGGTACTACTTTTGAGGGTGGAGGTGTGAGCCTCTAAAATCCCTTGTTGTTGATGTGGGAATCATATCCTTTTATTTTTTGGTTGAATCATATGTGAATATGTATATGTGTGTATATTATTGTAAATATTGTATCGAGTTGTATTTATAAATTCCATAAATAGTATGTTTATTTTTTGGTTGAAGCAAATGAGCATAAGTATATATGTGATATTCATTGTAAATACTGCATCAATTTGGGTTCATAAAGCCCCACAAGCAATATGTTTGTCACATTCAACATTTGTCATTGTAAATATGGCATCGAGTTGGGTTTATAAATCTCCATAAGCAGTATGGTTTTCTGGCCATAAGTGCCATAGAACACCGAGGAGGTTTTACCCCAAGGGTGATGGGTTTGAAACAACCTCGGGTTAAGTTTCAATGTAAATAATATCAACCAAGGTCATGGGACGCATATTCCAAGTTAAATGGTGGGGGGGGGGGGGGACATCACATAGTGGGTCATTTGTGGTTAATTAATGGCTATGGGAATTGGCATTGGCATTGGAAAGAGGATAATAGGAAATAAATTCAAGAAATTAAGGAAAATAGGAGAAAATGAAGATGAGTAGACAAGAATGTGAATGCACGATAAAATGAAGGAAATTGAAGGAAAACAAAAAGGAAAAGGAAACAGAAGGAGAGGGAGAACATTTTATGGCTCTCTTAGTCACTCTTAGCTACTCTTGATCACTTCTTGGTTACTTTAGGAGCATTCTAGAATTTACTTGGGCATTGAGGCATTCTCACTTCGACTTGGAGAGAGAAAAAACTTGGACAAAATTAAGAAAGAAGGAAAATGAAATCAAGGCAATGAAGAAGAAGGTTGGAAAAGTAACTACAACAAGAGAACATTGCAGGTTACAAGTTTCAAGTATGATTTCCTTGCTGATATATGAATGCCCGATACATGCATTTGGTGATTTGGTGACTTTGTTGTCATTGGCATAGAATTTTCCTATATTGATAGTGGTTTCAGCCTTGCCTTTCCATTTCCTAAATAGCCATGATGTAGTGGATTCCATTTTTTGGTTAAGCTTCATATGACTGGTAGCTTTCGGATCCTTGTGAGGTGGTCTCAGGAAAATTCCCAAGGGTTGAGGGTGGAGATGGGAATTCTCTTGGAACTCTTCATGGATGGGTGGAGATAGGAAAATTCCTCTGAGTATGGTGAAGAAATTCATAGGCATCCAAGCTTGTTGGTTTTGGTGATTCATTGACTAGTTTAGGTGAAATCATTGTGGTTTAGGGTTGATGTGGTTTATCCGTTGGAAGCCCTGGTTAGTTTTTTTTTTGGTTTATCCCATGTGATACCACATTCATGCTTGGAATATGGCACGAGGGTGATTGGCTGAAAAAGAGATTTGGTTTAGCCCAATCTATGGTCATGCATTACATGGAAGTCCCTGACTTGGTTGGCTTTATGCACATGTTTTTATTTTTTATTTATTATTGAGATCAATGATCACATGTACTGGTTATTGTGTTGATTTTATGAATGGTTTGTCAAGGGTTCATTCTAGTGGAATGTTGATTATAGCCATGGCTAAATGATTTTCTTTTGCTATGGATATTGTTCATGATTCTTTAAGTTATTGAATGGTTATAGGAATGTATGAGCTAACAATTGTTGTTAAAACTAGCTTGAGAGGGAAACAAGCCTTCTTGATCATTCTATAATGAAATTAATGAGACAATGAACATATATGTATTCATGGCTTGTAGATAATATGTTTCCCATATGATATTTTAAATGTTTATCTTGTTACTAGCATGGTTGGACAATATCTGAGCCTAAGTATAGGTTATGCATACTTGTGGTTATCTTAGACTTGATTCTAAAGAGTTATGGGAAGTTATGGGCAGTGGAATATAGATTATCCTTGAAAATGTGGCACTGATTCTGCAGCCACAATCTCTTAACTGATAAATCTCAGCTATAATTGCATGGAGGAAGGCCCGTGCATGTGGTTTGAGCCTTCTGGACACATGCACAGTTTGACATACATGTGGGTGGGCTATGAGGTTAGGTGAAGAGATAGTTCCATCTCAAGGTAAGATCATCAGTGGATGTTGTCTGACATCTGGGTGGTCTGGTGTCCCTGGGAAGTTGTAGTGATTTTAATTAGTATGGTAGACCCCACTTCCATAATTGGAACTTGGGTTTTGGGCCATGCATAGTAACTCTCAACTCATATTTACCCTGGAGAGCTTGTAAAACATGGTAAATGTGGGGTGGGGGGTTGCACTCCCTTACTCTCTCCAATTTTTTTCTCTCTATCTCATCCCCAAAATAGACACACACACTCTCTCCATATCTATCTATCTCTCACTCTCTATCTATGTATATTTATCTCTCTCTCCCTCATCTTCCTCTTCCTCTCTCTCTCTCTATCTTTCCCTTCTCCCTCTCTCTCTCTTCCCCTTCTCTCCCTCTCTCTCCACCTTTATCTCTTTATGTATTTCTTCTTCCCTCCCTCTATATTTCTCTCTCCTTACCTTCTCTCTCTCCCTTTCTCTCCCACCCCGCCCCGCCCCCCCCCCCCCCCCCGCCCCCCCGTCATTCTCGCGCGCTCTCTCTCTCTCTCTCTCTCTCTCTCTCTCTCTCTCTCTCTATATATATATATATATATATATATATATATATATATATATATATATATATATCCTCCAACTCTGTCACTATATCCCTCCCTATCTCCTTCTCTCTCTCCCCTTCTCTCCCCCATCCATTTATATGTCCCCCTCCCTCTCTCTTTCCCTCCTCTCCTTCTCTATCTCCTCTCCTTCTCTCTCTATCTTCCCTCCTTCTCTCCTCTATTTCTCAATCTCTCTCCATCTCTCCCTTGTTACTCCTCTCTCTCTCTCTCCACCTTTGTCTCTCTATGTATTTATTCTTCCCCCTCTCTCTCTATCCTGCCCTATCTTCTTATCTCTCTCAATTCCTTTCTCTCTTCTTCTCTCCCCCTTTTCTCTCCCACATTCCTCTATCTCTCCCCCCATCTCTCTATATCTCTCCAAATTTATCATTATATCCCTCCCTCTATCCATATCTCGCTCACCATCTCTCCCCCCTCCATCTCTATGTCTCCCTTTCTCTCCTTTCCTTCCCCATGTCTTCTGTCATATCCTCTCTCCCTCACTCTCTATAAATCTCTCCCTTGTCACTCCCTCTCTCTCTACCTCTATATCTCTATGTCTTTGTTCTTCCCTCCTTCTCTCTCCCCCTCCAACTCCATTTCTCTCTCTCTCTCTCTTTCTCTCCCTCCCCCCCTGCCCTCTAGTTCTGTCTCTCCATCCATATGATCCATAATTGTCACCTAATGTAATCAATGATATATGTGAGGTCTAATATATTTTACATTTTATTTTTTTATTGTGAAATGAGTTATGGTTTTTAGGCATGAGGTATTGATAGGTCATGGCATTGGCTCATGCTATTGTAGTAAAAGTTATTTACAAGTTAATAATATCCATGGTAAAGTGGAGTGAATATCCATGGTTAAAAATATTGTTATAATATAAGTTTATTGTAATGATTAGTTTTTTATGTAGTTATTAATTAAATTTAAATGTGGTTATGGAATCATTATTAGTGCAGGAAAAACTAACAATATATTTTTCTATTGATCACTATTAGTTTAGCATTTCCCGATGCAAATTATAATGTTTAACTTTGAAAAAAAATAGTTATTTTTCAATATATTAAAAAAAACTAATTTTCAAACATTTGATTGGACCATAACTTGAATATCTTATTACAAATTTTTCACAATATAATGCTATGTGGATAATTTCCTTACATATTTTATGTCATAATTATGGATATGCTTGCAATATTCATGCATGAAGTTTAGATATTTGTGCGACTTTTTTAAAAATATTTGTAGGAAAACCATCCAAAAATAAACTCCTTTAAAATAGCTTATACTCAAGTAAATAACATATTTACCATGAATTAATACTCATCATAATTTAAGCAAGTCTTTTCATAAAAAATGGATAGGAACAAGATGTAAATAAATATACTTACCAAGAGTTACTTCCCACCATTATGTATTTTTTCCTCAACACTTGAGTAAAAGTACTGTAAATATGTAGACTTTTTTTTTAAACAGTTTTGGGTGCTATTTTGTATTCCAAAAATGAGAAGGAAAAGTTCCTTTTTTACATGCTAGAATTCTTGAGGAGCAACAGAGAAAGTAGCTACAACAAATTGCTACACCTTCTTTGCTTATGTTGTTCAGAAAGTACTAAAATATAGATAATGCATAGATTCAGACAAACTAAGAAAGAAGAAAGCCAAACTTAAAAGAAATTCTTAAGAAGAGAGGAAGAGATCAGTAGATGCTTATAGGGCACCCAGTCGAGGCATCCATGTTATCCTAATTGCCATAATTTCTCACATTTTTTGGAACTAGAGCTTGGAGCTGAGCACTTCTCAAGTATGTATTTGAGGATTTGGACAGGTTCTTCAGTATGAGCACACTGGTTGGAGAGTTCATTGTACTGCTACTGTAGAGATGTAACCCTATGGAGGAATACTTTCACATCTGCTTGTTGCCTTTTGTCAAGGATCTTCACATCTGCTTACTGCTTTTCATCGAGTATTTTTTGATGAGCAAGGATCTGGTCCAATTCTGCCTGCAGATCCGCACAGTGAAAGGAGTCTTCGTTGTGAGCCATACAAAGGGATGGGAGGGCAGAAATGGAAAGAGAAAAAGAGGAGAACCTTGGGTCTATAGAGAACACAGAGCAGGAGAGTGCAATATCTGCAGTGAACGTAGTGCAGGAGAATGCAGGATAGGTAAGAGGAGAGTGCAGGGTCTGCAAAGGGGAGTGAGGGAATGTGGTGTAGGAGGCCAGCGAGAAGAGGAGAGGTAGTAACATAAGGCATAGCAGAGATAGTGCTGCAGAGAGAACTACTGCAAAAAACACATCAAGGAAAGAAGGTTGGGGTGCATGAAGACGCAGAAGGCAGAGAAATAAATAGGACAACATGAAGAGGGGGAGGCAGCATGGAGGGAGACCCGAGGGAATAAGATCACAGGGAAGGGAAGGGAGGGGGTACGAAAGATTCTACAGAGCCCAGAATTTTCAGAGGGGGGGATCCAAAGATATCTGAATATCCCCTGTGACAAGATCATGGTAGAGGCATAATATTGAAGCATCATTGCATAAGATTTTCCCAGAGGTTCAGGCACAAGATTTATTTGCAAGAGAGTCGGTGTCCTTATTGTTCCTTTGAAGGATGTGGTAAAAGGTAATTCCTTCCATGTCTTTTGAGATGTTGTGGCATCTGCTGATTATTCGATGGAGATCTATGTTGCTTATCGGGTGATCATGGTTCATCATATTGATGATAATAGAGGAATCACCAAAAACCATTGCATTTGAGATGTTGAGATTTTTTAACTGATGTAGGCCTTGGAGGAGGGCGTAGGCTTCCACTTTGTTGTTGGAGAGGGAGCCAAGACCCCATTCAAATGAGATAAGACATTGCAATTTTCATTTTTGATGATGCCTCCAGCACCTGCAATGCCCAGATTTGATTTTGAAGCACCGTCAAAAAAGAGAGTGGGCCTTGCACAACTTCCCGCCTATTCAACAAAGTCCTTTTATTTGAGTCGAATCTTCTGGCTTGAGGCATTTTGAAGAGGCTGAATATAAGGAGGCTCGTGAATGCCAGAGCTGTCTAGTAGATTGCCAAGGAAGTTCCTTTCTTCCACTCGAATTTCGCTAGTGTCAATTTTTCTGTTGCTTTTGGAAGCTATTATTTCGAGAGTGAGGCTCCAAGCTTTGCTACAGACCTTCCTACAAGAGGGCTCTTTGTCGTTGAAGATATTTCTATTTCTAGAGAGCCATATGTTCCATAAGAGCACATAAGGCAAGGTGTCCCAAACCCTTCTCGCCAGATTCCTCTTCTTTCTCCCCCATGGAGAACTGTTCCTCCAAGTTTGAATTACTTCTGAAATGGTGTTGTTTTGATCCCAATGAGGTTGATAAGAAGGGTTTAGATCAGTCTAGCAGTGAGCAGCAAATGGGCACCAAATAAAGAGATTAAGTGCAGTCTCTTCATCCCCTTGACAGTTGGGGCACCTAGATGGTCCAAGCACACCCCCTTTTTAAAGATTTTCGGAAGTTAGTATTTTCCCTTTAAGCAACATCCATATGAAGATCTTAATCTTAGGATTAGCTTCCAATTTCCACACCATTTTCCAAATAGGCCTAGTAGGTGAGGGGTAGTAGTCACTATAGAGTTTTATATAGGCAGCTTTAATGGAGTATGCAGAGCTAGAGGCATCCCAACGAAAATCATCCATGCATTGTTTTTTCAAAGGAGCAGCACCATGGAGAAGAATTTGAAGGTTGTAGAGGTCATCTTCCAAATGAGTAGGGACAGTGGGAAAAAGCCATCCAACCCAATTTTGGGAATGTTCATCCCATTTAGAAAAATGACTTAAGAGGTTTAGGCCCACATTATGGAAATGAAAGAGAATACGATGAGTACCAGGTCTATCCAAGAGAGGATTTTGTCCCATTATTTTGTCTTTCCCAATATTTATATAGCAACCCCCAATTGGAACTTTTGAGAGATTTTAGGCTAATAAAGGAATGGCTTTCTTGCAGAGTGCCTAGATTTTAGAGCAAGATCTATTAGGGATGTCATGATGAAGAAAATTTTTTCGGGGAGAGTTGAGATACGTGGACTAGAAGACTCTTTTCCACCATGCTTACTGTCCATTGATTAACCTCCATACAAACTTTCCACCAAAAGCATTATTCAGAAGCATGGGAGAGTGAATTCCAATCCCTCCATGTTCATAATCTTGAGTAACCTATCCCCACTTAACGATATTGTATTTTTTCTTCTCTTTTTTTCCACCCTGCTAGAGAAAGCTCCTTGGGATAGCTTAAAATTTATGATGGATGCTAGCAGGGGCTTGCAGGAGAGTGAATTGGTACAGGGGCAAAGATGAGAGGGCAGATTTGAGGAGGATAATGCACCTTGCAAGATTTAGCCAAGAGGAGCCCCATTGTTGCACTTTTCTCTTCATTTTGTCTATGGTAATGTTCCAAACTTCAGACTTTAAAGGGCCAGCACTGACAGGCATGCCCAAGTAAGTGAAGTGGTCCCAATTCCGTTTATAGGGGACTCCAAATATATGTGCAATGCTATGAATGGTTTGGCCGGTAGCATTCCAACCATAAATGCAGCTTTTTTGAACGTTGATTAGGCCTTAATAGTAAAGCATATTTTTTTCTAGGATGGTTTTAAACCTTTAAGAAATTATGCTAGATGCACCTCCCATCAAGAGAGTGTCATCATAAAATTTCGAATGGTTCATATTTTTGGCACCATTACCAAATTTGATGCTCGTGATAAGGCCAGCTCGTCGCATATGATCCAAGGCCCTATTGAAGGATTATGCCATGAGGATAAAGAGGTAGGGAGAGAGACCCCACCCCTGTCTAAGGCCATAAGAAGACTAAAAGGAGGGTGCTGGCCTGCCATTAATAAGGGGAGAGATCCAAGTGTTTGAAATAATAGTGTTAATGAGGGCAATGGAATTTGAGTCAAAGCCCATTTTCTGAAGGATAGAGATAAGAAAGGAGTGCCTGACCCTATCGAAGGCATTGGCTAAGTCGAGCTTGAGGATAAAACCTTTTTCTTTGCGAGTAATACTAGAGTGGATAGCTTCTTGAACAAGGAGGATCGAGTCAGAGATTTATCATTGGGAAATAAAGCCTCCTTGATTTTCCGAGATGAGGCTATGGAGGAAGGGCTTGAGGCGCATGGCAAGGATTTTAGTGATGAGTTTGTAGGAGGAGTTACAGAGGGAGATACGTCTAAATCTAGAAAAGGAGGAGGGGCAGTTTTCTTTGGGGATAAGGGTGAGGAAAGTAGAGTTGGTATAGCCCCCAATTTTCTTCTTCCTTTGAACTCATTGTATCATTTTGACCAAATCATTTTTTATTAGGTCCCAATGATTCCTATAGAAACTGATAGAGAAATTGTCTGGTCTAGGAGCTTTGTTAGGGTGAAAGGACCAAATTTCGCACTGATTTTCTTCCTCATATATCTCTTTGTTGAAAGCGTTGTTCATCTCCTCTGTGATCATAGTTGGAAGATATTGTAAGAGTTCGGAGTAATCTTCCGGCACTTTTTTTTATGTTAGAAGATCTTTATAATGCAAGGTGGCAGTAGCTTTGATTAACTCTTGATTTTTCTGAATTTTACCATCTATGTCGATGATGGAGGAGATATTGTTTCTATTTTTGCGGACAGTATCTTGTATGTGGAAAAAAGAGGTGTTCTTGTCACCTGCTTGAAGCCACAAATTTCTGGATTTGATTCTCCACTTCTCCTCTTCTTTCATATTGATTCTGAATAGTTTCCAGTAAATATTTTTTTCCTGATTGGAGATTTCTTAATTGAGCCCTTGAAATTTGATGCTGTTATGGACAAAATCCAGCTTGGTTTTAATTTCAAGTTTGATCTTTTCTGGTTCCTTATAATTCATTTTGGCCCAGTCCTTCAAGGCCACTTTGGTTTTATTTAATTTGGTTTCCCAGATGAAGGAAGGGGATCCCTCAATATGTTGCAGCCAAGTATTGTGGATCAATTTCCTTGCTTTTGGGATATCGTTCCATAGAGGGTTGTATTTGAAGGGGATGGGGCCAAGAGAGTGATGATCACCAAAAGAGAGGGTGATGGGGTAGTGATCAGAGGCCGAAAAGGAGAGAACATTGGAGGAGGCGATGGAGTAATAAGAGAGGAGAGGGACAACAACTAGAAATCTGTCAAGACACTCCATGATATTTCCTCTACCTATCCTTTTATTGCTCCAAGTGTATCTGTGATTTTTTGGTGCGATATCAACCAAATCATGATCTTGCATGATGATTTCTAACTGATCTCTAAAGGGATCCAGATTAAAACAACCTCCCCTTTTTTCATTTCCATGGAGGATTAAGTTGAGGTCGCCTCCAATGACAATGTTGTTGTTGTCTTCATTACCTATGTCTACTTTAAGAGTGTTCCAGCAGAGCTTTTTGTCCCTATAATGATTGGTGCCATATACATTGTAGATGATTATTTCCTTGTGTTCTTTAGTGTTTTGCAGCACCACTTTGATCCAGTTTTGATTTATTGTTGAGTTCTTTAGCTTCCATGTGTTGTAGTTTTAGAAGGTGGCCAACCCACTTAAGGCACCCCTAGATTCAATTTGGGTGCCATCATGATACTTCATTTTATCTATTATTGATTTCATCTCAAGATATCCCTGCTTAGTTTTCTGCAAGAGAATAATGTCCAGCTTTTCCTGATTTATTGGATCTCTTAGGGCTAATATTTTGGAGGTGTGCCCCAAACCCCTACAGTTCCATGAAAGGACTTTCATCATTTTAGAAAATCAGAGCAAGAAACTGCCTTCCCTCCTTGGTCCTTTTGTCCTGAGTATTTGCTATTTTTCCCCAAGATATAGGTTTCAATGGGGTTCTGAGTTCCAAGAGCTATGTCCTTTTGGGAATTTTCATCTTGATGTTGCTTTGAATATTTCCTTCTAGGACCAGTTTTTTTTTGTGTTTTCCAGAGTTACACCATGCTCCTTCATAGAGTTTCTTGTGATTTAGACTGAGGAGGGGTCAAAAGAGGAGAAAGGGGGGTTAGTATTGATGGGGAAGGGGCGAGGAGAGGTAGGCTGGGAGGGGATAGATAAAAGGGGAGGGTCATCTTCAGTGGGGGCAAGGGAGGAGAAAGGATTGGAGGAGTCTAGTGAGGCGTTGGAGGGAGGTATAGGGGAATCAGTGGGCTGATGTGAGGATTCTGGGAGCTTAGGAGAGGAGGAAGAGGGGGGATCAGATTTGGGAGGGGGCGCAGAGAAGGTTTTTCTCTTGGGATTAGAGGAGGTCTTATTTTTATTTACGGTTTCCCATTGTGTGTCTGTCTCCGGGCTTTCAATATCAATAATTTTTTAGCATCTATTTTCAAAGTGGCCATATTCGTGACATACCTTGCATTTAAATGGGATTTTTTTGTAGTCGAGCTGCTGGATGTGCATCCATTCACCAAATTTTAGCTTGATTGCCTCAGGGAGGCCTTTACCAAGATCCACCTCGAAACAGATCTTGGCGCAGACTTTCATGTTGTCTTTTGGCTCACTTCGATATATAAATTTTCCCACAGCATTTTGAATAGCTTGAACGGAGTCATCTCCCCAGCAATGCAAGGGAAGATGAGGAAGGTGCACCCAAACAAGGACGGTGTTTGATACATCAAGTTCTGGGTCAAAATTTGGCATCCATTTGTTGAGATATAGGCCTCTAGTGTCCATAAAATATGGTCCATTCCTGAAGATCAAGTACTTATACTCCTTCATTTCAAAATGAAAGGTGAAATGGCCTCTGCCACAAAACCGAATAGAGATTTTGTCGTTGTTTTTATCTGACCAGTTATGCTCAACCCATTTTTGAACAGTCTTCGGATAGTACCAAAGTCTGGTAAATTGGCCAATGAGCCCCTTCTCGGCTAGAGAAAGGGCGGCCATGCATGGAATAGAAGGAGGAAGGGCGACCTCCTAGATTCCATCGAGCTTCTTTACAAATTTGGAGATCGTCGGCCTGGGGCGAGGAGATGCTAGAGAGTTGATCAGGGTAGAAAATGCTTGGGCCTGATCCAGAGGAGAGGCCACCTTCGGGGAGGACTCCGAAGGGGCCATGCACGAGCGAGCAGCAGGATATTAGCAGCTAGGGCGTCGCAGCAGCAGAGCATGGGCTAGCAGCAACAACAAAAAAGTGTTGTAAATATGTAGACTTACTAATGGTTACAACCCACCACAAATTATTCAAGTTCTTCTCCGTAAGTAAGAAATTTACTTATCCACCTCGCATATATATTTATTAGTTCCTACCAAAGCAATAATATGGGATGATTTTTTTATAGACCACTATTACTTTAGCATTGATCAATGTAAGTTATAATTATTTTTGCATTTTTTCCTAGAGCATAAATTTGCAACTTGTGTTCGAGAGATTAACCTCCCCTACAAAATAAAATTACAATATTTTATTTTTTTATTACTTTTAAATTTTTATTATTAATTGAGCCAATATTTAAATTTTACACTATTTACAGACACTACAACATCTCCATCATACTTGGTTCTATGTCACTTTTAACTTTGTGTTATTTTTTAATTTAGCTGAAATTTTGAATTTAAAACAGAGTTATGGTTTTTGGGTAAGTGATATTGATAAGCCATGGTACAGACCATGATATTGTATAAAAGGATATTTAAAAGTTAATAAAAATCATCCTAAAATTAGGAATATCCATGGTTAAGAATTTTGTTATATTGTAAGTTTACTGTGAGTGTTAAGATTTAATTTTAAAAATGTTAGAAAATTAAATTAAACAAAAATATTTATAAAATATTTCTATTTTGAAATAAGTTATGGTTTTTGGGCATGTGGTATTGATAATCCTTGCTATTCTCCCATGGTATTGTAACAAACCCTATTTAAAATTTAATAATATCCATAGTAAAATGGGGGTGAATATGGCATCTTATAGATGACATAGCCTTTTTAACAGGAATATGGTGATACAATTTTAACCACCATTGTGATTTTTTGTTATTTGAAATACATTTTTCAATACATAAATGGATTCAACACATTTAAAAAACCTTGAGGCACTTGATATATACACATTAAACAACTTAACTTGAGATTAATAAAAAAAATGCTCGGAGAAAGGTCATTTCGTATATAAGTTAGACTACACTGGTGAATATTGTGTTTAACCCTTAGTTAAACTCAGAGGGGGAGAGGGGTGGGTGAATCAGTTTAATGCATTCATGCAGGACTTTTAAAATTTTTCTTTAAACTTATTTACACCTTTATTTCATGATCAACTTAATATATAATGAAACAACAACCTTAATCTCTGACCAGCAAGTATTAAGCATGTTAAATACATAACATCAAAACATAACCATCATACACATGGAAAATAGATATAAGTGGAAACCCATAAGGGAGAAAAACACATATTATTATTGTTGTGATGCAAAGGCAAGCTCCAACTCCCTCTCACAACTGATTTTATGTAGGCTCCAACCTACAGGAGGCTACTACCTCAACTTCTGCAAGCTAGAATTTGCAAGGAAGCTCCAAATCCCATCTATTTTCTGCAGGCTACAACCCACAGGAGGCTCCTACCTCAACCAGATCCAACTGGACATCTATCAAGCTACAACTTTAAATGGAAGCACCAACTCCCATGTATTTTCTGTAGCCTACAACCCACAGGAGGCTTCTACCTCAACCATCTACAACTAGAAATCTATCAAGCTATAGCTTCATATGGAAGCACCAACTCCCTTACACTACAATAAAATCATATGATGATTTACCTGGATATTAGCTCTGTTTTTCTCCTTCTTCACTGTTATCCTTCCAACCTTCAAATTTTCTTTATATCATCTCTGGATCTTCAAAGCTTCTCTATCTGCTCAATCTTATTCCTCCACTCTATAACCTTTATGCATATTACAATAACATCATTTATAAATATCACTTCATAGTTGTTTGCAATCCATATGGGAATATGAAATGAACATGTATGACTCTTTGCTTTCCACCTTCTCACTTTCTTTCTCAACACATTCAGGATGTTACAAAACTATGTAATCATTTCAGTATTATATTGGAGTTTTGCTCTGCCTACAGAGACTTTCCTTTGCATCACAAACAATATAAAATAAATAATACATTTTCAGTTACGATCAACTATTTACTCAGCCCTTTCAGTTTCTTAGCTTTGTTGTGCGTTTGTCCTCTTCTACTTGATGTCCTTTTTTCTTTTCTATTTCTGCAGTTATATTCCAACTATGTTGTATAACTTCCCTTTTGTTACTCGAGTCTTTTCTTCCACGTTCAGCCTTTTTGTTTGCCTTACTTCCGCAATATTGTTCTGTCTGAGCTCCTAGTCCTTTGTTTTGCGTTCAGATCATTTCTTTGTGACCTGTGGGGTATGGCCCAAATAAAACTCCCTTTTAACACAACGGAGTATTAAAAATATAATTTTTATCAACATACATATGTTTATCGATCAAACAATGCATATATAACATACATACGTTTAGCAATCAACCGTGCGTATTAACATACATACTTTGAGTAATCAAACAACGCGCACATAATATACACAGACCATATATAAGTCCAAACTAATGCATAAACCCCAAACCAACACAAATATGCGGGATTTTCCTACCGAAGGGTCCCACCATACCTTGAACCAATTACATTTCATCACAACTACTTGCCCGCAAGTTTCCCACTCTACCGATAGTGATGAACCATAAACCATGCGATCTCTACTCGTGCGTGGTACTAACTGTAGAAATTTATTTATAATGATGTTTTAACGGATCCTCCTGATCTAACAATATTTATCTTCTTGCAAAATACAGAATCCTTCCACTGTTAAACTTGTGGAAATTTAAAACTCAATTGCAAACACATGTGAATAAATTCAATCGCACATAACATAGTTGTTTAACGGGAAAACATAAAGCTAAAAACCCCAACTATCGTATATTATGTATATTAATGGAATCATTTAATAATATCATACAAAGCTTAGTACATCAAGCTCTCAGTAAAATCAATAATCATTACACACTGTCATGCAGAAATTTGAATATCTATGCACCAATTTCTTGCCTCCTGACAACCTGCCTCCACTGCGCAATCCTTGCTGAAGAAGACCCCTGAATGAATTCGAATTGGCCTTGCCTTGAATACGCAATCCTCATTGGCAAATCCAATGTGTGTTAGATGCATTGAATGCATCACTATAGTCACAACATATAGTCCATCTCACCCTTTCACCTATCTCTCCACTGGGTATCCATTGGAACTGACATGCACTATAGTTAATTGTTGTTTCTATTTAGTTGTTAGTGATTTAATAGTTGTGAATTAATTAACTAATTAATTCACTTAACTCTCACTATTGTATCTTTCAGTTAGACTAGATACAACTAGCTCAACTGAGTTTAACTCACTTAACTGAGTTAAACTAAATAAAAACTCCATAAACTACTCTTACAACTCTATCATAAATTTTCACTTCAGTTATAACTTCGTCCTCCATGCATGAGCCACCAATAAACCCTAGGAATTGCGTAATTCCTTTAGCCCGCTGATTTTCCAAATCTGTTCACTGAAATAAAGTGCTCCAAGAGAATAAGTTGATGTTTATTGTCGGATTATTATTAAGAGCTAATAATAATCAACATGTATCTATTTTTAGATTGGCGATCTATAAATAGACTTCACCCAATATTCTAAAAATATAATTTCATCTATTTTTCACATTTGACCAACCATCTATAAATAGCATCCTGCAACTTATAGAATATGCTCACCATGTCTAAAAAAAGACATACACCTAAAAATAGCCCGTGGACCCCACTTAATGAAGGTGCTTAATTTTCACTAAGCTCATAATCTTGTTGAATCTCAACATTGACATGTGGACTCCCTTCATTGCATCGCATCGCATCATTTGATCCTTACCACATCACAATCAAAATAACATTCCTTGCGATGTTTTGAAGTTAATCCATATTTCTTGCGGGATGTGATGTTGCACAAATTCGACATGTGTCCCTCCATTTTGCATCACAAAACTTTAAACTTAACATGCGGTCGCCTTACTTCTATCTCCTAAGCATTGCGATGTGCGGTATGCGGGCAAGATCCACGTCATCATGCCACGTTACCCTGCCATGTCACCTTGCCACATCATCATAAATTACCTGCGATCTATGTGGTCGGGGACACGTCATCATAGATTACCTGTGATCTGTGGGTTCGGGGCCATGTCATCTTCCATGTTAGCTTTCCACATCACTACCACATCATCACCACATCACAGCCATGTCATTTTTACATCACTACAATGTCATCTTTTACGTCACTTCCACGTCATCTTTACCTCACTGCCACGTCATATTTACGTCACTGCTACATCATCTTTACGTCATCGCCCATCATCTTTACGTCATTGCCCGCAATTCGCAGTTTGGAAATTACAACAGTTTAACTTAGTGGTTACCTCTATTTCGTGCGATCTGCATTATTGCGTCGTGCCAACACATGTCCCTTCTCCACTTCGCATCGCACACAACTTAAAATTCCTTGTGACGGCCTTAACGCTAAAATATTAAATGTTGTGATTTATGAAATTGATCCTAAAGAGATTCGATCTTCGTCGTCCATCTCTCGCCTTCACTTTTGCGATCTAATCCTGACCGTCTATTCGCCTCCCTTGGAATTCTTCAAAGAACTCTCTGCCTTAGTCAATTTTGCTGTTCTTTATACTGTCACACTCTATAACTCTGGTTTCTCCAAGTTGTTCTTCCTCAGCTTGATCCCGAGCTTGTATTTGTTATTGATTCTCATCTCGATTTATCACACTCAAAATACACCTTTTCATACTGGTTAAAACCCTCTCTATCTCTCGAATCTTGCCTATCTCCATTGGCTTAATCATATTTGTTTAATTCGCCTCTTCCTCTCGGCTCTCGCCTCTTCCTGCTTCTGTTATGTGTAACATCTCTGGTCTTCACTGTGTATGGAAAATCTGATTGCCTTCTACTATGCACTGAAGAAATTTGCTGCCTCTCTGCTTCATTCACCGCCTCTGCTGTCTCTGCTTCTTTGTTGTCTCTTCTCCTTGTCTGCCTCTGCTCCTTGTCTGCCTTGCTTCTTAGCTGCATTCGCTGCCTCTCTACTTTTTTTGCTTCTCTGTTGTCTCTGCTTCTCTATTTCCTCTGCTTCTTTTCTTCCTCTACTCCTTGTCTACCTTGCTTCTTAGTTGCATTCACTGCCTCTCTTCTTTTGTTGCTTCTCTGTTGCATTCACTACCTTTGTTGTCTCTTCTTCTTTGCTTCCTTGTTGCCTCTGCTGCCTTCTCTGCCTTTGCTGCTAGTCTAATGCTACTCCTTGCCTCTATTTTTTCTGTTTGCTAGACTAATGCTGCTCCTTGCCTCTCTTCTGCCTCTTTTCCTCTCTTTTATGCTTTCTTACTGCATTTTTGCCTGATCTTATCCTTTTCCTTATTGTTGGTTCTTCTTTGCTCCTTTTCCTTAGTGAAAAGTCAGGTGTTGCTCCTTTGTGCTACTTCTCCATCAACGAAAATATTTCCAACAGTATCCCCCTTTGGCATTGATGTAAATACTCCAATACTTCCTCCAGGACCTCCTCCCCCTTTTATTCTGAGAAGCGTCTTTTCTTCCTTTGCTTGCTTTTCAGAAGAGCCTTTATTCTTCTTCTTGCTTTTCCTCCCCCTTTGACATCAATGGAAAAGGGTTGCACATTTCCCATTTTAGTTTCTATCTTTGCACTATCTCTCTCTGAGTTGTGTTTAGGCCTTCTTCTTCTAACTTTATACTTTGCTGCTCCAGACTGGTGTACCAGAGTTGTTGGGAGAACACTTTGAGAATCATCGAACTTGTATGTATATACACAGAAAGCTAATACCATCCCAAAGCATAAACTCCTTGCACTTATATAAAGCTGAAAGTGATGATAAGGACACTTCATAGAACAAACTTATATAATCAGAGATGTGTCATTGGAACAATACTAAAATATTGATAATGCTCCATACGACATATAAAGTCTACTCCAAATATACTTCAGTCCATATTATGATCTTCATCTGAGATACATATCTATAGTACACATATTTTCAAATATGATGATGCCAATATATATTTTATAGCTGAGGTTCACCTTTACTGCCTGTTGGTGGTGGTATGTGCTAGATTTCTGATAGGAATACTACACTAACAGCCGAAATACCCTTGATACTAATGTGAAAAATGAATCAAAATAGAACTTACAACTTATTGTAAGATTAGACGATATCTTTTAGACACCAAATGACTTTACTACTTGTATATAGTACTTCCAAAGCTAACCCTTGAGGCTAGATACATTCAATGTAGTGGTCACTCTCACTTATCAACTATGCAATTTTATTTATGACATAAGGGGTTATGTATGTCAATGATCAATCTCTCTTCAATGGTGAAATCTCATAAAACAGACTTCACACAGTTTTATGAATGATCTTAAGAAAGAGTCCTTGAAGATATATCTGTACTGACTTGAGGAAGGCATGCAGTTATATCTAGAAATAGATACTGCTTCAATGCTCAATATAATACTTCAAGTGTAAATAAGATAATGATCCTTTAGCATTGTTATTGACCTTTTCATACTTTAATAATGGAGATACGATTGGGAATACTACCTTGATGTACTTCTTCCATAATTCTCTGATCTTGAGGACCTGTACAATACCACTGCTCCACTAATGACACTTGGTATTCTGCTGATAGGCAGGTTGCTTGTTCAAAATACCAATTGGTACTACTTTGATAAACCATGCAATAATTTCATTTTAGCTCGGACATGTACCCATAGTTAAGACAACCTTCATAGTTTCTATTATTGAGTTCACCATTGTTCTCAAAAGAAATCATCAAAATACTAAATCTGATCCTGACATCATTAACCTTTTTCTTATTCTTTCATTTCTTTTCAAAGGAATGTCACTTCATATTCCTTTCTAGGACAGCTCCAGAATCATTGCTGCTCTATATACACTTCAATTGTTCTAAATATAATCATCTTCGGGAAGACATCTTAAATTTCTTTACTTGTAATCTACAAGAGCAGACCACTCATAGTTTTATCACTCATTTTATTTCTTTCCTCCAAGGGGATATTCTATAGATGAATGATGTAATGCTATAATGATGATCAGCATTTCTCTTACTCGTCCTTCTTAAATTTGCTTCATTGTTAACTCTTGTAGTGTGGTGCACAGTGTGATCATCCTCTATGGATCTTTCCAGTTCTAAAGCTTAAAACATAATTTTTGTGATTTTAACCATTCATCACTTAGTGTGTTGTTGTCTTCTTAGCTTACATGTTCATGGCTGATTTTCCCTCTACCACCAGGGCTGCTTGTTGCCTTCTCTCCTTCCATCAACCTGTTGGCTATTGAATACTTCAGGTATCCTTCTTCCTCTATAGTTTTCTGTCTGAGGAATTGTCCTTTCCCTTCCTGAAATTTTAGTTATTCTTTTTCCAAGGAGCTCTTCTTAGAATAATTTTATGGTGACTATTTATGAACTGATCTAAACCTGGGATGTTGCTTCCTATCTATTACTGGCTAGATATTTGTGTTGCTTCCTAGAGCAGCTCCCCCTGAGACTATGATGGGTTCATTATGTTATTGAGGTAACAGGCTCCCCATTTATCTTTTCCTTCCATACTTTATTTGGGTTCTTCATAATTTCTGCACTTATTTTTTATTCACGTTTTTGTTTGATTTGATTGGATTCCATCATCTGTCTAGAGTTCTTTAATGTATATGGAAGCTTACAATATTTTTCTTTATGACCAAGCTTGTGGCATGAATAACATCTTATTTTACCTAAGTGAGGCTGAGCTGATGTATGGAATTTTGTTCCCCTTTTTTAACATAATTTACATCCAATAGATTTATTTCCAAATTCATTGCATGAAAAATAGTAGCCATGGAATCAATTAGTGTACCTGGTGAAAGGTTGTGCTCTCCATTTTTTTTCTTGAAGTAGTATTTTCATTTCATGGATCTTTTGCTAGTTGGAATATATTTTCTTTGTCTTATAGTATGTCACAATATGTATAGGTTTGTGGTAGGAAAAACAAGTAGTACTTCTCATGGGAGGAAATAACCTCCTTTGATAGATTCTAAATTTATTCAATTCATATTCAGGAGTGTATGAGCCTTTTGCAGCTGACTGTTTCTTCCTCTCATTCTCTGTCCTTTCATGTTTCTGCTTGTTTTTGTTTCTTTACAAATCATGTTCTTGTTGGCTTCTACTTCTGTAGGAATCTTTTGAGGTGCTTCATTATCCTTTACAACTTTTATAACAATGGTATTCTTGTTATCTTCTACCTTGGACTTATTGGTTTCACCTATCCCAACCTTTATGAGGAGACCTTTGAGCATTTAGATTCTGGTCCAAATGCCCAAAGCTTTTCATTTGTGGAATATTCATAATTAGTTCAATTTGGGCTTTCTCTGATTTCATCCTCAGGCTTACCACCTCTTCTTCCAATCTTCCACCTTCTAGAATTTTCTCTCTCATTTGTTGCAGCAGAGTGTCTTCTACTTTCCTTACTTCTTCAAGTTGTGCCTTTAGGTCAACAATTTATTCCTTATCTTCATATTCTCTCTCATCACATATTTGCACCAATGTCTTAAGGTTTTTTTTTTCATTCTTCAGTCTTTCTATTTCATTCAAGGATGTGTCAAGTTTGGTTTTTTCCTCAACTGTAATTTCTTCATGGTACTCACATCCATTCATCCTAGCAGGGATCTCATTTGATTGACCTTTTTCCTTTTCAAAGGAATTTTTCTTCTTCTTCTAGTTTATCTTCTCCTTCTTGATAATAGATCCACTAGTGTCTCCTTCATGCATGAGATGCAATCTATTCCAAATTCATTTTGCAGAGGTTAAATCCATTATTAAATCAAGATCCTTGTTATGAATACTGTTATATATCACACATTTTTCCTTGGCATTCCACTTTTGTTCTTGCAAAGAGAAGGAGTGTGTGCAGTAACCATCACATACAAGCTTCCATACCTCAGGTTCATACGCCATTAAATCTGTTTTAACCTTATCTCTCCATTCAGTAAATTTTGTTGTATTTAACACGGGTACATTTTGATACTCCATGACTCAACCAGATCTCCTTCAAGCTATTAGTCTTACACCAAAGTAACCTGCTGTGATACCAATTATTGAACCCTTAGTTAAACTGAGAGGGGGGGGGAGAGGGTGAATCAGTTTAATACATTCATGGACTTTTAAAAATTTCATTTAAACTTATTTACACCTTAATTTCATGATCAACTTAATATATAATGAAACAACAACCTTAATCTGTGAGTAGCAATTATTAAGTAGGTTAAATACAGAACATCAACACATAATCATCATGCACATGGACAACAGATATAAGTGGAAACCCATAAGGGATAAAACCACATCTTATTATTGTTGTGATGCAAAGGCAAGTTCCAACTCCCTCTCACAACTGATTTTTTGTAGGATCCAACCTATTGGAGGCTACTACCTCAACTTCTGCAAGCTACAACTTGCAAGGAGGCTCCAACTCCATCTATTTTTTGCAGGCTACAACCCATAGGAGGCTCCTACCTCAACCAATTCCAACTGGACATCTATCAAGATACAACTTGAAATGGAAGCACCAACTCCCTTACACTAAAATAGAATCATATGTTGATTTACCTGGATATCAATTCTGTTTTTGTCCTTCTTCATTGCTATCCTTCTAGCCTTCAAATTTTCTTTATATCATCTCTGGATATTCACAAATTCTTTATCTACTCAGTCTTATTCTTCCACTCTCTAACCTTTATGCATATTACAATAACATCATTTATAGATATCACTTCATATCTGTTTGCATTCCATATGCGAATATGAAATGAACATGTATGACTCTTTGCCTTCCACCTTCTCATGTTCTGACTCATCACATTCAGGATGTTACAACAATATGTACTCATTTCAATATTATATTGGAGTTTTTCTTTTCCTACAGAGACTTTCCTTTGCATCACAAACAATATAAAATAAATAATACATTTTCAGTTACAATCAATTATTTACTCAGCCCTTTCAGTTTCTTAGCTTTGGTGTGCGTTTTTCCTCTTCTGCTTACCGTCCTTTTGTCTTTTTTGTTTTTGTTGTTATATTCCAACTGTCTTGTATACCTTCCCTTTTGTTACTTGAGTCTTTTCTTCTGCGTTCATCCTTTTCGTTTGCCTTACTGCCACAACATTGTTCTACCCGAGCTCCTGGTCCTTTGCTTTGCGTTCAAATCATTTCTTTGTGACATGTGGGGTATGGCCCACATAAAACTCCCTTTTAACACAACAGAGTATTACAAATCTGAGTTTTATCAACATACATACGTTTATCGATCAAACAACGCATATATAACATACATACGTTTAGCAATCAATCACACATATTAACATACATATTTTGAGAAATCAAACAATGGGTACATAATATACACAGACCATATATAAGTCCAAAATAATGCATAAATTTCAAACCAATGAAAATATGCGGGATTTTCCTACCAGAGGGTCCCACTATAACTTGAACCAATCACATTTCATCGCAACTACTTTCTCGCAGGTTTCCCACTTTACCGATAGTGATAAATCATAAACCATGTGATCTGCGATATGCGCTTATGCACAGTACTGACATGTGGACTCCCTTCATCGCATTGCATCATTTGATCCTTACCACATCGCAACCAAAATAACATTCCTTGCGATGTCTTGAAGTTAAACCCTATTTCTTGCGGGAGGCGATGTTAAGCAAGGTCGACACGTGTCCCTCCATTTCACATCACAAAACTTTAAACTTAACATGTGGTCGCCTTTCTGCTATCTCCTAAGCATTGCGATCTGCGGTATGTGGGTGAGGTCCACGTCATCATGCCACGTCACCCTACCATGTCACCACCACGTCATCTTGCCACGTTATCATAAATTGCCTGCGATCTGTGGGGTCGGGGCCACATCATCTGCCATGTCAGCTTGCCACGTCACTGCCATGTCACCGCCATGTCACTTCCACGTCATCGCCATGTCACTACCATGTCATCTTATCATCACTGCCATGTCATCTTTTATGTCACTGCCACATCATATTTATGTCACTTCCACGTTATCTTTACCTCATTGCCACATCATATTTACGTTATCGCCCGTCATCGCCCGCAGTTCACAGTTCGCAAATTACAACAGTTTAACTTAGTCATTACCTCTATTTCATGCGATTTACGATATTATGTCGTGCCAACACGTGTCCCTCATTGCACACAACTTAACTTTCCTTGCAATGACCTTAATGCCAAACTCTTAAATGTTGTGATTTGCAAAATCACTCCTGAAGCAATTTGATCTCTGTCGTCCATCTCTCACCTTCACTTTTGCGATCTAATCTTAATCTTCCGTTCGCCTACCTTGGAACTCTTCAAAGAATTCTCTGCCTTAGTCAAATTTTCTGTTCTTTATATTGTCGCGCTCTGTAACTCCAGTTTCTCCACGTTGTTCCTCCTGATCTTGATCCTAAGCTTGTCTTTGTTATTGAATCTCATCCCGAGTTATCACACTCGACATACACCTTTTCATACTGATTAAAGCCCTCTCTGTCTCTCGGCTCTCGCCTCTTCCTGCTTCTGATATGTGCAAGATCTCTGGTCCTCGATCTTGCAAATCTGATTGCCTTCTCCTGTGTGATGAAGAAATTGATGCCTCTCTGCTTCATTGGCTGCCTCTCTGCTTTTGTTGCTTCTCTGTTGTCTCTGCTTATTTGTTGCCTCTTCTTCTTTGCTGCCTCTGCTCCTTTTCTACCTTGCTTCTTAGCTGCATTCGCCGCCTCTCTCCTTTTGTTGATTCTTTGCTACATTCGCTGCCTCTATTGTCTTTGCTTCTTTGCTACCTTGTTGCCTCTGTTGCCTTTGTTGCTAGTCTAATGATGCTCCTTGCCTCTCTGCTACCTCTCTGCCTCTTTTTTATGATTTCTTATTACATTGTTGCCTGATATGCTCCTTTTCCTTATTGTTGGTTCTTCTCTCCTCCTTTGCCTTAGTGATAATTCAAGTGTTGCTCCTTTGTGCTCCTTTGCCATCAATGATAATATTTCCAACATATTGATGGTTAAGAATCTTGTTATATTATAAGTATTACATTTTTTCATAATATAACTTAGGAAATAGACATTTTCACCAGAATTTGGCAAAACAATTTCAAAAAAGAATGTGATTTTTTGTTGTTTGAAATGCATTTTTAACTACATAATTGGATTCAACACCCTTGAAAACCCCGAGTACTCACATTTTACAAATTAGACAACTTAAACTCAAGTTTTTAAAAATATCTACCAGACTTCATCTATTAGTTAGATTAAGTTTTAAATTTTTACGTGCTTATTAATTAAATTTATATAATTACAAAATCATTATTTTAATTTATCTGATAAACTGGATCTTAATTTATAATTACTATTTATATGTTATAAATTTTAATATGATATGTATAATATGATTTTCTTATATCTAAAAAATTATTCTTAATTTTATTAATAAAAATTAAATTACAATATTGAAAATTTAAATTTAAAAAATGTTAACTCTAAGTGTAAATCTAACCTCTACATATCTTCCCTATAATATATTATAAATAACTCTCCACATAAAAATTTATTTCCTATTTAATTATAAATCTCATTTATATAATATTAAGTAAAATGTGATCATTAGAAAAAATATCGCACATGTTTCATCTCAATTTATATTTCAATAACTAAAATTTCTAAGCAAGGGCTTATTTTCAAAATTTATTATAAAACCTCATCTATTTCTATTTCATTTTGTTACTCCAAAAGCTCCCATGAACACAAGTTATAATATATTCACTGCATGAATCTCTGTATAAAAACTCATGAATCTCTCATTAAGGTTTCAATTTGTATTTTAAATATCATAGTACACAATAAACAGTACGCTATATTTAGAAGTACATGTAAGATGTGACATTCCGAAAGTTCCGAATGAACATAAGTTATAATATATTCAATACATAATATAAAAAGTCATGAATCTCTCATCAAGGTTTCAAGTTTTATAAATATTATATTATAGTATATTTAGAAGTGCATGTAAGATGTGCTTGCATCATAAATTTTAATAGTAACCATGGAAGTCTATTGAAGTTTTAGATGGAAAAATTCAAATTATATTTTAGAGTGTTTTATTCGAAATTTATATTTTAATCATTTACATAATATTGTTTTCAAAATTATTATAATATAAGTTTAATTTGTATTTATATTTATATTTTAATATTGATAATAATAATTAGTGTATGTTTGTTTAATTTTTTTTTTAACATCAAACTTTTCATATTATAATTAATATATTTTCTAACAAAAAGTTTGTTTTTTATTGTTTGCCATTTGGGAAATCAAATCAATAGTATAAGTTTAATTTTTTGTATTATTAATTGTTTTTATAGATAATCAAATTATTTTTCAAATTAAATTTGTGATTAGAAAATAAAATAAATTAGAAGTTGATAAACATAAATATAATTATTCTATGAATTGTCTTTCTTATAAGAGAACTAATTCACTTTATCATCTTTTAGGGAGAGTCCACCGGATATGTGGATACTACTCATTGTCGTTGTCCAAAGAGGAGAAGTAATCATTTTCCAATTTATTGGCTAGTTTTAAGACTTTCATATTAAGTCTGTTAACTTTGTCCATGATTTCAATCATGCATATTAATAGTTCTTGTTGGGTGTTAGCTCGCTCTGTAAGCAATCTCCCCTTGATAGTTTTAATATGCCAAAATGGGTTGATTCTCTACATGTAATATGAGCAATGCACCCTAATAGAGTTTCCCATTTTAAGAGTCCATTCATTGGTTTCTCTATCAATTTTTTTCTAGGGATAACTCTTGTTTCTATTGGAATTGATCTTCCACTTCAAAGATTTCTCTCTAAACCACTTCAAGGATGATGTTTATACACCTAGCCATTGTTGCAAATATTGTTGTTTGGGCTCGGGATTGACCTATGAAAGGAGGAGAAGAGTTGGAGGCAGTGGAGGGATCTACTCATCCTCTTCCCCCTCTCTCTTGTGAAGAGTTAAGACAACATCTTGCCATGTGGCCAAGCGACTAGGGAAATTCTAACTAGAGAAAGGGATCATAGAGAGAGGGTGATAAGTATGGTTCAGAGTAGAAAAGAGGGGTATTCAAGGAGGAGTAGGAGTGAAACAAGAGAGAAATGCCATGGAAATTAGATTTAGACCCTAGGGTATGACAAGATGAAAACCAAAGAGGTGAGTTCCCACAAAATGAAACTAGGAGGGAAAGGAAACAACTTGATTCCCTAGAGTATATTTCAATATTCCATACAAAAAGACCATCCTAGGATGAAGAGTCTTGGGAAAGGAAAATAAAAATAGAAAAGAATTAGGCGAAAACATGAAGTTGGGAAACACTTTTTGCTCTATTTTGACATTGAAAATTGTAAATTTATATGTTTTTTCAACTTCAACTCCATTAAAATCATATTTTTAATGCAAATTATGCTTTGACATAAAATCAATATTTGTAGAGAATTGTCTTACCTCCATATATATATATATATATATATATATATATATATATATATATATATATATATATATATATATATATATATATATATATATTAAATATTGACATATAGAGGGGTAAATTTGTTGTTTACTAACTGCATATATTTGAAATTTTGAGGCAAACATAAATAGTCATTTTTTGAACCCTAACTTTTTTTAGGGAAGGTTATTCATTTTTTGGAAATAAACCATTTCATCATAATCTACATATATTGCACTAGTGCACTGACTATTTTTCGGTAATTTTTAGATTAAATTACTATTTTTTATTATTTTTTGAAATGGACGAAGACAAAAAAACGATGATTTCTCAGTACATTTTATGACCCCTAGATTTTCTTTTCAATGTGATCATCAATAATAAAACTGAGAGTACCTTTTTGAAGTATATAGGGAGAGGAATTGCAATATGATTTTTCTGAATTTTTTGGTGTTGCCATTTTAAAGTTATTGAATTTTCATTCAGTGCAATTTTCCGAACAATGAAATTCCACAGTGACACAGTTTAGTATAAAATTAATAAAAAATTGAAATTTTTAATGAAATTCCACAAATCTTACATCATCAGAAACTAGATTTAGAGATGAATCTAATGGTACCTAGTCCGAAATATAAAATTTTGTTTTTGTAGGTGTTCCGCCCCTCAAAAGTTGCAAGTTCCTAAAAACTGCAGAATTTTCTGGGTTTTTCATTGACCAAAAACTCTTGGCCGAGATAATTTCTCGGATTAGATATTTATTAAAATCTCGACCGAGAAATTAAAACTCTCGATCGAGAGTTAAACCAGCACAGGTTACATTTAACCTTGCGGCTAAACTCTCAGCTGAAAGTTTAAAAAACTCTCGGCTGAGAGTTTGTGCCCAAGAGTTTACCCAAGCCAACTCTCAACTGAGAGTTTAGCAAAGGCCAACTCTCGTCCGAGAGTTTTATAAACTCTGGGACGAGAGTTTATTATAAAAAATTCCATAAATGTTAATTGAAAACCGACGCAACCTTTCGGGCGAGAGTTTTATATAAATACTCTAGTTCGAAAGATTAATTCCACACACCATTCTGAACCAATGAAAATTGCGAAGTTGTGAGGGTCCGAAAATTGTGAAGGTGTGAGGGTCCGAATTCTTTTTCTATCAAGGTGTGAATATTTTCTATGTGCAAAATTCTTTTTGGCAAAAAAAAATTTTTAAGTTTTTTTGGGTGCAAAATTTTTTTGGCGAAAATCTTTTTGAAAGTTTTTCTGGGTGCAAAATTATTTTTTGAAGTTTTTTTGGGTGCATGGATGCATGAAGTATTTTTTCAAAATGCTCTATGAAGACATGGAGTATTTTTGCAAAATGTCTCTATGAAGGCATGAAGTGTTTTTACAAAATGTCTTTATGATTTTAATTATTTATTTTTAATTTTCTCTCTTATTGAAAGCATGAAGTACTTATTCTGAAGTCTTTATGTTTTTTTGGGTATTTGGTCCAAATAGAATTGGATTTTAGGTTTCCAATTTTTTGAACATGGGAAACCAAAAGAATTGCCTGTCAAGGCACGATCGAAAAAGAACTGATTTAACGGATAAAAATGAGAGATTACAAAAAAAAAGGCGAGAGAAAAGGGAAAGATTAAGCCATGAAATAAATGTGGAGGTAGAGCATCGTGAAATAGATGTAGAGGTGCATGACAATGACGAGGAAATGAGAAATGTTGAGGAACTTTTCGATGAGAATATTGAAAACACAAATGTCCAAGAGAATATTGATATTGATCTCACTAGTGAGTCAATAGTTTCTTCAATTTGAATTTTGTATTTAAAAAAAAAAACATTGTAGTTCAAGATAGTTTTAAAATAAAAAATATGTATATGTCAATTTCAATTAGAAGTTAATATCGTTATTTATGCAGGGACAACATCAGAACCACAAGAAGATGCTACCACACCTTGAATTTCATTGCAATTAATTGGAAGTTCCAAGGACCTTGTATACAACTACAAGTTTCTAGAAAATATGGATCCAATTAAAATTGAAGAATTGGAACCACCAATGGCTGCAAGGACAGTTCGAGATAAAGTAAATTTTGGATTGAAACATATTTTTGAAGGTAAGTCTATCATAGCACAAACTCAGATGTTACGTGGATTTTTAAAGCACAAATCTCTCAAAAATGTTGTGGAATTATTGGGCATTAAAAGTGAGAAATAAGTTTTAGAAAATGAAATGGTATCAAAAAATGTGATGTCGGCGCTTTCCACACTAGCCAAAAAGTGATCTCAAGTTGAAAAGAATGCTCGTAGAGCACTTTTAACAGGTGTAGTCACGAAATGAACTTCATCAAGTCGGTTGATGTCAACAACTTCAAAATTGTTTAAAACATCAAGAAAAAGTTTATGGAGGCATACAAAATTTAGAATTCAATTAGATGAGAATGATGAAATTGTATGTTGGGCTAATATCTGTAGGCGTCCATATCATGATAGACTTCCTGATGGTGTGAGGGATAGGGTAAAAGAGTTTTGGGATTTGAATTCTCGTGTGTCGCCAAATGAAAAGGATTATGTGCGACACCGTATATCTAAGGGAGTTTATGAATCTCATTCCAAACATATAACACAGGTCAATCAAGTAGAATTATTTCATAACTTTATGGAGAGTAATACTGGTGTGAATATTTCCCTTAGCACATTTGTGAAGATTAAACCATGGTATGTCAGGCCTATCACTGTTCGAGAAACATGTTGTTGTCGATACCATGTAGGATTCCAATTATTTTATGAGACATTTGTAAATTTTGGCACAAAATATTGGTCAAATGACCCCCCTTGTCCAAGTGTTCGTGATTTTTTATCAAATATATTATGTGCACGAGAGAATAATGAATTATTTTATAAAAAATAATGTGTTGGTGGAAGAAAATGCACAGAATTTTCTTGTTTGACACTCTACGATGCAAAGTATCCCATTGATCCTAATGATCCCAGACTGTCAAATCTCAGTCTGAATTGGAAGCGATATGAAAATTTTACTTACACTCCTGTTGCAGATTAAAGCACAATATCAAAAAATATCACTTTACTTGATGACGAGATTCCAGTGACATCTTTTATGGAGAAGTTCAGGGTGAAAATATACAAATATATTAAGCATTGTCATATAGCACGATGGCAAGATTTACAGTTCCAGCAATCACGTGATGTGTTCCCAAAAGGACTAATATTATCAGTGGTTTATTTTGCTGAGAATTACACGTTTAGTCCACAAAAGGAGATACAAAGTGAGTATTATCATTCAGACCAAGTATCTATATTTGTGCATATTTTGTATAGACATGCAGAGCTTGCTATCGATGGTTTTTATAGCGATGAAAATAATCGTGAGGTGATTAAGGAGTACCACTTATACATTAGTGATGATCGAACACATGATACATGTTTTGTTCAGCATTGTTTTAATGTTATTTATAATGAATTGTTGAAATGAAGGGTCACTTTTAAAGAACATTTGGTATGGTCAGATGGTTGTGTTGGTCAATTTAAATCAGCAAGATCGTTCTTTTGGTTGTCTCGTCTTCATAAGAGAACCAACATTCCACATACATGGAATTTATTTGAGACAGGGCATGGAAAAGGAGAGCACGATGGTGCTGGGGCATGTGTAAAACGTGCACTTAGGAGGCATCAATTGAATCACTCAGCTTCCCGACTTGCAAATTCATTAGATGTTGTTAATTGGTGCAAAGTCAATTTAAGTCATGTATCGAACCCAAAGATGGCTGATGTGCATAGGTAGGAGTACACATTTAACTAAAAATATATTATACATGTCTAGATATATATGTGTATATACATATATGTGTGTATTTTGTTATAAAAAAAATATTAAATATTGTTCAAAATTTGACTCATACTTATGCACATGTGTTTTTCTCAAGCATGTACTTTTGGAATATTGCAATGGGTGATGTTGATAGATCCCTGCCATTTAATTGCTTTGGAATCCATCAAAAAAGAAGTTTACACTCAATTAGGAGTAAGAACATAACAAATATACATTGCATTGAGAAACGAAAGTGCTCTTGCTTTTGTTCTACATGTATTGATCATACAGAGTCCATCGATGACTGTGAAAAGAAAATTAAGAAATTTGTTAAACCATGGAAACACGAAGAATTTACACCATTGCCCCCATTTGGAAACGCGACTGACAAGGAAATGGACAATGAAGTGGTTGTGATTGAAAATTATTATGATCGTGTTTCTGATATGGTTAGAGAAGGTGATATTTTCGCTGTCATTGCACCAGAAAATAATCAAGAAAAAGTGCATTATTATTTATTACGATGCACTATGTCTAAATCCACGTTGCTGCAAGATTATAATGATCCATTAAATTATAAATACCCAAACGGTTCAATGGTGTTAATGGGACATTTCTTTGAAGAAGTAAAGAAATGTAAAGATCTTATTATTTTTCAAGATTACCAGCCAGAGGTTATTTATGCCCAATATAGTCACTTGGTCATAGCAACTCAATTGCAATTGAAGTAAGTGAAGAGTAGAAAAAGACAACGACAATGGAGGTTATCGATAGATGATCATGATGCCATTCTGGAAAATTTTCCACTAGCCCATTTCATATGACTGGAACACATTGTTGAAGATGAACAATGAACTTTGATTCTAGGATTAGAACATATAATTGCTACAATGCATTGGAATTTATATAGTTTAAGACTCTATTGTGGATTTCTTTCAAATAAATGGATATGTGGATGGTTAGATGTGTGCTGGTACGAGCAATATATTATGATATAATGGATTAGGGTGCTTTGCTAGATAATTTTAAGTTATGGTGATTTAATGTGTCCATGGTGATTTAATTTATCCATCATGTTTACTCCTAGATGATCTTAACTCACCCCTTTTTTTGCATCGATATAATGGTGATGAATGAATATTTAGTTAAATGTATATATATAATAATGGATTTAATGGTGATTTAATGTGTCCATCAGGTTTACTCCTTGATGATCTTAACTCACCCCTTTTTTTGCATGGATATAATGGTGATGAATGAATTTTTAGCTAAATGTATATATATAATAATTCCCAAGGCACCCATGTCGTCCCAACTTAGCAAACCTGATACGGGTGCCCTCTAACAAAACGACCCGACCTGAACTTGTTTCATTGGGCGTCCTCCCAAGGAGCGATTCCCTCCGCCCGACCAAACGAACGCATAATGGAGAAAACGGAAAACGGCCTGCATGAACGTGCATAAGGCACCTGTGCGATCACAACTTAGCAAACCTGATACGGGTGCCCTATAACCAAACGACCCGACCTGAACTCATTTCATCTGGCGCCCTCCCAAGGCGCGATGTCCTCCGCCTGATCGAATGAACGAACAATGGAGAAAACGACAAACGGCCCTCACGAACGTGCACAAGGAACCCGTGAAATCACAACTTAGAAAACCTAATATGGGCACCCTCTAACCAAATAACCCGACCCAAACTCGTTTCATCAGGTGCCCTCCCAAGGCGTGATGCCCTCCGCCCGACCGAACAAATGCACAATGGAGAAAACAGCAAATGGTTTGCACGAACGTGCACAAGGCACCTGTGCGATCACAAATTAGCAAACCTGATACGAGCGCCCTCTAACCAAATGACCCGACCTGAACTCGTTTCATCAAGCACCCTCCTAAGGAGCGACACCCTCTGCCTGACCGAACGAACACACAATGGAGAAAATGGAAAACGACCCTCACGAACGTGCACAAGGCACCTATGCGATCACAACTTAGAAAATCTGATACAGGTGCCCTCTAACCAAACGACCCGACCCAAACTCGTTTCATGGGGCACCCTCCCAAGGCGCGACGCCCTCTGCCCAACCGAACGAACACACAATGGAGAAAACGGAAAACGACCTGCACAAACGTGCACAAGGCACCCATGCGATCACAACTTAGAAAACTTGACATGGGTTCCCTCTAACCAAACGACCCAACCTGAACTCGTTTCATCAGGCGCCCTCCTAAGGCACGACACACTCCGTCCGATTGAATGAATGCACAAGGGAGAAAATGGCAAATGGCCTGCACGAATGTGCACAAGGCACCCGTGTGGTCACAACTTAACAAACTTGATACGGGCGCCCTCAAACGAAACGAATCGACTTGAACTTGTCTCATCAGGCGCCCTCCCAAGGCGTGACACCCTCTGCCCGACCGAACGAATGCACAAGGGAGAAAATGGCAAACGGCCCGCACGAACATGCATAAGGCACCCATGCGGTCACAACTTAGCTTGTTCAATGCACTCTAAAATAAATTTTCACCTGAAGAAATTTTATCCCTCTCACCTCATTTTTACACTCTAAAATAAATTTGCACCCAAATAAATTTGATCCCTATACATCATCCATTACGTAGACCCTATGAAATCAAGCCTCCAAATTGCCTCTGATGAAGTCGCTATGCCTGTCTCTGCTGGGGAAATCACCTCTCTGACACTAAATCAAATTGCTTCTTTGAAGCAACTACGCAATCCTCTATGCTGCCTCAGTGGGAATAACTCAACCCTCTTGTTGCTTCCTCTCTAGATCTGGAAAACTTCTTCTAGATCCGTGTCCCTGCCCCTCACTATCTCTGCTGCCACACTGAAGCTCAAAATTTCTGGCAACTGACTCTGCTACTCCAGAAAATCAGATTCTCTATGTGACTCTGGTGCATTCTCCATCAGCACATCGATAACTTCTGTGTCTTCTTGTTGGGACTCCAAAGACCAATATTAAATCCTAATTGATGGCTCAAATAATTTCTGGATCGATCCGAAGCGAGTTTCTAGATAATTCTCACCCGAACTCGTTTCAATGATCAAATGAAATTCTTAATGATTGGGAATGCTATTTGTGAAATTCTTGATTAGGAGACACAACCTTAGGTTTTAAAGATGAATGTGTTCAAAAATTTTATAATTGAAAAGGTATGGTTTTCGTTGTATTTTTAGTTAAATTATCTAATTTTTTTTCCATAGAACATCCATTATATCAGGTATCTTAGTGTGCATCCAATGATATCCCGTGAGATGTCCTATTGTGATTTGGATGGATCCAAGATGAACACATAAAAATTTACCATTTTCGAGGTAGTCTTTCTTGTTAACAAATCATGTATGAAGAAAATATTTATGGGGATTCCAACGTGATTATAAATTAGATTCTGAAGAATTTAAAATTTAGACTTAGTATGTTTATAAATTGGATACATTGTATTTGTTGATGAAAAATCTCTAAAGTCAGTTTTTCTCATAGAGAAAAATTATGTAGCAGATTCTTTGTCTAAAATAACAGAATAATTTACCAAGAAAAGATGTAACAAGCTACTGAGATGATATATTTCACATCATTTTTCAATGATTCTGGCCATAGTTTTGTGAGTGTAAACATCACATAGTTCTGGACCAACATACTTCCAACATACATCTGGCCATAGTTCTAATAGCCAGAACTATGGCCAGAATCACTATTTACATATACATATGCCTCTTGTAGGCCAGTTAGACATGTTTAGATCCATGCGTTTATTAATTACAGTGAGTGAAAGCATACAATTCTTGATATCAATACAAGAGGAATTGTAAACCCTCTAGTAAACAACATAAGTCCTCTGAGCAATTAAGTTATTACATTCCTTAGCTATAGAAATAAAATGAATGAGCATAGGTATGCAGTTTATCACATCAACCATGAATTTGATATTGGACAACAGAGTCTAGTCATTCATAAATTTCATATACATACAAGATATCATGTCAAATCTTTAGAAAATTGGTGAATTTCACAGTTCATACCTTCATTTACATTCATAAACATAGAAGATCTTGCAAAGGTTACCTTCATTTACATTCAGTAAACACACAGTTTGGTTTCCTCACACATAACTTACAAAGGTTATCACCCAAATGTAGAGGGTTTAAATTATGCACAAGGATCTGCAACCCAAATCCATCGTCATTCAATTGTATATAACCCTAGTTCTAATGGTTCCATGCACTCCACTATCAACAATGAGTGATATCTCCAGGTTCCAAGGAGATATAACTAATAAAAATGAAAGAAAAAATAGAGATTCTAAGAGCCCTCTTGATGTGCATTTTTTCCTTCTACAATTATATAATGTTTTTATTGTCTCCCTCTCTTCCATCATTTAACTGTCCCCACTGTATGTCTCCTCATCAACATTTCATTGTGCTTTTTTGAGGTCACCAATTATCCTTAATCCATGAGGGGGATGAGGATCAACATTGTCTTGTTCCCACATAGCCCAAACACATCTCATTACATTGCTATTAAGAGGGTGATTTGATTGACCTGCAATGGCTTCAAGAATTTAATTCAGGTTGGTGTGTGGCTTCTTAGGGCATGCAAGTTATTCTACCTCATAAATGGATTCATAGTCATCGACTCCTTCAGTCAACCATCACCAAAATTATTTCTTATGTGTTTACAATTTATATTTCCTCATCCAGCCATGGCTTCCACACTGGCATTGAACATTTATATTTACAAATATGGGGGGTAAAATAAAAAATGTTGTTGTAGTCATTAGGAAAATCCAATTTGAAAAACACTAAGAAATGACCACCAGTTAGAGTGCATGGTGTCATGCTAACCAATCCAATGACGAAAACAAAAAGCACCCTACCACAACAAAATATAGGGAAACCAACAACCCATGATACCCCTAATGATAGTTTACATAGAGAAACACATAGTTATAAAAAGCAACAACAAGACCACATAACTATGGACATCAACCTATGAAATGAAACCCCCATTTTTTTTTCCTTGGGCACACTACTATGAACCATTATATTTCACCTCACTAGAAGAAAAACCAATTCCAAAAATGAAACAAATGAGATGGAATAATCGGTAGGACAAGAGCAACAAATATAGTAAACGCAAGCCCACCACCCCATGCCACATTATATAAACCAAACAAGACAGAATGACTGAAATTTACTAAGGAACATGCAATAACCAATGCATGTGATTAATGGCCCATTCAAAAGTAACAATAAAGCCCCAAAAACTAACCACTAGAATAGAGAAAGGTCACCTAACCACCTCACTATTTAGTTACACAAAGAAACGCAAATGCACATGATGATTCACAACAAAAATAACTCTTGCATAGAATGTCATAGCTCCCAAAGTAAATGGACCAAACAAAATTGTAAATAATGACCTCAATGTACAAACCAATAACAAAAGCAAATTGAACTCATAATGGCACGACTTATCAGACAAAAAAACATATAAATATAAAGATTCCCCAAAAAATAACAAAACCATAGCTCTGAGAATAAACACTTTTTCACTCAATGTCATAATGAATGGACCAAAAACTTCCAATTATCAAAGTAAATACATACATGTAAATAGTGATTTTGGCCATAGTTCTGGACTAGCATACTTCCAATTTTTCAATGATTCTGGCCATATTTCTGTGAGTGTAAATATCAATGGAGTCCTCTCAAGGCACAATGTTGGATTTATACTCAATATTGAGTCTAATACTGATTAAATTCTATGGTGTGGACAGGTGATTTTATAACCATCATAATTGTGGAAATCATTGGGAACAAGCTAGCAATAGGAAAGAGGTCATCTTCGTTTGTTGGGGGGCGCATTATCGCCACGTTGTTCATGTTGTGGTTAAGTTCTTATATCAAAGGAGCAGATAATACCAATGATAAGGAAGTCATGGGGACTGGTAATTCATATGCTCAGTCCACAGTCATGTTCAGTGGCTAACAAAGGTTGCATGACAGGGCAAAAAAACTAGGTTGCTTTCAAACACTCTATTTGATTAAGTCATTATACTTGACCTGTTGGAAATTGGATTGCTATATATTTATCATTTAGGACTCTGTCCAAGGTGAAGAAAGGCTCTATATAAATTTTGTCAATATTAGTCAGTTTCATGTCTAGTGCCAGATTAGAAAGAATTATAAATTCAACAGAGGGAAAACATTTTCTATAATGAGTCCAATGTCTTGAGAAGAGAATTTATGAGAGGAATAGGGAGTTCTGCATGACGTTATTGCATTTCCACCAAACAGGAGTTATTCAAAATTATACATATGTGGTTGGGCTTTTCTTGAATACATGACCCAAAAAAATTGCCACCAGTTACCACAACAAATGAATGACTAAATAAAGTGATCTTAGCAAATAAATAGCCAATGTAAAAGGAGAAAGGGTACTATAACTCCACCTGTAACCCAAAATACCACAGAATGTTTTAATTTATCCGTGGAACCCATTATCGATGATAACAGTCAAGGAAATTACAGCAACCAAGGTCTTCACCATTCGAAGAGGTAGTTGCTACACAGGAATAATTATAATCTTCCACAATTTGAGCTTAGGAGTCCACCATAACTTGAGCAAGGAGTTCACCACAGCTTGAGCAAGGAGTTCTCCACAATCTTAAGGATTCCACCACAGTCTAAGGTAAGCTTTTTGATGACACTGTCTGAAATTAAGAAGTCTGAATTTATGTTGTCATTGTCCTAAGCTATAGCAAGGAACACATAAATACATGTCGATAGCAAAAAGGGCCAATACTCTACAACATGTCGTAATTGTTAATAAATACTTGGTAAAATTCAATAACTTTTTCAAAACATAAATTAATGCTCAAGAAGAATTATAAGTTAAAATTAAATTTAAAGCAAATTATCAACAACCAAGGATATTGATAAGCAAAAAAACATTTAAACCAACATTTTCCAGAACAGATCACTTGTCTCTTATGAAATATTACATCATTGATTGGAATCTATATAGCTTGGTCGATAAATATTACAAAATTAAATTTCATTAGTGATAGAATATCATTTGAAATTATTCTCTTGATGACAAACATAACACTCATATTTTTAAATTTCGTTCAACTCGAGAAACTAGACTCCATCCGAGCTTCCACAAAAATAGTAAATAATTGTAAGTTTTCTTGCAAGGTAAAATAAATTACTTACAATATATTTGATAGCATGTGGACATAGAGTATACACAATGCACACAAGAATACTTGACTATGTAAACCTCTTGCATCTATTCGATTTTTTCTTTGCAACCTCTAACATCATTGTTAGTAGCATCTAGCTTTTCTTCAACAGTGATCATTGTCACACTGGGATCAATCTTAGGAGGCAAAGGGATCTAAATCTGATACTTATTGCAATCAACCCTACATAAAGAAAGAAAACCATCAATCATTACATTCCTGACAAAACCCACAAGGTGTGACCTGAAGCAATCTCTAAATTTTTTTATGACATTAATGCAAACAACATAAAACATTAGAGTTGAAAACATAGTAATGCTGAACACTAAGAGACTTTATCACCCAGTCCAACCACAAAATGCATTCCAAAGAGACAACTTTGTAAATACTACATGTAAATCAATGTGGCTTTCGGGAAACATTGGGTTTTGAATTCATAAGTTTTATTGCGAGAAAAAGACTAATCACTGCAACTATAGTTTTAGTGTAAGAGTAAAGTAGCAGTTTTGATTCTTGTTGCACCTATAAGAGAATAATGAATTTACTGTATGATCACAACACAACCTAGAGAAATAGGCATAGCTTGGAAATTTCTTTAACATTTATGACATACTTGGAATCATCAGTTTTTGGATTAATGATCTTCGTGCACCTTGCTACCTGGATGAAGAAAAAAAACATATTCAGATCAATTAGATGTGACATAGACTGATATGCTTGACCATTTTTACAAAAAAAAACATTATGATTAATCAAACATAATGAAAAATGATTTGTTTAACAAAATAGAATTGACAAACCTTTGGCAGATTATTATGTACCATTCCAGCTAGCCTTCAAAGGCTTACTCATATTTTTGGGATTAAGAAGCCAAATAAAGTCCACTCCACAGAAATTACCACGGTGATTGTGATGGCTAACCCACTGGCAAACAAACAACTCATTAATTAGAAATTTGTAGTTCACCACAAGTTAATTTCGTTTTTGTTCCATTTTCAAGAATCAATACCAAAAGGAAAAGGATTGTAAAACCTACAAACCTGTGACTAGCATACAGGTAAATGGTACAAACCTTATGAGCATTGACATCACTGTATGTGTAGTGGTGAGCAGTATTATAGGAAGAAACAAAACCTTGAGACTGCAGGAATTTGTAAACATGCCCCCGTTTGCTTCTGTTCCAATCCCTGCATGGTACTACTACTTTAGAAACTGTAACCAAAAAAATATTGTTAAAAGGAATAAAGCACAGACTTTACCCACAGAGAATAATAGGGACAAAAGGAAGCTTATAGTCTTTCTTGTAGGTTTCCAAATACTCTAGGATTTTGTATACCTGTTACACGTAAATTAATCATATTAATACAAAAGTAAATTACAAAAGTAAATTAATCATAATAATATCAAATGGATAGGATCCTAATCTAACATGGTTGTTTCATGTTGAACCAAAATTAATTAAATAGAATTTGTTTCAGGAAATCACCACTTCATAAGGAATCCCAACAGCAATAAACTCTAAAGGTGAAGGGAGGAGACTTGGAATTTGAGTTACACACACCAATACCAAACAATTTCAAGAAACAAGCTTGGATATTTAATTTGGGCTCCACAGGTATCCCAATCAACTAGTCCCATGCAAGGAACATTGGTCAGCATACCCTTGTGCTACATGCAAAACACACCACAAACCTTTACCCTTTTCTTCTGTCAAATAACTGTGCTACAACTAATGCACATAGCCACCATTATCAGACCATTAAATGCTCGGAAAAAACTAGTTAATAATTCCAAAGGGTCAAAGATTATGAAAATACAATGCATCGCTTTGACTTAGCACTTGCACACAGGTTGAGATTATTGGCAACAGTAATGGGACCCCAAAATACATAGTCTATAAGTTCTGAGCTCATCATTGTGACTAGAAAATATAGAAAAGGCTAAAATATGACCAAGATACTCATCCTTGGGATAGCACTGAAATAGCATCCAGATCTTATCCTTGGGATAGAACTGATATAGCACTGAGATCTTATCCTTGGGATAGCATTGAGATATCACTGAGATCTTATCCTTGGGATAGCACTAATATTGCAGAAACACCATGACTTGGATAGAACCGAGATCTATGAGCATCATGGCACCAAGACTGTAGAATCATCATGACTTAGATAGTAACAAAACTGTGATATCAATGAACTGTTGTGGCATGGAATTACACCGAGATCCTTACTGTGATATAGTACCAAGAAAGTGAGGGAATGTCACTGTGGCATCACCAAAACTTTTCCTAAGTTCTCTGCTCCAGTATGAATTGTAATCTCTACAATTGCACTGAAATTATGTGTATCCTTATCCGAGCCTCTTTCGGAAATCATATCTGAACTGTTGACTGTAACTATCCATCCAAATTTCAGAGTGTGATATTATACTTGGGATAGCATTGAGATATTCCTTGACATCCTCCACAGTAGACCCAATTGATAGCCTAGTATTTGAGATCAGTGAAATAGGATTTTTGACCAACACCTAAGTTCAATATCCCATTAAAATATTTGGATTACCAACATCCATATTAAACCAAAAGGTAAAATCATCGGTTCCTATAATTGTTTGAGGCATCAAATATCTAATTGGTAAATTCATAACTCACTACATTCAAGGCTCTCTACATCGGAAATAACAATGCTCTCCCCATGGTAGTTAAAATGGTGTGATGATCTACAATGTTAAATTTTTTGTACATCATATTTTCTCCATGACCAGAACAAATTATTCCTTGATGAAAAATTAAGGTCAAAAACTTATTGGTTGCATGAGTGGAAGTCCTCTATCTCACATTTTAGGTCCTTTAGATCAAGTGCATGGACCCACTTGTATTGTGAAAGACATGATATATAACCTGTCCGTTAGACTCCTCATAGGAATTTGGTTTGCTACTATAATATTTATGACCCTCCCTCTCACCAAGTGACTAAGCATCATGGTACTATATTTGATGACCCTTTTCATGGTGACTACTAGGATCTCTTTTATAGCTCCTCTCTAATGATGACTCTCAGCATGTATCCATGGAACATGCCTCTTCTTCTCTCTTTTGGTTGCTTGTTGATGAATTACAGCTAGTTTTAGTGAACCTTTCCACATCTCCATCTTGTGTTGGTCCACCTATACAAATGTCAAAATCCTCATTTCATCCTTTGTAGTTATTGAATAGTTTATGGGGAGTCAGGACTAAAGGGATTACTTCAGCATCTAGTACATCCTATCCTTTGGATGTTTATTCCATCCTTCCCTTACCATATGAGGTGATGCAGC
Organism: Pinus albicaulis; assembly: GCA_034641835.2. Classification (NCBI taxonomy): domain Eukaryota; kingdom Viridiplantae; phylum Streptophyta; class Pinopsida; order Pinales; family Pinaceae; genus Pinus; species Pinus albicaulis. The sequence continues at coordinate 1,745,655,860 of CM076575.1, read as the reverse complement.
CAAAGCTGCAATTACCCACATCTACACATAAAAATGTGTTTCCAAATTAAACCCCAAATAAATCTCAGTATGAGGTAACCTTAATCTCGGAAATTATTCCCATTTCATAGTCTGTGGTTTAAAAACCCACATTGACATTTTATATTCCGACTTTTACTTTGGTTCAAACCCCAAAAAATAAATTTTATAGGCGGAAGCATTATCCTTTTCCAATCCAAAGTTTAAACCATATACTGAAAACCCACTTTATGAGATTATTGAATAAATATTCGACTTTACAATAAACCAAGGCACCAATACAATATTTTATTCGGACCATGTGGAATAACTCCATACTTTATTTTAAAAACCCAATATCAACATAAATATTTGTTCGGGTCCCCACACTTTCATTTCGCCCCACATATCCACCATATCCTTCAAAGTTTATACTTTGGTTAAAAACTTCGGAAAATGTCAAAAATCAAACCTTTGGACCCACCTTATTACTCACCTTTTGATGACGTTGGTTTTAATTTCCCTTTGTTCCGTTTCTTTCTATTATAATAATTTTATAATAGAATTAAACATAAATCTTACCATTCGACACCACAACACACTTACCAATGATACAGGCCCACAACATTTACCCATCGAAATTCGACCGTTGATCATTCCAAACTTCCCTGCATCTACCCTTTATTAATCAGACAGTTGATGCATTACGGTTCTTGATCCAACGATGTTCGCATTCCAAACCTCAACAACTTGCACGAACAATAACCACGAGAAATAAGTTGTTTTGTGATGCCACGCATCACTCGCTGGGCACTATCGCGTTCCCTCGGCAAAATACCACTTACCTCTTAATTGCTACGTGAAAACCATTAATGGTTTTTTGAATCCTCTTTCACTGTTTCATCTCATAGTTCCACCATTACTCATGGTTCCACCGCGCCATTTTCAATTCTCTATACCTGCATCATCCGCTTGTTATTCCATTGTATTTCATCTCAGAGTTTCGAACAGGGCCAGGTTCTATCAATCTTCTAATCCTCTCCAGCATTCAGACAATGCATGATTTAGCCTCTATTATTCATTTCCTGTGATTTCAAATCCTTCTTTATAATTAAAATAAACTCAAATGTGACTTCATAACACAGAATCTTAAGAATACATGGATTCTGCATAGAAATATAATATTTATAACCTTTTCAATTCAACATTCATTCATCTGGGTCTTTTGATTGGGGATTTTCTCTACAGTACCTTAATGAACCATCCACAGATTTTCCAAGGCATAATAGAACAAGAACAAAAAATATCCATGGAATCTTATATCCCAGTTCAGTGAATTTCTGACCATAAGTAATAGCATCATACAAATATCTTAGCAAGCAACTATCCCCTATGTATAGATCCACATGGAGACATATGATAGGTGTTTATCAAGAGCACCAGGGATCAACAAATTCTCCATCTCATCAGATATTTAAGTGCATCAAGGCTAGGTCTTCATATATTTAACTTATACTTTCTTTGTAGCCTCTGAGGTAACACGAATATGAGCCATCATACTCAGTTGTCATAAAAAAATATTGGACAAGAAAAGTCATCAGGGATTTTATAGCTCCCTTTGAAGTGTTTCTATGCATCAAATTAACCAATCCATAAGGAGACTTTCTTATTTGAGCATCCATATCTATAAAACCATTCTTCATGAGATATTGTTTCAATGCAACAAATATGTCAGAGTCAGGGATTTTTTCTTGTCAAGACAGAATTTGTCATGCACTTTCTTCACGTTACCTCTTTCATGTTGATAAGGGTTATTATAAAGAACTAATCCAAAGGGTCATGTTCTTCTTCTTATCAGATTTCTTCAAGCATGAAATTTTCAAGTGTGCTAAACCCCTGCAATTTATTTTACTAGTAGATATTTGGAGCTACTTCATAGTAGATAATCTATCCAAATATCACATCTGTCTTGTTCACAACTTCGTTTGTGAACAAAGCTCTATATAAACTATCATCAATTTAGTGAGACTACAACATACTACTATTGTACTGTAATGATCTTACACATAATTGAGGACAAAAAATAAAATAAAATTGAGAAGCCATTAGAATTAATGCCATATATAACTGACAAGGTATATGTGTTGTTGTTCCATTTTCTTCCATATGTCATAGGATTTCATTCTAAATCATATCATTACTACCAGTGGCTTTCTACAATCCACTGTTTCTGCTAATACTATGATTTATTAGCATCCACTTCTTCTACTGCTCTTATTGTCATTCTTCCTCCATCATAACATTGTTCCACTTTTTTCAAATCATATCTATTGCGTACATTTATTTTCAAATTGTCACAAGCATGTTGTCTAAATGTTACTTACATACCAGGATTTTGGCTACACATGTATCAAATGATAGATTGACATATGAATTATTGTCTGATGCACATATACCAAAGTTACTTAGGCCAATAACCCATCTCTGGAAAGTTATTTATTCCAAGCGAGGTTTATTGTTGATTAAGGTGAGACTGTCACCTTATTCTTGTCAAGAGATACTACTAGTGTGATTGTCCTTCAGTCAAGGTAAATGCTATACAATGCTTGCATCTGAGTGAATATATTTAATATATAATATGTTTCATGTACTTAACACTTCCATAGAAGTTATAATCCTAAACTGTAGCAAGGTCATATAGTCTCAGAATGTATATCTTGCTTCAGATAGATTAAGGTATGTCACATAAGCTTAATTTTTCAATTCCAGAAATAAGACTTTTTTTTTGTTCCAATTGTGAGATATTAGACTTCAAATTTGTTTCTTGAGGGGTTCCTAAGGGTTACCATTTATCTTAGCTTCAAGAGCTCTGTTGAAGGTGAATTAGAGCTGGAAAAGTTATTGCAGTAATTTCCATTGGGAGTCTCACAACTGCCATAATTCTATATCATCAACATATATGATTAGTGGTGGGAAGTTATGCATCTCTAGCTTTCAGTCATGATAAATCATATTGGAAATTTTTACTTCCAACAGTTGTTTAGTCATGATCCCTTCAACATATAAGTTGACCTCCTAGATTTACATAGGATGTTTGGTCTTTTGTCCAAATGAAACTCGTGTTGTTCTTGAAAGACATGCTAAGAGAACCATATCCTTTCTTATTACTAAACATTGCACGCTACTTGATACATTACGCCAATACTTATCCCATATTGGTCGTTAAAGAGTCATACTATTTCTTATGTTTCAGTAGGGGTAGTGTCTTCCTGGTGTTCTAGGATTTCTTCTACCCTTACTTGTTTTTTTGGAGTAGCAGGGGTTTGGGTGGTGGTAGGAATGTATCATGTTCTCTTCTTTCTTAGAACATAGTGGGGCCTATTTTGATGCCCTCTCATTCTCTCGGTGGTTGGTTTGCTACTAATTATCTCAACATCAATATCACTATACTTATATGGTGTAATAGAATTTGTCTCTTCCTCCTTAATATGAATTAGTAGGTACTTTGTAGCCAAGGGATTCATGACAATATATTATTCCTCCTTCAAAATTGCAATGGGTGGGGTCACACAACATTGGGCTCATTTAGTGAAGTTGCAACCATTGGAGTTGCAATGACTTCTTCCCAAGATTTTCTTGCTTTGTTTAGAGCTTGTACCATGAGTAACCTGATAAGGCCATGGTGAGAGATGAAATATCTTGGTATTTTTTCTTTTTGTGCATGGGCTTCCTTATTTTGCAGGGAATTGAGAAGGAAGTACAACATATTGACATTGTGACGGTGTCTGAGATGATCAAGGAAACAAATTTTCATATTCCTCTAAGCTAAGTGAAGCACCTATACTGTCAGTAACCTAGTGAATTGACTATGGCTCAAAGTTAAATTACTGAAAATTAAATATTAGTCTTAGCATTCACTAGATACATAAAGGAACCTCTCAACTGTCTATAAATTCACTAGATAGCATGTTTATAATGTGGTAATGATACCAACGAATAAATGGTAAGAGGTTACCATGGTTTAATGTAGACTCTCTGACCCAGAGCCTACACGATATCCTTGAGGCTCAATCTGCATCATGTCAATATTACTTGTAGCCTGAAAAGTACAAACCAAAGTTAATAGAAAAGTTTGTGAAAAGAAATATAATAAACATTATAAATATGCTTAACGAAAAGTATCGATACTTGTGTCACGACTGGAACCTGAGAAGGAATAATCTCTTCAGGCAGCCCTTGATGTGTAGTGCTAACCTGAAAATTCCATAATGTTAAGACTCATACCATATAAAATTATGTGACATAAATTCAATTTCAATTTTGACATACAAAAATATAGATAGATAGTAATGATTATGGCACTTGTACATTATCATGTCCACGATCTACAGAATGAGAACCAGGGTCAAGGCAATGTTGTTCTAAGAATGTTGTAAACTGCATAAGTTAAATAAATATATTGGCATCAGTTTTTGGAGACTAAATGTATATACACCAAAAAAACATGTTAGATCAAAACATGCTTGTACATACCTCGCCCATGGTGTGCATTTGTAGTGTAATGGATTACTCATAGAGGTCTCTACATGAGGATGCATACTCCATAAGCTCATCTCGCTCCATCTCCCTCAACACGTCATTTATAATACTCACAAATGAATTCCCTCCTGCACTAGATGAAGGTTGGCTCGTCCCTAAGCCGACTTCCACCCCTCCTACAGTAGCTGCAATATGTTCTTATATCTTCTCCCTAATTTGTGATGCAGCACTGGAGATAAGGGCTAACTCCTCTGGAAGTGTAACTACCTTAGGTGTTCGAGGTGCTAAACAAGGTGCTGGAGGCCTAAACCCAACATCTCGCATAGCATCGATCGTTCATATGTATGACCTTTTCCAACTCCATAGAATTTGGACCCAGTATCTATATAGTTAGGGTCCATGTGATCTCAGAATTGAGCAAACAACATCCTAACAAAATATTGCGGCACCTCATCATTATTTGGGAACTTCTTGTATGCATACAAGAACTTCTCATAAATATAAGGTGCAATATTGGGATCATTGAATCTTGCAATCTTCAGACGTTTTTTGTCTTCAGACTGCAAGTCAAATAGTGACAAGGTCATTTCTTTAATGACCCTACTTTTAACTTCATTGTAGGAGTGGATACCAATCACTGATGCTCTCCTCCTATGCATCATGTCAAAAAAAACTTGGGTTGATGGTCCAACCCCACGATAAGTCTCTATCAAACTCTCCAAATTGTGCAAAACAATTTGGAGACAATTTCAACTAGGGGCAGAGAGATTGAAACTTTGCAATTCATTGTGAAATCTCATGGAATGCTCCCTCATCCCATCAATAGTAAGTAAGGAGATGGTATCTTTACAAGGCATCTGCTCAGGAATATCACTGGGATGGGTGTAAAGGGGATCATAGCTCGGATTTCGAGCAAGGTCATGAACCCTACGACCTATACCCCTAGGAAGGTGACCACCACCACCTGTAACATGTTAAATTATTGCACATATGAAAAATTAAATAATTTATAAGGAAAATTTGTATTTAAAAAACTTGTCTGGTCATTTGAAAATACCTCGTGGAAAAACTATCTCTTCCTCTTCGCTCATACTAGGATGGTTCCCTTGTGTGGAATGAATGTCTCTATCACCCACTGTACAAAACATTAAATTTTTTTATAACACAAGTACATGAGACACACTATAAGTTTCACATTAAACATACATCAAACAAAAAATTTTCCTTTAGATTTTACCCGGAGAAGAAGTATCCAATTAGATGGATGCCACAGGCTGAGACATTGTTCTCCTTTGCCCTCACCAAAAATAGGGCCAACCCCAACTCCTACATTTGCACCTATGGAGCATAATGTTTTCACATTAAACACATGTCATTTGAAAAAAAAAATTCACTTTTTCAACATTGAATATAACGTAAAATTGAACATTTTAACTAGCAATTGATCTAATGTGTACCTATACCGTGTATAATATAATCCTCAGAATGGGCTCTATGAAATTGGGGGCGAATGGGAACAGGTCTATGGGGCTCCTCTTGTTCGATTTCCTGTCTGGGGGCACAAGTCATATGAGTGCGTCCACCTATGCAGGACAAAACAAATTCACATTAATCAATTTTTCATGACGAACAATAAATATAACCTACATGAAAACATGACATAACTAAACAACCAATGTACCAGATAATCCTTTTCTCATGAAGGGGTCTCTGTAGGGCTCGCCTGCCCCTCATAAACAAATTATTGAGAAATATAAATCAGAAAAAGGTCAACCAGAAAGAGATGCAAGCTAAGATAGAGAAAAGGAGAGAGATTCTATAGAAATGTAGCCATAATTTTCAAGGTTCCTCCTCTAACTCTATAATTGTTATGGAACACTTTATACATGTTTCTCCCATTCATGAAAAGCATCCCACAGTTTCACTTTCAATTCCACAAATGAGAGAGTATTGTTGGTTTTATTCCACCTTCCTCCACCACTACTAGTTGCACTCAGCCCACCATTGAAACCATTTGAATAAGTACAAGGAATATGCTTATGAGTACATGGCCAAATTGTGGTATGATGAAGATATCCCCTTCAATAGTTCTTACTCAGCTTATTATCAATCTACTATAGATTTCAACCAAGTTCAACCAAGGGGAATCTCATGAGATTTGGTGTTGATTTCTTCTCCACTGTGGTGACCGGATATGCATTGCAAATCAGCTAAAGAAGTTTGGGACAAACTTGGGAATATATATGAAGGCGATCTGAAGGTGAAGAAAGAAAAGCTCCAAACCTATAAGATGAGGTTGAGAGCTTGATACTGAAGGAAGATGAAACTATTACAAAATATTTGAGAATATTTGAAACAATGACCAATCTGAACAAGAGCATCGATTTAAAATTTGAAGATGAAGTCATTTTCCAGAAAATATTGAGGTATTTACCAACAAGATTTTACCCCAATGCTTTTGTTATTAAGGAAATAATTGATTTGAGCACTCTCACTATGGAGAAATTTCTTGGAATTCTTACAGCTTATGAGCTACGTATTGTAGAAGAGAAATATGAATCCAGTGAAGTTGCATTCAAAGCCTCCAAGAAGTTCAATGGTATCACCAAAAATCTCAAGAAAATTCTAAAGAAAATAAAGGAAGAGATGATGAAGGCAAGTTTGAACCAAGTTTGAACCAAGAGATGATGAAGGCATATTCCTTTAAGATAAAGGTATACAAATTCTACAACAAGAGAACCAATAAGGTAATAAAAGGTATTGATATTGTTTTTGATGAATATTTTACTATTTCTAATTTCAAAGTTGTTGTAGCTGATCATGATTTCATAGAATATGAGGATCAAGAATTTTC